>JARFIY010000231.1:6250000-7500000 GCA_036346155.1 Sinelater perroti
AGACTCAACTGCAGTACCCTTCATGTATTGAAAAAATTGAATGGCCTAAACTCTAAACAAATGTTGGACAATATAGAGTTTCTCGATGAACACTCTAAGGTCCCACCTTGCAAATGGTGGAGCCCAGTGCTTGGCTTCAAGTGCTTTGTTCGGTCAATCGAAACACTACTAACAAACAACAAAAATTTGCATTGCGATCTCATTACGCTTGTATGTAAATGTGGAGGAACTGCAACCTCAAGAGGCACTCATGGTTTTTCATGCAAAAAGCTCCAGATCGCCAATGAAAACATAACCCCCTAACTGAAACTATCAGCACTTTTTTCTGCCAAAATTCGAGCAGTTTTACAACCGAATAGATTACTTAAAAGCAATACTATAATTCCTTGCCAAAGTGGTAAATGACTTATGTGGGACTCCACATATTCAGATATCCTTGTCTCTTCCTGCTTAAAGACGTCTTCTAAATAATCTCGAATATTAACTAACAACGCTGCCAACCGCAAGCAGACTAAATACACAATTATCACCGATGATCATATTTTTGTACCATGCGTTGTCGAAACAATGAGATCATGGAGCAAGGGCGCTTTTGATTTTATAGATTCTTTGAGGAAAAGAATTAAAACAAAAATTTAAAATGCTTCTCGACTCAAAAAATTAGTATTATCATACAAAAAGAATATTCATCATACATAATTTTTTATTTGTTATAGCTTTAAAACATACTGTGAAATATTAAAAAAAAAACATTTATGATAATCAAATTGTGGCTTTACTATAAAGATTGGTATGTTATTCTGTTATGTTTATGCATTTCCTCTTACACTGTTTGTTTCTTAATAACTTTTATGTTTTTATATTTGCTTTTTTTTTAAATTTTATTGTTATTACAGAGGATATATCATAAACAATATCGTTTTTGCGTATAATTTGTTTCACAATTAGTTACGCGATAAAAATATTACAGCGGTTACACAATGTATCACTAAATGGATGGTGCAAAGATTCTGTTCTGTTGAATTGTGGTATTACAACAAAAAACAAAAAGCAGATAATTCAAATCCTGCAAGTTGGAAACAAAATGCCACCAAAACAGTATAAAATTCCACGGAGTTGGGAAAAGTTATAACTTTAATAAATCTAGAAGAAACACAGTTGACTTATTAACTTATTATATTAACGTCGACAGATTTGCGATGCACATTTTGGAGCTTTGCACTTTGCTTTGTTTTGGACACTGTTGGCCGAAATCAAGATCTGATTCTATTGGACTGAGGCACACGTTATAACTTCGGAGGCAAGCAAGCTCTCAATTGCCTAAAGAGGCAATGGCACGGTTCGGACAGACGATTTTGTCGGTATTAATAGAGCTCGTAATAAACCTATTATAAGACAGGATGAGAGCAAGGTGAGAGCAGATGAAACGGGGCGGTATGTGCAGATATTCGTCTCTACGGTCCACACGGTACGGCAGTCTGCAGAGTGCTTTAACCGATACACACCATCTAGATTATCACCTATTGATGATCACCATAGTAACTTCTGGTTCTACCTCGAAAGTTGACGGAGGACTAAGACAGATGCACGTGTGGGAAAGTCGATGTCCTGCTAACCTACAGTGCGAAAGAGGAGAACCAGAACCAGAGCAGAGTTATCTTAAATCTTGCACTAAGGCGAATGCCAGGGCAGACAAATTTGTAGCCACCATAGATTTTAAAGAAATTCAGCATAGTAAAATTTAGTTTTAGAGTATAAGAATAGTAAGTGTAATTTTGTTAGTGCTCGTGTAATGCCGAAATGCGAAATACTAGCCATTGTTTACAGACATGTATTTGACATATCAATAAATCAATGAATTGTGGAACATTAAGGCATCAAACGAAATATATAGCCTCTTTACATGTCTCGTAGTTATCTAAAGCTACAATTTATTGTCACATCTTAGAAAATTTTGTGAGCGTTACTTAACTGTATAATGTTTAACGTCGACTCACAATTTGTCTCTAATTGTCTTCTTTGTCATGTGGTAACTGTTTTCTTGAAAAAATTAATATGTATGATAAAAAATAGACTGCTTTCAAATAAGTTTCACTTTTAAAAAGAATGGTCACTATAGATGAAACATGATGCTGGCAAACAAATATATTTTTGGAAAGAGTGCAAAGGGACGAGAGATCAAAAATAAAATCCCAGTGCAGTGAGCGTTAGGAAACAGGGCAGGAGGGGTCAGAAACCAGAACCAAGGATTACTCTGTGCGACTACTTTCAATAAATAGTTGAAAAAATTATACGTTTCTTTCTGGCTGTTGTGTGATTAAGAGTTGTTCTCAAACTATGCTTGTGATATGATCACATTTTCGCTAAGATTTCTGCTACACTCTTAGTCTACTGTCCCCTTCAAAACGCCATAGGTTATGTGGGGCTTTGTAATTTATCTAAAATGACAGTTTGCTTGTTAGACTCAAGATTACTTTTAAAAAAATACAGAAAAGGGCTCGGTCGTAGAATCAAAGAGTTATTCGATTGATGTTAAAGATTTTAGAATATGATGTGTTACATTTTGAACAGTGCAATAAATTTACTTTTAGTTTTTCTTAATGCTGAAGCTGTATTTACCTAAACCACATTACTCATGAGTAACCAGTGGTTAGGCGATTGTTACTAGCTTGATTAGCATACCCCATAAATTTATGTTATTTACATAAGTTATTGGTATATTGGTGTAATATTTACTACATTTTAACTAAAGCTTAGAACTTTACTGTAATAGAAGGCTCAAAAAATCCCATAGATGTTATATTTTGCAGTAATTAAAATAATGCATAAATCCATAATCCATAAAATTAAAAAAAAGATAACACTCCTGTTACCAGTATAATAAAAATTTTTGGCAGATTAGAAATGATAATTTTAATTTGGGTGATTTACCCAGATTGAGGTCTCTCGGAATTGATATTTACGTTGCACGTACTTTTGTATAAAATAACCCAAAGATTATAAGTAAACTAATTTATGAGCATTTAAATATTAATTTTAATAATTTAGATTACCATCTAAATTTAAAGTAACTTGCAAGCTCAATATGCGGTTGCATTTTTGGAGGAACAACAATAAATTAAATCGAGTCACAATATATTATCACATACAATAATAGGTCTACAACTTGTATTTACTTACAAGCTCAATATAATAATAAATTAGATTTTAAGAGGATATAATGCAATGCCGTGATAACTCACAACAGAAAACCAACTGGGAGGAAAGTACATAAATGCAACACCCATAGCTGAAACTGTCTTCCACAAGGTAAAGGTATTGCTGTCTGTTAGGAACATTTTGTCAGAAAAACTCCTACCATGATTAGCTGCTTGACAAACTAAATGTAGAAATCCAGAAAATGCATCCAGTTTTGAACAATTAAAGGTCACCATTACAACACGGTAATATTAGATCGCCTGTCCTAACCGACAGTTAAAAAGCCAAAGAGTTAAAATGAGAAATTTTCCACCCTTAAGTTTAATCTTATCTGATCCTTGCAAAATAATAAAATATTTTTACGAAATTAACATAGAAGCTTTAAGGGATATATCTAAAACCATCTTATGATTTTTTTTAAAGAGAATCCACATGCCTTTTAAACGTTGAGAGATTATCGTAAAAAATTATAATGACTATAACTTTCTTCAAAATATAATTTTTGAGTTTATAATATTTTGAAATAGCTAAGAATTTTTAAATTCTATTTATTAAAAGGATGATTACAAATGATTAACGATGTCCGCCAGGGATCGAAAGTTTTAATATAATTAGTTTGGATGAGATAGAAAGAAAACCATTCTTATTCAAACTTTACAATTTATACAAAGAGTAATAGCATTAATGTATGATTAAAGCACTATGTTCTTATTGTATTACAAGCAGTAGCTATTAAAACTTGCTTCTTATACTTGGAAAATATGTTCTCCTCTTTGTTCTTTATCAGTTTCATTTTGAATGTTTCTACAGTTGGATACAGTCTCGTAACACACCTAACTTAGAATGTGGTTTTATCATTTTTTTTATTAAAATATATGTATTATTTGTTGATTTCAAGATACTGTTAGAACTAATGCAATAGGAAAATTTTATTTTGGTTTTATAGCAATTCAGTTTCTAACAACACTGAATCTAATTATCTCTTCTTTGTTTACTGATGTAACTGATAAGTTTCTAGGCAAAATTGGATGTCGCCAGTCATGCATTTATTGTATTACTTAATCATATCTTGTAAAAAGGCTTTTTCTAGTAGAACATCGAGATGCCATTTTATCTGTCACCGTTGTCTATCCCAGGTAAATGGAAAGTATTGTCAAACCTGTTTTACACCTAATATATACCGATAGTTTAAAAATTACTAGAAATTCATAAAATATCTACAGTATTTGTTATATAAAACAGAATTTTGGGTAAGTTTGTAGTAAACACATTAGTGTGCAAAATCTTATTTATGTGCATACAAATAAAGTTTGTGTCCTCCGGTGTAACTCCACGTAAATCTCTTAAAATAAAAGAACTACAGTAATTATTTTGATATTTCTTAAAAACTAAAATACATACATACATATATATTTTGTTAAAAAATTATATCCAATTTATAATTGTTTTTTTAAAAATATGTTGTTAAACTACAAAGACTAATTTGGAATGCTGCAAGAAATTGAACAATAGCCAAAGTATATCGCTACCAATCTTAAACTCTCATAAGGGATCACTCCCAGGTGCAAATCGTAGAATTTGATAAAAAAACGCTTGAGTGCTTGAAATAGAAAGTTTTTTTTGTGCGTGTGCCTCCTTCCCACGATAATTTATGTTAAAGCCATTTTCTGGTCAGCTGGTTTTCGCCCACAGTCGCAAAGTAAAAGTGGGCAAAAACCAACCGGCCCGAGCACAACAGAATCAACAATTTATCAAAATGCAGTATCTACACCTAAAAATGTTTCCTTGTCAGAACCTTAACAAATGCACCTTGATATATTAAAATTATAAAAACTACCAAAACATACAGTAGACTCTATCAAGACTTGATTAGAATCAATCCCATTATCTTGTCAGTGGACCTCTTGATAGACAAACCTCGAAGGAGACTAAAGCAATATGATACCTCAATGTTTCTTTGGTGTACTCTATTCTTTAATTGTCAATTATTTTATATGGTAATCGCAAAGATCACTCAACAACCTTTTCTTGTAGCATTTTTGCTATATAATGTCACATTCAAATAAAATAAAAAAGTATTTATTAAATTTCACCAATAGTAATAATTTTTGAGGTATTAGGTGTTAAAATTTGCATTGTTGCTGTTTAACGTCGTTAAGAAAAGTTTTTTCTTCGCTTCTTCAAGCTTACTTGCGTTTACTTGAGTTATATTATTTTCGTTTGAAGAACAATATGTTACACGCTTTTTAATTGAATGATGTTTTTGATATCTATTAATAGGTGTATAAATAAGTTCTCAGCTTTTTTTCACAGGACGCAAATCACCGTTTACATGTAACGTATTAGTCCGTCCTCTTGCGGTTTTAAAGCAATGACATTTGGTCTTTAGAAACATCATGCGACTTGGCGTTTGATGCACATAACCTCAATAATCAGCTGTGTTCACGATGGCAATCACAAAAGAGCATATTCGATTTTCTATCCACTTTGCGTTTCATCTTAAGAAAAACGCTGCTGAAGCCACCGAAATGATTTGTGCTGCATATAGTGAGAATGCTGTAAGTCATGCAACGTGCAAAAAGTGGTACCAAAGATTTCGCGGAGGAGAGTTTAGTCTTCAAGATCAACCACGCGCTGGACGCCCTCAAACATTTGACACGGATGAGCTGCAGACATTGCTGGATCAAAACAATGCGCAAACTGAAAAAGAGCTTGCAAAACAACTTGGCGTCACTCGGCCAACCATTTCCATACGTTTGCATGCAATGGGTAAGATACAAAAGAAATCCAGATGGGTTTCGCATAAACTGTCCGAAGACAACAAAAATCGACGGCGTGACACCGCACTCCATTTGCTTTCAAGAAACCGAAAAAAGGATTTTCTGCATAAAATTATTACGAGCGATGAAAAATGGATCTAGTACGACAATCCCAAGCGCAAAAAATTATGGGTAGACCCTGGAAAACCTTCGACATCGACTCCAAAGCCCAATATCCACGTCAAAAAAAATTTGCTCTGAATCTGATGGGATTGGAAAGTGTGCTGTACTATGAACTCTTGAAACCAGGTGAAACAGTTACGGCGGATCGCTACCAACAGCAACTCAACAATTTGAGCGACGCAATCGAAAAAAGAGGCCATTTACTGGACAAGGAAGTTGCAAAGTCATCCTGCTCCATGATAATGCCCGACCACATGTTGCGAAGGCGACGCAAGAACAGATATTCGCGTTAGGCCGGGAACTTCTCCCACATGCGGCGTATAGGACAGAGATGGCCCCTTCCGATTATCATTTATTCCGGTCGTTACATCATCACTTGGCACTTCAAAACAGAAGAAGAAGTCCGAAAATGCATCGATAACTTTATCGTCTCGAAGCCGATGAGCTTCTGTCGCCAGGGAATTCGCAAGCTACCCGAAAGATGGCAAAAGGTCCTCGACGCCAACGGAGAATACTTTATACTTAAGCTTTGTTTGTTTGTTTTTAAATAAAACTTTAATTTTACAGAAAAAGCTGAGAACTTATTTATACACTCGTTAAAAGACGTCTTTAGGTCTTCTGAGAGTACTATTTTGTTCACTTTAGCATGCTCGTTATATTCGGTGTTGGATTTAGGTGAAGCGTTGCGAGAACTTATAAAAGACCTCTTAAAAAACGTAACCATTTTGCACAAGTTTAATTTAAATCATAAAACATGTCGAATAATTTTTAATTTTTGATAATTAATTATACCTCACATCAAATAAAGTGGTTATCAGAACATTTCCTAAAATCTCCAATGAAAAAAATGAAAAGTAGCTCTGTTAATTCTAATTCTACTTGAAGCTCAAGAAATATTAGAAAAGTTTTTAATTAGTTGTATTTGTTTGGACCTTTTAATAACAAATAATTTTTTTCTATCGGTTTTCTAACATTATCTTCGAAATATTTTATTGGTTTTTCATTCCATATTTGACAGCGTTAACTTTGTTTTCTTGTGATCTACAAATTCTCGGTAGCTCTTAATTTTTGATACTTATTTGTAGTTTTTTCTATTGTGTCTTAAATACCTTAGCTTGCTAATGTTTGGAACATATTTTTTCACAACTTTGTTAAAATTTTAGTTTACTTTGTGATTATGTTGGTAATACTAATCCATGAAATTTACACGACGTAAACTTTACCAAACTACAAAACATTCAAATCGGAACATTTTTTCAACCATTTTAATAAAAATGTGACTTGGGTTTTTGCAAAACTGGAATACATAAAAACAACATTGACTTTAGAACTGCTCTTTAAAAAAAGTATTCTTTTCAAACAAAATTATTATAATTGAATACACCTGATATAAGCAATTAATCAATAATTAAACATACAAAAAATGTATTGTAAGTATTTTTTAAATTTAGGAGAATACGTTAAGTATAAAAATATTTTAGGATTTTGTTCGGTAAACAAGCTAATAAGTAAATATACTTTGTTTAATGGCAAATATTTGTAGAACAAAATCTTTTAACACTATGTTGGTTGTTTTCGGCTTCCAGACTCAAAACATATCCTAACTAATATGTAACAGCTGTATAATGTAAATTATTTCTAAATACATAATAGAGGTGCGTTTGAATTGTAAGATCTCCAAATTTTTTTCTGAAAAAATACCCAAAAAAGTTGAATACATCTGTTACTACTCGACGTAATGTCCGTCTATACGCATCCATTTTTCATAATGTCCTTGCCATGATTCCATGGCCACTGAGAACACTTCTTTAGGGATGTGGTTTACCCCCTGAAAAATTGCTATGCAACAGTAGCTTTGTTGGAAAATACAGCGGGCACGGAATGTCCTTTGTGGTCGAAAATTCATGACGGAATTACATGTCAACGTCTTGAAATATTGCTACCCGCGTACCCTTGTGTTCGTCGGTCATCATTAGTAGAACCAACCTTGTAGAAACTTTCCGCATTTTCAGGTTATCATGCAAAGTGGACTCCACAGATCTTACGGTATTGCCAAGTTTGGGTCCGATATCACGCACACCTAATCGGCGGTCTTCCATGACAACTTGCTCCACTCGCGCAATCATGGTTTTAGTCCGACTGGTTCGTGGCAGAGACTGCTTCCGTTCATTGTGACACAACTCTCGTCCTTTAGACTTTCTCACTAACAAGCGCACATTTTTAACACGCATAACGCTTTCACCGCATGTCTTACTCAATTGACGATATATTTCAAAAGGGCGCAAGAGGAGGTAAGGAGTAAGCTTTAACATAGGAATCCAAGCCTACCAATCCATGCCGTAAATCGTTCCCTTACAGGCCTTGCTTTGTAACAAGGAGCGTCGCCTCTAAATTCTTTTTATATCACAGTCCGAAATAAAAACGTTTCTGTTTCTACGGCATTTCTATTTCTGTTTAGTTTCTATTGCATAAAAATACTACCACGCTAGAACACCAATTTCACAAAGTTTTAGTGTTGATGCTGTAAATTTCAGCAGGTATTGTTCTTCAAGCGTTGGTCACATTTTAACCCTTAATTAGATAGCGATTTAGTACAACCATTCCAAAGTTTTTAATTGCCCACAGACTAGTCATATTAATCTTTACGTCGCTGTAAACAGCTCTTAATATTTACAGCAAAAATATTATGTTATGGGAGGCTGTTTAGGTGTAGTACCTTATATTTCTTAATTTTTGATTTAAATTCATAACGCTAACTATTCTAAAAAGAAGGAATTAAACATAATTCAATCACTTTAGTGGGGTAAAACTAAAGACTCTAATAAAAAAAAGTGAAAAAGATTGTAAAACCCAAGGTTGTGATAAATGCCTTATTTGTTAAAATTGTGTCAGATTAGCTTAATAAAAACAAGAAAATTTTACCAGTTAAAGGGCCAAGTTAAAAGTATATTACAATCGGAATAGATATAAAATAGTTTCATATTATTGATAGAAATGAATATCACCGTAATGGACGTAAATAAGACAATTAAATATATTTCACGTAAATTCAAATTTACCAGTGCCTATCATAGCCTTTAAAGTTGACAGTTACAATGATAGCATTAATAATAGTACTCTTTTGTAATTAAATATCGGAGAGTAAAATGCAGTATTCAATTAAACGCAGCTGGTGGATCTAAAATAACCTACAATATTGATTCAATTATGTGTATAGGAAAATTATAATTATAATCTGTAATATACTTGCATATTATAACTTGCTAATTAATATAACTTACTTGAACATATGAAAAAAAAATCTTTTGTGTTTTACAAAGTATTTTTATTAGTTAAGATTTTATTGTAGCTATTTTTTGTAGAAAAATTATTAAAAAATTAAAATATCTACATTTAAATTTATGAAACTGAAAAGAATAGATTATAAAGGATAATCAAATAATTATTAGCCTAAAATACTTCTGACAAAATATCTTAACCTACCTTATTCGTTACCACTTTATATAAAAAAAACATTCTGTACATATGATCTTAAAATATTCTACTTATTTTTTATAGATTATACTTATTTATATATTTCAAAATCAATTTGGTTTAATGGGCAAATGTTCATAACGTTCTGCACTTGCTCTTATTTCTATTTTTATAAAAAAAATTGTTGTATATAGAAAACAAACCTTTTACTTATTAATATAGTTTCCAAATAGTACCATATTTTTACTGCTATTACTACACTAATATGTTCAACATTTCATCTCATGAGGTAAAGAAGCATCTTTAACGTAAACTATCGCCAGTTTATTTTTTATTTAAATTTCAGATTTACAATCTACTTTTAACAAAAATTGGGTATTAAGTGTCCCCACGTGATGTGGGGAGTTCTAGCCAGTGCCAGTATTCTTGATAATTACATCAGTTCTGACTAGGTTGCGCCACTAAGTCTTGTAGCCGTTGTCATTGTAGTCGCCTCGTTATAGCTGATTGGTTAGCGTGTTGTTCGATAATAAAGCCAAGATGATTTGGGAGATTGTTATTGTATGTAGCTAACCAAAAGTATTCCGCTTACCAGGGGACTTTGACCAGCTTTCCGTATTAGTCTTATTTGCTGAGAAATTTCTGTTAGTGTAAAAGTTTTAAGCGACGATGCTAGTTAGTCCGCAAGAAAGAATTAAATGTTTGTTTTGAAGTTTTTTTGGCATTATAATATTTTTTTTTATTGGATTAATGCAAATTTACAATCTACTTAATAAAGTAATAAGTAAATAGGTTGAAAGAAGTTCACTTCTGGTCATGTTCTGTTAAGTCTTCTATTTTCCAATGGTTGTCTGAACAGTTCACTGATTAGCTCGTTGCTGTGGATTATGCTTCGATTTTTGTGTTTAACAGAGTAAGCACTGATGACGTAGTGTATAAACGGTATTTTGAGGTCGTCGTGTATGGTGTTGTTGGAGACATACCCAAGTGCATTTAGTAACATTCTGAGGGTTTTAGATTGAAAGGTTTGTAAAATTTTTGTATTAGACGGTTTGCTGCAGCCCCATAATTCGACACCATATGTCCAAATAGGCCTAAGAATGGTTTTGTATATGAAGAGTTTGTTCTGTAGTGAGAGCTGAGATCTACGATTTAGTAACCAAGACATGTTCCTCACTTTTAAATCTAATTGACGTATTTTTGCCTTAATGTGTGTTCTCCAAGTTAGTTTTGCGTCAAGGTGAAGGCCGAGGTATTTAACTTCTTCTTTGACAGGAATGGGAGTGTTATTGAAGGTAAGAGGAGGACATTCTGCTCTTCGTGTTGTGAACGTGACTTGACACGAGTTATCAACGTTTAGATTAATTTTCCAGTGCGTAAGCCAAATTTGGAGTTGATCAAGATAAGCTTGCAATTTTGCAGAAGCTCGTATAGGATCGAGATCTGTAGAAAGGATGACTGTATCATCAGCGAACGTTGCTAGTAGTGTATCCTCGCTGGCTGGTATATCAGCGGTAAACAGTAAGTACAAGAAAGGTCCCAGAACACTTCCTTGAGGCACACCAGAGTTGATAGTCTGGTAGTCAGATAATGAGTCTTCGAATTTAACTTGGAAGTAACAGTTGGACATGTATGACTTAAGGATGAGGAACAATTGATTTGGCAAGTGTTGTTTAAGTTTGAAAAGTAAGCCTGCATGCCACACCCTGTCAAACGCCTGTTTTACGTCTAAAAATCGTGATGTACACATTTGTTTTGCTTCTAAGTTTTCTTTGATTTTATTAACGATTCTATGGCACTGTTGGATAGTGGAGTGATTGGGTCTGAAGCCGAATTGGTGGTTAGGGATTAAAGCATCTATATGTGTTACGTTTGCAATTCTGGTGAGGATAAGTTTTTCGAAAATTTTGGACATTACAGGAAGGAGGCTTATTGGCCTATAGGAAGTGGTATCAGTTGAAGGTTATCCTGGCTTCAGTATCATGATTATTATTGCATACTTCCATAGTATCGGATAGTAGCACAGGCGTAGTATGCTATTATATATGGTTGTGAGTAATACAATAGCTTTTCTAGGGTAGTTTTTCAGTACTTCACCTGTGATGAGATCATATCCAGGAGCTTTAGGAGGATTTAAGAGACTTATTTCTTTTTTGACTTCTGCAGGTGAAATAGGCTTGGGTGGAAGAGACATCTGACAGGGGGCGTTTAAGAATGTTTGTATTTCGACATCATCTTCATCATCGTTGAGGATATCAGGAGCGGAAAATACGCTAGCAAGGTGTTCTGCGAATCTGTTGGATTTTTCAATATACGTCCGCGCCCAGCTCCCATCAGCTTTTCGTAGAGGTTGAATAGATACTATGGGTCTTTTGAATTTCTTTGTCTCGTTCCACAGGGAATGATCATTAGTAGATAGATTGACGATGTAGTGTTCGAAGGATTCGTTTTTTGCTTCTTGGATAGCATTGTGGAGATTGTGCGTTATTCGTTTTAAATAAAGTTTATCTAATTCTCTATCAATGTTTTTTTATTCTTCGTTTTTCAATGATAGGGGCTCACCTATAGCGAAAAATGGTGTTTGATGCAGCTGGAGTGTACGCTGAATTAGGAGTGGCTTGCCACGCAACAACTTTTATAGTTGTAATCAGATCCTGTGTTGCTTCATCAGGTTTCTATTTTAAAAAGTTGTTCCAGTCAGTATGTTTGATGTGCAGTTTTAAAGGGGATTCTTTTTAATTACTGTTGAGCTTATACTTATAATGACTAAAGTATGATTAACTGATAGGTTTAAGTATGGTTCAGTTTGATAAGACGTGTTTGCTAACCCACAGTCGACTGCAAGATCAAGTATTTTATTTGAGTCGCTAGGTCAATAAGGTGGGTTTACTGGTCGAGAGATAATTATAGTCATTGAATTACTTTTAGAAGAGTGTGTTCTTTTGTAGCTTGAGCCCCAAGCTGTATGCTTAGCTGTAGTCCCAAGGTTTATGCTTCCAACCACCTACAGCGATACATTTTGGGCCTAACATTATAAGAATGGGTATGAGATGTCGGGATGGGCTCTAGAAAATGCAATGGCCAAGGAATAAGGTAATATTTCTATTTTTAGTTCTACATTGTATTTTTTTGGTGCAATAATTATCTAGTTTGTAATAAAATATGTCAGTTTGTTAAAGTTGTAAAAATGGCAATACTTTCTGAATAGATTAGCGTTCCAAATAGTGATTGGCATTGAGGTAGCTATTTTTAAGTTATTTTATTAATAACTGCAAAGAGCGTGTTTATTAACTGGACAAACATTCCTTTAAACGTTGTAAGAAAGCTAAAGAAAATTAACGTTGTTGACGTCGTTTGTTATTAAGAGTGCTTGTTGATAGTATACTGCGCTTTGAAGAAGACACATAGTTCAAGTATTTATTATGTTTCCGCTTATATTATTGAGGAGATAGAAATCAACTACATTTGGAGGTGTTTTTCTTATATGTGTTTTATCTAAGGGTGGTCTAAACAATGTACTACATAACAATTGGATATTTCGTGATTTTCTTCGACAAATATTAAAGTCATGCATTTTTATGCGTAGAAAATTTACGTAACACAAGAGCTTAAACTTGTTGATCATTCTTATTTTTGACATTTTGTCAATTGGTTTTTAGAATATTATGAAATAGACTCTTACTTTAGATGGAATGTTAATGGATGATAAGTCCTGTTGAATGATCTTATTTAGTTCCTGGTGGCGAGAATAACGACTACCACTTTTCTTACATCAGAAACCATGAGTTCTTGTCTACTTGTCCACTTTATCTTCACAGATGCACTTGTGGGGCTTGCTAATGCTACATCCCAATCTGAGAGAAACTGATATTCGGAAAATGTCATTCAGAAAAGTTCCAAGTTTCGTGCGTGACATTGTATTCAGCCACCGGATTCGGGTTTAGTGGAGGCGAGATGTTTGGCCTGATCTCTTTCAGAATTGAAATTATAAGTTCGAATTATTCTGTCCATATTCAGGATTTTTTTTTTATTATTGGTTTTGCAGCTAATTTACAATCTACTCTTTATATAATTTAGAGCAATAAGTAAATTTGATATGTGTCTAGGCATGAGTAGAGTTTTCAACCACTGTTGATTCTCTTAGGTTCTATAGATGAGTGATGGCTGCTTCTCTTGTGTTGTGGTTACTGTGCTAAGTCGGTTGGTCATTTTCTTTTCAGTCTTCTTCTGACATTGAGTGGGGTGCTTATGTTTTCAATTAGTCTGTTTTCGTGTCCTTGGAGTCTTTAGTTATAGACTGTGGCTAGTCGTTGTATTTCATCATTAACATATGGTATTTGCAGGTCATTGTGCAGAGTTTGATTGGAGACGTACCACGGTGCATTGGTTATTCTACGCAGTACTTTTGACTGAAGTTGCTGTATTATCTTCGTATGGGTTGGCTTAGCGCAACACCAGAGTTGAACACCATATGTCCGTATTGGTTTTATTATAGTTTTATATAACAGCAGTTTGTTATTTAGTGTTAACTTGGACTTACGACCCATTAGCCAGTGCACTTCACTTAGTTTAAAATTCATTTGTTGTCGTTTATTTTTGATGTACTTTTGCCGTGTTAATTTTTGATCGAGGTGTAATCCCAAGTATTTAGCTTCCGTTTTAGCTGGTATTTGTGTGTTGTTGATTGTAACGTGTGGATAGGTTGATCTTCTTGTGGTGAAAGTAACTTGTATTGATTTTTCCTGGTTGACCTTGATCTTCCATGCACTGTACCATTCTTCAAAAAGGTCTAGGTGGCGTTGTAGGCATCATGTATCTAAAAGTGAGTCTGCATTCGTTACAAGTAAGGCCGTGTCGTCAGCAAATGTTGCGATGGTGGTATCGTTTGTGGTTGGTGCATCGGCAGTGTATACTAGGTATAGTAGAGGGCCGAGAACACTTCCTTGTGGCACCCAGCACCAGATGATATTGTGGTAAGAGTTGTTGAATCTAACTTGGAAGTATCTTTCAGAGATGT
Organism: Sinelater perroti; assembly: GCA_036346155.1. Lineage (NCBI taxonomy): Eukaryota > Metazoa > Arthropoda > Insecta > Coleoptera > Elateridae > Sinelater > Sinelater perroti. The sequence continues at coordinate 6,264,632 of JARFIY010000231.1, forward strand.
ATGATTTTAGTAGCAAGTAGTATGGACTGGGGAATGTGGTTTTAATTTTACGTAATAGTCTGGTGTGCCACACTTTGAAAATATGTTTTCTCCCCTAGGCTAGTTACAATTGTATTTACTATTCTATGTGTTTGTTGAATAGTGGAGTGGCGTTTCCTGAATTATAGTTCATAAGTCTATGTTAGCTCTAATTCTGGCGAGTAGCAGTTTTTCAAATAGTTTTGATAGCGTGGGTAACATGCTAAGTGGTCGGTGTGAGCTGATTTCATTGACTGGTTTTCCAGGTTTGGGTATCATGATGATATGAGCAAATTTCCATATCACTGGGATATACGATAATCTCAGCATACTATTGAAGATTGTTGTCACTAGAACTACTGTTTTTCGTGGGAGGTGCTTTAGTGTTGCTCCTGTTATTAAATCATAATCTGGTGCTTTTCGTGGATTTAAGATTTGATCTCCTGTTTTATTTCTGTAGGAGAAAATGGTTTTATAGGTAATGACATTTGGCAAGGTATGTTCAGAAAATCTTCGATTTCTTCGTCAGAGTTTCTGTATGGAGGTAGAGTGAATTCTTTTTCGAGGTGTGGCTTTTTCGATATCGCTGTTTGCCCAGTTTCTGTCTGGTTTCCTTATTGGCGGTATTGAGACTTGGTTACTTCCACTACATGGAAATGGCACAAATCATAATGTTGCCAAACCTGGCAAGAATCCCAAAGAACCGGCGTCCTATCGCCCAATAAGCTTATTGCCATCATTTCAAAAGTTTTCGAAAAACTCTTCTTAAAACGATTAAAACCAATTTTAGATGAAAACAGCCTTATTCCTGATCACCAGTTCGGGTTTAGAAGTCACCACGGTACTATTGAGCAAATACATAGGCTTGTCAATATAATAAACACTACATTTGAAGCTCAAATGTACTGCTCTTCGGCATTTCTAGATATTAGCCAGGCTTTTGACAAAGTCTGGCACGAAGGTCTTATGTACAAACTAAAGCATGTTTCCCATCCAGCTTTGTGATTGTACACAATCATACCTAACCCACAGACACTTTTTCGTAAAGTATCAAGACGAACACAGCGAACTATTCCCAATCCAGTCAGGGTGCCACAGGGTAGTGTCTTGGGACCTGTCTTATACACGATATATACGGCTGACCTTCCAACGAGTAACGGTACTGCAGTTGCAGTATGCGGACGATACCGCAGTACTCTCCGACCCAAAAGCATCCCAACATCTCCAGGACCACTTAAACCTCATACAAACTTGGCTCACTAACTGGAAAATCCAAGCTAATGAACATAAATCAGTACACGTGACATACACTCTAAATAGAGACACGTGTCCTCCGGTAGTGCTAAACGGTCAAATCAGTTGAACCAGACAGACGACACAAAATATTTGGGGTATGCATTTGGACAGACGCCTAACGTGGAAAAAACATATTTTCACGAAACGAAAGCAACTTGGCCTGAAATTTAGACAAATGTATTGGCTGATCGGTAGAAGGTCGCAGTTAACCATGGACAATAAATTGTTACTCTACAAGGTAATCCTCAAACCTATCTGGACGTATGGGATACAACTGTGGGGTTGTGCAAATAACTCTAATCTGGCAATCTTACAACGGTTTCAGAATAAAATCTTAAGAACAATAGTTGATTCCCCCTGGTATGTTCCCAACACAACAATTGCAAACGATTTACAAGTGTCATCGATTAAAGACGAAATCAAACGGTTTAGTGAAACGTACATTGCCAGAACTAAAGTCCACCCTAATGTGCTCGCGCGTGATTTATTCACAAACGCTTTTTGTGAAATGCGTAGGCTTAAGAGATTCAAACCAAATTAGCATAACTACAGACACCTACTTTCTGTTGTCATATTGTCTTACTTAAGATATTTTTAAAGGAATAACTTCGCTGGAGGTTATCTCCTGCATATCATTAATGTAATCTGTCACTCTCTACATATTAATTACTTATTGTCCATCGGACAGATTGTAAGCTTAAAGGAGTTAATAAAAAAAAGCTCTCAACAGTAAAAAAAAAGTTTGATTTTTATACGCAAAATAACATCAAAAACTATTTTTTGAAATATAGACCACCGTTATCAATGACTTTTTGTCTGCTCTCTGTAAGTTATCGAATCTGTCCACGCTAGCAACCTACAGATTTCAAAACAAAAAATTGTTAACATGTTTCTTCAACTTAATCAAACCGTACAACACAGCGATCCCAAAAAAATTAAGCTGTAAGCCGCAAAACCTCAATTTCATTCATTTCAACGATTGACAAAATTGTGATATATTTACTTTGTACATGCGATTTAGGTCCTCGTACACCTCTAAATTTACGGATTTTTCATTTGGGATAAGTTCAAGGTGCATACTCCCGTCAAAGTTTTACTAAACCGAAATTATGACTTTTTGGCCAAAGCGCTCTTGTCGAACGATTGCCGCGTCGGATTTTGGTCCCAAAAAACACATCGCAAAATTTCTTTACAACATTTTTAATGGACACTTTTTGGAAATGAGTTTAAAAATCAAAATTTAATTTTGCCATTTTTTTAGTCCAAATAAAATACGACAAATAAGTAAAAGTGCTAAAGGTACCTTTTTTTATTAATAATTATCAGCTCAACACTTTGCAGTGTTATGCATGTGTAGGTTGTAACTATTTACATGTTTTTTTTGAATGAATTTACTCAAAGGTGTGCGTTCCTTTGACGCTAGGTGCATACCTTGCCGATTTACATACTACTGAGGGTTATAATTTTGAAACTCACTAACTACCCTTGTCTTTCGTTGTATTGAAATAATTGATTTTTCTCTAGATGAGAATGTACGTTCTTTTGAACTAGTTTCTGAAGAGTGGAATTGTTATTTGAATTACTGAAGTCAACAAAGAACTCTTCTAGAAATCGCCTGATAAACTGTTGTTTACCGTCGGTACCTAGTTTATTAAGTATTCATTTAATGTTGATAAACCAAGGAGCATTAACAGATATTCTGAAAATCTTATTCTAAAAAACTTGGAGCCTTCTAATGTTTGCTTTTGAGATTGTGTTTCATACTCTTACTTATAGACAGTGGATCTTAAAAGTGTTTTGTAGAGTAGGATATATATTTCATGCCTTTGCTTAGAGTTAAGTAATATACACTATTTTTTGTATCATTTACTCAATATACTAATGGTTGAGTTAATACAGCGGTACATTCAAGAAATAATGCAACGTTGCTTTACTATGGTTTGGGAATATCGTATGTGGATATGTTATATTTTATTATTAATCTTTGCTTAATGTTTGCTAATAACATCATAAATTAAGAAAAACAAATTTATAAAATAAAAATTTCGTTTAGATCAATACTTTTAGGCAATGTTCCAATAATGCTAGCTGCATTTCCACGTTGGATACCTAACTAATTCTTTGTCTTAGGTATGATTTCGATCTGGGCTCTCCAGTTAGTAGGTGAAGGTAGTTTAAAAGCTTTCATATAAAATCAGTTGCTTCATCACACCAAGGTCCCAAAGTCTCTACTGCAAAAGGAATGAAGATGTATCCTTATTTAATGAGCTCTTTGTATTTCCTTTTCTTGTTATTGGCAGCATTGTTTGCGATAAGGCCAGCAGTTACACTAGATTGTTTGACGTACGATAGGGCTAGGGTATCAGTACAGGTAGCATCCCAAATAAGGTTCATACCATAAGACTACGGGGTTAAAGTTAAACCGTCCACTCTTTTGCCATCATTACGGAAGAGTCCACATGGTTCCAGTTTAGATGGAATGTTAATGGATGATAAGGCTTGTTGAATAATATTATTTAGTTCCTGGTGGCGAGAATAACGACTACTACTTTTCTTACATCAGAGACCATAAGTTCCCGACTTGTCCACTTTATCTTCACAGATGCAGTTATGGGGCTACATCCCAATCTGAAAGAAACTGATATTCTGAAAATGTCATTCAGAAAAGTTCCAAGTTTCGTGCATGACATTGTATTCTGCCACCGGATTCGGGTTTAGTGGAGATGAGATATTTGGCCTGATCTCTTTCAGAACTGAAATTATAAGTTCGAATTATTCTGTTGATATTCAGGATGTCACAACTTTCTTGACCTAAAGGAATGGGAGGTGTTTTATCTAATAAACTGTTCCAGATTCTGATCTAGTGTAAGTATCCTGAAATATGGGCTAAGTTATTCTCGGGTAATAACATCATGAAATAAATCAGCTCTAATACAAATTTCACAGGCGAAAAAAAGGCTGGGATCTCCTTGAGATACGAAAAGTGAAGCAACTCTTGATGTCTGAGCGTCAAGCTTAATATTGATTATTTCTTCAAGAGATTTTGAGATGTTCTCATCAATTCCATCCAGTGGTGTAGTAGAGTTGTGGAGGGGGTTGTCCTGGGCAAGAATGTGAGTCTGGGTATCTCGATTGAAAGCTTGAGAAGAAAATATGATGTGTGGAGCTTAGGCTGAGAAAACGTGAGAGTAGGAGGTTGATTTATTCTTATTTTTTTGAAGAACAAAATGGAATGGTTGAAGGAAGTAGTGAAGCACCAAGTAAAGTCAGATTGTCATCAATAATTTAAAGTCCCGGTAAAAGTTTTTGAAAGTTAGAGATCACTTCACTATTAGGCTCTGAACATAGCTCACACATGGATTCACCTCCAAACTAATTTTATGACATTATTTGATAATAAATTCAAGGTTATCCAAAACAAATTTAGGTTCTCCATCATTCGTTCCATCGTCCAAGTAATATGAATTATGCTCAGAAGAAAGACTACTGATGATTCAGTGAATTGTTAAGCAAAATATAAAAGGTCGATAAGGATCACCTTGCTGTGCACCAACGGATGATAAAATACGAAACTTTCCAAAGAATAGAAAGCTTGGCTCTGCTGGCATTGTGTAAGGAACTTCTATATCTCAGGAGCATATTGTAGAGTTTTCTCCAGAATTACATTTCGTTCCACCGAATTAAAAGCATTTCTAAAATCAATTTTTAGGATTACTTTGTTCGTGTTGCGATTCACTTCAATGAAGTATTTTGTGGAATAGATAATGGCTTCGCATCCGCATCGTATTCCAAAACTAAGTTGAATTGGACATAATAATTTTCCAACTTTTTCTTTCACTTGTGAACAAGCTATTTTGGCCGCTAACCTTCGTAGAGTGCAGCCAATTACAATGAGACGGATTCCGCCATCTTTTTTCTTTAAAGCACAAAGGGAGGCTCCATATATTATTGGTACGATGTTCTTATTTATTTTTCCAGCTAGCATCGAGTTGACTAGATTTTTGATAGAAGATAGAAGTTCGGTCCCAGATTAATCCATATTTTTGGACGTAAGATCTTTTAGATGTTGATGGGGTCGTAGTGCTTCAATTCCGCCTGCCGATCTATTAGGGAAGCTTTTAATAGCCAGTAAGATGTTCTTTAGTGGAACTATGGTTAGGAATAGGCTTAGGGTTTGGGAAGCTAAGTTGGCGGGAAGGAGAAGCTTATTAAAAGTTGTTTCATCAATAGGATCCAAGGTGTTAAATAGCTTGGAGCCAAGGACACTGACTCTTGAGAATAATTGCTTTGGTGGTATTAAAGCGGGTTAATTCGGATCGTGAAAAACCTGTTCTTCAGAAACGCAAAGAAGATACCAATCAGATAATGAAGAAGTGCCAAGTGAAGTAATTTAAATTTTAATCCATCTAACAAAACCTTACCGAAAGCCTCACTAATGTCTACTTTTGCAATTTATTTTGATGTACTAATTAAATATAAAACATTTTAATTAGATTTTCATTCGACACTTTAATTTAAAAGTTTAATGATATATGTTGCATCAGCAATATAGTGGAAATACCCACCATCATTGTTCCGTCATAATTTTTAGTCTTTACTGCTTTCAGCTAGATATTTTCCGTTATATTAGACACAAGAATTAATTGCTAAAATAACAAAATAAAGAAATAAATATATTTATTAAACAGAAAAGTTATTTACACATATAAAAGTAGCTTTTTAGGCGATGTAAGTTACGGTGATCACCTTATAGCGAAATAAACCGACATTAGTTACTTCCAAAGCTGGTCTTCAAAGAAAGTTGTGCTAGAATCCTCTATTATGAGCTTTTTCAAACCACCAATTGATAAATCAAAATAACTATTGTTCGCAATTTGGCAAATCAGAAAAATGTCCAAAATTGGCTAACAGGAAGGGCGTCGGGTTCCATCAGAAAAGGGCTAGACCTCATGTTTCTTTAACTAATTGATAAGAATTGTGTAGCTTAGCTATGATGTGGTACTCTCCCAGCCATATTCACCTTCAAGTGTGGATTTATTTAAGTCGTTGCTAAATTTTTTTTAACGACAAGGACTTCGACTTTTCAAAAAACATAAAAACTACTTCAAGAAGTTTTTTACCCAGAAACCTGAGAAGTTTCTCTTTTTAGTTAAACTAATGCTTTTACTATTTTTAAACATGATTAGATAGTTGCTTTAACGAAAATATTGTTAATAATGTCGGCAAATATATAATGTAATAAATTTTTTGTTTTATATGAATTGTACTAATTTTACTACTTGAAGTTGAGTCGTTTAATTCTGTTCTAATTTAGAATTTATAAGTTGTGGCTATTAACATTAATATCTATTCGGAAGCTTAAAGTATATATAGATATTATGTTAACTATGCGAGCTGAACTGAATATTTGCTTTTGGGAAAGCATTAAAGAAAGACAAAGCTGCCCGAAATATGTCGCGGGTGTTCTGTTTTTAGGGCAGCAACAAACTGGTACCAAATATGCCGTGATTTATAACTGGTAGTTACAATACATTAGATAGACAAAAATGGCGCACTCAAAAAGGCATCAAGAAATCATCAGGGCCTAAAACAAGCAATAATATGTCGGCGGGCACGCCGTTTCCGACATATTTTACGCGGGCTCGTTCAAGGAGGCGACACTGGAAGCGGAGTAAGCTCATTAAGCTAATGATGTGTGTCCTCCGCTCGCTCGCTTTGATACATTTTATGCATCTTGATGTCCGCCAAGCGAATGATTTGATTCCGAAGTGCCTCCGCGCTACCTGCGCTATCTGCACGAACAATCTAGCCGAGGATGAAAGCGCCGGCATTATCAGATCCCGAGACTTCGTTGACTTTGCCACGCTACATTTGTGTTTTATCTAATTTGAAGGTGTTTCTGTATTTCGGGCTCTCGCGACAGAACGGGGGCGCGTCAAAGGGATCAGAAAAAGCTTGGCGCCTTTCGGCGGGGCCGGCGCGCTCTCGACGGCTGCCTTGGCAAAATTGCGCTCTAAACTCATCCACCTTTAACTATTCATGCGTTAACTTCGAAAATTAACAACATTTTTGCGCCGGCTTCGGGGCAAAGTTGGAGCCTGAGGCATTCCGCAACTACTTCCAGTTTGCAGGAACAATATTTTTCGAAAAGTGGGCTGCCTCGTAATATACTGTTCCTGAAAATTCAATAAGCCCCAGCGGCTTGCCAAAAACGAATAACAAAACTGTTACTCCTCCATAATAATTTATAGCTGTTATTTAGCATTCTAGTTTACTAAACTTTTAAGGAACAATGTTAGCTCTAAAGCTTATACATTACTCGTGTACGTATAAAAAACGCCTGAACATCTATATTTTAAAATAACTTTGTTACTATGATAAAAAAGTGATAAATGGAGGGTTAATTTTTTAACACAAAAATTCCAAAATAAGATTAGCCTGTTAACTTTGTGCAGTCTACTTTTAATCTTAATTTTCTTTATTGTGTGGTAGTTTGCAATTTTCTTGCAACAATTTACAATGACTACTTTGCAATAAGTTTTAAAATCTAGATAGTATTAACTTGTTTTACATTATAATTCATGTTAGAAGAAAACTATACTCTTGTGACGTATGTTCAATAACAGTTGTAGACTTACCTATGTAATAATGCTTTAACAAGATTTTTGCATTATTGTAGGTGATTTTACAAAATAGATCTGTTTGAATAAAAATGATCTACTTTTAGAGCTTTATTAGCAAGCTTAGTTTATCATAATTTTTTAATGTTTTTATGTTCTAAAAATAATTTTAACAGTAGATAATACTTTGAAAATGAGATAGGATTAAATTAAAATTAAATTTACAACTTTTTGCTTTCAATTTCCACTCTTTATTGTGGTGTTTAATTACAACACTGCAAGAACAGAATTATTTTTTGAAAATAAATTCTATAAAATAATGTAGTTATTGGATAGAGAAATTTTGCTATTATCTGTAGGTTTTTCTCCTGCTTGTAGAGTTCTTTCAATAATTGCACATTACTATGCTACCGCAGGTGTTTTTTTTCTACAGTTTTTCAAGAAATTTAACCTACATGACACAATAGAACTTTTTCTGTAGATAAAAAGTAGCTGAATTTATCTTAATAAACTTTACTGCTCTCACTGGGTACCAATGAACCTTTGAGCTTGAAGTAACTGAGGCTTTAGTGAATTAAAACATAAAATAAAAGAATACGCATTTTCTTTGTGTCCCGTCCTTTGACATTCAAATGTGTCCCAACAAGCGTATTTTTTGTACTTTTATAACTTCTGTTATGCTTACTTTTTTATATAACCATTTAATCTCTAAGTTTGTTCTTCTTAAGTCTACTATTGTTCCTTTTAATTGTTTACTCACCATAAAGTCCTTCTAAACAATTTATACCTTATCATCAAATCTTTATTTTCAGTTAATTTATTATCTCTTATTAACGGTTTATATTCTAATTTCCTAACCTCTTTCACATGTGTTATCAACACTCTTCTTTTTTTGCACCTAATTAGGATGGTCATCTACTATCCACATATGAATACCTTTTATATTTCTTGTATTTTTTAATAATTAAAATCTTGTGCTTTTCATTCTTAATTTTAACATTATCGGTCTGTTTTTATTCGTGGTGAATTTCTCAATTCTCGTTAATTTCTGTTCTTTTGCCAAAGTACACTCCCATATTTTATAATAATATATATACCTTCTCTTCTATTGCTGCCTTGCTGTTATTTTCTTCATTATTATTACTTCTTATTAATAGATTATTGTTCCTTTTTTCCCTTTCTAGTTTTCTTACCTTTTGTCTTAATCAACTGCTCTCTCAATTTTACGTTCATCTCTTTCACGTATGTCATTTCGTAGTCATAGCATCCATCTTCTGTTTATTTTAAATTTTTATTTATTAATTGTAACATTTGTTCTATCCTTTCTGTTTCGCGCATCTTTAATCCTTTCATCTCTATTATTAAGCATGCCTTTTATCGCTTATGTTCCTTTGTTTATTTAAAAACTACATATACCTGTACAAAAATAAGATTTAAACTGACATCTATTTACATGTGCCTTGTCATCACTGCTTTATAACGCAGATCGAGTCCTAGGAGACCGCTTTATCTTCGACCGTTCAGCTTGCTCTAGCTTCACGGTTATGCAGTTATTTTATTATTAAAATACCACTATTTCGCTAATTTAAAGTTTTTACTTTTCTTTTTTTTAACTACTAAATTATACTTGTAGACCAAAATATACTTTTAATGGAATGTTTTGAGCTTCAGAAAGTCATAATAATCGAAAAGTATTAACTCGACCAAAAAGAGTAGATATTAAAAAAATTATAACTTAGTACAATCAATTTTTGTTCCGCGACAGGACTTGAATGTTCTAGTATGTTGTAGTAAAACAACTTTTTAACCGTTTCAGAATATTTTTCAGAATTACTATCATCAAAGTAATTTGGCAATAAATGTTTGTATTTTTTAAGGTTGTCAGTCAAGAAGTTCCTTTTGCGTTTAAAAAGCCAACTCAGTTACTTTTCAATAGGAGATATTTGTTTCGCCCATTTCGGAACTGATTGTCCTAGTAAATTTGGGTTGTTTCCGATATATTCTAGAAAGGAGTTAGTCGCTTAATGTAGGAAAGATCCTTCCGTATATTACGGCTGCTATTTTTTGTCCTAAAAAGAATAATTGATAGGTACTATAAATTCCGACTTGGTTAATTTTGTAGTCGAAACGTTTGTATTTAAGCAACTCGCAAATAATAAATTAGTTTTTTTAATTGCAGTAAAATTTACATCAGCAATCAAATAAATAATAATATACTGCACAAGTTACTTTTGTTTGAATGACGAGAAAAGATCGTCACGAAGGTGGGGCTGTCATACTAATTCATGAGGGGTCGTATTGCCATTTTCGTTGAAGTTTTTGAGTGATGGTAAAAGTAGAATCACATTGGTGGGATATCTGTAAAAACAGTATTTAAGCTTTTAAGGTTCTGTCCATGATTAAGTGTCGTACAATCTATAGGTTCAGTAAGGTGAGGCAAAAGTAAAGTGAGCAAAAATCTTTTAAAACTCTCGTGGAGTTTTGGATTTTAATACCTAAATGATGTTCATGTAGGATTGAGCAGGGCATCTCTAAGATTTACAACTATACGTCCAAATTGGCTGTGTAATAAAGTAGCTTTATGAAGAAGTAGCTTATGGTAAACATTTTAGGTTTTTTATTTTTAAATCTTCTTTCGTTTTTTGAAAATACATTGTTTCCAAGTAAATCTTTTGTCCATGTACAGTCCAATATATTTAACTAAGTTGGCTTAAGATATGTTGCTATTGTTAATAGTGGTGGTTAATGTTAACCGTTAACAACATAAATACACTTGGCTTCACTTATTTTTATTTTATATTTTGTTAAAAGTTAATGGTAGAAGAATCTATATCGTCAGCGAATGATCAATTTATTCTTAATACGTTGCCATCATTTATAGTTGGACGAAGTTGTGAGTAATGGCTTCCTAATTTTGCATGTAAATAACAATTTGACCCGTATGACTGGAATAAGAGGCAATAAGCATATAGAAGATTTTTGATTTTGAAGATAAGTTCTTGTGCTTTGTCAAATACTTATTGGATATCAAGAAACAGTCTTTTCTGTAGACTTTTAGATTGATTCGGTAACCCGACGAGATTGATATTGGGGTCGGTAGACAAATTAGTGTACCAGTAGAAAAAATGCAAAGTTGTTGTCTATTACTCATGTTTTAAACCCTGGTCTTCTTGTAGTTGACATTAATTACCCTTTAAAATTAATCTTAACCCAATAGAATTACAAAACAGCTGAAACTTTACCTTGGCCATATTGTGTCTCAGAAGAAAATAAATTTCACCTAGTGAAATCGTGTTTGGTAGTTTGTTGACCTCAATTAGTGCTACTTAAACAAAGTATTTTATGGTAATATATAGTGTAATAAATATAGTGTCAAATAATGACAGTTGGATCGCCGTATACGGTATACGTCGTAATCAAGTGTTTTTATAAGCGATTTCTTTGTGAAATGTGTTCTGATGCAAGTAAATTATCGATATTATTATAGTCAATAAAAGACTTATATTTCATTTTTATGTCTCTAAAAATCGTTAATGTTTCATAAAGCAATACTTGAAAAATTAGTAGTTATTTAAGTAATATGTTCATGATTGTAAGGAGCTTATTGAACATCATACTATTCTATTGTAAGATTGAACATGCCTTTGAATTCGAAAAGAAATTGTGTGAACTATAGCTCTTTTATTGGTTGGGTTTAGATTAAGGTATTTTGTTTGTAGAGTTTTTAAGTGCTTTAGTAGATTTAGTTCTTATTAACGCTGGAAAACTAGTGAAAAGCACATTAAATTATACTTTTATTTTAATCTTATTTTGCTGGATTTGGCTGGATATGGCTTAAATCATATAAGACACATTTAGCAAGAATTTATTTTAATTTGATGCATTTTCGCATACCATGAGGAGCTTTACATTTCAGGCATATGGACGATAGCCTACAATATGCTCTGGTGTGATTGCTGTCCTGACATCGAGTATATTGAATTAAGTTTAGAATTTTATTTGGCGATCCTCTAATATCTTTTAAGTTACGCAAATATTCTAATTTATATTTTTTTGGTTTGCTTATATTTAATGTTAATTGTCATTTGACAAAGTTAGCTTTTTATTATTTTTTTTTGCTAATTCATATACATATTTATATTGAAAGTGATTTATGTATATTTATTGGTTACTTCTGTTTCTGTTTGAACGGGTAGGTATTCTCTTTCATTTCTTTATCTACCACAGTAACTGCAAAAAATAACAAATTAGTATCAGAATAACTTGCAACTGTAGAAAATTTAGAGATAAGTAGGAAACTTTCTGACTACATGTACTGTTAAATTGCTTTTTTTCCTCTATAAGTACGAACCAAATTATTTATCAAACCAGATTTAGATATTAAAGTTAAAATTAAAAAGCTGTAGGTAAAGTATTTTAAAAATTTATTGTTTATTATTGGAATAAAACCTTAGATTAAAACTTTATATTTGATAAACATTGTTGTTTTACTAGATGTTCTGTTTAAAATATTGTTATGTCGTTGCCAAAAGAAAATTCTTTGTATTAGGGCTTTTCTTACTATTTAATTATCTCTTTTTAACGTGCCCTTACACCATGACCTTAACTTTTTTTCTTTTCTGTTATAAATATAATATTGTTGAAGAATGCTGTAAGAGAAAATTAGTACACCCATTACTTTCCTCGGGCATCCAAACAGACAAATGCAAATTTATTAATTAGTAATATTAAATGCAATCAGTTAGCATTAATGTTACTACCAAATGCTCATACAAATACATGCAACGCTATTTTTGTTCCATAACACAGAAAAAGTAATATTCTAATTATACGTATTTATTATTTTGAATAACATTGTTAGCTCCTCTTCATTGCTGTGGTAATTGATTTTTTCTCAAAATAATAATGAAAAAACATTTTTATATATTTTACAATGTTATTTAAACATTAAAACTCTCTGACATAAAGAGTATAGCTAGTGACTTCAGAAAATGGAAAGATTATGATAAATGTAATAATTCTAGGTAAATCTATCCGATAAAACTCGTACAATAGCATTAGGTGGACCTCTTCGTATTTTGTGCAAAGAGTTGTTATCAAATTTTTAAACTTACTTATATAAGGCTTCAGGTAAACTTTCAATCGCAAGCCTTTTATGTCAATAGATAAGATACATTTAGCTAGATATTTTTTGATAATAGAAATAAGACTTTTTAGAAAAACCTTTAGATGTTCCACAAAATTTACGTTTCTTTAATTATTATGTAAATAGATAGAATTTTCAATGCTACTATGCAAGTAATTCACACTTTCTACGTTAAAAGATTACACAGACATAAAGTAATACGTTGGTCTTCTGTGTTAATAAAAGAAATAACAAATTTATATTTTATTTAAGATTATGATAGTTAGGTAAGTACTGTGACATTACAACGAGACGTCAACGTAGTCCAAACGCTCTTTACAAAAAATTACAGTTATTCAATTAACGAGATTTCTTTAGCAAAACAAAGGCGATTTGATTATCGCCTATTAAAATTCGTATTGTGCTGAAGAAGGGAACCAACATCTAGTTCGCGATATCAGTAGTGAAACTTTTTGTGAGAACTTTAAGAGGATCGTATGTATGCTAATTTAGAATATTAAAGAACTAAGTACTAGGATTCGTTTCGTTCAGCTGTTGCAAAATGTCTTGATAGACTTGCGTTTGTACACAGAAACGTGCAATAAATAATCACGTAATTTTAAATTGTAAGTGGCCCAGTTTTAGTTATTTAGATTGTTGCAATTTTCTATCTTTACATACTGCTCTGTATTACGACCATGTTTTCCTTGCATACTAGGAACATTTTTGCATAGTTTTTTTTTAAATATTTACACAACACTACTTTCTGTTCGTTTAGTTACTATTAAAACTACTTTATTTCCCATGGTTAGATTAAATGTATCAGTACAGGCCATTTAAGTTATTAGCTTATAACTATTTTGCTTTATTTATTCTACTATTATGCTTTTTGCTAGAATTTCAAGTGTTGTTTCTACATTTTATAATTATTTTAAATTTTTTCTTTTTTATATACGTTTTACTTATGAGTTCTCTCCGAGTGTGGCTGCTATTTTACATCATTTTAAAATTAACTAAATAGTTTTTTATTTCATTTCATTAAACTTTGTTTTATAATTATTTTATAAATTTTACACATTTGTTACTTTTCTTAAATTTTACTCCTTTCTATTAATATCTATTCAGATAATCCATTATCTGAGCAACTATTGTTAATTTTCAGTGTTAGTTAAGTGTCTATTATATCTTCCTTGTTGTAATCTATTATTAAGTTATCAGTAGTTTTATAATTATTAAAATATTTAAATAATCCATCCAAAACCTTTTATTTCAGAAGTTTTTCTTTCCTTAGGTGTATAGTGTATATCTAAGATGTGACAAAAATTGGGTTTCAATTTTTTTCTGGGAAAAACAGATCTCTGATCGACTTTCTATCCATTTTGTTTATTTAGTTTTTTTTTCTAGTCACAAAGCATGAATTGTTCTTTCCGTTATAACTGAAATTCGCTAACTGGGTTTACATTTCATTTCATTTATTTGCAATAATTTTTTAAATTTTAACTATTTGTGGTATTTAATATAAAAATATTAATATGCTACTTTCAAACAAAATTATAACTAATAGCACATTTAAAATTAATTTAATAGAAAATTTAATTTGAATTATTTCTGTTGTTTTATGTGAAACTGTTTTTGACAAGTTTTGCAACTGTATTTCCAACCTTCAATGCGACTGATGTCGTTATTTCAGGTGTAGTACGAGAGACATTTAAGCATTGCTCAAATTTTTTTTATTTAGGGCATTTAGGAATCATTGGCACTTCCTCTCAATACTCCGGTTGCATCATGAGTGAAGATTACATATACACCAGAGTTGATAGTCTGGTAGTCAGATAATGAGTCTTCGAATTTAACTTGGAAGTAACGGTTGGACATGTATGACTTAAGGATGAGGAACAATTGATTTGGTAAGTATTGTTTAAGTTTGAAAAGTGAACCTGCATGCCACACTCTGTCAAACCCCTGTTTTACGTCTAAAAATGCTGATGTACACATTTGTTTTGCTTCTAAGCTTTCTTTGATTTTATTAACGATTCTATGGCACTGTTGGATAGTGGAGTGATTGGGTCTGAAGCAGAATTGGTGGTTAGGGATTAAGGCATCTATATATGTTACGTTTGCAATTCTGCAAAATTTTCGAAAATTTTGGACATTACAGGAAGGAAGCTTATTGGCCTATAGGAAGTGGCATCAGTTGGAGGTTTTCCTGGCTTCAGTATCATGATTATTATTGCATACTTCCATAGTATCGGATAGTAGCACAAGCGTAGTATGCTGTTATATATGGTTGAGAGTAATACAATAGCTTTTCTAGGACAGTTTTTCAGTACTTCACCTGTAATGAGATCATATCCAGGAGCTTTATGAGGATTTAAGAGACTTATTGCCTTTTTGACTTCTGCAGGTGAAATAGGCTTGGGTGGAAGAGACATCTGACAAGGGGCGTTTAAGAATGTTTGTATTTCGACATCGTCTTCATCATCGTTGAGGATATCAGGAGCGGAAAATACACTAGCAAGGTGTTCTGCGAATCTGTTGGATTTTTCAATATTCGTCCGCGCCCAGTTCCCATCAGCTTTTCGTAGAGGTGGAATAGATACTGTGGGTCTTTTAAATTTCTTTGTCGCGTTCCACAGTGAGTGATCATTAGTAGATAGATTGACGATGTAGTGTTCGAAGGATTCGTTTTTTGCTTCTTAGATAGCATTGTGGAGATTGTACGTTATTCGATTTAAATAAGTTTTGTCAAGTGGATTTCTGATAGTCTGTCACCTTTGCCGAGCTCTGCGCTTTGCGGTGACCAATTCTCTTGAAGCGGAATGTTCTGATTTTGCGGGTGAGACCATGGGGTTCTGGAATAGAGGTCCAGGAAGCGCTTTGTATTAACGTAGTTAGGTACTGCACAGCTTCATCTATGTCCTCCTTATCTTTTAAGCGGATATTTAGCGATATATTATCGTTGATATGTTGACGGAATAGGTTACAATCAGTCTTTTTGGAAGACAGTCTCTGTTGTGGCCTTTTCCATATAATACTGGTGCTTAGAGTTATTATTACAGGACTGAGGTCAGAGTGCAGATCTAAATTGGATTCAATATCACTATGTAGGTCTGAGATTCCCTTAGTTATGGCAAAGTCTAACAGGTCGGGGATTTTATTTCGATCGGTCGGCCAATAAGTTGGCTCTCCAGCCTACAAATAGTTGAAATTATTTAGTTCTAAAACTCTCAATAATGTTATGTCTTTAGTAGTAATCAGCCTAGATCCCCAGGCTGTACTTTTAGCATTCCAGTCACCGGCAACTAAAAAGTGTGAGCCGAGTCGTCGGAAGAACTCGAGGTATACATCGCATGTTATAGAATAACGTGGTGGACAATATATTGAAGCAATTGTAAAAGGTCGGGGGAAAGTATCTACTTTTATGATGGCACTTTAAATTTTGTGTGTTATGTATGGTTGGAGTACGTGATGTTTTATTGAAGATCTGATTATGATTGCGACCCTGCGTGAGCCGCATCATCAGGATGGTTAGCATAGTAAATGGGATAGTATGGTATTTTAAGAGTTGTCCTTTGTGTTGAATGACTTTTAGCGATTAGGAAGATATCAATTTTATTTATGTTAAGAAATAGCGTAAGTTCCTGAATATGGTTTGATAAGCCATTTGTGTTCCATTCTGCAATTCTAAGTGCAGGGGCGATTATTGAGTTAAATTATTGATAACTGTTGTCAGCATGGTTAGAATCATACTGTTCTGGTTGAGTAACTGATTGAACATATTCTTAAAATCATTAAGGAATATAGTAAATTTGCTAGTTAGGTCTGTTTCGGTGTTGTTAGATGGGATGTTAGGTTGTACTGCGGTCATTTGAGCATAAGTAGGGGTTGGGGTTGTTGGATGTAGTGGAGTATTAGTTGTAATATTTTGTGACAAAGGACTGGGCCTGGTTGGTCTTATTTGATGGTTTCTGTTTATTAAGTCTTGATATACTTTACAGCCTTTGTAGTTCGCTGGATGATTTTTCTGACATAGAGCACATGTTGCTGGTGTATTTTTAGATTTGCTGCAACTAGAGGTGTTATGTGGTCCTCCGCATTTAACACACTTAAACGGTTTCCTACAATAGGTTTTCGTGTGTCGATAGTCTTGGCATCTTGTGCATTGTACGATCCCACCTTTATTTCTTGGCGCTTCTACTCGAATTTTAGAATGATACAGAAATTATAATTTAAAGATGTCTTTATTATTGTTTTGTGGCTCGAGAGCTACAAAGAATAGAGGTAAGGGCTCTTTAGTAACCCGATGCCTGACATTTGTAATATTACGAACTTTGTGTTCTTTTTTCTCGAGTTCTTGTGTAATTTCTGGTAGGGGAATAGAAGGGTGGATGCCTCTTATGACTACAAGGTATGCTCTATCTGCACAATTTCTTCTTCACGAACGTGACGGATGAGTTTTCTATAGGTTTCAGGAGTGTTGGGGTTTATTTTAACAGTATTGTTTGCTAACGTTTTGGTAGTGTAAGTTTCTTCTTCAACTACTTGTGCTAAGTTATCGATCATGTCTTTGTAATTTGAGACCCCGTATATAAAGATTGGTGGAGGTTTCGGTTCTCTTTTTGGAGGAATTGAAGTATTAGACGTGTTCTTATTGCTTTCAGAGAGAAGTGAGAACTGATTAGCAGTTTCTATTTGGGCATCAATTTCAGAAGAATTTTGTCGTTTTGCTCTTTTTCTGCTGTGCTGATAGTACAGGTGGACATTTATTATAAGTTGGTGTGAAATGAAGTTGCTGTTTGACTTGGCTGTTGATTGAATCCTAGTAAAGGTACTTTATTCGCTGAGGATCGGTTGGGGTACATTAGTGGCATTTGTGCATTTACAAACGTTTGTCTGATGACTGCACAATAGGCTGATTATAGTAATTACCATTTTGTCCGAACCCATTATTGGCTTGAGTGTTAAATTGTGGGGTCCCAGGTCCTGCGTTACTCGTGGAAGGAAACATGTTCCCGATCCCGAGTGTTTATCGTTCGCATGCAGTGTAATAGGATTCTTAATAATACTCACTTTTAAATGTTATGAAAACGTTTAAAAATATACACGAGTTTTTGAAATTAAATTAATAAATATATAAATTTTCCTGACCTTAAGCAAGGCTACGGCTGCGGCTCCGCCGTTGTGATAACTCAGGTATAGCTTGGCACGCACGTTCGGTCTGCTTGAAGGCACTAGCAAGAATGTTCCTGTAATGAAATGTGTACTTAATTGTTTCTAGTAAAAGATTGGTAAGAAAGAAACAATTGTAGTGTAAATCGTTCTTAAACACTCCCAAGTAATAGAAATATGACTCGTGGGTGTATGGGTCCCTATATATGTAAATTGTCAGGTCGGATTAAGAATAAAATATTAATGAATAAAATAATCATTGGTTCATGGCATCTAACTTTTTGCAATTTAATAATTACGTTACCGTTCATTTAGATTATTAAATTTAGTTCATTGTCACTATTTGTCACATTATTTAATTCTTTTGCCATTTTATATTTTCTAATTTACAGACATTGATTTTGATATCAAGAAACTTTTAATTTGATTGCTCATATTTATTACTGTGAACAAATATATGTTCTTTTCTTTCATTACAATTTTTTTTGTTATTACAAAGTAATAATGTTAAATTAGGTTAATATATATAATGCGATACAATATTAGATCAAGCTACTTAAGTTAGGCGTAACCTACACAAGTAGATACTACTTTAAATGTTCATGTCTATAATAGGTCGATGTTAGTATCGCTGTTAATTATGTAGCCTTGTCTAGACAGTATTGCTGTGGTAGGAGCATGTTGATATAAGCTTGCAAGATATGTATTTGTTTAAAAGACTACACATTTTCAGTTAAATACTTTAAATTATATTTTAATATGTTTCTGTTGTTATTAGTTACAGAAAACTATTGCATTTTTATCCAAGGGTACCCATTATTGTGGATTTAAATGCCAAGATTTATGTCGCATTTAAAACCCTTATCACTACTTCTCCAGTGGCTTTGTCAGTGACGTGAAATGGAAAAAAAACTTATTTATGATACTTCTAAAAGCTAATCAAAATTTAACGTGAAATTTAGATTTTAATTAAACAGTAAAAGTAGCTTTCTACGTCTTCCTGCTTTCTGCTAGAATTCCAGATATTCTTTTTATATTATTAATTATTTTTATCTTTTTTCTTTCTTATTCGTATGCTTTACTCATGAATTCCCTTTGCGTGTAATTTTTGCCTACATTTAAAGTACATGTCTTGCCATCTTCTTTATACTCTTATCAGTAGAGCTTCTTCTTCTTCTATGCTTTTTTCATTGAATGTTTATTTGAAACTTCGACAATTTTATAATTACGTTAAATAACATATCTATAACCTTTCCATTTTTTAATTTCCAAACTCCTTCTTTTACATCTTAGTAATTTAGTTCTTTTCATTAATATATCTGTTTCAACATTCTATTGCCCTTTTGTACTTTTCCGATTGTTCACTTAGTGAAAGCTTTATTAAATGTCCATTGTATCTTTCATAATCGTCTTATATTGGCTTTTTGGTAATATATTATTTATGGGAATTTCTATAACTGTTAGGACAATTTGAAACCCTTAACAAATAAATCTGTTGCAGGACATAAAATTTATGCTAAATTTTTTTATTTCCTACATGTGCATCCTGTGTGCAAGATGTAATAGACATGGGATTAATATGACTTTATTTATATTCTAACAAAAATCAGAATTATTAATTCTAACTGAATTATATTTTCAAAAGTTAAAAGCCTATATTAATTCTGGGGCATTGTTTCATGAGTGTCTTTTCTAGTCGCTTAAGACATAAATTATTCATTTCATTATTGTTAATCTTTTAATAAAGTTTATGTTAAATATAGTTTTATCATTGATTGCAACGCTCTGTAGTTTTGCGTCAGATTTTAGTAAATTGTGGCAATGCGTATTAAAAGAAATTAGAAAAAATAGAAAAAGGCATTTCTTTAATATAAATTATTTTTGTTGTTTTAGGCAGAACCGTTTTTTCAAGCTTTATAACTACATCTTTAACCGTTAATGCAACTGATGGTGCGATGTGCATCTAAACTTTACTGATGTTTTTATTATTTAGAATATTTAAGAATAATGGGTATTTACCTTTAAGCTCCACTTATCCCGCAGATTAAAATATGCACTCAATACATAAATGAAGATAGACTACTGTGCCATGTGAAGCCATCAGATGGCATTGCTAGAACAGAGACGAAAAAAACAGCACTACGAGTACAGTTGTGGAAAAGCAATTTCTTTGGAGGAATAGAATAACTGCTTTGGACATCTATACGAGGAAGTCGTGTATGAAAATGTAGGATTGAATTGTAAATATTAAGAAAAATGCACAAAATGAGCGCAACTCACAAATAAATCCGACTTGATTATGGCAAATAGAAGCTTCCTCTAACGTTAAATTTTAGTCGGTTGTTTATAAGTGATGTCGTATTATGCTCGAAGAATAGCTTGCAGCACTTTCAATAGAACATACATTTAAGGGAAATACCTTTAATGAAATGTATATTTACTTATTAATAAAAAATTAGCGAGGAGTAGCGTGATACCTTCAGATCTAGAATGCTTCAATTAATGCAAATCTCACTCGTAGGTTTATACAAGCAAACAACTTTTGAGTTTATTTAATAATTAGGTTTTTATTGAGCAATCTCTGATTAGATATGAAAAATTGTGGTTTACAGATAACCACCTTAGCTTTGGCTAAAATTTTCCATTACAATTTTTCACACGCTCTGACCAATTTTATCGACATGCCGGTTTTGTTCTTAAAATCCAATAAAAAAGTCGCATAGTGTTAAATCACAAGATCTTACTGGCCAGTTAATGTCAGCATATCGTAAAATTAGGCGTCTAGAAAACTGCTAGTGCAGTAAATTAGCTGTTGCTCAAGCTGCATGGGAAGTGGCGCTATCCATTCACATTTACATTTTATCATTTTCAAAGAAATATGTCTCATTGGAGGTGCATTTGTTTTTCATGAAATACGGGAGGATTCTGCAAACCACAAATGCTATAATTTTGTTGCTTTAAGAACCCTCTGAGTTATAAATACTCCTCATTGCTAAAGATAATTTTTTTATTCATTAAGAATTTATTTTATGATTCTTCAAAAACCCATTCAGAACATTTAGCAAGCTTCATTTCCAGCACCAGTTGCATTTTGTACGCATGAAGGTGTAGATTTTTAGTGAGTATTAGTTTTCAAAATGTTCAACTATACATTGCTAAGTTTATATTTTAAAATTCACAGCAACACTTTAACTAAGGCAATTTTCTTGCGGGGCCTTATTACACGCTAATACTAGTTCATTACCGATTTCAATTTCATCAAATTTCGCAATGAATCTTGGAATACCCGATTTATTTGGTGCGCTAATTAGACCTACAAGTTTCACGGAGTGTTGGTGCCATCTACGCAAAATCTTTACCAAATTTGCAATGCATTTTAACAATAGTAAATGTTAGAGTTTAAATTCAACGTTTTATTTAGGCCAATCTTTACTATTTGAAGGTTGACATAAAGTTTTTTCCTCTTCAACTTAATTGTACGAGTGCAAAACAGTAGAATTTCAGAATCGTTATTTTACATGCTTAGCCTTGTTTGTGGCGTTTATACCGTTTTATTATTAACCGAACTGTAACTCGTTAAATTATTATTTGAAAAAAGCGAACTTTATTTTTCTTCACAAGAAATTGTGCATTATGGTCTGGTATTATAAGAGAAAGCTTCAAAAGAATGAATATTATAAAAAACCGTACATCAGAAAAACCATTTCCACAAAATTATATTTTAATTTTATATTCCAAATATAATTAGGAATTTTGGAAATAAATTAGTCCTTTATTTATTTGTTTCTTGCGCTTTGTTTCATTTTTTATACTGAATTATGTCTTATTAGGTTTAGTCACGTCCTATAAGCGTTTGTATTTGCTTTTGTCATTTTTCTTTGATTCAGACGTAACCATTTTTTTATAGCTTAACCTGTGTTGCAATACAATTTTCACTAATTTTTGGCAGGAGTTATGTATATTATAAAACATTTTGTCGTTATCCTAACACATTTTGTTACGACAATGCAACTTTGTAGTTGTTTTATTTTTAAGTGTTAATATTATAGGTGTTTATTTTATATCAGAGCTCTTGGTAATTTAAAATTAATTGTATTATTAATTAAAATATACGAGAGTACTTATGAGAGAAACCTCTATTTGTTTATGTCAATGATAGACACCTTTATTTTACAAATTAGAAACCTAGAACAGTTTCCACACAAATGCAAACGTATTACTAGATTTTATATTTCTTCCACAAAAACTTCCTTTTGCAAACAAAGCAATTGTTTCTTGTACACAATGGACCTTTTTGTCAATTTTCTGTACTAATATATCGTTGACTAGAGATAAACAGCTATTTTTTTCTTCATCGTACGCATTTAAACATGCGACACCATTGGCAATCGTTATTTTTAATCTGTAAAAATTACAAAGTCCACGATAAATCGTAGCTGACAAATGTTTTTTAGGATACAGAAATTGTATTAGTGCACGTACTTTTTTCGAATTTTCTATGGCATCGTTCATTTTAAACTGATCTAGTGGACGAATAAATATCAACACAGCTTTTTTTTTACCTCGCACGGGCGTCGGTATCTTCGCAAACGACATACGCAAACCGACATTTTTTTCCCAACTTTCCTTATAGTAAAAGATACGATCGCAGTTTGCTGTTTTGCCCTAATGACTGCAGTAATAATTTTATTTAAACTAAAATTTTATGTTATTTGTACCTTGCAATTTTGAACTTGTTAATTTTTAAATTAAATGCGCTTTAAATTAAAGATTTAAATTAGTAATTAAATTCCATAATAAATTAATATAAAGTTAGTTTCAAGTTTTAATCGGCAACTTTAATTTTAATGTGCAGTCTAATTATATTATCTAATTACAACACTTAGAACTCATAAATACATCACTCTCATTTTAATTTTTTGTTTTAATGTATTATTTCAACAAATAAATACGGTTCCTTATAGACTCTAAAAGAAACGACGCAGTATAATTACGATCTTCAGCGGATTTCAGCTAATTTAGAAATCTGCGACGCAGCAGAACCTTTCAAGGGGCAATTAAAATAGAAAAATGGGCCGCCCGCCCCACTAAATGCGCTGACAAGGATTTTCTCTCTTATTTGGCAATTATCAATGTCATCTCATTATCCTTAAGCAGTCGTTGTTTTATGATATCCCCTTCTGTTTTTTAAAACCACGCATATAAATTGAACGTTGAGTTTTTCTTTTACTATATATAACTCCACAACAGAGGTGTTATTTGAGCAATATACGAAGTGCGGTATATAAAGCCAAGTACTCTTTAGAACTGTATTTTACAAAAAGTATGAGTTTCTTATAAAATTTTGCAGATCATACTTTTAACATTAATATTTCTTAAACTTAGAAAAATATAAGAAAGCATAAACAATCCACAGTAATTAAATTAATAGAATTTTTATATGCAAAAGCCCTTAGTAGTATTCCTACAAATTTATAAGCCCTAACCCAAATGATTCAAGTTTCAGATTAAGAAACCTATCAATCTAATATGGTATACTTATTAGTTTTTAGGGCAAGCCACTTTTAAATAGACTTAACTTTATCGCATATTGAATTACAGTATACTTTTAAACATCATCGTTTATAGCAACCTTACTGTATTCGACAAAACATTGTTTGATTCACTTTTAATTCAATCTTGCCGCTTTTTACAAAAGTGTACTTATATGACAACCAGGAATGATAATTTATATTACGGTAAACTTTTTCGCAAGCTACTAATTTTCAAGTTCTGTAAACATAGATACAAAACCTCAAGTAATCTCAGTAATATCAAATCACTATTAGAGAACGATTAAAAATGAAAAATAAGAAACGACTCGCAGCCGCGTTCTGTCATTCAACATTTGACTTCCACAAGTACATCATCATATATTTGAAGTTCTTTCACAAACCACAATTAGCAACACAAATCTAAAACAGACATTCAATAATCAACAATCCAAAAATTGGAAAATGTCTGCCCGTTTACTTTAATGGAGTAAATAATTACGAGCTGGCTAAAAACCTAAGTAAACTATTAGCAATAGAACAATATTATACGGCGGAGTGCACTTGGGCACGTAGACATCCAGAAAGCCGAAAATGTTTCATTTAGAAGAAAACTAAAACAACAATGTTCCAGGACAGACACCACCAAATATAAACAACCTCCATTTCTTTGAAAACCAATCCTACAACGTACATAATGACACCATAAATTCCCCTTAAAACGGAACATCCTTTTCATAAATAATAAAGGAAATAACCAATAAATACACAGCTCAACTATTTTGAACTTTCTTTCTGGTTCCTAGATGAAAGTAGATGATTCTAACGGAAAATTGGATTCTGAATCCAAATAGGACTTTAGTTTTTTTATGACGTATAGTGTTTAAGAAATCGGTAAGTTTGTCACTTATCAAATTTAGTAAATCGCAGAAAAGTGAAGTACTTATTTCAGTATACTTGTCTTACTGCATGGACTTCTGGGCTCTTTTCCATTTGTATGATATTGCTGGTGTTTCCCTCATTGCTAATCAACACTAATCTGTTGACTGGATTCCATCTTTCCTGCTAACCCTTGTCTCCTTGTCCAGTACATTACATCGATGTAATTGTAGTCCCAACAGCTTAGCTGGGACTACAAGCTGACTTTTAAATAGATGAAGGTCTCTAACTAGGTCGTTTAACTCCTCTTGTGAGATCATATGGGGTTCAGTGACGTTACAGAGATTGTTCTTGTTTGTTGTTATGTTCTAAAATATATGATTCAAGGGAAACAAGAAGAACAGGTAAATTGGTGGCACAAAATAACAATCCTTTAAATTATTCTGTTGTTCCTCCATATCATATGAGGTTCTTATTTCTTGTCAAGCACCGCACCCAAAATACAGGTGATAAGCTGTTCTTATACGGGAGGCAATGCGCCTTTTTATGATTGTCAGTGAACTCGCCAAATATGTAACAGAAATTGTTTGGGGCACTTGCATTTACGTAACATGTTTCTGGGTTATCTATTCATTTATGAATTTATTTCATATGCACCACAGAGTAGAAATTAGTTTGAACGTACACTGTGAACATAACTGAACAACAATCAATGAAATACTCATGATACACTGTTTATATTACTGCAAGAAAGCCAACAATGAGTCAGAACTCTTACATAGTTGCTTTTAACTGTTAAAATTTATTTAATAATACACTGCTGACAACTTTAGAAGGTAAAAGTAGAGTTGCACTGAATAGAGTGACAACTTATGAACAGACTGGAATACCTGTCCCTACTCACAAAGCACCTAATATTCAATACCGAATTTTTGAAAATATCTACCGATCTGTATGGGGCAGTGAAATACGGATTACATTTCTGAATTCAGCGTAAAAAATGTTTCTACCAGCTATTTGGTTTTGAGAACTAAAATCATTGTTGCCCAGTGACATTCGACCGACGAACGCCAACCAACCATCAATTAGATGCTTACTAACTTTCTTATAAAATTTATATCAGTATTTACTCAATTTATTAGCCAAAACAACAGAGTCATAAACATACTTTCCACAATAATAAATAAATAAACTTAAAAATGGCGATTTCTTTGCGTATTCCTCTTTGTAACCTAAACAGAATTTGAAACCATATTTAAGAACGTATCACATTTTCTCAACTACAAAGTATTGACGAATTACTAATATCGGAAAGTTATGCAACGTCAACAATTATAATAAAAATTTTGTGTTATACCGTGTATGTTACCAACCATACCGATTTACTCATAGCTGAGAGTCACTTTACACCAAACGCAATAATAAAAATTAGAAACTA
Organism: Sinelater perroti; assembly: GCA_036346155.1. Classification (NCBI taxonomy): domain Eukaryota; kingdom Metazoa; phylum Arthropoda; class Insecta; order Coleoptera; family Elateridae; genus Sinelater; species Sinelater perroti. The sequence continues at coordinate 6,290,708 of JARFIY010000231.1, forward strand.
CAGTGTATATTATGCAAACCATGCCAACAAAACTGATCATCCAGATTCAGAAATCATTACCAGAATAGCGGTAGACTACTACGAATTACCATCTTGTACAACCAACAAGATTCAAAGCGCTATAGCATCTTAGCCGGAAAAGAGTTAAGAATTCTTACCTCCAACTGGACCTTGTTTTCTTATAGTAGGAGACTGGAACTTCAAAGGCACTACGTGGGGATACAGACCGACTAAAACCAAAAGATAAGGACTCTTCCAAACTATACAGCAATATAATCTAAAATATGCCAACTTACTGGTCGATAGGGCCAAATAAAATCCCGTACCTGCTAAACTTTGTAATTGCCAAAGGTATTAGAAACGTATATAGCAAAATTTAAAGCATCTTAGATCTGTTTTCCGATCACAATCAATAATATAATTATCTTGAGTACATAAATTATTCGAAAAACCACATTACCAAATCTTTGTACCACAAATACTGACTGGAAATAATTTCAATTTCTCATAAACAACAATATAAACTAGCTCACAGAATGCACACACTAAACAAAATCGATTAAGCAATGGAGTACCGCACAAACCTAATTCAAGAGCCAGCCTGGCAAGCTACATCAACAGAAGATAAGGACGCACCAGATAGTCACAACATACAACTACACAAAAGTAGAAAAACGTAGAGCTCGTGTCGAAAAAGCAAAGAAATCCTAGACACAAAATCATCCTAAATAATTTTTTTTCACGTCTTTATTAATTGGGTATTTACAATCTGTTATAGGATAACATTCATTAAATCGTTTGGCATATAATACGTAACATGAGGAAGTAATATCCAATGATAGTACTTCGCGATACTGCAACAAGTAAGGGTTAGTTGAAAACATAATCTAATTAAGTTTCATACTTAAACTATAACTAAACCTAATCTATAAATCGTTCAGGTAAGTCTAACAGGACACATCTTTGGAGTCGAGGGATATATTGTCTGTCTAGTAACGCCACAGCTAAATCATTAGGATGCGCACTAAGTTTCTCTTGATATATTTCCTGCTCAATTGTAGGTATCGGGACATCCTGTTGTAGTAACCAGTTAGGAACATGCCAAGCAGCATTTGTGATGATCTTGATTGTTTTGTTCTAAAATCGTTGTAGTATTTCTATGTTTGAATTACTGGCATATCCCCAAAGCTGAATGCTATAAGTCCAGATTGATTTTAAAATGGCCTTATACAGTAGAACTTTGTTTTGCAGGATAACTGAGACTTTCTCCCGAGCATCCAATACATGTTTCTTAGTTTCAATCCAAGTTGCATCCGCTTTTTCATGATGTGGGTCTTCCAAGTAACCCGTCGATCTAAGTGAATTGCTAGGTATTTTACGTTGTCATTTTGCGGCAATAGGGTATTATTTAATGCTACCGGAGAGTAAAAGTTACCTGTATCGGTTTTGTTTCGTTCACACGTATGCGCCATAATTTCAACCAGGTTTCTATTCTCTTGATGTTTCGTTGAAGTAACAATGATGCTCTTTGAGGATCAGTAAGGGATGTCAATACTGCGGTGTCGTCGGCATAGGTAGCTACTAGCGTTTGTGGAGTGGTTGGTAAATCCGCTGTGTAAAGTACTTACAGGATAGGTCCTAGTATTCTTCCCTGCGGTACGCCAGTTTGTATTGGGTGGAGACTCGATTGTGCATCTTTGAATTTTACTTGAAATCTTCTTTCCGATAGGTAGGACTTAAGTAATTTATAATAAGGCAATGGGAAGACTTTCTTAATCTTGTATAGCAGTCCAGTGTGCCATACCTTATCAAATGCTTGGCTTATATCCAAAAACACAGATGAACAGTATCTTTTGAGATGCAGGTCGTGAGTTACTTTAGTTACAACTCTATGAACTATCGTGCTATGGCCTTCGCGAAATCCAAATTGATAATTGGGTATGAGGTTTTGTTGTTCAAGAGTTGGCTTTAGTTTTTTTATGAATATCTTCTCAAACACTTTTGATAAGACAGGCAGTAAACTGATCGGGCGATGAAGTAACTTCTTCCGGATTTTTGCCTGGTTTAGATAACATGACTATCTGTGCCATCTTCCACTGATCCGGGAATATGCGTAATCTGAAAATGGCATTTATTGTGTAGGTTATCAGTTGTATTGCCTTTCGTGGTAACTCCTTCAGGACTCTGGCAGTTATTAAATCATATCCTGGTGCTTTTTTTGGGTTAAGATTTTGTATGACACAATGAACTTTGTTAACCCTTACTGGTTTTATTGGTAGATCAGGGTTATTTGGTTCTTCCAACGCTTGATGTATGAAGTTTTCATCCTCCACCGAGCAGAGTCTATCATGAGGTTGGAATACCGTTGCCAGGTGTTCTGCAAAAGCATCCGCTTTTTCTTGATTAGTGCGTGCCCAGGTCCTGTTGGCTTTTCTTATAGGTGGCACCGAGGGTTGTTGTTGTTTTAATTTTCTAGTCGCTTTCCATAGTGAATAGTCGGTAGCTTCCGTGGCGGTTAAGTTAGACAGGTAGTTTTGTATTCCCTGGTTTCGAAAGTTGGTCAAGAATGCATTTAAGTCTCTAGTTGCCTGGTTAAGTATCGTTTTATTTCTAGGATTTCTGGTGGTTTGCCAGATTCTTCGTAGCCTCCGTTTTTCTGCTATTTTTTGTTTAATTATTATGGGACAGTACTCTACATTTTGCTGATTTTCGCGATCTGGCGTAGCTTCCCATGCCGAGTGTTGGATAGCTTGATTTAAATGTTCAACAGCATCAAAGATGTCTCTTTCTGTTTTTAAGGAGAGATTAAGCAGTAGTCGGTCCTCTACTAGGTCTCGGAAGTAGCTCCAGTCAGTGTTTCGTGAGAAGAGCGATGCAGGTTTTTGTATTCTTAGCACTTGAGTACTATATGTTATGAGTATCGGTGAGTGGTCAGAGGATAAGTCTAAACAAGATTCGATTTTTAAATAATTTTGCGAGACGCCCTTAATGACACAGAAATCCAGTAGATCTGGAATTTTGTTAAGATCTGAGGGCCAATAAGTAGGCTCTGACGTACTTAGATAGTGCAAAGTTATTTTCTTCCATTGTTTTATAGAGTTCTCTACCCCGGGTTACTGTTACTCGGGAGCCCCAGATTTGATTTTTTGCATTGTAGTCCCCGCTAGCTATGAAACAAGGACCAAGGGTGCTAAAGAAAGACTTAAATTGTTGTTTTTTAATGATATGTCGTGGAGGACAATAAACCGCTGAGAAAACAATGTCTCTATTTTTTTCTACAACTGCAATAGTAGTAGTTCGGAGGTAATCAGTTTGAAATTGTTTCATTTCGTAATGTTTGATTGAGTTCTTTACAAGTAGTGCTGTTCCTGCATGTGCTGTGCCGTCAGGATGAGGAGTGATATAAAGTGAATAATTTGGTATTTTTAAGTAAGTGTTATTTGTGAGATGTGCTTCAGAGATCAGTAAAATATCTAGATTGCGAGTATGTAAGAATGTTCTTACCTCCAGGATATATCCTTAGGATATTAGGCATTATTATTCATTTTAGTTATCATGTCTGTGAGTAGGTTTAACATGGTATCCATGCGTTCCATAAGTTTAGTTACCAGCATTTCCAGTTTAGTTCCTGTTTGTTCTTGCGATGTAGTCTGCACTGATTGCGGATTGCAGATTGTAGCGATTTGATCTTGCTCATTTGCATTATTTGTTTTATGAGCATATGGTACTCCTGGCTGAACAAATTCAGTGTTAGTGCTAAGTTGTCTGGGGCGCAGAGGAGGATATTTTCGTTTTTGGATTTCTTTTGCTACTATGCAACCTCTATAATTTGCTGGATGGTTACCTTGACAATTAATGCATTTAACATCCATGCTTTTAGTCTTACCTTCGCAGTTTTTTGTTAAGTGGTCTCCTACACACTTAACACATCTTGGACTTCTGTGACAGTAATTTTTTGAGTGCCCATATCTCTGACAGTTTTGACACTGTATAACTTCACGTTTAGCATGCGGAGGTTCAAATCTAATTTTTGTTTGCATGATGAATTCAATGTTGAATATTTCTTTATTTTTTTCTGATTGTTCTAATTCTACAAAGAACATTGGCAATGGATTTTTAGTAACTTTATGTTTTATGTTGTATATGTTTAGAACTTTGTGCCCATGTGTAGTTATTTCAGTGACTATTTGAGGTTAGTACTTGGATGCATATCTCGTGTAACAACTTTATAATGCCTATCGTTTTTGTGTTGGAAGGAATGAAATTCCGTGTTTTTAGCTTTTAAAATTTTAATAATTGCGCTGTATATTTTTGCGTCATTTAGTTGTATCTTTACCTGAGTATTTCCGATTACCTTAGTGACATAATTATCTTTAGCGTGTTCTTCTAACATATCCCTCAAAGGTTTCATGTTATCTACGCCGTAAACGAAGAATGGCGGAGGTTTGATTTCTGTCGGTTTTTCTTCCACACTATCAGCAAGAGGTTGAAAACGATTAGATGTTTCTGGAGCACTAAGCCAGTAATCGGATGTTTTTGCTTGTTTATTAACACGTTGTAGTTCCGTAGAGCCACGTTTTAATTTTCTTGTGTTTGGTCTTTGCCATAACTCATCATTGTGTGGGGCTATTGATGCCGGTAGTCCGTGCTGTTGTGATTGTTGTGGGGGATAATAAAATTGCTGATTTTGTTGCGGCTGAACTTGCATAATTGATTGAGTTTGCATAGGTGTTTGTTGTTGTTGCCGCTGTGGGAGGGTTTGTTGGTATATGCAAGGGTCTAATTGTTGATCAATTAACATTGGTGTGTTGATAGGGTACTGATACCCAAAATTCGGCGCGCCAAACATGACTGCCTTTTTGTAAATAATTATACGATTTAGTTAAGTAGATTTCTACGTACAATTTATTCGTGGTGATTTGGCCGCTGGCCTCTCGATAACACTGTACTTATCACCGATAAACCGCTGGCGCGGGTTATCGCACTTTATACTTTCACTTGCAGACACAATTTGTATGTCTTTCCTCTTTGAAAGTAAAATAGGAACTCTAAATCATTTAACTAGCCTATTGCACAACGATCTACCGAAAAATAGAAACGAAGTAGATTATTTTATCTGAAAAGCGACAAAAAACGCAAAAAACCTACTACCTCTGTACCGTCCATAAAAAACAGATGAAAAGCTGGGCTAGATGTAACAAAGTACAAGCAAGCACTTTCGGAGCACACCTTGCACTAGTTTTCACATTACTATTATCTAACGACTAAATTTTGAATGCAGAAATAGAAGAATATCTAAACTCGTCTCGTCAAATATCCCTGGCAATAAGGCCCGTTTTTTCTGCGGAAGTCTACAGAGAAATAAGATTAACCAATTTATATAAAGCACGGGGTTTGATTTTATAGTTGGCAACATCTAAAACATCTACCAAAAAAAGCAATAGTACTCATAACAACAATATACAATTGTATGCTAGCCATATCTTATTCCTCCATTCAGTAGAAACACGCCAAAATAATCATAATCACCAAACCCGGGAACCTCCCCTGGAGAGCATTTCTTATAGATCTATAAGCCTTATACCACTATTATCTAAATTACGAGGTGCGTTTAAGTTCTAAGGTCTCCAATTTTCTTTCTCAGCAGTGAGAGTAAGTAGAAAGATACGATTAATTATGATGCAAGAAATATTTCTCAATTTTATAGATGACAGCACCATACAATGTATACAGTATAATGACTAATGTTTTGTATATTTAAAATGGCGACGTTTAGTGTTCAAGAACAACGAGTAGTGATTTTTTTCTTACGTGGTGAAACGCCCATCTAAATATAGAATAAAAATGCGGTAAAAACATTATAGATGTTTAAACTGTGTGTTTGTAAGTACAAATGTTTAAAAAAGACCAAGAGTTACGTGACAGGATTTTACCAATGTAGTAAGTTGTTAGGGAAGACCGTTGATTAGGTGTGCGTGATACTGCGTCGAAACGTGAGATTTTTGTGAAATATGTGAAGCCCATTTTGCGTGATGACCTGAAAATGCGTAAAGTTTTTTCAAGGTTGATTCTATGAATACTGACCAACAAGCACAAGGCTGCGCGGATGGCAAAATCTTAAAACATGTTGATACGTAATAACGCCATAAATTTCCGACCATGAAAGACACTCTCCGTCGCCACATATTTTTCCTTCAAGCTGCATCAATGTTTTTCCATTGGGCAAAATACACCCCCAGCATCCATAAAATCATGGCGACGACAATGTGGAGAATGTGTATGTCTAGACGGAGATTACGTTGAGAAGTAATAAGTTTTAAGTTTCTTGGGTAAGTATTTTTCAGAAAAAAATTGGAGACCTTAGAACTTGAACGCACCTTGTATTTCAAAGATTACTGCTACCCAAAGTCAATGGAATAACACCACTAGACAATCTAATTTTTTTGTCAGTTTGGGTTTCGCGAGAGTGACTCAACCATCCATCAATGCCATAGAATAGTTTATTATATCAAAGATAATCTTGAACGAAATCGTGCGCTTCAGTGTTCTTAGATGAACAAGCTTTCAATAAATCAAATCTACATCCTAAAATCTTATCTAACTAATAGGCACTTTCAAATCTAAGTAGAGAACACACTATCAAATCACCATTCTATTAACTTTGGTGTCATTGGGCTGCTTCTAAACCTCCTCTACACTGTGGACGTTCCAACTACAAACGTTATCTTAATCGCTATCTTTGCAAATAATACTGCAATAACTGTCCTAGGATACTAATTCTGATACCTTTTACAAACCTACTAGATCGTTGGAGAACTAAAATAAATAATAATATCACGCAAATTACATTTACTACAAAACCTTCAAAAATATGTCCACAAGTTACCGTTTATAACAACCTATTTCAATAAAAACCAAAGTGAAATATCTAGGGCTCCATCTTGACCAAAAATTGACGTGAAAAGCCCACATAAAAGCCAAGCGACAACAACTCAACATAAAAACAGAAAATATGTACTGGTTAATCTGACACAAATTGCAATTAACTACAGAAAACAAACTACTACTGTATAAACTCATTTTAATGCCTGTATGGATATACGGAATCAAAGTATAGGGATAAAATTTCAAATACCAAGATCTTGCGTATCCTAGCCAATGCATCAGACCCTGCATAATGACCTCAGAATTTCTTCATCAATGGTGTCATCAAGAATTTAGCTAAAAAAGCCGAGACTGCATTTTGGACTATACCAATTAACTCAGTGCCGACCTCTACAAGCACCAGCTCGCGAATAAACGTCTAAAAAGGCAGTAGCCGAAAAACCTCGTTGGAAACCCATCAGTAAATGGCGCTCGACTCATGATATATACAGCAATTCTGTTGATCGAGTAAATTGTAAATGTGCAATAAATTATTTAAAAATTATTATACATGAAGTACAGAATCAGGTGTTACGTATAAAATATGATGTCGTTCATAAGCCCTCCACAACTCTGCTAACATGCAACCATTATTTTAGCAAAGCTTTCCGTAATGTTTTTCCATAAACGCAGTTCTGATTCATCAGTTACACTATGATGTTCTTCTTTATCTTTGGCATTGCAGTAGGTTTGTCAATATAAAATCTTTTCTTTATTTACCCCCAGAGGAAAAAATAGAGTTTGAATGTGGTTAGACTGTGGTGATCATACCACTCCTCTGCGAGACAACACCACTAGGAAGTTTGGTTTGAAATATAGTGTTGTGTAAAATGTGGCTCCATTTTGTTGAAACCACATGTCATTCAAGTTAAAATCGTTAGTTTTATTAAAAAAAAGTTGTTTGGCGTCTCCTAATAACGGAAACCATTAAGAGTAACAGCGTTATGCTTCATGCTCAAATAAGTATGAGTTAATGATTCCTCTAATCCACAATGCGCAACAAATCGTGAATTTTTGTAGACACATTAGTTTTTCATGAATTTTCACTACACTAAAAACGACAATTTTGACAATCGGCAAAGCTACTTAAAGAAAGATTAGTTTCATTGCTCAATAGCCTGTTTAAACTTCAATAAACTTAATAATATTGATAATAAATGACATGCAATTTAAATCCTAAAGTTCAATTTGGATTGCTCTATATTATTGTTAGAGTTTATTATAACACCTGACAAGTGTTTTTGTATAATTTATATTAAAATTTATTTTAAAATTGTAACATTTTTGTTATTGACATATATTTATGCTTTATTTAGTATTTTTTGTTTCTAAGTAATGTTTTTACAGTTAATGCTGATCTTGGTCTATTTTATTAAAAAATAAATTGCAGAAGATAAAATGCTATGTCTATGTCTTTCAGTTGTTTAGATGGTTAATGTTAGTTTTAGTTGAGCCATTTTTGAATTGAAAATATCAGCCGCTCTACTCAGAAAATGAACGATTCCGCAGAGTGGTTCCAGCAAACCCGAAATAGATCCCGAATGTTTGAGCGCCCGCACTCACATTGTCAGCGTCGATTCATCCAATAAAATCACTTTTTCGATACAAATTCCGGAAGTTAAGTGAAATCCTGTAAAAGTCTCGAGTCGAGCAAATCCTAAAATGCGTGCACGTTTGACAGCTGCTCTATCAGAAAGTATATTCTCTTGGGGAATTAAACATGGGACCCGCTTTCCACTTAGCCCCGCGACAATGGCGCTGCCACGCGGCTAAAATATTGAACGTAACTTCGGCCGCAACTATGCAACTTCGGGCTCGCGATCTCCGCTGCGGATTTTTATTGTGATTCAAATGCGGCGTCGCGCGCCGCCGCCTGATGGATTGGCCGGATTAATAAGGGATCGGGTTCATCGGCGGACCGCGGACAAATGCATTTTTTATACGCAAATGGCGATCTAAAGACATCCGTTTTCTGCGGATGGGGTGTCATGCATGTTTTATGGCGGCGCCCCGGGCTACCAGCGCCGGTGCGTATGTTATACGTTATCAGGCAGCGCCTGGACGCAAATGTTGCTCCGTCGGTATTCGTTTCCGAGACAACTATCATGGCCATTTTATGCGCCTTCCTAGGGGAGCCGGCGCTGGTTAAAGTTTCAAACTAAAAACGTTTTATGAATGCTCTCTCTAATGTTGGCAACTTATCCGGCATCTTAAATGCGAAAACGTTTTGTGGGGAGAAGGCGCTCCCAAATGCTACATATCTTTTTTAATACAGGAAAGTGTAATGGAAAATGCTTTTTATTTAAAATAGGTAATGTATAAAAGGGAAAAAACACGGTATTTACCACCAGCATAAGAGAATCACAAAGCCCCGAAAAAAATTTAACGATTAAATTAAGAGCAAATATAAAAATCAGACAAATTTACAAAAACAAAATAAAATGAAGAAAAAGTACAATAAAAATGTTTATTAGTTTCCAAATATGTTCTTCAATGGTAGGTGTTTGATAATTAAGCGCAGTTAAGTAACTCGATAAGCAAAAGAGGAAATAAAACAAAACAGAGCTGTGTAAACTATATAGTGGGCAAAACTAAATTAACTACACAGTATCAATTAAACAAACAATGAAACTGAGGAAAAACAATACAACTATGCTTGAATAACTTCTAATATGGTAGGCGGCAGGTCAGTTGTGCACTCTCCAGACTGCGGGAAAAAAGTGCTGTTGGGAACAAATGCGTGACGGAACAACTAAAACGAGACTTACCGCAAGTAATGGTATCTGGTAACCTGGACGGAAGATTTCGGCGTACAGGAGGCAACGACAGCGTGCCAGTACAGCGCTATAGAGCACCTGGGTCGGCTGGCCGGCGGCTTCGTCGCTCACGAGGGTTCGAATAGGAATGCCGGGCGGTGGTAAAAATCCCGTTTAGTTGCGACTAAGGTAGGTTGGCCGACAGTCAAGGTTACAGGTAGAGATGGGATTCGGGACAAGGGTTTAGAGATGAGCACCAAACATAATTTTCTTAAAGCAATAGAAAGTTATATAAACTAAAAATAACTGAGGGAATTATATCTGAGATTTAATCAAGATTGCTGCGGCGCCGCTAAGGGACACAGTTTAACTAGGGATCGCTTGACGCACCCATTGGTCGTGCGCACAGTGGAAATACGAGCAATGTCGTCCCGACGAGGATGTAACTCGGAAATTCTTCCTAAGCGCCATTTTAGGTGTGGACATAGCTCGTCCTTGATTAGTACCAAAGTACCTATGTCAATGGGGTTAAAGATCTTCGCCGTCGCCCATTTTCCGCGATGAAAACACGTGTGAAGATATTCTGATATGCTGTTAAAGGCTCTAACGTTAGAAAATGACCGGGCGTCAGAACCGACATATCTTGAGGATCCGAACTTATAGGGCACAAGGGTCGAGAATTGAGCATGGCTTCTATTTGTGTGGTAATGGTACAAAGTTCCTCATATGTTAAAATTTGAGTTCCGATTACACGTGAAATGTGTGAGTTTGTCGACTTGATCCCGCTCTCCCATAAGCCACCGAAATGTGGGGCCGCAGGAGGATTGAAATGCCACTCAATAGCTTCGGCCTTCACCGCCGAACGTATCATTTCTATCAACTCGCGGTTAGCACCGACAAAATTAGTTCCACAGTCACTGTAGATTTTGGAACATCGACCTCGCCTGGCAACAGAACGCCTTAAGGCGGAAGGAAGGTTTCTACGCTCGCATCAGAAGCTTCCTCAATGTGCATCGCTTTGGTGCTAAAACATATGAACAGGCATATGTAGGCCTTCTGTGGCCTGATTCCTCGTCGTTTGGACATGACCACGGGTAACGGTCCTCCATAATCAACGCCCACGCAACTAAAGGGTTTCTTCTGTGAAACACGGCTTGCTGGCAAATTTCCCATTGGAGATTGTACCGGATGGGGATTAACTTTAAAGCAACGAATGCATTTTGCCAAATAACTTCGAACAACCTGACGTATTGAGGGTACCCAAAACCTTTGCCTTACTAAATAGCAGGTGGTATTCACACCAGAATGCAAGTTTTTCTCATGGAAATTTTTGACTACGAGCTCTGTTAGATTTTGTTTACGGGGGAATAAAGCGGGATATTTTGTATCGTACGGCAGATTGGTTTCCTGAAGTCGTCCGCCCACCCTTAACACACAGTTTTTACCCACGAAAGGAGCTAATCTTTGTAAGGATTTGGCACACGGCAAATTGTTGCGTAGTTTATCTAATTCTTGGCGATAGAACTTGGCTTGAACCATTTTTATTATTATTGGGCATTGAATAATTTTAACTCACTCAAGGCGGCCGTTTGAGAAGGGTTCCTTTTACGACAGATATTGCAAAATCTAAAACAGAACGCTACGATCCCCTGAATTTTTCGTAACGATGAGAATTGAGTCAACAAGTTGTCAGTTAACGAAGTTTCGGTTTGGACAACGAATGACACAATTCGTTTTTCAGACGCTAAATCGTCTAGGCATGTTGATAAGGTATTTCCTAGTAACAATGAATCGGAAGGATCCATTAACCATGAGGGACCCGCCCACCATAAGGAACAGGGTGCGAGATCTTGAGGCAATAAACCCCGGGATGCGGGGTCAGCAGGGTTGTCATGAGAGAGAACGTGCTTCCACGAACTGGGTGGTACTCTTTCTTGTATAGGCGTGACTCTATTGGACACAAAAGTCTTCCACTGGTGAGGAGAAGATCAGATCCACGAAAGGGCAACGATAGAATCACTCCAAGCAATGACTTTATCAAATACAATACAGGACTTATAGGTTTCTAGAATGCCACCAGATTGGAAAGCAACACAATTCCAACCTTGGGATTGACAATCGTTTTAAGGGGGCCACTTTCGACTTTGCCATTAATAGAAATGTATTTTCATCGGTACCCCGAACGTAAATTACACTTGCGTAGTCCGCTTCAGGAGCATCGTAAAATGCATCCAATTGATACGTTGATGTGGCAGACCCTTTCCAGCAACGAGGAATTGAAATACTGCTTAACGTAACGACGTCTGCAGGTGCCTGGTCATCCCAACCAAGACCCTAGGTCCACAAATGCTGCATTAATCGTTTGGCAAAAAACTTCACAGGAGCTAGGAAGCCAAGTGGGTCATAGATTCTTGGTAAGTCGGACAAAATTGTTCGTTTACAACAGGACTTGTTAAGCGGCGTGACTGAAAATGAAAATTCATCTGACGGGGACAGTCACTGCAAACCTAAGACCTTTATAGAAACAGGGTCCAAACCAAAGGCGATGGAACTATTGAGGCAAATCACTCAGTAGCGGGGGATAATTACTTGACCATTTACGGAGTTCAAAACAACCCCTTTTTAATAAATCGGTTAATTGTTGTTTCAGCGTCTCGAATTCACCTAAAGTATCCGCGCCAGTCGCGATGTCGTCTACGTACAAATCAGTACGCAAACATTGTGAGGCAAGAGGGAACTGATCGAGCTCTTCATCGGATAATTGAAGAATACTTCTAATTGCCAGGAATGGTAATTTAAAACTCCATACGTGACAGTATTGAGTTCATAACTGCTGATTTGTTCTGAATCCGAAAATCCCCAGCGAATCAATTGAAATCGGCGATCTTCCTCGTGCATTACTATCTGCCTATACATTTGACGAATGTCACAGGTGAAAGCAAAGAGATGCCATCGAAATCGAAGAAGAATGATAGAAATATCGTTCTGCAGCTTTGGACCGACGAAAATGGTATCGTTCAATGATAACCCGGTAGGATCTATCGCCGATGCGTCAAAGACGACTCTGATCTTAGGGCCGTCGGATTGTTCTTTCAGAACGCAATGGTGTGGTATATAGAAACAATTAGGAGAAAAGGACGGGGCTATTCTAACAAGGGACATATGTCCAGAAGAGATGTACTCGGCCATAAATGCATTGTACATTATTCAAAGAACTGGTTCTCGGTGGAGCCGTTTCTCTAGGCATTTAAGACGTCTGTCCGCCATTTCAATGGTTTTTCCAAACGTTGGGGGATTATTTTTCTTAAAAGGTAACTGAACACCAAAACGACCGGAAAGCAGGCGAAAATGCGTTTTGAAAAACCAATTTTCTATTAGCTCATCTTCTGGGGATTTGGCTGCAACATTGGGCACCTCCTCTATTTCCCAAAAGCGTTTCAAAAGATTGTCACAATTTTCCATAATCGCTAAAAAGGAGTGTTTGATTTGCTGATCTTGTGCTACTGACGTTGAACCTATCAATAGCCAACCAAAGGTAGTATTAATGGCCGCGGGAGATTCATTCACGGACGGAATGACACCATATCTCAACATTGAGGCATAAACATCTGCGCCCAGTAATAGGTCTATGGGCCCGGAACTAGCCCAATCTGGGTCAGCTAACTGTAGACCTCGCAGGTGAGGCCACTCAGAAGGGTTTATATTATACGTGGGTAAAGGCGCGCAAATTTTAGGCAAAACAATAACTTCTAGATCCAGGGGGCAGTTGGTATCGATTGTTATGCAGGAAGTAGAGCTGTGGGAGTCCTGACAGGTACTTGACCTAAACCACGCACGACTGTGGCAGAGGACAAGCGCGGGAGCTTCAAACACGTAAAACAGTCATTACCGATGAAGCTAGAGTGTGATCCAGTATCAACCAGCGCTCTTACCCTTTTGTAAGAGCCTGAATAGTACGGTCGCGGATTGACCATTAGTTGAATTAATGCTAGCGCAAGCATTGGTTGTATTGGTGACAGTGGCTTAAGATGGAACAAGATATGATCTTTTGATTGCAATACTGGCAGGAATATTTGGATCTACACTGTGGCACACAATGCGTGCTTTGTAAACAGTTAAAACACAAACGAAGACGCTTAACGGCAGCAAAACGCTTGTGGACCGAGTGCAAGAAACGAATTGCACCGGTAAATGCTGTGTAACGCTTTACAAAAGGAGAGGTGGTGGCAACGGTTTGGGTGACAAAGCTTCTAGGTTGTCTCATCGAAAGGTCTTGTAATTCAAAAATCGCTTTGTCTGCTCTGCCGGCAATACTGGCATTAGGGGGGTTTGATCCTTCTTTCGATCCCGACGAGAGCGGACTTGGAGCAGGGAGAATTTGCTCAAAAATGTAGATGATATTAAAATATTGGTTATCTGTCTGTTTGCGTAATGTGTCCAAGTTAACAAGTTTTTCTTCACTTGCTTGGCTCATTAAGTTTCACGAGTGTGGCATTGAATTCGGCATATAAGCCATCGAGCATCAAACTGTAGATATTTGTAAATCATTGCGGATTTATATATTTCGAACAAACCAAAGAGCGTTCACTGCGGTGTTTTAGACTTTATTTTGCAGCACTTGTAATTTGTTTAAGTTGGTTTTACTAGTGGCGCTCCACACCCGGCACCCATAAGTGATTATAGATCTTAAAATTAATTAGTATATTCGTTTTTAAGGGTGTCTTACGGTTTATGAGTGGATAGAACATACTAAAGCGGGCGTAGCACTCACTTAACTTATTGTTGGTATGTTGGCTCAAAGTCTTCTGTCGAGATAAACTCCTACATATTTTACTGAAGAATCAGGATGGTTCTATTCCAATTGTACTGTCCTTTATTGTCATTTTCTGGGGATTATCTGGCCACAGAAGCGTAAATATTTTTGTTTTGCGTTTATGGTTCTATTTATTAAAACATTCGAGGGTTTGATTTATAGCTAGTTGGAGGTTTCGCGCTGTACTGCTTATGTCGTTGTGTTGTACTATTACGGCTGTGTAGTCGGCAAACATCAAAATGATTGAATTAGGCAGTTGTGGTATATTGCTCACATAAATGTTAAAGAGGAGTAGAGCCAAAACAGAGCCCTGTGGAACACTGGCAGTAATTTCTGAAATATCTAACATTGTTTAATTGATTTTTATGGCAAATGTTCTTTTGGTTAGTAATGATGCTATAATATTTATTAGATAGGCAGGAATGATAATACCGTTGGTCCAGACTTTGTCGAATGCTTTGAACATGTCGAGGAAATCAATTCCAGTATGAAGTTTGTTTTCGTGTTCAATGATTTGCGAGAGTCATAGTAGCTGGTGGTTGGTTAAGTAGTTTTTTCGGAATTCAAATTGGAAAGTGGTATACCATTTTTGTTTTTTAGTCCACGATTTAGTTTGGGTTGTACGATTTTCTTAAAGAGTTTGGCTATGGTTGGTAGTAGGCTTATAGACCTGTAACTATCTGTGTAGTGTTTATTTCTTTTTGGTCTTTTAAATAACATTGTATGGGCAAATTTCAAATGATCTGAAAAGTATCTTAATCGTAGACATGCACTGAAGACGAAGACAATGTAAACCAATGGCCTTTGTCGTGAAGTTCTTTAGGACTACGTTTGGTATCAGATTATGTGCAAGAAACTTTCTGATAAAAAGTTTATTTATTTCCTGTTGTATTTCTTTAGACGACGTATGGTTCAAGTTAAGGCTGTTTAGGGAAGTCCTTAAAGTTATGTGACTTTCTACTTCTTTATGGAATCTTTGGTGATTGTTGTGACTGTTAGTAGTAAAGGTTGCTTTAAGGTGACTTGCGAAAACCTTGCATTTTTCTTCATCGGTGTTGTATGCAAAGCTATTGCCGATTGCAGACATTACTGTATTTTTTAAATTTTTAGCCGCGTTCCACATTGTTCGATCATTGGGCTGTAGTTCTTCGACATATATTCTGTAGTTGGAGATTATATAGTTATAGAGTTCCCATTTGATTCTGTGCGTAAGTTGGTTAAGCAATATTTTTATTTGAAGATTTTGATTGTTTATCCAGACGCAACGCGCTTTATGCTTTTCTTTTATTAAATTGAGAATGCTTAAGGGTGGGTATTTATACGTAAGTGTACTTCTTCTAGCTGGATTTGTTGTCGATTCTTTTACTGCTAGTTTGATATTGTTTATGTAGTAATCAAAGTCTGCTTTAGTTCTGGGGCGGTTCCAGTTTTCTATCTAGCTGCATTTTAAATTTATCCCAATCGATTTTGGCGGTAATTAACGTTGCAGGTCTGGATAGATATGCAGGTGTGCTTCGGAAGGAGATCAACACGGTCTGAATAAAGTTCGTCAAGAACATTTTGATATATTGGGCAACTGAAGTTTTTTTGCAACGGAATATCAAAAATGTTTAATAATTGATTTCTTTGATAAGGGTAGTAAGTTGGCTCATTAGGAGCGGTCACTTTAATGCCTTGCTGCGTGGTTTAAGCTAGGAATCGTTGTCCGTTTGGGTTATTTGCCCGATATTCCCAAGTTGTTCCCTTACAATTCAAATATCCTATCAGTATGGTTGATTCATTAGAAAAGGGTGAAATGTTTGTTTTTGCCAACAATTTATTTCGTTGCTTGTATGCACATATAATTGTGAGTGATCTCTTATCATTGAATGTTATTTTGGCTACTGTAGTTTCTAATGTGGTACCTTGTGGTGGTTATAGTTCTTTCCTTCTCTGTATTTTCTGAAGATATTATAGCTTGAACTTTTAAAAGTTTAATTATTAATGACTTTTAGACACGCATGCAATATCGATAGTGTCTAGCTAGAAAAGCAATAAATATAGATCTGTGTAGTTTAATGTCGTTAGAGTTCCAGTTTGCTATTGTTACGTTTTGGATAGTATATGAGTTGTTTACCGCCAGTAAAGAGCAAGGCTGGTATTAGTAAAGAAATAAATGACCTTATTTGGTCCATATAGGGTATTATTAATTCAATAATCATTTTGATGATATATTAGTTTGTGGGACGTTAGGTTGAGGTCTTAACTGTTGATGTAATTGTCTGACGTATGTATTTTGGTTTATTGTGCTGGGGCGTTTAATGTAAGGGATCTCGGCGAGAGTAGATTGTTGATGTTGGTTGATTTTAATATGTTCTCCTGGCTTATCATCTGGTTTTTTAGAGCAATCTTTAAAATAGTGCACTAGTTTTGGTCGACAGTAGTTCTTCGTGTGTATTTTAAAATATAAACGTCGTTCTGCTCGGGTCATATCGACAACTGATTTAACGTTGCTCTTTGTGCAATTACAGAACATCGCAGAGCCATATTATGTTGTGAACACACAGAATTCAAGGCTTTATACATACCGCATTTTGTGATACCAATCCGTACTTTTGAAAAAATATATATAAACTGTGATTTATGCCCCATCACTAGTGATTTGGGCAGATCTAAAACAAATCAAATTATATGGCCACCTGATGGACTTATTTAGGATAAAAAAATAATAAAATTATTTTGGAACATTAAATTAAAAAACAACTAAATAATTATTATAATTTATATAATTGTAGACTAAAAGTTGCACACTGATGCGATAAATATGTAAGCATAGATTTACGTTGTTATTTTAAATAGTGTATACATGAGGGACGCATAGGCTTCAGTGAATATTTTTATAGGGTTATATATCCCACCAGTATTTTTAGTATAATAATTTATCCAAACCGAAATCGATTATCCAGTTGCCAATTTGACAAAACAGAATCACTAGCAAATGTATTAGTCTATTTAAACTTTTGAGAAAAATTTTGCAAATCCGAATAGGATCCATATCACATCTATAACCGATATAGCAATAAATTGTACACAGTTCCCGATTAAGAGACTATCCAAGAAGACGTCACTGTATATGAGATAAATAATGCTGCTGTTCCTAGAATTCTACCAAATAATAAATAAGTTAAGAATTCTGCCGTTATAATGTCGTAATCAGTACAGAACAATACTCTCTCCACGATCTTCTGTGTTATTGATTTATTCATTCAGAAGTTAAAGCTATTCCCTCGCAGCTTATTTGTATTTATAGTCGTACAGCACACTTGAAATAAAAAAAATTGCAAATACGACTAATGCTGATGACATTATGATAGTTATCGGTATGTCTTAATAAAGTGCAAGAACAGGCATCAAATCTCATAGACTATTGGTCTGCAAAGTCGTTATTAGGAAATATACTAACAAGTTCTGGTGTGGCGGCCTTTTCGCCCTTGAACCGCTTGTATATCGCGGCGGCATGCTGGGGGCTTTGATATCTGCCGCTACGTTTTGCCATCGCACACAAAACACACACTTTGATATGAAAGGTGCTGTCGAGTTAAAATTTCCCGCGACATACGCACACCGCATCGCGTCCAGTACGGCCGCATTTAACACCCCGCAATACGCACACCGCAACGCGGCCAATTCGGTCGTGCTTAACAACCCGCAATACGCACCGCAACGCGGCAATTCAGTCGTGCTTAACAACGCAATACGCCGCAGCGCATTCGATCGTGTTTTAACATCCCGCAACATACACGAAGACATCGCAACAAGGTAGCCGCCGTGAAACCATCGCCGACGAAGCCGAAGCCGAAGCCGATTCAGGTGAGCGATTTGGCTTTTCTTTCGGTGGATATCGGTAGCCGCCCCCATCCGCTTTCGCGCTGGCCGTTTGAGGGACGATTTGGGCCTTATCGTTTTACGTTTCAAAACGGGCCGTACTTAGTTCCCCACACCGCACCACGAGGGCACGGCTATTTACACGCCTGCCTCTCCAAGTTCCTTAAAATCAATCATCTCCATCAGATTCATGGATTAAGCCCAACGGCTTGTTTCGATTCAATGTTACACCTTCTTCTAGGATGACCTACATCTCTTTTCTAGTAGGATTGTATTGTGGAGCGTGTATGGTTAAACTCTTGTCCATTTTAAGCACATGTTGTTTACATTTCTTGATTGTTACCAATTCTTTCGTTAATTGCAAATATTTGAAGTTATTCCCCGATATCATCACTTGTAAATCGGCCTGTTCTCATGCACCGCTTTACTGACCATAGAAACTTTATTTCTTCTGCTTAAATATGGCTTGTCTTTTTTTCCTATAGGCAAAGTTTTACTATTTCACATTATTTTGTAAAATTTTAAAAAGCTGTCTTTTATAGAGTGTTTTTCCGAAGTATCTTCATTGTTCCTCACATGATTTGGAATATCGTTATCATGTTATTAATATTTTGATTATGGTGACAGATCACATCGCATCCTAAATACTTGCATTAGTTATTCTAGGCAAATGCTGTTAATATACATTTTTGACCTAATTCGATTTTTTGTTAAAAAACCGTTACTTTTGTGTTCCATTTTAATTTTTTGCAGTTATACTCCTTTGAAGGACGTTTAGTTTGTGTTTTGCTTCTTGTACCTAGTATTCCCATAAATACTGTTACAAAATTAAATTATACAGCATTAAAAAATGAGTTTTGGGCTAAATTAACAGAATTTCTAGAGAATAACAGGGGAAGATTGCTAATATTAGGAAACTTTAACAGAAGGGGCGTAAGAAAGACCAGAAATCAGGAGAAGCGATAGGAAAGCATGGTGAAAATACCAGAAATAAAAATGATACAAAACTAACTAACTTCTGCATATAAACAATCTAATAATATCGAACTCCCATTTGTACATAAAGATATACATAAATATACTAGAAAAGTGCAGAGGAGAAAAGTTGATATTGGACTACATAATAATAATAAGCAAAAATACAGGAGTAAAATAAAAGGGCAAAAAGAGGGGAAAGAAATATACTCAAAAATCAAATATATTATATAATAATTAGAAATAGATTTAAAAATGCCTTTACATCAGCAAAATTATATCCTGGAGCTGATATCTGATCGGATCACAATCTTGTGATAGCAATATTAAATATTAAATTAAAAAAGTTAAAATTTAGTTGCAATAGGCAAATAATAAATGTGAAAGTACTAAAAGAGGAAAGTACATACAATAACGCAAAAGAACAAGTTGCTCATAATATCAAAACAGCTGAACAACAAAACAAGAATACTGACAACGTAAATGAAAAATAGAAAAACATAGAGCTGCTTTATTAAAAGTTGGTAAATAAACTGTAGTTCCAGCTAGAGTTAAAAAAAACTTGGATAACAAAAGAAATTTTAGACTCGATGGGGCAAATGCGGAAAAACAAAGCTAAAAGTGAAGAAAAGTATAAAGAAACTAATCGAGTAATTAAAATGAAAATTAAGGATGTAAAAAAAACATGGTTGATGTAAAACTGCAGATATTGAAGAATTATAATAAAGGATGACCCAATGGATATTCGTAAGGAACGCGTATTAGGCACTGATTACAAAAATATAAAATGCGTTCAAAAAAAATAGATGGAGAAAAGGAAAACGAAACCGCTGATCACTTATATTTATCAAAACTAGAGCTTGTTATTCCTAACTTTCTAACTGCTAACGTATGCTACGTCGCTACAGTTCAGTTAGCAGCGCTGGCGTAAGGGCCAGGTGGGGATGCAGGCGGCTGGACAAGAGGCTGTGCGACAATGCTACTGACCCGGGACCGTAAACGGCCGGGCGACAAATCCAGCGGCAGGGCAGAAAAGCAACTTTACCCTCAGTGTTTTTTGCGTCCAGGCACAGCTGGATGATACCCCCCAATTTTACACAAAATAATCCGCTGATAGAGAAAAGGTAGGATGCACACCTATTGCTTGCGTTCTTTCCCATTAATAGAAAGACCTGGGAGTGACTCGTGGTAAGCATTCTTCCTTGGTCACGGCGTTGATTTTAGGCTCAGAGACAGCAGACAAAAGGACAGCTTTGTCAAAGGCAGAGTGTAAGCGGGTTAAACAAAAATGTGATTTTACAGCGGGATGCTAGATTCCGTGTAGAGCGGGTGAAAGAGTCGTTGCGGAATGGTACACTTGAATGCGAATTTGGTTTTACAGCGGAATGGTAGATCCCTTACAGATTTTCAAACAGCAAAGCGGGTGGAGTCCCAATTTAAACTAAAATGGAAGATCTTTTTAATGCAATAGAACATCCTTAGACTAGCTGACGTTAACTTTTATGGCAATAACAAAAAAAAATAATGCAAAGGACTGCACAAAGCAAAGCAATATAGCACTGATGAGTCATACATTAAAAGTATTATTTAAAGTCGTTTATAAGAGAATATACAAGAAACTTGAAAAAGACATCAACGATATACAAATGGGATTCAGGATTAGGAGCGAGAAAGGCCTTATTTAGAATAAGTGCATTCATCCAGCTATGTTTGGACATAAACCAGAACCTTTACGCATGCTCAAAAAAAATTAATAATTGTGACATAAGGATATAAGCCAAATTGTTCTGACATCAAACAGGTAAAGTAAAAATGAAAAATTAAATAACAGCAAAAATTAAGATATGCCGAGGTGTCCGCCAAGGATGTATTCTTTCTTCGATTTTGTTCAATATGTATAGTGAAGTAATGTTGTCAGGAGACTTTAGAAGAAGAAAAAATGGGAATAACTACAAACTGCAAAATTATAAACATATATAATATGCTGATGACAATAAGAGATAATTTGGAATATCTGAAGCGTTTAGTTGAAAACATATACTTACACTGTAATAGCTACGATCTGTAACTAAACCTTAACAAGATCAAGCTAATGATTATATCAAAAAAATTAAAAGTTGATGACAATTTGACAATTTCTAGTACACGAATTAAAAAGGTTAACTGCTATAAATATCTAAGCTTGGATTACCAGACTAGTGATCAAACTAGAGAAATTAAAACAAGAAAGGAGGTAGCAAGATAAGCGTTTATAAAGTTGGAGAGATTCCTGTGCTGTCGAGATATTAACTTAGACTTTTGAATATATATGTTAAGATACTATGTTTTTTTCACATTGCTATATAGTTCAGAGACGTAGATATTAAAGGAAACAAATACTAAGAACCTTCAGGTTTTTGATGCGGTGCTATAGAAGAATATGGAGAATAGCATGGACGAAAAAAAATACACAAAAGAATTACATAAAATGAAAAGGAATGTAAAGTAATGTACACAATTAGAATGAGGAAATGGAGTAATTGGGTCACATATTGAGGGTGATAAGTACTTATTGTTCAGGCTAAAAATGCAGGGAAAAGTATAAGCTATAAGAAGCGTAGGGCAAAGGACATCCCAGGCTAGGGAACTTAAGAGAGTAGTATGGCTGCAGTATCAACCAATTATTTAGAGCTGCATTCAACAAAATACTAATCGCTATGATGATTGCTAACCTCCAATAGAGAGACAGTACTCTAAGAAGAAGAAGATTGTATATTATATTATATATTAAATAAAAAATTACTAAAAATCTGCTGAGAATTTATAAGCCAGGCAAAAAAATTAACTTAACGTTAAAATTTTAACTATTGTTCATATTTCATGATTATTGTTTAGTTGCTTATTTGTGTTATTTAAAAATTATCGTTTAATATGCTTTAATTTTATTTTTACTATCCAACTTTTTATTTCATTTATAGCTTTTATGTAATTATTTATGCAAAAATGTAACTTTGCTAATTCTAATTCACTCACTATCTAGATATGTCAGCAAAATAAAACAATTGTTTCTACTTAATGTACTAGGAATACATTAAAAGTGTTTTAAGTTTATTTTGTGTTATAATAAATCAAAATTTAGATATTCCTCTTTTATAATAGGAAAACTCTGTAAATATGTGCATTGTAACACATTGTACTTTCCAGTTCCACATATTTACGTAATTCTTAAGACGCAATGCAATAAAATGAAAAATAAATCAGGAACGTAACTGCGGCATTTGCACTACTATGTAGTAGCGGTTGTTTTTCGTCGAGTCCGTGGGGATCCGAGAGGTTTGCGCGATTAAGCTGCAGCGGGATCCGCACGGATTTTTCTGGGACTGCAGAAAAGCTGTTTGGAGTCGAGGCACGGTGTTTAAACTTCAAATCTGCTCTCCTGTCTATACTGCGTAGACTACTAACGACTATTTGACAAAATCACAACAGAACTAAGCGTAGCCCCCTGCATCTCAAGCACTCGCGGCAAAAATCCGCCGGCGAAGTCGCGCTGCCCGTAAAATTTCCATGCAAATTCCAGCCGGAAAGCGTTAACACCTCGGAGTTCAGCGAGCGCTGCGGATATCCGGTAAACCCTTTAATTTATCTGCTTTCCGAACTGAAGTTGTAGCCGGCTGAAGAGAATGAGGGAATTTACGGTACGACAATAATGCCGATGTGTGGCGAAAGGGCTCGCAGGCGGCCCAACGTGGTAAACAGAAACATATCGCGAAACGCTTCTTTATGGGCAAAACGGCCCAGGGCAGCGATATTGTAACCTAAGACGATGAAAATATGAATTTAAATAGGGCGTTCGCTGAGGGGTGATCGCCGGCACCTGCGCCCGTGTCAGATGCCAACGCGGTGCGGTCATATGTAAAATGTGTAGCATCTCGAAATTTCTATCTCAAATATATTGAAAACGTTAAAGTATGTAAATCAAAACTGACAGTGTGTATAAAAAGAATATACGTACGTTTTACTATTACACATACACTAGTCAATTTAATTCTAATAATTGAAGTATAAATAAAAATAATTTTTTTGCTATTTTTAGACTTTCCTTATTGTATTTTAATCATTACAATAATTTTAATCTTCTTAAAAGAAAAAAAATTTCTCTTGAGGTATCATAGAAAATAAGAAAAAGGATTGCAAGAATGGAAGTACCTGTAATAATATAAAGTATCAAAATAAAAAATTTCAATAAAAAGTTTAAAAATAAATAAAAAGCTTATCTTAAAAGCTCTTATAACATTTATGCTGTATAGAACTTTCCTATGATAGACACTAAAGTAAATTTTTTTGTAGGATATTTATTTTTGTTTAACTGTCGTTTATTTTTTTAATTGTATTTTTTTGTAAATCTATGTAATATTTACAATAAGCAAAACTTACAATGGACACTATATAAGAGAAAACAATGACACGATGTTGCATCCATTGATGAACAACGTAGAGGCAATTTAAAATATTATGTTTGCTTGACAGCAAATATGAAAACTGTGTAAATAAAAACATTTGAAATTAATATGGCAAGTCTAATAGTTTATGTCTATGTAACCTTTATATATGAACACTAGTGTCTAGTAGATTTAGGACCAACGCGTTTAATTGAGATTCTACAGTATTTAGTATTTACATCTTTCACTGATTCCACTTCTAGGTCACTAAATATGTCCGCGTTTCTCACAAAATAGAGAGCACTACACGTTACATGTAGGACTTTAGACTAAAATCTGTATGTTGGAGTTTTTTCGATAGTTTGGTACCATATGATCAAACTGGTTTGAAGAGGTTTGTAAACGAGGAGTTTATTATAAAGAGATAAGTTGGAAGTTCTGTTAAGCGGTTAATAATGTTATCTAAACAATTGGATTCTCCACGTCAGGCGCTAATCAAGATACTTTACCCCCGTTACTTGTCTCAATGGGATACTATCAGTAAATACTAGCGGTGTATTGCCCTTACCTATGGTAAAATTTATGTGGAAAGACTTCATTTCGTGTAATTTTACGCGCCATTTTTGGTCTCTTGCACTACTGAGTACAGACTTTGTTGGGAGCGATTTGCTGCTAACACCAAAACGTTCTCTATTACCATAAGAACTTTGTCATCAGCAACAGTTGTAATGGGAAAATGTTGATTGGTGGGAACATCAGCTATGTAGGTTAGGTACTCCTGATTTAACTAAATAAAGTGATGTTAAATATTGACCAAATTTTACTTGCAAATAGTGTTCTAACAGGATGACTCAAAGATGATGAATGCATTATGGGGAAGATAACTCTTTAGTTTGAAGAGCAGGCCTGTATACCACACTTTATCAAACGCTTACTCTTGTCGAAAAAACAGTCGTACAATATTTTTTTTCTTAAAATCTTGATTAATAGGATCTATAAGTCTATAAAGTTGTACAGTAGAATGGGTCTTCAAAAGCCAAGCTGATAATAAAACGCATCTATCATATGTTAATTTAATGTTGTTTTTTATTTTTTGGCAATATTAGGCATTTTATTGGATTTCTTTATCTTTATTGCCAATTCTTGGTGCTTTTCGTTTATTTAAAATTAATAATTTTAATTTTTGTTTGTATTCATGTAGTATTTAGAATTAATAAAAAATAATGTGTTGTTTTATTCTTGTCTCTTAAATGTATTATATTCAAGTAAAAATTATTTATGGCTATAGCTATTATTGTGCTATTAATTGTAGTATAAATAATGGAGATAAATCAAGAGCGTATAAGGGATCTTTCTATTATTTTGAAACTGTCAAATTACACACATTTGATGTAATCAAGGATTTAATAAACATGTGGGATCGAACGTGCTTTTCTCCTCTACTTTTTCGTAAGATAAGTAGATCGATATTGTAGTGTAACCAGCATCAGACTTGGGTGAGGTAACTACTACTACGTGTCTCCTCCTATCTATCTTAAAATGTGTAACAAATCGATGGATTGTGGCGATGTTCAGATCTTACCAATTCAAATGCTGCCTCAACTTTAGGTAAGTAAAAAGGTTGCATAAAACATCTGTTATATCCATAGACTCACCCAAATTTTGCTTTTACGAGAAAGCGGTGATTTTTGATATAAATTACTTTAACAAGGGTAACCAACGGTGACTATGAGGGTTTTAGATCAGGATTACAGCTCCCAGTTGCATTGGGGAAAGAAGTCTCGTATTGTTGTAGTAATCTTGATCGGCTAGAAAATAACAATATAAATTTTCACTAAAGTTTCGCAAGGTTGATCGAATAGGTAGCCTATATAAAAGTTGAACAGGATTGCCTTTAACATGAGAGGTGCTGTAAAACTCTAGCAAGTCAAAGTTAATATAGTCGTTAAATAAGAACTTTGTAATAAGTACTTTGTTTTTACGACTGATAAGGTTAAACCGTTAGATTAGAGGTAGTTCGAAGAAATGTCGGTCTCTATTTTATATTGTCCTCTATATATATTCCACTACGGGAAAGAAACTTTCAACCTTATTAAACTGAATTAGCAACTTCCAAAAATATACCCTTACGACCTATTGCCATTGCCTCTGGTTCACCCACCCATAACTCAGCCAAATACTTGGTGAAAATTCTTTAATCCCTTATAGAACCAGCCTCATCATACAATTCTTACAAGTTCTCTAGTTATTTCCCGTTCATAAAGATGACATAATGGCCAGTTTCGATTTTGTGTATTTGTTTAACCTACTTTTTTTTATTCGAATCAAGAAATGATGAGATCTAATCTCCGCTCCATTACATGTTTTAACTTCTTTAATTATGTTTGTCTGCCGTTTGTTGCACTAGTTCCACATTTAACAATAAGGGACTATCCTGAGAAACGGTGTACGAGAATAGTAATGTTCATGAAAAATTAATATAAATATATCTCTTTGGGGAAAGTTTTGTTTGCAATGGTTAATTTTATTGTAAGGGAAGAAGACTGCCATTGTTAACATGTACGAACCACATTACAAATGTTATTGATACGCATAGGACAATACATTAGAATTTTTTTTAATAATTTTTTCTATGTATTTGGTAGTTGGTCCAGACACAATTCTCTTTTGTCCCCTGGACTTGAGACTAATAATAAGTTAGATCTCCTATGCTGCGTTACAGCACGTAACTTAAGCCTTTAAACTTAGTTACGGCAAATTAAGTGGCTGCCGGGGTAAAAATTGGTGAGAAATGAGGATTTTTTGACAATTTTCGCACGTTTTTAGGTTCTTGTCGTCGTTTGTCTCCATTATATAGTAACGATGACGGTAAACTATCACAGAGGATAATGGAGATCGTGGGTTTTAACTTTATCATTCAGAGTAACTTATTAATAACCGTAACATACCTCGATGGTTGTGAAGTGGCTTGGGCTATGTATAATACTGCTTACAACATTTTTTGGCATTTTCTGGGAGTAGTCAGTGCAACGTACAAACTTAATAAGTATTGTTAAAGTTTACTAACACGGAGTTTATTGAAGGCTGTAAAAAGAACTGTAAAAAATTACATTAAGAGATGCGCACTTAAGCAAACAAAGTCTCAAGTACTGCCCTGGAGAAATAAAAAACACATATTAATAGGTAGTAAAGTTGGAGCTTCTAAAACTACACTGACACTAGTAGTAATATATGCAACATTAAAACAAAAAATAATGTTAAAAAACAAGAATAAAGATACCTAGAAACTTTCAAAGATCAAGAAGAATGAAAGGTACTAAAAGTACAAGACGTAGTAAGTTTACAAAATCGATGTACTAAATTTTTATAAATTAAAAACCTAATAAAGGAGACCTTACGGTCGACCATCCAAAAGAGTATAAAATTTATACCCCCACTTAAATAGAAGATAAATAAGACAAAAATAGAAACAAATTTTCTGATCAGGCTGATTTTTGGCATTTGGACTTGACTTAAGGTTTTTAGTTAAATACTGAAAACATTATATCTCTATCTATCGCAGATCAAAAATTATAAGGCGTGACCATTATCATATTTCATTAGGCTTCTCTTTCAGGTATATAAGCCTAAAACTAACAAAAACATATGTTTAATTTTGGAAACTTGTTTATTGTTTTTCATAATATTCTCCCTGACGCTCAATACATTGCTGCATACGCTGAAATAAATTTTCATAGCATTTTTTCCATAGCGAATTACGGAACTCTGGAAAATAGGTTTTAAATGCATCAACCGCCTCTGCCGGCGCCGAAAATCGTTGTCCACACAATTTGTTTTTCACGGGCGAGAAAAAAAATCATTAAGGGCTAAACCAGGACTATACGGCGGATGGCTCATCAATTCGAAGTTTTGAGTGCATCAAAAATCTAGTGGTTTTTTCGTCGATGTGTGAACTAGCAATGTCAAGGTGGAAAATTGTTCGGCGTTAAGCCGATTTCTTCAAAAAATTCTGTCACATAAATGGTTAAATACCATTCAGAATTTATCGTTTTGTAATCCTCTAAATTCATGGTTGCAACATGATCAGTTTTTCCAAAAAAACAAGCGACCATTTGCTTCTAAGCGATTCAAGAGCGAAAGACTTGTTGGATTTTAGGAGAGTTTTGGGCTCATACGCATAAATTCAAGATTCATCACCTACGGTGATGTAAACGGTATTTGAAGCACCGCGATCGTATTTCTTGAACATTTCTATCGGCCAATTGACACGAGCCTGTTTTTCAGCAATCGAAATCCAACGCGTGCACAGCTTTTTTACGATTAAATGTTTATGCGACATCAAATATATGTTAGTCATATCAACATTCAAGGGTACCTAAATTTCACAATAAGTACATAATGGCCTTGTTTTATCAGTTCTCGCACGTCATCGATGTTTGCTTATCCGCCAAAGAACTACGACCATAATTAAATTTATTGAACCAACGATATACAATGGTTCCGTGTTAGGCTTCATCAACAAAAGTTGAAGTTGGTCAATCAACACAGTGTTACTGAAATTATTCACGGCGAAAGTTATAAAAAATCATCGCACGAGTTAATTATTTTTTTTGTCCGAGTGTAAATTTTCAACTTAATGAAAACAAATCAAATAACGCCCATATGACGTACGTATGCCGTCAAAAATGTCAAACTATGTATGATGCAAACGTCAGATCGCACTTAGCACTCGCATGGTTGCCAATTAGCAATATATATAGAGTAATCTACATAAAAGAGACACTAAAAAAATTTCGCTCATCATTTATATCTTTTGAATGAGCCGAACTTACTTTTATACCAACTGAGTTCTGGGTGCGATCTACACGATTGTCTCTATAACAAAAACCACAACAGCACATGTTAGAAATCTAACACACTAACAAAAGGAGTTAAAATCCTGGATGTGGCAACAAAGAGGTTTTCACTCAATGTTACATAATATATGGTTTATACTATTTTAAGATATATGTAAAGTTCATAAAACGAATAAGTCTATTTACTTCAAATAAAAAATATGGCTATTTTTAAAATTTCAAATATTTATCTATATTCGCGTGCTAGCAGTGAAACGGTGCGGACACTACGTGTACGCTCCGCTATCAGTGCAATGCAGCTGACCCCAAGCTATCCCATAGCTTACATTCCTCAGGGCCCAGCAAACGCATCTTAAAATATTGACAGGAGTGCGTCAGCTCGGAGGGCGAACTCTATAGCGGCACCTGCGAGCCGGGCCTCTCTGGCCAGCAACCGGGCGAGGGCATCTTCAGGCCGGTCATCCTGGAGGGTTTCAGGACACGTGAAGCCAAAAGTGCAAGTGGACCGCATCTTGAGTATTTACCGTCCAAGCTGGCAGCTGTTGCAGTCGTTCTGGCCCGCTGTATGCTCTTCAATAACGATATGTTGCTTCAAAAGGCTTCAAGTTGTCGTTTGACTTTCACAGTGTAAGATTCCGCAGTCACAAACCCTAAGATTACACTTTATTTGAATTTAATTTGTACTGTTTGTTCGCTTTATTGGAAATTTTTAACTTGCGTCCGCAATGTTCTACTATTACCAAACCTAAACTACACTCGCGCCCGCCGCTCAATTCATCCTAATGCAAATAGACCAGGCTCAACAAATGCAACTTTCTCAACAAAATTATCAATACACCAATATATATATATATATATATAATACCATCGTGCAGTTACCCGTTTAGCTCTAAAACGCTACACCACATCAATCTCATTTCACCTATCAACAGCAACAAGCCCCACTAGTAGTTCGCGATTCAGAATGACAAACAGTTGTTAATAAAAACGAGGCAGACAAGATAACACAGACAAACAAACCGATCAGGTTGAGCAACATAAAACTACAAGTAATTGGCTAAACCCTACAAACCGTTTTGAGCTGCTAGCTGATAAAAACCCACAAGATCAAGAGCCATGTACCGTCCAAAAACATTGAACCGAAATCCCCATCGATATTTGTTTCCGAAGTCACAACTACTGAGTTCCTAATTACTCTCAAGGCTTTTACCAATGACGAAATCAAAATACTTACAAGAAGTCTCGAAAAATATAGACTTATAACCAAAGAACTGATAGAAAAAACACCGACTTCCATAGCTCGTAGTAGCTTCAGAGCTTTTAATTTTTTTAAGAATTTACATCTATCCACCAGCATAAATAGAATAAAAATAAACTACAATCTCTTGGAAACACAGTAACAAACATATGGAATGTGAAACAAGGCGTTACGAAAAAAGAGCTGCTCTTTTCGTTGTAGAATTAAAGCTATCTGAAAACAACAAAGATGTATATTATATCAATAGACTTATGCACTCTGTAATCACATTTGAACCCCCGCACGTCAAACGAACGATACCTCAATGCTCCAGGTGTCAAAAACATGGACATACTAAAATTGCTGCAATAGAACTCCTCGATACGTTAAATGCACTGGCACACACTTCACGTGACAATGCAAACATAAAGAAAAATGCAAGGAAGTTAAGCGTGTAAACTGCAATGGAAATCACCTGCGAGTTATAAAGGCTGCCCTGCATATATAGTAAGAAAATACACCAAAGAATGTTCTTTCCTCTTAGGGCAAAGTCACTCCCAACCACAAAATTTTACCAACCTGGCCTCACTCGTGCACAAGTATAATCCAATAATACTATACAAAACAGCAAAAACATCCCTCAACCACAACTTTCGGGCCTGTCAGGTCCCTAAAACGATATAGCCAAACTAAAACTGATGATGATGAAACAATTTTACAGTCTACGCAATACAACACCTAGACGGGACCACCCACGCTGCACTGCTATAATTATCAACAACCTAATTAAGCATTATGAACTCCCCAAAGACAGCAAACCATATCTTCAAGCTATAACGATAGTAGTCGAAGACTGGCTAGGACCACTTACGATATCTGCAGCCTATTGTCCACCAAGACACAACAACAAACAAGAATTAAACGAACACTATTTTACACACTAGGCAAAAGTTTTTTCTCGGCAAGAGACTACAATGCAAAGCACGTCCACTGGGGTTCTCGATTAACTACTAAAAAGGTAGAGAAATGTTGAAAGCCATAAACAATAAGTGTTTACTACCCATGTCCGCAAACCTACATACCAGCCCACGGACCCCAGAAAACAGCTTGATTTACTTGACTTGTGCTTCATAAAAGGGATAAATTTAAATTTACTAAGTACTAAATCTTGCCTTAAACCTCTCGACTGATCATTTACCAGTACTAGTGACACTGGGTACAAATATAATAATCAAAAAAAAAAAAATATACCAACTCTCACCAACAAATATACAAACTGGGATCTCTTTGCAGAGTCAACTGATGAATATTTGCACACGGATATCCCACTAAAATCCACAAACGATCTAGATGAAGCAGTGAAATATTTTAACCAGGTAATTCATAAAACTGTTTACCGAACAAACACGTAATAAGCAACACATCAGCTTAGCAAGCTGCCAAATTATAATGAAACAAAAAATCGCAGAAAAGCGCATATTACGTAGGATCTGCCAAACCACAAAATACCCTAACGACAAAGTGTTTTTAAATCATGCAAAGACAAATAACTACTTGCTTTGGAAATCCACAAGACACCTAAGGCACCCACCACACCACACTGCCAACAATAACTGGGCAAAACACAATAGTGAGAAAGAGTCTACCTTTCCACCAACATCTTGCTAATGTATTCCAACCATTCCCGGCGAAACAACATGAGAGAAAAAATCCAAAATATTCTAGAAACGCAGTACCAAATGAGTCTGCCTATCAAAAACTTCAAAATCAATCAAGTCGTAAACGCCATTTACATCAAAGTATACCCGCATAAAACGCCAGGTCATAGTTTAATTACTGGTAACCTTCTCAAACACCTACCGCAGGAAGGCTATCAATTTATAACGCATTTATTCAATGCAATACTAAGACTCAGACAGTTTTTCAAACTGTGGAAAAACGCCGTAATTATCCTAATTCCAAAGCCAGGCAAACCAAAAGAACAACTTGCATCATACTGATCTATCAGTTTGTTGCCAGTGTTGTTGAAAGTGTTCGAAAAACTGACACTAGAGAAATTACATCCAATACTCCAGGACAACCTTCTCATACCTGACAACCAGTTTGGTTTCCGTAAAAATCACGCAATAATCGAACAAGTTCACAAAGTAGTTTACAAAAAAACACTAAAGCCTTCGAAGAGAGAAAATACTGCGCAGCAGTATTTTTGAACATTACTTAAGCCTTTGATAAGGTATGGTATGAGGGATTGCTCTGTAAAATCAAGAAAACTTTACTTTCAGATTACTACAAATTCCTAAAATCGTACTTAACCAACAGGCACTTGCAAATCAGATATGCAGCGAATTAATGCCTTTATATCATCGCTTCACGTGTTCCCCATCTAAATCTGGCATCTCAATAATTACAAACTTACCTGAATAAAATAAAGTGCTGGTGTTCTAAGTGGCGCATAAAAGTAAATGAAAGTAAAACAGTAAACGTATCATTTACACTAACAAGCGGCGCCTGCCCACCGGTAAGGCTCAATAATCAAGAAATTCCACAAGCTGTCAGTGTTAAATACCTTGGAATGCATCTAGCCAAGAAACTAACGTGGGGGACGCACATATGGACAAAGCGTATGCTTTTGGGATTTAAGTTACAAAAAATGTATTGGCTGATAAAGCCCAAGTCACAGTTATCCTTGGCATACAAGTTACTGTTTTATAAAACCATGATCAAAACCATTAAAACACAAATAATAAGTTAAAAGAACTATATCTATATTTGCTTGTTGTTTTAGCATTTTAGGCATTTTTATTCGGAAAACCGCCAAAATTCCACGTAGCTAATATTGTTTTAACCGCAAGAATTACGCGCAATTCGTCAAACAAGCCATTGCCTGCAAAAGCAAATAATGCCGGGGAATATTTAAAACT
The DNA here is from genome assembly GCA_036346155.1 of Sinelater perroti. Lineage (NCBI taxonomy): Eukaryota > Metazoa > Arthropoda > Insecta > Coleoptera > Elateridae > Sinelater > Sinelater perroti. The sequence goes on from JARFIY010000231.1 coordinate 6,323,472, forward strand.
CCTCTTAAAAATCAGATGTTGAGTTTTGCAAAACACATCAAGCTAAAGCCGCGAGGCACGCGTCGTTAAACGTATAAATCGGGATTCTTTATTCAAATAAATGTTTCATTTCATCTAGTTGTGTCCCGGGGTTATTTTCGTTTCATTTCTCCGATAATGATTGCAATTCCCAAGTAGGCGGAATCCGGAGGGCGCTGAAAGGCTCCGCGTCCGCGGACATGCATGCGGGGCGCGCGGCTGATAATCAGCATCAATTTTAATTTGAGGCGCGCGTGGGCGGCTCGAACCGATTGATTTTTTTCGGAACAGGAAATTTGAGGACGAGCTCCAAGGGACACTGCGGTCAGCTGAGAGGGCGGTAGGTGTATAAAACAGGCGCTGATTTATAGGCAACCCTTAATGGCAAATAAAAATAAGTGCAGACTGCTGTTTTTAAGGAAGTTTTTAGACGCATTATTCTCGGCCAATTTTTTGCACTTGGAGTTTTATTTTGCCCGGCTCAAGCAATAGTGGAGCGAGTAATTAATGATGCTCCGCGCTGCCATGCGAGCAGAAAATGCTGATTTTTAACTTTTTTAATCTAGAAAAATCATTAAATACTGCAACTGCAGCATAAATTATAACATACCAATATTCAGTCCTCTCAAAACAGCTACTGTTTATATTCCATTTGTTGTATTTCCGATTTTTCTCCTTCTAATCATATCCCAATTTTTTTTTTATCAACGTTTTTCAATTATTATTTATATTTTACCGGCAATACATGCAAAATTACGTTTCTAAATATAGAAAACACGAACAAAAGAAAATATGAAATAAACAAAAGCCAATCTATTATCAAATTGGAAAGAATCAACGTGGCATTATTTGTACCCCCTATAGACAGCATGAGGAGCTACTAAGAAATTTCAAAAGTTCGAACATAATAAGGAGAAAAATAAATCATTAGAATCCGAATACAAATGAAAAATTAGATATGTAACATCTATACATAATAAAAAGATCATAGAAAACTAATGTTACCTTTAGTAGACAATGTGGCAAAATATTGAATTATTTAATCGAGAGAAAATACAATCAGAAACAAAAAAAACAAATAGAAGAAGAAAATGTAAGTACAGAGAAACCCATAGCCACTGTTTGTAAAATTTGCCAAGGCATACAATAAGGTACCTTTGACGAAGTTATGGAAGCAATGGAAAAAGAAGCCGCGTTTATAAAACCAATCAAGTCACTCTTTATTTGAATAACCCACAACATAACTATTACGGTGTTTGAAAATATAAAAAAACTCTTCTAGAGTATACTAGCTAAATTTAGCATTTATCTGTAAATAAAGTATTTACTATCTTTTTTAGGGTTGATATAAAATACTTAGAAGTCCAGTTAGATACGAGATTAACTTAGAGTCACCACATTAATAAAATTTTCAATCTAGACTATAATAGGCTACGATCACCTTATTCAATTATCAACGAAGAATTGTACAGCTTTACTCATATTCTATTTACATTTGCAGTACAATTTCTAGAACCAACCTCGAGAACTTACAGGTAAATAAATAAAATATTAGAAAACTTGAAAACACTACCTATCCCTATGATCTCAGTTAGATAAACTTACGTATTTACCTGACAGAAAACTGCCTCAAATGCTTTAGTGCTGATGACAGTGATAACAATAACATTAGTAAACAATTTTTAAAATAATAATAAGTGACAATTTACCATATTTGGAGAAAACAAGTATATCCAATGTTTAACACTATACGATGTTGGTCTGGTTGACCTTCGATAAAAAGAAGTTTGGACGAAATAATTTTACTAATTTTGTTATTGCGGCTACATTTATTTAAAAACAAGGACTACTTCTCGACACAAAGGCCGTCATTTTTTAAGAACTTTATCTATCCGATCTGCAAGAATCTGGATTTGGTTGAATACAACTCTGCCGACTTGGAATCGACACATTTCGACTTGTTTATTGGCCTTTGGTTTGGTCATCTCATGTTAATTGTGTTGAGGCTTCTTGTAGATACAGTCAAGCTGCTGAAGGTGACCTTATACTGTTTTCTGGCCGACTACAATCTCTTCAGCTAAGTCCCAAATAATCTTTAAAACCAAGGTGCTAAAATTAAACTTTTTTTATCATCTTCCTACGGTTTTGTAACTATCTATTCCTTTACCTTCAACATGACATCCTTTCATCCTCTTTCGATAAAAGTTGTTGTTTTTAGCAATAAAGGGTTATGATTTAAATGTCAAATTTGTCCATCTAGAATCAAGGAAGAATATATATTTTTTTAATTTATACAGCTAATTTGCAATTTACTCGATAATATAGTAATGAGTATTTAGTAAATGTGTTGTCCATGTTATCATGTAAAGGTCCTTATCTATCGACGATACCCCTAGAGTTATGTTGGCGGAGTTGAAGTTTACTTCAGTTCAAGTCAGTGGTCACTACTTCTTGAGCTTTCTTGCTGGAGAGGACATCTAACATGAAATATTTAAAAAGTTTTTCTTGTGTATTTAGCCAAGGTTAGTGTTTATTGACAATGGTATTTAGTAGATTTAATATTATATTGTTTTGTTGCATCATTTGCGCAATCATAGTTTTAAATTCACATAGTAGTATGCTGTGACGGGATTAAATTAGTGTTATTTGTATTATTTATTCCGCCTCCTTCTGCTACTATATTTGCGTACGTTTTGGTTTGGGCATTTAGTAATTTATATCTGCTATTGTTCACGCTATTAGGAGGTGCAGTTGGAAGGATACCAGGTCAACCACCATTTTATGGACGTGGGTTGTTTGTCTTATTTTGTAGCGAATTGGAGAATTTATTCCTTGTGTCTATTAAGTCTTGATAGACCTTACAGCTGTTGTACCTGGTGGCACCTTCACAGAGAGTACATTTTGTTGGAGGTTGTCTCGTTTTTGTACATATAGCAAAACTGTGTTGTTGTCCACATTTCAAACAAGCGAACGGCTTATTACAGTAAGTTTTGGATTGTCCATAATTGTTACATCTGGTGCACTAGATTACACCATGTTTTTTTCAATGGGTATTACCGTTATTTTAGTTGCACCTATGAATTTTAGTTTATATACTTCATGATTATTTATCTTGAGTTCTGAGGCCGCATAAAATAACGACAAGGTTTCTTTACTTATTCTGTGCCTTATACTTAATATGTTATATCGTTAGTTGCAATCAAGTGGTGTAGCTTCCTAATTATAACTTTGTAAGCTTTATCCTGCTTCATACGGTAAGTATGGTGCATTATATTCTGGTTTCTTAAATGTCTTATCAGCTTTCTATGTATTTTCAAACTATGTGCGTTGAGTTTAATTGTATTGTCCCCAGTGCATTAATATGTTTTTTTATGGTGATTTGTAAAAGATTATCTACCATACCTGTAAAATATTGGCAGTCGTTTAAGCTCCCTAAAAAGTTGGTTATTCTTGTTAGTTTGAGTTACTGCCTGATACGTCGGTATCGATTAGCATTTCGTATTTGTTATTAGTTGTTATAGGTGCCTCATTTACTTCAGTTGGAAAATTTTAAAATAAACTACTTTCCACTAATGCGAGGTTTTTTGTACCTCTTCTACAGTGTCTTCAGTTGATTGAAGGTCTGGTGACTGGGTTGAAAAATGTGTTGGTTTGTAAGTTATATTAAACATAGGCGATATATGTTATAGATTAGGTGTTTTTATATAAATTATATTAAGTGACAGAAAAATGTAAGAAACTTGTTGTGATGGATGAGAAGTTGGGTAGAAAGTATAATTGCTGGTTGAATTATCTATGCATTTGATTATGTAGATATTTAAAAGCTGCATTCGTTGCTGTTGGATGCATGCAATTTATTTTAAATTGTTTGTAAAATAATCAATTGTTTACCGATTAATGTATATTAGCAAATTTTTAAATAAGCTATTAAGAGTCACCGGGTTCAAAGATTGACCCGATAACCGCGCGTGAATCGCAAGTATTTAATCGTATTTACACTTGCACTTATGCAGACAGAGCGGCGATGTATTTGCAAAATTTAAAATTAAACTTAAAAATTGGCAAATAAATACTTTAACAAGTCTGCAGTTTTTGTAGCTGCGATAGGGCAAGAATAGATGGCTCACAACACGTCTAACTGGCTTCGATGCATAAGTCATACTTCTAGGAAAAAAATAAGAAGAATAGTAGAAACACAAAACAATAACAAAATTGCCCAAAAATAGTTACAGAAGTTTTTCCCCCACTTAGTAATGAAAGTTTTGTTACTGTCCTACGTGTCCGTTTATGGAACTAACACTAAATCTTATGGTATATTTAAATTTACTTTAACATTGCCACTTTTTTTATTTCTGATGTTTTTGTTTATTTACATATCGTTCAATAAAATTTGTTAATATAATACTTTAGCGGAACCGCGATCATAAATTAACATAATAACAAACATTATGAATTAAACAAATGTGACAGAGATTTTGTGCAACCTACAACACTAAAGGTAGAAGACTGGAACGGACTCCTAGCAATATATGCAGCATACTGTCTTCCTGGATATATAACAAATAAACAAGGATTTAAAATCATTAGGTTCCACTTCTATTTCCGCTGTTGATTATAATGCCAAACACCCGTGCTGGGGATGTTGACTGATCTTCCTAAGAGGAAGATTCTTACAAACAGTAATGCAAGAAAAGCATCTAGATCAGGCCTCTACAGGTAAATCCACCTATTGACTTACTGACTTGATGAAAATCCCACATTGTCTAGATTGCTTCATAAATAAGTGTATTGATCAAGCATATATAAACGTAGAGGATAGCTATGACCTCTGCTCTATTCATATTCCTGTTATACTAACTATAAATACCGCCATAATAAATAAAACTAAACCACCGCAACCACATAATTACTTAGCTGACTGGAACTACTTTCGAGAGATATTCTAAGAAAACATCTCTCTAAAGATAAAACTAAAAACAGCTTATGAAACGGTAGTAGAAGAATTCTTAACGGCAATACAGAACGCTGCTTGGAAATCAACACCTGCAACACCAGAAAACCACAAGGAGAAAATAGAAGATTAAGTAAATAGTGGCAGAGAAGACGTTACCCCGAAGAGAAACAACGTTACAATGCTGCAACAGGAGAATTCTGGAGGAATATAGAGACGAGACTTAAAGAATTTATCAAAAGTCTATCGGCTACAAAAGCGAGTGACCACTTACGGTGGAAAGTCACTAAGATGTTAAAACAACCACAAAAACCTTTTCTGCCAATCTGGAAATAAAACGCAACATGGGCGAAAACGATGCCGAGAAAGCTGAGGTATTTGCCGAACATCTTAGGCAAGTCTTCCAATCGCTTCCTGACGAAGAAGAGATGGGTAGATTTTGGGACACCCCATTGCAACTGTCACCGCCTATCACAACCATTAACGCGAAAAAAGTGAAATATTCAATAAAAAAACTTGCCTACAAAAAATTACTCGGGCACGACTTAATAACAGGCCAAATTTTAAAAGAACTACCACCTAAGAGTCTCACATTGCTGACATTTATATTTAACGCGATACTAAAAACGGATCATTTCTCAGCATAATGGAAAGTTGCTAAAATTGTTTTAATCCAAAAGCCTAGCAAATGACCCAACTTAGCAGAATTGTACAGACCGGTAAGTTTAGTATCCATAACGTCAAAGCGATTCGAAAACTTGCTACCCAAGCGACTAATGCCAATTTTAAAAGAACAAAATCTCAAACCAAACCATCAATTTCGTTTTAGAAGACAGAACTCTACAATTAAACAATTTCGCTGAGTAGTAGAAATTATTAATGCCACTTTTGAGGTAAAATAATACCGAAATGCTGTATTTCTAGATGTCAGCAAGACTTTTGACAAAATCTGACACAAAGGGTTACTGTATAAGCTAAATAATGATTACCTAATCACCTCTACTTTATATTACGCTCTTATTTACAGGTCAGACTCTCCCAATTTAATTACGAAGGAGAACTTACTAACCTGATTCCCCATAGGTTCCGGAGTTTTAGGACTAATATTATACTTATTGTACACAGCAGACCTACCAACCTGCGCGGAGGTCTCAATCGCAAAGTTTACTGACTACAGACGAAAATCTAGTGAGGGCCTTCACCAAACTACAATCTCAATGATTAACCATGATTGGTTTCAGAAATGGCGAATTAAAATTAACCAAACCAAGTCCGTACATGAGAGCACGACAGCCGCGACGCAAAGGCTTCGGCCTGCCAGACTAATGCGCGGCGGGCCCTTGGGTTCGACTCCCAGGTGAAAATAACGGCAAACATCGAGTGCTCTCCTGCCATCATACAAACACCTTTGGCGGTCGTAAAGTACATTCTCCTTCTTCTACGGTCAGACTAGCCACCTGGGGGTACGCCAACATGGCTCATAGTACTACAAAATGTGATTAGAAACAGGCTTATAGCCTATATATAAGAGTAGAAGAAGAAGAAGAAGAAGTCCGTACATGTCATCGTTACAAAAAGTAGAGACACTTGTCTACCTATCGCAATCAACAAAACAATAATCTGACAATGCAAAATACCTAGCTACTCATCTTGATAGAGGCTTAACCTGGAGGAGCCACATATGGACCAAACGCAAGGAACTTAACCTGAAGTTCAGCAAGCACTATTGATTACTGGCCAGACATTCCCAACCTTCCTTCCACACCAACTCCTCATTTACAACGTAATCTTCAAACTGATACGGCTTTACGGAATTTAACTCTGGGGGACTGCTTCATCCACTAACTTAGCTATAATAAAAAAATTACAAACAAAAACCCTTAAAACTACCCTCAACGCACCGTACTATATAAGAAATTCAGACATTTGCAGTGAGCTTAAAGTGCTTTCTGTGAAAGAATAAATAGTAGAAAATAGTGAAAGTTACGTTGTCTAGCTAGAATACCATCCTAATAATCTAGCACTAAACTTACTGGACAACAGTGTCTACAAACGAAGACTTAAGAGGCAGTGTAATCTTCAGTTGCCGTTTAGATTTTTGTTCCAGCTCTCTAGACAATTTTATGTTTCTTTTGTAAGTGTTTATACGTATTAATTGTAACTGAAGCGATGTTAATGAATATCTGCTTCCATTGTCGTACATGCCACTCTCATTTAAGTAATTTACTTATTGTTCTAACGGGTGATTTTTTATAGAGGTATAAAACTTTAAGTTGGCAACACTTTTTTAACTGGCGGCCAATTTGGTCAGCTGTCAAGTGATTTATGTTTAGTTTGGTTTGGCATTTCAACATGAATAGACTGACGCCTGAACAACGCTTCCAAATTGTGCAAATTTATTTTGAAAGTCATGGTTCTGTTCGAAATGCGTATCGCGCACTACGTCCATTTTACGGTCAACATAATCGTCCATCAGAGCAATTAATTCGATTAACTATGGAACGTTTTCGCACCACGTTTACTCTAAATGATAATACGCATCCCCAAAGACGTCGTACAGTGCGTACAGAAGAAGTCATTGCTCCTGTAGAGCGTAGCGTAGAGGAAGACCCGAATCAGTCTATCCGCCATCGTGCACAGGAATTAGATATGTGTCCATCAACTTTATGGAAGATTTTCCGAAAAGATCTTGGTTTGCGTGCTTACAAAATCCAACTCGTGCAAGAATTGAAGCCACACGATCACCTAGCAAGGCGTAGATTCGCTGAATGGGCCCAAAACAAGATTTCCGTTGATCTCGATTTTCATAAGGGAATTTTGTTTAGCGATGAAGCTCACTTTTGTTTGAATGGATACGTCCATAAACAAAACTGCCGTATTTGGAGTGATGGTAATACTCAAGTGTATGTTGAGACACCGTTACATCCAGAAAAACTGACTGTTTGGTGCGCTTTATGGGCTGGTGGAATCATTGGTCCGTACTTCTTTAAAAACGATGCTGGTCAGAACGTTACAGTCAGTGGTGACCGCTATAGAGCCATGATTACTGACTTTTTCGTTCATCAATTGAACAACCATGATGTGCAGGAGCTGTGGTTTCAACAAGACGGCGCAACATGTCACACAGCTCGTGCCACAATTGATTTATTGAAGGAAACGTTTGGTAACCGCATAGTTTCACGTTTCGGACCCGTGAATTGGCCTCCAATATCGTGCGATTTAACGCCGCTAGACTATTTTCTGTGGAGATATGTGAAGTCGCTAGTCTACGCCGATAAGCCCAAAACGATTGACCACTTGGAGGATAACATTCGCCGCGTTATTGCCGATATACGGCCACAAATGCTGGAAAATGTCATCGAAAATTGGACCTCCAGATTAGACTACGTCCGAGCCAGCCGTGGCGGTCATATGTCAGAAGTCATATTTAAATTATAATGCCAGAAGATTACCTTTCGAATAAAGTAAATTTCATGTCAATTTAAAAAATCCATCTTTGTTTTATTCTATTTCAAAGTTCTATACCTCTATAAAAAACACACTTTAGTAGCAAATTGTGAATAGTAATAATCTAACAATAAAAAAATATATAATACTAGAAATAGGGTGTAGCGTAAAACACGTAAAGTATTAGGGTTTGCATTATGCATATATGCTAATTACGCTGAAGTTTGATGAGATGTGTCTGATTACATTCAAAGTTAGCGCACTTGATGGTATTTGCGGCAAGTAATTTGAAAGTGTAATAGAAGTGAATCACCTTTAATTCATGACCAGCATTTTACGTGCCGCCTACGCAAATGGAAAGCAGATTTTCCCGAAAGCAATCAAATTTCAATATCAAAACTTTTACAGCGCAAAGCGGCAGTAATATTGAATTTATTTGTGAACGGAGGTGAGCGAAGAACGAATAGGTGGAAAGCGCCGCCGGCCATGGAACTTAATAATCGCGGCGCTAAATAGCTAAACAAAATTGCGACCGTTAAAATGAAACGAGATAACAAACGGCATTTAGATTCATGTAGCATGCATGTATATCGGTTACGCCTCCACTAAAACCAATTTAGCTTTCGTTATCCTCGGCAATCACGAAAATAATTACTATTTTATCTTATCACATCAGGCGGGCTCATTTGTATGCAAGGCGTAGTTAGCGGCGCTCCACTTCAAATCGAATCCCATTTAAAAGTCGCGCAAAAAACGGCCCATAAACGAGCCGGCCACGCTGTCTGGCCGAGCTGCACCACATCTAACGTCCGTATGCCCGCAGGTATTCCCTGCTGATTGTGAGGGCCGCGTGGGGCTCCTCTTCGCTCTGCAGGACCAGGCCGCCCTCTCACGCGGCCCTTTCGTGCCGCCGCGCCTCGCAGCCTTAATTTATTCGCTTAGATTTTACGTCTAAATCTCTGCAATTAGCATTAGCATTGTATATTTCAAAATTGCACGGTAGCAAGCCCATAGCCGCTTATTACTGCAGAACAGCGGCCGCAAATTGGTTTCCAAAATGTATTTGTCGGAACGAAAAGTGCCCGCTGAGCAAAAACTCACGTCCTGTGTTCCCGCCGCCGCGCAGGGATGACAGGATTTAGCTGTCGTGACTGAGCAAACCGGGAGTTTGCTTTATCTTTCGATCACGCTCTATTTACAAATCAAATACAGACAATTAACAGTCTGGGGCAATAATAAATTGTTCTGCGGCTCCCTTTCAACGTAATCTAAAAATAATTTTAGTTGGCGTGTCTACTGTGAAGTGCTTCTGTTCAGTCGCTTCTATTTGCAACATTTTTGTTATTGCAATACTGTTAAAGCCGCAATTTGTTTTATTAAAACTAAAGTATATTTTATAATATACAGGGTAGTATACAAAAGTAGTAGGATAAAAAAATGTATTGAACATTTTGGTACATCAACTTAATATTCATCAAAATAGGCCCCTTGGGCATCCACAAACTTCTGGTAGCGAGCCTTTCAGGTCGCGAAGGCCTTCTGGAAGTCGTCCTCCGGGATGCTGTTCAGCGCCCTTGTCGTTGCCGCTTGAACTGCTACCAGCGAGTCGGAACGATGCCCCTTGAGCTACCGGGGGTACAGGAAGCAGTCCGGCAGCGCCACATCAGGACTGAAGGGGGGGAGGTGAGGCAACGTGGAAACGTCGAATTTGGCCAGGAGATCCCTCACAATCCACGCACCGTAGCACGGCTCGTTGTCATAGTGGAGCTTCCACTTCCCCACCAGGTCTGGTCGCACGCGTGTGATCCGATTTCGCAGGCGTGTGGGCACTTCCACGTAAAATCTTGCATTTATAGTCTGTCCAGGAGGTACAAACTCCTTATGGACAATGCCACGACGGTCAAAAAATGCAATCAACATCGATTTCACTTTCGATTTCGACGTTCTGGCCTTCTTTTTACGGGGTGATTGTGCGGTGTGCCGCTCTTCGCTCTGACGTTTTGTTTCAGGGTCGTATTTGTAGCAAAACTTGATGGCATACCGCTGCTCTAAATTTTTCTCCATCGCAACTGACGACGAGGCGTCACAAAGGGAGGTCACTAAAACAGTGGTCCACACTCAACTAACGTACGCAGCCGACTACCGCAGATCGAAACCTGTTCCTAAGGCTCCCCTCCATAACATCCGGCCTTGCAGACTCCCCTCCATCGCTCCGCGCGCGAAAAAAAAAACAGTCCTGCTGCTTCTGGATACAACCCTGTAAGCTGCATTTGTTTGATTGCAAAATAACTTATATTTTTCTGTTCATTGTCTCTCATAATTTATTCTTCATTCATTTTTTTGTTATCGATAACTTTCGGCTACTTCTGCATGTTTTTATTTTGGTTCATATTAAACATATTTTAAGTTTTTGTTTTCTTATTTTTCCTTATCTGTGCTCTTGTACTTGCACATAATTTAATTTTTGTTATTATTATTAGACTTACCAGCTGTATAAAAAATATAAAGCACTTCAGCAACCTCCTTCGCCCTCCTCCTTCAGATATCCTTCCTCTTGATTGACTCTACATCATCTGCTACCTTCTTTTCCTAATTTAGTCAGCCTTTTTAGGTCAATGCAACTATTGCACTGCATGCATTTTATACAGAGTGATCAAAAGTAAATTATTTGCTTATAACTTTTCACGTATCACTTGATGTTGGGTTTGACAAATTTTCAAAATGTAAACCTTGATTAGCAACAAGCTGTCGCAGCCTACTTTGAAAAGCCTCATTTACTACTTGCAAGATGTCTCTTACAATAGCCGAAACTTTATTTTTTGTGGCTATTTTGAGTTCTCCGAGTGTTCTTGGAGACTCTTTGTAGACCCGATTCTTCAGGTATGTCTAAAAAAAGAAGCACATGGCCAATTAATTCCATCACCAGTAATAGTGTAGGCCTATGACACAAGTTCCAAAATTATCCAGAAATGTGGAAAAAACAGTAACTGTTGAGCACTCCCTTGAAACTGCACACTAGGCGGTCACATTTGCTGAATCGAGAGGATTTACAATTGCAAGATGAGATTTTAAGACTCCAGTGGCGCATGTTTTGCTTGTTAACGAAATCTTGCAAATAAAATGAGCCTCATTACTAAACTAACTTTTCGAAATGTCAATCGAACTATCTTCCACGTTTTCAATCATCAGTTGGTCAAATTGGAATGTTCTCTCAATATCGTTCGACTTCAGCGTCTGATGGACTTGAATATTGTTCAAGACCATTTTCAAATTTCGTCAGGATAGTTTGGATGCTCTATAACTGATCCGCAATTGTTGAGCTGCTCATTGAATCGACAAAATTTAGCTGATCTTTGAAAAGATCTCCAACATTTTCGATATTCTGCGATGTCACAGTGGTAGATGGCCTACTAGAGTTTGCGGATTAAGCGTTCCCGACACTGCCAGTTGTGTTAAATCTATATATTAAATCAGTCTAACAGTAGCGAAAAAACTGTTATAGGATTTTATTTCAAAATTTTATTTACTCTTTCTCAAGTGCTTATCGTCTTAAAAAATTTTATCTTTGCCTAAGGGTGGGTCCTTAAAGGCCTGTCGGACCATGACACAACTTCTTCTAAATTCGTAAAATTTCTGTACAATAAACAGCCTTCCTTTGAAAGTTAAGGATTCTATGTTTACTATTAGGTAGTCTCGTGATCAATGGTTTGCTACAAAACTTCAGTTATATATGATAAGTGGCGCTGCGTTACCTTCTCTGGTTATTTTTTAATAGGCAAATACTTTAGAACATATATTACTGATCACCCTTACGTTGTAGCCTTGGTTTTTCTTGTTTTTAAGATTACTATAATTATTATTATTATTATCATGCCTTTTATAATTTCTCCATTGTCATGTGCTCTTTCTCTTATTTCTGCAATAATAATCCTGTTTAAGCTTCTAAATCTCCAAAATGCGCCTAAAACAGTTCTCAAAAACTTTAAGTTTTTTTTTTTACTAATGGCGATCTATATGTTTCAGGCCGGTAAAGTGCTAGACTACACGCAAATATTTTTATGAACTATTTTTTTTTGGTTATTAAGATTTTATTTGATGTTAGTAATATTTCATATTGAAAAACGTCTCCCTTCTTTTGTGAGAGACCAGAACTCTTCTACTTTCTCTATTATAGATTCATTTACTTTAATTTGTAATGGGCGATTCCAGAAGAGATCGATCAAATTTGGGAACATTCTTAGCAATTGCGGCTAATTTTTTTTGTTGTTCTATGGGCCAAATACAAAAAGGAAAGTTTTGTTTCTTATTTTGTTTTCTCTTCTGGAACATGGCTATATGGCTTTCTCAGTTTCTACCACATACTATGATCTACGTTTTAAACTAATATGTTTTTATTTTATACCCTCTTGTTAGTTTATTGTCCTTTCCATTAAGCATTAATTGAAAATCTCGTGTACTTTCTTCTAATAAAGCAATAACATATTATCATTTGTTTTTTTTCTTGTATTGTACTTTTATTTTTATTCTCTCTCTGAATTGATTTAGTGCGTCATCTATGTGTAGCTAAATACCTACCATAGACATGACTTCAAAAGTACTTTTCACATTACTTTGTAATTTTCATGTCGACAAATGTCGGCGATTTTTTCCTCATTCCGGTTTCTACTGTTAGTCTTATAGTTAGTATAATTTGTCTTGTAATTTTCTGTAATTGTCCTTACATTTGTTGCTAGGCTAATTGTTAGATAGTTTTGTTTACTCTTTTGCTCTTATTGACTTTATTTGCTTTCAGATCTTGTACCGCTTCTAATATTCTACATACATTATGATATCTCGCATCTCATCCTTTCTATTTCCTTTTTTCGTTCTATTTTATCACATTCTTCTCACTTACATCCCCAAATTTATAAATATTAATTCTCATATCATAATGACCAAATTATGGCTGCTATCTGCCTCGGTCTAGAGGTAACTTCTGCAATACGTTATTTGATTTTTATATCTTTGTTTTACTAGAGCGAAATTATTTCATGTATTCTATTATTCTTCAGGATTTTTTACGTATATTTTCTGTCTACATGATGTTTAAAAAGTTTTATGGCGATAGATAAATTATGCCTTGCACAGAATTCGACTAGTTTCATTTATTTTTCCTAACCCATATCTTCCGACTCCCTTTTGACAGATTATTCTCCTACTGTCGCATTGTAGTCTCCTGTTATTAGGTCCTCTTCTTCTTTTACATATTTTATTATCGTGTCTTTTTGTAAAATCACATTTTTTACTATTATTATTCGTTATATAAAGCACATCCTTTTGCTATCTTTTTTCATGATTATTCCGATTCTTGTAGTTTTATTTCTTGCCACTGCTATGTTAAGTATCATATATTCTTCGTTCTCTACATCTTCCTTTATTTAATTTAATCTAAAGGTAACTAGTCTATTTTCTGTCATTTGATATTTTATATTTTTTAATTTCTAAAATCCTTCTTACCTTTTTTAATGTTCGTTAGTTGTATCCAGCCGAAGATCCCAAAGAGGAACTGTTTTAGTTCCAGAATATTTGGTTTCCAAGATTCCACCATAGTTTCTTAATTTTTGGAAAAACGCTACAGCGTGGTGGTTCTCCGTTGTTCTTCACGCGTCTAACATTATCTCACGCATAGCTTAAAGCTAGCCTTTACATCTGGGTAAATTTTCCAAATAATTTAGCTGTATGTGTTGAAGATGACAGTTTATTACATTATATATTCGTAACTCCTGACGCTCTAACGCAAATATCTTGCAGTAAATTCTTTTAATAGTCCTTATTTCTTATTGTAGTTTTTATTAAGTTTTACTATTTGTTTCTCATTTGCATTGTCTGGTTTTCTTACTGTCTAGAAAGACTCTATATTATTTGATCCTGCTGTATTTTGAGCTTTCTCTTTTTATGTTTTTTATCCGTTTCTGTATATAATTTGCAAACACTCTTCCTTTTATTATTGTTTTATTATACTTAACATTTTTAACTTTATTCTTTGTTTTTTTCTATTAGCCTTCAAGATTTACTTGACATCGATTATTTTATTTGCTCGTTTTCAATATACTTATTGTTTCAGTGATAATGATTTTGTAATTAATTATTTACTTGCAACTTGTGGTTTTTTAATACCCCCTTGTTTATCTTAAACTGTTACGTATTATATTTTGCTTTATCATGTTCCGCTGCACTTCTAGTTTTAATTTAATTTTTCTCTTAAGTGTATGTTTGGAACCTGTATTAGTTGCTACATCCCTCTTACGTCTAGAAGCGTTTTAAATCTTCTAACAAATATCAAACGCGATATACATTCCCAGATAATTTTCACATACGGAATAACCCCCTTTTCTCAAGAATAGGTCTAATCACAGCTATTTTCCGTTTTGGGAATTAATTTGGGTTTTGCAACAAATATTTGATAAGCAAAAATGTCTCGCCTGCACCGGTGGTCTTTCTATATTTAATACTTTGCAGTGAATTATTTAAGTATTCAGTTTCTGCTTTTATTGTTTTCTGTTCGTGGTCTACATCTGCTAGTAATAAAAAAATAACAATTTTTATAATATTTTAGCTATTTTTTAGGTGTTATATTCATCCGTGTCCTAACTGTTTTTGTTGTTTTATTTTCATAAGTTTAAAGTCTGTGTTTTGCTCTCCATATGGATTATGCACTATTTTCCAAATAAAGATATCTTATCTAATTTGCTGTACTTACAGGTTCAAGATCTTTATCACCTGAGTGTCTCTATTGTATTCTATTTAGTTTTATTCTGTAACCACTTATGGTAAGCTTTATTTTTGTCTTTAAATGCATATTTCTGTTTTTCGAACCAAGGTATAATAGCTTTTTTATATTATTTTTCTTCTGCCAGCCGATAGCTTGCTCTGCTAATATTTTTAATATATTGTTTACGTTTACCCATTCTTCCTTTATACTATTACTTTCTAAGTATTTTCTATTATATTTTATTAGTCGTATTTAATAAATTATTATAATAGATTTAACTTGCCCATTTTTGTTCCCTCGATGGTTTTTAACTTTAACCCATTTTACAAATTAATATATATATATATATATATATATATATATATATATATATATATATATATATATATATATATATATATTTACTTATAATGGGTTGGCGAATAAGTTCGTTCGGTTTTATTTAACAGTTTTATTTAACAAAAAACAATAATTTTAACAATAGATTAATCAATAAGGTATTCTCCGTTACTGTTTACGACCTGTTCCCACTTCTCGACCAATTTGTTGATACCGTTCCGCCAAAAATCGCCCGGTCTGGTTTAGAAGAAGTTGTGGAGCAAATTTTTGAGGTCCTCTTCGTTGTTAAAGGTAACGCCCCTCATATGGTTCGACAGCAAGCGGAAAAGATGGTAATCTGTTGGCGCAAGGTCCGGAAAGTACAGTGGATGTTGAAGAACCTCCCATTCGAGCTCTTGAAGGCCGGCTTTGACGATTTGTGCAACATCGGGCCTGGAGTTGTCGTGAAGCAGGATGACTTGGCCTTTTCTATCGGGCCTTTTCAGTCGAATAGCTTCATTCACGCGGTGTAGCTGAGCGATGTAGAGCTCCTTGTTGACCGTGGCGTTCTTTTCGAGCATTTCCTAGTGCACCATGTCCTCCCAGTCCCACCATACGCAGATCATAGTCTTCTTTGGGTGGAGATCCTGCTTTACTCTCGGCTTCGAAATTTCTCCTGGAGCCACTCACTCCTTTATTTGCTTCATATTGACATATAGGCACCATTTCTCATCTCCCATGACGATTCGATACAAGAAACGTTGTTTGTGCCCACGTGTTGCTCGAGGGTGGACCAGATGTTCTGAAGCAATTTGAAGGCAAATTTCTTTGTTGTTTTCTGTAAGGTCGTGAGGCACCCAAGCTCCCAATTTTTCGGAAAATCCATTGAATGAAGATGGTTGAGTATGGTCTGATGATCGCAGTTCATTTTTTCCGCCAATTCGCGTCCTCTTTCAGAAGTGCCTTGAAACGCTCTTCATCGAATTCCGAAGGTCTTCCACTACGAGGCGTATCATCCAGGTCAAAGTCGCCATTTTTGAACATCGCAAAACATTTTTGTGCTGCACGCTCGCCTATAACATCTTTTCCGTACACATTACATATGTCCCGAGCGACTTCGGCAGCTTTTTGTCTTCGATGAAAAGCGAAGAACAGCAGGTGACGAAAATGGTGGTCTTTGCCTCCTGAATATTCCATTTGAAACATCCATGTTCTCATAAAAGCACTGCTTTTTAATTTGCTGAAAAGTAATTAGCGTAAGCGTAGCCGTGCAGTTGAAGCATGTGAATGCGGTAGGGATGGACCCAGGTTTATTTCTAGATTTCTCTAAGTCCTGGCCAGTGGCCCACTCAATCACCAAAAATAATTGAGTATCTACCTTAACTTCGAACAAGGCGTAATAATGCGGTGTTTGCCTAACCATATATAAAAGCCTTAACCTACCCATAAAAGGTAATTAATTATTGATGTTTGTCCTCTTGCCACCTAAGTGTATGCAAGTGCTTATTTATATTTAAAAAAATATTTGTAATTTGTAATTTTTTGTAGTAGGCACAGCTTTAAAAAGTTTGTCATTTTAATTTAATTAATTCTTTTTACTATATAATTATGTGTACTTCTTTGATTAAGACATTGTTAAAGGTGTTTCATAAAATGCTTCACTGTCGTTCTTTCTACTTTCTTCTGGGCTATATAATACTAGTATTGTTGTTAAATTTTCTCTTTTGCTTTGCACGTAATACTTATTTTTCTTTAATCAACTTATATAATTTTATTTTTTTATTTATCTTTATTACACCAGCCATAGCTATTAATTAACAGAGTTTTTTTCAAGTGTGGGTACGTTTTAACTTTTTCTGTGTTTTTCTTATTGAGAATATGTCTATTTTTCTTCTAAATTCTTTTATAGTTCTTGTAACTTGTTGGCTAATAAACGCAGGTTCTAATTACTAATATAATGGGTGGCTCGTTGGGTACGCTGGATTTAAATTTCCAGCATTTTCTTTTATATACGAGTTTGTAACACTAATGCTTAATATTGGTTGTTTGCAGTCCTTGAGGTTGTTAAAATAGACTGATATGCAAAAAAAACAACGTATTGTTATTGTTAAAACACTTTACAAATTTGGAGAAAGTTTTGCGGAGAAAAGTATTCGAAAAGTACGTGGGATTCTTCGTATCTATAGTTCACTTAAAGAGTTCACTGTTCGAAGATTCATTAAAAAATATGACAAAACTGGTCCGGCTACGGACAAACAAACTCTATCGCTTCCTCGTCTTGTTAGTGAGAGGATCGCTGAGAATCCAGGAACATCAACAAGTCATCGTTCTCAACAATTGAATATTAGCACTACCAGTTTGTAACAAATTCTCACTAAAGATTTTTACCTCTACCTCTACAAAGTTTATTTAACTCAGGAGCTTAAGCTACAAGACTATTTTCAACGGAGACAATTCGCAAATTGGGTGATGGAAGACCAAACAGTGAATAACATTTTTTTTAACAATAAAGCTCATTTGGATGGTTTTGTTAATAAGCAGAATTGTCAGATTTGGGCTAACAAAAATTCTTATGCTATTCATGAACAATCGATTCACTTACAAATAGCTATTGCTTGGCGTGGATTATAGGCTGGAGATCTAATTTTTTTATGAATGGGTTTGCCAAGCTTTAAGGGTAAATGTACGATATTGTGGCATGATATTGAACTTCTTGTGAAATCAATTTGACGGCATGGACCCCAAAAGAAATGGTTTCAATAGAAGTGGTGTTACATGTCATACAGCAACAGAAACCATCAATTTGTAAAGACAAAGTTTTCCTGGTCTTATGATTTCCAGAAATGCTGACGTTAATTGGCCAACCAGATCTTGCGACTAGACTCCACGTGATTTTTTCTACTGGGGTTTTGTAAAATCCAAGGTCTATGCTAACAAACCACAAATCATTTTTAAACTAAAAACAGAAATCCACGGCTATTATATTATATATATTATATTATTGCTAAAATTGAGTGACCTGACTTGGAAACAGTCTTCAAAAAGATCAAAAGGGTAGGGGTATGTCAGCACAGCGGCGGTGGCCATTTAGCTAACATCATATTCCATAATTAATTCCAATTAGCGTACTTTATAAATAAACAAAATTTGGTCAACTGAATAATAATTTACTGTTTTATTTTAAAAGTAAATCCGACATATTCGATGATCTACCCATTATAAGTAACTTTTTATTTTATATCTACGGTCCTTATTTTATTTGCGGTTGTCATATAAAAGTTTCTCATTAACCAAAGGTTTTTTCTATTTATCATTTAGTTTGTGTCCAACCTTGTTTCCCATTCTGATTGGTTAGGTTTCTCAGAATTCCAGAGTATACCACTTAGATGTGAAAGTCGGAAATGGATTAGAGAGGCTAAATCGGTAACTCCTAAAAACTCCTTGTATATTCTTTACTGTTTTGAGCTCCAGCTACTCAAGTTTAAACAAATACCTTAAGTCACTTTGAGTCAGCTACTACTATTTTTGATTTTATTGTGAACTAATTTGTTGGAATGCCTAGTCATATTACATTTTATTTTTTGTAATAATTGCAACTGTCATAATAAACAGGCGGTTACTAAATAATTTAAGCAAAATACCTAAAAAGAGAATAATATAAAAAAATTTGTTGTTGAAAAAATGTTCTCTATTTTGAACGCTATTAAAACTGACAGTTCTTGTACAACAAAATGAAATTAGGAGTATCATGGTAATTATGCTAACTGCACATATTTATTTCAAGTAAGACAGTTTTTAATGATTATTTATTACTTATAAAGATGAGCTACTTTAACGTGTACTGATTTCTTATTTTAAAATTAATTTTATTATTCATATTGTATAACTCCGTAATTTCCCTAATTAATTTTTGCAGCTTAGAAACTTGCGTAATGAATTACGGCGCGCCCCGTCTAGACGTCAGTACACTGTTAACGGACGAGATTTAAACTATTTCCACTAGCTCTCGGTTTACGTGTTCAACTAAACCTCGGTTTAACATTAACTTAGGTCGTAGCGTGTGTATATGAATCTTGCTAAAGTGTCTACGCGTATTTATCACAACTTTACATAAGTATGTGAAAGCACCACTTGCAAAAGTGTCGTTTTAATTTAAAGTTAAAGCAGTGTTTAGACATGAAACGAAATAGGATGTTTATTCGTACACTGTTATAATAATAATTAAAGTGAAGTAGTTTAGTTACACCTGAATTAGTAACAAATTGCAAGTTAGAAAGTTGTTTTAGAACTTAAGATTCTACTTTAAACGTACTTCTAAAAACGTTGAAACTAAATACATGTTTCTAAATATATATCTTGGACATATTTTACCAAATATTACTGTTTATTGCTGCCTATTTGGTCTACTGCCGACTCTATTTTCTTTTTTTTAACACTTCATCTATTAAACAATTCAAAACTTAATTGGATGTTCTTTTTCTCACTCTTGCGCTCTAACACATTTATATCCTGTTTATTATTATTATATAATTTACTATAATCATATACTGAAACCACTAGAGGTAGTACTATTGTATTATTTTCTGTAGTTCTTTATTTTTGAATTATTCTCTATATATCTGTTTTTGATAGGGTTTCCTTTAAGTTACTGTTTTTGTACTTCTCAAGTACATTTTACAAACTAATATTTTTGTTTGTGCATAAACACTAACTATATTATTATGTTTTAAATATCAAGATTCTATTTAAGTTAAGGTATCTGTAGCTACTTTAATTTTACTATTCATTTTGGCTTCCACTTTAGCATTATTATTTGTATTAACAATTAAATATAGAAACATCTACGGGATACTATAAGAATATTTTTTGAAATACTTTCTGACCTTATCAGTGCTGATTTTTGATACTAATATTTATATTTAGAGATTATAAAAGTTTCAGCTTCACTTGAAGACTTTTCTACATGTCTCTAACACTCTTTGTAAATAATACTAAATTATTGGTTAAATTATTGTTTACAATCTTTTTATTTCTACGACTATGGGTTTTTTAAACATTTTCTCAATATTTTATGTATTACTGCAATAAGAGACTCAATATGCTACCCAGTTTCACATCTTTCGTTATAACAAGCTCTTGTAATTTTGAGTTGCTGTTATGTACTGCTGCTTATTAATAATTTTTTAAATTTAATTCTTGGGAGTTTTGTGGCAACACCAACACCGGCGAACTGGTGACAGCACTCTTGAGCCATGCCCAGGACTTTACTGACCTGATCCAGCCTTTTTGTGGCTAGAGCATCTATCAGGCTTGTTCGCTTAGAGCGTTCTGAAAAGCTGATGGCCTTTAAGAAAAGAAAGGTCAGCTCCTGGAGTTTTCACGCAGATATAATATGGATGTCAATAAGACGTATCTTAAGGATGGAGACTGGTCAGACTACCAAATTGTACTTGTTACTAGAATGTTAGTGTTAATGAAGTCCTGGCTGGAGCACCATTTTCCCGCTCCCGGACGATCTAGGGGATACTGCCATCTGCCTCCAGACAAAGAATTAGAAAGTTATTAGGCTAATCATCAAATTTTTGTTCCCGAAGACCTGGATGTCATCTTCGAGGAGTCTTAACGCAAAGCATCCCTTATGGAATAGTTTATTGGTGAATATCAACGGCAGGATGCTGCACGAGTATACTCAACCTGAAAACTAGTGGTATTTTGTTCCCCAGGTCACCCAGACGTCCTTGACATATGACACTAAATCAACTACCTAAACAGAAAATAAATTCTAAAATCTTGTTTAATAAAATTCTGATACTAACATACTGGCCGCTATAGCTCAAATTCGTTCAGATAGCTCTCATCCCCAAATCTAAAACCCTCTAATAACATCCAATTATAAAGAACTATCAATCTCCTCTCAGTCGTATAAAAGCTGCACAAAAAATTATTTTTGAGATGCAATGTGGATGGTTAAACCATTCTACAGTTTGGCATAGAAGGCTACTACATAAAATAAAAATCTGGTGTGAACATCACACAACTTTCCTTATCCTATTATTATATATTATACCGGGTCCATCGTCTCGGCCCTGCGCTGTTCTCGTCTACAAATTTGTTAATTTAAAAACGGACGTGCGCGAGTCCAACACTCGAAAGCTGATTAAAATAAACAGTACAAGACTCGTACTTAAAATTTAGCTACGTCACTGAAGGTAACCGTGAGAGCTCTGTCGCACAGCCTTCCCCATTATCGCCTGCGTGCTCCCTCCTAGCGGCCAAGCGCTCCCCCTCCCCGTCCTCCCAAAGTCGGCCGGGTAGCTCTCCGAGCGCGCTGTGATTGGTCCGTTTAATTAATTTTTAATCGGCTATAACATATTTATTTGAGTTCGGATCAAAAAATTTCATTATAATTTTTTGTTCGTCTCGGTTTGATCCATCCGGTAATATAAATTCCCCGAAACATTTTATGAACACCCGGTATATTAAAATCCTGAACTTCAATTTTTTTTCGAGTTCCCATTTTACCAACTTTTATTTTAAATTCATGTTTATCTCATGATAACAAATCATTTTTATTCTCATAAATTTTTTGTATCTTCAACCGCTTAGATTCGCGACCGCTTTGCGACCGCTTTTGCGACCTTGCGACCAAACGACTTGGCCGATTCTTACCAAAAGCTTCGCACTGCGTCCCCTACCTACAAGTAACTTGTATACCAAATTTCAAGTCTATAGCTCTTATGGTTCTCGAGATATCCTGTTTACTGACAGATCGACAGACAGGCGCCGGCGCGCCCACACACACACACACACACACACACACACACACGAACCAATGGCTCAAACCAACTTTTTTGATGTCCTGGGGCTATATTTCGTCCAGAAATGTGAAAACTGGGTAGGTCAAATTTCCGCCGATTACATTATTTTCTTATCCTATAATAAGTCTTATTACTTTACTATTGTGCCTCGTATAAGATAAATAATATTAACAATTTATTTAAAAAAAATCAATAATTATAAGCAATTTTTCTCAGTAAACATTAACGACGATGACGTATTTCTTTGCCAAAATTTAGTTTTAGAAAGCTTCCTTTAATCCAATATATAGTTAGTTATACAATAAAACATAATAGTTAACTGATCAGAAAACTTACCATTTTAGCGATGTAGATAAGATTTGCACGAATGAAGTCGGCGTTGATGCAGAATTCTTTGCAGTTCATTGGTAGTTTTTCACGTATGACCTTTCACCACACTTTTAGTTTACGAAATTCATACACGTGAACGGAATAGTTATAAAACAATTAAGGCTGCGTCTAAACGTTAACTACCGAGAAACCGCGACTAACTAAAAATTCACTCATCAGCATATGCCAAATGGCTCATGATACCGTTTGTTTCCGTAGTTAAGGTCACAGACAGCACACCTGCATCGTTGCAGACTTGACACGTGCAGTCCTGATTACGAGCGATGGGCGTATCGCATCGGCTGGTTATTAAAATAGTGCAATGTATGTCTTGGCTTGTAATATCTTCAGATTTTTACGAATGTCTTTATGGAATTTCAAAAATATTAATAATAACTTGATTATTTATAAAAATTGATATAATAATTTTTTGTACGCTTAAAGTGTATGCTATAATTTTTGTAGATAATATAATAAAAGAAAGAGTTGAAAATAAATATTAATAAGAATATTTTTGGGGGCTTTTTATATTAGGTATTACACCACCTGTTCCAAAAATAACCGAAATGGCTTAAAAATGAAAGTAATCAAAAAATAATTCAAATAAACATTTTATTTATTCTTCCTCAGTAGAAGTACTCAGCAGAAGTGCAGCAAATTACTTTCTGTCGTTGATTAAAACAAAAATTTATTAATGATTTTTCAGTACCGAAAACTTCAAACTCGTTTTTTGAAACTACATTTTTCAAGTCGGACGGACTCACATCTCGAACAAATCTTAACCGATTGACTTGAAATTTTAAATGTATATTTACAATTACATTCTGCATTGAAGTGCGAAGGATTTTTTCGATATATTGCATAGTTTTTTTCTATAAATAATTTTCTGGCGATTATATTGAACTTTTCTTAAAAAACGCGCCATTTTTGCAAAAATCGATGTATCGAAAAAATCCTACGTACTTCTATAGCTACTCAGATGTATAACGAAAAAAAATTTTTTTTGGTCAAATTAAATTAAAAATTGCAGGAGCAGTTGGTCCGGCCGTACACCTTTGGAAAAAAAGGCATAATCGACAAATAGCTTTGCAGCCGTCATTTTCTTTTATATTACTTTGGAAAAATTAATTTTTATAGTTCATAACTTGTACAATAATAAATCTTTTTCAGAATTTTGATATATTTCATCGTCTTGCTGGAAAAAAATCCCAAAGATATGCTTATTTTTCGCCACTACAATGGTCTAACCCTTAATACAAAATAATTTCCTATTATCGACAAATGCAGCTTAAGGAATGGAAAATAGTGGATAGTGAGCCAAATTCGATAAATATGATTTGGGGTAAAAAAAATGAATGACAATTAACAAACCATGAAAAGATGCATTCTTGTGCAAGTATCGTCAACTATCTGGTTCTCGATATTTAAGGCAAATACGACAAATATGACCTACCGAACGCTTCAACACAACAAAATTATACTCATCATTAGCCATTGTCCCATCTGGAATGAATTTTTTGTAGATAATCCCTTAAAATCGTAAAAACCAATGAACATCATATTGACTTTTGATTCTTCTAAACGAGATTTTTTTGATATGTTTCATATAGTGATCACCATTCAGTGCAGAGATGCTTGGTTTTTGGATCGTATTAAAAACATCACGTTACAATCGGTTTTTAAGAAATCTTCGTCTCTTCGAATGTCTCTAATCATGTATGCGCAATGTTGTGTTCATTCGTTAATCAATGTGGAACAAACATTAAATTTCGCTTCTTCAGACCATGTTCCTCGGTAAAATATGAATACAAATTCCGTTTCCACAAATCTCGCTAAACATTTTTTTTAATCTTTAAGAATTCAATAAATTTTTCAACATCGTTTCATTTAATGAGCCCGAATGTTTATCATCATCCGCATTCTCTCGGCCTTTCCTGAATCATCTATGTCACCCGAAAAAATGTGTTTGTGGTTAACATTAAACTCCATATGCGCTTTTAAATGTTTGGGGCGTTTTTATAGCCCTTTTAACCATTATTAACACAAAATTTAATCTTGATTCTTTGTTGTCAAGTCGTATAACAATTTGTTCAACATTAAGACACAGTGGATCTATTTTGCAAACACCTTTGATTACGAATTGGGCACTACTATGACTAACATACACTTCGGCAAATATTTTGCCAATTTTCAGCCTCCGATTTCATCCTATAACTTCACTAATGCAAATAGTGTTCATCTCTATGTTAACGGTGCACGCAAAAGGTATGTGCATTATATTTTCAGCTTAACTGCACCGCCTAGCAAACAAATATTTAAACACTTTATTTCTCAATACTGTTTTTCTACTAAACTCTGCACTGTCTAATCATAACGTTGATTTATTTACAATTTCCTCCAATTAGAAAATGTTTTAGAATGTATTTTTCAATGACATTAAATTCTATACGTTTTCTTACTGAATATAACACTTAAATTTGTTTAAACTATTAATTTGACTTATTTCCAGAATTTTAATTAATTAATAATATTTCTATTTCGTTCACCACTCGACTACGGTGGCAACAACAGCGGCCACTTTTGTAGTAACCTCTAACTTCACGAGATAACAGTACCTTCAGGACGGTCTTCAAAAATTCGTCATAATACTAACGAAATTATGAAGAAAAACTAGTAAGCACGCACGTCAAAATTTTTATTCAATTGCAACGCCCCAGTATTGGTATATTAGTAGTGGGACAGAAAATCTCGTTTATATTTGACTCACCCACATACAATTTAGACAAGCTTTTGTAGTTTCTTCAATTTTCAAAAAATAATAAAACAACAAAATTTGAGCTATGTGATCGTAAATGTGAAACGTAATTGAAAATAGCAAAAAATAAGTAGAAGTTCTTTAATTTCATTTTGACAGTCGCAGATTTTAGGTGCATTTCCTTAATCATGGAAAACTGGCGATTTACAAAAAAACTGCCTTGTTTTCTACCATAAGTTGATGGTGTAGTGAAACTACTTTATTAAGCAACAATTACATACAATATGGCCCCTCTATGGGATAGAAGATCTTCAAAATGATAGCGTAAGTTATTTACATCAGCTATGTTCAATTTAAATTAATGGTACATAAAAATAGATACATGCGGGCTAAATATCATCTCGATGGGGTACCGAAGAAAATAAATTTGCTTTTAACTTCTACACAATACAGCATCCTATACTAGCGATGGCAATTCTCATTTATAATCGATTCGGTTTCACTTTATTGCTATTTGAAATGGAATAATAGAAAACAATGAATTAAAATCTAAATTTCACAATTTGATATTTTTATTTTAAACTTATACTTACACAATACATACCTTGCAATCTATTTGCATGAACATTCTTTGTATACAATAATATAAAAAAGAAAATATAATATAGAAAAGATATAAATATAGAGTACACATTTACTTAAACTAGGATACTTTGGAATTGAGTAATTTAAAAATAAAGTAAATTTTAAACCTTTTTTTATTAGACATTGTATCAGATCAGCAAATAATGGTAGTATATACAGTCGAGTCCGGTTATAGTAGACCCTGGACATAGCTGATTTTCGGTTATAGTAGACCGTTTACTAAGTCCCAGTCCCATATATACTACGCTAATGTTAAAAGAGTCCGGATATAGTTGACGTCAAGTCCAACTATAATTGACTACCAAATATTGTTAAATATGAAATATTTTAAGTAAAGTTTAAAAAATTAACGTTATTATGGATTGTTTTCGTTAATTCCGGTCAGTAACTTGCATGTACAGATATAAAGATATTCTTGGAACAATAGAAAGGTTTGGTCATCCTTTTGTGACCCTGCTTTTCAACATTTCTTTTGTTTTGTTTGTGTTAACACTTTTCTTAGAAATTTGTCTCTTATTAAACTAATGTATAATCTGTGAATCACCCTCAGTTCGTGTTATTAGTTTCATTCGGTCGGTCAAAATGTCTAAAAGAAAATCTGTCGTGAACATCACACGACTTTCCTTATTCTATTATTATATATTATACTGGGTCCATAGTCTCGGCCCTGCGCTGCTCTCGTCCCGGAACTTGTTATTTTAAAAAAGGACGATGCGCGAGTCCAATACTCGAAAGCTGATTGAAATAAACAGTACAAGACAATAATTGACTCGTACTTAAAATTTTGCTACGTCACTGAAGGTAACCGTGCGAACTCGGCTGCACAGCCTTCGCCATTATCGCCTGCGTGCTCCCTCCTAGCGGCCAAGCGCTCCCGCAGTCGGCCCGGTAGCTCTCCGAGCGCGCTGTGATTGGTCCGTTTAATTAATTTTTAATCGGCTATAACTTATTTATTTGAGCTCGGATCAAACATTTCATTGTAATTTTTTGTTCGTCTCGGTTTGATCTATCCGGTAATATAAATTTCCCGAAACATTTTATGAGCACCCGGTACATTAAAATCCTGAGCTTCAATTTTTTTTCGAGTTCCTATTTTACCAACTTTTATTTTAAATTCATGTTTATCTCATGATAACAAATCATTTTTATTCTCATAAATTTTTTTTATCTTCAACCGTTTAGATTCGCGACCGCTTTGCGACCTTGGGACCAAACGGCTAGGCCGATTTTTACCAAAAGCTTCGCACTACATTCCCCATCTACAAGTAACTTGCATACCAAATTTCAAGTCTATAGCTCTTATGGTTCTTGAGATATCCTGTTTACTGACAGACCGACAGATAGGCGTACACACATACACACACACGCGCGCGCGCGCGCACGCACACGAACCAATGGCTCAAACTAACTTTTTTCGTGTCCTGAGGCTATATTTCGTCCAGAAATGTGAAAACTGGGTAGGTCAAATTTCCGCCGATTACATTACTTTCCTTATTATAGGATAAGGAAAGTAAAAAAGCGATGTCCAACAAATTCTACCTCTTATTCCGTTCGTATCTCAATAATAGAAATTTTCAAACTGATATTGGTAGTGTCCTTGGCCCTACTTGCTCTATACCTCTAACTTACCAATATCCAACTATACCTTACATGGTAAGCACGTTTGTCGATAATACAACCCAGGGGGGTTGCTAGGTCCTCTACTGGGCGCCTCCCCAGGTGGCGGATAGGGGGATGCTCGCTAGATATAGCGGGTACCGGGGGAATAAAATACCCGGGGTGGACCAAAACTAGATCATAGCGTCTGATCCATAGTGGGCGGCTGATTGGATAACCCTGGTAAAGGGCAGCAGCTTTACCAAAACTAATCTAAGGCCGAAGACAAATGATATTGGCTGGGCTTAGAATTAGATATTCACAAGCAGAGCCGGAACAGCGGTATGGTTGGGAAACTGCGATGTGGAAGGCCTTGGAATGACCACCACATTATTCTTCCTAGTTAATCTATATGGCTATGGACGGTGGAAGAATAAAGATTACTGATCATGGTTTTCGGATGCCAAGATCCGGCAGGGGAAGAAATAGTGGAAGAAATAGTGGGGCTTCCCAGGTCGTCATCCAGCAAAACCCCCACGCGACGGCGACGACTACGACTACACCTATCAATATATACAAGACAGAAATAAAGATCGCTACTTGGAACGTTAACAGCATGTATGAACCTGGTAAAACACAAAATGTCGAACAAGAAATGAGTAGGATGAAGATAAACATTTTGGGAATTTCGGAATCTAGATGGCCCAACACAGGAGAACATGCAATCAGAAAAGGGAAGATCTACTACTCAGGAAGCAACGATAGGCAGCATAGACACGGAGTTGCAATAATGGTCGATAAAGAAACAAATAAATCAGTTATCGGTTTTACACCTGTTTCAGAAAAAATTATTTTGCTACAGCTACTAACTTATGATGGAAAACTTAATATAATACAAATTTATGCACCCACGACAGATAAACAAGACGATGAAATTGAAAACTTTTATGCTGAAATACAAAAGGTACTTAAAAGTACAACAACACGAGATATAACAATGGTCATGGGTGATATAAATGCCAAAATTGGGGAAGGGAAAGTTGAAACAATTGTTGGACCCTATGGACTTGGTACTCGCAATGAAAGAGGAGATCGTCTAGTCGAGTTTTGCCAAGAAAACAAATTCATAGTACTAAACACATTTTACAAACTGCCTAAACGACGGCTATACACATGGAAATCTCCTGCAGACAACGAAGACAATATTGTTCGAAATCAGATCGACTACATATTAATAAATGAACGATACAGAAACGCAGTTAGATTGTGAAAACATACTGGGAGCGGACGTATCTTCCGATCATAACCCCTAGTTGCCAAATTTCATCTCACCTTAAAAAGGTTAATATAAGGAATAACGAAAATAAACTTAATGTAGAACTCCTCAAGGCAACAGACCTACAACAAGTGCTAAAACAAAAGATCAACAAAATCTATCAAAAATTAATACTGAACTTGAAGCAGGAAACAAAGTAGAACAACGATGGGTATCCTTCAAAGAATCAATCCTAAAACCTAGCAAAGAGCTACTGAAAGAAACAAGGTATAAAAGGGAAGAGTGGATAACAGACGAGATTTTGAACTTAATGGAACAAAGAAGAAGATACAAAAATCGAAATAAAACATGTACCAAAATCTACAGAGGAAATACGAAGCAAAATAAGAGCAGCAAAAGAACAGTATTACGCTGAAAAATGTAAAGAAATAGAAAACCTTCAAATTAAGCATGACATGTTTAACCTACATAAAAAAGTAAAGGAAATAGCTGGTACAACACGTAAAAGAATGCCAACATACTATTAAACAAGGAGGAAATATAATAACAGAAAATGCTATGAAATTGTGTAGGTGGAAAGAATATATAGAAGAATTATTCAGAGATCAGAGAAAGAAAACCCGAACATACACACACCCAACCAAGATATAGGACCAGACATAATAAAAAGCGAAATAATACATGCAATGAAAACAATGAAAAATCGTAAAGCCCCAGGCCCAGACGAAATACCAAGTGAACTCCTACAACTAATTGACGAAGAGAATCTAGATATACTGGTAAATCTATTCAACATAATATATAAAACCGGAATTATACCTCAAGAAATGTTAATCTCAACGTTTGTATGTATACCAAAGAAAGCTAATGCCAAAGAATGCTGTGATTACCGCACTATAAGTCTTATGTCTCACACACTAAAAATTCTCTTAAAAATCATTCACTCTAGGATACATCGGAAACTAGAAGCAGATATCAGTGAAACACAGTTTGGTTTTCAAAATGGAGTGGGGACAAGAGAAGCATTATTTCCATTCAACGTGCTTATTCAGAGATGCTTGGATGTTAACCAAAATGTATATCTATGCTTTATAGACTATAATAAAGCCTTTGATAGAGTTAGACACGATGCACTCATAGAAACTCTCAAAAATAAGAAATTAGATTATTAAGATATAAGACTAATATCAAACTTATATTACAGCCAGAAGGCTACAGTACGAATAGGAAACGAAACATCAGAAGCAACTGAAATCCAAAGAGGTGTCAGGCAGGGTTGTGTTCTGTCGCCCAGTCTATTTAACGCCTACTCAGAGGAAATAATGAAAAAAGCCCTGGAATCTGAAACTGTGGGAATAAAGGTAAATGGAAGACCAATAAACAACCTAAGATATGCAGATGATACCGTAATTATTACTGAAAACTTAGAAGATCTAGAAAGGGTAATGAATAAAGTAATTGACTATAGTGAGGAATACGGCTTATCACTCAATATCAAAAAGATGAAGTTTATGAAGATCAGTAAAAACAATAACAACAACGACAGCTTAAGAATTAGAGGAGAATAGATAGAAAGAGTCAAGAAATACACTTACTTAGGAAGTCTAATTACAGAAAACAACGACTACACGGCAGAAATAAGATCAAGAGTAGAAAAGGCAAGAGCTAATTTTCTAAAAATGAGAAACGTCTTCTGTAGTAAGGATCTGTCGTTACCATTAAAAATACGACTGCTCAGATGCTATGTGTTTAGTGTACTTTTGTATGGTATGGAAGCGTGGACGTTAAATCAAGCCGCATTAAACAAACTTGACTCCTTCGAGATGTGGGCTTACCGGAGGGTTTTAAGAGTATCGTGGACGGATAGAATGACAAATCTGGAGGTACTGAGAAGAATGGGAAAGGAAAAGGAAATTACAAATACAGTCAAAGAAAGAAAACTCCAATATTTGGGACATATCATGCGTGGAGAACTATACAACATACTACGACTTATAATACAGGGCAAGATCATGGGAAAAAGAAGCGTTGGTAGAAGACGAATGTCATGGCTGCGCAATCTACGAGAATGGTTTGGCTGCAGCTCTGGTCAACTGTTTCGAGTAGCAATATCAAAAATTAGAATAGCCAATATGATTGCCAACCTCCGAAGCGGAGATGGCACTTGAAGAAGAAGAAGAACAGCTATTTTTGCTTGTAACGACAATTCGAATACAGCATCGGATATTTACCTAAACCTAATTGAGTATTGGTTACGTAAGTGGAAAATTTAAGGTAATAAAGGCAAATCAGTACAAATCACATTTTCAACATGTCCATTAATTACCTTCAATAATACTCCCACTTCACAGTCAAACGAAGTAAAGTACTTGGGTCTTTATCTTGCCAGGCGTCCAACCTAAAAAACTTATATCAACAAAAATCGCAAACAAATGGATATTAAACTAAAAGAGCTGTACTGGTTTATAGAAAGAACATATTTCTTACTACTAGAGAATAAAATTATATTGTACAAAATTCTAATGCACCTAATATGGACATAGTTATGCCAACTGTGGAGATCCGCTAGTAATTATACGTTCAAAATTGTACAACGCTGTAAGTCAATAACCGTTCAAAATATGTCAAATCCTCTATGGTACGTGTTGAACCGCACGCTAAATGAAGAAGTTAGCATCCCATACGTGAAAGATGTCATAAAACAACACGCTGTTAGGTACCACAGTACCCTGAAAACTCTGATTGACAGCAGATCCACAAATCAGGCTACTTTAGAAGAAGTGGACACGGAATCTGGCTAATTAAATATAGAATTTTCCAATAAAGTTCAAAGCTCAATTAATATTATTACCAAATATTAGCTCATAAGATGTAATACACTGTAATTACTAGTACACTACAAATAAACAAAAAGAAACTTATACCAATCCTATAAAGATCGTTAAAGGAAATTAAGTAGCACGTATGTTTAAAAGTTCTTACAATTTGATTGTAAAATACTTTTAAATAGATTTATATAGTGCAGAGCATTATATCGATATTGACAATCATTGTATAAAATTCATGGTTTTAATGTAAGCTTAATGTTTCTGAAATGTTCTTACTACAGAACCAACTAAAAGGAAAACCACAATTGAACCTTAATTAAAGCAAAACAAATGGGGCTATTTACTAGTTTTCTATTGTGGCAGCGCCCGCAACCGATCGCTGACAAAGGTCCAAACGGCAGGTTGTATTTGGCCGTAAAAGTTGGCGTTGAACTTTCAAACGACGCAAGTTGTAGAGACACCTCACTCATTTCCGCTGAGCTCCAAATGAGCCCCTTGCATGCTCGGGCCCCGTGAAAGCGTCTAATTTTATGCCCTGCACTTTAGAAAACAAAAAAGAGACGCGCGCGACGCTAGTGCGGAAAATGAGCTGGCGTAAAAAATCGCTCTCGGCCGGCTATTCCCAGGCTTCGGCGAGGGAGCTCGCCAGCGGAGAAGCTAATTAAATCTGAGAAATAATTTAAACATCAATTCAGAATAAGTAAATTAAGCCAAGAATTACAGATCATTTATAACAGCTCGGCGCCGCCAGCGGAACCGCCGCTCCCCATTTTTATTAAATGCGAAACGGAAGCGCATTGTGTTGTTCTCTTAAAATAGAAAAGGAAACAAAAAATAGTCTTAACATAAATTATTTTAGTTAGAGTTAGAGTATTAGAGTTAGAGTTTATAAAAATTTATAGAACAGTTGTTTGATAGAAGTAAAATAATAAAATGTTGATGAAGTAGGCACATATACAATCAGATTTTTAAGAAAATTTAGTAAAAAATAATCTCTTTATTATAAAAACAATTTTGTAGACCATCACTTTTATATATATGATTATTTTTATCAGCGTTTGTTAACAAGACAACCACAAATGATTCACAGTTTAGATCAAATATGACTGAAAAAGCGAATTCAACTCTTGAATATACTAGAAACTGCGCCAAACTTAGAAATATATGTAACAAATAAACCGAACTATACCGTTTGTAGTAGTCTGTAGTTGTTGTTTAGAAACAATAAATTTTTGAAATAAATAACATGGAAAAGTACAGGATAGAAAAAGGGCTAGCTTCATTATCTGATTGCATATAATAATGCTGTGTTAACATACGTAAAGCAAATTAATTGATTATTCCTAGAACAATTAAAATTTAAACTTACAGTCAGTTAAGTAAGAAGGTGTTTGGCACAATTAGCATTTGGTAAAAATATCGCCCTAATTCTTTTGTGGGTTAATAAAGGAAACCTTTATTACATAAGATTCAGTTGGCATTGAATTCTTGTTAGAGAAACGCGTAAAGCACCATTAGTGTCTTCTGTATCCACCCAAAACTATTATATATCAAAAAACGAAAAAATTCGTCAGCAAGTGAGTGCATAAGGAAACAAAAACGGTCGATGACTTCCGGAATATGGCTCGGAACGTAGACAAAGTGTTCGCTGAAGTCGAAAAACAGATCCTAAATTTGTTTTTGCAGAATCCGGGTTTAGCATTGCGTCAAGGAACAAGAAAATTAAAACAGATATATTGTACTTACATAGATATTCGAACTTATCTCCGTGCACATGATATCAAATGCCGTAGTTCAGTGAAGAAACCTTTGTTAGGTGAAAATTATGCAACGAAGCGACTCGCTTAGGCAAAGGACAATATCGACCGAGATTGGAGCAATGTAATTTTTACGAAAAGAGCTTTTATTTGGGAATATGTTATCGTTTCACGAGCCTAGTCAACCTCAACTAACAGGTTGGTACAACAAACAGTTAAGCATCCAGTAAAGTGCATCTTGGAGGCTGTTTTCAAAATTGGGTTTCGGGACTTTGCATCCTAAGATGCTCTAGATTTATAAGAAATATTTGTTTCCGACTGCCATACGTTGGTTCATCAATAAAAAGAAGGACTGGATTCTGCAGGAGGACAACAAACCTAAACACTGCGGCAGGCTTTGAATAAATTAGGATGAACAGTATGGCATCGTTACACTTTATTGGCAAATCCGATTGAGAATGTGTGAGCATACATTAAGCATAAGCTTCGTGGAAGAAAGATTTTCACTTTAAAGCAGTTACTACGAGAAATTCGTCGCATTTGATGGTCTTTGTCGGATAAATACTCCATCAATTTGATAGAAAGCATGCCTCAAAGATACCAAGCAATTATCGACGCCCGTGGTAGCTAAACACGTTGTTGATAGAATAGCATCTTTGTTCTGATAAAGTATAACGTACCCACGCATTTGAAAATGTTTTTAAGTAATTTTTTCCACAATAACCCGAACACGCTTTTACTTAACTGACTGTATATCTATATGTTTAGTGTACTAACCTATCGGTATACAACATTTTTAATAAAGACACCAATCTAATAACTCAAACAAGACATATAGCCAATGTGTGGATTAAATATGTTAAAAAATTATCTTACAGCTATTTTAGTAGTGTGGTGTGGCGGCCTTTTCGCTCTTGAACCGCTTTATATCGCGGCGGCATGCGAGCCTTTGATATCAGCTGCGTTTTGCCGTCGCACACAAACGGCATGGGCTTTTGCTCAGCCGAAGGATTCATGCCCCGCAGCGCGGCCAGTTCGGTCGTGTCTTAGTCCGCATAAATTCAAATTCAAGCCCCGCAGCGCGGCCAGTACGGTCGTGTCTTAACCCGCATACATCAGAAACATTTCGCATCCCCGCATACATTCATGCATATTCAACACCCCGCAAATATTCACGCATCGCAGCTCGGCCAATTTGGTCGTGTCTCAACATCCCGAAGATACCAGATCCGCAACGCAGAGGTGGCCACCTTGGAATCGCCGACGAAGCCGAAGCCGAAGCCAATTCAGGTGAGCGATTTGGCAATTCATTGGTTGATATCGGTAGCCGCCCCCATCCGCTAACGCGACGGCCGTTTAAGGGACGATTTTAGCCTTATCGGCTGACCTTCCACTACGGGCCGTACTACGTTTCCACACTGCACTACGAGAGCGGCTATTTATACGCCTGCCTCTCCATTTTTGGTCCTTACGAGCCGCATCGGTATCGTATCCCACACCGCATCCACGAGAGCGGCTATTTACACGCCTGCCTCTCCATAGTGCTTTGGTCCAGTTACTTTGTTTGGCAATGCGTATATTACGTACAAAAAGGCGGACTAGCCCTGTAATCGCCAATTACTAGATAAAGAAATTTGAAGAAATGGTCATCAATGCAGCACTATTAAAACCCGCGATATGGCTAAGATATGTCGATGATACTTTTGTGATATGAAGACATGGAAGGAGAGACCCTAAGACAATTTCCTATACACTTAAATTCTGTACATCCAAGCATAGAGTTTACTATGAGACAGAAATACAACTATAGGATTGTTTACTTAGACTTACAGTTATTGAAATTGGAGGATGGACATTTACAACACACAGTGTACAGAAAACCCACGCATATAAACAGATACAATTTTTAGATAAAGAATTAAAACATTTGGAACAAACCTTACAAGGGAATGGCTACTTGAGAACTGAGATAAATAGAGCAACTAAACACAACGAAAAACACAACCGAAATCGGCTACGGTAGGCAAATCTCTTTTACCTTACATCAACAGGGTTACGGACCGGATAGGTAAAATTCTCAATAAACACAAGGTGGAAACTATCTATACTACCATCACCAAGATGCGGGATTTGCTTAGATGAGCCAAAGCTACAAGAAACCCAGAAGATACACCAGGGGTATGCTGCACACCTTATTCATGTGAGCAAGTCTACATAGGGACTACGGGCCGAATGCTTACTACCAGGATCAAGGAAGACATACGTCATCTACACCTTAACGAACCCAATAAATCAGCAGTTGCTGAGCATGCTTTGGAGAATCCTGACCATAAGATGGAATTTTGGTAAACACAAGTTTTATCTAATAGTAGAGATTATTACCCAAGATTATATAGAGAAGCGGTGAAGATTTATAAATATAAAAATAGTTTTAACAGGGACGACGAATTATATCTACTAAAATCTTGATTTATGGCTCTTGAGGGGCAAAAAGCAGAGCGTCGTTCGATGGAAAAGTGAGTGACGTTAGAAAAGAGCCGAAATATTACCTCCAACGAGTATAAAAGCAAAAACGCACTAGACAGGCAGTTACTTTTTAGAAGATTTTTTTCTGAAGATGTCCGCCACAGTTGTGGACGAAATGTCAAAAGTTTCCGAACTTCGATCACACGATGCACCATAACACCATCCGTGAAAGCCTTCACATCTATTATAGAAGATATACAAAAACATGTAAATATATAAAAAATTGTGGGTTTCAGAATCTTGTCTTTATAAGTTAGACTTTGTATTCGGTACACACATAATGGTATAATTTGCAAGGTCAAAGTAATTTTTCACTAATCTTTTAGTGACATTTCTAGACAAGAAATTAACTGTCATAAATATGTTATTGCAAGGATTAAAACATTTAACAGCTTTGTTTACCAGCTTGTGGAATTCTCGCATTTATTTGACGCAAAACTGATTTCAATTCTCAAAAAAAATTCTAGTTTAGACATTTGATCACTTGATATTTCAAAGTTTTTTTTATCTTGGGATCCCATCATTTTAACATGGTGACCATAAAATATAATATTCAAAATATTGAAATATTTGAAAATATCAGCAAGGGAAGACAAAATGAACTGCAAAATAAATTCTCACATTCTAATTACATGCAATCTTATCAGAAATTCTGCTTTTAACTAAGAAACACTTTTTAGATGTTATTGCTTATAAGCCATCATGTGATAAAAATATTTATATAGTAAGAACCTCTTGTTTTAACAAGTTTTTCTAATTGTTTTCTTTAGTGTAATTTACAACCCTAATACTACTTCTTATAACGCAACTCAATTCAGAAGGTAAAGATTTTAAAGCAAAATTTTCTTGGTGTAACAATAAAACATTTGCCATTACTTTTTGTAAACTGACAATAAAACCAGTATAATTTGCTTTCGTTGGTGTAATTTCAACAAACCAATATATTAAACATTGCTATTTTTCTTAAAAGTGTCGAATATTCTTTTGCCAAATTCTAAATAGAGCACAAAATAGAATATATTCTGTATGGCCGTTTTTATGGTGTCTTACAAATGCTTTAAATTAGACACAGTTAAAAACATTTTAAAATTTTTACATCTGTAGTACATTATTTATTGATCAAATACCACTTACACCATTTTAACAGCTGTTGACAAAATCAGACCTTTAGTAGTTTCAGTTTGCGATGCTAAGTGCAACTCAATAACTTAACTAATAAGCATTTTTTATTAGTAGTGATGAGAGTTTACTTTGCTTTAGAAAATTACACATTTATCTTTTATACCAGGATGTTCGTTATAGTAATAATAATAAAAAGTATGGCTAATAATGCATAATCACTAATAAAATATGAAAAGCAATAAATATATTGGCGCCTAAATTATTTTATATGCTGCAAAGGTATAAAAAAGTGTTTTTGTTAAAGTTTACAAACTAAATCAAAGCAACGTAATAAATAATTCCAATGCTTTTTTATGTCACTTAAATGGTTAAAATGAGAAATAGTGAGTTTATCTTATGAAAAATTGCCTAAGGTGAATGATACTTTGTGTTTGTTTTTTTCGGTAATCTTAAAATGTGAATCACTTTTCTCAACAATACTCTAATGTTGTAGCCCATGGGTAAAAAACGATTTACTTGGTCATCGCACACAAAATTTCTCGGTGTGCCACATTTCCATGTTTTAAGAATTTTCGTTTAAAATTGTGGCTTTATGTTTGTTCCAAAATAGATATTCTACTAGTCTCGGAAAGTCACTTCACTGAAAGGATAGTATTTCGAATACCGTAGTACAGTCTGTTACACGAACCTCCCCGATAGATCGGCTCATTTTAATTCTGCAGTAATTATTTGCAATACCCTAACGCATTACGAAATTCCTCCACATCAAACGAACAGAATACAAACATTAATAATCCATAACCATCGTCTTTGATATAGCCCACTATTCTAGCTTATGGAAAATAAATTTACAATAGGTTGTCATTGAAATTATAAGCACAATGACTGGGTTCTAGGTTGAACATCACTAAGGGTGGAAATTTATTATGGAGTATCAATAACAGTCATCGTTTATTTTTTATTACCTGAGAACCAACATACTAACCATCCGACCCTAACAAGCTGCCAGACATTACTGGATTCTTCGTGCTCAAAGGTTTCTCTCTAAACTACCCTGATGTTTCGCCAAACTGGAATCTCTCATTTGATTTCACTTCTATAACAACCAAATTAAGTAGCCATTTCATCTACAGACCTGACACTCCCAAGCTCATGCTATCTAAAACAGATTGGGGGGCTTTCAGATCACTTATCGATGAACATCTGAACCTCAATCTAAAACATACCGCCGATCTCGATGCTACTACAAACTACATAACTTGTATAATTCAAGCTAGTGCTTCCTGGATATCCACTTTAAAAATTAAAATTAGTATAAATACAACAATTATTATACCATTATACATTGGAGAACTTGTTGCAAAAAAGAAGAGTCAGATTTAAATGGCAAGGACGTAGAAATCCTCTCGACAGAACTATATACAATGGGTTGACAAGACAACTAAAATCAGAATTATAGAGGATTATAAACGGCACCTTTAAGATATAGTTACGTTATTAAGAAAAAAATTAATTAATATAAAAAACTAGCAAAAATTTTTAGCTAGTCGCCCATATTCTTCTATTACTAAAATGGCATGGCAATTGAAGTAAGGCGGATTTAAAATAAACCATCTATTTTGCAAAGAATCTAGCAGATGTCTAGTCCACCCCTATATAGCAATAATAATGATAGCTGAGAAATTGAGAAACTTTTGAGTAGCTCTTGTTTAATAATATTACCAGTAGTACTGTTAATAACAATTTACAATAGCATACTAAGGTTAACGTACCACCCAGTAACTTGGAAATTCGCTGAATTACTATCAATACACAAACCTGGAAAACTAGCACATGCACTTAGCAGCTTACTTTCAACTATGTCCAAAATATTTGAGAAATTTTTATTGAAAAGGCTTTCAAAGTACCATCTTACCAGTTTGGCTTACGACCAACTCACTCAACAATCCAACAAAGCCATGGAATAATAAATAAAATTCTAAAAAGGTCTGAAAAGAAGAAAATTATGCACTGCTTCTTCCTCGACATAAAGCAATCCTTTGGTCATGTATAGCATAATGGATTACTATTTAAATTGAAACCTACTCTGCCTATACCTAACTACCTTCTATTAAAATTCTACCTGACTCCCTGCTGCCTCAAAACTAAGTACAAACTGAAAACATCCACTTACTACCAAATCCGAAGTTCCCTAAGATAGTGTTCTGAAGCCATTTATTTACCTAATTTTTATTATATTACAGACAATTCCGGATTAATTGTTAGTATAGTAACCCCCCTAAGTAGCCTCTAATAATCTTCAGTACAGTGTCAATCTTTTTATAATCTGGCTTAAATGGAAAATCACCGTCAACGAACACAAGTATACTCATGTCGTCACATTTGTAACTCAAAGGGTTGAATGTTCCAGAGTAACAATAAATGGCATTTGTCTTTGTGTAAAATAAGAGATAAAATAGCTAAGTTAAACAATTGATCCCAAACTTACATGTAAAAGTTTTTTATACAATTTGTCCATTCAACTAGTTGTTATTAAATATTTGTTGATAGTTGCTTATTTTTATTGATTAATAATTTGACTTGTTTTATTTAGGCATATATCTGCTGGACGTTTAATTTTCTAGTACATATTAAAAGAGTTGTGTTTTGATTCAAGTTCTTCTATCCCTTCACACTGTTCTAATCGCCATTTTTCTTTTGGATCTCTTACTTTGTGTCTGATGTTTTTTGAGTTTTGATATTTTTCTGGTTGTTGATTTTAGTAGGTTCTTTTTGAGATCTATCAGTCTTAGCATTACCTCGGTGATCCATTTTTTGTATTTGGATTTGTTGGATGGTAATGAATCATTGCTTGTCTCTTGTACTACTGTTTTCACTGAATTCCAGGTCTCTTCAGTATTATTATCGCCTGGGCTTATGTTGGGGTCTATATTTTTAAAACGAGTATTAATTTGTGTCCAAATCTCTTTTGCTATTTCTGGGTCTTGTAGTTTGCTAGTATCTAATTGCATTTGGTTTTTACTAATACTAAGTTTTTTAAGCTTAATCTTTATTTTTGCTAATAAAAGTACGTGAACAGAGACGACGTCAGCAGCAGGGTAAGTCTTTACGTTCTTCATGATGTTTCTGAATTGTTTATTGATGCCTATATATTTGGTTTTCACGTTTCCGTCTACATTGAATATTCAAGTACAGATACGTCCTAGGATGTTGTTTAAAACGGGTATTAGTCAGTATCATATCTTCTTTTGGCGAAACTTAGATGGCTAGACCGTATTCGCTTATTGAATCTTTTCGGCGACCTTTTCCCACTTTGGCGTTGCAGTCACCCATAATGTTTATGTGTTGTGGCTTTGTTATTTCCAGTGTCTTTTTGATGCCATTATAAAATTATTTTACAAAGTCGTTAGAGGCAGCACACATAGGGGCATATACCTGTATAAAATTGCTTATAATAGATGTTGTGTTGATCTAAAGAAGACATACCCGATCTGACACCGGAACGAAGCTGTTGACTGTTTTGTGTAAATTTTTGCTAATTATGAAACCAACACGTTAAAATTTATCATTACCTGAGTAATATATTGCATGTCCTTCGACTTGACACATTCTTGAATTGGCCCATCTCATCTCACTGATTCCGAGAAGATCGACCTTTAATCTTTTCATCTCCCTTATTGTATTATGAGTTTGACCACTTTCAAAAAGACTGCGTGTATTCCAGATTGCTACTTTTGTCATGGTTGACCCAGAGATTTTTTACACTCCCTGCCCATCTAAGGACTGTCGGAGACTAGGGTTTATATCTTTATTGTTCTCAACCATGTTAAAGACTTTCCTGAGAAAATACGAGGTGGTTTTCCGTTGCCTTCCTCGCCTAGTGTTACAGCCGGTGTCTGATGCCAAGCCTGTTGAGAAGTCATTCTTCGTCAGCCTAGACTCAGTAATGACGTAGCTGCTGCCCTGTGTCATGTCCTCAGTTGATCCGCGAGTTACTTATTTGGCATCCTTATTTGCACCTGTTCACCATGTTGGGGTTGAGCACACCCCATCCGAGTGTGTTTTACGTAGTGCTAAGAAACCTCTACTCGATTAAAAGTTTCTCCTCCAAGGAAACTAAGACCCGATACGGTCCGCTATATTGCAGACACAAAAATGTTAACCAATACTAACTTACAGTATTAACACATGGAGTGGAGCGGGTAAAATAATAACTATCGTGAAAGTTCGGAAAGCTACTCTCAAGATGTCTACTTACTCCCTTGTTTTCCCATTAACATCCTCTATAAATCATGTAAAATATTAAAAGTTTGACAGTTATTTATAATGAGCATAGTACTAAAGCAGCACGCAGCCCTTCTCTATGGTACTCAATTTACTAATAAAAGACGGAAAGGTGTTGTTTGCCCTCGAAAATCAAGAACAAACTTTTCTTTCACATACAAATTTTACGTATTTCTAGGACCATTTCTTTGCAATAAACTAAATACAATAGCAAATATCTATTCTGTCAATTATATTAATTGTAAGAAAGCCCTCCAGGAAGGACTCCAAGTAGTGTTCTACGAAAATACAAAAAAATTACTAATAGTGTTAAAGTAAACATAATTTGTATTTTATAATTATTTGTATTTTATTTTATTTACATTAGTTAATAGTAATTTAAATTAAGGCATACATAGATTATAGATTGGTTTATACTTTTTTATTTTTTTGTGATTTTTTAAGTCTTTATATCAGCTCTCCTCGCCTGAAATACAGGATTACCTAGTTTAGGTACAGTGTTGCATAGATTTTAAGCAAGACTGTATTTAATATTTTATATTGTAATAGAAACATCTTTAAATACATTATCAGTTATCAATTATTAATTACCCTTCCTATATAATTTATTAATTATATTTACTTACTGTGAGATTGTAAATTTAGAGTATATAATAAAAACATGTTTTGTTCTGGGTGCCTAAAGCAAGCTTGATAACATGGTGTTGAAAATGAGTTAGAAATCTAGTGCTACGCACTGATAAGCTCAATATTTATTAAACATTTTTCATATGTGCATATGTGTAGTTATGGCAAAACTTTATACAACCAAAATATTTTATATTTGTATATGCTATGTATCTATATATATTAAATGTAATTTCTTTATATATCAGAATAGAAATTGTATAATCGACATTGCGCATTATACACGGGGACAATAGCCATTCAGTTAGAGATGGGCTGCGCCGGAGTAACCCCCCGCGAGAGCGAAGACACATAGTGCATATAATTTGTATAATTGCGAAATAATTACGCTCGGGTCGCAGGAAAATGAAAATAGCACGCTGATGATTCATAATGTCCCGGATTATTCAGGCGTCCGAAGTGCTATTATTCGGCACACAATGTGCCAGGGAGAGAGGCTCAGCAGGACTTAGCGGGGGCTTATCTCGCAGATGATTGTAGCCCTGCCTGGAGCCAATCAAAATACATCACCGATTTTAATTTTCCGCGAAAAT
Organism: Sinelater perroti; assembly: GCA_036346155.1. NCBI lineage: Eukaryota > Metazoa > Arthropoda > Insecta > Coleoptera > Elateridae > Sinelater > Sinelater perroti. Next base: position 6,366,153 of record JARFIY010000231.1, read on the forward strand.
AAGTTTTCGACGCACCGCGGCGTCGCCGTGCCGTTAGCATAAAGAGCGCCCGGCGGCGTGTCCTGCAGCCCTGCATCGAGCGGCATCAGATATCTGCGCGACATAAAACACTTCACGATAAACAATAAGAGGTGGCTTTTGTCTCGCGCTATCGTCCTCTATCGGCCAATCAGCATTCTCGAATCGCGGGGTTCTTTCGGACTTGCAGCGTCAGCTATCTGAGTTTACCATTGTCCTATCGCGTTGCCCTATTAAAATTATAAATTTGGCTGACTGCGGCTTTAGATATTAATGCTTATAGTACCTCTCTGGTGACGGCCACGCTATCAGCTCCCCTACATAATAGCGCAAGGCTTACGGTATTGTCTACTCAGTATTCACTAGTTCGGGCATTTTGTACACACATATATCAGCCCCCCGAACTTCATGCAATTCGACCAATTCTATTCGACACCAATTTATAACGCACCGTCTAAAGGCTGATTTATTACTTGCTACTACATTAGTAAGTTTAGTCTAGTAATAAATTATGTCATAAGGACAAAAAGGTGCTCGTCGTCACCCATACAGTATAAAAAATGCTTGTAAAAGTTGTAAATTAAACTAGTGGGGCTCCTGATAAGTTAGTCACCAACATTTATGTTAGCCCAGTAGTCTACGATAATGTTGGGACGTTTAACCCTCGTCATATTATAATAATTAACTCTACAGCAGCATTACGTTATTGCTGTGTTGCGCATGTTATATGTGTGGCTATTATAGTGTGTTCCAATTAAAATTTAAGTAAATTTTTATTTGCGTATAAATGCAGTTTTACTTCTTACTTTGATAGATTTTTTAACATGTCTTTTACGCAAACTGCATGATATTTATTGCACAAAACCAACAAAAGCAAATGTTTAATGCTGTAAACTTTTTTATTGTTTTTTTAAATATTATTTATGACGGTTAATACATCGTTGCATACATTTGAACCAATTATCATAGCAATTTTTTTAATAGCGAATCAGATGTCTCCAAAACATGGCTTTTGAACGTATCAAAATCGTAGTCCACGCAGTTGGTTCTTCGTGTGTAGAAACAAAAAAATTGTTAGAAGATAAATCAAGAGTGTGCGGCGGACGATCCATTAACTCAAAGGTTTCAGTGCTCAAAAAGCCAGTTGTTTGCATCGATGTGTGTGAGCTCGCATTATCAAAGTGAAGAATGATCCGGCGTTGCGCGTTGGTTTTTTTTATTTTTCCGAAGGCTTCTGACAAAGAAATAGTTGTGTGCTATTCCGAATAGACCGTTTTAAGATCCTCTAAAAGCACGATTGCAACATGTCCAATTTTTATAATAAACTAAAAGATCATTTGCTTCGAAGTGTTTCGAACGCGAACGAATTCTATTGGGTGTGGCTTATCTTAGAAAACCCATACAGTCGACTGCTGTCTACTTTCGAGCATAAATGCAAGATTCGTCACTTACAACGATGTTGCAAACGTTATTCAAAGCGTCGTGATCGTATTTCTTGAGCATTTCTTTTGACCAATCGACATGAGCCTGTTTTTAAGCGATCGTTAACGATCCAACGCGCACACAGCTTTTTCACGGTTAAATGTTGATGCAATATCGAATATATGTTAGTTATACCCATGCCTAAGGATACTTTCAATTCGCAATAACTTACCTGACAATCTTGCTTTATCAGTTCGTGCAAGACATCAATTTTTGCTGGCACCACAGTCGATTTTGGACGACGTTCTTTAAATTAATCCGCCGGCGAACTACAACCACTATTAAATTCATTAAATTGACAATACATAGTGGCTGTGTGGACTTAATTACCAAAAAATAAAATAAGTTGATTGACGCGCTGTTGTTAACAGTCTACGTGAAAAGTGATAAAAATCATCGCACAAATTAATTCAATTTCTGGTCGAGAGGAAATTTTCAACTTAATGAAAACAAAACAAATAGCGTCTGTATGACAAAACTTTCTGGCTACGTATACAATGACAAATGCCAAATTGATAATGCAAAAGTCAGATCGTACCTAGCACACGCGGGTTGCCAGTTCGCAATATAGATGTCGTAGAGCCCACGTACTTGTTTCAAGATTGCTCTATTTATTTTTATTTGAAAATTACGACAAGAGCTTTTAGCAACTAGATTAAGATCTATACTTAAAGATCTTTCTAGTTATGTAAATCATGTCGTGGATAGTCCTTATGGGTGCACTTCTTAACAAGCCATCCGGAGAGGGCTTTCATGTGTAGGATATGCAGATGATTTTGTAGTAATCATGAAAGGGCGCTTTCGGGTACTATTGTGGAAAGATCGCAATCTGCCCTCAATATTACGAGTAAGTGGTGAACAAAAAAAGACTTCAAATTAGCCTTCATAAAACTGTCGCATTTTTGTTCACCAAAAAAAAATGTTAAAAAGATAAAACCTATTGTATTAAATAGCATAACATTTTCTTTTTCCCTAAAGGTCAAACATTCAGGAGTAATCTTTAATCAAAAGCTCACGTAGAATCGACATTTAGATATGATCACACAAAGAGCCAAAGTAGCACTGGAAAGGTGCAAAAAGCTATGTGGCAAGAGCTGGAGATTAAACACCAGAATAACTCTATGGGTATGCACAAGAGTCGTAAGACCTTTGATAATCTATGGGTCTGTTGCATGGTGGATGACAACACTACAGGAAAAAGCGGAAGAGCATCTTTTGGCATTCAAAAGCACGCTTGTCCTTAGCGTTACAGGAATTATTTAAACGGTGCTAACTGCAGCCCTAAAATTGTTACAAAACTTACCATCACTTGATATTTTTATCTAAGAAAAAGCACGGAGAACTGCCCGCAGACTCATGCAAAAATAAGCTCCAATCAACCTCACGCATATAGGAGAATATCATAAACCAAGGTAGAAGTTGGAGGCAAAGGATACATTGGAAATGCTTACTGACAAACTATAATAGTTTCCAGTTACTTTAGAATTAAAAAAAAATCTTTAAAATTGTAATACCAGATAGAGAAAATTGAAACGAAAGACTTCTAGTCTCCACAAATTTTATCTGGCATGCCGATAGCTTCAAAACTGCATTAGGCATAGGATCAGGAATGTTCCAAAAAGGAACATTTAGGATTCAATAGCGCTTAAAAAATTTTCTATAGTCTTTCAGGGGGAAATCATAGCCTTAAAAAACTAGCAAATGAGAACAAAATGTTTAACATTAGAAATACGAAGAAAAGACGTTTTTTGGATACACACCTGTGGTAAAGTTAAAGGTTGTTTAAATCTTTATAGGTGCCTTGACAGAGATAAGAAAAGACAATTGCCTAATCTTTTCCTGAGTACCGAGACATAGGTACTTTAGGGGTAACGACATGGCAGACTTATTGGCCAAGAAAAAATCAGAAACAAGACCCATTTAACCCGAACTCTACTATGGCAATTCAAATAGCCTCAAAAGAACCCATTAATCAATAGATACTCAGTAAATCTCAAAAAGGTGGAACTATATCAGCCACTTGAAATAATCATATAGGGATCGTCACAAAAATTTGCAGCAAGCCTCTTACGATTAAACAAACCCAAACTTAGGGTTATAGTTGGCTTTCTGACAGGACACTGTTACCTTTGAAAGCATTTAAATCTCCCAAGAGAAGAGATAATAGCCTGTGCAGATATTTCCAGGAAGAAAAGGAGACTGTAAAGGTTCGGATTCCTACAACTAGGCAAAGAACAGCCAAAGCCAGAAAGCTATACAAGAGTGCTTCTTCCTAAACTTAGCGCCTAGTCAAAAGCCTAGGCTTAGAGAGAGGGGTGCACAATAGACATTACGGGTCTTAATGCAAAAGGTTGTTGGGACCACTCCATTTTATATCTATCTAGGCAAGTTTTGTTTTTTTTCTACTATCAATTGTTCTATACCACTTTAATAGAGATGACTGCCTCTTCGTTTAAACACTGATGCCAACTTCCAAGTCAATTGTAACATTTAAAGTATTTTATTATTATCTCATAAGCACCGCCTTCTACTGCAAAAACTGAAACTATTTGTGAAAATAGTAGAGATCATTGGTTAAAGAACTGTGATGTAGCTAAGAATAACTATTAGAAGCTTTTGTTTATTTTTAGGATCACATATTCTTTCACTAGATGTTATAGTATAAATTAAAAAATACACAGTATAATTGATTATATATCAGCAATAACATATAAGTAACATTAAATAAATATTTTTTACTTGTTTTGCCTAAAAGTATCAAGTTAGTGAAAAGAAATTTGTTAATAAATTTACTGCCACTTTTATTTCCAAATTTGCTTTATTATCTTAACAAAGCAATTAATAACATAAAATTTGAATAAACTGTTCATAAGTAATAAAACAGTTACATGGCTAAAGTTACCAGATCTTTAAGATTAATCTCGCACAAAAAAAAAACCAAAAAAATACGATTGATTTGAAAACCGCATCTTAATACCACTAATATTTTAATTTATCTAGAATCTAAAAATAATGTAGAATGTAGTATAATAAATTAATCAGCAATCCTAATGTAGCATGAAGTGTTAAGGTAAATTACAATACTACTAAATTGAGTCAAACATTTTGGCTGAAATCGTATCAAAACTTCACTATAAATTTTTTTGGTTAATTCTTTTTTTTCTTAGTCATTTTTTCCTTTCATTCCAGCTCAGTCCTTTCTGTCTTAAGTTGTTCACTATTTCCTTGTTTCATGTTTTTTTTGGTCTGATATTTCTTCTTCTTTTCCTGTGATTTTGTTTTTTATGTTCTTTTTGTTGTCCTTCCCTCTCCCACATGCATTAAATGCCATCTTATCTGTTGGCGTGTACCTCCAATTATTTTTTTATCTCGTTACTTCTAATTTTGTCGCTTTTTGTCCTTTTATATTCAGTATTAGTCTTAATTTACAGGGCTTGAATTTTGGTTTGCCGGTATCCAACTTTCATTTTCGTACATCAGAATTGGTTTAAAATGATTTTGAAACACTGTAGTTTTCGTTTTCTTAGAGATCTTTTTTCTCCTAAAAAATGTGTTTTTTAGGATATGATAGGCATTGTCTGCGTTTTCTAGTCTATCGTTTTTTGTTTTATTCTTTATTATCTCTAGTTTATCCTCAAGTTTGATTAAACATATTTTTGGCTCTGTTTGATAAGCTGTTAGTCCATATGTTAAAGTCTAGTTTGTCATTGATTAATTTCCGTTGGATTACCTGAACGTAATTTATTTTTGTTTCATTCACATCCAATATTAGTTGATGTAGCATTTCCAAAACTTTATCTAATTTGTTTCTAATCTTTTGGTTTGGTTTTATTGACTCTTTACTTATATTCTTAGTTTTGGAATTTTGTTATTTTATTATCTGTTAACTCGCTATCCGTGTGTGAGATTTTACTTGTGTTCATTGTTTATTTATTATATGATCTACATTGTCGTTTAAACGCCATTGACTATATTCCCTTAATTATAATTTTAGATTTTAATTTCCAAATTTTATACACGAATAATAATTATGTGATAATTATGTTACTACTTGTAATTAACCGTTCCTAATAGCCCAAGTCGATCCTTCGTAAGTTGACAAGAATATTACAAAACTTTTATTTTATAGCCTTCATTATATTTATATTTGTGTTTGTAAATTAACGCAAATCTGGTTACATAGTTGCCTCGATCTTTATTGGCCTCTGGTAAATGTGCAATATTACGAGTGGTGTTTGATTGAATTGTTTGATTTGTATTTTTCTTCTGTACATTATTACATGGTACATATATGTACCAATTGGTCTATATACTCATATATAAGTATATCATTCTGTCCTTTGATCTTCTATTATATTAGTATAAGAATAATAAAAAAAGTTTAATTAGATTGAGCTCAAGTATTATCCAGAACACTTATTTGATACACTTAATTTTTTAATGACTCATCAAACAAACAGTGACGACAAATCAGAAAGCAAATTTTCCAGACGAGAAGAATTTTTTAACCTTTAACTGTAACTTTAGAAATATTTGAAAGTTTCACCAAGAGGTGAAACAGTTAGAATCAAATTCCTTTTTCTAGTAAATTAAGACAAAAAATTTGAGAGGATTTTTAACCAAATTAACGTAAACCATTCTTTTATTGGAAAAATATTAAAGATATATTTGAGCCTGCAAAACAATCTCTTTAAGTGAAAGTGTGAAAATATTTAGAATTTTTCATTAACTGTATTCACATGGTGAACCATTTTAACTAATGCCTTAACTTACTAGAAACCTAATTAACTAACAGGAAAAGCAAATTATAAAGGCAAGATACAGAAATTGTGGGAAATTGATAGGGAACAGAAAGGTATAATTCGCAACAAATTAAATACTGCAGTTTATTACTTCTGAACTTTATTTTGCTACTTCTAAAAATCCGCCTGATACAACAAAAGCCTGTTACGCCAAGGAATTGGTTTCCTACTTGAAATATATGTTCAATAGAGGCCCTCTTAAAATACAGACAAATCGATGACTAAATTTAAAGTGCGCTCTTTGTTGAAGCGGTGCATGCCTTTAAAAACAACCAAAAGTAACATCAATTTATGGCTTTATTGCAATGCAGATTCTAACTAAACGTATGACCTAAATCTGCCTGAAGCAAATAGTACAATGACAATCGGAGAACAAATTTTAAAATCATTTCCTGCAACACTAAAAGTTTCAGACGTTACCTTATGTTTCGGTTGTTGCTATACAAGTGTAAATATATTAGAAACGATTAACTGCATTGCATTATGTACTTATGTATCTACTCGTAGAAATGTACTTACTATGCAAGACACACTCAAACGAGAAGAATCTGCCTTCATACAGGGTCCATCCCAAAAGAAATGAGCCTTTTTCAAAAAAAAATAGTTTTATTGAGCAGATCGCTACAACACCTCAAAATTCTTCAAAATAGGATCCTCCTGCATCAATGCACTTTTGGAGACAGGTCTTCCAAGTCCGGAAGGCTTCCTGGTAGGCCTCCTTAGGGATGTCCTTGAGGGCTGCTGTGACATTCTCTTGGATGTCCTCAACCGAGTCCCAGTGCTTGCCCTTTAGCACTCTTTTCAACCGCGGAAACAAAAGAAGTCCGGGAGACAAGTCCGGGCTGTAGGAGGCTGGGGAACCACGCCGAGTTGAATCCGGGCCAGGTACTTGGTCACGATGAACGCGGTGTGGCTCGGCGCGTTGTCGTGGTGCAAACTCCAGTCGTTTTGATCGCGCTCCGCTTACTTGTGACCTTTCTTTTGAGTCTTTTGAGGACTTCCAGGTGAAGGCGGCATTCACTGTGCGTCCGGGTTGTACGAACTCGTAGTGCACAATCCCTGGCGTCGAAGAAGGCGACGAGCATTGTCTTGGTCCTGGATTTGCTCATCCGAGCTTTCTTCGGCCGGGGTGACGCGGTGGTGTGCCACTCAGCGCTCTGCCTTTTGTCTCCGGATCGTACTGGAAACACCATGTTTCGTCTCCTGTTACCACTTTGTTTAAAAACTCGGGTCATCTTCGCACATTTGCAAGAGTTCTTCACCGAACCACCCGGAGCTGTTTTTGTTCGTCAGTCAACACCCGCGGCACAAGTTTGGCGCACACCTTCCGCATCGATAAATCCTCGGAAATGACTCGATGTACTGTCGATTTCGGAATGTTTAGGCATCTGCTACTTGATAAACACTGAACCGACGATCGGCGTTCAAAAATCGCGCACTCGCTGCACGTTCTCGTCGGTTCGGGAGGTTGACGGTCGTCCAGACCGAGGTTCGTCACCACCTCTTCCGGCCCTCCTTAAATGCTTTGTGCCACTTTTTAACTTGCGAGTACGATAAACAATCATCCTTGAAGGCCTCCCGAAGCATTCCAAACGTTTCGGTAGCATTCTTGCCGAGTTTGAAGCAGAATTTAATTGCGTAGCGTTGATCGATTTTTGAATCCATCGCGCCGTGTCGAAAATTGAAAATAGACATTCACGGAAACACCCGTCCTGCCGCTCCGAGAGCTCAGAGCCGACTTGCACCGACCGCGTATGGAAGCTAAGACCCCCCACCACCTGCCCCAAGCGTCAGAGCACGCCGGAATGTACACTCGCGTCCGAAAAAAAATAAGGCTCATTTCTTTTGGGATGGACCTTGTATGTACTGAAACGATTGTACTGTACGATTGCGTAAATTAGTATGATACTAAAGAAGTATTAGTATCGATAATTCCTACAAACATAAGTTGACTAAAATTACAAATAAAAATAAAAATTATAACCGAAAATATACCAAATGGGAGACAGTCATTTACAATTTTCCTAATACGGATCTAGTGAATATATACAAGGACTTGCGATATGCGAAATAAACAAGGAAGAAGACTTGAAGCACACTAACTTTTCGCCACCGAAGCTGGAAACTCTTGACGTTTCATTCACAATTGCAGAAGACGTCTGCAGTTTTAAAAAAAATCTGAAGATGTCTATCATGGTTATAGACGAAACGTCAAGAGTTTTCAATCTCCGATCAAGGCATAACAATCCAAAAACCAACAACACGATACATAAAAGCAATCACAACTTTTGTACCCATAACGTTAATTAATCTAAAGAGAAAGAGATACAGGGCTTAAATATTAAAAATTGACAGGAATAGACTACTGCGTACCTAAAATGTTTTTAAAACTACCAAAAAACTATTATATTACTTACCAATATCGTCAATGTTGTATTAACTTACTGACGCAACAAATTTGAAAAAACAGAAATGATTCTATTTTACTAAGCCAGATAAGAATTTCAGCTTTATCTTATTAGTAATATAAAAAAAACACTTTAGCATACTAGATACCAAATTACCAATTTGACTCTGGCAGGTCTTATAAATAAAGTCTCTAACAAGGCCACCGTTTTACACACAATAAAATACTGTTCTAGAAAGAAATAACTGTTACGCGGATTTTCCCAAACGTTAGCAGATATCAAAGTTCTGATAAAATGAGGATCAGGGAGAAGAGACAACGATGGGGAAGAGATGAAGATCGGGTACTTTCTACCTTTCACTTCAACAACCACTTCTCTAACGACTCGATTTCCCAAATATATAAAGATCCTAGCCAAAACGAGACTACCGAAACAAGAGTGACCTTGTTGAAAAGTATGTACCAAGTAGCATGTGGTAATTCTTGCAGCTGTTACTCCTTTTTGAGTGTGAGTATGATTTAAACGCCTTTTGCATGCAAAATGGGCACGAATTATCTTAAATTCTGAAAGCAGACACAGCAAACGTGACAACTTTCTATAACTCATATACGACGACACTTTTCGGCTTTTTCTTTGAACGACTGCACGAAAATACTTCTACCATCGTTAATACTACACATTATTACAATCATGCTTAACCAACAGACAATTCAAAATTTATCATTTTATCAGTTATGTGTCTTATTTAATCGGATATATCTCAAGAAGGAGTCTTACGACCTCCTGGGACATATTGTTTACCAACATCACATACAAAATTTAACTGACCATATGCATATTCCTACAAATCATCTAAAACTAACTATACCACTACTTCACTATAACCAGTCCAAATACTGACTAGAAAAGTGCAAAACAAAACTTAATAAAACAAAATCAAGTTATATAATCTTTATGTTAAGAGCAGTGTTCAGTGTCTAATGTTGAAGTATCTCTGTCAGCAGACAATTTGACAACAAATTTAATTGGCACAAACACTGTGGAAACAAATAAGATACTGATGTGTAAAACCATCCTCAAATGCAAACGGACATATGAAATGGAATTGTGGCTTTATGCTCGCAAATCTTGAAAAATCATAAAATTAATATTGGATACTTCTTACTACAGATACAATCAAATGATATATAAAGAACTGGCACCCCGCCACATAAAAACAACTCAAAAAAATCTGCTGTGAACATCACACGACTTTTCTTATCCTATTATTTGGGTAATTCTGGCAAAAATTCTGGGCTTCAATTTTTTTTCGATTTCACCAACTTTTAAATTCATGGTTATCTCGTAATAACATATCATTTTTATTCTCATGAATTTTTTGTATCTTCAACCGTTTAGATTCGCGACCCCTTTGCGACCGATTTTACGACCTTGCGACCAAACGACTCGGCCGATTTTTACGAAAAGTTTAGCAATGCGTCCCCTACCTACAAGTAACTTGCATACCAAAATTTCAAGTCTCTAGCTCTTACGGTTCTCGAGATATCCTGTTTACTGACAGACCGACAGACACACACACACACACACACAAACCAATGGCTCAAGCCAAATTTTGGTATCTTGAGGCTATAATTCGTCCAGAAATGTGAAAAACTGGGTAGGTCAAATTTCCGCCGATTACATTACTTTCCTTATTATAGGATAAGGAAAGTAAAAATACAAATTACGACAATTCTGTGCTAAATGCTTGTTGTCATTGAAATATTAAAAAAACGTCCGTACACGAATTTATACTCAAGGAAACCCATCAACGAAAGAGTTCCAATAACGTCAAATCCTTTCTTAAGATCTCAAATTATAAAATTAGCTTAAAATGTAAATGCTTTCTGAGTGGTTACCAAGAAAATAAAAAAAAAACTAGCTGCTTATTTCACAGACTTTGCTAATATTTTTATGTCTGTGTAGCCGTAAATATTACTTTTTTATCCATGCTTAACATATACAATGCTGCTTTTTATCATACAGTATAACATCAAAAAATCATTGCATATGTCACGCTTAAGCGCAAAATCGCCACAAAATGTTGGGGTATTTCAGGATAATTCACTATATTCAATATTTTGCTTGCAGTTTTTCTATATCGCCGTGTTTATCTAAAAATATTTACATTATTCAAATTTTGATATTGGAGATATTTTCTTCGTTGCGGAATATCTACTGGCACCGCAGCCTTAAGAGCTTATTGTGCCTAGTAACATGCAACTTTATACTACTTATAAACTAGGACGTCATATAAACGCATGCGTTTCTCGAACTCAACTGTGTTAGGTTTGAGACTTTTAGCCGCAGTGGCAGCTCTATTGGGGACATACAAATGAGATTCCTAATGGTTACATAACTAGTTGTATTAAATTAAAATGTATATGACAAAACAAGTAATCGAAATACGGATACTTAACAAACTAACTATCAGCGTCTTATATATTTCAGTATAACATGGCAGCAGAGCTTGAATTTCCAGTTTAAATAATTTATTATCCAGACGTCAGTCACTAAGATGCCGTAGCACATAAATATTGATGTAAGGCTAGACGAAAGCTCTCAGGATTAAAAGATATTAAGCCTGGGATGCAGCTGCACCTGTCATGTGTGCATAAAATACTGTTCTACTGCCTGCACAAATAAATTTGTGCTGTGGTTTATATTTTCTATCAACAAACGTTACAGAAAGCGCACAAAAAAAAATTTAATTGTAAAACTACTAAGGACGACAGCGTTACAATGAAACTGCGAAGTAATTTTTTAAATTTAATCCTTATCTGAGATCGATGCCCATTTTATTTGCAAGGGTTTAGAACAAATAGTTTTATTTCTGCAACTTTTACTGTTTAAAATTTTAAGTACAAATTATTGTTTCTCTACATTTACTTGATCTCGACACGTTATGGTTGTGAGATTGTGGGGAACTATTTCTATGTTTCTTTCCACTATTTTCTCCATATTGTTTCTTCTTCAATTTTCCAATTGAACTTTATATCTATGTTCTTTGCATATTTTTTGGTTTTGTGTTAAGACTTAAGATCCATATATCAGGAATGGGTAACTTTTTGAATATATCGGTTTTTATTTGTTTAGTATTTCTTTTTTATCTAGATTGTGTTAAATATTTTGATATACACTAAATATAGCAAGTAATAGGAATTTAATTAATAGAGTGTTCCTTTTATGTACTGGTTTGATGGCAGTTAAATAACAGTTAGTACTTATTTATAAAATATGTGTAGCTTTTTTAACTAATTGCTATATTTAAGTAAAATAGTTGCCGTTTTCTTTGTTTTATCGAAACTAACACGCCTAGCAAGCATTTTTTGTGGTTTTAAGATCTAACTGATAATAATTCTTCCAACTTCAATATTAATTGTCCGGATACTTGACAATCTGTTGCCTCACTGTGGACTATCTTTGCATTGATTAGTACCAATACTATTAAATTAAATATCAACACTCAAAAGTTGATAGTTATGCATTTCAGATTCTCTCTAAAATAATTTTTAAGGTACATTAAAGTTTGTTCTATCTGCGGTATATTTGCCAACTGTTCTTTATCAAGGTAAAAAAACACCAAATAAAAAGTACTAGTATCTTTACCAGTAGTAATTAATTTTTTATTCTAAATTTGTATGTCCTAATGAATATGCATTGTACGAAATGGCAGAGAAATTTACATAAAAGCGACCGTTTTTATCTCTACTGGTGTTTTTACTAGGTTTTTGTAATATAGAGTTACTAGCGACAAAGAACTACACAAGGATAAGCAGTTGAGAAGCAATTTAGGAGTATTTTTTCATCAAATCGTAGATATCTCATTTTTACGAATTTGTCCTAAGGAACTACTGCCAACACCTAAGACCACAATATGGTGTACATTTTCGCACATACATAAACGAAATAGTTACTTCGAATGTTTAAAAAGCAATGATTTAACTGCTATGTTCTAATTATTGTTTAGTACACCCTTTCATATGTAGGAGCGTATTGTCATCAATTAGCGGTTTGCAAGAATGGTGCGTGTGGTAAAATATTTTATCGTACTTACATGGTAAGCGCATCTTATAATGGAACAGTTCTACATTTTGTTCTATTAGCAGCAAGCTCAACACTTCTAGTAAGGTTATTTTGATGTTTAATGCAATTTTGTTTTATTTTCCTGCTACAGTCGTCCTTAGTATGACAAATTTTATAATTCGTCTAATAAATGGAGAAAGGCTTGGCCTTTGAACGTTGTAAATATAATTTCCTGGAGAAAACCCTTTCCAAAGCGTACTACTGTTCCCTTAATCAGTATGATAACTTTAGTGTAAGAGATACCCTCATTCGTTTTATGTATGTAGATTGTTACCAGGTTTTTGCGACAAAGGGAATAAAACTATCCACAATATTCAATAACCTTAAGGCACAGTTTGGCGATAGCGCTTTTAGAAAAACTAAGTATACGTGACAAACAACTTTCAAAACAACGAAAAATAATTTAAAGTAAAAAACGTGACTGAGAATAATATTCGCACTCTTTGCTGCTTTCTCAAGGTAATTGAAATTACTTCCAAGCTCAAATTAGCTATGATAGTAGATAATAAAACGTTATTCAATTTTATAATAATTTTTAGTCCCATCAAACTCGACAAAAATAGAGGAGTTTATTTTGAACTACGATGGAATATTTTTTCCACAGTTTTAACTTATTTTTCTGCGCTTATTATTTGTTTGAACAGACATTTTACTGCCAAACCGTTTATATATGATGTGTCATAGTCACTTTAAATTTATGATAGCAAGATTAAAAATCCCATATCCAATTAAGAAAACTGTGTATGTAAGTACGGATATTAGAAAGGTATTTTTGTATGTTTCTTTTTTTATTATGCTTCAATAAATTTAAAATATTTTGATTTATATTTAATTTACCCTTGTAGATGAGCTAATAAATTTAACCTATTAATGGTAAATAGAGAAATAGTGAAGTTCAACCAGTAAATCAATTTATTACCTAATACTGTTGTATCACACAATAGTAGATATACAACAAATATTCTTTAAGACTAAATTAAAAGAAGGTTTAGATGGTTAGACCACATGTTGTAAAAGCTCTTTAAATACGCTTAGTCACAAAGTGTTACAAAAGAACTCACAAAACGAAGGAACGTGGGCCCCAAAATTTTATATATGTAATGCTCAATAATAAAAATCAATTTTGTTTTTTTAAAATAATGGCTTTCAATAATAATAACATTTTATATAGATAAATTACGACTTGGTCAATATCTAGCTTCGCAATATGTATGATAAGTTGTTCTTCAAAGAATCATTAATTTCGTGCCTAGTAGACTTGCAATCAATGTGATATTTACTTTCATTTTGTTATAAATTGCATCTTCATAGTTTGACTCGTTACTTAACATTAATAACAAATACTTTTTTTTGTTAAAATATTTAATTTAGGGGCTTTATTTACTTACCTTACTTACTATTGTAGTCGCTCTAGAATTAATTTGTGATATAAAATCCTAAACCAAAAGCTAAATTTCAACGTTTCCACAATTTTATTTAAGATAAACGTTGATTTTTTCTTTCATAAACATGACTGCATAAGCCTCAATTTTATTTAAAGGGCTATATTGTAAAAAGATCAAAATCATGGTTTCGTTATGCAGACATATTATTATTTAATGCTCTTTAATTTTGCAGATTTTTAAATACTTACCATTAACTTATAGTGTATATGTCTCAATTTAAACGATTATCTGACTAAACAATTAATTATTCAGCTGCTGAGTTGAAAATAGTAATTTCTGTTTATTTTAGTAAAACCAAAGCTTTTCACGATATATTTGTTCTGTTTAAAACTTTTACTGTACTAAACCATATAACACTTTTATGTATAAAATATGAAATTAATTTTTATAGTTTAAAACTTAATTTTTGTCACTCAATGGGTACGCAATAGATGGTAGTTCTGTGCGTTTATCACAATAATTTCGTTTTTTTTTTGAAAAAAATACTGATTTTTAAATGATCCTTTTGCCTTTGTACCTTCTCTTACTGCCTTAAATATATTTATCATATTTTGTTCAGTAGTTTCTTATCATTATGTTACTTATGTTTAGGGAGCGTAATTAATTTATTATAGTTATCACATTAGTAGAAGCAATTTTAATTATGAACTACTTTATGTACCCATGGGTTTTTAATTTTTTAAAGAATTAATATTACCTAAACTTTAGTTGCCTGAATACCATAATAAATTTTCTAAATCTGTTACAGCTAAAATTCTAATATAATTCTATAAGATATCTTTGATCAAAACCACATTGAAACCCTTAAATTATGTACAATTTGTAGTAAAAAGTGTAAAATGTATTTGAAATATCACGCTGTTGTGAAACAACTGCTATGTTTTGCAGTTAGACATTATAACAAAAGCTTTTAGATAATTGTACTGAATTTTATCACTTTCAAATTTAAACCCAAAGGTGTTTTTTAGCATTACCGGGAGTAAGGGTAAAGCTCTGCTGATGCAGCTAAAATAATTCGCAATATTGAAGGTCCGATAATGATTACAAAAGCTTGGTTCGGTCTTGATAGACAATAAGTGGCCATATGCATAATCTAAGTAAAGTCAATAGACTCTACTACCTCATGCTTTAGCATAAAAGTAAACTGAACATCAGGTTAATGTGTGCACACAATGGCTTGGCAATTTTTAGGATCTGCAACTCGTTTACTAAATTGTTATTGTTGACGAAAGCTGCATCTATTTTTTAAACAAACCAAATTTATGGTCAAGCAGAATCTGTTACAAAATGTAAGCGTTATAGTTTGCTTCTGGTAGAATTTACTTTTGAGCTGGTACCTGAAGGTCTAGAGATCATCACCGTATTTTGTTGTCAATAGCTTCAAATACAACGATACATCGGTATTATTTATCAAAGATGAGTGTCACTGCGGACAAAGAAAATTAAACTACGACTCAAAGAACCCAGTAGAAATTAGTGAAACTCAATGGAATAGCATTATTACTCCACTCCGCCTATAGCTCTGATTTGGCACAATCACATTACCATCTGTTCTAACCCATAACTAACTTCTTGGCGGAACACTTTTTCCAACTTTTAGGTGGTGAAATAAAAAAGTTGCCACTTATTTTATTCAAAATAAGAAGAGTGGCACCACCAAAGCTCAGAAAACTTAGTCTACTATACAACACAATGTCATATATTTTGATTTATAATTTTGGATTTTATTATTATATGTGTAACTATTTATTTAAAATAGGAAAAACCTTTTACACCACACTAGCATGTATACTACCCTCATAAAGATATACAACCATAAAAGACTTAATATAGTAACTTCATGTTATAAAACTGCAGGATTTAGAAAATTATAATTTATCTTTAAATAAATTAAAAAATTGTTTTACAAACATGACGTTTTACACCTTGTAAGTTTTTAAAATGTAGTTAAAATTAAAATTTAAAAATGCAATGAGTTTATTGCAAATTTGTCAACTACCTATTTTAAAAAACATAATTGCAGTTAACAAAGAACTAATTGAACAACCTTTGTGAAACAACATCAACAATTACTTATATGCATCACACAACAACAGAAATTAAATATTAAGTAACAGACTTTAATGAAAATACGCAGTTGAGTTAAATGTTAATCTAAATAATTTTAAACGTTGTAAGTTTATCGGAAAGGGACGCGACTTCGGAGTGTCATAGGTAACAGTACTTAAAGGTAATGCTCTTCGTAAGGTACTAAGCACTACCGCTTCTTTAGTCAGTATCAGGATTAGAGCAAGGGGCAGCCTCGTTTATTGCTACGCCTGGAATAAACAATTTTGGGAGCAATGGAAGCAGTTGAAGGTGAAGGTTACCGACGTCGTCGGAGAAGCAGCATAACTAAAAAGAATATTTTTATTATTCACCGTTTTCTCGACTAGCTGTTGCTAAAATTGTTTCTAAAGTCAACGTAAACTGGGATAATGCTTAAACAATTATTAAGTATCCGTAAAATGAGTCTTTTGTCGGGTTCCATATAGCTGTCATAACCCGACAAAAATCAAGATGTTCTAGATGCGAGCATGCAGTTTTTATATTTTGGACCAGATATATTTTTGACGATTGTCAAAATGTTCGTGCGCAATTGGCTTGCATCACAACCACCTACATTTTTTGAGCGCAAAATAAACAGTTTATTGGGGAAAGCGTGATTCGAATAATGGTCCTACACAATGCTTAAGAAAGTATTAGAAAACCGGCTGTTGATTGAACTGTAAACAATTAAATATTAGAGGACAGCAATCATCACTAAGCCAAACAAATTCATGCCAGCATCAGGAGTTTGTGACAAGAAAGAAAAATCTCATTGTTTTTAACACTGAAAATAATATTTTGCTAAAGCGTGGTGCTGCAATTAGAAACCGATACTTTATAAGGTTAACAAAGTTAAAGGGTTAGAGTGGGCTAAAATTATTGAGAATAATATATGGAGACTGAGAAAAGGTAACATTGATGAACAAGTCCAAATTTCAAGTATTTAAAGTTTCGAACGTCACATTTTTATTGGCTAATTGCCTATCGAAAAAATGTTGACAAATTGTGCTTACCGTTAAACATAGTAGTGGCTCAGTTAAAGTGTGGCGCTCTTTCTTCGCTAAAATATTATTAGTCATAATTAGCGATTTTCTCAAAAAGGCAGTACAAAAGTGTTTTAGGATTCCATCGAAGTTGAAGCAAAGTCGTGTAAGAATTTTTCTAAATTTTGGTGACTTTATGGAACACAAGAAGCAGCAAACAAAATTTTAAAGCACATAATGTGATTGCACATAACCGATCTTAATCCCATCCTACTTTTGTGTAAAAAGCTAGATCAGTGGTACAAAGATAATATGTAACATCGAAAAAAACCTTTAAGGAAGTTCCTAGAGAAAACGTAAACAGCAAAATAAAGCTAAGTGCCTAGATTTTTTCAAAACTATTTCTGAATTATTTTCGAGAAATATGTTTATTTCTGCTATATATGCACAATAGCGAGTCTCTATTAGTTTTAAACAAAATAAAGGTTATGCAGCTGTTTATTGTATTATTTTATTGTTATTTTTGTGCGTTAAGGAATATATGTAATTGATTTTAAACTTAGTGTGTATTACATTAGAACACTAATCAAATAAATTAGTATCCTATAATTTATTTAACATTATTTATTTTTACAAATTCGAAAACTATTCGTATTAGTTATCTCATATAAGTTATCCCTTGGACACATTTTTGCTATTTTCGTTACTCTGATCTATATTTTGACCAATACATTTTTTATTAAACGTTACCATATTGCATTTTAAAAGTACTACTTGCAAAATCCAACTAAACCTGATATTTTCACTTTTGTAAACATTCGTAATTTTGTGTCATTAATTTTCCGTAGTACAGAAATGTATTTTACATTGCAGTTATATATGGTAGCACTATAGATTTTGCAAGCCTTTGCCTTTTTGTATAATTTTGACCCGTCTTCTTCTGTCCTTTATATTACAATTATTTAGAACCATAAAAATTCAACAGCATTAACTCTTAAAAATACCAATCAGAGACGGTAATAAACTATTTCCAATCTCCTCTCTTACAACGTACAACACCTACATTAATTTCATGTATCAACTACATTGAATGAAGTTTTTAAGTTAAGCTAGTTAATTTTAAAGTTACTAAACGTGTGTTTTTTAATTCATAGATAGTTTAATTAAAATAATTCCTCAATAAATGTGCTTTGCATTGAAAATTCATTACAAACAAAAAATAATGCGTTTTACAAAGCTACACTTAAATTTACATGTATTATGCAATTTTACTATCTGCCTAATTATAACTTTCTAACTAGCTGTTCAATTGCAACGTTCAAGAGAGTTCTAACTTGTAACTTTGTGTAACTACAACGTTCACCGCAATTATAATTCTCAAACTGATCTATTGTGTGTGGTAAAGCAGAGCTGCATTAATAGTTGGTATTCGTAAATCAGAGTACTTTTCCAGTATTTATATGCTTATCGTTTTAATAAAATAATTTTATTAAGTGGCGAAGCGAAGCGGAGGCACTTACTAACTTCATGTTGTCCGTCCGTCTGTCTGTCCGTCCGTCCGTCCCAGCAATAACTCGAGAACGGCTGGGAATTTCCAAATTCTGTTTTACCAATCGACAGGTGACCAAAAAGGCTTGTTTGCTAGTGATTTTGAAACTGATTATTATACTTCTTCATTATGTTTATAAGATGTCTGCATGCTCCTTCTTCATAAATGTTTCTTACGTTCCCGGTTTCTATTTTAATTAGAGTGTTAAGAAAGTTTTTTATTTTTTATTTTCTTCTTTATTATTTCTTCTGGTTGCCTGGTTTTTCTACTAATTTTCATATAAGTGTTCGTAGCCTGTTCCAAATATGCTTCTTCTTTCCTAAGATTTGCCTGTCAATTTTCTTTGGTTTCTGATTATTGTTTGGGTTTTAAGCTGCTCCTGCTCCAACATACTTTTTTCTTTATTCCACTTCAACACTTGTCATCAATAATTAATTTCTGATATCTTATTTTTACTTGTATTTTATTTTTCTTTTCTTTCCTTGCCCTTTCTCCGTTTAGTATTTGAATTTGCTTTTTTTCTGGTTTGATTATGATTGATATGTGTACATCTTATTTTCATTTCAATTATGGTAATTTTCTTTTATTCTCCATAATTCTTAATTTATTATTTTTACTTTCCATGGAACCTAAATGAATTTTTCAGCTAATTTAAAATGCCGATTTTATTGATAAACGACATTTAAATGCTGCCCCAAGAAGTGTTTTATTCTTACCTTCAGTTTTTCTCCATTATTTGTGTCTATTTTGAGACCAGTTATAATGTTGTTTTGTCAGTTTTTTCATTTAATTTATTTACAGAGTTTTGTATTGTTTTATTTTTATTTTCAATTTTTTGCATATTTTCGTATTTTATTTTTTTATTATCTTAACATTTTGGTTTCTTTATTGTTTTCTTGTACATATTTTCTCAATTGTTATATTTTAAACAACTCATTTGTTTGTCTCATTTTTAACGATTTGTTAGACTTCATTTCGTTATCCGAATACGGCTCTGTTTTTGTATGTATGAGTGCCTAATTAAGGACACCGCGAAAATACAAAACCCGGATCCGCCCCTTGAAGGTTATTTGTCCTGTCGGTGTTGAATTTTCATTTATGAATACTTCGTAGCAATTCTTAAACAATAACTACTAAAAAATTAAATACAAAACAAGTACTGGATACTTTCCCAATTTAAAAATTGTTTCGGAGCTTCCGTTTTATTTCAGCGCTTGCTAGGATAGAAAATTATGTAGAAAATTAACTTTACATGCTTGTATTTTTATGAATCTGAAAAAAATTAAAAAGTAATTGCGGTTTGTTTTTGATTAACCCTTGCACACGTTATATATAATATTTATATGACGATTTATTGTTTTAGCAAGCATAGCATTTGCGAGTGTATTAATTATTAACTGCTATAACGCAATTAATAATTAATTAAGCTTGTTAGTATGGTTATAATTATAGAAAATTAAAGTAAAATAACGCCACTACCTGATTAACCTCATAGATTAATTAAAAACCTGTTGCGTCATACAATTTTCAAATATTTCCAGTGCATGTTAAAGTTTCTATGATTAGATTTAGCCATTAAATTTTTTATTATTTATAATTGCGGCATATATATTATATTAGCGGTATTATAAAATATTTAAGGCAAACTACGGAAAATATAAAAAGTTAAATATTAAATAAAGTGAGTTGCAGAAAGCACCTGAAGGAATTCCAGCGTTAATAAAATGTGCTTTCATGATTAAGCGTCACAAAAGCTTAAGTACTTAATTGCTTGTTATAATTGCTTTCCCTTCTTGTTTAAACGAGCTTGCGAAATTGGTTGCCACACAAATAAAAAGTGCTGTATTTTGTAGCATAGCGTGACAAAAATTTAATTAATCCCCCGCCAAACTAAGTTACGCGGCGGCGCGCCGGGCGCGCGAATTTTGTTTTGCCGATATCAAGGCTCGAAATGAAAAACCAATCAAATAAGGTGATTCCGGTTTAAAGGGCCGAAGTGCATGAGATATTCATGTAAGCCCATTGAATTGTAAAAGATTAGGGCGAACAGTCTACCCTGCTACATATGTATTTTCGGCTGAATTGTATGTTTACATGAATACTCCCATTCACACACCTCAATGAATTTAAATACGCAGGCGAGAGGCGCCACTACAGGAGCGCCGGGCTCGGCACGTCAAAAATGGCGCTCTGTTTCACGGCGACGGCGAGTTTGACGTTTGAGGTCCGGGAAGCTGCGGGGTCCGGTCTCGTTGACCCCCTTGTTATGCAAACTCGCCGATATCGTCCGGCGGCGTGAAGTGTCTTGCATTATGCATCAGACGTAGAGATCCCCTCAATGAAATGAACTGTTTTCATCTGTTCTTTTACCTCTGACCAACTTCGGCCTTTGGAATTTCTTCCGTTCCGATTCGGCGCTTCGAGCGTAATTCACTGGCGTTTAGCTTTACGACAATCTTTGATTCATAAACGGGACATGCAATAACAGAGAAGAGAGCGGAATTGTTTGTCCGCTCCTTTCTGCCGTGGGTCAATTCCGAAACTGCTGATTAGTATTTACAGTCCAATAATTCACAATAACTAGCAATTTTTCGCTGGTTAGTAAATCTTCATTTTACTCGATACTCTTTTTGGGGCTGCACATAACTCAAACGATATTGCAAGTTTATACAGCTGGCCCGCCAAAGCAACCGCTAAATGCTTTCACAACCTTGCAGCGATGTCGAGCAAATAAAATTGGTTTTCTGGATTATATATTAATTGAAAATATCGAGTTTCGTATAAAACAGCGTCAATCAATTTTTAATTTACTGTAAAAGAAGAGCTTCAAATAGAATTCTGTTCCAGAAAAAGCGCGCATTACAGTCAACATGTTTTAAATCGAGTCTACAAAACAAACTTAAATTTATGAACACTAAGGTGTTTTGTGGTATATATAATATTATAAACGATGTTAATTATTAAAAGTGACAATGTTTGAAATAATGTCGACGGTCACAAATTAAAACTAATTATGAATACATCACGGGTTGAGTTTTTAAGCGCGCAGACGTGCTTTGCAGAAGAAATGTCATACAGTGCATGTAAGGTACCTATTGGAACCGTCTATTTGTATGCGTAAAATGTGGAGTTCCTCACAGAACTATAACCTACAAAAAGGCAAAACACCCTAAATACGTGCGCTCTATGAGGGGATTTCCATTCAGCAAACTATAAAGGATATGAATACTACCATCGATTCTATAAAAAAAACTCGCGTCAATAACAATTCTACTAACCAGCTACCAACATCAGTAAATGTAAACTTCCTACCAACACGCCCAAAAACTATGGCAATGCACTCAACAGTAGTATAAATAATACCTCCAAGAGCAGAATAATTATAGTATTCCAAACATCGGATCAATAATTGGTAAATTTCTAGAAGAATTTAAAAATATGTTCCAACAACTCCTCCAATATGGTCTTAATATGCTGATCAGAAAGAAATAATTACCAAAGCACTTAAAATAGTTCTATGAAATAAATAAAAAATTTGTTCTTTCACCAACACTTAATAGACGTACTTCTAATTAGTGAAAACCACCTTATAGATTAATCATACCCTAAGATACCTAACTACCAATTTTATCACGCTAATCATCCTGACAACACAGTTCATTCTAGCAAACAATTAAACATTATAAACTATTGGGTAATACAAAGGACTTAAAGTAGTATATTATCTATCCTGGCATAATCTAAAAAAAAAACTTTCTAAACTTCTCAACTCACAAATTTATATCTGAAGGCGGTTATAATTCAAATAGCACCTTATGGAGATCACGTATCCACGGGCACCACAATCGAATGGCCGCCAAACTATAACAAAATACCATATTTACTGGACTCTTATATGGATATAGAATTAAACCACGACCTGTATTCGGATTACACGCTTGTAATTGCAACAATTGCTACAACAGCAGTAAATGTTAAAAAAATTCCTAAGCTACACAACTCAAGAATCGATTGAAAAGCCTACAAATCCAAAACTAATAGAACTGTACATTTAAAATATCACGCAAGGATACTACAAAGTTGGAAAAAGTTACAAAAAAGTTAATTTTACTCTTACAAGAAGTAGCAAGGCATGTTAGGCTAAAATTTAGAGTTCAAGAAATATTTTCCAACATTTTGTTAGAAATCAAAAGCTTTACTAAGAAAAGAAAAGCCAGCTTAAGATGGCGTCGGTATCACTCTTACAATCAATTAGTTAACAAAGTTAAAGCTAAAATAAACAAACGCAAGACAAGTCATTCCAAAATTATGTTACTAACCTTAACCGTTATAACAATTCAATGTGGAAAACAATAAAAACTTATACAAAACCAGTTCAAGATAACCCTCCAATCCGCAAAGATGGCCCCATACCTGGAGATTAAGTTAGAGGTAACAAGGACAAAGCCGATCTATTTGTAAAACGCCTGGCTAAAGTATTTGACCTTCAAGATGTGGTAGCCCTGATTTCCTTTTCTGCGTTGCAGGTCAGCAAGACATGCATGGCGTCGTCGACTTCCATGCCTATCTGATTTAGTCCTCTGTTAGCTTTTGAATTCTTACTAGAAAATTGCCGTGTCCACATGTTGCCCCGTCTCCGCTACTTGTAGTCGGTTCTTTACAAGCTCTATGCCACATTTTATATCAGCTGTCTTTGTTTACTTTCTGTTCAAATGTATAGTAGACATTTCCATGTTATATTTTGTGGCGTTCAGATGGCAATTCTGCATTAGTCTTTGTAATTCATATCCGCTTTTAAATATTATTACTGCATTACAAGACTGAGCAGTAGTGGACTTAGAGAGTTGCCGTGTCGTATTCCTGTATCCACTGGTATGTATTCTGTCAAGCTGTTGTTTATGAACCCTTCTGTCATCGTGTTCTTGTATTACCCTAATTATTTCAAATGGAATATTTTTTTCTTTCAGAATGTTAATGATATCTGCAAGTCTAATTTGGTCGTAGGCTTTGGTCAAATCTATAAAACATATAAACGGTGGTTTGCTAAATTCTATGGCTTCTTCTATGACCTGTTGTCATGTAAATATAACATCTGTGACGACCTGTTTTTTCTAAATCCCCGCTATTCGTTATTAATTGTGATGTAATTTAGAATTATGTTTTCGATGGTACGAGTAAACAGTTTTATTGTAGAATTTAGGAGTGTTATGTCTTTATAATTATTTACTTGTTTTTGTTACCTTTCTTAAACATGGAAATGGTTATACTCTTCCTATTTATTCGGAACAGTTCCTGTATTTATTATTTTTTGGAACAACATTGTCAATTGGTTACATAGATCTTCGCCGCCGTATTTAAGCAGTTCATTTGGTATTCCATCTGTTCCAAGGGTTCTTCTATTTTTTAGTTTTTTCAACAGCTCTATGTCTAATGATCTCCCTATTCGAGTTATTGGACCTTCGGTCATCGTATTTCTTTCAAGGAGTTTGTTGATCTCATTATATAAGTCTCTAAAGTATTGTACCCATATATTCTCATTTATACCAGATGTCTGAGAATATTCATTTATTTTCTTTTTCCTTCTTCTCAACATTCCTTATATTTTTCTTTAAGCACCATATAAATCGTGCTCTATATCCTCAGTGAAACTGGTTCAGTTCTTTAATTTTGATGTTCACATCGTTCCTAATTGTTTTGTACCTATTATATTTTTCCGGCGTTTCACTGTTCATGTATTTTAAATATTCTTTCAATTATTTTATTTTTTGATAGCTGTTTCGTTTCTATCATAAACTATGGGGTAGTATTTTTTTGCCGTTCGGTGCACCGTTCTCTAGAGTTTCTTCTGCAGCTTTCTGAATATTATTTCTGATCTTCTGCCAGCTTATTTCGACGTCGTCTTCAAGCTGTACACTTTTGCTTTTGTTTTTTGCAATACCTTTTCAGCGTAGAGATCTCTAACCGTTTTAACCACTATTGATTCGATATTAAATATCTCTGTGTAATTGTTTCTTGGTCGTATCGGTAATCTTACTTTACCCAACACCAATATGTGTGCGAAACCTATATCTGTTGAGTTTAAGCTGCACACGTCAATAAATCACGCCAATTAAGTTAACCTCTTCATTTCCGGTATTTAGGGTAATACTCAAAATTATCTCACTAACGTAACAAGTGTCTTCTGCATGTTGATCGTATTTGTTCTTTGTAATAAAGCCTAGGCCTGTTTTTTCTCTTTTGTGTTTTGCTCTGCCACTGCATTTAGAAGAATAGGTCTACATACCTTATTTTGTCTTTGCCCTTTTGTTTGGTTTCGATAACTGCGCATATGTCTATTTTATGTCTCCATCTCTAGCATATCTTCTTGGTTTCTGCCATTGCATGATATTATATTACAGTACGCAAGTCTAGTGATGTTTTTTTCAATTTATTTTTATTTGTTTAATGTGTGTCTAAACTTACTGTCCTTGTCCGTGCTAGGGTAAACAATTCTGATCCCAGGCTGTTTTTTCTTACTTATATTTATTATTATTTCATTTTTATTATTTTTCCTAAGGCATATTCATGCATCATATCGTTTCTTGCCATATTTGGATCTGTTACCGTTATACATTTTTACCCAAAACGACCTGCAGCCTCGTTTGAGAACCCTTCTCTTTTTCCTAGATTTGGGACTAACCAGGGCGAAGTTAAAACATAATTTTTCTGACAGATATATTTATTTATATATATAAATTATATAAATAACGAGAAATCTATATATTTAGTGGAGGCAGTAGAAATATTGTACAGAACCTCAGCTATATCCAAAGTAAGCACCTTGACATTTTTGTTAAAAATAATCTGCAATACCCTTGAGTTTTTTTGGAACAGTTAGAAGTTACAGGATAACTACTTCTCAGACTGTTACTTGCCTGTCCTTGTTAATTATAATCGGTGTACTATCAACATTTCCTGTTATTCTTCTCACTGCTGGAAGGTGTTTGATCGAATCTAGACCTAAGTCGACCATAATGACATAATGATAAGATGTTTATCGGCTTTCAACGATAAATCCATTATACCAATACTGACTACCTCTGCAGAAATTAATTATCAGCAATAACAATGTGTATCAATAACAAAAAATTTCCAAAACCTAGTAAAACAACATTATTGCAAGAGAATTATGTGCTGACTCAACAAAACAATATGGGATAAAGGAAATAAAAATGCGCTTCAAGACGAATTATTTAAAATAATTAAGGCTTATAATATGTCACAAAATAAACTGGCTGAAATTAGCAGTTCTTAAAAAATCGGAACTAGAAAAATAAAGACTTAAAATGTATATTCAAAATTTGCAAATCTACGTCCAGTAATTTGAAAAGGAAGTAAGTATAGTTTAGAGACATTAAAATGGAGTTTGCGCCAATTGATTTTATTTTAAAAACAGTCCTATAAACGCGTAATTAGTTTTTTTCTAATTTCTACAGAAATAACTGTAACCCCCGAATCTCATCGAATCTGAGACACCCTGTATGTTCATATGTTTCTTTGATTTTAATTTGTAGGTTTGTGTTGTAACCTTTTTGTTGAGAATGGCGGTTGAAGTTAGAAAAAGTTTTTCCTTTATAAACAGAAAAATGGAACATTTTCCAAAGGCAGGTGAACGAACGTACACACATACACTACTGCTTTAAAACTAAAGGTTAACTTACACCTGACCAAAATAATAGTAATATTGCAAAAATACATTGCAAGCAGAAAACGTAATTAATTCGTTTTCAATAATCAGCCGAGGCTGCTGCACCCATCTCTAATATGATAGTGCACGTGCTCGTAAAGATGCAGGTGTGCTATCTGTTACCTTGGCAACGGAACAAGCGACATCGCTAGCCGTCTGGCGTACACCAAATAAGCGAAATTTTAGTTATCGCGATGTTATCGGTCGGTGAGGTGTAGATTTAGCCTTAATTCATTATTCGGTTTCGTTTCGGTAAAATCGTTCTTAAGAAAACTATAAAATAGACAAGGTGCAAAGTGCATAAGTACGACTAAACTGTAAATTTTTCGAAGAAGCCGGGGTCAAGACGTAAGTTTCCAGTTTGATTTATACATTTTTTTCTATTAAGTACAATTTATATAATTTGCTGCAAATTAAAAGCAAATTAATTATCTGTAAGGTAACATTATACATCGTGTACAAGGTATAATCATAAAATAATTAGATTATAATTAATATAACTGTGATTCTATTAGATCATATTTCTTTCTGGCTAACACGTTAAAGAATTTCTTAAAAACATGACAGTGCAGATTATGCTTCATAGAATTCATTTAGGCCATACAGAACACAAACTATTTTTATATTAGTAATAATTTCTAACGATTGCAAAAAACGAATGGTAAATAACAATGTAGACATATAACTAGAATATAATAAAATTTGCTTTAGAAAAATTTTTATTTTTAATGAAAAAGTTGATGGAGTTGAATTGTGTATTGCTGTCTTCACTGCTATCTGTCTTGTATTAGGTTTTGTGTTCTATCCGATATTTCCCTGCTTTCTTTAATTCTGTCGATCCATCTTATTCTTGGTCACCCTTTCTTATTTTTTCCGGCACTCGCGTTTCAAACACTCTTTTGGTAAGTCTTTCGTCCGGCATTCAACACGCATGTCTAAATCATATGAGTTATCCTTCTACAATTTTTTTATTAATTGGTTTTATTTGTAAGTTTTGCTTAAACCTTTTATTTCTTATTATGTTCCTCCGTCTTTGTTTTCTGTTTTTTCAGAAATCGCACCTCCTGTCATGTCTCACTACTGCTATTGTTGGTCTAGCTACTTGTTTTACACTTTAGTTATATTTTTTGGCACTTCTTTTTTTCAGGAATGTTGTCTTTATTATGTTGAATATGTTTACCACTTTTCCTTGTCTCTCATTTATTTGCTTGTCCAACCCGTTTTCTTCTATTGTTGCTTTTAATTTATTTAAAGTGTTTAACTTGTTTCTTTCCCGCCCAGCCTTAGTTCGTAAATTTTCTTTATATTAGAAATTATCATCTTTTTTGTTTTTTAGTATCAATTTTCATGTTTATCTTCTTTAGTTCTTCGTTGGCTGCTTTAAAGTTGCTTTGTAAATTCTATTTTGTTTCTGCTATCAAGGCCATGCCATCTGCGAACATCAGTTTTGTCAGCTGTGTTAATTTTTCCATCTTTTTCTTAGGCTTCTTTAGTGCCTCAACTAGTATCACCGAAAATAAGAAGGAATTTAATACACATCCATGTTTATCTTCTTGTCTAGTTTCAAATTCTTCGTTGTTTGTTCTATGTTTGTATTTTCTTTATGCATGTCCTTTATTACTTCTATACTGCCTTTGTTTACTGCTTTTTTTCTGTAGCACTTACCATATATCTTTTCTTGGTATTCTATCGAACGCTTTTGCCAGGTCGATAAAGCATATGTGTACTGCTCTATTTTTATTGGTTAATTTCTCACTTGCTTGTCGAATAATGAATATTAGGTTTTGTGAACTGCATTGAGTATTTTCCAATGTTGTACAAATGTTATTTCTTATTTTTTCCTATTATTCTTACGAATAGTTTCCTAGAGATACTTGATAGCATTATTCCTCGGTAATTATTGCAATTTTTTTTTTGTCCCCATTCTTATATATGGGTAAGATGATGTTTGTTTTCCAATCCTTCGGCATACATATTATTCCTGTTAGTTTGATTATTTCTTGTAGTTTTAGGTATGTGATCATTTCTGCAGTAATATTATCCTTACCGAGAGCTTTTCTTACTTTTAAAGTTTTTATTCCCTCTTCTATTTCTTCTTATCTTATAGTTTCTATTTTTATCTCCTAATTTTCATGTTGTTCTCCTTCTCCCTCGTTTTGGTTTTGTATGAACGTGTGTGTTAGTTCTTCGGAATACTCTCCCTCATCTGTCCGTTATTTTATCTTCTTTTGTGATTATATTACCTTTTACCTTTTTTATTTTTTCAGCATATTATACTTTTTTTCTTCTTAAGTTGTTTTAATGTACCGTAGAGCAGTTTTTGAGTTTATCTATAGTTTTCTCTCATTTTATGGTACATTCTTTCACAATTTCTTCTTAATCTCATTAATTGCTAATTTAAATTCTTTTTTCCTTGTATTTCCCCTAGTCTTCTTCTAAGTATTTTCCCATTTGCCTTTTTTGCTCTTTTTTATATTCTGTTTGTCGTCTAATCGTTTTTCTCATGTTATTATTTAATATCTTTGTTTCCTCACAATTCTTTTTCTCTGCAGCCAATATGCTGTTCTTAAAGTGTTTCCACTTTCTCTCTATGTTTGGGTTTATTCTATTACTATTTAGTTTGGCAACTAGTATCTCTTGATATTTATTAATTTAGATTTGTTTTCTCTCTTAGTTTAAAGCTTTTTATTTTTTTGTTTATTTTCTTCCTTTTGTCTATTCTTTCCTCCATAGTTTTTTATAGTTTTATTATTACTAGGTAATCACTTTATATCTCTTCTTCTATTTTACACCCTTTACACTTTTTCACGTGTTCTCACTCACCAGAAAGTCAATAATTGATTTCTCATTTCTACTTTCGGATACCCTCATGTATTTGTGTATGTCTTAATGTTTAACTTTTGTATTTACTATAATAAGGTTGTTCTCAAAACTTACATTTATTATTATTTTTTTATTATTGTACAACGTGTTTTTCACTTTTTTCTCATATGTTTTCCTATTCCTCTATTTTGATTTCCAACTCGGCCATTTAGATCACCCATTATTATCACCTTTTCTTCTCCGTTATCTATTTGTTGTTGTAGCTCGTGACAGTGTTTGTCTTTTTCTTCTCTTCTCGTATTCTCATTTTCCCCATATGCTCTAATTATTGTTTATTCTTCTTCGTTTATAAATTTTATTTTGATTGTTAGCAGTCACTCATTCACATACTCTTCTTGTATTACATATTTTAGTTTATTTGAGGCAACTACTAATGCAACTCCTTCCTTTGCTCTCTTCACGTCAGACTAAAATATCCAGTATTCTTTATGTATTCCCTCTGACCCCTTTCTTTCTTTTTTGTTTTTGTAATTCCGGGTATTTCTATATTTTGCTGAATTATGTCGTCTACTGGCTCTTTTTTCGTACTGCTTTGTACTTGCTATTCTATTTTCTTCGGTTTTTATTTTTCTACCTATATTTTAATATAACTTCTTAAGTATATTTATTTTATTTTTAACGTCGTTTTTGTCTCTATTGCATTGCCTTTTTTTTGCGTTTGTGATTTTTTGATCCATCGTCTTTGTTGTTTTTCAATTTTTTGGATTATTATCGTAATAGTTAGTCTTCTTTGGCCTCTCCATACTGTTTTGCTCTACATTTGATGACAATTTTGTAAAAAGTGTTAAATTGGTCTAAAGCCATTTTTGTGTAAATTGCCTCACTACATTTTTATTTTTCGCAGTCTTCTAGTGATAGGGCCATCAGTGTGTAGTTACCAAATTGTAGTAATGATTTATTGCTCGGTTTTTATAACTGATATTGGATCTAGTCCGTAACGGTAGCGATCTTTAGGTTAGCATGGTGTGCCTGATTAATTATGTATGGGCATGCATAATTTAGTATTGGTGGGAGTATAGTTTTATAGATTAATAATAAACATTCGGACCTGAGTTGGGATCTACGATTGATCAGTGGATACCATATAGTGGGTTTAATACGACATTCGTTAAGTTTTCTGTTTAACTGATGTCCCCATTTGAGTCGCGCATAGACGTAGACTCTCAGGTACTTTACTTTAGAATCCCTTTGGTTCCGTGATATGCTAAAATTGTTTATTGTAATTAATAAAAGCTCGTTGTAACGTTTAGTTGTATTTTCTGTTTCTGAAACCAATCACGACTGAACTTTATTGCATTTTGAAGATTCTATTGCTGCCCCAATTTTAGTGCTCTTGGTGAGAATTGCAGTATCATCTGCAAACATCGTTAGTGTTCAATTGATAAAACCGGACAGATTGTAGATATATAGGTTTAAAAAGGGTGGTCTTAGAATGCTCCCTTGAAGAACTGCCGTTTTTACATTAGATAGAGTAAGTATTAGTTCTTGCTCGTTCTGATGCTTAAGAAGTAATCTATGATTTTGATTATGTTTGTCGGGATATTTAGTTTGATAATCTTATATAGGAGTCCTTTCAGATATACCTTATGAAAGGTCCTTTCTAGAAACAAAAATATTGCTGGGTTGTATGTCTTAATAGCCCTTCCAATTAGTTCTGTTATTTTAAAAAGTTGGTGGATGTAACGGAATCACTTTCAAAAGAAAATCTTGCAGGCGAGTGAAAACACCCTTTTACAAGAGTTTGACTAAAGGATAGACTAATGAACCTGTAGCTATAAGAGTTTTGGTTATTCTTTCGCGTTTGAAGATTAGAATTACATTCGCAGTTCTCCAGGATATCAGAAAATATCCATGTCATACAGCCATTGCAAATTGAAATTCAGTAGGCTATTGATTTTTTGATTAGTATTCAATATTTTGTTGTTTATAAGGTCACGTTCAGGTGATTTACGCTTAAGAAAGCGTTGCATATACAACCTGAATTCTTGAGTAGATGCAGAGGTTATTCCTGCGGTCTTTTAAATCTATGTTACCAATACCATTTATTATTGAAGTCGTGAATATGGAGTTATGTTCAACTAAGTTTGGTGTGAAAAGCTGCTCTAGGCGTGTGTCTAGAATTACTGACTTTTTCTTTTCGGGGGAGTAGATTGCAGCATTGTTTACAACTAATGTGGCCGGCCACGTAGTGGAGTCTCCAGGATGTATTCATTCCTTCAAGGTAGCTATTGCATCTTTTTATTCTAAGATTATCTAGTCCCTTTTTAAATAAATGATTTAATTTGTTATATAAGGTTTTGAGGTATTTGAATTTTTTGCCAATTTATTTTGAATGTAATTTTTAATTTGATTACTTTTATTATATGATTAGGAGTTAAATTTTGTGAAGCACTGCTTCTCTGTTTCCAGAGTGTTGTAACTGCTTGTACGCTCTTTTTTGTAATTGTCGTGTACTTCGTTATTGCTTTGTCGACGTCCATGATGGATTGAAGTGGACCAGTCTAAGTAAGTCTTCGGTTGAGGATATTTTAGAAGGTTGTTTAACCAGTTAGTCTATCAGTAAGTATAGAGATATGTAGCTTTACAAGATTAAAAGGATATGATTACTGGAAGATGATCAGAGTTTCGTTAATCTGTCACCATTTGTTGAATTGATTTTTGGGGGTTCTTATGCGGTACAATGTCTAATACATTCAATATAAACAACAGACAAATTTGTTTGGGTCTAAAATTAATATACCATGATTTGCAGTGATGTTGTGTAGTCTTTTTACTCGGCATCCCTACATTGGGTATTTGGAGTTTAGGTCTCCTAGTAACAACGTGGCTATGTAAGTTTTAAATAGTTTTTGATTGGGTTGTTTATATGCACTGATCAGTTTCAAAAAATTGCAAGCATCAAAAATGTTAAGCCTTTTAAATTCTAATTATTTGCTACACTTAAGGTAAGCACTGCTTGCTTTGTTCCAAACAAAGTTAGGCACTATCCCAATTTTAGACAAATTCAAAAATATGTTGTTGGTTATATTATTCTCCTTAGTATTCATTTAAACCCGTACATTTAGAAGATGATGTCCAGTCATAACTCAAAAATTTTAATTAACTGACTTACCAAACCTATTGAAGTCAGTATGTTGCATAAATGATAAGTTGTTGCGTTTTTATTAAAAAGAGTACGTATTTGTAATCTAGTTAAGAAGAAAAATCAATAAATAAACATTATATTGTTGTATGTATTATAAGCTTTGAAAAAATGTATCTAGTGACGTTCTTCCCATTGAATAAAATAGAACTTTTGGGGACGTTCAGTTTAATCTTTCAGAGATAATAGCGCTGGCTTACTACAGGTCTTCTAACAAAATGTTATCATCTCCTACGGCAGATGATATTTGCAAATAGAAAAGCAACTTGTTGTTTAATAAGGGCTGAGATTGGAGGCTATCAACCAACATTTGTTTGAGTTTTAAATCCACATGTTTACTATTAGCTTTTATGTAGAGCCGTTAAATCAATTTTGATCTAAGAGTAGTCTTAAATATTTATCTGATCTCTGACTTTACTGGGCTAGCAGCATCATTAATCGCAACAGGTGTTTGTTTGAAAATGGTTTCTGTGCAGATTTAGCAGTATTTGCATTATTTTCCGCCTATAAAAGCATTTTGGAGGAAGTTAAGATGATATTGGCGATTTTTGGATGCTAGTTTTGGATTACTGTCGATAGACCACTTTATTGTAGTATCAGCGAATGTTTCAATTCGGTTTTATTTATTGTTGGGATATCTGCCATATAAATCAAGTACAGGAGAAAACCGAGGATACTACACTGCAATACTTCGGCTTTAATAAGATGATAATTAGAAACTACATTATTGATCTTAACATAAAAATTTATATCAGATATCCTTCATTTTAAATAACAAATAATTGTGCCAGATTTTGTCGAAAGCCTGTTTGATATCGAAGAGGGCTTATGTGTAATATTTTCATATTTCTAGTGATCCCATGGTGTTAATGGTAATTCTCTGCCTCTGTTGTATTGTTGAACGTACATGGTTATATGTCTTAAGCCATCAAGTCTTTAATTCTGCGTAGGAATAACTAAAATTAGAAAAAGGCATAATGGCTGGCCTATAAGATAATGTTTCTGTTGGTGATTGGAAATTATTATAATATAGGCAAATTTTTACTGCAATAGAAATGACATAAACGTAAAATACTATTGTAGATGGTAGTAAAAAGCATCTTAGTATATAGTGTAAGAGTTGCTTACTTATGAAATCGTAACCAGGAGCTTTATGCAAATTTGTGTGTAGTTTTCTGTCTTACTTCTGCAAAGGAGTTTAATTTTAGTGCTAGAGAAAATTGTCAAGGTGAATTTAAAAAATCAGATATATGATCATCATTTGTATTATCATCAGGTGAAGATGGGGTAAAAACATTAGCAAGACGTTTAGAAAAACGTTTGTTTTATTGATATTTGTATTAGGCTGTGTTTTATTGCTTTTTCTGATATGAGAAATTGATATATGTTATTATTTGATCGTTTTACTAGCTTGCCATATTAAGTGAGGTGGTTGCTGAAAGTTTTATTTATTATGTATCCTTCCATGTTTTAATTCTCTTCTTTACTTTTATATAAGGTCTTTAGTAGAAATTGGTTGATATATAGTTGCCACATCAAGCGCTGAGGTTTCTTGATTTTGAATGATGCGCTCATCAAGCTGTTGGGTAAATAGTTTTCAATATGTGTATTAGAGGAAGATCGTTGAAGGTATTTCTTTAGTTATTACTTATGGTGGAGCTTAGTGTTAAGATAAATAATGAATGGTCAGATGTTAGCTCTTCATTTGATTCAATTCTGATGTAGGTTTTTGATATTTTGTTAGTCATGGCAAAATCAAGCAAGCCGGAGATTGTAGAGGGGTCGCTGGGTCAGTATCTAAGCAAATTTGTTGTAACATAATTAAGACCTAAGTTTTGGACGGCTCGTAAGAGGTTACGTCCTTTTGTAGTTATAAGTCGTGATCCCCCGTTGTATTTTCAGCATTTCAGCCGCCACTGATAAAAAATTTATAATCAAGATGCTGAAACAATTGTGGGTATTCTTTAGCAGTGATAGAATGTCGTAGAGGGCTGTATATCGCTGCAACAGTCAGCGGATAGAGACTGGTTTCAAGTTATATTATTGTACTTTGGATTTTATCGGTTAGAAATGGTTTGTACGTAATTTGAAATTTTAATTGCGGTTCTGATAGTTGTATGATCTTCTAAAATTAGTAGTCCATTTATTTTGTGCGTTTGTAAACCAGATATTATTTCTGGTATTTGGTTAGTTAGTCCATTTCCGTCAGCATTATTGACTTGATTTTGAGTGAAATTATTAATTACTGTTTTGATGCATTAGTCGTATTTTTGAATTCATCGAGATAGTGTGAAAGCTTTTCCGTTAGAGTTATTTGTTTATGATCTTTTAGATGCTACTTGCTTATATGTTGAATGGTCAGCAAGTGATATGTTTAGATTAACCACTTAATTTGATATGAAAACGTTTAGAAGTGTTGAGGTAGGTATTTATTATTTGTAGGTATTTTTGCAGACCGTTGTAAACGAGCAATTTTTATAGTTAGTTGAATAATTTTGTTTGCATATAGCACATTTATTTGGGGTAGGTGGAAATTTTTACAAGCGGCAGTGTTATGCTTACCTAACGTTTTACACAAACGAACAGTTCAGTGTAATACGATTTAGTATAGCCATATTTCTGGCAGCTTGCACATTGTGGTATAACTTTTTTGTGCGATTCAACCGCAATTTTGATGTTGTTGAAATAGCTGATATTAAATATCTTCTTTTGGCTCTCTTTTGGCTCAAGGGCCTTTCCAAATAAAGAGAGGATTCCTTTGTGACACACTGTCGTGTATTAGTAATATTCCGTGCAGTATGGCGAAGGATAGGCAGTTCTTTTTTTAGTACTGGGGTAAATGTAGATGTCTGATAAATATTTTGTAAGGGCAGTATTTTTTATTAGTATGTATGATAAACAACCCTGTTATTTATTGAATAATTTTGATAGGCATCGAACTGCGTAACATTAACCTTGATTGTACTTTTGCTTAGTGCTTTGATACAAATTTTTTCTTTCCCTGGTATTGGTAGTAAGTATTTTATTATTTAGTCATAGTTAAACACGCCGTGTATGAATACAGGTGATGGTTTATGTTTTTGTATACTGGTTTCTTGCCCGTTAGTATCAGTATGTGTCACTAAATCTATTTTGTACGTTGATTAGTTCTGTTGGGGTGGAGCATTGTGTTGGAAGACATTTAGTTGTTTTACGTTTTGAGACCCTTTGTCAGGTGTTTGTTTTCAGTTGTTGCACCTTAATCGCTTGTCATTGTTTCCATCGTTCGTGTGATGCATCGTAGCTGGATGTATTAGATAGTTGAAATTATAACCCAAACATTTTAATTCTGGTTCTTCTTCTTCTTCAGCCTTCTGCCATCTACTCCTGAATGTAGGCCTCACCCATTTCTCTCCACCTGTGTCGGTCACTGGTTTGTTTTGTCCAGTTCCTACCAGCTATCTTCCGAATGTCATCCACCCATCGTTTCTGAGGTCGACCTTTTTTCGCTTAGTTTCACGGGGGCGCCATAATAGTGATTTCGTTGTCCATCTCTCATCCACCTGTCTCGCGATATGTCCGGCCCATCTTCATTTGAGTCTTGCTATGCATTCTATGACGTCAGTTATTTTGGTTCCTCATCGGATTTCTTCATTTCGGATTTTATTTCTTAATGATATCCCTAGCATAGCACGCTCCATAGCTCTCTGCAGCACTCTCAATCTATTTGCATTCCGTTTTGTAAGAGCCATCGTTTCCATACCGTATGTAGTCACTGGTAGGATACAAGTATCGTGAACTTTACGTTTGAGGTTGATCGGTACATCTGAATTCCTTAGGATATATGACAATTTGCCAAAGGCGGCCCATGTCAGAGATATTCGTCTTGTAATTTCAGTACCTTGGTTTTCTTTTCCTAATTTGATGATGTGTCCTAAGTATATATATATATATATATATATATATATATATATATATATATATATATATATATATATATATATTCCGTCACGTTCTCCAGCGTTTGACGGTCTACTGTAATTTGCATATTGTATTGGCTCATGATTTTAGTCTTAGCAGGATTTATCTTCAGGCCTGATTTTTCTGCTGCTTGTTTGAGTTTTTGCATCATGGTTTTTAGTTCCTCTGGGTCTTCAGACATAATCACCACATCATCAACAAAGCCTAGGTGACTGAGGAAGCAACCGTCAATTTTTAAACCCTTCTCTTGCCATTGAAGTTTCTTAAAAACATCTAAAACTAGTGTGAAAAGTTTTGGGGAGATAACGTCCCCCTGTCGTACGCCTCTCCTGATGTTTATTTTGTCCGTTTTAAGGTCTTGATTTATTTTCACGTGCATTGTTACCTTTTCGTAGATGTCTTTTATTAAGTAGTATATCTACTGTCGATTCTTGCGTTATTCATTGATTCTAATATATGAGTCGTACTTATAGAATCGAATGCCTTGTAGAAATCTATGAAGGCTAGATGTATGGGCACATTATATTCGGTCGTCTTCTCTATGATAGTGCGTAGAGTCTGTAGATGGTCAATAGCGCTATATCCTTTGCGGAAGCCCGCCTGCTCCACTGGTTAGTAGTAATCGAATTTGTTTGCCAGGCGGTTGGTAATAATTCTCGTCAACAGTTTATATAGTTGTGATAGTAAACTGATTGGGCGGTAGTTCTCTATGTTAGTAATCGCACCTTTTTTGAACAAGAGTATTGTTTCTGCATTGAGCCATCTGTTAGGTATTCTTCCTTCTCGTAGGCACTTGTTTAGTAAAATATGTATTGCACGTTCGAGATTTGTTCCTCCAAGTTTTATCATCTCTGTTGTTACGCGATCTTCTCCGGCGCATCTATTGTTTTTCATTTGTTTCAGAGCTAGTCTAATTTCATCAATGGATATCTCTGGAATATCTTCAGAGCCTGCATTGAGTATATTTCTTTGTGTTTGTGATTTCCTATGCGGTGTATGTGCTGCATATAATTCGGTATAGAAGTGTTCAATTGCTCAGATGATGACTTCCGGTTTTGTCACTTCTATTCCCTCTTTGTTCTTTATTTTTGTCATCTTCTGCCGTCCGTTGGATATTTTTGATCTTAGTATTCTCATGTTGGCGTTGTCTTCAATAGTCATCAAAATTGTTCTAGTTCTATGTCCTCTTATGTCTTTTCTTATTGCTTTCTTTACTTCTTTGTTTATTGATTTATATTCGTCTGTTCCTTTTTCCAATTTTCTCCTTTTTTCTATGAGTTTTATAGTGGTATTTTTGAGTTTTTGATCTGTTTGACCCCTTTTCTTGAGCACAATTTCTTTGTCGTTATTTGGATAGTAGTTGTAATTCTGTCATTTATTTGGTTAATGTCCATGTCTGATAGTATAGTTGTATTAAGTCTCGTTGAGAGTTCTTGTTTATATTCATCTTGCTTTTTCGTTATTTCTGTGTTAGTGGGAAAACGTTGTTGTCTAACTAATTTATGTCTTTCTTGTTTAATTTTGATGCTTATCAGTGCTCGGACCATCCCGTGGTCGCTCCCAGTATCGAATCTGTTCAGAACTGATACGTCTCTACATATTTTTCGATCTCGGCAGAGGATGAAATCTCTCATTTTTATCTTGTTGTCGGGGCTTTGCCATGTCCATTTTCTCTGTGGTGGTTTCTTAAAGAATGTGTTGAGGCAGTCTAGCCGTCCGTTTTGAAGAAATTTGGAAAGTGTATCCCCTCTGTTATTTCTAATACCTAGACCATAATTACCTATAAATTCCATATAATTTACTGTTTTCTTTCCTATTTTTGCATTGAAATCTCCGGTGATGACCAAGTAGTGAGATTTTTCCTGTTGTTTCGCCGTTGATATATCTTCATAAAATTGCATAATCTCCTCGTCTTCCGCTGTACTTGTTGGAGCGTATACATTTATGATTTGAATTGTATAACGTACGTTTAGTCTAATTATTATGTGTATGATGTGGTCCGATATGGCCTGGTATTTGGTTACTCTATGTTTAATCTTTTTGTTCACTATGAAACCTACACCTCCTATTTAGTCCTTCGTATCAGAATTTTTGTTATAGAGTATATGGCCACTTTTCAGTTCAGTGGTTTTTTCTCTCAGTAGTCGTGTTTCTGCCAGTCCGACTACATCCCATTTTATAGATTTTAGTTCGTTTTGTAATTCCTCTATTTTTTCTTCTGATCTCATTGTTTGTATGTTATATGTGGCAATATATAAATTGTTTGTAAACTTCTTTTTCAGTTTTTTCGAATTTTTGCCCCCCGCCCCCCAGAATCCATGGGGCTGACTGATATTTCAGTGTGAGACTTTGAGTTTTAGCTCCACTCACCTGGGGTCTATTTCCGTGGTTTTTGAAATTCGACATTTGGTTTGGTTTGGGTGGTTTTGGCAATTAAAACGCCTCGCTTGCCCTGCGTGTTGGCGAGTTTTCCTTCACCGGCCGATCCTCTAGATGCAGGCGCCGTTTGCAGCCGCCCAATATGGGTCAGACGCTGCTGCTAGTTTTGGTCTGCCCCGGGTATTTTATTTCCCCGGTACCCACCATATCTGGTTAGCATTCCCCTATCCGCCACCTGGGGAGGCGCCCGATGGGGAACTAGCAACCCCACAGGGGAATTCTGGTTAACAGTAAATAAATATTTTACTAATCCCAAGCAAATAATGTATTGCGGTCAGAAACTCACGATGTAGTACTTTTATGCAGAGTTTGCTGTAAACAGCGAAAAAGAGTGGTTGTCCGTACCATGATCGCCTCGAGTTATCAGAAGTGTAGGTGATAATAGATAGCGGCTCTACAATTTAAACTAAATTTGTAAGTTGAAAATACACATAATAATTTTAAGCAAGTTACCAAATTCTGCTTCGGTGAATATGCAAAGTAACGATCTGCATACGTATTTATTACAACTACAACTTACACAACTCCCTTACACATTGCACAGCCAGTGTTTGGAAATCAACAAACAGCTCAAAATTCTAGTTTTCTAAAATCCCCACAAAACAATTTTTGTACACTACCAATTTGTTATCCAAATTGCACATCAGCATCTTCAGCCTTCCTTAACACACCTCTGCTTGTACCAGTAAGTAATCAAGCTTATAACCCTTAATTAACCGACAACACACAGTCAATAATCGTTGACGATTTCGATGAGGACAAAACAGAAAACCAACATGTTTACCAACAAATTAAAAAACGCAAACGAAATAATCAATAATCTTCGACACAACAAGTAAATGAAAACGCGACTGCGTATCAAGACATACACAATCTATTAGCCAATATTAGCACCAACGACAAACCATAAGCATTAAAAGTAAGAGAGGTAAAGAAAATACCTAATCTTTCCTTAACATTTATATATAGTCTTACAAATTACCCAAAAATGCTTGAAAACCTAACAAAGGTATTAACAAAAGAACAATTGAATACAAAGGCTCTAGCAAACAATACAATTAAATCAATACAAACACTCCTGAACCATTCAAACAATTAATCACACAATTCAAAACCGAAAAAATATACATCGCACTTACCAGCTGAAAGAAGACAAGACCTACAGAGTGGTATTTAAAAACATACATCATTCTGTAGATACTAAAGATATCAAAGGAGAATTAAAAAGCAAAGTCATACGATACGAAATATAAATATCCAACATCAAGTAACAAAGGTATCTCTACCTATATTCTTTATGGATTTCAAACATGCGGACAATAATAAAAATGTATATAAAATAAAACATATTAACTAGCAAATGATATCTGAGGAACCGCTAAAAAAATGGTGCACCAGATGACAATCTTATGGGCACAGTAAAATCTACTGAACAAAACCTTACTTATGAGTAAAGTGTGGAGGGGACTACAGCACCACCTTCAAAAACCGAGAGATTCTTCCACAAATTGTGCCTCGTGCCAAGAACTACACCCGGCAAACTACAAGAATTGTTAGGTATATCAACTGCAGTTAAATAGAGGAAAATCAGCTGCTCCCTTAAAAACACAAATTGTAAGGAAAACTAATGTACCAATTATTGCACAGATGTAGGTATACTCTGCAAATGTAAATGGTCCAAGCTACTCATAAATCACGTCCAGGCCATCATAACAATTATCCCAGATAGTAACAATAACGATATCTCACTGTTTCAATTTCTGTCTAAGTCTGAAACTATGTTCAATCAACTTATGAACCAAAACAGCATGATGTCAAATCTGCTTACCACGCTAGTTACCAATAATTGATTTCCTTTTAGAATGCAAATGGTTAGCACATCTGTTATTTTTGAAAGAGCAAACGATTGACATCTTATTGATCTCTGAAACTTATTTTACGGAAGGGAGCTATTTGAATATCACACTTATACTACATACTATACCAATCACTCCAAGGGAACAGCTCACGCTGGTTCAGCAATCATCATAAACAACAAAATATCTCACCATGTAATGGAAGTTGTTATAACTGACTCTCTGCAGGGCATTATCATCAACTTCAGAAGTTTAAATGATTTACTAATAATAAACACTGGTGTCTGTAAGACACTATGTAAAACAAAATCAGTACGAAGCACTCTTCAAAAAACTAGGCAACAGGTTCGTAGC
Organism: Sinelater perroti; assembly: GCA_036346155.1. Lineage (NCBI taxonomy): Eukaryota > Metazoa > Arthropoda > Insecta > Coleoptera > Elateridae > Sinelater > Sinelater perroti. The sequence goes on from JARFIY010000231.1 coordinate 6,407,413, forward strand.
TGGCGGTGACTACAATGCTAAAAATCTGATCTGAGGATTGAGGTTAACAACGACCAAAAGGCATAAGGGTACATTGGAAAACAACTTTAACTATTTATACACCAGGGAGCTCACATACTGGCCGACTGAGTTAAATAAAATACCTGATGTCGTAGATTTCCTTGTTACCAAAGGTTTATCTCCAAAACACTGCAAAGTGGAAACGTGCTTTGACCTTTTTTTAGATCATTCAACTATAATAGTTACGATTAGCACTTTTGTTATTGCAAAGCAAAATAATCAGTTTCTCTACAACAATCACACACATTGAGACTTGTTCGGGGAGTACTTAACGGATAGTACAACAATTAAAGTTTCGTTGAAAACAGAAGATAAAATTGACACTGCAGTAGAACACCTAAAAGAAACGTTCAACACGCATCCTGCTTGGTCACAAAGAAACCGAAGTTATTGAAAATTACCCATTATACATTAAAAAAATGCTGATAAAAGAAGACCCAGACGAATCTGGCAGCAAATGAGAGGCCCTATAGACAAAAATAACTTAAATGGCTTAACCAGAAAGTTAAAAATAGTTTTAAGGGAATACGTTAGCAACTTAACAATACACGCTTTGGAAAGCAACAAAAAAACTACAGAAATGTCTGAAATCCTATTCCACCAATTCACAAGATCGACGGATCTTAGACAAAAGCAGAAATTGAGAAAGCTGAACTTTTTACGGAACAACATTCAAACCGCATCCCACAGTTACTAGCCCCGAAGAAAAACAAGAGATTATAAACCTTCAAGCTCCTTTGCAACTAAGCTTCCAATACAATCCTTCATCCAACAACAAAAATCTCCTGGGTACAACCTAATCACTACCAAATCACTAAAGGAACTGCTCCACAAACGATAATGCGCATGACACAAATCTTCCATAATAATAATTATAATAATCCCTTGTAACAGGCCATAAAAGCCCTTTGGGGTCGTAACAGAATAGGTCGGCTACAATCTAGAGCCTACGGTACACAAGGATAGTAACGTGGCTAGCGCTACGTACCGACCGCCTATTATTACCCTAGAGTTTGACCTCCAGGTACTCATTTATTGCAGCCTAAGTCGAGCTGGGCCGTAAGATCTTCAATACAGTCATAAAATTACATTTTCCAATTTTGTGGAAATTTGATCAGATAATTCTAATCCTAAAACCAGACAAATCCGCACACAAAGTTGTCTCTTATAGACCGATAACACTACTACCAATACCGTCAAAGAGTACTTGAAAGTTAATACTAAAAATATTGGTCAATCAGAATTGAACAAGAGCACTAATTCTACAGCATTAATTTGGACTTCGTCAGAGATACTCTGTATAAGAGCAGATGCATAGAGTTGTCGATGTAATAGAAACGGATCTTGAAGAATGTAGGTATTGTGTTGCAGTACTCCTTGATATCAGCCAACCATTCGACCGAGTTACTATATAAAAACTATATAAAATCAAACGGTCACCGCCACACCAGGCCTACCTTCTAATTAAATCATATCTAAACGAAAGCTATTATCAGGTCAAGTACGGACGAAAGTCAGTCTGGACTATACCTAATAAAGCAGGAGTTCCTCAGGGTAGCGTTTTGGGACCAACCCCTTGCAAGGACGACCACTTTTGCAGACAACACCGCGGTTATTAGCTTCTCACTCAGATCCAACATAAGCGTCGGCTATCTTATAAAGTAGTCTGAATAACATGCAGAAATAGTTGCACAAATAGCGAATCGCTCACACTAAATGGTATACAAATCCCAATTAAAGAAGAAGCTCGATATGTACCTCAACAGGCGCTTAACATAGAGGACAAACATGAGAAAAAAAAGAAAGCTATTATATAGTTATAGTTTCCAGTGTGGTCGTTCGGTATTTATCTATAGGGCAGTGCAAAAACAACAAAATTTTGACTGCTTCATTAACAATAAAACCCTTCATGAGAACCTGAAAATTCAATATCACCACCTATGTGAACAGAATACATACATGTGTTAGATTAAATAGACTCAAGAGGTTTTGTAAGTTTTTTGTAGGTTTTAGTAAGTGTTCTATTAGTATATACAGGAAATTGCCACTTCCTTCTCATGATAATGTTATTTAGTTTAGTATTGTAATATTAGAACACATCTGTTTGTTAGCCTCACGGCTAGTTGTAAATACGCAGTTAATTTAATAATAAAAAACTTTTATACAGTTAGGACAGCGAACAGTATGTCTTTACGCTAAAAAAGTCATTCTTAGTGCTACAAAAGACTTAAGATTTATAAATGGAAACTTATTGTTAGTTATGTATGTATATCACTCTAAAAACGCCTACTATACGTCTCCAAGGGCCATATTGTAGATAATTAATATCTTAAATAGAAAGATTCAACTTTTTTTCTTAAATAATCTGCTTGCACAATGAGTGTCGCATTAAAATTGTATGAACCAAAGCACTACCTCGTTGTGAAAGAAATGGCTAAACATTTGTAGTCCAAATTTACCTTCCGGATTTCTCTAATTTTCTCTTTCTGCGAAGAAGGGCTGCTTACGGCAACAAATACTCCGCGAACGCAATTACTTCTCGGTCATGAATTATAAAAACGCGCGTATTGCGCAGTCAAATATTTAGCGGGCCGCTCGCGCGCAAAACAGCAAACAACATCGGCCTGTAGCGAACTTGAAGCAATCAAAAATCATGATCGTAATTTCCCACAGGTAGGCTGAATCAAATGTCGAATGTCGCATCAGCGTCAACCGCAGGCGTCTCCCCACCACCGCGCCTTCTTGTGGTGTACTCGCGACGCCGAGCGCCGAGACGCCACATGGTGTGTGGACCTCGTCGGGACGCGATCACGGCATGAGAGCGCGCGCCGCCGCAGCGCGCTCGACGGACGCCTGCTTTGCCGGACGATTATAGTGAACATGAAGATTTACGCAAGGTAGGAGCTTTTTCATCTTTCTGGTCTCGCTCTCGGCAGCTTACCTAATTTTTCAGCCAACTGAGACGGAGCTTGCAAAAGGCGGAACGAAAGAATTGGTACTTTCGTTCTCAATATTTTATTGCGCTCGGCCCTGTTTTGTAATGCGGGCTAAATTTCAGTTTCAATAAAAATAGTAATAAAAAGTTATCTCCCTCCACGCCGGACGGGAATATTTATAATTCATTAAACTTGCGCTGTTTTGTTTTGCGCCATACACAGCCAAGCTCGCTGCAAATTTACATTGATTTAGAGTTTAAAGCAAAAGCCAAGAATCAGCTTCGCCGTGCAGGCAGAACAGCTTGTAATTAGCGCTTTCGACGTAATTGCTTTTCATTACTTAAGGAGCATCAATATTTATTTGCTGTTATTTAGTTCTGCACATTTCTGGAGCAGCATTTTATTAGTATTTAGCTCGTTTCGTAGCGATTGTATAAATGAAAATTATCTTCCTGTTCAGCTGCAATTACACACAAAATAAAAATTGTTTAAAGCTTCTTAAAAATAAAATTCCTAAACATTGCAGATAGTTAGAAAACTTTATTCTGTAAATTAATTGTTCCGATTTTATTTACTTTTATTGTTTAAATTTTCATGATACAAATATTTTGCAAAAATAAAAAACGCTTATTTTGATTACAAATTTAAGTTTGGCAACAAGTGGGATACTCAGCAATTTCTGTTATTTATGTAAAAATGAAAACTGTATTTCTTTTACTTGGAATTTATTGTTTGGAAAGCATTTAAAAATAAACATTTAAACTTTAAAGCAAGGTCGCTTTCGTTTTTGTGACTTGAAATTATTTAAACTTTTATTTATTATATTTGCGCAGAGAAAGTTATTGCATTTTTGCGCGAAACTTGCGCAGAATTTCTAGCGCCCCTGGTTTTGGTGCGTTAGCTCACCATAGCACTCTCCGGCAACTTTTCCTAAGAAATGACTGCAGCAGACTATCAGCGCCGTTCTAGCATACAAATGGCGAACAAAGGCTTTTATTACAAAGCTGTCATGAATTTTTGAAAATACATTCATATTGAGGCAAAAAGTGGGCCTGCCATATATATTTTTAAATGTATTTGCGCAGACACCGCCATGCAAAATGCAAGACGCTGGGGCATCGAAGCACACGAATTAGTTCCCGTTTGTGGGACTGCGTTTTATAAATTATAAACCCAGTAAAAAATTCAGAAGTTTTTCCGCGAGTTTAAATTAAAAATTGTATTATTAGCACAAATGCGCAAGCTGAAATGTGCAGGGTTATACGTTTTCTAAGTTAAACTACAGAACTGACTTTATATTATTACTATTGTTGTTTAAATGTTAGATTTGTAAGTACAATTCTTTAAATTTAAGAGTTTTTATTATTCATTACGATTCAGAGTAAATTTATTTAATTTTTTTTTGCGTGGTCAATGCTAGTGCTACTAATTATTGAGATAACTTAAAACAATTTCTTATTTATCTTGTTAACCACTGACCAATTTATTTGCATCTATACAGTTTTCTGGGGAAGAGTTAGATGGCTCTTTAATACTTTCTTAAAGTTTCTATTAACAAAGCGAGTTTCGTTTTCAGTGTTGCTTTAGTGCTGATTTAGTTCTATTTACGAGCTATCAAAGAATGCTGGTTTTTATATTTTTTAAGGTTGTCAATAGTCTAATTTAAATGTTTATAAATACCTAAAACCATAGAAAGTTGTAAGTACCCAATAATTTCTTGTATTTCCTCCTTATTATTGAACAGTCTGTCTCAACAGACAATAAATTCTTAGTAGGTTTTGTTTTACTTAAGCTTATTCTAGGTTATTTAGTATTAAAGTTAAGTATATTAATTAAATATGAAGGGTAAATTTGACGGCTTGTATCTTTTTAATTGCCTTAGTTTATTGTCCATTAACTTGGCAATTGGCTTAATCGAATGTATTACCACTAGGTCTTTATATTTTACCATATTTTTTATTTTTGCTCTACTGAAAGGTATACATAGATCATTTTATATAACTACATTCAGCACGTATCTCTAAAATGATGTCCATACTGCTGTTGCTAGCTGATCCCCAGAGTTATAGTCCTTCTTCTCGGGCGCCATCTCAAACGAGTTCGGCAACTATCATCAATGGTATCTACTTTCGGTAATACGAAACAAAGTTTAAATATTTTGACCAGTCCATTTCTTTATACTTCTCCCCGTTATCTCTTTCATTCTATTTTTCTTTTAAGCTAGTTTTTTAAAATTTTATATTGTGTATAATTTATAATACGGCTGAAATATCCTGTTTTGAGTTTATTTATGATACTTATCAATTATGATGGTTTTATGTTAATCCTATATAGTACTTTATCTTTTGTTACCCGCTCTGTCCACGGTATTCTCGGTATTCCGCAGTATAACCACATTTCAAACGGTTGTATTCTAGTCTTTCTTTATTGTTCATGTTTTGCAGTTGTATATTAATAATGGCCATATATAACACTGTAATACTTTGAGTTTAACTTGATGTTGCACAATATATTTCTTACTTTTAAGAAGCCTGCTCGTGCTATCTCTATTCTTCTCATGCTGTTAATCATTTCTCGTCTAAAATATATGCATTTTTTAACATTTGTTATTGTTTTGCCATCAACTTTAAGATTTATATTTTTGTTACAGTTTGGTCTGCTAAATTACGTGCTGTTTATTTCAAGTGTATTTATGTTAAATTCAATACGTTTACTTTAATTACGTACCCTATCCGTAATTATTTGTAAGCCCATTTAGTAGTCATCAACAAACACAAGTGTGTTGTCCGCATATCAAATATTGTTGTAAACTATTTTAATTATTTTTATTCCTTATGGTCATGTTTCTAAAGCTCTTTGTATACACATTAAATAAAAATGGAGAGAGAACACAGCCTTGTCGAGCGCCTCTATTAATTTTTATGTCTCTATGCGCACTCTTGCTGTTTGTCCCCAATAGAGGTTCTTTATAATTGTAAACTCTTTACCGTTCAGTCTAATTTTCTGCAGTTGATTTAGTAATTCGTCGTGTTGTAATCTATTGAACATTTCTTTTGTAGTCTATGTAGCACTCATACACTTCTTTATCGACCTACAAACAATGTTATGTTAATACTACTAGAAAAGGGTTGATTCTTTCGTACCTAGACATTCAAGAAAATAAAATTTCAATTAACTGATGTGACTTTATAATGTATTACATGCAGAAATAATTTCAGTGCATGTGACATCAAACGGATGGCTTTATAATGCGGTCATTTTTGAGATTTTGATTTCTTTGGTATCATAGTCGAGTGCAACTACTCCTTTGGTATATCACCATTGGCGTAGATATTATTATACAACTCTGTCAATCTTTGTATACCAGACTCTCCCACATATTTAAAACGTTCTGCTGCTGCATCATCGTCGTCTTAGCTTTCCTAGTCCCAATCATATTAGTTGCATGTAAAACTACTGATTTAAGTACGCTTCCGTCAAATAATTATAGCGCACCTACAAAAACAAAATTTAAACTGCCGTCAGTTTTAACATGATCACCCAAATAGCAAAAATTGCGTTTGCGACTCTTCTATTAACGGAAATAACGCACAAAAATGACAAAAGACAAAATAAAGTGCAAATCGCCCGTTCCCATAAAGTTACATTTTTTTAAAAGATAATTTTGACACCACGAATCCGCTGGTCGTCCTTTCGCGCTAAGTGATCGCAATAAAAGCAGAATTATCAGTGATTTTTCGAATTCTACAATGGGTTCTAGGTTCTTGAAGAGAAGTTTAGGTTTTGAATGTGTTGTGTGAAATCATTCGTAAATTTATTAAAAGCAACCGTGGGATTAAACGGAGGAAGACGCAAATTCGATTGCGTCTTGCAGATAGTAGGAGATGGGGTAATTTTCATTTTCCTGTTTTTATTTGTACTTTGCAGCCATAAGCGTTTCTTTAAATTTAGTTGATATTTTCGGACAAGAAAATTTTAATTAGGACAGGCCAGATGGTTATCGGCACTGTTGGTAGGAAAAACTTTTAAACGCGCAATTTTGTTAGTACAAAAATGAATACCGGAATTACCAAATTGTGCTTGCAAAAATTTGGAAATTTTTTGACTACCGGAATGTGTTTTCCAACGTTATAATGACAAAAAATGACTTTCTAATTGAAACATTGCCCTTTTAAACCATTCTACGTTGGCCCGACTGAAATGTCATGAGATATTATTAGGAACCCTAATTCGTCAAATATACAAAAATAGGGACCAATTCACATCAGCGACTGGCCTAAAAGGAACCCTTCTTCTTGCACACCATTCCATTCAGCCAGAAGCATTTCGAAACCTTACCCGGAGCATGCCAAATCGAATTTTTGAACTAATTCAAAAACACGCAATAAAATTTCCTGGTAATTAATGTTTTCTCCGTTAATTTATTGTTTTGTTCAAGCCAATTATAATTTCATTAAAATTTTTGACACCTTTGAAACATTTTAGTTTATTATTTAATTATTCTCGTGCGACACTTTAATTAAAAAGAAAAACACACAATTTTTGTCGCAAACATAATTAAAAAATGTTTTCTGTCCAAATGAGAAATTACCTGCTATTTGGGTAATTGTGTTAAAACTATTAGCAGTTAAATTTTGTTTTTATAGGTGCGCTATTTCTTCGCTTTTATGTTCATTGGCATTCACTTTTTATAACTTCCTGTTAATTTTTATTTCCTGTTGTAGATTTTGTTCATCATAACTTTTTTGTCATTCCTTAATAGTCTTGCACTTTGTCTTTGACCATTCATTCCTTATTTTCTTAATTTTAATTATTATTTTGCATTTTAGGTGTTTACACGTATTGTCGTTTCTTTCTCCTTCATTATTTCGTTAGTAGTAGTCCATTTGTTTTTTACTTTTGATTTTCTTAGGTCTAGAGTGTTTTGTTATGTTTTATTAAGAGGTTGATTAAGATCTACCCAGGTACTTTCAATTTTATCTTCTGCTATTGTTCGTTTTTCTTGCCGTTTCTTGTACAAATTTGTCTTTAATATCTTTGCGTGTGAATTTTTTTCAGACAATGCTTTTTAAACTTTGTTTTTATTTTTATTACTACTAGGTTTTGATCTGATCCGATACCAGCACTCAAAATACTGTTTTCGGAACGTTTATTTACAAAAAGATAATTAATTTTTGGTCCCTAATTATATGCTCTTCTGTGTATTATGGGGACATCCAGATGTAAAGACTTTTTTTGGTAATTAGAACCAGGTATTTAATATCACTAGGACATGTCCTTGACAGAACCCTAATAGTCTTGCGTCTCTGTTTTTTACCTTGCCAAATCCAAAACTACCCACAATGTCTAGTTCTTTTCCTTCTCCTATTTTGGTACTGAAGTCTTCTATTAGTAAACTTTTATGTCTTCATTAGTTTGTAAAGCCCTTTTAATTTTATATTCTACCCTTGTTTGTTTATTTTTTTGTATTTGTACTGATTTCAGTTTACATATTTCCGCCCCATTTCTTGTACAAATTTGTTTTAACACTTTTATATGTTAGTTTATCCTAATCAATGCTATCTTTTATTTTCGACTTTGTCATCTTTTTAAACTTTGTCTTCGTTTTTATTACGACTGTGATTTGGTCTAATCTGATGTCAGTACCGAGATACGTCTGTGCACCCAAAACATTATTTATAAACGTTTATTTACAAAATATCGTCAATTTATTGGTATTTAATACTATAATAATATGAGGTATTTAATATCACTAGATCACGTTCTTGGCAAAACTCTAGTAGTCTTGTATCTCTATCGTTTCTCTTGAAAAATCCAAAACTATGCACAATGTCTAGTTCTCTTCCTTCTCCTATCGTAGAATTAAAGTTACCCATTAGTAAATTTTATAAAGTTTTTCTACTTTTTCATTAGACGTGTATAAACCTATACGCTATTTATATTAGCGGGTTGACCTTTTAGTTCTATCATTATGACTATGAGAAATAAATATAAAATTTGTTACATATCTAGAAATCCTTTTATGTATTAAAACACCTGAATAATACAATGTGTGTTTGTCTATCTACTAACTTCACTTGAACTATGTATATCGATGTTCAATCTTTCCATTTCATTAGCTAGATTTGTAAAATTTCCAGGTTTTAATAAACTTCCTACTTTGCATGTGCGAGATCTATTAATTGAATTTATATTTATGTTACACCCAGGAATTTTTCGCACCCTCTGGTTACCTAAAACCTACTGGGGACTGAAGACCGTGTTTTGATTTGTATTCCCCTTGATAATAATTCTTGGGACTCAATTACTTGAGGAGTAATGTGGTGGTTTTCCGTTTCGCTTCCACATCGTGGTGTAGCTGTTTAGTATAGTTTTTAGATTGCCTACAATTTTCTGATCCATAGCTGTTTAGGCCTCTGTAATCACTACTTATGTGCAGTACTGCTAAAGCCAATGCACTTTGGAAGGCTGGTCCGCCTCGAGTATTTAATTTCCTTGGCACCCAACATATCCCTATCCACCACCTAGAGAGGTGTCGATGGAAGACTAGCAACTCCAGATGGGAGTTGTAGTCTACATGGGCTTTATAGTGGCTTTATATATTAGAATCTTGCTTTCAAACATTGATTGGTATCTTCTGCCTATCATCCAACATAATCGTTTAAATTTTTAACCCAGTTGTTTTTGTCTGATAAATAGCCTCTCTGCCTAGAAATGAGTTTCTAATTGCTATTTTTTATCGCCAACAAAATGTCTATTTTTAAAAAATATTTTATTAAATATAATTTAATGTACTCATATTAATTAAACGTATTTATATAGAAATTAAACTAAAACTACCATATTTTAAACTTTTGTCACAAAATCAATGTTACAATTAATAATAATAGGAAGCTGTCCGGTGAATCATCAGTTATACTGTTAAGCTAAATCAGTATTTTAATAGTAATTTTGTTGGCATCCATCAAAAATTGCTTTATAGTATTAAAATGTCGTTTTATTTGGTCTAACCTCTCGGCATAATCTGCAACAAAACTAATTGTACTCCAATTATTAAATGGAACTGCTTGAATTTGTTTTAAATACAGCATTGTTGGCTTTTATGCAACACATCCCTTTTTACGAGAGGATGCATCAATTACTAATGACTTAATTCATTTCTCAATAGTTTGAATTGAGTCTTGCTTTAGCTTGCTATCGTTGCTGAGCTCTAACAGTGAGTGGTAGTGAGCTTGGCGTATGTTTGGAGCCAAATTAGATTTCTTTTGAGAATTTGGGAGTTTAAATTTTTACTTGTTTTCAATTAAACATTATTCTGTTACAAACAAAATTTGATTTGTTCTCAAATTGATATACTTCATTTGAGTATTAAGTCTGACATTTATTTGCCAATAATTTTTTATGACATCCCAAGTCGGGTATATTTTTGAGTAGAGAAAGTAAGATTTTGGTCAAAATGAATCCCTAGGTATTTTACTCTCTTAGCATGTTAATTGAACATCTTTGTTCGATTTTAGTTGCTATTTTTTACCTCTTTTTTACTTTGTTGATATTAATTTGCAAGTTCGTTATGGCAGCCGTTGTACTTGGGTAGAACATTGTCGTCCTTCTAGTTTTTCGTAAGTCCACTGTAAATATCAAACAAAATGTTAGTCTGAGTATGCGTGCTCCGTTAAGACTTCTTATTGTTTAACTAAGAAATACTTTCCTGCTAAATGCGATGTCAAAAAATCGCAAAAGTTTTCTTAAGCTTATAAAGAAAGTTTCCGTGGCATACTTTATGAAACACTGGACCGGTTTTAACAAAAACAGTACCACTTTCTTTCAAAGTCATTAGTAATCTTCTTAATTGCGAGGTGATCTTATTTAATTATAGTGTAACTATTTTAAGAACTTAATTTGTGGATTAGCGCCCTGTCTGATAATTATTTTTAATCTCTAAACCAAAACTTTCTGGAAAACTTTTGTTATTATGTACAGCAAGTCTAATAATAGCTTTTATGTTAATATTTTTCTCGGTTTAGGTAGCACAACTATTTTTACTTAAAAAGTGTTCCAACTTTATTATAACATTCAATTTACTTGTCCGCAATTTCTTTCAGATCATTACCTCTTATTAGATCAAATTCAAAGTCTTTCTTGCTACTGATTTCTCTCTTAATTCTGTTACAAATTTCATTATATTTGATCTTTTCAAGAAGAAGATTATATTCAATAAAACGTTTAGTTTAATAACAATTGGTTTTGTTATTGGTATGTTTTGGCTGTCTAATTATTTGCATTTTATCTTGACGAATGGCGACAATGAAAGGTCGAGACTTGAGTGAGCAGCACACGGTTTAATATTTTTACTTTGTAATACAAGTTTCTAGTAAGTACACTAATTCGTTTTTATCAGAAGGCCATTATGTCAGTTAGCTGTTGAAATATAATTTTAATTATATCCTTGTATCACTAGTATCAATTTTCTGCTTTTGGTTGGATTAAATCTTGAACTCCATTGCATATTCTCGGCCTTATAATCACTCTCCGTTAAGAATCTATTACCAAGCTTTTTTTATTGGCATAATAGCATATTTACAATCTACTGCCACAGGAAAGGAGTATTAAGTAAATGCGATAAATGTAATACAAAGTGTATAAGGAAAGCATTCACTAATGCTATTCCTTCGGATGATTTCTTCTTCGTTATATTAAATCTTGAGGCCAGGTTCTGTGGAGTCTTCTTGTGTTTGGACCGCTTTCATATAACTGCACTACCAGAGCGTTATCGTGGTTGATTATTTGATTTTGGTATTTAATAACACTGCGCTCGATCTCTCCTTTGATGGTTGGAATTTTCAAATCGGTATGAAGTGTGAGATTACTGACATACCAAGGAGCATCTGCCAGGATTCTGAGAACTTTAGACTGGAACCTTTGTATGATTGCCAGGTTTGATGGTTTAGCACTCCCCCATAACTGAAGCCCGGAAGTCCAGATAGGTTTGATTATACATTTGTATAACAGAATTTTGTTATTTAACGACAGTTTTGATTTTCGTCCAAGAAGCCAATACATTTGTCGAAGTTTGATGTCCATTTGCTTACGTTTAGTCTTGATGTGGCTTTTCCATGTTAATCGTTGGTCTAGGGTTAGTCCCAGATATTTCACTTCAGATTTCATAGGTACGGATATGTTGTTGATTATTACAGGTGGGCAGGTTGCTTGTCGATTAGTGAACGTGACTTGGACCGATTTAGCTTGGTTAATCTGCATTCTCCATTTATAATACCATTCCGTAAGTAGATCCAAATGGGTTTGTAGTTGTTCGGAAGCTGTTGTAGGATTTTCACTGGTGGCTAACACACCAACATCATTGGCTAATGAGGCAATTGTAGTAGTATTTGTTTCAGGTAGGTCGGTGGTGTATATTAAAAATAGGAATGGTCCGACCAAGCATTTTAAATAATTTCTTATAATAATCTTTTTATCTTTGTTCTTAAAAGAACAGTATATCGTCAATATTTTAAGTGTATAAAATTATTCTTCAACTTCAATTGATGTGATCGAATTTAAAATAAGTTTTCTTTTTAGTAGCTATACAATCTTTTCTAGCGGCTATATAGTTAAGTAGGTAGCTATATGCTTTCTGACATTACAATTCTTCGTCAAAACTTATCCAAACAAAAAACGCAAACAATTTAAACTTTCAGAGTGAGTGTGGTCTTTAGAATCGCATACTTTTTCCAGTTATATATACAAGTCAATAATGTGGATTGTTGTAAGCATTATTAGTTATTCTACTTTGCTTAATTTATCTAGTGAAAATGAGGCTAATGAGATACAGTTACATCTACTAGTTTTTTAGCTATGTTGCGTTCCTTTAAAAAGAGCCGAATTTAATATTTTGCAAGATTAATGAGGACTGAAAGCACTATAAATATTTAAAATGCAATATGGTTGTAAATGTGCAGCAAATTAAAGTTTTTTATAGTCAACGCAGTATGCAGGCTAATTTACTTTTTATTCTAATAATTATTTCAATACATTCCGTCTGCTATTATCCAAACTATTCGAAAAAGTGCAACAAATTTGATTAGTTTAGAAGAACTAGTTATTCTAATATTTTAATAATACAATAACTGCAAGTTATTTGAAACGAATTTTAAATTTAAATCGTCTGTTACTGCAGAATATTAAATTTATTAACTTAAACCTATGATTTATGTACCTCGTGCAGAATGTTATAATTTTTCAATTAACTAAACTTGTCTACCTAATAGATTTTATTACTGATAATGTAGATATCGGCATACGTACATTAATATATGACATACTTAACTAAATTTAAGGACTATATAAATGGTTTTATTTTTTATAATGAGAGTCCCAACAAGAAGTTTGGTATACATTTTTTTCTTTTTTGTTTACAATCTGCTACAGAAGCAAACAGCAAATTAGTATGTTATATAAATGTGGACAAAAAAATAACACAATGTAGGAATCGTTCTTTGGAACCCTTCTTACAAATTAACTTATGTTTGCTGCATACAAATAATAACTAATAAGTTAGGAAGTGAAAATTAAGAATTAATGATTTAAAATAAATGAGTCCTAGTAAGTTTAACACAAATTAGAATATGTAAATATTTAGCACTATACTTTTTTTTTACCAATATCACTTTTAAATTGTCACATTTTTTTTGTTCAGAACAAAAAGCCCATTATCCGAAGGGTCTTGTATTAAAACCGTTCCAGAATTACTATGTTTGGATGTAATGCCGATTCGACAGCTGAATACTACAGTTCTGTACAGCTTTTAGCACTGTTTATAGATAAGTTGTTAGCAAGGAAAAATTTTTATTTTTGATTTGAGGTTGAGTCTTGATGTGGTTCATCAAGTTCAGCCTTTATCAAGATGCAGGTCTAAATACTTGACATAGTCAACATGGGGTAATAATTAACTATTTATATTGATTCCAAATAACTGTGCATTTAACAAATGTTTACAACATTCTTAAACTTTATTTATACTTTTCTGTGGGGTTTATGATGCTTCGGTTGGGTCTTGATGCATTGCAAAAATTGGTGTATGATCAGCGTATGTTGTCATGGTTCTATTTATAGGCAGATCAGCTATGTATAAAAGAACAGGCCCTAGAGCACTTTTTTGTGAAACTCTAAATTTATGCATGAACATCAGCTACCACTTTGCCGAACTTCACATAAGAGAACCCTTCATTAATATAAAATTGGATAATCATATAATATGTATACGGAATAACCTTCTTTGCCTCAAAAAATAAATGTTTATACCACACTTTGTCAACGGCTTGTCTTACGTCTAGGAAGATTGCAGAGTAGTAACATTTATTTTAAGAAGTCATATTAACGTTAGTTACTAATTTATGAATTTATGCTACGGTGGAGTGTTGACTCCTGAATTCAAACTAGTGGTGAGGGTACAAGTTGTTCGTTTCCAAGTCTAGAGAATAGTCGTAATAAGCAAGGTCGTTGTGGAGTTTGCCAGGCTTTTGGATAAGGACTACTTGAGAATTTTTTTATTAAACTCAGAAACATCCTATTCTTAGTATATTGTTAAAACTAATAAAAATAGCTTGAAACCTTTACAAGTTATTTTTTTTGATTACTTATTTAGTTATCATATCTTGCTAATTTCTTAAGGTTCGTATTCATTTGATGATCATTTCCATAACTTTACTAGAGAAGAGCTTAATAGGCAAAGAAAATGGCAAGGAGTCATTAAGAAGAATATGAGTTCAATATTTCTTGAATATAGTTTGTCTTCTGTTGATATTGGTTATAGATGGCTATCAAATTATCTACTATGGCGCTATATCCATTACTTTTACTTACTTCTATAGAACAATAACAGGTTAATTTTTCTTAAACAGTTGTTTGATTTACTATATAGACTGCACTTTATAGTTATATTTAATGAAATATTTGTTTGTAGAGTTGTTTTAGGTGATTATTATCAAGTCAAGATACGATTAAGTTGTTAAATGCCTCAGAAGTATGCCTTTAGTTACAAAATAGTCAAATAAGTCGAGAATTTTTGTTTCAGTTGGTCAGTGGGTAGGTTGGTGTACAGGCAAATGGTCTAGCTAGTACTGCTGCATAGTAAATACGGCATTCTTCCTCTCAGAGTATTTAACTTAAATCCCCAGTGTAGGTGGTTGGAATTAGAATCGCCTCCAGCAAGGAAACGATTAAATATATTGTTTAAGACTATTTTTGTCAGATCGACACCCAGTAAGCCGCATAATTAATAGTTCTATCCACTCAAATTTATTCAAGCTACCGGTATGTGCTGTACGAAATCTGATTTTTGATTGATTTGTAACTTGAGGTAAGGCGAGCGAAGTTGGTGTTGCTTGTGTGGAGCTTTCTGTTGTGAACTGTTTTTCTATGAGAGAAAGAAATCTTTTTTTGCGTTTCTTATTTCGGTAAACCGTAGTTTATTAGATGTTTCTCTTAGCAGCAGACACATATAACTTTACTGACATCCTTTTTCTTCTTAAGATATGTTTTATAATTATGATTCCCAGCATATTTCACATAGCGATACGGGCGTGTGCAATAGTTTTTGGTGTGGTCGTTGTATTAATTTTCACATTTATCAACTTTTTTTGTGAGATGGGTATGTGTTAAGTTTAATAAAATAAAAGAAAAACTTTTTTTATCTTAAAAAGCAAAAATATCTCTTGCCTAATGTCCAAAAAAAACTACTGTTTTAGTTATGTCGACTTCATTGGTAGAGTAGTGTGAAGTTCTAATTATGAACCTAAAGGATTTGCCTTTAGGCAACAAAAATATGTGTCAAATATATTTTTATTTAGGATTGTTTTAATTAGTTTATATTTATCGACTGTCTTTACTAGTAATTTTGTAGCCACTTTGCGTGGCTTGACATTAACATTAATTTTTTAAGTGAGCATCAGAAACAGTTTGTAATGGAACTATATTGATTACATATTAAATGAATATTGGTCTAGGACTTTTTCATTCTTTTCTTCGTTTTTATTTCTTAGAAATTGTTGGGTTTTAATATGGTAGCTGTTTTTAGGCTTGTAGCAAATGCAATATCTATGTATGTCAGAGTTATTTGAATTAAGAGAGCTCGGTTTTGCTCAAGTTGCGTGTAAAGTAATAACTGTCTGTGTAGTTGCATTTCGTTGTTGGTGGTTGATTGAGCGATAGAAAATGTTGTTGATGCGGCTGCTAAAATATGTTCTATAAGAAACTGCATCCTATTTTTGGCTGTGAACATGTATGCCATAATTGTAGTTGAGGCTGCCATATTATGAGTGCGGCAAAGTAGTTTGGCATTGGCTTCGAAAGGTAACCTTTACGTTATGTCACGTTGTAATGTCGGAGCATAAGAATTTAAAGTATTTAGGGTTACTGACATTGCAAGCCTCGTCTTTTGACCAAACTTGTTACGTTCACTTATCACCGAGTGTTACTGTGATTTTATTCCGTGAAAATCAAACGCCAACTGGGTATAAAAACTTGCCGAAATATTTTAATTATCATTCAAAAAACTATTGAAACCTGAGAAATTAAACACAAAGAGTTAGTTTTATTGCAAAAAGAAGGGACAAAAATTGAGCAAACATGAAAATTTTTATAGAACTATTTTTCTTCTTCTTCTTAGTCGCATACTTCATTACTGAAGGTCGTGTTCCTGAAAAGCTTTTGTGGCTTTATGTACGACTTTTTCCATTTTTTTCGGTTTTCGGCTTGACTTAGAGCGGTAGTAACAGAAAGTTCAGTGAGAGCGGTTACTCGATCTGACCAGCGGCTAGGTGATCGGGCATGAGTTCTTTTCCCTTCTACCTTGCCCTTCATCGCCAATTTGTCAAGGTTATCTGGTTCTCGACGGACAATGTGACCAAACTAACCGAGGATTCTTTAGTAACAAATCGTGGATAGTCTAGTTCTTATGCGTACTTGTCCGAGGGTAGATTTGTTCGTTTTTTGGCGGTCCATGGTATGCGAAGCATTCTTCCCTAACACCACATCTCGAATGCTTTTTTTCGTTCTATTTATCGAATCGCCCACGACTCTGAGCCATAAACGAATATTGAGAAAACCACTGTCCGAACTGGTCTCATCTTAGTAATACTGGAGATCTTTGTGTTCTGCGAAATGGGTGTCAACTTGCTCATTGCAGTTTTGGCCATTTGCAGAATGCAGAAAATTCTTAAACAAATTTTCCAACCAAAATGTGCTCGATAGAAAACATTTTCTAAAAAAATGTAGCCGGATATTGACTAGTTGAAGACTATGATACATTTTTGGACAAAGCAAAACTTTCTACACAAATTCAATCGGAATATCAAGCATGTCATAAATGATAAGAAATCAAGAAAATATTTTTATATTAAAAATCAAACTTTGAATACATTAGGTGAATGCTTTACATTAATCAAATGTACACTGTTGTAGAAATATAATACAAGAAAACATAAGTAACTAAGTAATAGTAGAAGCGTCAAATGATTTTAAGTTAGGAAAAAAAAATTATAAGTGGAAACTATATGAAGGATAGTCACCAAAACTGCAAAATCAAAAAATTAGAAAATGGAGTAAAATAAGTAAAAATATGTTTGAATGTTTTAACATTATACAAAATACTTTTCAACAGAACCTTTTGTTGTAAACTATTAGGTGTTTGTTAATTTTTATAAAATAGAAGAAAATTCTTTGACAAAACATTTTTTAGTCTTTAAGCTAATATTGTATTCTTTATTTTTGTTTAAATGTTAATGTAGATTTCCATTTCTGTAGAGGAAAGTCTTCGTAATACGGTTGCTGATGACGCATTTTAAAACCATTAGCGTATAGTAAGGAAGTGAAATTAGATAATAGTGCGCACAGCTTTATAGCAAGGAATATATTTTGAATAAATTTGTTCTTAAGGCCGTTTGAGATTTGCTATTTATTTTTTTCTTTGATATTGAGATTCGTTTCTAAATTCTACATTTATTGAGTGGACTCGAAATACCTCTTTTATTGTTTGTGCATGTGACCATATTTTTTCTAAATTGTCTAATAATTACAAAATTTATGTATTCACTTTATAATTACTTTTAAGAGCCAACAAAACTTTTTAAAAGAACAAATTTCAAAAGTTAGCAACTTTTTTAAATTTAGTACACGAGTATCTAGAGGAAGAAAGAACCCATTAACTTTCAGCCTCTAACTTTTAACCCCAGGAGGGTGGCAGTAAAACCTTTACTATTTTGATACAATCATTCTACGTTTTGTGACTAATTAATATAAACTACGTACAAGAAATAGGAATTTGAAATATTTCTTTAACTAAATATAAAAATTGACAAGGAAAGCGTACGGAAAAAATGCCACTATTAGCCGTTACTACTAATTAACCAAACATAATGAGCAAACAAAAACGCAGTTCATAAGTTTCCGAGATAATTGAACTTGACAGAAATGTTTGGCTTATTTACGAACTACGTCGTATAAGAATTAAAAATGACAAAACAACACAAAAAATCTACTTCAGTTTTAAATTTTTAATCCCGCCTAAATGAGTTAGAATGAGTTAGTTACAGCGACTATAAAGTGGGTATCATACGCCCATAAACATTGAATGAAATATTTTGATTATATAATACTGTACAAAAATTTATATTTATATTATATTTTTCTCTGGATTTTTCGAATTGGTAAACATAATAAGAAAAATTATTTGTTAAAAGATTATTTTATATTTTCCACGTAAACATTAAGTTATTTCTCCATTAGAATATTACAAAAATCATAATAGCGTCTTCTAATAAAATAAACCAAAAATAATAAGAAATTAACAATGTTATTAATCTTTTTCCCCTAATTTTTGCTGCAATTTTTGCACTGAAAACTTAAAAATAGGCTTCACGCATGTAGGACAGGATTTTTTTAGGGGTTAATAACAATTTTCCAAAATATTCAACGATCCCTTTTCGGGTTTCCTTAAAAATGCGCGCATTTTTTTGTCTCTCGCGAAGACTAGCTAATCCTAAATTGTGAATAAAATCAAACTTTGTTTAAGTTTTTTGCCTACCTCGGTAAGTTACAGTACCTTTTGTAACTGACATATTCAAGAAAAATATTGAAATTGGTCATCACCCAGCGCATGTTGCTCCGAAAAACGTATATATAGCATTCGTTATTACCTGTAAATGCATCTATGCTTTCACCGTAACGAAATTATCAACATAATTTTGTGATTTGAATGTATATGACACCAAATTTATATAAAAAATGTACAGAGTCGTTGAGGTAAATACGGAATTTTTTTGAAGTTGTATTGCGGGAAAACTAGTAAGCCGTCTTATGCTAATATGGAGTTTCCTACTAGGTAACAAGTTATCTTCACATAATCAACATCTTACGATTATTAATAAAATGGGCGAATAATATGGTCTCAGAGCTGCTATACTTGAATCCTTTTAAAAAATTATTACACGGTTTGGCTAGAAAACACCCAAGTTCACGCAGCCAAGTCGTACAGGGTATCTGAATACCAAGAGAAGATAACTGCTGAAAGGGCAACTCACATCAAGCGATCTGATCGCAAGTAAAGAGCTGAATCCTTAGAACCGCCAACTGTTAACCGAGAAAACAAAACAGACAAGAAGTTAAAGGCTCAAACACTACTGAACATCAAACACGACAGCGCTGACTTTCTGAGATTACTTTCAGACGAGGAGAACTTCATCCAGGCCAGGAAAGTGTTGAGCGGGAGTTTGTGTTCTACCAAACTCTACTCCAAGCTACGATGTAAGAAAGACCTAGAAAATTTGGGGGCGCAGTCAAGGCAAAGATCAACGAAGGGCTCCATTATGAGGGTAATGAATACATACGGACAAGAAAGAAGTTGTGTTGGCCTTTAGCAGATTAGATTCCAACTAGAGAAGGTCATGGCTACTGATGAAGTTACATTAAATAATATGATTCTCAATGCCATTTATTTTAATTATGTAATATCATGTAAACCGCTAGAGTGCTCCAGTGGTTGAGGCGCGGGCTGCGGTGCGGACGGACTCGGGTTCAATTCCCAGTGACCTCTGAAGCCTGGCGAGTGGCCTATCTAGCCGCTAAAAATAATTGAGTACTTGAGTTCACCCGAACAAGGGATAATAATGGTGGTCGTCTAAGGAGCGTTACTTGCCACATCGCTCAGCATCAGAGATGGTGCGCGATGACCGGGCAATGAAAACAAACATATGAGCCTTAACCTCTCAGTTTGCAGGCCATGCTCCCACGCGGTACTTGGTTAAAATAACATCAAAGAAAGCCTAAATTTATTTAAATGATATTAAATAATAATGGTAAGCCATTATTATTATTTAATACCATGTAAATAAATTAAAGTTTTTTTGGATGTGATTTTGATAGTTCATTCATTTTGCGGATTTATCTCGACGACCCTATAAACTTGGTACATCCTGACAAACTCGTTTAAAAGTATCAAATATTTGTGGCGTATCCTTGCGGATTGTACCTCCATAAATCAGAACGTTAGCTTTAGTATTGTATATGTGTAACCGGTGAACCAGTTATCAAATGTGAAACTATAGTTTGTTTATGTTTACAGGTTTTACTAAGCAATTCACACAGTCAAATGCTCTGTTACCGAGTTAGTATACTCTAAAAGTTTATTTTTCTTGTTTATACTTCCAATTTGACAATATAAAATATCTTGGTATCAACTATTGCGTACATTATGATCTTTCGTTTAGCGGGCTTATTAGAAATGTACAAGAGCTATTTCTTTTAACTTCCGATAACGCTGCTAAAGTTTGCGCCCTGCGCTACCGTGCAGCTTCTTTACCATAGCATCTGTCACTAGCAAGTCCAAACATTAATTGGAGCTGAGCTAACAAGTGGGAGTTGCGCATTGTTATTTGTTTCCTACAGGCAGAAGGATATAGCGGAGCAGAAATTTATTAGAGAATGATCTGCAAACTTTATGGGTGATGGTGTTGTGCGAGAATGGTGTAGAAAATTTAAAGATGGTCGAATTAATTTTTATGATAAAGGTGGACAAGAACACAAGTCTATCGCTAGTGAAGACTTTGTTCAGAGAGTTGACCGGGTGGTTCGACAGAGAAGGAGGTTTACCATTAGTGAATTGTCTGTAAATTTCCCGGATGTTTGAAAGCCAGCTCTGCACACGATCGTAAAGGAATACCTACACAACCGAAAACTTTGTGCACATAGGTTTCCAAAATATTGTCTAAGGACCACAAAATACGGCATATGGCATTAGCTTTAAGCTTTCTTACACGTTACACTGATAAAACAAAGAATTTTTAAAACTAATCATCACAGGAGATGTCTTTACGACAATCCAGAATCAAAAGAATAGTCTAAATAATGGATGCAAACAAACTCCCCGAATAAGCGGAAAAAGTTCAAAAAAATGTTCACAAAAAGAAAGACTATGGTTACCATTTTCGGAGATCAGAAAGGTGTGGTACTACGATTAATGCAAACGTGTATTTCCAGACATTATGTCGACTGCGGACAGCCATTTGCTGTCTTCTGGAATTGTTCTGATCCATAACAACGCACGACCGCATACTACTGCAGTAACCAAACATATTATTACACAATTTTAGTGGGAAGTGTTCGATCACCCGGCGTACAGTCCAAACGTGACGCCGAGTGACTTTCACATTTTTTTAGAATTGAAGATATGTCCGAGAAGACAGCGCTTCCGTACCAAGGATGAGCTTCCAGAAGCCTTTGAAACCTGTTTTAACACCCTGACGAAAATCTTGTCTGAAAAGTGTATTGAAAAACTTGTCCACCAGTATGACAAACGTCTCAATGTTCACGGTGCCTATGTGTAAAAGTAACATTAATTGTACTTGACTCCTGGTAATAAAACAATATTGTTATTCGCACTTGTTTTTATTTAATGCCACATTAGAGGTTGCAAAAAAATTCCCCTCGCATACTCAAAGAAGGCATCGCCACCAGAAGGATAAGAGCGTCTAATTAATAACCAGGCTCTCAGAAGGCACGCAACATATTTAACAAGTATGTTTAAAAGCATTTCTAATCTTTATTTTCTTGTTCCCGGGTTTCTTATCGTGAAATCTGATTCAGTCTTGAGAAGTAAAATCGTTGAAGTTACATTGTGGGCCTGAAACTATCTATTTTCACGCCACCTGTACGACATAGGTTGTTAAAAGTTTTGTCTGGTGGGTTGGTTTAACCTGGTATTTAATTATAAAAATTCCATAAATGACTTCATTTAGCTCAAAAATGTTTTTTTTATTATGAAACTGCCTTTTTCCCCATTTTATCCTTAAATTATTCTTTTATGTATGAATTTATTATTTAATAATGTTACTCACAAAGAAACTAACATCTATAGTCTGTTTTGATATATCTAGTAGCACTCTTTAAATCTGGAAGATTAGCAACTTTATTTTTAAACCACGTAGAAACGCTTAATCTAATATAGTGTTTTTACACTTTTTTGTATATCACTATAATGCACTAGAAACTTACCCTTTGTCCATCGCATAATCGTCGGCTGCATCGAATTTTTTTAAATCATCCAAGTTACCCTTTTGTTTTGACTCACTTTCCTCACTGTGCTAAAATCAATGGTAGACATCCTGTTTACAATTGCCGCTTAAACATTCATTTACGAAGACGTCGTTGTGCTTTTTTGTAAAACACATTTGAAAAAGTGCAAAAACAAGATAAAGTAACAGGTTCCTGCACGTTCATTTCCATCGATCTCGGTGCAATCTCAATTTCCCTCCGCGTCCTTCATTGCAACTGCTGAGAGAGTGGAATTCCAGAAAACACGAAATACTTTTTTAAAAAATATTTGGGTATGAGACACACACGTCATTTACGTTGGATTAATAACTGCATTTCATTTGCGACGAATAATTAATAAGCTTTCTAGTCACGTAGTTTATCAGGAAATCGAAAATTTCCGTGGAATTTTGAAGTTCAAACATCTCGGCAACCCCTAAACTTTGCACGGTTTTTGTTGGCTCATTATTATTGGCTAATTAGTGGTTATTAAACGTGTATTTTTGCAGTTCTTGTGGCTATTTGTTTTTCCTGTTCTTCCCTTGTAGGATTTATAAAAATATATAATAATTCTTCTTTAGTACACCTTACTGAATGAATTACGCTTTTTATCAGTTTGTACATAGATATCTAACTGTATATTATATAAACAAACAAATGATCAAAGTTTTTGGAATTAATACTCTTATAAAGTTCTTGTACTTTAATTAGGAAACTATACAAAGTTGTTAAGTGTTTAAATAGTAAATATTATTGCAGTTGTGATTTAACCATAGCAAACTGACTATTATAGTGTTTTATTAATCAAAATTGTTGATTTTTATCGTTACAAAACTGCGTAAACAATTGGCCAAATAAATATAGTCTTATGATTTATAGTGTTTCTTATGTGATCTGCTTTATAAAGAAGTATTAAATAAATGTGCTATAATAAAGATGTATTTTTAGTAGAAACCATCTAGCAATGATGCTCCTATTGGTTTGCTGATTGACAATTTGGACTTCCTACCAAAAAGTCCAATACATCCATGTCTAGTTATTTACGTTATGTCAGCCGCTAGTCAGGATGCAAGTTTAGGTATTTCCTTCTGTGTTAACGGGCATGGACATACCTCTGACGGTGGACAGATAATAGTTCTCAAGATGAATGTAACTTGAGCTGACGTAGACTAATTGATTTCAACCATTTAGCAGACTAATCACTCATACGGTGAAAATAATATTGCAAATTATCAGATGCAGTAACAGCATTTTCGTGTGTAGACAAGATGGCAATATTATCAGCAGAAGTTATAACAACAGTGTTATCGGTTTCAAATAAGTCAGACGTGTAAATAATATAAAGAAGTGCGGCCAGTACGCTATCCTGGGGGACATCGGAATAAATAGGATAAACTAAAAATAGTTCATTGCCATGTTTAATAGAGAAATATCAATCTGTTAAGTAGGATTTGAGGAGTAAGTAAAAATAAATTGGTAGCAACAAATTTAGGACGGAATGGCTTTTGCAAAATTCAAATTGACCTATTTGCAGTTGGGAAAGAGTAGCATCTTTAGTATTTTTTCTGTTATCGGATTGTTTTCTGGTGCTTTATGTTGATCCAGTTTACTTATTTGAAACTAAGCTTTAGTTAATGAGACAGGATTAATAGGTTATAACGTTGAGAATGGCGTATCCACAAATTTTTCAATCAACATGGGAAGCAGCTGGATCAGCTGCCTATAGAGTAAATACTGTGACTAAATGTTCTGCAACTGTTTTTACTTTCTACTCATTAAATTGTATGATCTTCTTGCTTTAAATCGGTGATATATTTAGTAAAGTTATCGCTTTGGTTCTCCTGTAGTGCACCACGAAACCTTCGCGTTAAGTGATTATAACTCTTTCTCATCGACTTCTGGTTTCTTGTTTCTCAAAGATCAAATCTTTCATTTGTAGAGGCATACCAGGAGGCGGTCAGTCATATGCTTCATTAGATGTAGATTCTCATGCTGTCTGTTGTATAAGAGTTATTAAGTAGTGACATGCTGTATCTATTTCAATAGGTTCCTTTATATGAAAATTCAGGTCAATATTTATAATAATAATGTATTGTTGCAAACTATTTAGTTTAGATAACGTCAATTAACAAAATTTTACATCTTTTTAGTCAACAGATATAAACAGTTACCAAAAAAACTTTTTAGTCATATTTATTGTAATATACGGTATTATTAGCAAATACAATAATTTTTATATTATTTTCTTTATTTTATTGAGTATGTCGGATTTTATTAAAAACGATTTGACTGCTCTTGTAGATTGAGGAAATTTAAGTAGCATGCAAGTAGCTGATTATACATACTTATAGCAAAGTTATCTAGTAAATTAAAACATTTTTGTATTTTCACGTCGCCTCTTGCTATAATCCCTATTTGACAAGTGTAATGACAGTAATTTTGATTTGCTGTCTTAAAAGAGTCCAAATGTTTTTTTACATTTTCAAATTATAAAGTACACAAAAATATTTAATTTTATGGTTTCTAGTAAAATTTTAACTTTTTATCCTTATCCAAAAGATTTGAGCACATTGGCAGCTAGAGGCTTCATCGTTTATACCCATTTTTAAATCATTGTCAAATAATAGAAAGAAGATTGGTCCGAGTATTGCACCCTGGGGTACTCTACAGTTAACCAAACGTTTTTCTACAAGAATTTATTTAAGCGACACAACCTGTTTTTTACCTTCGCATTACCACATATACCAGGTACTGGGTAAGGGGTTTGTAATAAAGACTGTCTAGACCTGACTAAGTTCACACGCTACCAACATAGAGTAGACTGTCCAGATCGACAAAATATTTTTTTTAAGATTCCTCCAAGCAAGTCATTTGTACTGAGACTTTCTCGAAATCCATATTGAATTAGAGAAAGAATTTTGTTACAACCCAAAAAAGCCAGTAGACGCCTCTTAAATGCTACTAAGAATACCTTTATTATTACAAGCGTGATAGTAATAGGTCTAAAGTTTTCAGTGCTGTCATGGTTGCCTTTTTTATGAATTGGTATAATTTTGTTTACCTTTAGCAAGTTAGGAAAGCAACCAGTGGCGAATAAACAATTTATAATGTGAGCCAGAAATTAGCTCCTGTTTTATATATTTAAGTTAGTGCTCATGTTGTTATAATCCCTGGCATCTGAATTATTAAGATTGGAAATGATATTACATATTTTCTTTTTGTCCAGTGGAGTTACAAATAAGCTATTACATAATTTTTTATTAATCGTCAAGTAATCTATAGCATGGGCTCTTGGGTTACAAATGTTTATAATTTTTGTGGTTGGTTTATAAAAAATCATCAAAAGAATTAGCTGAAAATTTACTTGTAGATATTCTTCTTTTTCTTTTTTGATCTTCAAATTTGCTCTGGAGCGATTATTTTAATTTAATATAATTTTACTGCTTTTCTGTACATACATATAATCTTTTAAACTTTATTTTTTAAGTTTTTTCACCATTTATTTTACGATGATCCAACAGTAAATCTGTTTTTTTTAAATAGGTCTAAGTCATTATTTGTAGAACTTTTATTGCTAGTAGTATGTTTCGCCACTAACTTTATTTGAAAGGTAAGACTAAATATTTAATTAAAAATTTCTCAAAATAATATTTAGCAAGCTCTAGTGCAAACAAGATATTCAGATGTTCTTTTTGATAGGCTTATTACAGCTGACTACAACTGGTACTATTGCATTAGCCTTTAAAGCTAGATTTAAGCAAATATCCTTGTGGTCCGGGGTGAAAAATGTAATTAAGTTTGTAGGGCAATCTACACCATTTTAAAAAATGTTTTTGTTACAAGCGTTACTGCGATATCTAGTTTTTTTTCGGTCACAGAAAAAAACAAATTGTCTTCTACATACCGTTGAAATCACTCAGTCTGTTTTATTCGAAACAAGTCTAGGGCTTCCTTTTTCTATAATAACTGTGTAACCATAACCGTTTTTTTGCTATTTCATGAGAGGCAAAGAAATGTAGATCTGACAGTTTATTCAAATCAGATCACTAATAAGTGACCTTAATAGCAGAGTGGTAGTTGTAGTTACTGTCCATAAGTGAACTAAATAAATTTAAACCTATCCCTAATGAATATGCTTAGAATTATAGTCCACGCTCACAATAAACCTGTTGCACAATGTCGCAAAAAGAATGAAGAGATGATATGTCTTGGATGACAATACATAGCTTTTGTGATGCTGGGTAGAATTTTTGGTGATAATCACAGTTTCTGTATAAGCTGTTACATCGTAATAATTTGTATTATATAGAGTATAACTGAGCTTTTTAAACATAATCTTAGCTGTAAAATTTGTTTCAGACACTAATATTATGTCAATTTTGTTGAAGTTGAGAAAAGCAATTACTCCAAATTTATAGTTTTATAAACTATTTCTAAATCGTAATATGTGATCCAGACTGAAAATGCTTTGCTAATAACAGTTGACAGTATATTGAAAATAGCACTGTTTTGGTTCATTAGTTATTAAAAAACGTTTAAAAATGTTGATAGAGAAATGGTTAATTGTTTCCTTAAGTTGTTTTATTATTCGTTATTGTGTGCATGTAGAGATTAAGCATAAGTTATGAGCGTTAATCGTGGCTGGACTGAACCCTCAAATTAAAATAGGTATACCGTTTGCTTCATTTCTCGTATTCAGTGAATTATTGTACGTACAGCAACTCTTGTATTTAACAGGAAGAAAACCATCACATAGTATACACGTGTCTAGTATATTTCGTTGGTTTTTACACATTTTTTGTTGCAGTAGGTTTTAGAGCGTTCAGTTTTGGCGCATTAAATGATATATAATTATTATATACATTAAATGATATTCTTTTGATGTGATGCTTTGCCATATATTTTACAATTGCAAAGAAATTTAATTTCGTAGATCTTTTATTGTTTGTGCTAAATTCTAAATCAACAAAAAGAGTGGAAATTGATCTTTACTAATTTTATGTCCGATGTTCATTATATTGCAAATTTTATGTCTGAACTTCTCTAACAATCCCTATATGATCTCTCATATTTAAGCTAGTAAGTATGATCAATGTGTTTTTCTCGATAATACTTCGATAAGTGTCTGGGGCGCGTGTATTGATTATAACCGTATTGTTTGCTAGTATTGTACTAAAATATTTTTATCTGCAGCAATTTTTGCGATATTTTCAACCATAGTGTTGAAATTAGTTACACCATAGATATATGTCGGAGGAGAACTTAGAAGTCTAATTGTAAGTGACCGTTTGTGATCTTCTGAACGATTTAGGTTTAGGTTTTCATTATCAGTACCGTTAAGGCCTATTTTGAGTTGGGGTGTTTAGTTGATCCGATAATACGTTTTTAGTCAATTTGGTTCTTTTAGTTTTTTTTACAAATTTCCATGGGTAACTACTGTCTTTACTTTCTTCTTGTATGTTTTCATCATCTTAAAGGTGATCATTAGTTGTCGGAAAGGTGTGCTGAGCAGATGTGCTTCCGTAATGGTTATGGGAAGATATGGTAGACAATTAATTAAACACATTAATTGAATTAAATGTATATGGTAGGGATTGCTATTACCGTATGTTGGGAATTGTTGATATTAAAGTTGTGTTTGTGACATAGCCATAAGTGGCCTTTAAATTCCTTTTTTGGATTGAAAACATAATATTCCATTGATCTTAAAAGAGTTTGGAGACATTTGAACTTACAATTAGGTCGTTAAAACAGTAAATAATTGATGTACTTCACCCGAGATCAATATACACGCGCGAGTTGATAACATCACTCAGCACTTTGTCTCACAACTTTGCGCTTCAAAATTCAAATAGAAACTATCCGCACACATGTTAATATAAAAGTCGTTATTTAGACATATGGTTATAAACATATACATTTGAATAAATTAAAAAAGCATTATTAAAGGTAAGAGATTTTAAGGCTAACTTATGAACTCGTTATTGCTATTTAACAATGTTTAATTATGCAAATTTAATTTAAGGACCGTTAAAGTTTATAGTGCATGTTGTTTCAACAAGAAGTTACACAGCATATGTAATAATGCCAATGCCAAAGAAAGAAATCCAACAATATAACTTAGTCGTTTTGTTCTTACAATTTGTACATATAAGGCTATTTTTATGGTGCTATTTGAAAAGCCCATGTCAATGCTAATAAGTTAATGATCGAACAGTCTAAACAAAGTGTGAATCTAATAGACAGAATTTAACTGATTCGATATTTTATAAACAATGCCATTTATGGAATAATCACTACCTAAATATATTAAATTTAAAAGATTCAATTTAAAACTTATTCTGAAATAAGTTGTGCTTTTTCACTAAGGACATCCTGAATATTGGTAAAAGTTCAGGATTTCTTTAACTACAGTTTGCTTTGATATTCATACTAAATGAAACCACTGGTTTAATTTACTACATTGCAATTTACTGGGACCTGAGACTTTTTTGGCCTCTATGCTTTTCCAAACTGCAAAAAAGCAGTTTCGGGTGCTGGGTAATTCAAAATTATTGGCTGTTTGCAGAACAGCTTAGAATATCGAACTCCGGCCCGTAAAAAGGACTTCTTTGTGCGGTATGCCGTGAAGTCCAATATAATATATACGCTTTCCATGTTTGGCCCCAGAAAACTTCCACCCTCAAAGTAAGCCGTAAATAGATCGTGCTGGGGGACACCGAGTGCATGCTCGCCGCAGCCGGCGCTGCGTTCCGAAGAGGAAATGAAGCTTTCAGCGTGTTGGATTTAGATTATTGTGCGGATGCTGGTCGACTCCGCGCCGTCCTTTTGCGGAATCGATAAATTGTAGTGTCGAGTAGTTTTAAATTATCAGCTCCCGCTGTAAAAGATCGACGGCGCAATTTTAATGCTCAGCCGCTTCCCCGCGATACCGCCGCGCTCGACTCACGGACCATTTGCGTAATGACAGGCAGCGCTTTAAAGTAAAATGATTTGCGTTAAATATTTAAAACGCATGCTGCAGTAATTCCAGCCGTAGTCAAGCAGAATGCCTCTGCCATTGTTGTGCCTAATTCAGTGCCCGTCGGGAGCGATTTTCCTCCATTATCTGTCTATAACATGCAATTTGCTTTATTAATAAATAATGCGACGTATTACTAGATGCAGATTTAAGTCGCTCGATACGTCCAAAAGTTAAATCAACCATCAAACATTAGATAAACGTGTGTTGTTCGGCACTTAGGCCAAAAAGGATAAAAAAAAGGAATATGCAAACGATGTAGACAGAGTGAAATTCAAACGTTAAATAAAGCGATTTGCCTTTCTAAGACAAGAGTGAGCTTAAACTAGCTTTGAAATAACAGTCACTCCCTCGTCGATAATTTTTAATATAAAAAGCAAACTTAATTGCACATTTTAAAATATTATCCAACACAATGTTACGCTCCATTTTCGCTATTATCTCTACTAGTTTCTTGTATATACTCCAGGAAGAAATTATTTGCCTAATATAATGACTTATTGGTCTAAACTTTTGCATTCTATTCCTCTGCAGCTTGCGTTTTATAATCCCAAACATACTTTGTCGCCTTCTAAGAGGCACACACATGACTGAGGTACTTTGAGTTATGGTTTTCTTTTAAAATTAATTTGAATAAAAGCAGCTATGCGAGGTCTTTGGAGCTTCACATAACTATACTACGATTAGGCTATGTTGTTTGTATCTTCTTCTTTCATTATCAATCTGTAAATTGGTTAACAGCGTTCCATCTTCCGTCATTGAAATAGCTGCGGTTGAGAAAATAATATGATGGTTTCTCCTTTTCTTCCAAATCGCAATACTTACAGGAGCCGCGTATTATTGGTTGCCATAAACGTCTGTTGGTATCTGATGTGTAGTTGTACCAACATAACCTTGTTTCCACTTACATACAGTACTACCATACCCGCTGCCCTATGGTAGAAATGATTCTTCTGTCCTTAAAACCGTTGGAGTTATACTCTCATCCGCCCCTTTACCCATTTACCTTGTTTCACCTGCAACTCTAGACAGAAGTCTTTACAAGGTACAATCAACTCGGCTAGTTGAGCCCTGGTTTTTTAACAAAATTGTTAATCCCCCCTTTCTTCCTTTCTCATCCTGAGTGGGACAGGTAATAGTGGAGTTTTCTATAGTAATCTATAAAAATGTAAAGTCATCAGAAAAGCAAAAACAGCCCAATCATTATTAAGTTAGTTACAAGCAAGGTATTTCTCAACGTGCTTTGTGAACAATAACAATTTAGCTAGTTTTGTAAGTGACAGTACCTTATTTTATGTATTTTTTGAATTATAAAATCAAAGCTTATATTTCTTTTGGTCAGTATTTCTTTTTCTTGACTTAATAACTTTATATGAGTTTTGTGAAAGCAATTTTGTTTTTTTTTAATTGTTCTTTTAGGTTATCTTGAGTTTACTGTTCTTATATAACTTAATCCAACATCTAACAAAATCTACAAACTTAAAAAGGACAGTTGCAGGTTTTACGATAAATACAAATAAATATGGCGTCCCATAAATAGCTTTAGTTGTACAAACGCCGATACTGCAAATATCTAACCGCGGACCCCAACAATATCTACCTTTTAAATTCTGTCCTAGCTTATGCTAATATATGCGGTACTTCAATTTCTTGCAAAACTACAACCAATTTCCTGGTATACTCTTAAAATCATGACTCGAACACAAGTACCATCAATAAACATGTAACTGTGGCCTTTCAGCATCAGTTTTATGAAGCAACTAAATACAAGAGAAGGAAAAAATTTGCTCTCCGGATCTCTTTACTGCAGATATCTACTTACTCGCTCCCTTCACTTATTTATTAATTTGCACATTTTTGCTGCCTTACCTCTATATTACTGTCTCCCTTCACCTATCATATAACCCTCCCTTTTAATAATCCACCGTAAGACAATTTTGATAGTCAGCCTCCTCCACTAGAATCCAATGATGCAGCACAGATATATTTATTAATATTCCAATTTCTTGTACCTTAGTGCAATGCAGAATATGTCGCAAGCTGTAGTTTTATCCATAAACTAGATTCCTTATTATTATCCATTTTATCTTCCTTGATCTTTAACCCATGTTTCTCTTCTCTAGGAAATGAACTTGTTTCTCACACCCAAACCAATTCATTTTTTCTTTTTAATAGAAGTAAATAATCGTAGAAAGATGTGTAACAAAATATTTGTTAGGCTTTCTCTCCTTAAAAAATTATTTTAACTTAAATTTATTAATAAGATCTAGTCTTATTCTTTCCCTAATTTTCTGATCCTGAGCTAGATCCGTGTACCTCAAAAGAGATCTAGTATCCTTGTTAACTTTCCGGGAATTAGAAAGATATCCATTCCAGCATCTTATGTTACTGTTCCACGTAAAAATTAAACCTCTCCACAACTATTTTAGACTTTGGAAAAAGTTATCAATTTTCTTTCTAATTCCATTATCTTGTGTATGCATTCTTCTATATCAGGATTCACTCCAAACTAATCCGATATATTAAAATCTCGTACAACCGCAGTCATACTATTATTATTACCTGTAGTTATTCCTGTACCTCACCTAATTAAAAAGAAACATAGAACAAGATGACTTTTTGTGACAATTTTTTACCCCAAAGTGAACCGCTGCATTATAAAACCCCAAAATCACAAAGAGTGTTCTGAACGTCACTGGTCGATGTTGTAAAGTCATCCTCTACAAAAATCTTTATTCTCTTTTCATTTTATCCAAGCATTCTTGCTTGGTCTGTTTAACTTTTCAGCAAATATTTCGCTTATTTTGCTGAATAATTTGAAGAAGCTCTTGCAACTTCCCCAGAACAGCCTGAAAACTATGCCCCTAAGTACTATTAGCTATCTATCTAAGATGGTTTGTGCTAAAAATATTACCCTTAACATTAGTGCATTTAGTAGACTTCCGAAATTTTTACACATTTTGTTATTTAGACTATCCACCTAAGAAAAAATGTTGACCTACCATGGGTGGTGTCCTTTATATATATCCCAGTTTCCACTGTAAGCGCTAAAATCAAATCATTATCTTATGTCATAAAAAGCTGCTACGTGACGCATAAAGGGAAAATCAGGCGCCACAGCCAGGTCGTGGATTTTGTGGCTAAAAATGTGAAAGGCTTATGGCTGATCGATTACAATCGAATCAAAAGTTTGACTGGTCGATAGGCACTTCAAAAAACTTGAACATATAACATTTAAATAATATTAAATCTAGATTTTATGTGTATATATAACACAAAAATACAAAAGCTAATCGTAGAACGTTTTTTTTTTTAACTTTGCCTTAGGTCTAGAAAATGTATGACCTTAACACTCAAAAGGCAGAATTAAAATGTACAAAACGGGGGATTGCCCGCCAAAAGGTATTATTGGCGTATAAATTTTTAATTGGATCAGCTTTTTCCCTGGATCGGACACGTGGAATAATTTAATTTACTACCCATTTATAATAAACGTGAGCATAAGCCATGCCAATAAGAAATACGTAATACGTACAGTTGAATCAATGCAAAGCGTATGCGCTCGTTCATAACTCACTCCCATACATTTTTACGTTTTACGTTCAAACGCAAAAAATGCCTAAAGATAAATTCGGTATAACAGAATGTTTGTTTTGATTCTGAAATTGCATAACCTAACTTTAGCATTGTCCACATATTTTTGCAACGGATAGGAAACTGTTAATTAAATTAGTAACTATGCATCTGTTTCTCCAACCTAAAAGAAAAAGCAGGTACAAAGGCAACATCATTATTTAAAGTGTCTGGAAAGACCATACTGCCTCCTCTGTGTTTGGGCATGCACAACTTTTAAATGTTTACATAAGGCTTACGTTCATTATACGTATTTCTTTTGAGCGGCTCATGCTTACGTCCATTAGGAATCTTCGCTAACAATCGAAACTTCGTTCGGCGAAAGCAAACGAAATGGCCATAGCAGACGCGCTTTCTGGGGCCCGATAGCCGCGGCTATCCGGCCTTTCTGCAAGGAGCGAGAGCTGCCCCGACGTGTGTACACGAACGCACGGACCTCCTCCTGTAAATTAAGTGCTTAGAGCGGGGCACACAAAATTTTATATTAGCCGTCTTTGTTTGCTTTTCGTTCAAATGTATAAGCTATTTTTGTTTACTACGCACGGACCTCTTCTTATAAATAAAGGGCTTAGAATCACGCCACATTTCTTGGTATACTTTCTCTTCAAATCTGTAGATAGATAATATAGATAGATTCAAAGCAGAAGAAAGTATTTTTAGCAGTTACTAAGCAATCAATTTGTAAGTATAACTGAAAAGCCATTCTGTTAACATTCATTGGTGTTTTCTTTTGTGCTCTCAATTGAAATGTAAAAAATAGAACATTTCAACTGTTTTTAATATAAAACTAGGCGTGTTACACACTACTTACGTTGTCCTAGCAAATTAAGAACAATATGGGGTTGTGAGTTATGTGGTTTGATGTTTATTTTGTAATTTAATTTAACTTTAATAAAAGTAACTGGTAAGCCAAATATATGCTTAGAAATATATACAAAGCCGTATATGTTTACAAAAAAGTCATCTATTATAAACTGATTTTGGAGCTTAAGGTTGATGTAGATGCTTACAACCGCTTTGACTAATTATGCCTTTGGACTTAACCTGATCTGAAATAAAATAGCAGCTAAATAAGAAAAGTTCTTTCAAATAAATTCTAACAAAATAACACATGTCACTTTATCTCATGGATTCTACGACTATTTCGCTTTATGTCCTGTGTTCTGTCTTGTCAAGCATTTTTTAACTGAATTCATTCAATTTATCTAAATTTTTCTTTCCTCTTTTAACTGTAAATAGAGTAAGCACTATTTTAAAAAGAAAAGTCTGTTATAATAAAATCGATGAAAGACATATTTTATGTGTTACAACTGTCGCCTTCTATGAGCTACTGATTAAAGAATAGTTATGGTAAATAATTCAATATTTTATCAAGTGCTTACACTTCTGGCACTTTACTGTCATAGTAAATCTAATTGAGCATAGTACCGTTTATGCTTATCATCTGATGCAATTTGATTTGTTCATTTACAATTTATAATTAAAGGGTATCTAATACAATAAACATCTTATTTATTACAAATTACGTTTCTATTGATCATTAAATCAAAAACTGTTATTTTCCGACTCTTCCACTATACAAATATTAACAATTTTATATTTATCCTAGCATAATTAATTTGTACATCCTAGCTAAGTTATAAATAATTACCTTATGATATTTTATATAATTTATGATCTAACAAGAGAAGACTTTGTAATACCACAGAGAAATTTAATTAAAATTGAGATTAATATTAAAACTTATTTCTATGATTCAAATATTTGCAAACGAAAGAGATTAAAATTTTAATTTCAGTTTAGGTCTCCGCAAATAATTATAATTTATGGCAACAAAGCTTTCGTATAAACTTTGTTAGCTATTAAAGTGGTACTGTTATTTCAACTGAAACGACAGATATAATAGTAATTAAAAGGAAAATAAGTTAACTAGCATTTTATCTTGATTATAGTGGCGTATCATTAATAATAAAAAATTATTATTTAAAAATTCTATAATAAGTTTATTATAAAATACTTCTGCTGTTCCATACTGAACTGTGTATGTATTCCTGTTTGGTTGAAACACAGTTAACTTTTGGTAATCTATAAATAGAGTATACATAAAATTTAAATTCTGCTTTTGCTATATACAAATTATTAAATTTGTGGTAGTTTAAAAATACTAGCATAGATTTAAGATAACACGTTTTGCACTTGAAACCTTACAAATGATTGGCATTACAACTGTTTGCTCCTCACCAATCTTTTATTAGGAAGACGTGCGTATACATTTCATTCAAGGTATTCCTTTTCAAAGTATATGCACTTTCGCCATCGTTCTGACAGATTCTGTAAAGTTACTTACTGCAAGTGAGTATATGATTGTAGCACAGCATCACTTATAAACAACTGACTGAAGCTCGTCATTGAAAGAGAATTTATCACACACAGTTTCATTAATTGCACATATGAGACGTAAAATATGTGAACGCATATTATTATATTAAAGCCATGGGCTAGGTCTTCAGTATTCGTGGCGGTGTTAATGAATACGCTAGAGGAATTACTTCGGTGACTTATAGCATGTTTTCATGAAGTGACAACCAATCTACTAGAAGATGGTTCTCAAAATTTTGAAAGACAGTTACCATTTTCTTTAAAATAATCGATCTCTACTGTGGATCCTTGGGACTGGGGCTGGTAATCATATCATTGCTGTTGTACAAATTGCGTCTTAATCTATTTTATTATATACAGGGTTATTTAATTACTTTTTAAATTTAATAGTATTTTTATCGTACCTTTAAACAGAAAAGATATAGGCACAATTAATAAATTTTTGTTTTGGCTTAGTTCAAAAGTAAATCATTTTCCATACTATAAGAACCAAAAACTAAAATATAATTATTACTAAAAATGTATTTAGAATAGTTAAGGGAACGTATATTGTAAATATTATTAGAGTAGGTAATTTTAAAATTTTAAAACAACTCCTATAACCGCAGAGGATGTTTTATTAAACCTTCCTTCTTTTGAAATAAAGCAACCAAGGCTTAGTACTTATAAGATTAGAATAGAAGGACGCGGAATATATTTTGAGTACTTGAATAAACATATCAAGGTCTTCAAATTATTAACAGAGAACTATATACTAATAATGCAGTTGGATCGGATAACGACTATCATGAAGCTTTAGAAAAGTATATAAGGTTTTGATACTAATTCGAAAAGAATAGAAATTACAGTAATTATCGAAGGTAAAAGATTTCATCCGGTGTACAGATGCAGCTAATACGGAGTTTAGAATTAAATGTGCTTTCTTCTATGAAATAGCGAGATGTAAAATTGGCAAGTCATTGCACTAATTATAGGCAATCACGGTACTAGTCTGTGCTCGGACTATGTTATAGAGAAACTTGGAAAACAGAAGAATCTATATTGTGGCGAATAATCAAAAAAAAATTATATACTCAAGTCTAAACAGTTTCTTGGGGTGCTTTAAGATTTTTAGTAAAAGTAACAAAACAACTAATCATTAGACACCAAGAGAACCGCATATATGTGGGAATGAAAAACTTGGTAGGCTTCTTAAGAGAGTAATTTGCAAACAATTTTACAAGAATTAGTTTGTAAAATTTTGCATACAATATAAATGTATTGTATAATGTGCAATGACAACCATTTTAAAGTACTAATAAAGGTATCCATTAGCAAAGTTTTAAAGCTTTGTAAAAACAGAGTAGCTGTATTAACAGAAATCCTTGCAAGACATTGCTATATGAAATAACATTTTTATGTGATAGAGAGTGTGAGAAAAAAGAAAACATTAATTCACTGGCTCTCAAAATGTGTTAGCTTGAAGCACAAAAGTGAGACATGTTTTGGGGAAATATCTTATGACCTTACCTTTTGTATCCTAAACTTTTTTGAAGAGCCAGGGCTACCAAAATAGTGAAGTAAACCAAGCTGGGATTTTTAAAAAAATTATTTAGTGCTTTTTTCACATGCACTTTACTTTGCCTGTATTATTTAAAATTGTCTTGCATTTTACATTGGTGAATTGAATAGTTTGACAAAGTTAATGTTGAACAGATTTATTATTTGAAGGTGTTATTTTCATAGAACTCTACAGTTGTTGCAAGGGGAAATAACCAGATCGAGCCAAAACCGGCAGATATGTTGTAGTTTTCAATCATATCCTTAAATATTCTTCAAAATAAATATTATTGTCATAATTTCACTATGGACACAACTTTGTAATTATAACCTAATGTATATATAGTTTGTCGACCTAAATATCTGAATTAGATCACTCACGCATGTCTTTGTCACTTTGTGGTCGGTCTGGTTTACTCACTTTAAAATTGTAATTATTTAAATCTAACCTTTTTTGTGCCTTACAAAGAGGACTTAGAAATACTTGTATTACCGGCGTCATTATTGATCAACCTATTTGAATTTATTGAAATTTTTGTAATTTTTAATAAAATAATAGCGAAATCTTTCTAAAATTGAGCAACAATATTTTCAATAACAATCGAAATACCGAAGTAGTGTAGACGTCTTTTAGCATTCTTAAAATTTTCAGGATATTTTAGAACTAATTTTTTGCAGTCTTTTTTAAACTCACGCGATTTTGACGGCATTTCAGAATAATTGTAATTTAATATTAATATAACTATTTGTTCATAACATTGTGTTTACCATCGATAATCAAATATTTTTAGGATTAAACATTTTTGTAGTCCTTACCTCATACGTAGCAAAATTCTTTGTAATTTACTTTTAATATTTACAAAAAATGTCATAGTCAGTCCTTGCAGAGTGTAACCAATAAACATCTGTTATTATTTTTAGTTTAACTGTGCTGCTACTGACAATATTTGTTTAATATCTGTCATTAACCTATTGTTGCTAATAATTTATAATTTGTAAAAGTATTTGCAAAATATTGCATAAGGTAAATTGAAGCATTTTATAACTAACCATTTGAGTTGTTAAAATTTATTTGTTTTGCAAAAGAACAAAAAACATTTGAGATAAAGTATGCCAAAATTTTCAAATATTTTTGTAGACAAATCTTTTAAGAATAAAATTAAAATTACAAAAGTGTAGTACATTCGGTAGACTTAATATTGTACGCCCCGTATGGGGTTGCTAGATTCTATATCGGGCGCCTTCCCAGCTGGCAAATAAGGAAATGCTCGGCAGATATGGCGGGTACCGGAGAAATAAAATACCAAAACTAGCATAATGGTGGGCAATAGCGCTATAACTACCGAGTCAAAGTTAATTAGTATAGAGCGGATTTTATGCAAAATGCATAATTTTGCATATTTAGCCAAATAGTGTATATTTTATGCTAAAGGGAATATTTTCTTATTCCATGCATAATTTAACATATTTTTTGTTTTCAACAGATTTATTTCCGAATTTCCCAAACTAAATAATTTTAATGCGGTTTCTTAAGAAGGCAGACAAAAGAAGTATTAAAACACTTACTAATTATCTAACGTTGTGATTATGTACATTGCTTTCAGTAAGAATATTCGTAAGAGGTATTATGATATACCTATGAATTTCAAAACTAGATAGTTTTATTATGGTTTCTCAAGAACTTGAGCACATTGAATAAAAGGATTTAAAACCCCAACTGATTATTTTAGATGCATTTTCTTTAGCAAGCTTATTTGTAACGGTATTATTAAATAGATAAATAGTTGGTTACAATACATTTGCTTGTGAAGAAAACGTGAACATATCAAATTTTGAAGACGCCAAAAGTGAAAAATAATTTGACGTCCACGTAGATAAAAAATTTGTCCAAATTTCGCATGGATGGTGATTAAGGTGATAGAGGTTTTGTACAAATATCTAATTCATGTTACATGCCTGGCTCGTTGTTTAAATAGAGTAGGTGAAGTAATTCGAAATAAGTTTTCCTTAGTAAATTCATTAATAAGTAGCATAAAAAGTGTTTATAAAGGCCCTATTGATGGTTCAGTTATATAGAGCAAAAATTTCCCGACGTTCCCTTGTCTCCTGAGCCTAATCATGCGATAAGATACTTGGCTTAACGCAGCTCTTTTTATGCTAAGCATTTTGAGAAGATAAAAACCCTAATTTTTGAATTTTCAGATAGTTTTGGTACTTTTATTAAAAAATCTCAGTCTATTTGAAGAAAACTAGAACTACGCGATCAGTTAGCATTATTCATTTGTAAGTAAATCAATTACAGCACTGGAGAAAGAAAGAATCCCGTTAAATGGACCTATGCATTTGATAAACAATTTCCAAAAATTAATAACTTCGGTTCCAGGAAATATCGACAAAAAATGTCTCTAAAATTACCTGGTTATAATCGGCCTCAATTTTTTTTGATTAAAAATAATAAAAAACATTTTTTTAATAATGCATATTTTTGCATATTTTGTCATTTTTTAGTGCATAAAATCCGCTCTCTGCTAATCAGAAAATGATTCTGCTATAGGTTTGACTTTATAAAACAAGGAGCGTAGCTGAAATTCGTCAATTCAGTCTTTGTTCTGCACTGCGGAAAGTAAAAGGAAACCACCATACTATCTTTCTAAGAATCTTACTTTACAATTTAGAAACACTATGACAAACAAATCAATTAATGACCCCAAGTACCGGCGTCCCTTAGAAAAGACATGGGTGCGAAGAATCTCCGGGCTTGACATAATGGCCAAAAATATACATAAGGTAGCAACGTGAAACATCCGAAATTTGTATGAAGCTGGAAAAACACGTTACACAATATTAGAAATGGACCGATTAAACATACACATATTAGGCGTTTACAAAACTAGGTGGCCAGAAATGGAAAATTTAGAACTGACAATATAGTATATTATTCATTGAAATGTATTAGTTATTATAATTAACAAATAACTTGAGAAAAACCCTTTTCTGACCGAACTATTTTATTATAACTTAAAGGAAAGACAATAAATTTAAATGTTGCTCAGGTTTAGGCACCGATCGCTGATAAAAGCGAAGAGGAATTTAAACAATTTTATGGAGACATTGACTCTACAAACAAATAAAATTTTAATATTATAATGGAAGACTTTAACTCTAACGTTGGAAAGATACAAGTAAACAATGTTGTTGAGGCTTATACGTTTCTAGGAACAAACCAGAACAAAATCCGCCGCGGATTGGTATAATTTTGCTAAAAAAAAATACACAATTACAAATACATGGTTTAAACTGCCATTAAGAAGACTATATACTTGGAAGTCTTCTCAGAACAGAAATGGAAACTTAGTACTAAACCAAATTGACTTCATCTTTGTTAGTCAAAAGTTTAGGTCAAGTATTAAAAATTTCAAAACTTATCCTAGAGCTGAGTTTTTTCAAACCACAACCTGCTTACCATAAAACTACGGTGCCATGAAATATAAATTTAGAAAAACTAGATAAGGAAACAAAATTAAAACCAATGACTTTAGAAACATTACTCAAGTCTGCTAGAAAACGATAAAAAATAAAGTGCTGGATAACAATATATATTTTAGATTTGATAAGCCATAGAAGAATATAGAAAAATGCAGATCAGAATAAATACAATGAAGTGCTTCGACAAATACAAAGAAAAATAAGGAAAGCGAAAGAAAAATGGTTAGAATCTCAATGTAACGAAATGGAGTTACTTTTAAAGAAACAGAAATATTACAATGTACATAAAAAAATTAAAAAGTATGACATGCATAGGAAAGGACAAAAATGACACTATTTAATGAAAATAATATACTTATTGCTGATGACAATGAAATAGCGCGCAGATGGCAAAATTATGTCGAGACTTTATTTAACAAAGATATGGAGGAGGTTCAAGTCAATTACAGTAGCATAAATAGTCCACGAAATATCTTAAGATCAAAAGTGGAATATGCAGTAAAATCAGCTAAAACAAGAAAATCTGTATACCCAGATGAGACACAAGTGGATATAATTAAATTAATGGGTGACAGAGTAGTAAAAATAGGAAGTAATCTGTTCAATAAAATATATGACATAGGTAAATTACTAATCGACTGACTACAATCCATTTTTGTACGTATTCCAAATAAAAGCACTCCCAAAACAGAGAGATTATAGACTCATTACCATAATTAGTCAAATACTTAAAATATTTTTATAAATAATTTACCAAAGAATTTAAAAAAAACCCGAAGATTGCTTGAGTGAATCGCAGTTTGTTTTTCGCTAAGCACTAGGTACTAAGAAAGCTCATTATAGTATACAAGTGTTAGTAGAAAAATATCTAGATCATCAAAATTGTTTCGTCGATGTCGAAAAGGCATTCTATACTGTTAAACATACTGAACTCATCCGCATTCTAGAACGTATAAACATAGGATATAAAAATCTACGTGTCATAAGGAAGCTCTACTGGAATCAGACTGCAATTATAAAAATAAACATTGAGACCAACAAACTAAACATTAATAAATGATTTAGATAGGGGTGCATACTTTCGCTAACACTTTTTAATATTCATTTAAAGATTGCCATGTTAAAACCCTAACCAATTAACCAAAAGGGATTACAAATTAACAAAGAGTACCTCAACTGTATTCGATTTGTTGACGATATGGCAACTCTCACAGGTAACATTAAAGATTTAAACTATTTCTTAAAAAAGATAAACGACAAATACGCTAATTTTAGGCCTAAAAATTAACCAAAAAAAAAATATACTAAAATAATGATTGTTAATAAAATCCCCATAAACATCAAATCACTTCTTTTAGATGGTAAACAAATTGAACAGTTTAGTACGTATAATTAACTTAAATCCAGATTAAACAAGGTAGCGATAGCAATTAGTCCACAAATCGTAAAGCTTGTTTGTAATTGAGAAACGAACATATCTCAGGACCCCAACCACCTAGAGACACAAACTCTGCGGCTATGAGCTATTCTTGGCGAGACCTTTTCAATGACACCTTGATCAAGTCTCTACCCCTTGTGATTGCTGAGTTGATACTTGTTGAAAGACAGACAGACGGACGAACAAACCGGGGATATTAGCCTTTCCTCTGGTACTCCGTATCAGAAGCCTAAAAGTTAAAATCAGAATAAAGCTAGCCCAAAGCGTCTTCACTAAAATAAAACAGTTACCATGCAATAGATATTTGACTTAGATAGTTGTGCCGGTTCTACTTTATGGCACCGAAACATGGACCCTAAAAATGAGAATGATAAACAGGCTGGAATCATTCGAAATGTGGATTCATCGCTTAATATTTCGCATGCCGTGGATAGCTAGGGTTACAAGCGACGAGGTGCTGAGAACAACGGAAAGGGAACGACAGCTATTAGCAACCGCAAAACGTCATAAAGCCATACTTTGACCATATAATACGCAACTGCAAATACCGCGTGCTTCAACTGATAACAATGTGTAAAAAGAAGGAAAACGAAGAATAGGTCAACGAAACATGTCTTGGTTTAGGAATTTGAGAAATTGAACTAAATTAGGAATTATTTAACATAGTCCAAAACAAAGAAAGATATATTAAAGTGATTGGTAACATTATTAAATAATGACACTTTAAGAAGAAGAATATTTTACGCTACACTTAACACTTTAAAATTTTTATTTTAAAATTATATATCTAACATTAAAATACCATTAAATCTTAAAAAGTGGGTTTTTAGAAGACTTGTAGCAGAAATAAAGACGATCTACCGACATAAGTTAAAGGAGATATGTCTATTCAATGCCGATACCAAAGGGTTTAAATGTATCTATAAGTTATGACTCTTTTTGGATAAGTCTTCTTCATCGTATTGCAAGAATTTAAAAAATTGACATACAGGTATCGCATAAATTAACAGAACACAAGATGTATATACTTCTCAGACATAATAAGAAATCTCTTTGAAGACGATTATGTACAATAACCACAAACGAGCTGGACAATTGTTAAACTACGAAGCCACTCCCAGATAGCATGTTCGTCTTTATTTCATAAAGATCGTAGTAGTGTAGGTATTATTTACTATCCCTTCTTATAACCTCGTAAAACAATTACAACATAGTACCATTGTGAGAGCACTGAAAGTCACGGGGTAAAGACTTCAGCTTATCATATGGTGGTCTTGAGTTCAAGTCTCGGGTCAGTGACAATGACAAACTTCAAATACTCTTGGGCGTCATACAAACGGCTCTGGCGATTGTAAACTAAATTTTCCTTTAAAAGCCAACATGTTAAGCTAGCCACCTGTCCGGTTTACGTCCAACATTTGTCATAGTACCGCACACTAATATCCTATATAAAAGTAGTAGAAGGAGAGTACTACTGTAATGAATCAGACATATATGACAATAGGATCTGCGTTTAAAACAACCATGTTCTCCATACCAATTTAAGATGTTTTGTAGCACGACCAATACTGGGAAAATAAAAAAAATTGCTTTCTCCCATCTTATGCTCCTAGTTTTTCAGAAACAGGTTTTTACCATTTTTTGAGGCTGGACCAAACACATGTTAACCGAAAGATTGTCATTTGGGTTTTGCAAAGCTGCCGAAGCAATAACAATTTACATTTCTTTTCGAAAATACAAAATTCTTACCCCATTTGGGTTTCGGCAGGAGAAAATTAATGTAAACAGTAATTATTTTGTAAAACAACTTTTTCAGATTAAAAATTGTCATTTATGTGTACCATCCAAAATATATTGCTCTTGCATTTTTCGTAGTTTGACATTAATCGGGTTTTTTTTAACAAAACTATCACTTTGTTATTCATGGGCAACACAAACACAAATTCAAAACAATCCCGGAATTCTGCCAGCTGCTAAATTACGCGAAAAGTTCCTGTTTCGGGAGTTAACGTCCTGACGCGCGGATAAGTTTACGTTTGCTAAGCGAAAACTGAACGTTTCTCTATGTATACCTAAACTGCAGACCGTAACCCGTTAGTGCAGGGCCACAAACTGCACGAAAGCAGTTAAGCATCAACTTTATACCGTAATTGTAGTCGGGATTTATTTCGTGCAACGGTCATTTGCTTCCTCTAGAGCAGCATTCGCTTCTGAATCTTTAATCGCGCTATATTCCAGAAACTGCCATTCTGCAGCTTCATTAATAACTCCGGCGCTCTCCTCAGCTTAGTGGAAATTTAACGTTACAGTTGACAAGCTGTAAACTCATAATAACGACCAGTCACGCTTTTTTAGTTTATATAGTGCTGCTGACAAAATATAATGATGTTACAGGGTGGGCTTTTTGTGCCCAAAGCGTATAATCCTCTATTTGCGCTAGTTTTTGGAGGTACAACACTGTGCTGAAACAAAAAATTATTAATTTACACAGCGTCCATGCTTTCTTTATGTTTACAATATGTTGAAATTTTAGTTTTTAAATTAAAGCATCTAGCCATTAATAAATGTTGAAATAATAAAAAAAATTAGCCTAACAAGCTAAGCAAAAACTG
The DNA here is from genome assembly GCA_036346155.1 of Sinelater perroti. NCBI lineage: Eukaryota > Metazoa > Arthropoda > Insecta > Coleoptera > Elateridae > Sinelater > Sinelater perroti. The sequence continues at coordinate 6,452,098 of JARFIY010000231.1, forward strand.
CAAAATACAAGTTTGAAAAGGTGAAACAGATGCTTAAATATTTAAACGAGTAAACATTCTGAAAGTACAGTAAGCTAGAAAATAACGTTTTTGTACTAGATTCGTTTGTATCTCTGAAAATCAATATCAAACAAAGGGCAAAAAAATTGATATTTGTGGAGTCTGGCAGTTACAAAAAACGTGGAAAATGTATTACTCAGACAAGTTAAATATTAAAGAAGTAAAAAAGAAAATGTGAATGCACAGAATAATTTGATTGATAGTATATCCTAACAAAAATTACAATTATATAAAGTAACAATTTGATAAAATAAAAAATTAGAAAACAACAAAAGTAGTTGATAGGTAACTTAAAAAGATTTTAGGAGCCAAAAAATAATATTAAAATTTTTAATCATAGATAGTGATAATATATATTTTAGTTTTGTAGTAGTTGTAGAGGCGTACCATTATTATTATTAGTAGTACCTGCGGAAACAAGCTTTATAATCTACTATACAATTATTTGGAGACTACTAGAATATGTTTATGTAACGAGCTTTTAATAAAATGTTACAGATATACGGAAAATAAGTTAGCAATAAAGTACTTGTATATTGCATAACTTTAGTCATCTAAATATCCAACCTCAGATGGAACAATTCTTTCCCAGCGAACAATAATTTATAAATATTTATAAAAATGATGAGGGGTTGCCCGCAAAAAGATATTTTTGGCGTTCTTTTCACACGCCCTTCCTCAAATTTTTGAAATGTGGGAACGTATAAATTTTTAACTGGATCGGCTTTTTCCCTGGATCGGAAATGTGGAAAAATTTAACTTACAATCGAAGCTCAGCTCGGCGGAAGCAAACCAAATGGCTGTTGCAGATGCGCTTTTGCGTTCGGTAATGCAGCGACCCGATAGTCGTGACCGCCCGGCGATTCGGTAAGAAACGAGAGCGGTCACGATGTGCGTGTACAAACACACAGACCTCCTTGTGCAAGTTAAGCGCTCAGAGCGGGCCACGCAAAATTTCGTATCAAGCATTTTTGTTTATTTTTCGTTTAAATATATAGGCTGTCGAAGACCACGCCACATTTCTTTGTCAACATATTTAAATGTATAGATAGACTGTTTTTATTTTCAAAAAATGTAGTCCAAGTGACCAAAGATAAAAATAGGTAATAATCATATGAAAATACATTTTGGGGTTACGGAGGATAAGGGGAAATTTCTTATCCTAAATTCACTATTGTTTCTCTGGTCTCTAGGCAGTGTGTAGTTACGTTTTACTAGTGCTGATTGTTTTTGTGAAATGCATCAAGCACTCGTTAGAAATGTTCACTATAAATGCTTTCTGTGAAATTTTGACCAACTCTTACATTCTTGGTGAATAATTCCTTTTGAAGTTTACCAAACCAGATAAAAGGGCTCTTCGTGGTGTCAACTTTCCTTTACGACTTTGTGCTACAGGACCACTTGATAGGTAGTGGTGAATATGTTTATAGTTAAAGTTCATCATTCATTTGATTCAAAAAGTTGTCTATTAATTAGAAATGCTACAGATTATAAGACGTTATAATTTGTTGTTGTAAATTAGTTTGTGTTGTACCCACTTACTTAATTTTCACTTCTTTCCTATTTTCGTCATTCATTTTAAATAATTCTATAATCTGCTGACACATTAAAGTGAATTTCAGATTTCCCTCTGTTCCTTGCTATTTTTTTACTTCTTCTATACTTTTCCTTTTTTCTTGTTTGTGTCCATCCGTGTCAATCTGGGCTTTCCCTATCTTTTTTTTTGCTTCTTGTTGCGTAGCTTTTCTTGGTAATCGCTCTTCTCCCATTCTTACCACATGTCCAAACTATCTCAGTTGTTTTTTCTGTATTGCATCAGTTCTTATATGTTAGGCGGCCAATTTTCTACTTTATTTTTTATAGTGCAGGTGAAATTTGGTTTCGTTACTTCGTCCTATCTTGTTGATTAGCGTAGCACTAATTTGATGATATACTCTTGTTGTTTTGGATATGCGGTTGCGAATATACTGCTCAATTGATTCAACTTGACTTATAATTACCCCTGGATATTCATAACAGTTTACTTCCTCTAAGATTTCCTCGCATTCAATATTTATGTTTCTTTCTGGGCCTTGTTTATTTATGCGTATTATTTTACTTTTGTTGATGTTTATATTCATTCCTGCGTGTTCTATTTTGGTACTCTATCTGTTTACAGCTTGTAGTTTTCTCTCATTATCTGGTATGAACACAATATCGTCAGCAAATACTAAGTTTTGAATATTTACTGCTCTCATGTTTTAATTTCCTAATTTGGTTACGAGCACATTTTCTTTGCTTTCTTTAATGATTTGAACTATAATTATTATAAAGAACAGTGATTTCAGCGAGTCCCTATGTTCAATACCCCTTCAATATTAAAACTATTAGACTATCGGCTATTTACCTTTACCATTCTTTTTGTCTTTACGTACAGTCTCTTTGTCGGTTCTATAAGTTGTTTTTAAATTCCTGTTTTTTCCATAGCTTTGCTTAGTGTAGATTTTGGAACTGTATCGAGGGTTAAATGAGAGGTATAGTGAATTTTTTTCTATTTTATTTCTTTTGCTGTTTCAGTGTACATGTGTGATCTTGAATTTGCCTGTTTTTTCTACAAGCTGCATATTTCTCTTGTAATTGATTTCCTATGTGGCGTCTGACTCTTCTTTCTATTATCCTACAGTAAATTTTTTGTATGTATGACGAGGACTTATGGCTTGGTAGTTATCGCATTCCCCAGTTTTTCCTTTTTGTAGAGCAGTTATTATGTTTTCTTTCCAGTCTTTGAGTAAATCTTTTCCTTCCAAGTTTGTTTTAGAATATTTTCCTAATTCTACTTTGTAATCTTCTTCCTACAGTTTTTTTGTAGCTCCACTTAACTTGTTTTTATCTCTTCTGGTCTGTCTTTGATTTGAATTGCTATAAACTTCCTGTCATAATACGTGCTTCATGTATTAACTATTCTATCTTACTCCGTTATTAAATTTTATTTTCTGTTTTTATATACCAAGTTTGTTTACTGTATTTTCCTCTCAAAACTTTTTCTTGTTTCCTTAGTTCTCTTTTATTTTTCTAGCAAATTTTTCACACAAATCTATTTTTGCTCCTTTATTTTCTTTTTGCTTTATTTCGTTTTATAATGTAGTTTTGTTTGTTTTCTTCATTGCCCGTATATAGGTATATTGTCCAAGCCACTTTTTTTTCTTCGAGTTTTCTTTTACTGTGTTATTCCATTATGTTGTTTGTTTTTGATTGGGATCTGTTTTATTCGTTTCGTATACTTCTTTGTTGTTACAATAATTGGAGTTTTTAGTATCTGCTACCTTTTCTCTTTGTTCCATCTGTATCCCTGTTGTTGTTGCTTATGCTATAGGATTATAGTTTTTGCTCTAGTTTGTTGCGGTATTCCATCCTTTTTGTGGTATTTTCAATTTTTCAACTTTAATTTTTTATTATTTCTTTTACTGCTAGTTTTCTTGTGTAGAATATTTTGTTTGCAACTACCAGTTTATGGTCTGAATTTATTTCCACCGCTTTATTACCTTCACATCTAATATAGCATATTTGCTTCCTCTTATGTAGGTGCTGTAATGAATGGTGCTAACCGCGTTCCTGCTATCTGCTTTATATGTCATTTCATGTATATTTTTATAGTTGAAGTAACTATTTCCAATTTTTATTTCGTTGTCTATACAAAAATCAATCATTCTGTTTCCATTCCTATGTATATTCTATCACTGCCATATTTTCCAAGTACTCCATGCCTTCCTTCTCAAGCTCTACCTAATTGGGCGTTCCAGTACCCCATAACCACTACATGTTTGCTTCTATCTCCTGCTATATCTATAACTTCCTGCAAACTTATGTAAAACGCATATTTTCTATTATGTTGGCATCCTTAATTGGTGCATTTATCTGTATAAATGTTACTCTCTCATTCATTATTATGTTAACCAACATCATTCTTGAGTTGATACCCTCTCATTCTGTTATTTTATTTGTAATATATTGGCTTATTATTATCCCTTCTCCTTCTTTCGCTCTCTTTTCTATTGATACCTTCCAGTTTATTAACTTGTACCCCTTTTCCAGTGTTACCTGCTTTGTACTATTCTTCTTAATTCACTTTGTTTTCAAAATCCTCACTTTATTTCTTTTTATTTCTTCTATCAGCTCTACATTTTTTTATTTCAACCTCTAATATTCCGTATGCTTATTCTTGTTTTTTTTCTCGCTTTACTTGTCTTCTAAACTTTAGTCCATTTCCGAACCGTCTTTTATTCTCTGAATCTAGACACCTTGCACGGGTGATTAATCCAGCCGCAAGAGCCTAGTGGTACCGCCCGACATTGGATCCCCAGAGCCTCGTTAGTTTCTAGCAGGGTGCACTACGTGCAGGTGAGATGGACATTTAGGTATGCTAGAAATTTTTGAGTTTTCATATCCTGTACCGTCAGTACCAATATAAAATTGTTAATAAAAATATTTAATCATATTTGTTAAAGAGAAAATTTCTAGGCTATTGATTAGCGTCTATATTTATTCCACCCCACAATAAATTAACTCAAAAGCCTTTAATCAGTTTTTCAATGATAAATTTATAAAAACATTGTAATATGTGAAAATTAGATGAATTACATGAAAACAATATACGATTAATAAAAATTTTATATTGGAAATAATTTGCAACAGTACATGTAGAGGAGGAAAAACAGAAGAACAACTAATTACAAAAGAGATAAAACAAGAATGTGTCCTTTCACCGATTCTGTAAAATACATACTCCCAATGCATGTTTTAAAAAACACTATTGGAGACTAACGAAGAAATTAAACTAATTTTTATTATAAATAATATAAGTAACATATGCAAATTATTTCGATGTACTGGCTGAGAACTTAGAAAATGTGCAGCTTCAAATAAACACAGTAAAATAAAGACAGCTTAGAGATGAGACAAAAAATAAATCAAAGAAAAATTAAATACATAGTTATTAATAATTATCCTATAAATATTTACCAATTAACTAGTAATGGCAAATCTACAAAAAATTTAATAATATTAAGTATATGGGTTTGCGGGTTAACAACGAACTAGACTTAAGCAGATAAATAAGAGCTGGGATAGATATAGCTATAATCTCATTCATTAAATGTAAATCTTTGTTATGTGACGATCACCGGCAAGCTTAACTTAAAATAAAATTCATTAAAACGTTACTAGTTTGTAGGGAAGCTTTAACACTAACGAAAGTTATTATAAGGCATACTTTTGTCAACTATTGCAAACATCCAAAATTGTGGCTATTTCAGCAGTCTTTTTTTCACTATAGACTAGTATTCTTTAGTATGCCTATCGCGAGGTACAGTAGGCTGCATTTTTAGGTACATATTTGATGTAGTTGTTAAGGTGCCATTGAATAACTAATTTTGAGTAATGGCGCATTATAAGGTTTGGTAAAATTGTGGGTTAGTGTGGGTTAGTCAAAAATAAAAACAGGCGCAGAAGTGATAAAACTATACGTACTTTTTACTTTCAACTTTTTTCAGTTTTCAAGAACATTTTTACAATTTGGTTCTGTGTAAAAATTCTGAGCAGCAATGCAATTGTAACTTTTCGAAGCTGTATTTGATTTTATTACCCTAAGGACAAACTTAGGTGACAACTTCTTCTAGTAAAGCTTTCTGCAACGGGCTTTTATTGGTTATTTAGATTTGTAGCCTTATCTTGTACAGTTTTTAAATCTTAGAACTCCCCAATCTTGTTCTGAGTTAAGAAGAAATATTTGTATTCTTTGTAAAATGCTTCAAAATCTTCTTTGTCGATTTATGGTCTGTTCTATTCTATTAAGAAACATTACCAGACTTTAATAGTTAGATATTTTGTGAAATATCTAATAACATCTATGGTCGTGATTTTTTCAAATTTAGTATTTTTGATAGTGTCACTCATAGACTAGATTTCATTTTACAAGCATTTACGCAGTATCAACTTTCTCCATTCCAGTTTACGTAAATACAATTTAATAATTTATAACGTATAAAATTTTTATAAAGCTTTATGTTTACGTATTATTTAGCTATTTCAATACTAAATGTACCCTAATACTAACGTTTCTAAGATGTAAATGCGATTAAAGATATCTAAATTTTTGGAGTTTTTTTTAATGAGCACTTTAAGTTAACTTGCGTACAACATTAGAACATAGTTTTATGTGTTTACGCTTGTTTTTAGTAGTTAATTTATCAGCACTTGCTGATTTCCATCCTCTGTTACACACTTGAGATCTTAGAACATTTTAGAAGCTTTTGACTAAATGGATTTTCATTTTCATTTTCCTAGCAGAATTATTATTTATAAAATTAGATTTTTATCGCAAAAATATCGGATAACAATTTTTGGCGTATTGTGAACTTATTTGATCTGGCCAAAATACGGAATCATCAATTTGTAATTAGCTCGAATGTAGAGAATAAGTCGAATAACTTCAAACTAAAAGTTGAAAGCAAAGCTATATTTATAAAAATTGTAGCATTATCAAAAACTGTTAAAAAAACTAGAGATTTTCGGATTATGTCATAATTTGGCTTTCGATGAGTGAGTGTCGTTGTTTATCCTAGCGAAAATTAAATGCTGCGCAAGGCTGAACCCTAGCGATATGATAACTGTACTAAGAGATAGCAAACCTATCTTAAGACACTATATTTTTAAGTACTCTATCAACTATTTTAAACTTGTATTTAGCCACCAGTATTTTAGCAACTTATAATTCAAATTCCGCCAATAATCAAAAGTCAAATAATGTTTCATACTATAATCAATTGTTTTCCCCTACTTAATTTGCCAACTGCTAAGCAGTCTTTTAATATCCTTTCTGAACCACTGAACCTCAGCTGCGCGATTTGAAAAGAATATTACATAAAAAACTAAATATATTGCAGAAATATCTCAAGTAACCACCGTAAGTAAATTTGCACCCATATAAACATAAAAATGTAAATAGTAACAAAGGGCAAGTAACTTAAAAATTACTATTTATTTATACATGGAAGAGTCAATTCTATCAAATGCTTAAAAATTTGATCAGCATTACGAAAGGAAAATCGTTCAATGTAAAGCACTACATAATGTACAAATCAACAAGCAGAATCCAGAAACATAAAAACTAGCTAAACATTTTAAAGACGAAAAAATCGTACATCATACTTGTCAGCTCAAAGAAACTTAAGACTATAAAGTGACAATACTTAACTTACACTAATGAATTCCGATTGCAGATATAAAATAAGATTTAGAAAATCAGGGCCGTGGTGTTTCCTGCATTTTAAGTATCAGGCGTATAGTATGACAAGCAAGCATGCTCTAATGCTACCCTTTGTCGATTTGAAACCTTCACCAAACGATAAAAATATTTGTAGAATTATTCAAAATAAACTTTATGATGTTTCTTTCTTTATTTAAGTGAAAATGATTGGAACAATAAAATTTTATCTTTATCACCGTAAGTTGTTATATATAAAAAATTATGTCAGCTAAATATCTTCCACTACTACGTTGTTATTTGTTAGTGAATTATTTCATAAAGCATTCAAATAAATATGGCTTTAGTTTAGCAATTGAAATTTAGATATTCTCTCTTCGTCGTAGCAGGTTTGTGATATAAATCCGTTAAAATCGCTGCTTATAGATAAAATATAAAAATTTCCACTGGAAAAAGTTGGTCAGTTTCAAGACGGGCTTCATACCTGTCAAATTAAATAAAATACTTAAGACTGGCAATGTACAAAGAATTAACGTGAGCCCAAATGTAACAACGAAAAAACTATAAAATTCAAACAAATGCATTGGCTTCTTCGACACATAAAATAATTTTCTATTGTACAAATCTATAATTAAATCAACTTCTGCTTAAAAAGTCTAGTTGCAGGCATGCACGAAGCTTTTAAACACAAAAAGGATCATATCCGGCGCTACTTGCTATATCAGTAATTGAACCCTGCATAGTGACTGAGAAGAAATTCGCAGACTCATTGTCAAATATCTTGGTAGACTAGCTAGTTGAAAAACACCAACAAATAAAATATTGTACTAATCTATGCTGTTGTTGCACACCCCCTTTCACAACGTTACTTTCAATTCACTCATTTACAGTGCCTTTGTAAATTTGCTTTAACTATCAATTTAAATAATTAAGTTTTCGTTTAGAAAAATTCTTGCGGTACTTGATTTTAGGTTCTTTTATAAAGACGCTTAACCCAATTTGTTTGCTGCAGCACAAATAAAAACATGGTTGTTAAAAAATTTGTACCGCAACCTTAATTTTGTTTTTTGTTAATTCAACTGCATTCAGGTTTTGTTAAATTATTGAAAAATACTGTGAGTGGTTTGTTTTAGAAAATTATCTTATTTAATATACCACGCAATTATGCGTAGGATTACCCAGATTATCTTTAAAACATATATTTATAATGTATAGTAAATATTTTTAAACTAAATTACAGCAACAAATGTTACTTAAACCATGAGGTAAACGGATTTTCAGAGAACACATCTTATTAACTAGGGATTAAATTATTTGTAACATAACCCTGAAAATTTAAAAACAAATATGTTGAGTGAGAATTTAAAGTTCTACCCCACTAAATGGGAAATCAAAATTAATAAAATAATCGCACTAAAAATGTGATTTAACTGTTCTGATTTCCAACAAATGGACTACCCAACGGATCATGATAATTCTTACGGCAATAGAAAGAGAAACTCTTCTAAGGGTTTCAAAAAAAATAGGCATGCAATACTGCTGTGGTTTACCACTATAGAGCAATAGTAATAAATATGGCCCCTAGTAAATGTAAGTAGTAATTTTGTTTTTCATCTGCCTGAAACTGTAAATCAGTACAATGTGCGTATTTGGAGGACTAAAAAATTTCGCGTAGTCACAGAACATATTCAAGACTCATCGAGAGTTAATGCCTTTTGCACTATTTTGCCTGTGTGGGGTTGCTAGTCCCCCATCGGGCGCCTCCCCAGGTGGCGGATAGGGGAAAGCTCATCAGATATGGTGGGTAACGGGAAATCAAATACCAGGGCGGACCAAAACTAGCTGACATGAGGCAGCAGTATGTAGTACTTACTTAGGGTGGAGAAGAAGATCTTCGGTACAGCCTAATATTAGATAGACAGAGGCGAAAATTACATATTAAATTTGACCGGTTCTGTTACTGGATGAGGAAGGCAACGGAAACCACCTCATTAATTGCATTGACACTGTCAATGTTCCCTAGTAAAATCAATTACGGCGAAAGTTTCAAAGAGAATGGGCCTCAGTTCCCGGCAGCCCTTCGATGGGCAGAGGCTGCTAAGAATCCCCGGGCGGAAAATTAATATTTGTACATGGAATGTAAAAACATTACATGAAGCTGGAAAAGTACATAACGCCATAAGGAAATGAATCGATTATCAGTCGATATTTTAGGCATCAGTGAAATGCGTTGGCCTGGATCAGGACAAATTAAAGTTGCAGAACATACTATATACTATTCAGGCAACGATAACGGTCAACACCATAACGGCGTCGGAATTATAGTCTCAAAGGATATGAGCCCATGTGTGGAAAATTTTATCCCTATTTCGGAAAAGTTAATCTTAATCACATTAAGCACAACACCAATCAAATGCAACATCTTGCAGATATATGCTCCAACAGCTGATAAATCTGAAGAGGAAATAGAATTGTTCTATAATGAACTAAACAAAATTATTAGCAAACTCAAAAGAAAGATCTGACTATCGTGATGGGCGATTTTAACGCCAAAATAGGTAAAGGAAATGCGGCGAGTTTGTTGGAGCGTACGGTCTAGGCGAACGAAACGAGAGAGGTGATAGACTCAACATCTTCGCACAAGAGCATCAATTAGTAATTACAAACACCTTCTTTAAACTGCGGCCAGAAGGTTATATACTTGGATATCTCCATTAGATAAACCCGACCATATAGTAAGAAATCAGATAGATTACATGCTAGTAAGTCAAAGATTTAGGAACTCTATAAAATCAGTTAAAACATACCCTAGTGCGGACATAAGGTCTGATCACGTCCCATTATTAGCTAAAATGTGCATAAAACTGAAGAAAGTTATAAAAAGTAAAACGACAAAAAATATGACTTAAATCAGCTAAAGAACCAAAACATCAAATTACAAGTGGAACAACAATTAAAAGGTTTTCTAAAATACTCTGCAACAGACAACGTTGACGCGGAATTAACAAAATTCAAGACAAAACTAGAAGAAGTAAGTAATGAGTATCTAAAACCAACTAAATCAAAAAAACAAGCATGGATGACGGACGAGATTTTAGAAATGATGGAAGAAAGAAGAAGAAATAAGAATGGAGATATAAAAACTTATAATACCATTCACAACAACATTAAGAAAGCTATAAGGGCTGCTAAAGAAACTTGGTTAAAAGAACAATGTGCTGAAATTGAGTCACTAGAAAGAAAACATGACAATTTTAACATGTACAAAAAAGTTAAAGATGCCGCAGGACTTTTTAAGTCCAAAACAACAGGTTGCATGAGAGATGATGCAGGAAATGTCATTGTAGACAAAATAACAAGACTAGAAGTATGGAAGAAATACGTTAAAGAACTTTTTGAGGATAAACAGCGAAAAGTCATAAAATCAGAGCCATGCCACGGGCCCGGACATTATGAAAGATGAAGTGCGGGCAGTGATAAAACAAATGAAAGTAGGTAAAACAGCAGGCCCGGACGGAATTCATTCAGAATTTTGTAAATTATTAGATGACGATGCAATAAACTGGTTAACTAGTATATATAATTACATTTATGATACGGGTCAAATACCGAAAGATGGCTTAAATCCACGTTTATTGCTATACTCAAAAAAATCTAGTGCCAAATGTTGTAGCGACTACCGATTGATTAGTCTCATGAGCCACCTACTAAAAATGTTTTTGAAAATAATACATAAACGCATCTTCAGACTTTGTGAAGAACAATTAAGCCAAACCCAATTTGGATTTCGTAGTGCACAAGAGAAGCGCTATTTGCTCTACAAGTATTATTTCAACGTTGCAGAGATGTTAACATTGATATCTATACATGCTTTATAGATTATCATAAAGCATTTGACAGCGTTAAACATGATAAACTCATACAAATACTGAAAAACACTGGTATTGACGACAAAGATCTTCGAATTATAACTAATTTGTATTGGAATCAATCTGCAAACATCAAAATTGAAGGAGAGCTGTCAGATGATGTAGAAATAAGACGCGGAGTGAGACAAGGTTGTATTCTATCGCCCTTGTTGTTCAACGTCTACTCGGAACAAATATTTAACGAAGCTCTGCAAGATGCGACAGAAGGCATTTCAGTAAACGGAGTAAAGTTGAATAACATAAGGTACGCGGACGACACAGTCATATTCGCGGACAATTTAAAAGGCTTGCAAGATATTATGACTAACATCATGACTATCAGTCAACAGTACGGGTTAAAGTTAAATGCAAAGAAAACCAAGTATATGGTTATAAGTAAAAACAATATTCCACTTGAACCCTTAATAATAAACGGCGAAAAGATTGAAAGAGTAAAATCAATTATCTATCTAGGCACTTCAGTCAATGATCAGTGGGATCATTCAGTAGAGATCAAGTGTAGAATAGAAAAAGCCAAAAGCTCATATATTAGAATGCAAAAACTATTCCAAAAACCGAGATCTAAATATCGAAATAAAAATAAGACTGTTAAGGTGTTACGTATTCTCAGTCTTGTAGAGATACGGAGTAGAGTCCTGGACGTTGACTGCAGCTACAATGAAAAAATTAGAGGCATTCGAAATGTGGCTATATAGACGTTTATTGAGAATACCATGGGTTGATCATGTGACAAATGTGGAAGTTTTACGCAGAGTTAACAAAACAACTGAAGTAATAAATACAGTTAAAATCAGGAAGTTACAATATCTTGGACACATTAGCAGATATGAAGAACGTTACGGCTTACTTCAACAAATACTTCAAGGCAAAGTAGAAGGAAAGCGGGGACCTGGAAGACGACGCATTTCATGGCTCAAAAATTTAAGATCTTGGTTTTCGATGACGACCACTGGACTTTTTCGAGCAGCTGTTAATAAAATAAAAATCGCCACATTGATCGCAAACATCCGAAACGGATAGCACGAGAAGAAAAAGAAGCACTATTTCGAAATAGAAGCTGCACAAACCATTTTACTTTAAAAAGCTCATGGTCACTGTAGTAACTTGCTTAAACATTTTGGAAAACTGTCTGATGCCACAGTTGAATGAAGACTACATATTTTAACAAGACGACTGTTCGGCTCACTATCTAAATAAAAATTTGCTAAAAGGATAGATGGCAATGCAATACTATTATAATACTCTCGATTCTCTGATTTGCTGGATGGTCGCAAAAGTCGTTTGCGCTTCCAATTTTTAACATCGAGATTAGTACAATTTTTGTCCCACTAAAAAGCTTAGTGTTGTCTTCAACGGTATAGATCGCCGTCTATGTTGTTTAGGGCAAAGGTGTGATGAAGGAAAATACGACCTGTTGAATACCGGTTCAACTCTGCGAGAGCGAGAATAGTATCCGGGAGTTCTTAGCCTCCAAAGATCAGCATTGATATCGCAGGAGAATCGAGCAACTGAATAAAGTGTATTGAGTCGAATAGCCTGTATTTAACAAAATGAATACTCCTATCACGTTTAATATATCAAAATTCCCTCTAGTAAGCCCAAAATCATGCCAACTTAGTTGGTAAAAATTAAAAACGCAAACGACTTAATAACCCTTTAAAATTATTTGTTGTGGGGTTTGTGAAGTAAATAATCTTTGCACTACTAATATATAAAATCTTTGTAACTTTATTATAACTTCTGTGCTTTTGGTATACAGTAATGTTTTGATATGCGTGTGAAATTAAATGAATTATTATATAGTATAAACAAAAACGAACATTTTGAGATTTGACTTAATTTCAGATTAAGATTGACATATTGAGCTATAAGTATTCTGACATATAAAAATGTTAGTAGAAACCTGTCTCAAACAACAGCAAAAGCAGTTCTAAAAGCATTCCCGGAGTTGTTTTAATTTCGCCAGTCGACAAAGAAGCAGCAACTGCTTGTTTTTTTCAATTTGCGCATTCTTCGAGTAATGAATAAGCCGAAATCGCGACCGCGACTTCGAATCACTGAAGGCATTTCAAATTAAGGCTTCCGTTGGCGACCGCGGTGGAAAGATTCCGCGTGCTATTAAATTGTCGTATACGCCGTTGCAGCGCGCCCAGTATTTCTTAATAAAGCTCTGTTTCATATTGTCCTGCTGCTGGATCAGTAACCCGACCTATATGGTTCATAATGTCCGCCAAGCCATCACATATAAGCATTTATTGTAGATCGTAGATAATGTTATATTGCACCGGTTTACGGGGTTTTAATAAAATATATGGTTAATAACAGAGGTCCTGTCAGCCGCCGTTAATGGCGATTCTTACTTGGCAGTTAAAACCGCCGAAATGGTTGCGTCGGTAGAGATCTTATCGGCCGCGATTACACGAGATTAGTTCTAATCTTCTGTTGTCGCCGTCGCATTCTATTTGTGTGTGGTCTCCGAGTACAATATAGAGGCATAATAAATTTCTTTGAATAAGCTGGATCTCTATCTCGGTAGCAAACATACTATAACACTTAAATACGGAACGGCAACGGAATTAAATACAACTAATACACAACTCAACTGAAATTGTTTACACTATTAGTGACTATCATAAATGTAAATACAATTTAATACACCTGTTCTTGTATATCCTTATTGCGTGATAAAACATAATAGTTGTTTTACTTTATTTGTACCTTTTTTAACTGTATGAAATTATGAAATACCTTAGAACTTTTTTAATGTTGATTTGCTACTTCTTGGCATTAAAAAATTAAACAAATAACTAAGCATTGCAATATGAGAATTAAAGGTGTAGATGCGTTTAAAAATGTAATTAAAAATTTCAACTATTTTATTTTTATACATGAATTTAACAAAACTATAAACGAAAAACCTGCTGCATCTCTTTTTACACAAGAGTTGAAATAACTACTGTCGTATACTAAACACAAGTTTCAATTTATTGTAGTTGCACATGATTGCTAAGAGCGTCTAAAATAAAGTTTTGCCTGTGAGATGTGTTAGAAAAATGAACCATTAAATATTATACTGGCAAATTTTCCATAAAGTTTAATGAATTTGCTACTGCGACTTAAAAAGGTGACAATGGTCTGCAATTTAAAGCATTCTGTACCCATCAGTGTGCAGATGACACACAGAGGGCCAAGAAATAAAGCACAAATTTCTTTTGGGTAAATATTTAACCTCAAAACCAGACGAAAATGAGGTGAGAATAAGAACTAATGCCATACCTTCTACTGACGTTGAAAATAATCAGTAGTCTGTTAAATATGAACCAGTTAACTATCCATCAGGTTTTAACACATGCATGAGAAAAGTGCCAAGATGTTTTTAAAGAATGTCAAGGTTGAGTAAAAGACCAAGAAGAGGAATGTGAGTCTTAATCTTTTATACCATCACGAGAAAGAAGCAAAATCATTAATCCGGTAACCAGAGGTGATGAATCAAAGATTTTTGAGCACGACTTTGAGATAAAATACTAAAGTCAAAAGAGGTGTATTCTCTCCGTACCACGAAAGCTACAATGAGCAAAAAATCAAATTGATGTTCGTCCTTTTTTGTAATAATTGGGCAACTGCTCACTAGGAAGAAAATGTTAACCAAGTTTTATATCAGAAATTTCTTGAAAGGTTCAGGATGGCAATTTTGCATTATAACACCCACCACAGACGGCAGACCCCAGCAACAATTTTTTGCGAAAACAAGCATTTTTATGATTCCCCAGACACTCATTCGTGGGATCTCTTTTTTATTATTATTATTGGCGCACTTATCGAACTGCAGCCACAATGGCTTATTGTGCTAACATGCACACTTAAAGCTAGGACATCACATACACCTTTGGGTTGAGCAAGACTCGAACTCGCCTGCGCCGGCTCAGAGGAACAATGATCTTGCCAACTAAGCCATTACAGCCCTTTGCGGTATCTCAGTCCCTGTGATTTTTTTTGATTTTTTTGGCTAAAAGGCCACTTGAACGAGCACTGTTTCGATATTTTCGATAATGTTTAGAAGAGCGTACGTAACCAGGTGGCGAAGGACATTTTATAAAAGACCTTCCAGAACTGCTACAAATAATAAATAACCGTTTATCGGTATGTAACTGCCCAAGGGAACTACTTTTATTTGTACAATGGATAAAATTTATGATTTAAAGCGTATTGCTACCTCACAGTAACCAAAATATAAGCACTGTCAACGTTTTAAAAGTTTAGTTCCGTTAAATGTAAAACAATTATTCGAATGTAATTCAGACTCACAATACCGCGTTAATTTTTGCAAAATTAAAATTTATCAACACATCAGTGCATCGGAATGTACTATGGATTGCTCTACATAAGACTCCGATATTTAAAAATAATTTGCGGAAGAGAAATGTTTTTCAGAATGTTGACTTTTGAAATTTCAGTTATATCACTGACTTACAATGTTTCGCTCTAAAATTATAGCTGATAAAGGTGTGTACAATAAAATCCGGACTAAAAATAATATCAAATTTTTAATGTTTCTAATGTTTCTAATTTTATACGGTTACATTAGTAGTCAAGAAAATCAAATAAGTCGGTGCACAATTTTCTTAATAAGGCTTATCAAGCCATTGAGTAATTAGATAGGCCAATAAAACCTATTTATTTAACTTTTAAAGTTTGTTAAATTCTTTTTGATGCTTTACGAATGCCCAATAAATTTATTTCGGAAGAAACCATAGACTATTTCGTAAATTTGCCGAGTTTAATTATTATTTCAACTTTTTCTTATAACTTTGATGTAAATTTAATAGAGTGGTGTATAGCAAGGTTCAACTAAAGAAACTTGGAAAGCTTAATAGTACTTCATTAAAAAAAGTCATTTGTGAAGACATCCTTTAACATATATGATGTACCACTTATACGACCACGGAAACATACTGCTTGTTGTTCCAAATGTTTTCTTGTATTTTTGAACTTTTCTTTTTTTTTGAATAAAAGTAGTAGTTCCAAGTACCTTACAACTAAAACACCTTTCAAGCACCTCTAACTATAAGGCTCATAAGCCATCACGTCTTATAGCACGTGAAAAAAAATTGGTTTATATTTTATTTGCCTATGTATGTTATACTTTAATGCTTTGTTATTTTTAGTAGTTAATTAGAACAAACGAAAAAAATTAAATTAATCAAATAATCAATAATAATAATCAAAGAGATTTTTGGAAGTACCGTTTTAGTAATAGCAGAACGTCATATGTTTCAATAACATCTATTTTTTCATGCTTTACAAGTTCGCTAATTGTTTCAACATTGTTACTGTTGCTTCATAAATTGTATTTTTATTACAATTGTCTATAATTAGTAACTAACCTTATATAATACGTTAAAAATAAGTGCATGTTCTAAAATAAGAAGTCCTAGACACATTACTTCTATTTTTCAAATTTTGCATATTGTACACCGTTGCCTAAGACGTTCGCGGTTAATACCGGGGTAGCTACCGAGCCGTCACGGTCGAGCAGCGAATATAACTTTTTCAATGCGGGCAGCCGCCGAGACTCCCGCTGTGTTTGTACACGTGTAAGCACTAGAACAATGCAGAAAACTTTCAGTTTATACCATATAGTTGTAGTGCTACTAGGAAGGTCTAGAACAGGTTCTAGATGTATAAATGATACGAAATGCAGCAGCCAGGGGAAAGTCAAGTACAAGAAGCTAAAAATATAATTGAACAATGTTCGGCTCAAGATTTGAATATTTTTGGCACACTTTAATTAAACGGATATTTGACATTAATTGTAAGCATATTATTTATTTTTGAAACTTCCAGTAGTAATATTTAAAAAATGCTTTTTGACAAGTTGCATTATTTTCTTGTAAAGTACATGACGACTATAAATATAGAGCTCTTTAAAACAAATGTCGAAGAAAAAGTTGTTTCGTAATTTTGCATTTTCTTGTATATGACCTTTTACTTGAAAAATATATAAACAATATAAGTATTTATGTCTAGTGGAATGTTTTGCACGATTTTCCTCTATTAAATTTGTACCAGTTATTAAAATTCTATCAATTTTTTTCTTTTGGTATTTCTACTAATTCTAGCAAAATAAACAAATTGTTCGCTACTATGTTACAGTCGGTGTCAGAAATTGCTTTTATAAATCTTAAAACCATTTGTGTTGATTTGGATTATATGTATGCACTAAAAAGTAACTGGTCTGTGCATTTTTAAGTTTTAATCTATAGTTTTCAGGTACGTTAGCTATATACATTTATCAAAAATTATAGATATTGTGTAACTCACCAGCATTTTATCAACTGCCAAATAAATGTCTAAGAAGTTCAAGACTTTTTGGCAATTTTAAAATATATATATATAAATAACAAATATATATATATATATATATATATATATATATATATATATATATATATATATATATATATATATATATATATATATATGGGCTGGTATTTTCTATCTGTGACACTATCTTCTTCCATACATTCCTGTCCTGGGCTTTTTGTTTCCAACTCTTCACTCCGGCCTCTCTTAAATCTTCTTCTATCGCTTCTAGCCACTTCTTAGGTCTACCTCTCTTCCTCTTCCCCCCTTTCGCTAACAGTATTCTTTTTGGAATTCTATTCGGCTGCATTCTTTCCATGTGTTCTAACAACCTGACCATTTGGGCCCTAATTCTTTGCACTATTGTGAGTTTTCCATATACTTCTATCATTTCTTTATTTGTTCGCCTTTTCGAGTTTCTTTCGCCATTCTTGTTTCCTCCGTAAATACTCCTTAACATCTTTCTTTCCCAAGCTTTCAATTTCTTTTCCTCTTGATTGTTTTAACAAACTTATTGAAAAATTTAAAAAAATATATATACAGTAACACTGATATATATTGCCGAAACGAAAGCATCTTATAAAACTATAGGAAAATATGGTTATATTAAGAAGCCAACAAGAAATTAAATAATAATATAACGTTGACTATATTAATATGGAAAAGAAGTACAAGAAGATTTAAAAAACTGAGACGACTACATAATGGAAGAAATAACATTAAAGAAAAAACTTGCAATATAATATACAAGAAAAACTAATGCAAACTATGAGAAGTGCCGCCTCGGCAGCATTTATTTTACCCTTCTATGGATGTGCAAAATAAGATCTGAGACATGATAGTAATTTTGAAAACTTTGTTTCACTGAAAACAGATTTGAAATGGTTATGGGCAAATTCATTAGTGAAAAATAATTATTGTGCTATTGTATGGTTTAAACTTGAACACTGTAGATGCAATAAGTAATCCAATAACAACCTTTAATTGAATATAACCTACTTATTTAATTATTATTTATTTTTTAATACTTAGTTTCCATTTGATTTTTATTTTTTAGTCATTAATATTGTAGCAATCGTGTTCATTTGTTGCAAAAATATTTTCACTATTTCATTAGAAAATATAGGTAGCTATTCTTTTCTATAAATGTGACATTTTTATATAGTATTTTAAAAACTAGTTTAAGAGGTTGATAAGTGTAAACATCACCGCTGTTGAATTAAATTGAATTACACTCAATTTGCACTCAATCTGCACCGCAGTCTTTTGAAATTTCAACACCAAGACAAAATATAAATCAACAACTAAAATTTTGCAAATTTATTTGTTATACGACAAATAAATGTTACGAAACGTTTATCAAAAAACATTTATTTAATAATGTATTACCCCACTTCAATCTCTTGCCACTAGCTTCATTCTTCTTGTTATGAAATCAAACAATCAATGAAGGGTGTCTGAGTAGACTGAATTTTATTTATTATTGACGCGTTGTTGTAATTCAAACGTATCCTTTGATATTCTAAACATTTTAGATCAGTAAAAAGTCAGACAACTGAACCGGCTGTGGAAGACTTTCCACTCTGTTTTGTTAAAGAAAGTTTTTTATATTATGTGACATATGTACTCAAGTGTTATCTTTTTGAAGGATTGCTTGGGATATCTATGACTAGGGGGTGACCTGCCATCATAGTTGATAGCTTCCTATACCATAATAATCATAAATTTTATTGTATGTATCGTACGAAAGCAGTTTCTTGATCCTTTTCTTCTTGTTTCGAGCATTAATATCCGACCATTGTTGTAATTTAAACAAAAGTTTGGAAAATTTCAGCCAAGAGAATTCTATGCCACTCGCATGTCCACAGACGCTTTTACATTGCCCATTATAACCTTCGTTGCAGATGCAGAGAAGTCAATGGTACTCGAAAAAGGCGAATTAGGGCTGTTAGTCCTATTGTGAATAACCGACGTCGAACAGATGTGGTAGAACAGATAACGTGTAATGGTCCACTGTAGTTTGTCGCAAGCCCTTAAAGATGGCTACTCTTCTAGTTGGTTACTGGTTCCATATTTGGTCCACATTACTTCTGTAGCGACTAGTTCTTAAACCTATTTCTCATAAAGAAGCACACCCTTAATCTAGACCATCAACTTTTTGATAATACTAATATGCAAGGTTTTTTTGTTTTGACCTTTAAAATTCTGTATCACGTCAGAGCTTTCTACAAGTTACGAAATTTTTTTTAATAACATTGATATATGGCAACGTTCGTAATGCGCGAAAATATTCTCTGGAGCGGTAATACATTTTTACACAGTGTAAGAAATACGTGCCAAATATGAACGACAGAGAACACTTCATATATGATATTATTATTACTTCTCTCAGATCGCGATATCTACGAAACGAAATAGCCAAATCTCGAACAGACGGACATATTATTCTCAAACTTCGATTATCTTCTATTTATAGTATAATTAATTTAATAGAAGATTCAATCCAATATAATTTGGTTTTAATAATGCTACAATTAATAAATAATAGTGTATAAGAGCGTTGGAACGTTCAAGTGAAACAATAGGGAGTTATGTCGAGGTCATATTTTGGGAGCGACCTGAGGGACCGGCGTTTCAAGTTAGGGATTAAAGCACAACATTGAGGAGTAGACTAAACATGTATTTTTTAGTATTTTTTGTGGTTAGCAAAACTACTTTTAGTAGCTGATCCAAGAGAAATGTACAGCTTTTTATTTGTCTATTAGTTTTTGATGTTTATGTGAACTCCGACGCTTTTAGTAGTTAGACTTAATACAATTCTCAAATAATGTTTTTGGGATTTTTGTCTTTTCACTTTTTGTGTTGTATAACATTACAATGCCTTTTTATCGTGCTGCAACATTTACAAAGTGTAAACTCGTTTTGAAGTTTTTTATCTATCAATTTGAAATATAACTAAAAAATAGGTCGACTGCCTTCATTTAATTTAACTTTTTTGGAGCAGCTTATTCTCTGTGTGTATGTTACAATTTTTGTCGTTTAAAACTTAAACTATATTCAACAAATGTAAACAATTTAAAAATTTAAATTAAATATTACTTTTTAAAATGGTTTTAATTACGTAATTTTTTGCAGCTTTGCACCTATCAGAGTATTGTAAGACGAAATTTTGTGCAAATAATAATTGGAAATAAAACTGTAACATTTAAGAAATATTAGAAAGTAACATTAGTAGAGCAAAAAATTTTAGATGGTGTTAATTAGATGTTTAATAATTGTTAGTTGTTTTTGCACATTAAAACAACCAGAAATATTTTTTGTTATTGTTGGTCTAAGAAGTTAAGGAAATTCAATTGACACTTGGTTCACTAGTACAGACATATTTATCTGCAATTATTAATGTACATGATACTAATATTTATTAAATTGCTTCAGACGTTATTAGTTTACAAAAAAATGGGACTAAAAACTCTGAAAATGTGATTGTAATCCAAAGTACTCGTATATGAAAGCGAATTTTGCGATAAGAAATAATGGATTATTTATTCCATAACTATTTATTCATGTAAAAATTATGCAAAAGTACATAACATAGTAAAAAAACAAAACAAGACAACTTGCACTGCTATCTGTTCATCTGGTTCATTGGAATATTTTTCTTTGCGACTTTAACAAAGAACCTATACTTTTGCTTTTGCCTTCTTTCGAGGATTTGGCAGAAATGTGAGGCAATGGCCTTATTGAATAGTTTGATCTCTAGTATTGCTACAACCTTATTTGTGTGGTTCTCTTCTATGAAATTTTGCACTGTCTCCCACATTGTATACATCTCCCTAATTGTGTTTAAACTGGGGAATCTCTTTTCTTCTTCGTAAGTTCGTCGGTGGTCAGTTCTTGACTATGCTTCTATACTAGTTCTTGAATGTTGTCTTCGTTTACATTTAATCGCATGGTCTTCCCCGGCTACAACTAGCAACTCCTGTTTAGGAACTAGCCCCTCAAAATTGCGTTTACAGAATGCGATGAGGCCACACTTCTTTTCAGGTAATATTGAGTTTTTTCTTCGTGATCTCACCCCAGGTTTTATCAATAATGGTAAGGCAGTGTACGATGTGAAAATAACTTTTTACGATACTTTTGAGAGGGGGGGGCGGTCAAAATTTGTTCCGTCGGTTACCTCAAAGCATTGCTGAAATAGTGCTTTTATGTAGAGTTTTTTAAGTTGAAGAAACCTGCTGATCAATGGTTTGAAATAATGAAATCGTGTTGGGAGAAAGGAACTTGACCTTAATAAATTTAAATTCCTCCAGTAGATCATTCCCAAGGCATGGAGGATGATCAAGAGCATTATCCATTTTAGCAACACGACTTTGAGTGGCAGATTTTTCTTCACTACAGGACGGAAGACCTCGTTGATTCATTCAACGAACAAGATACTAGTGAGTCAAGCATTGCTGTTGGGCCTTCACATAACGTTTAACTGGTTCTTTTGCACTCTACATTTTTTAAAGGCTTATCAATTCTCGAAACGATAGACGAACAGAGGCTTAACTTAAAGTCTCAGCTTGCATTACCACAGAACAAGAGGGTGACACGGTTTTTCGTGGGCTTGTGATCGAGCATCACATTCTTTTCTGCTGTAGTGTAGATCCCCTTTAACATTTTTCCAAAAAGCAACTATTTAATCGCAATTAAAAAGTTGTGGTAAATATCATTAGTATCTGGAACTCGTCTACAAACGTTTCAGTTACTTTAGCGAGCGAACTCGCGGCCTCTTTACAAAACTATGGATGCCACTTCGTTTTTCATAATTATTAAACCATTACCTGCTCACCTTAAAACATTCTTTGTTTTCTGTTTGAGGTACCTAGCAATTTATTTGCGAGGGCGGCGTATAAGGCCTTGGCTTTTTCCCAAATTAAATTCTTGGTCTCAATATCACTTGCTAGTCAGTTGCTCCTCGTTAATATACACAAGAAGTAACATTTCTACATCTTACAGGGCATGTGACCGTCGGTTTCAGGCTCTCATAATCTCTGTAGCTGCATCTAGCTTCCTTATTTTTTTTTAATATTTTGGAAATTGTCTATGTAGACTTGCGATGCCGACCGGCTACCGACAATGATTTTCTTTTTAATTTCCACCGTAATCACCTCCTTCTTCTTACTGCCTTCTTTTACAATATTTCACTTTTCCTTCATAAGCTCTATTATTTAGTACAGTAACTAAAGAAGAGTCACTACACTGAGATATAAAATTAAAAAATGCTCTACTAACACACCGCCACAATATGTACTATCGTAAACTTTATACGCTCGCACCGATGTTGGCTAATATGAATGAGGTACTCTGAGTAAAATAATATACGCCGCATATATATATATATATATATATATATATATATATATATATATATATATATATATATATATATATATATATATATATAAATTTATTAAAATCTTTTACTCAGTATCTTGAACTTTTATAATAAAAATTGTTATTATAATGCATGCTAGTAATTTTACTTCTATTGTTATTAGTTTCTTTATACCTAAAGATAATTTGTATCTCTCTTGGTTTTCAGGTGTATCAATGTCGGCACGAGATTGCTCAAAATAGACTTTTAAAGCGCAAACCGATTCAGCAGGCCGCGTGGCTCAAAGTAATGTCAAAAACCGGCAGGTTCAAGTTTGTCCTGTGCGTGGAGAAAGTTTGACCGCAAGGGGAATTCGTCAAAATGTTGTTACACGCCGTGCTGGCAGTTTGCTTGCAAATCCTCCTGCAAACTTCTGGTAAGTTAAGTGTAGCTCGAGTCGTTTGTTGCGCAAACATCCCGCCGTAATTTTTGCGAGAGTGCAGCCGCTAAGAGCC
This sequence comes from Sinelater perroti, assembly GCA_036346155.1. Classification (NCBI taxonomy): domain Eukaryota; kingdom Metazoa; phylum Arthropoda; class Insecta; order Coleoptera; family Elateridae; genus Sinelater; species Sinelater perroti. The sequence continues at coordinate 6,475,564 of JARFIY010000231.1, forward strand.
CCAATTTCTGCTTGCGCACGCTTAAAAATTTAAATCTGGGCCGGCAGCGGGCATTTGGCGCTCCACCTGCTCCTGTTCCCCGCCAAGTTTAAAAGAATCCTAAAATAAGGGCGCGTTTGAAGTCCCCGCACGTTTCGACATTCGCCGCCAGAAAGCCCGTGCCACGGCGAGTTCCGCACACACAGAGGCATACGGATGCGGGGTCGTGAAAAATTCATTCCTGCGAAATTTTGGCGAGCGGCGGTCACCGACGCCGCGACGTGAATAAACTGCGGCGCCGGTCCTGAAAATGCGCAAGAAATTAGTGCGGCGTAAAATAAAAGTTCGAAAACGAGTTGGAAGTTCGCGAAATTCAGGGCTGCGGATAAAATAGTAATTTAGCCGAGCTGGTGCGGGTGCGCCGAGCTTTCGGCTTGAGCGCCGGCGGCGCGCCGTAACCGCGAAACGGCGCGTTTCGTTTGTTGGCGGCCACTTTACAAAGTTGCCCAAAAATGTTAAGTTGGGCGAAGCTTAACTAGTCCTGTTTGTTTTGCCCGCACATACATTACACCAAAAAATATGTCGCATATTTGCTTTCTACTTTCCATTAATTATTTTAGCTTTAACAAAATCAAGATGAACACCATTTTAACCGAAAAACAGATTATTTTGTTATTAATTTTTAAAAAATACCAAAAGAAATTTTTATTTTTTATTTTAAATAATTTAAATTGTCAGAGGTATACAGCATAATATGATTTGCTTAACGGATATCAGCAGTGGCTGTATAAAGTGATCCAAATTAGACTTCAGGATATTGAAACAATTTGCATTTTATTATTATCAGTGTTAAATACAGACTTGGCAGTTACGTATAAATATATATAATGTCGACTAAATTTTTCCCCGACTCTGCTGGCATACGACTATTCTTTTTGCGAACATTTCCATAATGCTTTTCCATAATTACACTTCTGATGGTTTTTTAGCTCTAGTATCGTAGCAAGTGTGTTGACATAGATATTTGCGTTTAAATAACCCTAGAGAAGAAAGGATAAAAGCACGTGAAAAGAAAAAGATTTACTATAATAATCATAAGTGTATTGTACAAGAAGTACCCCGTCTTGTTTTAAGTTGTCTTTCAAAAATTTGACAAAGTAAGCACTTTGGTGTAAGCTGTAGACGTTTTCTGTTGTAATGTAATAGTACAAATATTTAGTGACATCTGTATAAGGTTGCAGCGAAAATATTCCTAATATTCATTATTTCATAAAAGACCAAACCTTGTAAAGGATCTCATAAAATATATGTATCACCTGCCAAAAGCTAATTTTTGATAACTGATACATTGATATTTCTCTGATTAGACAACATTTATAAAGAAAATTGATTTGATGTATCTTAATGAGAATAAATAAAAGAAAAGAATTTAAAATTAAAAAAAATCTGATTTTAAATGAGTTTCATGACAACATTATTATCACATATCACATTTCAAAGAAAAAAAATTTCTTCTTATTTATAATAAATGGTAATATTCTTCTTCTTTTATGAACATGTTTTTACCCTTTGACCTTTCCAAATTTTCATATTTTTGGCTAATTGCATTCAGCCCAGCCACTCTTTTAACATCATCGCCTCATTCCATCTGAGGGTATCCTGTACCTGTCTCGTTCTTTCAGGGTCACCATTTGACAAAGATTAACCAGCTTTTTACATTTTGGGCTACATATCCACCTCAATTCTATTTGAGTTGGGTAGCTTTTAAAAATGCTGTTTTTGTTGCCGTTTGTTCTTCGATGCTTTAGAGATATTATTAAAATGTTATTTTCCATGATCCTTTGAGTTTTTTAAAGTTTACCTAGAACAAGTTTGACAAATATTGGAGAGGCAGGCGTGTAAATAGCCGCTCTCGTGATGCGGTGTGGAAACGTAGTACGGCCCGTTTGGAACGTCAACCGAGAAGGCCCAAATCGTCTCTTAAACGGCCGTCGCGTAAGCGGATGGGGGCGGCTACCGATATCCACCAACGAATATTGCCAAATCGCTCACCTGAATCGGCTTCGGCTTCGTCGGCAATTCCAAAGTGGCCACCTCTGCGCTGCGGATCGGGTTTCTGCGGGTAGCGAATGTTCTTGCGGGGTGAAGACACGACCGAATTGGTCGCGCTGCGGATGGCGAGTTTCTTGCGGGTTGAGACACGACCAAGTTGGCCGAGCTGCGATGCGTGAATGTGCGGTGTTAAAACACGACCAAATTGGCCGCGTTGCGGATTGCGAATGTTGCGGTGTTAAAACACGACCAAATTGGCCGCGTTGCGGTACGTGAATGTTGCCGGGCTTCGCGCCTGGCTTGGCGGTAGGTCTTTTCGGGCAATTTGCATTCGCCAGCACCTTTCATATCAAAAGGTGCCGCCGACGGCGTATGCAGACTTGTCGGCTGAGCAAAAGCCCATATGTCGTTTTGTGTGCGACGGCAAAACGTAGCAGACATCACAGCCGCCAGCATGCCGCCGCGATATAAGCGGTTCAAGGGCGAAAAGGCCGCCACACCAAATATCCAAATTTCGGTTTCATGTAATGTCACAAAAAGTACCATAAATACTGACGGTGCAACGAAACTTTTAGAGGAAGACGTATGTCTGTCGTTATAAGATCTTTTAGCCTTTCATATGTATGTCACGTTAATCTTAATCTTCCTATTGTAATTGTTTGGTCTATGTATTTATATTTGGTTGCTCCTTCTATTTTCTTATTTGTGATTGTGTAACTTGTTCTATAATTGTTTTATTTGCCATATATTTGTTCTTTTGGTAATTTAATATTCCCAAAAGAAGTTTTTAATAATATCAAGTTTGTTTGCGTTTTCTTAAATTTGTACCTACAGTGAAGCATTCTTATTCATTCTTCTTCATTTAGTTTCTTCGCCTGGATAACATAGAAGTTCCGTTCAATAATGTTTTGCTTATAAAATTCTTCAACTATTTTTAGTACTTTTTCTTCACTAGTTGTCGTTATCCTTTTTTAATTTTTACTTGAATATTTCTTTTTCTACTGCCGTGTTTCGTCGAAATATTGTCAGCTCCCACACTTATTTTATATTTTGTAATATCTTCTTTTGTGTTTTATTTACCCCAGCGTTTTATACATTTTATCGTCTATTCTAGGCTACGATTGATATGTTTACTTCACCGTCTTATTCTTTACCTGTTCCTTTTACTTATATAAAAAACTATGGTAATATGTTGTCGCACTATAAGCTACGTTTTGCTCCCAATCCAAAAAAATGTTGGGTCGAAATTGCGGAAACAGTTCTTAAAGCCTACAATGTTGCAATAAAAAAGAAATAGAAACTGTTTTTTGGCGTTTTTCTTAATATTTGGACGATAGGTATTCATATATTTACCAAGTGAATACAATGGTAATACGTCGAACATTTAAAAGTTGAGTATAAGCACTCAATCTTGAAGGAATTTTAAAAACAAATCGATCTTAAATGAAATAATCTCTTCAGACAAAGGGGTGTGTATTACATACTGGGAGTAAATCCACTTTGGACTCATCTAATACATAGTGTTAAAATTCCTAAGTGAGAGCACGACAGCCGCGAGGTAAAGGTCTCGACCTGCCACACTAGCAAGCGGCGAGACCTAGGTTCGACTCCCAGGTTAAAAGCAATGGCATACGTCAAGTGCTCTCTGGCCATCATACAAACACCTTTGGCAGTCGTAAAGTACATTCTCGATCTTTTAACGGATTAGACTAGCCACCTGCCCGGGGTATGCCCAACATGGCTTGTTAGAAACAAGCTAATAGTCTGTATATAAGAGTAGTAGAGGAAGAAAGAAGTTTCTAAGTATTTCAGGCAATGTTGCGCTTAGTATCACATTTCTTAGCGTTCTTCAGACAGTATAATATGTTAGTGTCTAGAAATGACAATCCAGACTAGCATGGTAATATCATGAGACATTTTTGCACCAACTGTAGAAGTAACAAGATATAGCGCGATCCGAGTATAGAAGATCAAACAATAAACGTTACTAAATCGTGTTGCATACTTTCACGTGAATAAGTTGTACTGTTTAATAATTTAAAATAAAAATACGTGTACCATTGTATAGTAAGGACTTTAGTAAAACGAACTTAGCTTTTACATTTAATTCAGTCATCATAAACAAGCTTACCCACTATATGGTAAAAAATATCCGAATATCCACTGTTGTGAAGTCAGTGACTCATGTAGCATGTATTAAAACGATGTCGGTTTACATTTAGCATCAACTACAGCCTGCATCGTCTAGGACAACTTTTTACTAGTTTTTGATATAGGTTAGTAGAAATTATCTTCTATTATTTCATTGAAGAATTGTGCAATATGCGTTTCCACTCTTGCCAAGAGTATTTGATGGAATTTAAAGAGGGGGGTTGTGTAGGGTAGTCGTTCAGTTTTTTAAAAGTTTTTTTCAAAGCACGGCAGAAGAAGTTTTGCTATGTGGAGCGAACAGTTATCTTGTTAGTACAAGAAAGATTTGTCTTTCCCCAAATTGTTGCCAGAGTTGTGAAGAATATTCTTTCGGCTGCAGAAACTAAGGGACCCAAGCCAAAACATAAAAAATAGTCTTAAACCATTATGTCTCTGTCACCATATTTGACTGTTGGCACAATACACTTGGAGGAGAAGATTGAATATCTAGATCGTGTAGCGAAATTCTTCATTTAAAAAAACTTGTTTCCACTCCGGTGAAGATGAGCGTTGCACGATTGCAAGCGACGTCGAGTATTTGCTTATGTTGGGTTTTAAACGACTTACCATCGTAAAAACCTATATGTTCCGTTTTTCGACAAACAAAGCCGACACCAAGAGCGCTTTAAAATTACCGAAAACATCATATTTTTCATCTTTGCCTTTAGAGTTTAACGGCTTCAGTGTGTTTCAAATACAAAAGTTATTATATAATAATACAATTTATAGATGATTCAGGTATCTGTAGTAAGGCGGATGTTTCACGAAACAATTTGTTGCAACCGCAACAGGCACCAAATAGTTGCCACGTTCAAATTCACTCAGCAATACCGATTTTCCCATTGTCTGTCTAATGCACGTGTATGGTCTACGTATACTAACTAATACTTCACTTTTACTTTATTCATGACGTTTCAGTACACGTAACAGCCAGATCTACTTTTGTTATAGGTATTATGAAACCAAATAAAACATGTTGAATAGACTTCTGATATTGGTTAACGTAATGAATAGTAAAAAAAATATTTAGAATAAGGACGAATGAAATAAACAATTAGAAATAAATACATTGGTTTTAAGAATTATCTCTAATTATCTAACATAAACTGTAATGTCTAATTCAAATAAAGTTATAACTTTTTATCCTGAAATGCAAGTGTTGAAAAATAATAAAAAAAAACACGATTTATGGATAGAACATCTGCGAACACATGTCACGTCTGACTTTGCTACTGTTCTGAAATCTCTCCCTTTCCTAAACTGTAGCTGTATTTTTACATGATAGTTTTCTACTGAATTCTTTTCACTCGTAATCTTCGATGATGTTCTGAAGAGATAGATGCGAAGGCTTTCACGGCCGGTGTTATGGTACATCGTGTGGTTGGTTCTCGAGTTATGAGACCGTGGTCGGGATTCAGAAACTCTTGAAGTTTCGTTCACAACTGCGGCAGACATCTTAAGAAGAAAATCTTCTAAAAAATGTTAGACGAAACGTCAAAAGTTTCTGAATTCCGGCCACGGCCTTTTAACCCGAGAACCAACCACACGATGCACCATGTTTTGAAGAGCTTTGGCTTCTATTAAAGAATTTGTGTACAAATAAGCGTTATATTTTTCTGAGAGTTTAGAATATTTTCTCTTAAGTGACGTTATAACTCTTATACAACACCATCATGTCTGTCTGCACACACTCAATACAACTAGATAACAGTAAGTTGTTTTAATGAAATGTCCATTTAACTTGCCATTCTGGTCACTACAGTGGGACCACTTGATATTGCAGTGAAACGCTACTGGGCGCCCCGATGTTCAATAATTTAGCAAGCATCATGGTACCTATTTAATGCGCCCCGAATCGATATTGCAAAACCTGTCGGCTAAGAGGCAAGAGTTTTTAAATATCCTTACATGTGGACGCGAAAGTGAACTATTTACAAATATCCACTCTTTCAAGTGTTTCTCTATTTTTTGTCGGGTCTCTAAAATATTAGTTTACAACAGTTTGTAGTATATTAGATCCTAAATATAATATCAAAGTGTCTTACAGCAACATCTTATGGTGCATTCTGTCTTTTTTATATTTATGCGTTTGGTATTTTATTTTGTTTAAATGTGGTAATAAAATGTCTTACATAATCTTAAAACTGTCTTAGCAGGCAGTAAGGTATGAAGCAGATTTTAGGCAAGATTTTTTCTTACTTAATGGGTAAACATATTAATATGCTCAAGTTTTATTATCTATGAAAATAATGTATTGCTAGCGACTCATAAGTTTCATGAATTTCCAAAAACGTAAAATTTTTTTTGCTTTTTATGATCAAAAATGCATAAACTGTTAAATGTAATTTTGAATCTATCGTTATATTAAAAGCAATACGAGTTTCTCAGATTAGTTCATTTGCACGTAAACTTTCGATCTAAAATGATAAAGTGCAAATATATTCCCTTTTTTTATCGTTGACGAAAAGTTTCTAATTTGACATTAAATGTAATTTAATCTAGTTGTTAGTGAGAAAGACGGAAATCTTCCAACTGAGTAATTTTGTTTAATATTAGCAACAATTGGCAAATATCGTAGCATATCTGTTTTCATGTTTGTATTAGTAATGGTGGTAGTCATTCTTTTTAAGAACTTTGAGATAATCTAATTTTCTGGGAAAAATAACTTTACTCGGCTATTTTTAATAGCATTTTTTCGAGTTAGTTTTGAGTTTTATCATTTATATCTTCAAAACTTTTTGTTGCCAACAGCAGCTTAAATTTGTTAAGGTATTTGGGTATGAAAAAATACTTATGTCATGCAGCCCTTATTAATTTTTTTTGTATACGCCCACGCACAAATTCTGTGTCTGTGAATTCATTTTAATAATGTTATAGCCAATGAGTACAAAAATGTAAAAATAGTAATTTAGAGCAAAAGTGTTAAAGATAACAATTTTAGATGTGAAAATGTGTAACAGTTAAATATTAAAAATATTTACTAATGTAAATAAATCTGAGGAGATGAGGGGTGTAAACCTTATAGATGTTTAACATAATAATATAGATAAACTACATTTCAACAATAAACTTTAAAGTATTTCTTGACTTACTTATGCATTTATTAAATTATTTAATTAAATTGCATCATGTTATTTTTAAAATATGCTTCTAAGTACATTATGTTTGGGAAAAGTTTTTATGAATAACAATTCTGTAAGTTTTATCTTGCTTGTTTTATAAAAGTTCTTTGTATAAAAAAGGAATAAATAAACTAAACTGCTAAAAGCATGATAACTGATTAAAATTAATAAAGGCTATAAAAATACTTTATTTATTGCACATTACACTTATATACAATATATTTCAAGTAAATAATAAGTAAATTTTTTGACAAATATAATCTACTTACAATCTGGTAGTTAAAAATCTATTATTATCTAACTATTTCTAAAGTATGCATTTGACTTTCAAAGCGTAAAGACGTACGGGTTACCGCTCTGACTACAAGAATATAAACCAATGCGAGTGTTCTGATCGCCCACGTTAAAAATGAAGCCGATTGCGTTGACAAAATTAATTTGCAAATATAAATAAAGTATTGTTTATAGCTATTTAAATCTTTGAAGTACGACAAAATCGTTGAATTGTTATTTCCCTTAATTTTTACAGAAAATCAGTGGAATTTTTCGTTTGTGTGTTGCTTGTTCCGAATACTGATGAGTGTATAGCAGAGCAAAAACTTAAAAAAATTATTTTTATTAACGGTCATATCCTTAATTGCCTTGGAGCACAAACCGTAATTATCCCGTAGTTAAATATTGAGCCTTTAGTTTGTTTTACCTAACCAGATTGTAGGAAATATTTTTCTTCTACTACATTTACTAAGATTGGTCAAGTCTTACCCTAGACCGATTTAAAACGACAAAAATGATCAAATTCGAGTTAGCTGTGGTAAAGCACGCTTCTGCATATGCAAGTATGTCGATGTATACCTGCCCCGGATATCCTGTATATGAAAATATATATTTGTACATCCATTGCGTTTTTAATTACAAGTTACCAGCCTAATGCTTATAATTGGTGATCCCGACGTGATATTTTCATTAAAATATATAAGCTTTAGTACGTTAAAGTAAGAATGTATGAAGAAAATAGTACGACTTAGTCTACAGCGTACTTTAGTGCATAAGAGTGCAGTTAATTTCTTCTTTGTACACAAGTACGCAATTTATTTTATCCAAAATAGCGGAAAATGGGGAAAAAAATGATCTTGGACTCGACGGTGAAGTCGGCGCTACATACGCTGTAACGAACATGCGTTTGCCGCTCTTTCACCTAGCTAAAATCACAATGCGGTTCCACCAAATCGAGACTGAATTCACCATATAAAGGATAATAAAAAATTACCACAAACTTAGTTAAGTTCTTTCTCATCTAGATCGAAAGTACGCAGACGAATTCTAGGATATCGATACACCCCCCCTCCCAGCGGAAGGCAAATACGAAAAAAAAAACACGAGATCTAATCAAATGCCGATCAGACTCAAACAATATCTACATATGAAAACTGCTCGAAAGTGAGGAAATCGGCGATCGTATCCTACCCTAATCTTTTCGTTGCACGAAAAAACTGGTTGGAGTACCGTGCCTGAAGTTTGTCGTGAGAATATGGAAAAACCAGCTCTCCCATAAGACGCAACAAATCCTAGCTGATAACTAACGAGAAAAGTACTGCGGCCTTTGCTGAGATAGCCGACTTAATTCACGAGGATTTACCCGAAAAGAGTTGTATCGCCGCGGTTTCGAACAGCTCAAACTTAGATGCGACGAATCTGGCTGTGGAAGAAATGAGACTCGAGCTTAACGGCATCCTAAAAGAATCTCAGAGGCAAGACAGATCACGAAATGGCAACCAATCGCAGGATCGCAACACCAATCGCGGCAAGAGTGCTAACAGAAAGTTGTCCTGGCACCACCACAAATTCGCCGAAACATCCAGAGCCTGTCGTCCAGGAGGCAAGTATTGGAACGAGTGGCTGTCGAAAAACGACCAGAGCTGTTAGTAAACGCGGCGACTGATAACTGTCCTGGATCTCGCCGCATTTTTGTCAGTGATCGCCTTACCAAGATATCATTTTTTGTGAATAAGAACGCTGATCTATGCGCATATCCGTGCAAAAACTACGCAGTTATAAAAGTAAAATAGAATATAAAATTTTTGCAGCAAATGGCTCGTGTATCGCAACCCACGGTGCGATCATATTAAACTTGGACTTTTCTCTTCACCAAAATTTCAGAAATTCGTAGTTGAAATACCGATTATTGGCGTGAATTTTCTCTCATATTATGGCTTTCTTGTCGAAAATCGAAACAAATACATGCAATCAACCGTCTCTCTGTATGCCGTAGTTTAGCAAATGTCAAAATAAATAAAAAAATAAGGACTCCAATGTACCATCGGGTCTTAGCAGAATATCATCCGGATCTTATTCGACACCCGGGGTTCAATGGACCACAGATAAAAGATAACATTGAGCATTATATTGAGACAACTCCGGGCCCATCGCATGGCCTCTGACCGGCTTAAGCTAGCGAAGGCCGAGTTTGACCTGATGTTGGAGCAAGGAATAATTCGCCCATTGAAGAGCCCTTGGGTCCCACCTCTCCACCTTACTCAAAAGAAAGACGGAAATATGCGAGTTTGAGGTGACTACAAAACACTCAATTCCAGGACGATTTGCAATTACTTTCCACCGTACGTCGAGGACATGTTACATATGCTACACGGGAAAAAGATTTTTTCTAAAATAGATTTGGTAAGAGTGTATAATCAAATACCAGTTTGAAAGTCTGATATAGAAAGTATCTAATAGGCCGAACGAAGTTATCGCTCCACAACGGCCTATTCGAATACCTGTTTACTAGTTGTGATCTACGAAACGGAGCACAGATGTGTCAATGTTTTATCGATCAAATTACTCGTTGTTTTTGATCGATTAAGTAACTACGAAGTTGTTATTAATCCCGCAAAATGTATTTTCGATACGAATGAACTAATCTTTCTCGACTGTACCTTCAATGCGCAGAGACTAAGACTTTAAGAAGCGTTTGAAAAATTTTAGCAGCCCCAAACTATTAAGCCATTACGACGAAAGCTAGGCTTGATAAATTTTTATCGTTAATTTATTCAATGAAAGGCGATATACTCGTTGAATGAAATGAGAACACTAAGACCGTTTTTTCAAACGTAAAAGTTGCCCTGCAGATGCGACAATGTTAGCACCTATTAGTTTAGTTGTAGATGCTTCTGGTTACGCGATTGGTGCAGTCTCGCAACAATTCGTGGACAGTGCATGGCACCTTTAGAGTTTTTCACAGTCTTCCAACTTTGGCACAGGAAAAGAATAGTGCGTAAGATCGCGTTATGAAAAACTTTTCATGCAGGCTGTAAAAGGTGGAAAAAGTATAGTTTTTACCAGTACATTAATTTGTATTTTTAAAAAAAATTTAGATAAATGACAATTTCGACATATGGATTTCATCGGTCAATTTACTGTGACATACGTCACATTAAAGATATTGAAAATAATGCGGGTATATTGTCTACAATTGAAGCCGTGGATCATCAGATCGTACAAGAGACACAAAGTGAAGACAGTGAGTTGCTCGAAATACCCGCCTCTCCATCTTTTGCATTAAAATTAGAAAGATTTGTACTCTCTGATCCTGCGAACGCAGCGAAGAACAATAGCAATATAAAAGGGCACAAAGAAAAATTTACTTCGCACTCAGGCCGACATGTCCTCTTTCCCGATCGACGGCAACCATATTTAACTAAATTTAATTAAATTTAAACAAAATCAACTTAATTTAATATAATCAATAAGAGAATATTCGCTTGTATTAATAGTGTATTTAAATAATAAACTAGCATTAATTTACACCTAAGCAAATTGTAAAATACATTTCATTTAGGTTCTTGTACCTGCACAATTTAACATTTAATTTATACTAACAGATAAATCATACGATTTATTTATTCTGATTTATAAAATTTTATTTATATCACTGGTAAGAAACCGAACGCCTAAATGTTTTGCCTCGGGGCAATTACGCTCTCTGGGGACCAACCCTAAAGCAATGAAGAATACGGACATTACAGGAAATATTTTTTCACCTTCGACCGATTTAAAAATGACAAAAATTGTTAGATTGCGGTTATACATGGTAACGCGCCGTTATGCCTACCCAAGTTCGTCAATGTTTATCTGCCACGGGTATTGCGTATGTTAAAATATATATTCGTACATCTGTTGCTTTGTTTACGATCACCACTCTAATATCTATAAATGTGCGATAATGGTCTCATTTAGGCTTTGAGAATGCTTTTAGATCTTTTTTCTACAATTTTCTAATTTACATTTTGACCGTGCTGCAATCCCGAGCAAAATTAATAAATTTTTTGGATCGAAGAGACAAATCCCGTCTAAAATATCACAATTTAGCTCCAAAAAATTAAATATACGAAAATTTGCAGTAACAAAAAAATACTGATAGAATCAACAAAAGATGAAAGGATGAAAGGGACAAATTTAGCAGTCAAAGCGGATGTCTCTGATTTATTTAGAGCACTCTTCTGCGAAGTACAGCGAGTGAAAAAATTATTAGCGCAAACGAAAACGTACCGGTATTTATTAAGGCCGCCTAATCTTTTCAGGTATCCGCATGAAGCTCGCCTGTGTAAGCAAGTAATTTGCATTTCTTGATTACGCTAAGTTATTACGTTTGTACTAAAAAACCGTTCTGCGCCCGCATTAAGAAGCTGGCCAGAGCGCCGCGTCCCTTCCGCTCGCCGGAAGCGGGCGATTTTTTGTTAGGCAAAATAAATATAGCCGCATCTTAATAAACGAAGTTAGAGTCGAGGGAGCAAAGAGCGGAACGAAAAGGTAGCGAATGATAGGAGTAAATCAACGCTAAGCGCGCGGGGCCGTCATTACATTACAAATGATCGTCATCTATCGGCGTTCGTCTTCCTGCAGCTCCTCCAACAACAAATTGTGGAGATATCGAATGAGGTAAGTTAATCCGGGCGCCGAGAATGTGACCCGCTAAGGTTTCCGTTCCGGACTCGGCCGGATCTCCCGGCGCTTATAATAAATTATCTTCTCTACCAAAACGTTTTTCTCGGGCTGCCTCTAAATAAAGATAGAGATATCGACGTCTTGGCGATTTATTACTGTGTGTGTCGGTACGTAATAGAGAGCTTGTTTGAGTTACCACTAAAGAACGTTCCTCGTTAATGAAGCAATTTGATCTTATAATTGTATATCTGTTTACGTCATGTAATTTAGACTTATTGGATATGCAATATGGAAATATGAATTGTCAACTAAAAGTCAGATAGGTATAATAAAAGGTTTCTCTAAATAAGTCACAGTTTAGAATAACTTTACATACAGAGTACATTATAAATGAAACACTCAAAACTGCTACAGTTTCTTAAATATGCATACAAATTAATTTTCAACCACCTGTTGGCCTATCAGTTATTACTAGATATTAAGGAAGTATATATTGACTAACAATAAATTTTAAATAATCTTTAATACTTAATAAATTTAATTTTTAAAATTGTAGATCTTCTTTTTCCTCCCTTCGATAAGATAATGTCTTGTTAGTTCTAATCATTTTGCCTCTTGCGACATAGCCGTCTAGCTTTCACAGCACCGCTTCGGAGGTCCACCTAATGATATTCTAGTATTTAGTCTTTGTGTGTTGGCTACCTTTGCCAAACGTTCTGCCCTGTCGACGTGGTCTCTCCAGTATTGTTGTCGCGATTTCCTTCATTTTACTACATCCTGTACTTTAAGTTCTTCTCTTACTGCATCGGTTCTCATCCCTGATATTAACAGATCTTAATACTTGCATCTCCGTTGTTTTCATCATTCTTTTTGTTTTTTTGTAATTTCTGCTCGTTTTTACGATATAGGAAAGTACTGGTTTGTCGTAAGTTTTATATGTTCTGGTTTTTTTCTCTTGGCATTAATATATTTGTTTTTCTTATTATATATCTGAGGTAACCTGCTATTTTTTGCGTTATGGTATGTCTACTCCTAGATAGTTGAATCTCATTTCTTGTTAGACAATCTTATTATCTGTTGCTAGTTTACATTTGATCGGGTGTTTAGAAGTCACCATCGACTTTGTCTTTTCACTAGATATGAACATATTTTATTTTTAGGTGTTACTTTAAACACATGTAATAGATACTAAAACTTGTCTTAGTTTTCTGTCACAAAGATGATGTATTCTGCATAACACATTATTTTTATTCATAGATTATTTATAACATCGTTGTGCCTTAAGACTGTTATTACATAATTTTATCGCATTCAACTAAACGCTTGTTTTATGTCTGCAAAACATATAAACATCAGCGTACTGAACTTTATTGACTTTTCATTTAGTTGTAATAGAATAAATATTGCGTCTACTGTCACTCTGTTTCGTCGGAATCCTTGTTGTTCTCCGCATATCAATTTTCTTCATTAAAATTTTAGTCAGTAGTTTAGGAACTCAGCAGCGTTTTTCCTTTATAGTTATTTGGGCCATATTTCTTCTACGATTATACTAGTTTTCCATTCCGTTGGTATTAATCCATAATTTTCCATCTTCTGGATCAGATCTGTAATTTCTTTTTAATTTTCTGTGTCACCGTATTTTATCATTTCATTAGTGACATTGTCAATATCCGCTGCTTTTCTGTTTTTAGCATGGGTATTATGCCCTCTAAGCCGTGGTGGTTTAGTGTATAGGTCGCTAGACTACGAAACCAAGAGTTGCGGGTTCAAATCTCGATCTCGCCAATTCAATCGCTGGATATTTTACGGCCCAGCTCGACTCAGGATGCAATAAATGAGTACCTGGAGGTCAAACTCTGTGGTAATAATAGGCGCTCGGTACGTAGCACTAGCCACGTTACTGCCCTTGTGTGTACCATAGGCTCTAGATTGTAGCAGACCTATCCTGTTACCACCCCAAAGGGCCTTCAAGGCCTGTTACGGGGAACTATTATTATTATGCCCTCTAATGTACTGTTTTCATAGTCAGTATTTTTCTTGTTGTTTAGTGCCTCTTCTTCTTAGTTGTTTATTTTAGCGTTGCGGTATAAGTATTTTCTTATTTCGTAGTATATTCCATATTTTATTTTGATCTTCAATTAGATCATGATCCGTATTAATTTAAAACTTTTTCCAATAGTTGTTTCTGGGGTCACTTAATGTTATTGTTCACTTTGTTTCTTTTTTTGTATTCTTTATATTCTTCTTATGTTGTTTTATTAATATATTTTATATAAGCGTCTTTCTTTTCGTTTTAATCTGAGGAGTAAATCAGGGTTTGTTCCTTTCCCCCATTTTTGTTGATTTTACTCATTCCTGTTGCTTCTGTCAATCATGTTGTCTTTGATTTTGTTTTAAGCTTCTTCAACATTGTCTTCTTGTGTGATGTTATTTTGATAAATCTTTTCTTTAATCTTTCGTTGGCAAAAAATTTTGTGTTTTGTTTTGTAAGGACTCTATAGTATATTTTTTGGTATACTCGGTGCACAATAATTATAGAGAACTAATCTATGCAGATTGCTGATATTAGCGTACGTACATCTAGCTGTAATTTTTCGGTCCATTAGTGATTATATAGCCAATAATAGACTTTGGTCCTCTTGTATTGTTAAACGTATATTTGTGTTGTTCTTTGTGATTAAAGCATGTATTGTTTGTGCGTAACACTTTATGGAATAATAACGATATTAGCATATCTTAATTGTTGTTTCTGGTTTCTTCATTAAACTCCTACATCACTCCGAATATTGCACTATTACCGATTCTTGAGTTAAAGTCTCCCAGCACGACATTTTGTCACGGCTTGGGAGCGAGTCAATCGTTTCTTGTAGGTCATCGTAGAATAATTTTCTTTCTGCTTTAGATTTGCTTATGTTCGGTGTGTAACTGGACTTTCTCGTTTGTGAATTTTACTGTTGTATTCATGTTATTCTGACCTAAATGGTTTACTATATGTTTGAGTCTTTTATGTATCCGTATATCCACGTCCGCCTAAGCTCTGGCATCCTTATCGACGCCACTGTGGAGTAATAGTAATTTAGCTACTTTGTATTTTATTTACCTTTTTTCTTCATTTGATATGGCATACAAATATCTATTTTATTTTGATGATTTCTAAAATAATTTATTGGTCTTTATTGTTCAAGATGTGATGCTCCAGCTTTCTAGAAGTAGTTTATTTCTTTTTCAGTTTTCTTTAAATTTTTCTCACTGAAACTGGTTCTGTTTCTTGAGCAGGTTCTATTTTTTACAAAGCTCACGCTTCAACCCTTCTCTTTTATTCGGCTTGGGAGCAGCATCAGTGTTCTCTGGGTTATTTAATCCGCTCAAGTACTATCAAAGACGGTAGCTGTTGTGTGAAAGCTTATTGACCATTATAAGTGCATTGCAAAACTACAAAGGAGGGCGATAAAACCGTTTGCCGCCCAAGGATTGTTTGAAATTTTTAAAGCGAAGCCAAAAAGTGTTTGATGTTGGTTTTAAACCGTGTTAATTTTTAAAGAATTCTGCAAGAACTGATTGCATTTATTACTTTACTTTAACTCATAAAGGAAAAAGTATATCGTTCCTATTTGACAAAATGGTAACCATGAACTAAACATTGATAAATTTTTAGTTTAGACCGCACTATTCCACTGACTGTTATTCGTGTTTAGTTTTCTGTGAGGATTCGACCAAAAAAACTTTTCCTTATTATTTTAGTAGCCAACTATACAAATTTCTTTGCATTGATTGCTTAATATTTTCTTTCGATATACCAGAATAGTGTCAAAAAGCACACTATATTTAGTTTATTTATTGTAGATTTTAATTAACAAGAAATACTTTCAATTTGTCGTATGATAACATGATAACAATATATTTTGTATACGAGTATTTGTTAATTTAATTTATATTTAAAAAAATGGCGAGTGAATAATTTTTTATTAGGTTCTGGTAATTCATGGTCAAGGGCAGTACAGTACTGTCCAGCGGTGTACATTTATAACCTAATAACAAAAATAATAATAAGCGACAGATTATTGGTTTGTTAGATGATTAGTATTACAAATAATAAATAATTGAAAAAAGATACCTCTTGCTGAAGATGAACTGTTTCCTGGGCTTTAAAGAATCAACCGTAACTATAATGTTTATTACTGAATAATATTTAGATCTATGCATAGCAAATATAAATAACAATACATGCAAATAGGCTAAAAATGTAGAAAGCGATATATAAACAACTGATCAATTTGATAGCAGGTAGAAAAAACAGGATGAAAGAAAATAATGAGAGAAGCTTATATCAAAATTATCCACTAGCAGGACGCACATAGAAGTATTTATTGAAAATAAACATATATAAATGTAATTCAGTGCTTTTATTATTATACAGTAAAACAAAAGTAAAAAAGTATTGTCATATTGGATGTATTCACTCCTATCATATGCGACAACTTAATGAAAAAGTTGAAATAAATCCGGAATATAAAATAAAAATCATGAACTACTGCAAGAGCATACATACATGATAATACCTTAACCATGAAGATCTGTTGACAACGTTTGGTACTTTGCCTCTTGCCATGTGCTTTCTAAAAATATAAGATCTTACTCAAAAACAATTAGTAGGGAAAGGCTGATCGGTCGACGAACTAGAGCGTAAATTTGTAGATAAACACTGAGTGATAAAATATGGGTTTTTTTGATGCAAACTCGTTTCATCTTTTTATATTTATTGACTAACTGAAAAGTTATTAACGAACTAAATAGTATTAGTAAGTACAATACCCAAAGAAATAAGAGACATCCCTACAACATTACTAAATGTAGACTAACGTAAAACTAACTTTTTGCTATATTTATTTACAAAAAACGTTGCCACAGTATCGTACACACCAAAACCTAAATATTTCATGCTAGCTCTGTTATAGCTTCATAATAAACATAAATTCAACAATAAAAAGAATCAATATAAACCTGATAAACGTTTCACTATTAATGAGACAAAGAGAGTGATCCACGCACTAGATAACATTAATAATAAATATTCATGTAGGATGTGCCTTCATAAATGGTCGCTTGCTCTTTTTATGAATTAGTTGGATATACCAACTAGTAGTGTTTCTATTGTTTGAATAACAAATAATCCTAGAAACTAGAACAACATATCTGCAAAGAAAGATAAATTCCAAAAATATTGAACCATTGTTTTTACAATAAAAGCACTTTGTGGTCCGTAACGCGCATGCGTGAATGAGGATAATTTTACTGATCTCGTCGGTTTGAAGTTAGATGCCGGTAAGTGAGTACATGTAATGATCGTCGCATTTGAAATAATTGAGCTAATAGAATGGAAATCAGCATTAAATTTAGTACAAAAATTTTTAAAAATTAATATTGTAATGTAATGTGCCTAAATAACCTATTCTATATTTCAAATTTTAAGTTAATTTAATAAATTTAATACACATTTGTGTATATTTCCAAATTTATCTACAAATATTTCATTTGTTATGGGTTTGCATTGTATTTAAAAAACAGCAAGCATTTGCGTTAACTAACTACATACTTTTGCGCTATTAAATATATACATATCAGTTACAAAAACGCGCCTAAATAGGAAAAAATTGTTATTTCAGGTCTTTAGAGAATACTTTTTCTATTTAAGAACACCAAAAATACAGCTCCAACTCGTGCTACAAATTTTGTACATTAAGGTCCCTTTAGAGATATACATATATAGTCAGAGTTTTATAAAAGGGAGAACACGAAATGTATATGAAACTTGTATATATTTTTATAACTTATAAATAGTTACCATAGTAATAATAACTATTTTTCATTAAATTTACTATTATTTTTGTATCCTCTAGGCATTAGACTATGCAAAAGTCAGTACATTAGAAAATTTTTGTGCAACAAATTGTTTACCATTCAAACAGAAGTTTGACTACCGTGCCTTACTTTACTTTTTACCTACACTGTAGCCAAGAAATTCATGTTTTCAAAATTGTGCCCCACCCCACCCCAAGTATTATACTTGGCTTTTACTTTCTTGATTACTTGTAGATTACTCATATACACGTGAACGTAGGATATTCTATAGGCTTTTTCCTGAACAAATACAAAATATTAGTAGACTGAGAAGTTTTGTTTTTATCCGGACGCAATTACTAGCACTGTAGCCTTAAGTACTTATTTTGACTAATAAGATGTACTTAACTAAGGGCGTTACCTGAGTGAAAGAAGCAATACTCATGACCATCTCATTACGCCCTTCATAAATTCATTAATATGTGACCACTATTTTAGGAAAGTTTTTCGTAATGTTGTCCTATTTCAGTAATTATACGTTTGAGGTTCTCTTTTAACCCTGGAATCATCGCAGTTTTTGACATAAACCCTGCCCTTCAAATAACCCTAGAGAGAAAAGTCTAATGGGGTTGGATTACAAGACCGCAGTAACCAATCGGTGAATAGCCAATAGGAGATAACACGACTAAAAAATTTGTTTTGAAGTAAAGTGGGTATTTCTCGTACTGTGTGAGACGTGTGGCTCCATCTTGTTCAGTCCATAGATCATTCGAATTCAAATCATTGTTTTTATTAAAAATTTTTTTTAGCGATTTTCAACAACGTACCTCATTGATAGTAACTGCGTCACCACGTTAGTTTTCAAAAAAGTACAAATCTGTCCTATAATGTACAACAAACATGCATTGTTTATGTAAATAGCATATGGATTTTCAAAACCCCAGATACGACAATTTTGAAGATTCACAAAGCCATTTAAAGAAAAATGAGTTCTATCGCTCTATTGTTTGTTTGCAAAAATCATCATCAACTGATGTGTTCTCTAAAATTCAGTTTACAAATGTAGGTCATTTCTGGTGGTCCATTTCTTTAAGTTCTTGAGTCAATTGAATTTTATATTAATATTAATATTTTATATTTATATTAATATATCACTTATTTCACACTTCTGTACTAGGTCAAAATTTCCTCTATGCAATCGTAACTGATTACCTGTTTTCATATTAAAATCGAATGATATTATTTCGTTGCTGCACAGTATATGGCTCTATGATGACTTTACTATGTTTTTAGATACTAACTGTATAAATTCAAACTTACGAGGTTCATAGAACGCAAACGGTGCAATTTAAATTCTAAAGTTAAATTGGCATTTCCTTTTATGTACATCTTTTGAGATTTACTTTTTTAATGTTAGTGTAGCACTCGCAAACAGCTTTGCTACTTTTAAATAGAATTGATTGCAGGGTAATCTTATGTTTATAAACTTTTAGTCCAAAGTTTCGGGGGTTAAATTTGTTTGAAACGTTTATGTGAATATCTGAATGAAATGCTTAGCTGCGTACATTTATACAAAACTCTGTTGGTAGGTTTAGTTCTTAAACGTTTTCTATCTATGCAAGATACCTTGAACTAGTTAACAGCTCGTTCGCCTGAGAGATCTTAGGTATCTCATTTCTGACGCAAACATTATAAGCATATAAATTTACAAAGATTAACGAAGTATCAAATGTAAAGATCTTTACTTTTTCTCTTCTAGATTTTCAGACTCTAACTATACCATATTTACCATAGTTCTTGTTCCTAGGAAATTTAGTCGTTAATATGGATCTTTCAGTAATATCTTTTGTGCAAACTTGGTTTTTCTGTGGTGTTCAAATTAATAATTTCAAAATTCACTAAATTCAGTGCGTATGTTATAAAGAAACTTCTTCTTAAAATACATTTGTTACCAATGCTACTCATATACCAATAATAAAGAATAGAACGGGGTGAATTTCAATACAAAACCACTGCTAATAAAGGTAACAATAAATAATTTTTAAAAAGAGTTTAGGGAGACTACGTATTTCACCTGTAATTATACATATCGTAATTCTTAATGATGGTTAAAGAAGTATAAATATAACAAGTATTTCTACAGTTGTCATAATAAATAAATTACAAAAATAAATGTACAAATTAGTAAAGATTAAAATAATTAAAGCTTTTTTAGCATTTAATTACCCAGAGTAATTAAATATCGTAACGCTGTATATTGCAAAAGTTATTAGTTATCTTAATGATGAAGTAGATTGGTATATTATACAAAATGTCGACATGCAACATAAAAGCTTTGGATGTTAACTTCAAAATCGTTTAAAGAGGAATGAAGCTTGATAGCGGTGACGATTTCATAAATAATAAACGTTACGGGGTAATCCCCGCGCAAGAGCGCCATCTTTACTGGAGCGTAAAAAGTGTATTTTCTTTGTCCGTCGTCGGAAAATGGAACTGGCAAGCTTGTCGGCGCTGGAGGTATAAATCAGGCTGGTAATAGCCATATAAGTACATAAAATTACCTTTAGCACAACATTACGGTCATTGTGTTAGCGGAGCGCCGCACGGGTCAGCCGCTTTCGCCGTTTCTCTAATAATATTTTTTGGAAATGCCTTTATGTCTTTGTTCCGGGGAAAAATACGGCACAGATTATTCCCATATTGCGGCTTTGCCCGTGTCGCACCCGAAACGTAACGAGCCCGACTAGTTAGGGCGCGCTCGCAATCCAAACTTTTTGCATTAGACGCCGCCGAACGCGAGTTATTTCAAATTAAGGCGGCGGCGGCGGCGCGCAAAAAGTGCAATATTGCCAGATCTTGTCTAGGAAATTCATTTCGGCCCGCGGGCGAATTCTTAGCCCGTTCGGGCCAGGGGCGCTTGGGTAATAAAATCGCGTCTTAATAACGGCTCGCGCGCGGAATTAAAGCATGCACACGTGACTTATGGCATGTCAAGAGCATTTTGCATTTTCATGATTTATGTTGTTTGGAATTGGTTTCCGGAATTCGTTCCGCTGATTTGTTTTCCGAGCCTCGTATTGATTGATTTGGTTATGCAGTCGATTCTGATTACATTCGTATTTACCCAACCACTCCGTTCTGATTTCTGCTTTTTGCTACAATGTCGCTTGTTTGCTTAATTATGGTCCGCACGCCGGAATCCGCCCTGATAATTTGTATTGTAAATAGATGCGGATGTGAAAAGTCATAGTTTTACCGCATCGACCCGCCGCCGGCTTGCAGCTCGTTTGCGTCGGATGCAATTTTGCTTGTTAAAGACGCAAAACGTTTGAGTGGAACTTTAAAAACTTTAATTTGGATGGAAATTGAATTGTTCACTTCTGGCCCATTGCACTGATACTTGAGCTAATGATAGCTTGAATGCAGGCTTCTACGAAGCTCTTAGGAATTATAACTTTCTTTGAAGTTTAGTTTTACCTTAATTAGTGTGTTCTGCCTCGTTTCTTTAGTTTCAATATATCCTTAACTAATGTAGATTTGCGTCAAGTTTTCCTGAAATGGTGTAAATTTATTTTGGATGTTATTTGTTTGTAATTCAAAATTACACATTTCCTTTAAAGGAAAAATTAGTTCTAAATCTTAACAACTAAAGAACATGGAGAAATAGACTTTCAAAAAACAATTCATACATTACAAAATGGTTACAATTTTCTGTAAACCCCTAAAATAACTACATTTCGCCAAAAAAAATCACATTGCTGGTTTTTGTTGTATCTTTAGAACTAAATAAATATAACAATTGCACGGAAAAGGCACAATATAATAAATGTTACTAAAATAAATTTAAGAAAATGACTCACTATTTTTATTTTACTAAAAGACATTAGCAATTAAGAATTAAAAACAACAAAAGATTAACATTTATATTGTCACAAAATCCAACTAAAGTTATCCATAAAAACATTAAAGATAGGAGTACACAGAAAAGCCGATTATAACAAAACTATATTTTCTAATATTAAAACACAGATACAAGAAATAAAAATGAAGAAGATGAAACGAAAAATATCTTAGGAATAAAATGTAATTAAAAAAAGAAAGCTTAAAAGTACTGTTCCAAAAACGGCTAAATCACAATCTACTAGTAAACAAAAACGAAGACATAAGGATTACATGACTGCATTAAAACAGCTATGCATAGTAGCCAAGAAACCATTTGGGTCGATTAACAAAAATAGTCAATTAAGTAAGAGTGTATGGTGGACTGAAGAAATAGAAAGGGAAGTAAACCAGGAGAATTTAAAGTTGATACGAATAAAATATATAAACATAAGAAACAGTCAAGAAATCAAAAGCAATATGAAAAAGAACATTTGGTAGAAAATCTATCGAAATTCATATTTCTCTAGGAGGTACGCATTACGTAGAGGCATGAAATTTTATCAATAGCATTAAAGAAGACAATAACAGATAATATAAGACTAAAAATAAAAAAAAAACATGAAGATTATTATAAGAAACTGTTATAAAATTAAATAACACAGAAACTTTAGAAAGCCGATAGAAATTTAAAAAGGCAAAGCATATGTAGGAAGTTAAAAAATAATAGAGCTAGCTGTTTAGAAAACATAACACCGCAAATAATAAAGTGCGGTTCTAAAAAATTAAAAATAATGTTAACAGACCTATTCAACTAATATATTACAGAACAAAGTAAAATAGACAAACATAAAAAAAAAATATTATAGAGAAATTACTGTTACAACTACTTTCAATAAATTATATGGCGAAATATTCAAGGACTCAACAAAGAAAGAGTATAATGATCAAGAAGCAGAAGAACAATGCAAGTTCTAAGCTAGTCGCTTATGTGTGGATCATTTATTAATCCTAAAAAAAATAGTAAATAAGAGGTGAATACAGGTGAATTTTACCAAGCCATACGATAGTGTACTGTTGAGGAAGTTGCGGAAAGCAAGTGAAAGAACAAACATAAATCATGTTTTAATTAAAAATATAAAACGAATATACCACTAGGCAAAAATAAAAGATTACAAATAAATAAACGAAAGGGCTTCATATAACTAAAAGCCTTAAACAAGAATTAATATCTATGTAGCACAAACACTGACCCTTTAGAATCTTAGCACAAGATAAGAATTACTTAAAATATATAACAAGAAAAGTAAGAGGAAAATATGAGAAAGCTGGATTAACAATAAACCTTACGAAAATAAAATATTTGTGTATAAGAAGAAAAGAGAGGATTTGGTGGAAGGAAACTAAATAAATGGATATGAAAGTTATAAATGTCTTGGGACTAGAATAGACAGGGATGGTAGTGACAAATTAAAAATCAAGAAAGAATAAACCACAAAGAAAAAAGCAATAAACTGACTAAATATAATTTGGTAGCATAAAAACATAAGCAAAAAAAAAAGAAAATAGACATCTATAACACAATGGTTAAAACGATGAGCAACGGTTAACCGCTGCCGAAACTTATGTATAGCGGAGATACTGCATAATTTCTAAATTAGAAATGAATAAAGGAGGATATTAAAATACAGCAAACGATTACATATACGAAGTGGGAAAGAAACAGCTAATCTGACATGGCTACAAAATCAGAATGAACAAAGAAGTACTAGCCAGGGCTGCATGTAATTAGACTGTCCCCCTCCCAGAAAAAAACGAGGAAAACCAAAACCAAATTGGAGTGATAATATTTGACAAGAAAAGAAAATATGTGCCTAGACAGCAAAAATGTAGAGGAAAATCTATAAGATGAACAGTGACGACAAATTTTATGACACAATATATTACCACTTCTAGTTTTTAAACCAAGGTGCATTCAGCTTAGCCTCCCCCGAATTAACTCTTATATGTAAACAAAGTCCAGATTTGCACACTCTTTACTTGGTATAAACCCTAAATCCTGAAAATTTGCCAAGGCAGTATGACAAGCACGTATGATGCATAGAATGTTGTTTCAGATAAACATTATTGAGTTTATGACTAAGTGCAAGCCAATCTACAATTTCAATACTCATAAAATGAAGGTATTAAATTATGTAAGGCGCATGTTATAATACATTAAAATAAATTTCTTACCAGCAAATAAGGTATATCACAGAATGCATATTTATAAAATGGTCATTATCGATAATACATTTTTTTTAACCAGTGGTACCAAGTATATGTATTCTCTTAATAAGATACCTTATCAGAGTCTTATATTGCACTGAATATAGCATCTATTGTTTTTTCTGTACACCGGAATAAGACTATATAAGATATACAAACAATATCTGCACTTATTTGTCTAATCATTGATAATCCTATCAAATCATAAGACAGCCACCAGGTAAGCCCTAATAACACGTTTTATTAATCTTTTCTAGTATTAACATATGTATCTTGAGCACACCCAAGTCGTTTTATAATCAATATACAATATATATAATTGAAAAAGGGGGGCGGTACTTTGAATAGTCTGATACCAGCATTCTCCAGTATTCTCCAGTCTCTTTGAACCATGTTAATGCTCTAGATGCACCTGATTGGTTAATTTCTATAAAATTTTTAATTCATCTCTTACTTTGACCATCTTACTGAATACAACAAAGTTAATCACTTGTTTTTATGTTAAATGTCCATCAATTATTATTGGTGTTCGAATAGTAATTTTTTCTGTTAGAACAAAGCGATAAATTATAACGTTATCTTTTTTTGTGTGCGGACTGACAACTAGACATACAACAATTGGAATTTGCAGACACATCTAAACAAAACTGAATACTGACTGAAAAGGTCGCATACGGATTAAGCTGGATAAAACAAACCTACTCACGTTACATCTACTACGCGTAAGTAAATTTAACCAACGATCACATCACACACCTCACACGGACAGAAATATCTCGAAATAAGTCTTAATTAACAAATTATCTGAAATAAAACGCAATAAGATAAAGCAGAAACAGACTTATGGGTTGGTTGTCTAGTTGCCTACAGAAAATACTTTATTTAAAGTCGGAGTAGGCGCCTTACTTCGGTTAACAACGAGCAACTCTAACTGAGCAATCTTGCGATTTTTTCAGTCGACAGTGCTCCATGGCACGTCTCAAATCATGTGATTTACTGCAACTAAAATAAGAATAATATAAGAAGGAACCACAAAGAAAATATTGCGCTAGACTGAGAGTATTCATCCTAATAGATCAGTTGTGAATCCGCTAAATAATGACTTAAGAGATTTAAAATTCTGGACCTAATATAGTGTTAAATATTATATATTACACTAAAATAATTTATTTTGTTTTAGCCGAACTAAAAGACGATGCCTTACATGCCATGGTGTCCATAATAAAAATTTACTAAATGTCTAACTGGATAGATTCTAAATTTTTGTAAAAATAAATTAAAAAAAGATATTTACGTCTCCTAGGCGTCCATCTAATATACAGATACATAGATATTTTATGACAAAATAATTAAATTTTATATATCATGGCACATTTTTGACAGTCTATGAAATTATATAACTTATAAAAAGGTCCTATCGGTAATACAATCGTAGGGTAAAATTGTTAAAAACAAATACGTTGTAATACCGTAAAGGACAGACAGGCAGACAAGATGATAATCTTATTAACTCTGTAGAAAATTATTAAGAAGAGTGTTTCTATACACATTTGTCTAGAAGCCATATAGCTGTTACGTTCAAAATGGTACACATTCCGGCTTGAGTTTTTGAAGCAGGCTGACGTGCTTTTGCGCCCGCGGATTTGAATACGTACCTACCTGCGATCTACAACGCTGCGTTATCTTGAAGCGTCAAGTGTCGTTCAACCGATAACTACAATTAGAGGTCAAGTTCAAAATTCGTTCAACATAAAACCGTATGTACTTTAATATTATTCGTTCTATATGCAGTAAATTCAAGTCATGTTCCCATTGCTTTAACGCCTTCCGGAACACCCACAATAATAAACAACCAAAGTATTCCAATAAACACAGGATTTACTTATAATATTCCAGTTTCTCCGCAATACTAATACATACCGCATAAAACCCAATTTGACTGACAAACCTAATCAAAATCAGTCCATAATATTCCTACCTCGGTTAATACTCCCTCAAATAACCCCACCCTACCAGGTTAAGCAGCTCAATTGCAATAAATCTTCATAGAACCTGTAAACTGTATTATTCAATATGACATACAAACAAATGAGGATTTTGACATAAATTTAACAGACATGATTTACGACAATTGCTAATCCAAATTAAAGTAAATATAAATGGCAAACCATTATAAAAAGAAAGAGAAATATAGAACTACCCTAGCACATTTATAATCAAGCAAGCAAGTACAACAGACAGATTATCAAATTTTAGCCCAAGTGAAGAATAACAATGAAGGCCGCGAGCAAATCACTAATAATCAACAATTAAAAATTCTTAAGCCACCATCGGTGTATATATACGACGTTAATAATTGCAATCAAATGGTAGAAAATCTTTCCACTGTTATCGAAAAAGAGCAATATTACACCAAGACAATGACCAACACACCATTAAAATTAACACTTCAGACTCATGTAGAAAGCTAACTAGACATCTCAAAGATAAAGCTGAGTGTTCCACACATATCAACTTGAAGAAGATCGATAGTACAGAATATTTACTCGAAATGTCCATCATTGCACATCAACAGATGACAGTGAAGAAGAGCTAGTCCAACTGGGAAGCACAGTGAGAAATGTTATTAATGTATCTCTGTCGTTGCTTTTGGTAGATTTCGGGACAAAGGAAAATAATAAAACTATATGCAACGTTATTTACTTGGGAAATTAAAAGATCTCGATATCACACACAATGCATCAGTTATTAGCAGTACGGACATACGAAAACGTACTGCAACAGAACTTTTGAATCTGTTAAATGTGGTGGAGGGCGTAACACAACCCTATGTAAAAACACCAAATACATCTGTCAAATGTGATCTTTCTGACAGGAGTCCACCCAGAAAATTATAAATGATGCGCAGTTTATAGACTTGCAAAAAGTCAGTAATTGATTATTTAACGGCTTAACCAGCACAACAATTAAAAAGAGAACACCTGAATAACAAACATATTTAATTGCAAGCAAATTTTCAATCTGACATTGAATAACTACTTGTAATAATGTAACTGTAAGTCTGTCACTAAATGAACCAACGTTTTCGCAAGTGGTTGCAGGGAGAAACAACACCACATCCAATGAGCGACTCTTCTACATTAATAAACTACTCTATAACTTTTTTCAGGAATTTAAAACAATGTTCACGTTAATAAACCAGAACAGCATAATTCTCAACTTGCTGTTTTCAGTAATTAACAAATTGGCTTAAAAATAGCTTTATCACTACGAATAGCTAATGGTCTCGCAAACCACGTACAGAAATAATAACATTCCTTCAGTTACAAAAGATATATATTTTACTTACATCCGAATCCCACGCAACACCAAGAACAATTAAAATTCCATACTACTCAGTATACTTTGCCTAAACGATATTGCGCAAGGAAGAGCTACCGTCATCGTAAAAAATTCAGTTGCACAGTACAAGCTACAACCTTGCCGAACAATTACAATTTAAAGCATATGCATAAAGGTACAAACAGGATTTTGTCCATTTGTAATTGCAGCGGTATACAGCTCACCAAGATACTCCGTTACCACCACAGAATACGAAGAATTCTGCCAGTTTCTTGGGAACAGATATATTGTAGGGTGTGATTGCAACCTGAAACATATGGTATGGGGATCAACTACTCCAAAAGAATTTGCAATGGTCAGAGGTATTAAACGTACGTACTTTATGACAGAGCATAGTTTTAATCACTCGCCAGTAGTAATTATAACCGCAAGCATAACTGTCATCAATAAAGACTTTGTTTCAAATCCACTGATTGGGTTTATTTTCATACCCAACTCGAGCAGACAATTAATTTTAATATTCGAATGAAAAGTAAGTATGACCTGGATGAAGCAGTTCAGTATTTTATAACCTTGATACAGACAGGATACTGCATGTAAGGCTACACCAACTCCAATACCTGTTTTACCTGAAATTAGCAATATACTGTCGCACGCTCGAAAAATTGTCATTACAAAACGTGGAGCTAGAAAACATGACAAAGAAGCAGAAATGTGCAAGATATACATATAATCAACTTAATCACCAGTTATATGCAACGTTAAAAGAATTGAGAAACAACTTTTCAAGTAATACGTTACCAAACTTTCGCCTAATGACTAATCGGTATGAAAAGCAACAAAAAAATTAAAATGACCCACTACAGCAATCCCCCCAATTAAGAAAGCAGATGGTAGTTGGGTTAATATAAAGGAAAAGCAGACACATTTGCTATACACTTTGAAAACGTTTTTACAGCTCTACCATTCCAACCCAACGATGATGTTTCCGACATTGAAGCATTTCTTGACGCCCCTGTCAACTTTCATTTTCTCTGAAGGCGTTTTCACTAATTGAAGTCCAAAATCAAATAAAACTAATTCATACTCGTAACGTATAAAGCTACGACCTCATAGAAGGAAACATTTTTTAAAATCTTCCTAGAAAGACAGACTACCATGTATAATAGCATATTGTGACTATGCTATTATCCCTTGCAATGGAAGTTAATTTATATTATTATGCTAGCTCAGCTGAGAAACCTCCTTCAAAAATCTCATCTTATAAGCCGTCTCCCCCTTATGTCGAAAATCTTCGAGAGTTTACTCCTTAAGCGACTCCACCTAAATGATATACTTCCTTCCTTTTAGTGGTCGCATAGTTACTAAAATCATAAAAAAGCTTCAAGAGAAGAAGAGTTTTTGCAGCAGCGTTTTTGGACATACAATAATCCTGCGATAAAGCATGGCATACGGCCCTTTTTTATAAACTAAAACGATACTTTTCCAACCAACTCTACTTAATTCTAAAGTCGTATCTCAGTGAATGGATGTTTCAAATCAAATTGAACAGCACCGTATTAAGCTATTGCCGAATTAACTCCGGAGTGCCACAGGGAAGCGTGTTAGGACCATTTCTGTACCTTATATATACAGCAGATGCTCCAGTTTCAATTAATATCTTAATAGCAACATTCTTCGACGATATGGCTATCTTGGCAGTCAATAATAATGCAGAATTAGCAGCGCACCACTTACAGAAACACCTAGACCTCCTAAACGACTGGTTCAGGAAGTGGAAAATTACTGTTAATCACGATAAGTTGACTCAGGTTATTTTTACAAACAAACGCGTAGTATGTTAGCCAATAATAATTAACAACTCACTAATACCAGTGACGACCAAAGTTGAATATCTTGGGTTTCACCTTAATCATAAACTTACATAGAGATTATATATTAAGACCAAATGCAAATAACTTAACCGACCTCAAAGCAAAGCAATTGGAGTGGGTAATTGGCAGGCACTTTCATTATCAAACAAATTGCTTCTGTATAAAGCATTATTAAAACCCATATGAACCTACGCAATTTAGCTCTGGGGCTGTGCCAAGGCTTCCTATACCAAGATACTTCAGATATTTCAATTTAAAACCTTACGAATTATGAAAAACGCTCCCTAGTACTTTACTAATGAAACACTCCACAGACCTAAACATCTCTTATGTAACTGAAAGAACACAGAGATTTTTTGGTGCATATAATAAAAAATGTACAATAGCCCAGCAACCAGAAGACTGAAGCGTCATTGGCCACATGATCTTATTTATTGTAATTTTTTGAGGTACCAGCACTGACTGGGTCTTCATTAATGTTACAGTACCAAATAATTTGCTCATTACTCACATATTATATTATTAATAAATTAAATTAAAATAGTACAAGGTTAAAAGATTAAAATTACAGATAAACTCGTAACCACCTTTCTAATAGAAGCTATAAAAATAAAAAGAGACACAGGTTAGATGCTTTATCGGCTGGTTAACATTATAATTTGTGGTTGATAGAAACAATCAGTGTAGGAGCAACTTTTGAATT
The DNA here is from genome assembly GCA_036346155.1 of Sinelater perroti. Lineage (NCBI taxonomy): Eukaryota > Metazoa > Arthropoda > Insecta > Coleoptera > Elateridae > Sinelater > Sinelater perroti. Next base: position 6,505,752 of record JARFIY010000231.1, read on the forward strand.
TGGACTTACTTGAATTATAAACCCACGTGAGAAGTTGTACCAAGTTGCATGCAGATTAGAACAAAGTGCGGAAAATTACACAATACTCAGATTTTGGTCTGGAACTGAGAAACACCTCATTATTTGCAAGCAACTTTTTGATTTGCTACAAAAGCCCTCTGTATGTTATAAATATTAATTTTTATACTTAGGATCATTACAAAGGCTGCATTTATGTTAAGTGACGACATTATCCATATCTCACTTTATGGAAGTGACATTTGCTCGTCGGATTATGGTATGAGTTGTCAACGCTTATGAAAACGATCATGCTTCTTGTAAGTTAGTAGAATGCTTACGCATACCCGCTATTTTGTTAAGGCAATCTAGATATGTGCTCTTACCTGAATCTTCGTTCAAAGAATCTCGACAGAATATTTTCATAATGTACTTTTATATATCACTTGTACTGTACTAGCCTTTAAACAGCAAAACATAAACGTTCTTGCAAATTCATCTCCTAATAAACATATCTACGGTCTTCCAGATTTACAGCGAAAAAAATTGAAGGCTAAGATATAACGAGTCTCATATAAATTACCTCAAAAGAAAAATATAAACGTTATATATGTACAGGGTGTGTACACTAGATATACATTTTTTATACTTAGGAGTTGTTTATGTTTATGAAAAATTATTATTTTTTGCATTTTTTTAAATAAATATTTTCCTAAATTACAAAGCATTCTTTTTATTCTTTATAAATAACTAATAAAAATATAGTAAAGAGATTTCAAAGCAATAAAGTTAGATAGCTCTTGTAATGAAAATTATTTTAACATTGCTTTAGTTCTTCTTCCAACTATAAATGCAAAACATCAATTTTATACAGCATTTTGTTCCGTAGCCATATTTAAAAAAATACAAATTGCTGTTCTACCTTAAAATGATACAACCTTTTCTATTAAAATTTTTAATAAAAAACTACATGTTTTAGTCGGCTACTTTAATTTATTATTTATTTCAACTTTTTAAAAATACTACTTGGCAAGTCATTTGATTCGTGAGTTTTGAAATTTTAAGACCAAATTTAAAGAGTAGAATAGATAGTTTAAGTAATGGCTCTTTCCAGATTTATTTATTTATTTAAACAGCACATCGTTAACACAAGTATATAAAATGGCATAATTTTATATAAGTAAGGAAATCAGTTTTACAATAAACACAAAAAATAATTAAAAATATCTTAGTTTAAAAATTTGTGCTGAGCGACAAAAGAAATTGATTGCAAACCATTACGAAATGTTCAATTTACTTTATAATTTTAAATTTGGTATCTTTAATAATTACTTTTTCAGGCAACACATAACTAAAACAAGATTGCTGTAATGTTATTTTTATATTGTGTGCTGTATTAAATATTCTAAAATTTATCCTACGTAATGTTAAATACACACTGTGGCAGAACTGTTCTAATACGACATCTTAGCTCGTTTGCTTTGTATATAAATACAAAATAACTAGGTATATGAAATAAACAGAGATATTATACCAAATATGTTTATAATATAAACACGTTAGATTTTAGGACTTTAATAAATGAATTAAATACTTTACCAATTTTACAGACTATTATTGTTAGTGTAGAATATTCTGTGCTAAAGAAGGTAATTTTAGTTTTTAATTAAAACACAACCAAATCTGCAATTTCAGGGCATCTCAAATTTATGCTATGACGTTAGCCAATAAGAATACTCAGTCTGAAGAACGTGAAAATTATGTAAGTATAGGTAGTACTTCAATATATATGCCATTTTTAAATAGGCAAAGCAACAAATTATGTTTCTTGATTAAGATAATTACTTCGTTATTTGAATCAGTTTGAAGTTCGTTTTCACAATTTTGCGCTATTTATTTAATTAATAACGCTTTATGTGAGTATGTCATTTTGAAAGCTTTAATATTTACAACATGTAATTGCTTTGAGGATTTTGTTAAGTTCTTAATCGGAATTGACCGCTTGTTCTCGTGTGTTCGCGAAGTTTTGCTTTATAAAGTTACTGGACAATTCCAAAACGCTTTCAAGTTACTGTTTCCTGGAAACTATAGCAATTATGAGTTTTGTTTGATGGTGTATTTAAATAAAAATACTTTCATAATGAAATTGAATTTATGATACAGAATGAGATGGTCATGTTCCTTTTTAAAAGATATTTTCTACGAATGTAGAGAAAATATTGTTACAAGATGGCCAAAAAGCATCGTAACAAAGAAGACAGATAAGTGCCTCTCCAATTATATAAGATACTCTTACGACACATTAAAAAACATCGATGGTGTATAATCAAGAAGATGTTTGGAAATCGCTTTAGTTTAAACATCTAAAGATAAAGGAGTTTTCCAACAAAAACTACAAATGCTTTAGTACAACTCATAGATTTGTGTTTAAAAACTAATCTAAAAAGTTAACACAATTTTCAAAATTCCCCAGTTTTTCTACTCATGCTATGGCAGTGAATGTCAATATTTCATCATTTTACGTTAGAAAAGTAAGAAACATGTTAAGTTTAGGGTATTCAAGGTATATTATAATTCTAATCGCGAAGAAAAGCAAAATACAACAACTGGAATCTGCGTTAACAAGTCTTGTTGTTAAATTTTAATATACATAGTTATCGATAAATAAAGAACGTAACAAATAGAAAAGTGTATCAAAAATGTTTAGGTAAACTATAGCCTAAATATCCAAAAATATGGCGAGAAATCTGTTCTTGTAGGCCCAAAACTCAAGTAGTAATATAAAGGAAACTGAATCAATATGGTGCCAAAATAGATAAATTTATTACATTGTAACTCAATTGGTACTAGAGGAGCTTAAGTTAAAAGGTTTTAAAAAAGCTGAAAAATTTTAGTTTCAGGAAACTGAACATGTAAAACTTGATAAGCCATATTAACAAAACATAAAGGTAAATTATTTGTTTCTATAACAGCAAGCGGTATAACCAAAAAATATTTTAAAGAAACAATAACACATAACAAACATTGGCACTTTAATATTGTTTTCTTGTTTTCTGCCTTATTTTTGTTTATACATAATCTTTAATTTAAGAGAGAATAAAAAAAGGACAAAACTTACAGAAAAGCAGAATTACATTACTGGTGTCCCTAAATATGTACATGCTTGAATGTAGAAGACTAGTGACTCCGCTTCGGCGCACTGAACAGATTACTAGAATACTGTAGAACCATCACAACTCTTCAGCAGCTTTTCTTTTGCTTTGCTTACCCACAGCCGCTCTAGAGAGGCCCGACTCTCAAGGATCGATTGTTATAAATTGTTAACATGATACAATCGTCAAATGGTGTACCTTTGAATATTTTGGAAATTTTCAGAAATTATTTTTTTATAACTAACAAAAACAAGGGTTAGTAATAAAAAAACATCACTATATATAAAACTGGTAACTGAACTTAAACAGAAATATCGAAATCAAAATATCTTTCTAGGTACATTTTCATTATAGAATCCGGTTTTGAAAGCTATTCATCCGTAAAACGTTGTCTTATGGAACTGAAGTAATCTGACTGTCCAGTGATTTCGGCAGTTCAAAATGAATGTGAGTAAAAAATGAATGTTTAATCTAAGTTGAAGTTTTCTGGTGTAAATTTGCTATTTGAATCATTTTATTTTTTAATATTTCGGGCTATCGGACTATCAGATCAACTCAACATTAATCAACAAGAAAGAGCTGAGCAAAGAGACTAAGCTCCACCTGTATAAAACAATATACTTATCTACATTAACATACGGAATAGAAAGCATACCGCTACAAGACAAGAGCAAAAGTAAATTAACGGCTGTGGAAATGAAGTACCTGCTACGTATAGTCGGAAGAACAAAGAGGGACAGAGTGAGGAACATCACAACAAGAGAGGAGTTAGACCTAGAACCGCTAGTGGAAACACTACAGTAAAGACAACTAATGTGGTTTGGGCACGTGACACGAATGGGCGAAGAAAGGCTGCCAAGAAGGGTATTAGAGGCAAGAAGAGAAGGAAAAAGAGGAAGAGGAAGGCCAAGGCAAACATGGATGGAAACTATCAGGAAGGAAGTGGAAAGGGGGGGGAAAAGCGTGGCAGAAGCTAAACAAATCGCTAGGGACAGGAAGAGATTTCGAAAATGGATAGAGGACCCGACACCTTAGGGTATAAGGGATGAACAAAGAAGAAGAAGAAGAATATTTCGGGCGTCTAGTAAGCTTGTCTTTAGAGTTAGATTTATCTAAATATAATTATTACATGAGCGTTATTAAATTTTATACCATAATTTATTTTTTAGGAGCTGTAAAGTAAGAAAGGTGCAGCTTTTGAGTATTGTAAGTAGGGACGGCTAAAGAAGTACCTTGCACTGCTGCTTCTTTAGTCAATACTAGAATGTCAGAGCAAGAGGTACTTTCATTTACATTGAACTTAAAATTGTCAGAAATGCTGTAAAAACTGAGACAGCTCGGGAAAAATACTGAAGGGTACACATGGTACATAATTTGTAGCAGAACAAGTTGTTAAAGTGATAATCATGGGCGTAGTCTGAGGACCAGCACATATGAGGGGAATATTGGTGTAATTCGTCGCCTTATCGAGAATGACAATGTGTAGTTACTGAAATTTTTTGATGTAAAAATTATTTACAGTAGTACTCACACAATCATTAACGATGATCTTGGGTTTCTAAGCAACTGCCCAAACTCCACAAAATATTGAGGATTTGTTCTGGAGTACGGTGGAACACTCTTTTTACATTGTCATTTTAATCATAAAAGAAGCACTTGGTACATAGATTTCGTGACGATGTAGCTGTGGAACCGTTCGTGTGGCCTTCGTTGGTGCCACAACCTACTATTGGGGGATAAAGATACTTCTTATTCCTTGAGAAAAAAATTTTATGTTACTTTAACAAATTTAAACAATAATTAAAGTTTATTTTTGATTCTCTATGATATACGAATCAAATTATCATATATAGAACTCTTATATATTTTTTGTAGGTTGTTAATTTTAGTTTTGTCCACTTTAGTAAATTTTTATCTCCAGATTTGCTTGCAAAGTGTCAACCACATTAAAAGAATTGACGTTTGCTCTGGAAGGTATGTTTGTTTTTAGTGTTAACTCTGACGTGTAGTGGTGGATCCAAGTTTCGCTCATTGTCACATACCGACGCAAAAAATCCTTTGTGTCACGCTTAAAGAGCTCCAAACAGCGCTTGGATTCATGAACACGTTGTTACTTTTGCTACATAGCGAGCAATCGCGGCACCCACTCTGAAAATAGTTTTTCATGCCCAAATTTTCCTGCAAAATGTTGAACACGCTAATAATACTTAAGGTCATTTGAAATTAAGTCTTTTTATTATGATCATATTAACTTTAGAATGTTATCGCTCATTTGAATGACTACGGATAGACAAAAATGTTTGTACAATTTGGGTATTGTTGTGCGCCATTAAAATTCTTCTCTGACTTTTCCTCTTTTAGTGGGAAGCAGCAGTTTTTAAAGTTATTATATTTATACTTAGTCATAAATATTACGATGTCAAAGGGTATAATATTGTAGTACAATAATGTGAAGGTAAAATCTGTTGTTTATAATTAAAATTAATATGAATTACTCACAATTGATTATTTTTAAATGTTATTACAATAAAACTACAGCTTCTAATTGGAAAAGAAAGCGATTTTTTAGCAAACTGAACATAAAACGGTCAATTTCTATATCACGACATGAAGACTAAAGATTCTTCAAAGTAAAAGTGCTTGGTGCAAAATTAAATCACATGAATGACACTTAAAAAAAATCGGAAATATCAAATAAAGATGCTGAAAATGATGGCGAAGACGTTAAGAAAATAATAAATCGCTTAGTATAGTTTTAAAAATTAATCCGATTATTGTAGTTTCATTCATATATGTAGCTTCAACGGAATAATGGACACTTAAGCACTTTAAGGAAGTCACACTGGAGGAATGTTATTTATAAATGCGGTGCATATCTCTAAGATCCAGTCTTTAAATACAGAGGTTGATATTAAAAATTGTCCTATGGCGATGTAATATGAAAACATATTGTTCAACATATAAATCAAATAATTATACAAGAAACGTTAAATTACAAAATCATAAATTGGGATCTACAAAAAAGGTAACCGAACAAAAAACAATGACAATAGTGATATTAGTTTTCTTCTGAGCTTCAACGAAAACCAGCATTGAGACGTTCATTTAACATACTTAATTTATCTGAAAACACTTAGAAGTTCTCTGTGGTTTAATGAAAAAGCAAGGCCTTTCTGTAAAAAAAAATTTTTTTGGTCGCACCATGAAAATACTAAATTGCATTAAAAATTACAAATCAGGATTATATCTCATTACAGAAAACAGTTCTTAAGGTTTAGTGGTCGCTACTCATTTAGAGTTCCTATCAAACAAGTAAAGTATAGTTTCAAAACAGTGGTAGTATATAATGCCGTTCTTTATGTGCTGCAGAAATACAAATATAAACGGCAACTCTTTTGGAATTGACAAAGATAGTCTACGGGTCAAATAATACTGTGATCGGATTGGGTCGGTAGACTTTGCATAATTATTGAACACAAATTTGCGCAAGTTTAAATCTTTTGTGTTCCTAGTTTGATGAGAACCTGACGCTTTTATTCTATTTACTAAAAAACAATATTCGTCCTCTTATAGTGCATCTTCTAAAAAATATTTGCGACCATTAAGGCATCTTAACTTATGATACCGCTGCGCGAATAGAGATCTTGTACTTTTCCCCAACCATATTCGTAGATTTTGAGCCAGGATGTTCTCCTTTCCAGAACTTCCCTTGCCCTGTACCTTTCCCTGCATAATTAGTGTTGACAGTTAATGCTTTTTGTTACATATCGCATGACATGTAAGTATTTTATTTTTTTTTTTGATTACGTTAATTATTTCCATTCCTTTATCGATTCTTTGTGGGACAGTCTCGATTCTTATTTTTTCAACCCAAAATATTCTTCTGTAAATTTACGTTCACATGCTTCTACCCTTTTAATTGTTGCTTTGGTGAGCGTTCATGCTTCTACTTCGTATAATAGAACGGGCAGTACATCACATCGTTTAGGTATCGGTAGCACATGAGTTTTTTCATTTTTACAAACGATACTCTTGCTTACTATATTTTACTTCTAATTGCAGTCCAGATATTTATCAAATTGTTTTAACCACCTTCCATCCACCACAATATGAGTTTGTCCAGTTTTACTTTTCCTGATCATCATTATTTTAGTTTTTTTTAATTTGTATTTATTACAATATATATATAAATAAATACTTGTAGGTCTCTCATTTTCCGCAATAGAATGGGGTTGTCTGCATAGAGCAAGTTGTTTAATCTTAAACCTTTGACATTAGTTTCTTCTAGTCTATCTTCTAAAGCATCTTCCAATATCGCTTTAAAATAGAGGTTAAATAAAATTGGCCATAAAATGCAGCCCCGTTGCGCCACTCTTAATATTTTTATTTGGTCGATCATTTCTTCGTTGATCTCGACGACCGCTATTTGTACCCAGTAAAGGGACATATAATGGGAATATCTTTATTACCCTGATCTATATATTTTTGAGCTTTTAACAGTTTCTCGTGTTGCACTTTATTAAAAGCATTTTTGTAGTCAATGAAGTAGACATAAACATCTACATTAAGAATTCTCGTCTTTCTGCCAGTATCGTGGGTCAAATTCAAACTGACATTAACTTAGCATTGATTCACACTTTTTAAGATTCTGTGTATTATTTTTAAAAATACCTTTAGGGTATGACTCATTAAGCTTATGGTTTGATGTTCATTGCATTTTATAGAGTTATTTGTTTTAGGTATGGCCAAAAGTTGATTAGAGCCATTCGTTTGGTATTGTCTGTGTCTGTATAATTATTATTTTTAAAATATGTTCCTGTTCGATAGTTTGATTACTTCTATGTTAATTCTGATATTGTGTCTGTGTCTGTATAATTATTATTTTATAAATTGCTTACCTGTTCGTAGTTTTTCTTCTATGTTAATCTGAATTTTACTATTCTTATTCTAAATTATGCTTCTATTATCTGTTGTATAAGATCTTATAACTTCTTTGATTTTCTTATGCAGGTTAAACATGCCATATTTATTATTTAGTTTTTCGACTTCACATTTGTCGTTCAACCACTTGTCTTTTGCTTCCCGCATTTTCCTACGGATTTACTGTTGTATTTGTTTATATTTTTTAATATTTTTGTTTTTTCTTTTCTCCGCCTTTCCATGAGTTGGAGTATTTCATTAGTCATCCATCCTTTACTTTTTACACATTTTGACTTTACTTTATCTGTGAATTTTTTTGTTTACATTAGAATTTTTTTTATTTTTGTTGTACCTCTCTCTCAACAAACTTCGTTCTAGTGGCATTTGTATATTTGGGTCTTGAATCTTTTCTCTGTATATTTCTGTGCGGTGGGTTTTTTTCGATAGTTTTTGCTATATATATATATATATATATAAATATATATATATATAATAGGTCTAGTCAAAAGAAATCCATTATTTTTGCATAAAATTGAAGGTTTTATTTAACATACTTAGAATGAACCGATTTAGATCAAATGTGCGCCAATTTGTTCGATAATTTGTTGCCATTTTGAAGGTAATTCAATATGCCTCTCTCATAGAAGTCCTCGTTCCTATTGGCAAAAAACTGGGACAGTCGATTTTCACAAGCCTCTCTTGAGGCGAATTTTTTACCAGCAAAATCGCTTGTTAAGGACGGAAACAGGTGTTAATCATTTGGTGTCAGGTCCGCACTAAAGGTGGATGCATAAGAACCACCCAACCAAGCTCCCGGAGCTTCTGGTGAGTCACTATCGATGTGTGTGGCCTGGCGTTGTCTTGATAAAACACAATTCCTGTCCTAGTGGCCAAAATTGGACCGCTTCTGGGCGATTGCTTCTTGAGAGGGTCCAATTGTTCACAATACAGGTTCGAATTGAGAGTTTGGCCGTAGGGGAGCAGCTCATAGTATATGATTCCTTGCCAATTCCACTAAACGCACTGCAAAACCTTCCTGGCCGTCAATCCTGGCTTGGCCACCGTTTGCGCCGGTTTACCGCGCTTCGACCACGACCATTTTCACTTGACTTTGTCGTAAGTGATCCACTTTTTATCACCAGTCACAATCCCCTTCAGAAATGGGTCGACTTTGTTGCGATTCAGCAGCGCATCACAGATGGAGATTCGGTCCATGAGGTTTTTTCGGGTTAACTCGTGTGGCACCCACACATCCAGCTTCTTTTTGTATCCAGCCTTTTTTAAATGATTTGAATGGTTTTTTGTGCAATGTTTAACTCCTGAGCAATAGAAACCGTGCTTATATGACGGTCGGACTCGGCCATTTCCATGGTTTTATCCACATATTCGACAATTGGCCTTCCAGAGCGTGGTGCATCTTTGACATTGAAATTACCGGAACGGTATCGACGAAGCCAAAACTGCGCTTGATTGGCTGTTACAGTATCAGAACCATAAACACTATTCATATTTTCAGTTATCTAGCTTGCGTTTTCATCTTTATCCAAGAAAAACTGTAAAATATGGCGTATTTTCTCTTTGCTGGTGTCCATCTTTGACGTGAGCTCAAATAAAACTGAGTCAACCATTCACAAAACTATCAAATAATTTTTTTAGTACGAAATGTCAGCTTTCTAACTCCATCTAGTGTAAAACAATCGAACTTTTAGAGCGCGAGATACAATTTATTAAAGCCGTTCATTGGAAAAATAATGGATTTACTAGATCTATTATATATATATATATATATATATATATATATATATATATATATATATATATATATATATATATATATATATATATATATATTTGTTTGGGTATGTTTTAACACCTAAATACTATTTCTAAACATTTTGTTCATTAAGATGTGGCCTATCTGATTTCTTAATATGTTGTCAGGTGTATGAGCTTATGACGTCCCTATATAGTCTTCTGGGGGTAATTTAAAGAAAATATTAGTTAATATCAACTTCTCTTCTTGGCAGAACTGTAGAAGACGGTCCTCGCGCTTATTCCTTGTACTTAGTCCATATTCTCCTATTATATCTTCATATAGACCTTTTCCTATCTTGGCATTTAAATAACCAATTATTACACTAATTTCATATTTATTCACTGATTGAACATTGACTTTAATTATTTATATCATATACTCATTCTTATCCGCTGCAGGAGAGTATACATGTATTATGTTTATCGGGTGTGCTGCAATCTGGACCATCATGACTCTGTCTGACATTGGGACATAATTTGTAATACATTTATGTACTCTCTTATTGTATTATAATACTGCAACTCCGATTTGATGTTTATCGTTATTTCTGGAATAATATATTTTGCTACTATCGGTATTATATTCTTTTGACTTCTTCTAGCGCATCTCGCTTATTCCAAGAATGTCTATTTTTAAACTTTTTATTTACTTTATTGCATTTCCAAGTTTTCCTACTTCGTATAACGTTCTAACATTCCATGTTTTAATCTTCAACGTTTAGCAAGGAATTCTTTGACTCTCTGACCATTTATGGTCTGCCAGGGACTGAGGCTTTTTTTAATATTGTTTTCAGCCATTGATGATTTTTTCCGAGAATATGAGATAGTGTGGTGGTTTTGCGTTGCATTCCGCACCGCTGTTATTTTGCTGTACAAATATCTCCTATCCCTTTCAATATATGTTAGCTATAATTGTTTCTGTACACTTGACTTTCATTTGTAGTTAACACTAGTAGTGCAGCTTCCACTATTAGGAAAATAATTATTTACTGGCCGTATTACTCGCCCTGTCACACACTGAACTTATAAAATATATTTGGTGCTAATCTTTCCCAATATTAGTCACTTCGTCCTGTTGATGATGCTGCTATTTGGTCGGGGAATTCAGTATTCATAGCTAACTTTCATAACTGGAAGCTGTTTACTATCCTGTAACTCAGTCCCAACAAAAATAATAATAATGCAATTATACTATCTTCTACACGTGATGAATACTATACTGATGATGTGTGAAATAAGCTTGCAATTGTTGAAGTTATAACAACTCTAGAGTGGAGTAAGTTTGTTTGAAATAATACATGCCAATATAAGTAGCAATTGCGAAACAAGAAAATAATCAAAATGCATCTGTTATAACATACCAAGCATATATAGAATGAGACGTATGTAAAACCTAAAAGCCAACTTTCGAACGCAAAGCAAGTCATGTATGTGAAATTTTCTCAAACCAAATGAAAGCTACAAATCTTAAATTTAATATCGAGGAAGATACAGATTTTAGATATCTACTGACCAATTATGAAGTGAATCGCTCAAGTATTTTCGGAGATATCATGTTGACAAACACACACCTATATACACATACAGACAAGATCTTGATCGCATTGACTTTTACCTACGCCTTACAGGCTTTTGAAAGTTAATAAATAAGTATGTGATATATAATTAGGAACCGACTAATAGAAAAGAACAACCTATGTATTGCAAAACAAACATTCTTATATAATCCTAGCATGCAATTTGTAAACCCACGGCTAGAGCAGCAAGCAAATTTAAATAAATATATCACATCTATTCCAGATGTCTATAAAGAATATTTTACAAACCAATACATAGCTCCAGCAACTCAAACTATCTGTAATAAAGTTCAGAGAACTGCTTACAGCATTTAATTTTAAAAACGTAATAATGATCATTGCGTACCGCAGCAAATGCAGACGACCTATATGTGGAGGACCACCAATAAAAAACCCGTTTTGATATTGTTTTACTGATATAATGATACTGATATAATAAATACGTAATAAATTTTATTCGAAAAGTAGATAAGTAATTCGTTATTATGTACATTCATTTTGAAAGTATGTAAATTTATGAGACGAGAGCAATAACGTTGGTATAAAACAAGATAATATTCTAGCACAATACCAGAAAACAAGCACGCGAATCTGCATGTTATAGGCATTTACGCGTTCAAATATTTAATTTTGGTAATGGCTACCCAGTTTTTTCCACGTACCTAAATCTTAATAACTAGATAATTGATAGTTCATCTTTTTACCATACACCACTGGGTACAGAATTTATTCATATTCACCTGATAGGGCCATTTATCCTCAAAAACTACTGTCACATTTGTGCAAATTTGACTAAACGTAATATAATTATTAAAATTGTTTATTATTGCATTACGCTGTTGCTTAATTTATTTTCACAGCCCCACAGATCCACATAAGTTCTGTAATGATTTGACAAGTCAATATTTTGTTGTCTAAGGATACATATAATTTTTATCAAATTAGCCAATATTGATTGTTGCCTTCTATTTGTTTCCTCTTTTTTGAAGTCTTCTCGTCAGTTTAGCTTGTAAAGAAGATGCTTTAAGTATTTAATAGCAGTTGATTGAGGTATTTCAATAATATTTATGTATATTAGTGGAAACTGCCCTCTTCGTAATGTAAAGGTGACTTTGCTTCGTTAACTTTCAATTTTTAATTTTTTGTGAGTTGATTATGTGGTTTTGTGCGTAAAGTGGTGTAGTAGTTACGCACTCATAATTTGTAAGGATGGTCGTGTCATATGCGTAAGTGTCTATAACTGTCTTTGATGTTGTTGATAAGTCTGAGTTGAACAATATGTAAAGAAGAGGTTTCAAGGTTATGCAACTAAAACCTTATCATTAATTCTAATTTTGCTGATTTCCTGGCCAACGTCTAAAAAGCTAGTGGGACCAATCTTTTTTGTAAGTAATGTGATAATATCATTGAATCAAATTGATACTTTAGTATCCATTCTGCTGACAATTTAAGGGTCAACTTTTGATAGCACTAGATTTTTCAATATGTTAATAAGGCAACCAAATGTCACGTTATTTAAATATATGCCTAGTTTACGCATCCTGAAAATTAATATTTTAGGTAAATTAATTTTAGTTTAACAATAAAACTAAAAGACATTGTCCATGACTTAGAATTTGACTTTCTTTATTACATGGATTTTTAAGTAAAATACTATAATTTTTTACAAACTTCCGGTAATTTCTTTTACAATTACAATTATTTCCTTACATAAACAAATATGTATGTAACTATAGAGACTGATATTATATGTGCAAAATTTAATTTTATTTAATTGTTTTTAATAGCCATTGATGTAATGAAATGCAAATGTTTTAGAACTGAGCTAAGAACTGTTGCTTTGTGATTTTCAGATTACTTATTAAACGGATAACTGCAAATCACGAAAACAAAAGAGTGCTTAAAATGACTGCTTTTTGCTTGCATACACGCCCATAACCTATTCAGCAAGCCGCACGCAAGACAGCGATCGAAAGCTGCCTGCTGCTTCAATCAAGGGGCTTTTAATAGCTCAATATTTGAATACCTTTAGAGTAAATTGTGTCGGCCACTTTTAAGTAGGTTTTCATTTATGATATGTCACATAGGCCTATTAAAATAGCTTCAGTTAACATGTGAGCGATTTTCTAGACCTTATAATTATTTTCTGATGTAATTAGATCTTTTTACGCAAACTTGCAGATTTGCTATTCAATTGTAAGAGACTCATTACTAAATTATAACTAAAACAAAGTCAATTTTCCCCTCGACTATTCGTATGCATTACAAATGTTTTTCCGGGTGTATTAGTATATTAGCAGTTTTTTAAATATTTACGTAAATGGCCCTGTTCGGAAGTTTTTTTAAGTAGCACAGTTAGTTTCTTAAATGTTGGAAATAATAATTAGCAGGCTGTACTGCTCGTGTGAGAACATTGCTTTTAAATTTAGATATTAAGGCTCTCATATAATTGCCCACATTGTCTTCTATGAAATGAGGTGATGTGGCAAGCACCATGTCAGAAATGAACCCATCCACTCAATTAGTTTTAGCGATCTTAGCCTAGGATTAAACCCAGGTTTATTTGTTCAGCAGTTAAGAGCTCTATCCACGCGACCATTGGCGTTCAACATCTTAAGGATTACAGGAAATGTTTGTCATTAATATTTATACCAGAATAAATTAAACAAATGCGTCACAATTCAAAAGCTTCAGAATCGGTGTTGTGTTGTGCATTATCTTAAGATAAGTGTACTAATTAATCAGCTTAAAAGTGAACTTAAAAAACGGAGGCAAAATTGTGATCATATTAACATTTTCTTGTATAAAAACAAAAAATAATGCCTTGTAATAAATATTCGTAAACTCCCCTCATTTCTTTAGGATTTATTTCTTAAGGGACCACTGATATACGTGAATTTTTGGAAGCTCCATTTTAGTTGATTTATCAGTTAAGTAATTATACGAGGGTGAATCAAATGTAAACGAGACTTTTGATCAAGGGCGCGCAATATTAACGCGCAAGAGTTCTCGCTTCGTCAGTTGTTGGGTAGGGATGTCAGGAGTGGGCAGGAAGCAGTTCGTTCTTGTCAGTACCCGTCGTGACAATGTCTGGGCAGGAGGTGCCGTCGTCAATTGCGCAGCGTATTATCATTAAATTTCTCGCCACGGAAGGTGTAAAACCGGCTGAAATCCTGAGGAGGCTGACTACGCAGTTTAATGAAGGGACACTGTCACGAGCTAGAGTGTTCGCATGGTACAAAAAGTCCGTGGAGGGTCGTGAGAATATTGAAAATGAAAGTCATGATCGCCGACCTCGCACTAGCATCACCAACGAACACATCGTCCGCGTTCAACAATTTATTGAGGGTGACAGGCGTCTGACCATCGATGAGATTGCATCTGAGATAGGAATAAGTCATGGCAGTACTTTTTCGATCGTCACAGAGGAGCTAGGGTTTCGTAAGGTGTGCGCAAGGTGGGTGCCTTGCCTTCTGACAACTGAGCAGAAATTGCATCGTTTACAGTTGAACACCCTCCCTACAGCACTGACCTATCGTCCTGCGACTATCACTTGTTCGGTCCACTCAAGGAAGCCATGGGAGGGCACAGATTCGGCAGCGATGAGGAGGTTGAGGTTTATGTGCGCAATTGGCTGGAAACCCGACCAACTTCATTCTACGAGGAAGGCATTTCAAAATTAGCTATACGTTGGAAAAAATGTGTTTCTAAATCAGTCTCGTTTATATTTGATTCACCCTCGTAGCAATAAGATATATAGAATCTTGTCCAAACTAAATCAAATACAAATAAATATTCAGGTCATATTTAATTTTTGTAAACACTCTTACTTTAGAATTACAATAATCACAATGATCTTAAATGCAATTTTAAACCTCGCATATTTTACTGCCTTCAGAAAAATGGTTTAAATTAATCTAATCCCAAAGATTTATTATTTTATCAAGTGTATTTAAGAAGCTTCTTTTTCGAAGAATGTTGCCACTATCAATTAATTAGAGAATCAGCTTAGCCTCTGGGGACAGCATTTCACTATTGAACCAATACATAGAATTTTAACCAAAATAAGAGTGTGGCTTGAAACTAGACTGAATCAGATATAGATTGTGTTTTGTCCAACTGAGCACCAATTTGATGCTAGGCAAAAAGAAATTTTGGTGCTTATCTTAATTGACAACTAACCTGGGGTCCATAAATGTGATATAAAACCAAACCAAACTCGCCATTAAAGCAATATGGGGTTATGCGGTTCACTCACTAACACCAATCTGGCTAAACTGCAAAGCTTTTACTCAATGCATCGAAGTCCATGTAATGGTTCATTTTTATCTTCAAGTAGACAAGTTAAAAAAGTCATTAAAAACATACCGCCACATATCAGGACAGAATTAAAGCTCACCTCAACTTATTTTCAGTCGAACTCGTGACCTAAACGGTAAAAACCTGATACTTTGAGACCTGATGGATTTATCACAATGTTTGAAAACGCAATTTTAATTATAAATTGTCAAATGGCAAACTTTGTCTGTAGTATGGTGTGTCAAAGTAAATATATATATTTTCAATAACTCTATCGACGGGAGTAAAATATTGTTAAAGTTAATAAAAATAGCCAATTTAGAATCTTAATATGCATGTTGCAAGTATATAAGCTTAAAAATGAGATAAGTAAAGGGTGGTGAAAAACTGTGGTCACATTTATCCATTATCTGCCCGAGACAGGACTCCCGGAAATTATTTCATCTCTCGTAAGCGTCGGAGTTTCTTTTCTATTCCAAGTCATCTACCCTTTTTAGGCTATCACCCATTTTGTTGAAGTATCCTCTAATTTTCTTTTCAGTTCCGACCGGTGCTCGTTTGCTTAATTTTATACTTGGCTTATATTTACGTCAGAGACGCTTGTGCTATATCCATTGTTTTGTTTGCTGACAAATGATTTTTATCTAGAACTCGATGTTTTAGTTTGATATGCAGTATTTCTCTTTCCATTGCTCGTTTTGTTTTGGTTAGTTTATAGATGATATCTTTTGCCAATGCGGGGACTGTTATACATGTTGATTAAATTTTTTATCTTATATACAATTAGAACTTATTGTTCTTTAAAATCTGCCAAATTACAACTACCTCAATTGCATAAGCGTTTTTACTTCAGCTATCAAGTGTTATCATCATCTTAGTTTGTTATTATTTTAGCTTTAGATTTATTTATTTTTGGTTACATTCTTATATGATTAGTGTTTATGCAGTTTGTTATTTATTTGTAGTTATTTCGGCACTTTTATACATAGCTCCTATCGTGTCAAATTATTTTTACCAATCTATAAAAGCTATATAAAAGCAATATTGTTATAGTGTTCTTCTAGTCTTTTAGAATTTCTCCTCTCATAAATATTTATTTGTTAGTATTTTTAATGCATGTACATAATAGAAAGTTTGCTCTTTGTTAATATTATATTTGAGTAGAGTGCTTTATGTGATTTTTTAATTAATCACATTTTCGTTTCATCTATATCTAAAATATCGTCTGAATTTCAGTTAAGGGTTTTTGTCTTATTTATTTTTTAATGTTTTCAGGCTTTTATAAGATCCTTAATATTAGATTGTTGTTTTTTTATTTAATTGTATTTCTTGTTTATAAGTAATGCTATTATTATATGTTTTAAACGTAACTTATCCTCATGTTTTTCATATTTTTGTTTTTTCTATTATATTTAAAATATCTTGATCTACTTGTTTCTGTGTTCTCCGTTTTTGCTACGTTTTTGCCGATTGCTACAATTTCCTTGTCGTAATAGACTTTATCTATCCTGTATTGTTGTGGTACACCATTTCCTATTATATTTGGTCCAACTTTCGGCTATTTCTTGACTGCTTTAGTCCGTTGCTGCTTTTAAGGTTTCGTTTATTTTTTAAATTACTCTTATATTAAATTCTAGTACATTTCCTCTAAATTGTCTTTGGTTATTGTTTGTAAGCTGCTTATTTCTCTTTTTATGTATTCAAATTTATTTTTTTAGGTGTTTTTTATTTTGATAGTTTTACTACTTTCATGTGTGTATTTATTTGGATAAAATAGTCATTTTCCATACTCACTCTAATACAAATGCATTTTTTGTTTTTGTCTAGGGGTATAAAGTCTATATTATTGTTTCGCCGTTTGGTTAATCCATACCTATTTAAGCTTTGATTTTTCCATAAAATATTCTTATTGTAATAGTTTCCTTTCTTCTAATACAAAGGTATGGTTTCTTTATCTTCACAATTTTGCCAATTAGGAGAATATATTCACACGACTTTCTTTCTATTGTTGTTTACTTTATTATAGAGTGCTTAATATATATATATATATATATATATATATATATATATATATATATATATATATATATATATATATATATATATATATAAATTTATATATTTTTATAGCAGGTTCATATATTTTTATTGTTGCTGGTATTCTTTGTCTGTTACTAGTCCCACCTCTCTTACATAGTCTTTTTCCCTTAGTATTCTTCTTCCTCGTAAACGTGATGATTATATTAGTAATTAATTTTTGTTTAAATAATCTATATTATATATTGTGATCATCAGCTTTGTCTTTCTGTGGCAACCTTTGCTGACACCGTAATCAGGCGTTCCAGGATTCTTGCAAATTGGGCCGTATATAATTTTAGCTACTCATTTTTTAAACGCACGCGTTGGCAACGCTTTGGCAAGTTTAAAAATTGGATGCTCCTAACTTGGAGAACAGACGCTGTCAAACGGCCGCCTTAATCTGAAGACTTTCTGCTAGTTTAGTCCACGTCGAGTATTTTATTTCCATAGTCCTCATTATATCTGGCTACATTTTTTCTATCCGCCACAAAAAGAAGCACCCAATAAGGAAACACAGCTCGAGCCGGGATATATTGACATGTTAGTTATTCAAAACCCATAATAATAGGTGTATAAATAGGTTCTCAGCTTTTTTCTGCAAAATTAAAGTTTTATTTAAAAACAAACAAAAAAAGCTTAAGTATCAAATTATTCTCCGTTGACATCGATGGTCTTTTGCCATCTTTCGGGTAGCTTGCAAATTCCCTGGTGATAGAAGCTCACCGGGTTCGAGACGATAAAGTTATCGATGCATTTTCGGATTTCTTCTTCTGTTTTGAAGTGCGTATCATCCAAGTGATGCTGTAACGACCGGAATAAATGATAATCGGAAGGGGCCATGTCTGAGCTATACGCCGCATGTGGGAGAAGTTCCCAGCCTAACGCGTCTGCAGCTCATCCGTGTCAAATGTTTGAGGGCGTCCAGCGCGTGGTTAATCTTCAAGGCTAAACTCTCCTTCGCGAAATCTTTGGTACCACTTTTGCACGTTGCATGACTTACAGCATTCTCACCATATGCACACAAATCATTTCGGTGGCTTCAGCAGCGTTTTTCTTAAGATGAAACGCGAAGTGGATAGAAAATCGAATATGCTCTTTTGTGATTGCCATCGTGAACACAGCTGATTATTGAAGTTATGTGCATCAAATGCCAAATCGTATGGTGTTACGAAAGATCAAATGTCATTGCTTTAAAACCGCAAGAGGGCGGACTAATACGTTACTTGTAAACGGTGATTTGCGTCCTGTGAAATCTAAAGCTGAGAACTTATTTATACACCTATAGAATGTAGTATCATTTTATTTATTTTTTTGTATAAAGACCTAACTAACGTTTTTAATAAATACTGAATTTTAAATTTAAAATGATTATTATTCTGCAAATTGACAACTAACTTACACACGAGTGTGTTAGTCATAAGCTTTTGGTTACATTAAGATATAAGATAATTTTTCTATTATCTGTCAAATACTCTATATATAAATACCCCACATGCAGTTTTTTGTTGTATATTTTTATTTATTTTATTCCAAATTTATGGATACATGAGAAAATATTAAACTGCCAGGAATTACGTTATAAACGCCCTCCTTGTGGATCAGATATATTGACTTTTAACGACAGCATTACAACGTACTCCTATATATTGCAAGTAAATCATTTTGTGGAGATTAGCAATTGCTAATGTATATATAATAAATTGCTGATAATTTTTTAAAATTTAAATTTGATTCCTAAAACGACGAACATTACTTTTTGTCTATTTATTAAATTTAGTTTTTTTCTTTACACATAATTCATATAAGTAAACAGTTTTTATGTAAACAAATTTTATTGGTCTTTATTCTGTCAAAAAATTTTAATAAAATTACTAATGTAGTAAAAGACCGGAGCACAGCCGTTGGTCTCTTTTTGTTTGTTTTTTCTCTAAAGACAAATAAGTATCTCAATATTAAAATATAAGTATAGCTAGTAAATCAATATCACCGCTATTTATTATTTTATAACACCTTAAGTATAACCAATTAAAGGCACTATCCTTAATTAGTTACACGTTTATGTGCTTATGTTACATTTTTGTATTTAAAGGGGTCGTAGTTCAATGTACGCAGAATATGCAAGGATCTAATTTCGAGTCCTCAAAATATTAACCGCAACCAAGTTTCACTTGTTTTTGCAAAGATAAAAGCAATATAATTAACTCTGCTATTTATATAGTTTAATAAGCGGCTATTATCATCATTGTTGGGATTGTTTGAAGAACGGGCTCGTTTCGCCGCAAAACAGCACAAATTTTCCAACCCTATTAAGCGAATTACAGTTCCGTTGAAAGATTTCAGCTGACGTCCCTCCATATTCGCGCTGCTTCTTTGTCTGTTTTGGACAAAGAGCGGTTCACTATTTAGCCGCATAAAGGATTCTGCCGAATTATGTATTAAAAACTAATTTTGTATTGTATTTAGTAGGGAAGCTATTATTGCTATTTCTGATTAAATGTTTTACAGTTTGCCTCTAAAACAGTATATTAATAATGTTTTGGGTTTCTCCACAACTAGTAAATATCATGATTATAAGAGTTATTACTTTTTGGCCATAACTGATATTAGTTTGGTTTCTAAAAAAGTTTTTCCTTAATTAACGTGAACAAAAAGCAGTTGAGATGACAAATTATACAACACTACA
The DNA here is from genome assembly GCA_036346155.1 of Sinelater perroti. Taxonomy (NCBI): domain Eukaryota; kingdom Metazoa; phylum Arthropoda; class Insecta; order Coleoptera; family Elateridae; genus Sinelater; species Sinelater perroti. Next base: position 6,526,274 of record JARFIY010000231.1, read on the forward strand.
TTGTGACTGTACTAACATCAATTTTAAGTGATATTTTTTTAAATACAAATTTATGTCTAAACATTCCACTTGTGACAAATGTAGACTGTCACTTACTGCTACAAGCTACCATATATTAATAAATGCCTTAAGATGCGTTACCATCTACTAATTTAATTCTTTATGCATTTTTTGCTTCTGGAGGTCTTTCTCGATCACCATAGTATTATTTATTGACTTTGAATAAACCGTAGTATTTTAGATTATCAGTGACAGTTATTGTGTGACATACAAGTCACGCGTTTCTTGTTCGATTCCTATTTTTAAAAAATGGCGAAGTTTAGCATAAATGAATGTCTAAATTACAGTTAGTGGTCATAGTAGCTACTATGTATATTTACAACTGTTGACTTTCTGTACCTCTCTCTTAATCATGGAGTTCTTAGTGCACCAAGATTTCTTTTAACATTTATTTTTTTTTGTGGCAAGACAAGATTTCGCATTTTTACTTATATCCTATAACATGATTTAAAACATTTTAGTTTTTTCACATTTCTTACATTTTCTACTTTTTATTGCGTCTTTAATCTTCGTTGCTTGTATTTAGATTTTTGCTTTATAAAGGCATTTGTTCTCAAAATGGAAGAGTTAAAGTTATGATAAGACCAAAAAGAGTTTTATTATACGCAAAAATGCTGCACCAGTACGATCAATACGTTTTTTAACTTTATTGGATGGACCCCAAGTCTATAATATCCCAGGTGTACTGCTTTCGAAAGCTACATTGTTATAGCTTATTATTACATATTTACTTTTTGATATATTAAACTTTACGCTAAACTTGTCACAAGTTCTAGCGATTCTTTCCACTAGCACCTCTAGATTTTAAACATTTAATTTATATTGCATAAGATTTCTTTTTAATTCAGAATACTATTTCAAAAGGACGACTGATAATATATAACCTTGACGATTTTGATAGTAGTTATCATATTCTTAGTGTTATCATTTCTCTCCCGATAATTCGAGACTTTAAAACAGTTTTCAAAAATCGATTAGTTATGGTTATGCATCTCAATTGACATTTAAGAAAAGGATAAATCTGTATTTACACTCCAAATAGAGCATCTTGTGTCTGCTATAGAATAAAAAATAAGACATATTTAATCGTTAATGTGTTTCCTAATTTATTATAATATATTTAATATGTAGAAATACTTGCAAACAGCGGCTCATTAATTTAATGATAGAATGCTCTTTAGGTTCAGTGACTATTTTCTATAGAATCGAAATTAAAGTAGAATGTAAGCAGTTTTTTGCAAAGCTCTTGTATTCACAAAAATTAATAACATCGGGGCTTTCTTTAACAATTTTGTTTTTTTTGACCATCAGGTCTACTAATCTACTTTTCCAAAATTCTAGTCTGTTATTTTTTTAACTAAAAGTGTTTTTCTTTAGCTTTTTGTGTATAAGTTCAAACATTGATAATTTTTATTCTATGTTTATCATGTTTCTCCCAATTTCTTTGTGAACTTTATTTATCGTGCCCTATTTGATATTAAATAATGTTTGCTCTTGTTTGCTAAGGAACATATTATTTTTTTGAGTTCTTGGTTTTTGAACCATTATTTATTGTACTGTAATATAGTTATTCATATGTCAAAATAATTTTCGTACACATTTTGATTAACGATCATACCTTCTAGATGTTGTCTGTTAATTTTTAAGGCAACTTATAATATTCTTAATTCTTTGGGTTTGTTTATGTGCCTTATTTGATTACGAGCAATCCTATATTTTTAGCCAGTGAATTTCCACTTACAATGTGATATTTTAGCTATGCAGCATCGTGTGAGCAGATCTCCTCCAAGTTTGTATTATCTAACAATACATTTTTATTTTTATGATTTCAGCTTTTAGCTTTCTTTTAGTTAAATTTATTTTGCTATTTTTTGTAAGCCGCAGTACATGTTCAACTTGCTCATAAAATTGTTCGGCGATTTCTTCTTTACATTAACTGTTATATTAACAAATTAAGTTTTGTTGTATAATTGTTGGATATTTATTCAACATAAGAATGGAAAAACATTTTTTACTATTTTTGGAATTTTAGATATTGCAATTATAGCTACTCTATTTCTATGCGTTGTTTTTGCTGGCATAATATACAATTAAGAGTTGCCTGCCAAAATACATATTTGGCGTCCTAGGCTGCTAAATTCTCCTCCGTTTTCTCTCAAATTTTTGCAAAATGCAAACGTACAAATTTTTATTTGGATCGGAAGCGCGGAACAATTTAAGTTAGTGCCCATTCATAATAAACGTAAGCATAAGCCGTCAATAAGAAATACGTAATACGTAAAGTTGAATCAATGCAAAGCTTATGCGCTCGTTCATAACGCGCTCCCGTAATATTTACGTTTGACGCTCAAACGTAGAAATACATAAGTTGAATTCGGTTTACCTTTTCGTATTTCTTACATTCATTTGCAGTAATTTCTAATTTTTTTCTAGATTAATTGTGGCAGTAGTAACAGAATGTTTATTTTGATTCTAAAATTGCATAACTAACTTTACCATTGTCGACATTTTGGCCTCATTAATTAATTTAGTAAATATTCATCTGTTCCTACATCATAAAAATGGTAGCAGGTACAAAGACAACATAATTATGCAAAATGTTTAGGAGGACACTGCTGCCGCTACAGTGTTTGGGCATGCGCAACTTTCAAATGTTTACATAAGGCTTACGTGCATTATACGTATTTCTTATAGGCGGCTTACGCTTACGTCCATTATGATTGAGAGCTTATAATCAAACCTCCGCTAGGCGGAAGGAAATCAAATGGCCGCTTTTGCGTATGACAGCCGCGGCCGCCCGGTCACTCAGCAAAGAGCGAGAGCGGCCCAGACGTGCGTGCACAAACGCACAGATCTCGTGTAAATCAAAAGCCATCTTTGTTTACTTTCCGTTCAAATACATAGGCGTTCTTTGTTTACTACGCACGCCTTGTGTAAATCAAGAGCCTAGAATCATGCCACATTTATTTGTTTACTTTCTGTTTAAATGTGTAGATAGAAGAAGATATAATTCTCTATAATGCATTCTCAGACTTTAGCCGCATCATTCCGCTTATTTGTGGTATACTGATGTTTAACCTTTTCACTTTTCATGTAATGCAATGTAGTTTTCTGAATTGTATTCTGTTAAAGTTTCTACCAGATTTACATCAGTTTCCTCAAATTATATCCTAATTTTAATTAATTGGTGCGTTCTACTAAAACACAGCGAGTACTTTACAATTTAATACTATCTATATTTCAAAAGGATTCCTCCACAAGCCATACCAAAAAAAAACGCCCAATAGGGACCATATAGGAGACAAATTATATTTAAGTACATTTTTTAAATCTAAAAATTTGTAGAGATGATGGTTAAAGAATAACATAAAATTTTAAATTCTAAGAAATTGTTTTTTTATTGACTTCAAAATTTGTATTTTAAACTTAATCTATATAATATAGCAGGTATGCTAGACATCTTTATATTACTAGTGTGGTTTGCTAATTTAAAAAAAGTATTATTTGCTAAATGTGCACACTTATTTATGATAATCGCGTTCAAGCGCTTTAAGGGCATTCTTAATGCAACCACAATACATTCTTTGCGTATTAGTAACTTTTTATATTTCGGGATAGATTGCATTCGTTCCAATACAATTTAAATGTAACATTTTACTTTTTCAAATTTGTTTAGCAAAAATAAGTTCTGAATACACCGCAAAATATTCTGTTGTATTTTTGTTTTCTATTTTTGACGAAAATATTAATTACAATTTATTTTAATAAACTTAAGTAGATTGGGTGTGGGCGCAGTGGTATAAAATTTGCATAGGCTACTCCGGTGCTTTTATAAGCCGTTTTGTTATGCTTTTTAATACTGTACAAGTACATGTAAATAAGAAGAACATAAGTAAACAAAGCCCTTGTTTCAATATTACTCACAAATCTGTTTGTTTATAAATAGTAAAATAATTTCTACAAAATTTTAATTAAAAACGAAATAGGTACATCAAGATGCTTGCAGCTTCTCTCAATCGCTTTTATAACGTTTTTTAAATACCTTATTTTAAGTAGAAGTACAACAAACGGTGTATATTTTGACTTTGCTCTTGTCGAGCTTGTTTACAATTTCGTTTTATAGAAAGTGAAATAACGCGTACAACTCTCCCATATGTTTATACCTTTTTTGAAGACTAAATATGCCTTGTTTAAGTTCCTTCCATTGCGTGCAATGATTTTAAAAAAGAGTGTAAAAAAGTTATTCCATGTGAAGCGACCAAACGAATACTAATATTAAGTGTCTATAAGAGGTTAACAGAAACATTTTTTGTCTAAAATTGTAATAAAAAGCAGTGCTTCTGGGTCTCCGACATATACAAGTTGCAATAGAAATATAAATCATTTAATATGGCGTGGATGTAAATATAAGTGAACAAATTTAAGAAAGTGATCTTAAAAATGATACTAATATTTAATCAGCTAGTTAGGTCTCAGAATTGTGAATGCATCTGTAATTTAAGTTGAGCTTGAAATAAGGTCATAAGAAAAGTCAAAACTAATTATGAATTACAAATTGAAAATTATTTGTAAGTCTTGATTTGTATTGGTGAGGCTTTCTAGTAAATTGGAACATAAAACAATCTACAAAATGGATAATTATGCTAATTTGCTGATTAGTTCTTCTCCTCTGTTCTTTATTTATTTGGTTATCTCATCTTCTCCCAGGAATTTATGATTCTGGAGTTTCTTCACTTGTTGTTTCACATCTTCTCTCGTTGGCGGTGGTATGTTTGTGTGTGGACCGTAATGCTGAATATCTTTGTTTTCCTGCTCTTCTTTTCTTTTCATTGCAGTTAAGCAGTTCCTGAAGGTATCTATTATTTCTTAATCATTTGTTATTAATTAGCCTTGTTTGCTTTTGCACGTGCTTGTTCTGGCTTAGTAGCCCTCTTTTTGTTTTTTGACTTTGTGGTAGAACCTTCGAGTGTTCTCATTTTTATATTCTTGTTCTATTTTTTATTTAATTTTTTTGTTTATACACAAGTTTTAGGAATGCCTTCTCTTGGTTTCGCATTATTCAGTACTGACCCTTGCTTTTTTTTGATCATTCTCATTATAGCTTTATTTTTTCTTTATGTGCTATTCTACATTTTCTGTTATACCATTTGTTTCGTTTTGATTTTGTTTTTCTCCTATGGTCTTCAGTGGTTGTGTTAGTATTTTTGATGTACTTCCCAGCAGTGATGCCACTCTTTGTTGTTGACTTTCATTTTCTTGCTGTAATTTCTCGTTGACCTATACCGTTTGTTTGCTGTCGTTTTTTTTTGACTTGTTATTCTTTATCTGTATCTTACTTGCACTAAAATGTAATACCAGTTGCAATCTCCTCCCCGATAGCTCCTCACAATGATAATGCTTGAAGCATATCTTATGTATATGAGGAAATTATATAGCTAGTTGCCACTTCTTCCATTAGGGTTTACCCAAGTTTTCTGGTGTATGTTTTTGTGTGCGAATCACGTGCTCGAAATTATTGTATTTTTTCTCATTGCAAAATCTATGAGCTTCAGCCTATTTTCATTGCTTATATCATACTTGCTATGTTGTCCTGTTTTTGATCTTTATGCTGTTTTCTTAGCTATTTTGAATTAGGTTTCTCAGGACTGTTTTATCGTCGTGCTTTAGTGTTGATTCTTATACTCTTTCTAGTGTGTCATAGAAGTTGTTTTTTTCTGTTTCATCTGCTTTGTTTGTTGGTGCGTGGCAATTTATGTACGTGGTTTTGTGGAACTTTTCTTTCATTTGTAGTATGGTAATTTGTTTGTTTATAGCTTTGAAATCTAATATCAAGTGTATTATTGTTTTGTTATAATTAAAAATCAGGCGAGACGTAAAGGACAGTTAAAATTAAACTGCAACAACGGCACCTAACACGATGAACCTAATTTTCAGTGGAACACAAAAAGTAGAAAACAGCAGAAAAAAATAAAATATATATTATGATTTAGTACTGTAACAAATACGTATAAGTTTTGTTGTATCTTCCAGTTGGAAATGTGTTTAGTTTCAAAAAATCACCTTCGTATTGCCTGCCTTCTCCGTATTAAGATATTGATTATCACTTAGTAACTAATTTGTCTTCGTCTATTTTAAACAGTTTTTTTGCGGTTAGTTCCGTCCAATTACGGCTATTGCACAACTATGAAATTTGTTTTCTTATACTCTATCTTTAACAGTAATTTACAAAAGTATATATCTATTGCTTTTAAAAATATGACCAAAATCTCGTAAGTCGCTTTTTTGGTGTTTCTTTTTAGTATTTCACTATTACATCTTCTGGTTACACATGGAATCTTTGGACTTTTGCTATATGTCCAGATTTAAAAAGTTTAAGTTAATTTGTTATTGTGTAGGCCTCTCTATCGTGCAGCATTGTTAATTATATTTATTATAACATTTAACAAATTATATTTTAAGTAAGAATTGCAGATGACTGTCATATAACAGAGATTCATATTTACGGTCGATCTTATTACGCAATTTTCACATTTTTCTAATTACAAACAAATGCACTTTGCACTGTAGAAAACAAGTTTTTGTGGAATATTCAAATGGTAAAAAAATAATAATTAAGTTAGCAAAGTTTCTTTTTTATATATAACAGAAGTGTAAAGGATACATCAAGTTTGATTAGACCAAAAAAGTAACGTTAAAGGAAGGACTAAAAAAGTTAAAGAAATGGTAGATCAATGCTAAACAGAGGCAGTAAGCATTTTATGCGACTGAGTACGCGACAAAAGAAAGTTCGATGTTAAAATAAAAAATTGGGATACGAATTGATGAAAATTGCTCTGTATACACTAGGCTTGACTTTTCAATTTTTTTGCTAATTTGTACTTTAATAAATAACTAATTAAATCGAAATTTGATTCTAAAATCTTGAAAAACGTTGGATTGAATTGATATAGCTGAAACATGGCTTTACCATCATAAGTTCTGTTTGTTATATACGATTTTAAAGACTTTTCGATTCAGATTCGTAGCCACAATAAATTTAGGGGCAGGATTTGTTTAATAGTAAATTATTCTTTTGCTTTTTTGTTTTTGTCTTAATTGGGACTTATAAATGTCACCTGGTCTTGAAGTATGTCAGTTTCTTATAATAATAAATTATAAAAGTCTTCTTTTTTAAGCTATACATTTGCTAGGATTATGCAACTGTAACATTTAAGATTGCCACTTTGCTTTATTTAAAAATATTGTTTACAACTAACTTAAATAATGAACTGTCAATAACAGTTTTCCGAGTTTATCATAATATAATATACAAAAATAGAGTTAATCGTCCACGTAAAGTAAAATAAATTGTAACTGAACTCTAATAAAAACGCAACTCAACAAAAATCATTATTAAAATTGTTTTTGTAAAATGGACAAAGTCAAAATTACTTCTCTACTGTAAACCATACATTGAATAAGAAATTGTAATGGCTGAAACTACAATAATGACGTTGTTGAAAATATGGGAAGCATCAATAAAAAATTGAAAGCCTTTTTTTTGTATTTACAATATCTTTAAAATTATTTTTAGCTTGCTTATTGTTAGTAGAAATATTCTAGGGATATTAGAAGCAACAAAATAAAGTTATTTTTAATATAGTATGTTGTATTTTGACACATTACATCTCAGAATTAAAATTTAAATACCAACTATCTCCAAACTACTTCAAATCGGCGCCTCGCAACTCTTCATCGTTGTTAAATTTTCTACTCTTCCCTTTCTTTAATTTTAAAAATAGATAGTAGTTACTGAAGACTAGGATTGTAGAGCAGATGGAAAAGCTACTCAAAGCCACAGTTTTTCGTGACAACTTGGAAAATTGCAGTTTTATAGACAATGGTGTTATCATGCAGAAGGAGAACATTTCAACTTTGTATGCACTTCTCCTTTTCTTGATAGCGTTACATAATGTATACAACAAACTGGGGCAATGCTCTCCTTTTATCAATGTATTCCTCACCTTAAAATCAGTTAGCAAAATTTCCATTGAATTGTTAAAGATCATTGCCATAGTCTTTATTGCTGATAAAATCGCTTTTGCCTTTCTTTTCGATTTTTGTTTAATCTGCGCTATTAGACTGATTGAATAGTTTTTAAGGGATTATAGTATAGGATGGATTAAAAAACTTCCTTTTTGTTGTTGAGATTTTAGAATCGCTTACAAAAGTCGAGGTGCCCATTTGGCACTAGTCTTATTTATATGAAAATGGTTATGGACAATCCGTTTCTCGAATATTACCGAAAGGTCTAACATTTTCGACTATTCTTTTTTTAAACGCTTATTTTGCAGCACTTTATGCTTGACGAAGGCAACGGTTCTTTTCTCAAAAGTACTTCAATTGGCTGACATGCTCATGGTTTGCCTTCGATGCTTTCTCTCTGCAAACCAAATTATTTTGCCCCTATTTTTACTGTAGAATGTGAAGATAAAGATTTATCGTACACATTATTCTAACATTGTTTAATATTATTAAAACTAGAACTTTCTTTAGTGAAAAATGTAATCACCCGATTTTCAACATTATGCAAAATTGCCAATTTAAATGATTAAGACAAATAGGCTGCTAAATTTTTTGCAAAATTTCAACTAAAGATGGTGCTATTTGATTCTGTCCCTCCTTTTTTTATTATTACGAAAACATAGTGGGGCTGGACACTTTTGGCGCTTACTTTATAAAACTCTAGTAATTGTTATTCGATTGCTACTAATCTTACAACATTTTAGTAAAATATTGTAGCTAAAGAGGAAAACAATCTAAAACAAAATACGACGTTGATGATACACATTAGAACAAAGAATTCTCTAAAGCATCTCCTATAGAAGTAATAGGTGCTCTAAGACATTTTATTTCTGAAGATGTTGCGATTCTACAGTTCTACAAAAAATGCTGTGCTCTTGTTGTTTTTTTTATTTTCTAACTATAAAGTTTTTATGTTATTACATATTTAAATTACTAAACTAAAAGATTGGAATTTTCAGTTGAAGGAGACGTCTGAATTTGCGATAAGTGTTTCCCTAATATAAAATAATTAGTCTGAATTTAATAACAATTAAAATAATGTTTGACATATACATATAAATCACTGTAAGAAAATACAAAGACTAGAAAGTTGCATCACCTTTATTTATAAAAAAGAACATAATTGGGCAAAACAGTAACAGACGTAATAGCCAGTAATCCCAAATCTCCTCGACTCGGTCGCATGTTTGCTCCCGATGAGGCCCGGCCAATTTTTCAAAATAATCCGCCCCACTTTCAGCCGGAGCCCATAAATAATTGCGCGTTTTAGCCCGCCCGGTCTAAGTCCTTAACTTGATAACGCGACAGTCCTTCAAATGGTTGAAGAGTCCCAAATCCGTCATTAGTCATGCCGAGTTTTGCGTTCTCCACCGGCGCTGCGCTCCTACGGTTAATTAAAAGCCCGGATTATGAGGAAGATGGGCAAATGTTTCACAAATGAACACATTTTTCATTTCTGCGGCTCGAATTATGGGTGCTCTAATTGTGTTTTCAGCGGGGGCGCTTTGTCTGCCGCGCTCGGCGCCAGAAGAATCCGGCTCCTTATTAATCTGGAATTCTGCTTTCCAAACCCTTAATTAATACTCGTTTTACATGCGATGCAAGGATTTTTAATTAATTTATTCAAATTTTATTTCGCACAATATCTTAAATGAGATACGGAGCGTTTGATAATTTCCCTACAATTTTTATGCGTTGCTATAACGAATCCAGCTGTAATAAATTTTACAATACATCACCTGCATTAATTTGTAACATTTGATAGATTTTTCTATCAAATTTAATTTTAGAGAATACGATTAAACCTATTCGCTTACGGGTGTCATTAAGTTAGTTTAGATATTACAATTCAAACCTGTCTAGCTAAAATCATTCTTCTTATGACTACTAGTGAGTTCGCGCTTTACTTTCGAACCGCAAGGACGTGCGAGCGTTCACTCCGCGACCCGAAAGTGCGAGTACGAATTATCAACATTTGGTGCCTGCAGTAACCAGCAATCGTTTATTTATTTCTGGTAACAAACTTTATTTATATTTAGCAGTAAATTCGTCAGCTTTTAACTATCACCCCCTACGGGGGTGAATTGAGTGTGCTATCATGTCTGTTCACAAAAGAAATTCCGATCACCTTTCTCCGCCTATCACCGATTTACAAAAGAAATACCAATGGAATCCTGAATCATTACTCGAAAGAAATAAATATTACTTACCCGAACATCTCGAGCCGTCTGCCTCAAAAGAAGCAGAGGTCAATGTATCACCTCAAATTAAAATACCACCTATCTTTCTTCACGGCCCAGTCAACCATAAAGAAGTTGTAAATGATATCAAAACTATTATCGAGGGTGAGTTTTCGACGGCTCTCAATTCATCATCACTGAAAATCACATTATCAAGCGACAGCGATTATAGAAAATTAGCGAAACATTACTTAACAAATAAGATCGAATTTCATACTTACCAAAATCCCAACAACAAACCCCTATCGGTAGTTATAAAGAATGTTCCTCCTTCGCTAACTGAAGAAGACATTCATGCTGAGCTAGCGCCTCTCAACCTCCCTATAACACGAATTACAAGGCTTTTAAATAAAGATAAAACGCCTATGCCCGTTTGTGCAGTACTGCTCACCGCAAATGCAAAGGCAAACGAAATTTTCAACGTCAAAAATCTATATCACACCGTAGTAGCTGTAGAGCCACGAACAATTAATCGTAAAACACCCCAGTGTCACAGATGTCAACGCATAGGGCACACCAAAAACTACTGTAGATTAGAACCACGATGTGTACGATGCCAAGGAAATAACTTGTACACTAACTGTGATAAACCTCGAAGTGATACCCCAATATGCATTAATTGCGGAGAAAACCACCCCACTAATTTCAGGGATGCAAATACTTCCATGAATCAATAAATTACCAAGGCAAACGACCTCAGAACGCAACTCCTACAACAAGAAAACTAGATAACAAGCCAGCACCTGCTAACAATATGAGAAACTTTCCTCCCCTTTCAAACAGTACAAACAACACATCCTTATCTAACCCATCCTGGTTACCAAAAAATAATTCTGCATCACCCGAAACTTCCCCCATAATCAACACTATTCTATCAACCCTCCTAAATCTCATCCAGCCCTACATAGAACAAATCAAACAATTCATATTATCAAATCTCCTTCCTTCCCTTTTCAATGGACAATAAAACTAAAACTCTCTCTCAATTAAAACTCCTTAACTGGAATGCCAATGGCATTACAAAACAAATAACCTTATTTAAGTCATTCCTTATGAGACATTCCATTGACATAGCGTGCGTTTCAGAAACTCATCTAACTAATTTAGACAAACTCAAAATTTCTGGATATCTGATCTACCGAGCTGACAGAGAGGCTACATTTGCATCTGGCGGAGTAGCCATAATCATAAAACGCAATATAATTCATCATGAATGCCAAAAAATTAATACCACTAACCTCGAGACTATCGGAGCCAAAATCAAACTTAACAATGGTACTAATATAACCGTAGTATGTGTTTATAAATAATCAAAGAAACAACTTCTTGAAAAAGACATCTCCATCATATTCAATACCAGTGAACCCACATTCCTTATAGGAGACTTGAACGCCAAAAATACGATATGGGGATGTAGAACAACAAACCCAGCTGGAAATAAACTTTATGACTTAGCATCTACACACGCTTTCCAAATAGAAGCCCCATATGGACCTACATACTACCCATATAGAAGCGACCATGAACCAGACATATTGGACATCGTCACCCACAAAAACTTCAACAAACAAATCTTTCAAGAAGCGCTCTCCGAACTCGATTCAGACGACATACCCGTTATAATCTCGTTTATACTATCGCCTGCTAAACACATTCCAGAGCCGAGATTAATAAATGGTCCAGTAAACTGGGACATCTTTAGTGCTACACTCGATCAACAGCTTAAGTATCCCAACGATCTTCAATTCTCAAACGAAATCGATGAAACGATCACACACATAACCGAAACCATCTCCGACAGTGTAAACGCGGCGACCATAGCTACCCATAAACACAAAGTAAATATCGATCACTATTCACCCAAACATATAGTGAGCCTAATTAAACAAAAAGCACTCTGCGAAGAGAGTGGCAGAGAACAAGGAATCCCTCAACCAAAACATGGTGAACAATCTATCACATCGTATTAAAAGGAACTTGACACCTACCGAATCGAGACATATCAAAGACATATCAGCAACCTTGAACCAAGCGACCCGGGCTTGTGGAACACAACCAAACGCATTCTGCGCCAACCAAACGAAATACCTCCAATCTCTTCAGGAACACAAAATACAACTCGGATGAAGAAAAATGTGAAGCCTTCGCAAACTATTTAGACCAAACATTCACTTCTGCAAATCACGCAGACCCAGTATTTAAAAATATAGTGATAAATTATATAGAAACACATCAACCAATTGCTGAAGCTAACTTTAAACCAACGTCACCTAGGGAACTTGCGTCTATAATTAAAACTCTCCCGATAAATAAATCACCTGGATGCGACAAAATACCAAATATAATACTGAAGAAGCTGTCTAAAAAAGCGCTAGCATACCTAGCAAGTACTTTTAATGCCTGCCTAAGAATAGGATACTTTCCGAATGTATGGAAACATGCAATTATTCTAATGTTTCCCAAACCAGGCAAAATAAGAAAGAAATCACCAGCTATCGACCCATCAGTTTATTAACAACAACCTCGAAGCTCTTCGAGAAGATCATTTATCTCCGACTCAACGAGAAAATCACAAAACTGAGTATTCTTCCCACTTTTCAATTTGGAATTAAAGAAGGCCACTCCACCTGCCACCAACTTCAGCGTATGACCGAGACCATTGAACGAGGTTTTGAAAGCAAACAATACGTTACCACCCTGTTTTTAGATATAGCACAAGCTTTCGACCGCGTTTGGACAGAAGGCTTAAAATACAAAATAACACATCTACAATTACCCGAGTATATCAAGTCTGTATTATTTTCGTTCCTTGAAGATCGCACATTTGCGGTCAAAATACACATTAGCTTATCGGCTACCAGAACTATACACGCAGGGGTCCCGCAAGGCAGTATACTGGGTCCCATTCTATTCAACATCTACATGTACGATATTCCAGTTCCCAGCACAAACCTTGCATTGTTCGCGGATGACACGGTCGTGTTAACTATGAATGAACATTTAGAACAAGCTATTGCTGAACTTCAAGTTGCCACCAATATTCTAAGCAGATGGTTCAAACAGTGGAATTTATCAATTAATTATTCTAAATGTGTCACTAAAATATTCTCTCTTCGAAAATCAAAATCCATCTCTTATTTTAATTAACGACCATCCCATCCAGTGGAATGCTAATGATGAGCCCGTAAAATATCTTGGTATCTACCTCGACACTCGACTTACATGGAAATACCACTAAAAAAATTGAACGCGGGACACACACGACTAATCCAACTTTATCCACTCATCAATAGGAATCTTCTATGAGAATCGACTGTATGACTCTTCTCTATAAATCATTAATACGTCCTTTAGTTCTTTACGGATGTGTGGTATGGGCTAACACCTCAAAAACCAATTTAAATCGAATCCAGGTCCTACAAAATAAAATCCTTCGAATGACAGTCAACGCTCCCTGGTTTATTACAAATCAGCAGCTCCACCATGAACTAGCTCTACCCAAAATTCAAGAACACATCGCGAAGTTGACCAAAACTTTTCATAAGAACCTTACCAACTGCAGCGGTGCCACCTCTTACAAACTAGGTCAAAGAAGTAGCCATACACGTCTAAAACGCAAGCTACCGCAAGACATATATGAAAGTGATAGCGGTGAAAACTAAGTGCCAAACAACAATCAAACCGAAGTGAATGTGAACTTTTTCTATTTCAAGTGGATATTAATTTCCATTCATATTATTTCATTCTGTTAAGTATTATTTGTTAGAAATACCTTGTATAACAATGTATATTGTTGAGCAGGTACAAGTTCTATTAATAAAAAAAAAATGACTACTAGTATAAACTAATCGATTAAAAAAAAAGAAAAAATTAAATTATCTTTACTGTATTTTTAATTATTTATAGTTGAAACTGAATTTGAGTAAAATGAGTCAGTTAAAAATATTTTTACTTGTGCTAACTATTGCATATTTCAAATGAGTTATTTTAGCTTAGTCTTAAATTTAGTAGTAATGCAATTAAGTGTCTTAATAGTAAGCACTATATGGTAAGAGTGCAAAAAATAAGTAAAAAAAAACAATTACAGTACATTGTAATGAATAGGGAGGTGATCTGGAAACTGTAGCTGAAGTTAAAAGACCAAAAGTTGTTGAGAAAAAGTGGCCTTATATATTAAAACTACTAAAATATATCAATACATAGATTTTTGTGAAACTAAAAAGCATATGTTAAGATATAAACCTGCGAAATTAAAGACAGTGCACAAGACTTAAAATAAAAACTTTAGTATACTACATTCCAGCGTAAAAAGTGCGAAGGGTTTCTAAAGCAATTTTTCGTACAGTAACGAACAACCAATGTCAAATGAATTTAACAAAATTGCAAGCACAAGCTTATTGTAATTCTAAATTCGCCATAGTGTATTAGATCTATCTGGCAAGCCTACCAAAAAAGCACTGTTATTGATGTGTTAACGGTTGAAGGTTGCGCGGCCATTGACAATCATTGACGATTAGATGCTGTCTATGGTAACGCTTGTATAGACTACTAGTAAGAAGTATGAAGGAAAAAATCTAACCACAACAAATCTGGATGATCAGGCTGTCGTTGGCTCTTAGCATCCACGAATAGACAATATCAAGCGAGTGTTGATAAACCGATTCGTATTAATCGTCGAGGACAAGTTGGAACGGCCGACTCCACATTAAATTTTTAGAAACAAAGCGATGCTATAAACTCCAGTTAATAAGTGATGACTTAAAAAAACTCCGCAGCAAGTCATACTTAGAACTCGTCCTTATTACAGTCGAAAAACGCGAAGGTATTACAGCGTCTGATATTTTACGACTTTTTATTGCATATTCTTTACAAGTTCGATCAGGCCCTCATAATTTCTTTCTTTTTTGAAATCTGAAGGAAAATCTGAAAGGGAGGTGTCACACTAATGGTGAAGTGCAGGCAGCTGTGCGTCACTGTTGGTGGCAGCAGACACCTGATTTCTTCTCTAACGAGACGAAAAAGTTGTTCAGCGTTGGCGTGCGTGAGTAAACAAATGTGATAATTTTATAGAAAAGTAATAACATTTTGTGGTAGACATTTCAATCTTATAGGAAATATACAGCTTAATTACCTTAATTATTTATTAACAAAGTTATCGCGTAGTTTTTAATATAACATTGTGTCTCTGATAAAATATACTACAGTATGCTAAGTGGAAAATTACGCAGGAACTTGAGCAAAATCTATTAAGTTGAAAACATATTTATCTTTTAACAGACAGCTAGGATGCAATAAATGTCCGACATGATTACCAGACTACTTCTAAATTTATTTTAAAACCTTATAATCGTTGCAAATCATAACCGACATATTTTTATGTGAATTCCAGAACATAGAAGTTCACTCCATGATTTCAGTTCAAAAACTACTTTTACTGAAGCTAAACCAGTTTTAAAAATAACTAAAACTGCAGTTTTGAGTTATTAAATTATTTGTCATGTAAATTCCACAACCAACAAAACTGAATGAAAGGACTAAAACACAATACAAAGGTAACTTCATCTAAAAAACAACAGGTGATGTATTGGTACTAAAAATAATAAATTAGGCTAGACGTTAGGTTGATTTCAGGGAACTTTCAAAAGCATGATGAATTGTACTGTTTGCGGAGAGTTTTGACAAAACTAGTCCTATCTAGGATAATTTCCAGTACTAAGTAGCCAGAAACGACTCCAAATTAACTAAAAATGTATTTTAATTATTCTAAAGCTACAATACCTACTAATTGCATATTAATATTCTAGAAATTTAATTTAATCGATTTATCTCAGGGTGGTTTTAGAAATAATAAAAAATATTAGCACTTTTCTTAAACCACTACTATATATTGTGTATAGGACTGGGAATAAACCGAAAGTAATAGTCTTAACTTTTATGTTCTGCCAAATCAAAAATCCAAATGTAAGAGGCGAACGAGCAAATTGACTTTCAACGAAATGAGTTCTCCCGCTTTAATGTAACGGGGTAGAAGCATGTCAGTAAATAGCAATACAGAGATAATTTTTGTCTTTGTCAAAGAAGAGCTAATATTGTTTATATAACATATATGTTTTAGGTACTTTACATTAATTATTAAGTTACTGTAAAGCACTAGCACGAAATGTTAGCTATTTAATTGCTAAATTGGTTCCTTGTGCTAAAATTAAAGAGAAACTGTATATTACTGACAAAAAACATTTATTTTATTTAGATCTTTATATGCAACAAAGCTTAAATACGCTAATTTTATGTTACAAAAATTTATCATAAAATGTAGTCCCCTTGAAAACAAACTAAACTAAAAAAAGGACAAATGTAATAAGGCTGCTTTTACCTCTGACATTAACTAAGCCATTGCGATTTCGAGTAAGTCGTTTAAATATTTCTTTAGCGACAGTTCATAGCATCTGAAAATAGAACGTGTATTATTCGTTTCATTACCTACAGAGCAAAGAGATGAAGTACAATTTACATTTCATATACTAATATTTAAATACATAAAATTAGCCATTAGTTTACTCAGCTATCACAAAATAACAACAAAAAATTTGAAATAAGCTGTCTTTGCAGCCAAGAAAGTTTGAATTATTTATTTATTAATATCACAGAAATCTGACGATACAAAATATTTTTAGTGTTAATTAAATCAGCCATAGCTAACTCTATTATTTTAAATAAAATAGTAACTGATTAATTTGCTTTGTAAACACCGCATGTTACAATTTCAAAATTTCAAGAAACATCCCAAAAGTGTAACAACAGCAAAGATAAAAATTAAACATTTGTATGTGTTATGCCAGGTTGTAATAACGATGTTTTTTTTGGGGGTCAAAATATAAAATTAATTTTGTTGCTAAAGTGTAGTATAGGTTTTTTATAATTTCAGAAAGAGGAATATTGTAAATGATGATATTATCACGGCGTGACTTTATTCCAAAGCATTAAGAAAGTACAACAATGCTATCAAAAATATTTTTTTATCAAGACGGGGGATACCCAGATTCAAAATTACATTTTGAGGGAGCATTACCTTAACTAAGACAATATAAAACCTTTTAATGTCGTCTCATTTCACCTGTACTTTTATTTTTAAATTTTCTTTTGGCAGTCATGGTTAGTAGAGATTCATATACAACTACTACCTTCAAAATTGTTTGTTGTCTTGCATGTCATTTATTTGTTCTCTTCCTAAATAATCTTCTTACACTATTTATATTTTTGTTTTATTCTATTTTATTTCTATTTCTATTTGATTTTTTTTTCTCTAAAGAAAAGTATGGCACTAGGAGAAGACGGGGTCATAATCGAATTACTACAATAAGATGGTAAAATTCGCTATGGGAAGATTTTCAGTTTAATATCCTCTGGGTTTGTGACTAAATGCCTGTAGGGTACTTAAAAAATATAAATAACTTAGAACTAGTACTGGTTCAATCGTATCAAAGATTGTTTCAATGTCTTCCTCAATTAACTTATGTTTGGCTGCCTGAAAGCACTAATTATTATTACACTTCTTAGATCATCAAGTTTTTTTATTGGTATCACTTCCATCTTAGTGGTTCGAAAAGATGTGTTTCTGAAATGCAGGTTATCCGCATTATATCTATGAATTGAAAAGCAAAAAGTAATGAACATTGGTTGTTGATACCATTTGCTTTGCCAGTTGAAGATGGTTTAGGTTTGCATCATCTTATTCTGTTTATGGTCTTTTGATAAGTACAGATGGACGAGTAAGTAAATAATAAAATATTTAATTTAGTGAATATAGTCAATTAGCGCGCTTGGATGGACCATTGGGCTGCTTTTTGCATTCAGTGGGCCAGATGGTCACTTGCGCTATAATAATTTTTGGTATTGCTATACTTTTTGAATATTCCAGTAATTGTTTTCAAGTTTATTAACAGTAAGACTACATATGGTTTTATAAGCTAATTTTGTGTCTATTTTCGTAATATGGGAGCCTCTAGTTATGCTAGCGTAGATACTTCTATTGAAATTAGCAGCTGTTGTACACACTAATACTAAAAAATACTAAACACCAGCAGTATGCACCGCTTTTATATTCCATTTACGCTGAAAATGTCTGTTTTGTAAATGTTTTGTGTTGATTAGTTGATTTAGACTTATTTGCACTAGATGTATTATACATGTTTCATCTATAACTTCATGGAGATTTTAAGGTAATTAAGTAAAGTTCTGTTAGACATATACCAGGAAGCATCGGTAAGGGCGCTTAAGAGTATTGGTTAGAATCTTGGATTGATATCAATGTTTGATTTGCATGAACACCCCCATAATTATATTGGTATATATTTAGATTGGTTTGATTATTGCTTGTAAATCAAAACCTTATTTTTAAGGACAGTGGAGATTATTTTTTTATGAATCATGATATATTTGTTTTAATTTGGGGTTCACTTTTTGCGTTTCTTTATGTTTTTTTCCATGTTTGTTGGGACTGTAGGTACAAATCTAAATGTTTCACACAAAGTACTTTTGAGTGAATCTCAAGGCATGGCAAGAGCTTTAGCGTAAATGCTAACTGGATAGGCTTCTGTTCATTTAATTTAATTCTCCATTTTTATAGTCACTCTTCAGTCACATATAAATGGCTTTGCAGGAGATGATTTCCTATGACTAAGTTCCTATAGACGCCTAGAACTACTGTATCATCAGCAAAAATTCTTGTTTAAATCTGTTGAGTATTAGAAAAATCCAAGTATACATCCCTGTGGTACTCCTTGAAGTTATGGAGTTATTTTTTATTGTTTTGCTATTAGACTTGACGTAAAAATAATGATCTGTTAAATAAGATTGACAAAGTTAATAATACCGTTAAGTTTATTTTGGTCTTATATATGTAGGTTTATATTTCAGATCTTATCTCATCAAGAAATGCTGTTGTACAGTATCTTTTCTGTTTCAAGGCCCGTCCTTGTGTCGTCGACTATCCAATGACATTGTTGTAGGGTAAATTGTTGTTTTTTTGAACCCAAACTGATGTGAAGGCAGCCAACTATTTATTTTGCTCTATTTGTTTGTTTTTCAAGACTGGAGAACCTATATGACAATCAAACAGCGAGAGTAAAGGTAGGAGCGGAACTGACAACAGAATTTAAAGTTACGAAAGGTCTAAGGCAGGGTTGCTGTATCTCACCGACGTTATTCAAGATATATATAGAAAAAGCACTCGAACAATGGAAAAGGAAAAGTATGGGAATGGGGATACCACTGGACGAGGACACTACATTATATACGTTGCAATTTGCCGACGACCAAATTATTATGGCACAAGAAATAGAAGACATTGAATACATGACAAGGAAAGCTATAGAGGAATATGATAAATGGGGGCTTAAAATTAATGTAAATAAATGAATATGAACAAGACGCTTTAACCTTAGAAACACGCGAAACTATACCGTCATGTGAAGAATACAAATATTTGGGAGCAACAGTAGGAAAACAAGGATTATATAACACAGAGGTAAAAGAGAGAATAAAACAAGGCCGGAAAGTTATAGGTGCGCTAAATGGTATACTTTGGGATGCAAATATAAGCAAAAAGAATAAAAAACAAATATACTCCGCTATGGTACAAAGTGTAGCACTATATGGAGCCGAAATCTGGCAACTCTCGGAACAACATAAAAATCAACTGAAAGTAATGGAAATGGACTATTGGAGAAGATCAGCTAGAATATCCCGAACAGATAGAGTCAGAAATACAAGAATACGTGAAATAATGGATACAGAAAGGGACATCTTGGAAGAAATTGAAAAAAAGCAACTCTTGTGGTACGGACATGTCGAAAGAATGGGTAACAACAGGCTCCCGAAAAAAGCAATGCAGTGGCAACCAAGAGAAAGAAGAAAGAGGGGACGGCCAAGAAGAGGTTGGAATGAGGAAGTAGGAAGCCTGAAGCAAAAGTGGGATATCCTGCAAGGCGCTTGGATGGACAGAAAAGAATGGAAAAAAATATTGAACTCCGTAAGACCCAGATAGAGGTTAAAATGCGGAAAGAAGAAGAAGAAGACTGGAGATTATAGGCAAGAAACTGAAAAAACAGTAGGAAGTTATTTCTGCAGGGGGTCTACTTTGCTTTGAGATCAAGATTTTTGTGGAAATTTTAGTTGTTTAGACTAGTATGTTAATTGCAGAACTAAAAACATTACTAGAGTAAGAAGCGTTATTCCTTTTCTGAATAATTTCTTCAACACCCTAGACGGTACTAATTCGTATCCGGGTGTTTTGCTATTATATATGTATGGGCGATTTCATTGTGTATCTCTTCGAAAAAATGCTTTGATGTGTAGTGACAGTTATAAAGGATCTAAAGAATGTTTTCAACAATATTATCTTGTCGGCCTGAATGTGGTTATTTTTTATGGTTTTCACCTATAATCCTGCCTTATTACTTAATAGTGGAATCTGTGATTAATCGATGTTCTTAATAGCTCGCTGAATTGGATAACGTTATTTATTTAGATTTTCTGTACACATTCTGGAGGATTTGTTTTTTATTTTCTTGATTTAGTTTATTCACTAATCTATTAATATTTGATCTCTCTTTTATAAAAAAAAACGTTTAATGCATAAGAAGATCGATTTCCTTCTATAAACAATAAGGATAGCATATAAAAGCCCCTGGCAGCCGGTTCCCTCTGGAAAAAACAAAAGGGAAATCCAAATTTGACGTAGAATCAGCATCCTCGATCAGAAATTTAAGGAAACCAGTGTAAGTGGCCTAAAAATAGCTCTTTTAACAATTATGTGGGTTCAATCCCTTTGGTGGTTGCCGTCTTTTTGCAGTCTTTTACAACATTGGCTAAATTTAAATGGGGGAGAAGGTAGGGTTTACGCTTCTTACAAGGCGCGAAGCGCCTCAACGCACACCGCTCGAAAGCTTCACCATCTCATGCGTAGAAGTATACTTGGCTTTCAGGCTTTGTTTCTGCTAGTATTAGGTAAATAAACTAAAATATCTTATTGTATTTACTGTGCATTACTATTAGAAAGTGCCATATCAACTAACTTCTGTTCTAAATTATTACCGATTAATAGTTTTTGTAAGGTCGATATATACTATTTTTTAACCTTGTTAACAGACGGTGATAAATTATTGATTTTTATATGAAAATAATTAAATCCTAAGATGTTATGACAATAGTAATATTTATAAAAAATGTATGACTAAATTGATATTTTAATCTTATTTGTATTGTAGTGAATCATATTTACATCAGCCTGAGGAATATAAATGTGACACTATTTACTCCAAACTACTAGTTTTAAATTACACAAGAAAACTTCGATAAAAGAGAGCTCATTTTGGTGTCAACGAGTACCAGCTAGTTTTACAAAAAAAAATATAATTTTTTCTTATCATGTGGCACCAATAAACAAAACAATTTGAACTTGAATCGTATAATTGGTTTATTATCCATTACTTTACTCAAAAATAAAGTTGGGTTGCGCAAAAACGACGAAATTAATATTCGCCGCGGCACTGCGAGCAAATGTGCAAATTGTTATTAAATTTGCATTGTAATCATTGGCCATTTTCCGTTGAATCTCCGTCATTTGTCACGCAGCGAAGGCTCAAGCAGATTCGAACACAATCACATTTCAATTAATCCGTTGTTTGTGGTGACAACGTTCAAATATTTTCATTCGATATGAATTCACGGCCGATTACAAATTTCATTGGGCCAAATTTCTCTTTGCGCTTTTTATATCGCGGCCGAAATTAATTTCGCGTCCGGCGCTATCGTGTAGCAGATATTAATTCAGGGCGCCCTTTGTTAGCGGCCATTTATCCCTCTCGATAAGCATTTTTAATCTCCCGGGGTAATGCGCTAGTTTGCGGGCCTGTTTATTTGATTCGAGGGAGCTCCTCCAGGCGATCCGGCCGATCTGTTCTTGCCGTTTTTAAAACAAAACGACTCGCCCTCGCGCTCTCAAAAACTTCCCTGTACGAGCGAACTTCTTGCTCCCGTTTTGTTATCCCTTTTGTGAGTTTCCTGAGATGACCTCCATTCAGGATCTTTTATATTTTCTTTCTTCCCTTTTTACATTACGATAACACCTCTGGGAACAATTGCATCTCATACAACCGCCGGCCCACCTTCCTGCTCGTTAATTCTAGCAAAATTGCGTGCGCCAATTATGCCGCTCGAATCTTGTTTACAAATAGTTTATTACGCCGCAGAGAGCAAAACTGAACTTCTGAAGTTAAGAATTTGACAAACTCTGAACAGTTTGTTTTATAATTGGAGTAATAATTCGGCAAACTGTAATTTGGGTGTTTGGAAACCGGCGGCATCAAAGGCAGCCTAATTACTTGGTAAGATAGGAAATGGAAAGTGAGATGAAGCGGAATTAATCGGACTCACTTTTGGGCCGACGTGTCATTAATTTAAAGTTGAGCTAACTGCACTTAATTTGACACGTGCCCATTTGTAAGGACATTTGTTAATTGAATGTTAATTATTTAACAGGGAAAGGCGGAAATATCAAATTAACTTAGCCCTTTACTAAATATAAATAATTCCATAACTGAAACTATTAATATTAAACAAAATAAATAATTTAATTGTTTTATTATAATAAATGAGAACATTTGTAATGTTTGCTTTTGATAAATTGGCTTAATAATAAATTAACTACGGTAATATAATTTAAAATAAATTTAAATAAATAATTTTATATAGTTTTTCTTCATCTATGTATTATACATTGCAAATTATAAAGAAAATGTAGAGGTTTATATAATTTATATAAAAAATTTATGAACTATTCTAGTCAAATAGTAGACTTTCCGTATTAGAGAGCTTTTTAGAAAATAAAAAACTGGTATTTTGCATTTTTAAGAGTTATTACATCCAAGAAAAAATACAATACAATTTTTCGCATAAAATGACTTAATAGGATTAAAAGCTATTCACCCTGTAAGTGGAAAAAGGAAAGCACTACTAACAAAAAGTAGGCGAACAGCTGCAACCAATAATACGTGCTCTTATTCTATTACGTCACTTTGTTGTTAGATTTACTTAATTATTTATGTATTTTTAAAAGCTGTTAACTTCAGAAACTTTTAATTTTATTGTGAAGGAGTCCATTAATGAAAAATTAGTTTTTAGTAAATATAAAAATTGTGTTTTTCTCTGGGATAACGTAGAAGTTTATTATAATACTATTATTTGTACATTTAGAATCTACTATTTGCAATTTGTATTACATACACCAAGCAAAGTTTATGGCATGTTTAAACTATGTGTGTGTCATTCCAGAAAATGACGCTTTTTTACTGCTTGTGCACTACGAGGACGTTATTGATTAAACCAAAAGGTAAATCAGGTGCAATATTGGCCAGTAGGTTCACGGCATAAACGTTAGTGTAATACGGCAGTTTGTTTAAGTATTTTTTATTGCAACCATTAATTTATTCAATCACTGTTTTTACTTTTAAGTCCTCTATTAATTCTGCGTTTTTCACAAAATATGGTGCGTTGCATAATGCACTAAGTGTTTTATTTTAGAATTTTTTAATGATTTGTATAGTTGAGTAAGACCATATTGGTTTTATTGTTACCTTGTAGACTTTGTAACTTGACAGCAAAGAATAACTTATATTTTCGTCCAAGTAACTGATAGTATTTCCTGAATTTAAGGCCCAATTGTTTGCACTTTTTCCATAAATGGGTTTTCCACGTTAGTCCCATGTCTAAATGTTTCCATAAACATTTCACATCGTTTACGTGCGATAGTGAGATATTGTTTATGTAGACGCCTAATGAAAGATCTTTACATTTGGTGAATGTAATAGAGGCTAATTTTTTTTTCGTTAAACTTAACTTTCTATTTCTTTTGCCTATTTTTCCACTTTATGCAAGTTCAATTGGAGAAATCTGGCAGCTACTGTGTGTTTCACTAAAACACCTTTGTTGTTTACAAACGTTCCGTAACAGAATGTATGCTTGTGAGAAAATCAGCAATGAAGAGTAGGTATAGCATCGGGTTAAATATGTTCTCTTGTGACATCCCTGATTTATTTGATATAACTCGGATAGATCTGGGCCATATTTTACTTGGAAATACCTATCTCCTAGGAATGACTTATTGCAATGTTGTTTTTTGTAGTTTGTATACTAGCCCTTCATTTCATTACAATATTACATTTTCTTTAAAGTTGAGTTTTTATCCCCGATCCTGCGTACCTGTTGTATTGTTGAGTGACCTCTTCGAAACCCGAATTGATGGTCTGGTATAAAGTTCAGATTTTCTATAATAAGTTCTAGTCTCGTAGTTTTTTAAAGAGTTTGCCTATGATGGATCTGTAAACGGAAACTTTATTTTGCGAATTGTCGGATTTTGATACGAAGATCATTTCAGAGACTTTCTATTGAATAGGAAAATCACTTGATTCGGTCTTTTTCCTCTACTTGGGGAGTAATAATCTGGATCCCCATAAAGTGTGTTTTACATTATAATCTCCCCCCGGCCAAGGATCTGCTTCCTAGTTAGGGAATTTGGTGGGTAATATATGGCTGAGACAGCTAAGGGTCCAAGCCATTCTTCTACTAAAACGTTCGCGGTTTGCTTGTAGTTTTTCTAGAAACAAGTGGTGTTTTATTTGTTTTCGGCTTGATCTACCTCTTTAGATTTAGTAGTTTATCTATGTCGTTGAGAATAAGAAATATTTCTATTTCTTGTTTATATTTGAGGAGTCCGTTTGGGTTTTATGACGCCATTTTAAAAATGTGAGCTACGTTCATAAATATTTTAAGTCGTACATAGTTTGTTGTTCAATATTAATAGTCTGCTACATTGTTAGTATAATTGCTATTAGTTTGTTTGGTGGAAAATCTGACATTTGAAGAGATTTACGTTGAATTTGTGCTAAAGGAAGGAATTGGTCGTAGGCTATTACTAGTTGTGACTCTCTGAGGTTTTATTTGAGATTTCTTTGTGGAATAATGATTTTATTCGTGTTTGTTCAGGCTTGTTTGTTGATTATTAAGTGAATAGGGGCCCATTCTTTGAGGTTAGTTATGTGAGGGTGATTTGGAAATCTCCTACTAATATATCAAAATGTGCCCTGCAACCTTTAAAGTTTGCTGGGTGGTCACCTTAGCCCAAAACACATTTAGCTGGCTTTTTATCCCTTTTATTTTTATACAATTTTTACATTGAGGAATTTGTTGTTCTCTTATTAGTTCTTCAATCTTGATTGCTACATTTCCTATGCGTTAGATGTTGAATATTTATTTGTTGTTCGGTTTCTGTAAGATGTCTATAAAAATAGGTTCTTTTTTGCTTAATCTCTCTGTTTATTACTTTTATTATGTTTATGACTTTGTGATCGTCCTCTTTTAGCAATTCTTTAATATATTTTTTACTAGTGGAGTGATGTAAATTCCGTAGTACCACCCTTTTTCTTCATCTAAGCTCTATGTATGGTTTGCTATTTTATGCTGTTTTAGTATATCTCACATTTTTTGTAGTCAATTATGTTGTTTTACTTGAGTTCGTTAGTACCAATAGTTTTGTTTAGATAATCAGTGAATTTATGCCTGTTAACAGATAAAATAAGTGCTGAAATTTTTTTGTTATTTTCTGTTGTTATTTTATTACTGGATGCGTTGGTGTTCTTTGCGTTTATTAAGGATTGGAATCAGTTTTGAGTATTTGTTGAGATGATTTCTGTATTTTGATTATTTTGTTTTTTCTTTTGTTCTTTTTGTTTAACTTCTTGAAAGTTGTTTAATACAATAGTCCCTGTAATAATTGGCATGTTACCTGAGTTGTTATCTGACACTATAGGTATTGATTGTGTCTTAATGGGGGATAAAGGTTTGTAAAAGCCTGTGTGGAGCGCTGCTGATCTTGGCTGGTTAGTAAGGGACGGCCGAATATTAGTTGAAGGTCCCTGTGGAAAGTTGAGAAGCTCTAATTATTAGTAATAGCCTTAAGATGACATCAGAGGTTGTTGTAGCATTTAGCGATATGTATGATTTTGTGAGTTTACGAAGCCTTCTGATATATAATTTTGTTACACGGGTATTTGCATGTGCGCGTATTGTAAATTTTGCTGATCCACTACGAGGTTATTATAGCATATTTGATACTATCTTTAGTTGTAAAAACAACCTACCTTTAAAGTTGATAAGTTTATTTTATTATATATTATAAATTATTTACCGACGAGTTTAATTAATGACACGGAACGCACCAAAACAATAAATTAATATTAATACAAAAAATGCAATTCTGACATTTAGTCGCCCAGGTAAATTTTCATGCGCTTCGGGCACCAATATCAAAAAGCACAGGAAAAACTTGCTACAAAATACAAGCGCGGAATAAATTTAGAATTGACTAAAGATTTGTGCACTCTGAAAGTACTTGACTTTTTCTAGATCGTTAAGAGACAGCTCAAGAGACTTATTTGTTTTTAAATTGAATTTACGTAACAAAGGCAACATGGTTTAAGTAAACCAAATTATATTAAATATTGAAGCATCATAAGTACACAAATGTAAATGAAAAGCTATTTTGGGGCATGATTTTTTTAGTTAGGAGCACGTTTTGTTACGGATACACAGTTTCTTTGATCCCGCTATCGCAATGCTAACGGGGTTGTGCCACCAACCAGTCGCGCACGAATGCTTTGATAGTACTCCAGAACACATCAGTATTTTTTATTTTTTAGAATAACTTTTCAAAGTGCTTAGACATTTTCATAACTTATTTCGACATGGAAACAATTTCAGCAACCGTTAATTTACGATTACAATTAAGAAAACGGACAAATAGTAATCTTCTTTTAACTGCTTTTCGTTCTCCCAAAAATAGTCTATATTGTAAGAAGCCCGATAACATTCCGCTAATCAACGGACAACAATATATCTTCATCTGCCATCTTATAATCTTGCATATGCCTAATAAGTTTATTTATTATATAGACAGGTATTAATTGGTTATTGCATTCATTTGAACATTATTATGTAAACTTTTTGTGTCTGTCGCTTGAAGTGTAAATTTTCGGTCATCTTCTCGTAATCTATAACACTATGGATAAAAATTGCTGGTGGCTTGTATTCGGTTATTTTTTAATGGTCTTTATTAATCTGATTAATTAATTTATCTTTTTCAGATATTGGTGAGTATCTGTTTTCATTTATAACTAATGACTCCTTTGCAATGCTGTTAGTTTATGTGTAAAACTTCGTTAATCGTTTCCGTTTATTATTTGTAACATGTTGCCAACTGATGGCGGGATTATATTCCATTTTTTCTTAATCTTTAGAATATTAATTTATAGTTTTTTTTATTTTGAATTGGTTGACGAACTGGTTCATTATTGTGTCTAGCAAGATAAATGTTTTTGTAAAGTTGGTTAATACTGTAACGAAAAATAAGGCGAGTTAGGTGGTGGTAAAAATTAATATGGGTTTGTCGATAAGAACAGTTCAATTGTGTTGGGAAAAAACGGTACTTGTAGTAATTTGCTGCTAGTTATGCATGTTAAAAGCGCCGGTACCAACAACATTTTTACTTATGTAGTATAACTTTTTACTATAGTTAGAGTCTTTTAAAGTGGTATAATTAATTAATAATCGTTTATTTATAAAAATTTAAAATTAATATCATAAGTTGGCGATAGGTCGCGCTTCATCACTTGGTACTTGATATCTCGCAGACCACTCGCAAACGTCTTTAGTCTATGAAATGCAAATAGAAAGTCACAAAATCATTAAATCATTAAAATAAAATTAGCATACATCAAATTATATTTAAAAAGTTATCGAGTACAATCAGTTTGTTTTCATCAGAAGGTAGGTGAATTGTATGATGAGAGACTAACACTAAGATAGATGCCAATAATAAATTACGGAGATAGCAACATGTCCATTTGGGTTAGCATATTATACTCTGGAATGGGTAACATGTATTTGGTTAATAGTATTATAACGCAACAATGTATCTAAAGATGTTACAAAATAATTATGTAAAAGTTTAGAAAAAATGTTTTGCAAAAATACATTTATCTTTAAAACATACTAATGATTCTCAACATAAGTCTAAAATCATTACTGAATACTTTATAGGCTTCTAAAAGTTTTTATACAATCATCCTAGCTTTTAATATAAAGTGATGCAAAACTCATCAATTAGTTTTATTTATTGATTGTATTCATTCCAAGGTTTAAATTTTTTTAATATAGTTCTGAAGATAATATCGATCAAGTGGCTTTCGCCAGACTTGATGCACATTCTGATTCCTTTCACAGTAATTTTAATGACTTTTCCTAAAACATCTGGTGATAAATTCTTTGCTTCTTGCCAGGCGTTATCCTTTAGTGCCGCCAACGTCTGTGGCTTGTTGGTATAGACCCATGACTTCAAACAAACCTAAAGAAAAAAGTCTAGAACGGTCAAATCTGGCAATCTTGCGGGCCAGTACAAATCGCCAAAACAAGAGATTAAGCGGCCGGGAAACGTTTGCTTTAGAATGTTCATGCAGTGTGTGCAATTGCGCCGTCTTGCTGGAACCACATGTTTTCCACATCAAATTCGTTAATATAGTAGCAAGTAGTCGTTCATAATGATTCTGTGTGCTCACCAATCACAGTAAAAGTACTGCCAACGCCGTCCTCAAAAAAATATGGGCCAATCATCGTCACTCCGTAAACGCCGCAGCACACACCGACTTTGACAAAATGTAATGGCTCTTTATGCATTACACGTGGATTTTCAGACCCCCAGAGATGATAATTTTGCTTATTCACGTATCCGGATAGGTGGAAATGTGCCTCGTCGCTCTTGATTTCTTAAAATGGAAAATTACGCTCATCGCGGTCGAGATTTTGGAGGGCTTGCCTAAAATTTACACACGATTGGCGGTCTACAGGCAATAGCTAATACTCTGTTTGCACTTTGTGCAAGGACATCTTTAAGACACTTAACAAATTCTCTGTAAAACAGTCCATTTATGTCCAGCTACGTAGGCCGTCGTCTGGTTGATGTTTGAGGATTCTCTTGGACATCTGCAGCTACAGCAACAACATTCTTGACCGAACGGCTATTCCGAGTCCGGAGACGTTGAGCCAGTCTTCTCGAGACAAGCGGCTAGACGCCGCAGTATTTGTTCAGTTAATATTATACGACAAGGGAAATAACGTTGAGTCAAAACCACGACCAATTGTTTGTCAAAAACATTGACAAGTATAGCGATTTATGGTGTATCTAAGTGTATTTTGCCTCTGTTTCCTTCATTAATGTCAAAAATCACGGTAACATGAGAAGCCATTTTCAAAACTTTTGCGCTACCTATTATAATAGAAAATTTAGAAGTATTGGATTAAAGTGTCCAATTTTTTTAATTAAAAAAAAACTGAAGCAATATTTGGAAGAAGCGTGAGAAGGATATATCTATCTCCTGACAAAATTTATAAACTTACACGTCAATGTCCCTCAAATTGTTACTCATGATATAATTATAAATAACACTAATTTGAAATACATATGCAAATACTTTTACTTTGAAACTTTAAAGATTTCTAATTTACTGTTTGTTCTTAATTACGTAGTGTAGATTTGTATACGGTACTTAAATTTAAAACCAAAACGATTCACTCGTTCACGTAGCTACTATCAAATGTTAAAGGGTGCAAATGCTATATTTACCCTCTAAATTATTTTTTATTTATTCTAAGGTGCTTGAGGTAATTAAGATACTTTGAAGTTTAGTAATAGCATTAACATAAATGATTATGCATTAAAACTTTTTTCAAAAAGATTGTTAATTGATATATGCTTTTTGGGCATATCTTCAGATAAAACATCTTTAATAACGTCTTTTTTTTAAATTATTACTTAACTCAGATATTAAAAAATAACTTCACGGTGATTGTATTACTTTTTCTGCCATTTTTAGATCCATATATGGTAGGTAAGTTTGTTATATTCTAGGATTAGATAAACTGACGATTAAGATTCTAACTTTTCTGTTTTTAAATAATGTTTTAAATGTAGCTTCTAGCTCAACTTTTGCCATAGAATTTTGCCTACAAGAAGCAATATTTAATTTCTTTAGCAACAATTTTATTCCTCTATTACATTTTTTTGTATTATTTTTGCTTTACTAAAATTCTTTTAGTACTTTTCCTTTTGTATCTATTTGCTCACTAGTTAAAATAATTATGTGTTATTAAATATGTGATTGTTTATTTCAATTTAGAGATATTGTGAATGTTTTCAAATATGTGGATATCTTTTAACACGGAACCAAATTAAAATCAAACAATGCAATACAATAATATCTTGGATCATTTCATTTACATTATGAGGAGTATTTGCATTGTATATTTTATTTTGTATATTTGGAAATTAGTAATACACATAATTAGACAAACAAGCTATAACAATAGTTGGATTGACTTTAATTTACATTTATAGGTAGAAAAGAATTTTATTTTCTATCGATTTCAGGATAATAGGGCAACACAAACATTCGTGGCTACATAGATTGTATTTATGTATAACAAATAATTCAATGATTTTGCAGTAGTAAATGTATTTGTATTCATTATCTTGTTACGATGTTTTTCCACTCAATAATGCATAAAAATAGATTTTTCAACACTCAATCAAGCGGAGCGCACATAATTCACTACAATTCGGCTGGAGCCTTGCGTGCAAACTCAAATATTTAAAACAGTAAAATTTCACTATAACCATTAAAAAGCGAAAGCTACACGGACTAAATATAATTTCAAAAAAGTACTGGAAACATTTTAAAACGCCTCTACTTTTTGCCTTCAAAGGAACCTAAGGCCGCTCTCCTTTCTTCCGCAGTTCTTCGTGGCTTGCCAAGCCTCTCCCGTAATGCAGTAAAAGCATTATACATTTTTTACGGTTTGCGTTGCTTTAAACCCTTGCTGCGAATTATTAAGGACAAACAGAGCGCGGCAGCCGCTTTGTCTTGGCGCGCCGAGCCTCCGGCCGAAGTTTAAAATGTTTACTTCATCCACACAATCTGTCACGTCGCGTCGCAGCTATTGAAACGTATCTCATTTCTAATTAAAATTTTAATGTCGCCCCTGTATCCGGAATGCTAATCGGGCGGCCGGCAACCGGCTAAGGCACACTTAGGCGCCGCGGCGCCTTAAAAGTTGGAACAATGTAGCGAACGGACTTGAACACCTGATACATAATGCACGCGTTTTAAGGAGCTTTATAGTGGTACTCGCATATTGTATAGCATTTATGACCCGCTGTTTAGTGCCTTCCTTCGGGAAATGGGGCTAAACGATAAAACGCTGCCGGCTACCTCCGCCGCAAACTTAATTTACATTGACTAAACCTCCCTAAATTCTCTGTAGGAAATATCAAGCAGCCACGGATCTGGCCTTTGTGCGCTTGTCTTGCGGAAAAATAGTGCGAGACGTTTGTCACGGGGCGGATGCACCTTTCAGCCGTTCTTGCGCTTTCTTAATTTAATTTGTCTTGCACACAAAGTGCTGTAAAACCGGAACGGTACCTAAAAGAATCGCTTCACTGCCTTCGCCAGTGCTTCCTAAATATTTTAGGAAAATGCGCTGATCATAAACTTAAATAGGACAAGGGTTGCTGCCGCACGTAAAACAGTAGCAATAAATAAAATAGCTATTTCGTACCTAGAAAACTCTATATTAAATATGCAAAATCTCGTTTGAACTGCATTCTCACAAAGAACCAAATATACTGAATACAGGTAAGATGTAAAGCTTCAAGGTATCTTTAGAGGTTTCGTTTTCTATCAATTTTTTTAGTCGACCACTTATTTTATCTCAACTTAGAGATGTTTCTCAAACCAAAAAAACCTTTCATAAACAAAGTCGCAATAAAATATTTCATATTTAACTTTGAACATGAAAAAATAGAAGGAATATACTCAGTAACAGAGAAGAGAGCAAATCAAATGTTCTTGAGTAACTTTTAGTTGATACCTTTTTTTATCAATAAAAGTGCAACATATCTTTTGAGCATGATTAAGTACATAGGGCATAGCTAGAATAACACTCAATGATGTTCCCTCTTTTAATACTAATATAGTCTATAGGAGCTGCGCTATTTACATGTTTTACCGATTTTAATTTTCTGTATCAGTGAATCTTCAATTTACTTTGATAATATTTTGAGTTATCACCTCTTCGATAAATGCAACATCCTGATGGATAGTGTGATTTGAGATGATTCAGGGGACACTAATAACAGCTTCGACTGTCTTAGAGCGAAACCATTACAATATATTAATGATAGATAAGCTGCAACACTTTGATTATACATTCAGATAGGTTTAATTCTGACTTTATACAATGAAAGTGTGTAAATAGGTTTGATTTGCTGTAAAGTTTCTAATACATCTTTTAGTTTTATTATCCATTTTCTTTCATTCTTTTAAATATGACTTTTCCATGTTATGTGGCTGTCTAAATGCACAACCAAATATTTTATTTTCTTAGAATAAGGAATTTCAGTGTTTATGGAAACTGGAGGACATATTTTGATTGGTTTTTATTAGTTTTGATTTTTAATTTTTTTATCCAATGGTGAACGATGCTTAGGCATTCCTGTAAGTTTCGGCTTGCTGTCTTTGTTTTCTCATTACAAACAATAATAGCTGTATTATCAGCAAATGTTTCAATTAAGACGCCTTGCCTTAAAACCAAATCTGCTATATATAAGTTATATAAGAAAAGGCCCAAAAAGTTATCTTGTGGTACAGATTATATTTGTTGGTAAGTAAATATTTATTGCTTAACTCAATTTAGAAGTATTAGTTAAAGAGGTAGGATTAGAATAGCAAATAATATAGTTAAAATGAATGTTTGTTTTCAATGACAGCTTCTTATACCAAAAACTTGACTGGCATCGCGAAATACCGACAAACGTCATTTCCTATCTTAAAAGGCACTGTTTGTCAGCCAGCCAATGACATTTTTAGCTTGTTAAATTAGGGATACAATCTTTTGGAAGATAATGCTTTTATTGACTATTATTTTTTCCAACACATTTAGAAGACTGATAGATATGATATAGTTTTATGAGTATTTTTCCAGGCTTCAAAATTAAGATTTGAACGAATTTGAGTTGGTTGATTCATAATAGTTATAAATTGGATCTAAATGTTATAAATAATTATGTTACTTTTGGCAGTTCTTTTAAAATATTAGCTTTTATATATATATTTTAAAGTTTGTGTCAATTTTCTTAATTTCAAAGAGAAAGCAATGGTAATGGACATAATTATATGGAACATCTAGATATTATTTCAGTTCTACATTTAGTTCCATATTATTGACTACAAGAAGTTCAGTTATCTTAAATATGACCTAGTCTTCTGCTTGGTTTCCTATTGATAGAATATGCACTTGTAGCCTTGTAAACTCTTTTGAGGCTTTTCGCAGAGTGTAATCATATTTGAAAAGCGTACTCACGTATGCTCAAACTGCTTATTGTGCACCTCGTTCAATTTTTTTTAATTTGGTAGATAGGTGATTAAGTCTGGTTTTGATGATGATTCTAACGGGATATTTTTCAACTAGTAGTTACTTTATTTACAGAAGAATATTTATGTGACACGGTCAAGGTGCCTTTATAGGGGGCGAGGCTAATTATTTTGCTTGTTGCATGGTTCTTATAGGATATTAGAAAATATAATTATTTAATTAATTAGAGATTCATTACTACTCTTACTAAATGGAGTGTTTTCTTTTATAATAATAATTAAACTAATTATAAAAAATTTACGCGAGTGATCAGATAAAAGATTATGACTACATTAAATATTTACAAAGTTCTTTGAAATACCATGTGCAGCAAAGAAGTTCAGTAAGTCAGAAACTTTATTTGGGCCAATCCGCCAATATATTGGTTTAGAAGTATATGACCATTTTTTTATTGATAACCTTGCATGGTTTTCTACCGTTGCTTGTTGTGATATTTCTTAGGTTTAAATTTTAGTCATAATGTATTCTTCTTCTGCTTGTGCCGTATCCTCATTGGACGTTGGCGGTCAGTCTGGCCCATCTAATCTTGTTTATCGCTGTTCGGAACAGGGCGACCGATGACATTCCTGTCCACTGCCTAAGGTTGCGAAGCCATGAGATTCTTCGTTTACCAGGACCTCGTTTGCTTTCGATTTTTCCTTGCATAATCAACTGCAAAAGGCGATATTTATCATTTCGCATGACGTAACCAAAGTATGCTAGTTTCCTTTTCTTAACAGCATTAAGGATCTCTCTGTCCTTGTTCATGCGCTGAAGGACTGTCTCATTTGTTACATGGTGTACCCATGAAATTCTGAGCATACGGCGATAGCACCATAGCTCAAAAGCTCCCAATCGTTTGTTTGCAGCTTCTGTGAGAGTCCATGCTTCTGTCCCATATAAAAGAATTGAGAAAACATAACATCTGAGTATTCGAGTACGAAGTTGCAGATTTAAACTCAAATTACAAAGTACTTTTTTTAGGCGGTTAAATGCACTCCGCGCCTTTTCGATTCGAACTTTTATTTCCTGAGTATGGTCCCATCTCTCGTTTAACGTGCATCCCAAGTAATTAAACGCCTGTACTCTTTGTAAAGGGGATTGATTTATGTGGAAATTCACGTTTATGTTGGCATTTTTACTCATGATCATCACTTTTGTTTTACTTGTGTTAAGCCGCATACCGTAATTTTTTTAGTTTCTGTTACGCGGTCTATTAATCTTTGCAATCCTTCTGAAGTGTTGGCCAGCAGAACCGTGTCGTCCTCATATCTAATGTTGTTGACTATCTCTCTGTTTATTTTGATTCCATCTTCTGCACCCTCTAGGGCTTCTTTGAAGAGGTTTTCAAAGTAGGCGTTAAATAACATCGGGGACAATAAGCATCCTTGTCGAACACTTTTGCGGATGTGAAATTCTTCTGATATTCTGTCCCCTATACGGATTGCGGCTCTTTGTTGCCAGTACAAGTTGGCAATTATTCTGGTATCACTGTTATCTATTCCTGCTGATTTTAATGTTTGTATTAATTGCTCGTTTTACGCGGTCAAACGCTCTTTCAAAATCAATAAAACATGCAAATATATCGTAGTTGACATCACGCGCTCTTGTATTAGTACTTGTATCGAGAA
Organism: Sinelater perroti; assembly: GCA_036346155.1. Taxonomy (NCBI): domain Eukaryota; kingdom Metazoa; phylum Arthropoda; class Insecta; order Coleoptera; family Elateridae; genus Sinelater; species Sinelater perroti. Next base: position 6,561,846 of record JARFIY010000231.1, read on the forward strand.
TAAGGCTTCCCTTGTTCCAAGGCCATCTCTGAAACCAAATTGCGATTCGCCGATATTTTGTTCTAACTTGCTGTATACACGTTGGTGGATGATGTGTAGAAAAACCTTTAGTATATGGCTCATTAGACTAATTGTGAGATGATCTTCACATTTCTTGGCCCCTGGCTTTTTTGGTAATGGGATGAACGTAGAGAGTAACCAGTCATTAAGCATGTTTCCTGTTTCGTATATTCTATTGAACAAATCTAATACGGCCTGCGTGTGTTCTTCTTCCAATAACTTTAGAAGTTCTCCATGGGTTTCATCTGGTCCTGCTGACTTGTTGTTTTTTATTCTCTTGATGGCTTTCAACAACTCTTGTCTAGTTATAGTTGGTCCTAATGTGCCAACTATTACATCAGCGTCATCTCTATGTTCATCCGAAAATGATTCCTCCATGTACTCTTTCCATCTTTCTAGTATTTTCTCTTTGTCGAATATTGCTTTATTATCTTTGTCTGTGACTATTCCATTGGATTTTGTTCTTACTATTCCTGCAGTTTCCTTGATCTTTTTATGTAGGTTTTCCATCTAAGGTTTCAATTTCTGCACATTTGCTTCCTAACCAGGCTTCCTTCGCTTCCTTGATTTTTTGTCTAATAATATTGTGTATTCGCTTATAATTTAGTTCATTTTTATTTCTATATCTGCGCCTTTCTTCCATAAGATCTAGTATTTCGTACGTCATCCAATCATTGTTTTTCTTTCTGGACTTTAGCTTATTCTTTGCAATGACGTTCAGCGTTTCTTTAATTGTTTCCCATTTTGTTCTATATCGTTGCCCGTACTTATATTGATTTCAGAGAATTTTTGATTTAGCTGTTGTTTTACTTCCTGCCGTACATTCTCTGTTTTCAGTTTCTGTACATCTATTCTTGTTTGTCTCGTACCACTTGCTGTTGCTTTCTCTAATCGTAACCTGAATACAGCTAGCAAGAGACTGTGGTCAGATGGAACATCTGCGCCAGGATATGTTTTAACCGATGTAATCGAATTGCGGAATCGTTTGTTTATCATTACGTAATCAATCTGATTTCTTACAATGTTGCCGTTTCTATCAACGGGGGATTTCCATGTATATAATCTTTTGCTTGGTAATTCAACATAAGTATTCATAACAGAAAATTGTATTTCTTTACAAAACTGCACCAGCATTACGTATTCCAAGACCATATGTTCCTACTATTCCTTCGGTTGCTTCGTTGCCAACTTTAGCGTTTAAATCTCCCATAATTAAGGATATGTCTTCTTTCTTTGTATATTTTATTGCTTTCCTTACTTCGTCATAAAATTGTTCAATGTATTATATGTGTATATTAAACGGTATGCTTACGCGGGCAGTATGCGGTAAAAACTGTTTGTGAATTTTGTAATTTTGTACATAATCAGAGTTGCTTGAAGTTAGTGGTCTTCTTGGCACTTTAGGCAACTTGGAATGAGTAATAGTTTTTACAATTATCGTTGTTTTCTTGTGGATTATTCCATTAAAATAGTACGTATGAAGAATGTCATATTCTGGACTTCGAAAGTTAGTTCTTGTTGTAAAATATGTTTTATTTGAATGGCAGAATTCCATCAGCTAATCTTAGAAATGCCTTTAATAAAAACTTATTTATTACAGTGATAGACTGCAAGACTATTAGAATAGTTAGGTGAGTAAGCTTTTAAATTTGTGGAGAAATTTCGTGTTCACCTCAGTGCTTGATAAAGCCATTGTTTGATCCAAGTTTATTATGTATTTATGTAGAGTGATATTTGTTTGCAGATAATTAGTAAATTGGTCTGCATAAAAATGTTTTGTGTTTTCTCTGAAAATTTTGTTAACAGGTTAATCTCGCTCGGGGAAACCTGTTAGGCTGGTTAGCAGTATCGATTGCTACTATCGTTTAAGTTGAATTTTGTTAGGTTGAATTTAGTTTTTTTTGTTTAGTTATTTGATCTTTGAAATTATTACGCAAATAAAATCTTTCGTCATTATTGGCCTTTTGTTAAATACACAAATTCTGTGTAGCTATATGTGACTGTATTTATGATATACATATATTGCACAGTAATAGAAGCAGACATGGTAGAACTTTAACATGCAAGTTTAATATTTGAGCTAATTGTTTACTAGCGGATTTGTAACTTTTGGAGATTATTGCTGATAGTGAATATTGGTTTGGGTGTAGCTTAACATTAAACTAATATTGAAGCTGGAGCTTGACACTACTTAGCCACAATTGAATGGTTTTGAAGCTCGAATAATATAATATTTTAGTTTTAAATTTTACAAACGCAGAACTTTAATTAGAACTAGCAAACTAAAAGTAAACTGTTTATCAGTAACTACTTACCTCAATACTAATACATTATGACATGTGAATACAATCTTTACCTACTACCAAGAACACAAAGGCATTTATGTACACCAAAAAATAATAAATAAAGGCAGTTAATTAATAAAACTGAAGAATAAAACAGTATAAAGTAATAGCAACAAATAAAAAATAAAAACGCAACACATATAAATAAAAAGTTAACTCACAAGTGAACTAAAATATAAAAATTAATGTGAGGCAGGAAAACCACTAGATCATTTAAATGAGTCAAAATAAATCTGTAGAATATTGAAGCATGAATAAAAATATAATAATATAATTGCAAGAAAGAATGGGAACATTTTCAAAAACGTTCAAAATAACAATAAAAAAATACAAACAAATCAAACAACATGCATTACTTCTTTTAGAAGAAATTTGAAAATTCAAAAATTAATTGAATTAGGAGAAAATATATCAGACTATTAATAAGCACATATGGAGCTTACTATTTAAAACAGATATAAATAAAATAATAGCTGGAAATAGCTTTGTATTTTAAAAATACTTATTGCTGAAAAAAGCTACAAATGATTTTTGCGCTGTCAATTATCGTATACAAGAAGTTAGAATTAATCTAAGAAAAGTCTCTTATACTTTACAGACACAAAAGTAGGAGCTTTCAATGCTGGAAATATTTAAGTATATAATTATGTATATTTCTATATCCGTACAGCTATAGAAAAGGTAAATCGACAATCGATGCAATACAACTTGTTACAAACAGAACATTGATTTGCACTTATGCTTTATAGAGGTCAAGCATGCATTCCGTAAATTAAATTTAACATAGCTAATAACAAATAAAATTCAAAAAACTTAGAGCCGATGGAAATATGAGTGCTAAATTAACGGTTGAAGTATTCATGGACATATTAAAAATGTTTTACTGTGTTTGACCTATGATTTACAGTTAAACATAATTTAATCAATTAACAATAAAATTATATAAATTTTGCCATGAATAGTTGTTTCAGTATAGTTATAAAATATTATAAAAATTAAAATAAATAACAATAAAATGAAAACGGGCGTAAAGGGATTATCAACAAATAATAATCTCAAAACGTTAATTACATAGATTAGACGAAGGCTCGAATGTAGAAACAAATAATAATAATGAAATAGCAACAGTTTAAAATTTTTAAGTGTATTGTTATGTTACATTATTTGTTATTACGTTTATATATATACTTATTTACGAAACGATGCCATTCTGGCTATTCTGTAAATTAATGTCATATTATCGTTAGGCAACTTAGTTGTAAATTTTTTAATTATGATTGTCAAGAATGCAGTCGATTTCTTTGTTAAACAAGTTATACACAAAAATATATTTTAAGTAGCAATAAACTCAGTGTTTATTGACTTGAAAGTTTATTATTAGTTGTTACTAAAAGCGCGAAAACAGAAGTGCAAAGACAAAAGTCAGTTTTACAAAGATTCATCAATGCGACACACTATTTTTCGCATAAAAAATAAGTTTTAAATAAACAATAAAGGCTAAGGCTATCCTACCGGCTTCAAAGAAGAAGAATAATTAGCGAAAGCTCTCCTACAGTCAACACATAAATCTGCACAACGAATGGCTTGGGAGACAGAAATTGAGTCCATTGAAGAAGTTAAATTACAACATTAACCCATGCTACAATTTTTTGTCAGCAATTAGATTAAAATATATTCTACGCGTTACTATGTTGACTTAAAAAGTAAAGTCTTATATTGACGTGACGAGAGCTCCTCCATGGAGATCCTTTCTTAGTCCTCGATTAGGTCAGCTGGCCAGAATCTACGTAGAATCGTCGTTCTAGCACTGGTAGACGCAAGACGTTTGTGTGGATATCCGTTTGATCATAGTGTTGTCTACTTCTTGAAATAGGAAATTTGGAGACCTTCATGTAGTGTCTGGATCGATATGAACTACGGTGCTTGGCCTATCACAATGAGAAATTTTGATTGGCTTGTGTGTATTAATGCAATGTTGGAATTGCTTACGCAGCCCCAAAGTTCTATTTTATACGTCCATATTGAAATTATAATTATTTTATGGAGCAATATTTTATTTTCTAACGACAGTTTCAATTTTTTTTGTAGAAACTAGTAGAATTCTTTAATTTTTAGATCTATCTGCTTTCTGTTTTTTGAGGATGTGTTTTTTCCATGTCAGAATTATGTCCAAGTGAAACCCGAGATATTTGTTGATGACCGTTTGAGGTAGTTCAACATTATTTAAGTAGATCGGAGAAAATATTTGTTTTCTTAATATAAAGTCGATGTGTTGAGATTTATTTGCGTTGATTTTAATTTTCTATTTACGTGACCATTTCTTAAGTACGTTTAAGTGGATTTGAACGAGATTAGAAGCTACTGAGAGATTCTCGTGGACAGCTAAAATTGGAGTGTTTTCATCAAAAGATCTTATAATCGTATCTATGGTTAGAAGGTCTGATGTGCATGAGCTATAAACGGTTGGCCCCAGAACGCTTCTCTAGGAAACTCCTGTCTTAATTGGACAATAATCTGACCGAGTCTAGCCCACTTTAGTTCTAAATCTGCGGTTTGTTAGGTAGGATTCCAAGATTTCATAGTACTGCAGCGGAAGGATTTTTTTGATTTTATACAATAATCCGTTGTGCCACACCTTGTCAAAGACTTGACTCACATCTAAGAAAACAGAAGTACAGTATTGTTTATGCTCAAATGCTTGGTTGATTACTTGGGTTAATTAATGAGTTTGCTGAACAGTCGAATGACCTGCACGGAATCCCAATTGGTGTGGTGAAATCCAGCCTTCTGCTGGAATATCGGCATTTATTTCACGTAGTAGTAGCAGTTTTTCTAGCATCTTGGAAGTCGTAGAGTTTTTCCTGGTTTTGGTATTAATATTATTTCAGCAAATCGGTACTGCAAACTCAAGATTTTTGTGGAATATTATTTATGTTTATTTCAATATTATCATTTATTTCTTGATTGATAGGTCTGAATATGTCTGCTTAATGTGCAAAAAAGAGATCAAGTTTGTCTTGATCGCTTCTGGTCCATTTAACATTAGGCATGGCAAAGCTTTTTATTGAAGCATAGTGTTTTTTGGGGGGAGGGGGTTCTTGGATTTTATTGGTCGCCAGATGGAGTTGTCGAATATATTTAAACTGGCGAAAGATTTTTTACCAAATACTCTAAATTTTAGTTGATTGCTAATACAATTGAGAATGGTTTTATCCTCTGGTGCCTGGGTGGGGTGTCACCTAGATCTTGCTTTTCGTTTTTTAGCAATTAATTGTTTAATTTCAATTGGTATTGGTAATACATTTTTGCGGGAGTAATGAGTGGAGTAGATTCCGTTGCAGACTGTTTACGAATAGTCGTTAATCATCAACTTGGCCAAGAGTATTGAGGCTTGTTTTAAGGTTGATCCGTAGAGACGTGGTGCTTCTGTACTATGGAGTTTTTGTGTGCTAATCTTATATATTACGAACGTACCGGGTGTTGCAATTATTGAAAAGTGATCCAATAACCATAGCTTGGACTTACATACTTCCATGTATGTGGAGGAAATTTCACTAGTAATAAAAAAGACCAGAACGTTTGGTATTTTATTGGGATCGCTAGGCCAGTATATCAAGTGACTGGCAGATAGGAAAAAATAGTGGTTTCCTTATATGAGATTCGCGAAATCTCTTCCTATCGTAGTTGTAAGCCTGGAGCCCCAAAGAGTGTGTATTCTGTTACTGTCGCCTCCGATAATAAATTTTGAGCCTAGTGTGGTAAAGAAATTCAGAAAATGATTGATTTTTAAAGGGCAATATACAGCAGAAAGTGTTAGTTATTAGGAGGGCATCTTGACTTTCAGTAGGGTGGCTTGTAAGAAATTTGTTTTATAGATAGGCATAATATAATGGCTTATAGTATTTTCGATTAATATGGCAATCCCCGTATGTCCTGTGTTGTCTGGGTGATTTGTGTAAATAATGTGGTATTTGATAGAAAGATCTTTTAGTAAAAAGAGTTTTGCTAATGAAAAGAATATAAATTGAGTTATAATTTAAAAATGTCTCTATATCTCTTTTGCGTTAGAGAATGCTAATAGCATTCTGTTGGAAAATTCTTACAAATCTAGCGAATTTTGTTCATAGTCATTGCAAACATGTTGAGAATTGAGCTGTTTTGTTGCATTAACTGTTGAAACATATTCCTTACTTCTTCCAGGAAAGTGCTAAGAGTGATCGTGTTATCTTCTGATGAGTGTTGCTTTGGTTTTCTTAGAATGTTTGAATAATTTTTGTACTGGCGTGATTATTCTATTGCTAGCCTTCTGTATTATGAATTGGTGTTTCGGTTCTGGTGCTTGGTGAATATTTAGTTTATTATTAGCGTTATTGATTTGTTTAAAAACGGCATGGTTGAATACACAGTCTTTCAAGTTGGCAGAATGAAGTCCGCTCTATAGTGCGCATGTAGCGTGTGTGTTGTGCAGCTCCACATTTTACAAAAGGGTAGGGTCAGTTACAGTATGTTTTTGTATGTCCATATTGCTAATATTGTCTTAATTCTATGTTTTTCTGAGTGGTTTAATTAGAACTATTTTATTTTGAATACTACAACCATCGGTTCTAGGTCGACGAAGAATACGTTTAATGGTTGTTTAGATGCTCTACTTCTTCCATTAAGAATGTTTCTGATTTTATGCCCCTGTTTCCTTAACTTCTTAATTTTATTTGTGTATGTTGTAATGTAAGTTTTTAATAACAACCCTGAAAGTACGTTCCTCTTTGGGCTGATATGTATAATGGATTATGTTGGAGTCCTTTAACGTGTCATATTAGTTTCGGTGTGTTTCTGAATCAAAGCAGTTTATTTTTATAATGTTATCAGATAGTGTATTTGTGCTGAATTTCTATGTTTCACAATTTATTTGTAGTTTTTTATCATGTCTTCATAATTTGTGACTCCATACACAAATATTGGAGGAGGTTTTATGATAACCTTATTTTCCTTTACAGTACTAGTACTTGTTTTGCCTGTAATTAGCTGTCTGAATCTATTATATGTGGGTAATTACGTGATATTGGCAACTTGAGATATTCTTCTTCTTTTGAGACGTTTAACGGATTGCCATGAGTTTATGTTAGTTGAGTCGTCGTTTTTGACTTTGTGGAACTCTTCATCAGCAGTAAACATAATTCTACATAATCTTCTGTCATTGTTTAATACTTGTTTCAAGGAGAATGCCGACAAAGTATTGTTCTGGTTCAGGTGTGGTAACTGATTTTGAGGTAGGTAAAAATTGTTCCCTATTTCTAGCGGCTGGCTTAGAAGTTGAAAGTTACTCGTTTGTGGAATTGGCATTGGCACACTGTGTGCATAATTGTTGTTTGGGTAATTTGGTTGTAGGCGAACCTCCAATTATCTTGAGTTTAGGTAACATTTTATCTATCAATTTGTGTTATTGAATTTTTATAGACAAAGTTTAGTTAAATTTATTTTATCACAAATATTTACAATGTTTACTGTCGGTCACTATCAGTAAAATTAAATTTGGTAAATTATACCTAGGAAATACTTGGAAGGTGCAGCACCTGCTACCTTTAAGTTAAATAGCACAATTGCACTAACTTTTCATAGCTACGAAACAAATCCGGTAACAATCCTCAATGGGATGAAAGAGAAATTAAAAGACAGTTTCAAATTGAATTCTTCGTAATGTTGTTGAATCCATTAGATCGCGTTATCCGCTGCATTTGGAAAGTCGTAGTTGTTACTATGAATATTTGTAAACATTTTATTTTATGTAAATTTTTTTAACTTAAACCGTTAGACTATTGTTACTAAATCAGTTATCACTGCATCTATTTGTTAGTTAAAGTGAATATATTTTTAGAATACCCAGTACAAAAAATCTATAAGTAAATAATAGTTTCACTTATCTTATAAATATATAGATATCTCAATTTTGCGTAGACCCGAAAAATATATGAAACATATAAACAGGTATTGGTATCGTTTACATATTGCAAATTAAGTGGGAGTACTTTATCTTTTCTGATATTATATTACAAACTAATTAACTAACTTTTACAGCTTTTCCGACAGTTGAGAATTCTACCTACGCCGCTCAAAGATGTTGCTTTCAAGCACTTTAGTCGCTTTCTATAATTTTTCATGTATTACATCGTTGTTTAATCATAACAAAGTTGGTGAAGACCAAGTTCTATAAGAAGACAATATAAAAAGTATTTACAACATTTAAATACGTAAAAATGCAAATACAAAAAATTGGGAGAAAAGGAAGATGATGAAATTGCGATATTAAGGTTAAAAATGTTTAACAAGATTATTGCTTTATCATTATTTCTACTATCATAGAACATTATTTTATTGTTTTCAGATAAATAAAGACATATTGATAAAACAAAAAGTTTTTTTAAGAGTATTAATTGACTCTGTATGACAAAGCATAACTGTTTTGCTTATAGAGCCAATGCATTTTCAACACATTTTCTGATAAATTTTTTTTTTGTCAAACGAGTAACGTTGTGTAGTTAGTAATACTTAAAGCTATCAGACAGAGGAAACCGTAGCCCATTTCTCAATTCTCAATGTTGCATAAGCAGTTAAGCTTCCAGCTAAGCAAGAAGTAACTTAAATGAGCCAAAACAAACTAATAGCGTTAAGTAGAGCTAGTGCAGACTAGAAGGGTATTGAGTATTTAATACTACGCACAACCTGTTCTACTTGTCAAAGATAAAAACATTTCGCATTTACGCGGATTAATTTTTCTGCCTTTCCTATTAATTTTTTCACTAATCAAAAAATTATATAAGAATCAGTCAGATTATTATCACGTACGTATTTAAAATAAGTTTTGATGACAACCTACCTGAGACAAAACAGAGATGAAGTAAACTTAGTCGGTTACATAAGATATACATAATTCTAGAAAATGGTAGAGTATAAGTTATGTAATCAGTTTTAATGGGAATATAATTTTAGTTTCTGTCAATTTGCACTGATTCTCTGACTTAGTAAATAATAAAGTCATATATTCTTTACTAAGTTGTAGTAGCTGAAATAAATCGAGCATTTTTGCAAGATTTGGCAGATTGCAGGTTGAGCTGAATTACAGCATCCGTTTTTTATAAAAAAACATAAAAAGCAGTACCAATTAAGCTATGTGGTATTTAAGGTTTTATCTTTAACTTTACATACGAATTAGTTTCTCTGATGGTACTTTTTTCGAATCGCTGGTTATTGTTGCACTGTTATTAACTGAAAAAATTCTCTTTTGCTTAAGTAGAGACAAATATAAATAAATAGGTAACATTGATAACAGTTTTATTATTTTGGTTTAGCATTTAAAGTAGAGATAGGTCTGTAAATGTCCAAAGGTATAGTTGAGATAGCAGATTATTATTTTTTTATTTTTTTGTTGCAGATTCAGTATTTCTCTGAGTGAAAACGACTCTTTTATCACAAAACCAACCTCACTTTACATTATCCTTATTAAACTATTATGTTTCATTTGCTTTTTGTATGTATATTATCTGGTTTTTCCGGTGATAAATGTAAGAAACGTTAATTAGGTACAAAGACTAACGAACCTATTAGTAAGGAATTTCATTTATAAAATAGACTTGTTGGCACTTTTTTGGATTTTTCACCAAGATTTTAACTGAGCCTTCCAATTTTTTTTTTAATTTAATATTTAATGTCAACGTTAAAAGAAAGGAAGAGAAATTATTTAAAAACGTTCTTTGATGTTTATTTTACTTTTCTATGAAAATCAGCTATGTTTCTTAAGACATAAAGGAACTTCTTATTTATCATACTTAATTCTGTACAACAAATGAGTTGACTATATAATAAAACTGCAACTATAAGTCAAAATTAGGTAAAAGGATGATCTAGGTTACTACGAGTTGATAGTTCACATCTATGGCGATATTCTGAATATACAATAATAATATAATCTGAATATTTAACTTTGAAAATAAAGCTATTACGCATCATAAAAAATAAAAGTTGTATCATTGCTTTCAGCATTTGTAAATACTTGTATGAGTTTTGTATAGGTATAAATCTAAAAAATTCTCAAAAAATGGAAAAACACTTTAATTCTCGCAATAACTGCTTATAATTGTTTATTAACTCATTTCTGTTTTTTAAAATTAAATTGTAGTTTAACTGTTTAATTCAAATTAAATTTTATTAAAACTTATCCGCTAATATTAATCACAAAATGTTCGAAATTTTATTTTGCGACCAAAAATTCCGATTTCGACAGCCTTCCAACTCGTCACGCCCGAGAACCAGCGCGAGAAAATCGCAGGCATCCCGCTTTGGCCAAGTTTTAACGATTACTGCGAAACTACATAATTGTTCTTGACAGGATAATTAGGATGCCGTAGCTTAAGGTGTTGTGTGCGAATTCATTAAGAAGCGCGCAAAAACATAATTGTTTATGACAACAGGCAGTTAAGCGGCATTTTCGAATTCACTAAATTTGGCCGAAAACGCCCGCGGCTATTGCAAAGCCGTGCTCCGGAAAAATTATCCTTATCTGCTTGACAAATTGTAATTTATATTTATGGCGCTGCTGGCTGTATGATGCACGGCCTTATAATGTGATGCTTTAATCTTTCATGTCGAAACCCCCACGAAACTCCACGCAATGCACGCCCGAATTCAATAAACGAAATCTTATAAATTAATGCAGCAAAAAATGGTAAATCACGCGGCAGCAAGCGCTTTAAAAAATTACCCCGTCAATAAATTAGGAGCGAATCGCGTGCCCGTTATTATTTATGTGATATTTTTTAAATTTTGCCTTTGTAAAGAGTTTGTTGCTTCATTGGAAATTAAAATACCTATATGCAAATTGCAGTTGACGTTTTTTTTAAGTTTTCTAATAATAATTATCATTATTAAACACTATAGACCCAGTAAAGTAAAATTTGTGTTATAGTTTTCCACCATCTACTTCTAGCTGCCAAATTCCTGACATTTAATTTTTTTTATCTACATTATTTCTGCATTGTTTTTAGATACCCTTTTCAAAATCTTCCTTCACTATCTTTAGTTTTTGTTTACACTTGTTTAGAAATCATAACTAATACTCGTATGTTACCGCTGGTCGAATAACAGTTATATGCATTCTGAATTTAGCTGGCCCTGATAAGTCGACTTATATAAATAATCGCAGAAACAACCCCGTATTCCTGTTCTCTGTAGTCAGTAGCACATGAATTTATATATTATTATCTTCTTTGTTTAGAATTGTCTTACATGGATAACAAAACTTGATTTCTTGATTTTAGTTTCTTCAATAAGTAGTAACGGTAGTTCATATTTTTGCTGTTTCCCTTAGCCTCTCTAGTGGAGTTTTCTTCTTGTTTTTGTGATTAGTGTTAATTCGTTAGCATAAATTAAATAGGTTTATGTTCATATCTTGCATCTTTGGTGTGAATCTCGTAGTATTTTCTTTAGGAATAAATTAAGTACACAATATAGTTAGGACTAGGTCGTCTTGTCTTAAATTTTTGTTAACTGAAAAAATAAAAATTTTTTTGCCGAATTTACCTTTAATTTGCCACTTTCAAATGTGGTATTTGTTAGTGCAATTAATTTAGCTGGCATTTCCCAGTCTTTTATAGCCACATACATATTTTTTGAATTACTCAGTCATTAGCTTGCTCAAAGTCAATAAATACTATGTGTAAATTATAGAATATGCTTAAAGTGCTTGCAATTTGCTCATTTATAACAAAAATCTGATCAGTGACCAATTTATTTGTTGCAAATTTTTAATTTTTTTGATCTTTTTTGAGTTATTTGTTAAATTTACTTTTATACAGTATTAAAAAACAATAAAAGTATTGTGTTACTCAGTTTTGTATTAGTTAGTTTACTAATGTATTTGTATATTGGAAAAGTAAAATTTACACAACTATTATTTATTAACCTTACAAATTCATATCTCCTGTTACTCTCATATGCTATGGTTATATTTATTTAACAATTTTTCCTTCTACCCAAATTAAATAATTTTCCTTACGTACGATGTCATTTATTCACACCATGGAATAATTAAATCAATGCTTAAGGATCTTTTACTATATTAACTTTTTCTTTTGGCAAATACAGTGTTAGTTTTTTAATTAACTTAATTTTTTTATATTTTCAAATTTAGTTGATTACACATATATATCAGATGTACAAAGTTGGTTTAATAATCGCGCTAGCATGTTGATTTTATATACTTTTATTGAAACTGTCTGTTCTAAGTTACAATTAAAAATGTTACCAACAAATTGTTCCGATGTTTTTTTTTTTTTTTCTGACTGTAGAGCTTGACATACTATTTTGATAACCCAGACAGTTCTAAAATTCAATACTAAATCAAGATCTAAAACATGTGTACTATTGTATAAATAGTTGAGAATTATGTTGGACTTAATTGTTTTTCTCATTACAAATTTAGATTGTAATTGCTTTTAAAATTCAAGAATTTGTTAGGTCTTACCAATTATTATTATATCGTATCTGTACTCGTATAGAAACAAGCTTAAAGAATCTTATTATTAAATTCCAGTTTACACAAGGATTCAATAACAGCTTTAATTTTTTTAAGAAGTAAAGCTAGAAGTCGATTCTAAAATTGTGGTAAAATGAATAGTGTCCTTTTTCAGCCAAGCCTTTTGAGATCACTACTGAAGTAAATTATTCTAATCTTTGTATTCTAGGGCTAACAGTTGTACACTAATTGTGCATTTGCTTTATCTTACTCCTATAACGTATTGCATTTTTTCTTCTTTTGTTAGAGCATTATTGCCACTCTGGCAGCTTTTCGGTCTTTCTGTAGTTGATTAGTCTTTTTACATACCCAGCGAACTGCCATTTTAACTTATTTATTCCTCCTTCCTCTAATTTTTCCATATTTGTATTTTTATGCACTCAGATAGCTTTGTACTCGACGCTGATCGTTCTATAGTTTCTTGAGCTGGATTAGATGCATGTTAAGATTTCTACTCTAAAATATAATACGCTCTAAATTTGTGCCAATTTGGTTTTGACTTAAACAACTAATTTATGCCCTATTATTTTTAGTAATTTATGTATTCGGCCTGTGTTCTTGGATTTTATGCTTTCTAAATTTATTCTCTCTGAGCACTAAACATCACTAGCTGGGTTTTTTATTTGTTATGTGTAATTTTACATTTTTTATGGTACCAGTTTGTTCTTTGAAAATTTTTTCATCTTTTTGTATGTTATTGACAATAAATAAGTAGTTGTTTTCCAAGATATAAATTGCTTAGCCCCTTTACGTAGACATTCAGGTTTCTTTGGGTCCATTCAATGTGCCTAAAAATGTATTTTAAAAATGAAGTGAAATTTTGTTAGTTTTATTGGTATAAATGTTAGTTATTAGAGGGGTATATAAGTGATAAATGAAATACGAGTTTTAATTAGGACATTGTTTTTTGTATCGTGTGTGTTAGTTTTTTTAAAATTTTATTTAAAATGTTGTCATATCCAATATAATTTCACTTTTTCACAAATGAAAAGGTTTTTTGAAATAAGTATTTTTCGATCTGTTGTAGGTATTTTCATATTAAAACAAATAGTAAATATGATGCAGCTAAACTATATATAATACGTTTTGTAACCTATTTATTTCACTTCGCTATTTACTTCTACACGAATACTGAGCTACCCCATTAAAAAAAACTTGCCATCGTATTAAATTACTCTTTTAATACCCCAAAGCATTCATCTGATTTTAATCTTTTATTAAAGTTTTGAGAGTATTTTGTACAATTCCCAAATTTCTCTATAGGTGTATTAACAGAAAATAACATTTAAATTTTTTTTTGAAAATGTGTTAAAACAAATATTTCTTTACAATTCAGTTTGCGAAGAGGAATAACAATTGGGAGTATAGACTGATTTTAAAATTAAATTGAAGTGAAATACCTTTACTATGTTGAAAATATAAACTTAAAATATTTGACTTAACGAATCTTGGATGAAAAATTTTCTTGCTGATCTATTTAATAGTTTTAACACCGCCCTGATCGTACACAGGTGAAGATCATTTTAACTGAAAGAGAAACTAAATTTCACACATATTTGCGCAAATAGAAACGAAATTTTTGTGTTGTCAGAGGAATATAACCCTACTAACTTAGAAGAACTAGAAGAAGAGATACTTGAACATGCAGTCAGCAATATCACCAATATAAAGCAAAGGGCCATAAAAAATACTGGCTCTCTGCTTTGTGGAACTAAAAGTCAGCCTAGATGTGCTCAATATAATCGTGCTGTGCTATTCGATGGTGAAATTTAAATCACCTAATTTAAAACGCGTGATTTCTCAATGTGCTAAACCTCAAAAAGTTGAAGATGCGTTAAATGTCTTAAAAGTAACTTAACTACTCAATACCCGGACAAATGAAGAAGCCCTAGTATTAAATGCGTAAAATATGGCAAAAGTCATCCCGGATAGTTGCAAGGAATGCTTAGTTTATAAAGAACATTAACAAAACATGTGCTCCTCCTCACAAAAAAAACAATATATGGCACAATTAACCTAAGTACATCACGTATTAAACAAAATTAAGCAACGACCATGTTGCAACATGGCACAAAGACCGCAACAACAAATGGAACAAACATGTTCAAGGAACTTCAGTAAATATTAAAAACCTCAATAAATTTGGGTGATATGTTAACCTTACTGAACCAGTGACGTTACTGGAATATACATCGCTAATACAAACTTGTATCATTTTTATTAAACCTTTTAGTAAAAATTATGCTAATATATGAGTCTTACTATATAGATCGTATTGGCATCAAGATTATAGGTTGCACAATATCCGTTATGTAGCATCCAGGTGGCCCAGTTTGTGCTAGAATTGCCATTCTTATTAAAAATAAAAATCAAGCGCACCCTCAGACTACCACAGTGACAATAAAAATTTAGAATGAAACGTTAATATTCTTAATGGTACACTGCTCTCCACAGCACAATAAACTGAAATACTACAAACCTTGGACAGCAGGTTTTTAGCTGCGATTACAATGCAAAGAATACACACTCGGGCTTGCCACTACTAAAATAGGGAAACTGTTAAAAACACCCCAATAATTAAGAATTACACTAAGTATCCACAAGTGAGGCTGCGCATTAGCCCACAAATTCAGTAAAAACTTTAGATTTACTAGTAGAAAAACTCAGTTTAAATTATTTCCAACTGCATGTTGTTTCGACTTCACACCACTATAACCAAACGAATGCAAACCGAAAAATCCTAGTCTCTTCAATAAACACATGAAGTAGGATCCCTTAAAAGAGATAATCGTAAAAACATTTTGCTTGTCATACAATTAAAATTAAAAGGAGATTTATTTGTTATAGTAGAATTATTTAACCAAATTATTCAGTGCACTGTATGGACGGCGACACCAACAAGCACCCAGATTAACACTCGGCCCAATAATGAACAAAGACTACATCGTAATACCCTGTCACAGTCATGAAAAGTAAACAAATGCACAATTATCTACTATACTTGTCTTCAATCAAAGCAACAGTAAACTTTTTTTGGAGAGTACTAAAACACCCCTATAATTTGCAAATAACACTTGGGTAAAATGTGGCAAAGAAAATGCTTTCGCTCTTGCCAATAATTTGGAAACAATTCGATACTAGAGCTATAACAGAAGAAGAAGAATAAATATAATATAACCTAGAAGGACTATTTTAACTGTGCCCGTTAATGGTAAAATTCAAATTTAACCAAATTAAGACCACTATCATGACAACTAATTCCGGCTATGATCTAATTACATTGATTTTCATTAGTCATCTACTAAGCGCAGTATAGAATTTAAGATATATTCCAGAACAATTAAAATTTACTGCGTTCGTATACATAGCGATCTCATTTTGTATAGACTGTAAGGATGAAGTCAAATCAAAGAATCATTTTAAGGCAATTTATTACTTACTAACTATGTCTACGCGGACACGGGTTTTCACCCGACGTGCATTCTATCGTATTGGAAATAATAATACCTCTAATGTTGCCTCAATAAGTCAAAACACCTTTAAAATTAATTTCCAAGTCTAGACGGTCTGTCGCCCACGTGCGGCCAAGTACTGTCGGAATCAAAGACCCAGTCTACGATTCCGTCTGGCAATTGAACCACTTTAAACATCTGATCCATTTTCATTCGTAAACAGCTAACCACATCAAAGAAGTTTTAAATTATAGACGGCCTCCCCCGTGCGGTCAAATGCTGGTGGGGCCGAAGATTTCCATCACTCGAAGCACTAACCAGTGTCCTTCAAATGTCTCTTGTGTCAAATAGCTGTTAACAATTATTACAAAGCCAACTAGCATGATGTTTTTTATCCAAAATTTTTAAAAAATTTCTGTTAAAGCAACTGAAACGTACAATCATAAAAGAATAAACTTGTACTTGACCACAAGTTTAATTTTCGGAAAAAAAGATACCACAATTAAACATTTTTCAAAAATGGCCTAAATTACCTAAATACGCTGGTAAGACCATTACTAAAAGCATAGGATATTCAGTTTTGACTCGAAAGGATTACACATCCCAATTTTCGAACCACTTGAAGTAATAATTTTAATAGTATAAGATATTTTAGCTTTATAAATGGAAATTAATAGGGGCTTGTTTATTACATGGTTTAGCTAGGTAAGTATGTATAATACTGTCTAAATCTTTTTAGAGACTAATTGTAGATAATAAATAAAATTAAGGAAAGTTTAGAAGTAATGCAAACCTGCTTTCCGTTAATAACGTTTTCAATACACTGGCTTTTTCCCACATGATAGGTTTTCTATATCACATATTTTTTTTGTTTAACCTTTTGTTGCTATATAATACTTACTTATTAAAAGTATTTGCATTAGAATATTTTTTTTTATATTTTACTATAAATGATTTTTTTCTTTCATCAACACAGTTTTACTACTACGTAACATACAAAAATTATAGTTTTTTTGTATTCGTTTAGTATTACAACGTTTTTGCTTTTAACAAACGTGAATAATACACTTAAATTTACTTAAACTATTCTATAACTGTATTTATTCGTAAACACTGTTTCACTGCATGATATTTATGCAATCAGAGCCGGTTTTGGGGCCTACGGAAACTATTTAATAAACATCTAAGAGTTTCCTCAAAGATGGCATTATATTTGCCGCTCGACCGTGACGGCTCGGCGGACAATAAAACGCGACCCCAGTGGCCCGATTGTGATTTTCGTAAATTTACGACAGTATATTTTTTTCATTAAAACTGTATTATTTCTTAAAATAGTAACATGTTATATAGCTGTTTGGATTGCATTTTTGTAGTATATTTTTGTTAAATTAGCCAAAGCTGGTAGATTTAGTTAATATACGTTCTATTTTAAGTAACTTATAACTTATTTTTGTATTAAATATGCCACTGAGGCTTCAATCTGTAATAACTTTGAGCAATTTTTACAAAACGAAATTTTTTTTATAAAAATATTGTAAACTAAATAGATTTAGTAGTATTTTCTCAGAAGCATTTTAACTTTTTATTTTGAAAATTCAATATCGAATAGTAAAGCGTGCAATGCAAGTGCCATATTGATTTTGCACATCTCTGCTTCTACGAGCAATGTTAGTATTAGTATTGGAATGACAACAATGAGCTTTTAAATGTAGTTAAAGTGCGAAAATAGAGTATTGGTTATAGAGAAAATTTTAGAGAAGGCTGAAATTCGTAATTCTCCATTTCCATACGAGACGAGAAAAGCGCGAAATGCCGCAGGCACCGGGGGCAATCATTCTTTCTGCAGACAAATGAAAAAAGCAAATTGCCCGAAGAGATTTCTTATTGCATAGGTAAACCGCGACAGGTCGTCGTGTCAATATTTTCCATGAAGGTTTAAGCGCGTTCTCCTCACAACATAATCTAGTCAGCGCCGCTTTATTCGAAAGGGATCCCGGCTGCGTAAGTATTAGTTTGACAGCAACTTGTGATTCCTGTCGCCGCCCGCCTTTCCGAAACTTCCTGTCAAACACAAACGTACATTTTCGCCTCTCTGTCGGGATGTTTATATTGAATTAATATCCTGGGGGGTGCGGGCCGCGCGAAGTGTCGCGATCGACTAATGCGCCGCCTCCGCGGGCCTGCTGAAATAATAATGAAATTTATGTCCACCGAATGTGGGAGAGCTACTTATAAAGTTCGCCGGCGAGATGTTTAGGATGCGCCCTTTTTTGCCGCCGAGCACTAGACGGAAATTCGGGTTTTGAATAATTTTATGAGATGTGCTCTCGTGCCCGCTCGGCTGCTCGCGAAGTGCAGCAAAGTACATAAACTCCAAGTAATTGTGTACGCGTATAAGAGGATAAGAAATTTCAGGTGGAAGGTTATTTACTTCCTAGCGTGAAATTAGAAGGGCTTAAGTTAATTTAGGATTTAGTCCACACAAATTAAGCTTTTCAGGAAGAACAATATTAATGATACAGTCCGTATCCGACGGGAACTATGGAGTTATCTGCACTCTGCACTTTCTGAATTTAAATTACCCCTGAAGGTGCTTCCTTGTACTTCTTATCCTATTTGCATGCCAAAATAGAAAAGCTCGCTTTCTCAACTTGAAACACTTTTGTTGTCAGTTAGCATATTAGAAACAAAAATGTTATTTTAATTTGAATGCTTTCAGTGATAATGCATTAATTTAGCAAACGCAAGGGAAAGTAATAAAAGAAAAATTTTATTAATTATATACCCGGATTACAAAAATAGTACTTATTTACTAAATGAGATTAAATATAATGTTTATTGATTTAGAAATAATTTTAATAATGGTAACTGGGCAAATACCTGAAATTTCTGGAACGATAAGGCTAGCTGTAAGTTAAATGGCTTAATTTTAAGGTGGCTCAAAGATGCTAGGGATTGATTTTTTCACAAAAAAGCTAAATTGCCAAACACTTACTTGCTTATGTCAGTCTTTAATGTATTTTCATCCAAAGTCCAAATATTTCTTACAACGTTTTGGAAGCATTTTGATGCTCTTTGGTTAACGGCGTATCTATTCCCGAACAGTTTGGATGACTGCGTCGTTGTCCACAAACCGCCTTATAAGTCTGATTTGAGTCTTCCGACCAGGTAGACATTACTTGGGCCAAATCGAGACTGTACGGCGAATGTGACAGAAGGTTCTATTTCAATTTTCGAGGGTTTCTATTGTTGTTTTGGTCATATAGAGATGTGCATTGTCTTGAAGGTAGGCTACACGCTTTCCATTCGTCTTCCGCTTGGATCGGATATTTTCCTTTACGATTGTTGCCAAGAGATCTGAGTAATAAGCTGCATTTACTGTTCTGGCATCCGTCAAAAAATAAACATGGAAAACGCACTGCCAGTCTCAGAAAAAAGTTACCATCACTTTTCCTGCCGAACGGCTCCTCCACGCTCTTTTGGGTTTGGGAGAACTGGTATACCGTTACTCGTGTGATGACTGCTGGGGCTCGGAATGAAGCAGTTTACCCATGTTTCATCACTATAGACTTCCAAAAAGCATCATATTCGTCTTCAAACTGCTGTAGGAAGAGTGGCAGCTTGCATGCGCACGATTTTGGACACGTACATGAAAGTGCGTGGTACCCACCGTGCATTCAGCTTGCGATAGCGCAGTTGGTTTTTAGGATGTTTTCTACACTACCAACACTGATAGACAGCATTGCTCCAAGTTACTTGATAGTGCTACGTTTGTTCTCACAAATAAGCGCACCTGTGCGAACAATGTTTGGCTCGGTGACGAATGTTCGCGGCTGACGATCATGCGGTTCATTTTCCATGCGCCCTCTGTGAAGCATTTATACCACTCAGATACATGAATTCGTGAGAGACAATTTTTTTAATATTATTGTTAGAGTCTGCGATGAATCTCAGCGAACGGGACGAGGAATTTGATTAAAATGCGGTGCTCCACGCTCTACGGTGCTTTATGTATGCTTGTTATTCTAGCAACTCCCACACAGGGCAAATAAGTTCTAACTTGAACATAAGGGAAAGTAGAGGTTGTGGCTCTACTCTCTCAAGGCCGTACAGCTGCTACGCAGTGCGGGTTGTTTACACACAAATTAATTCCGGTCATATTTAAACCACCTTATAATTGACGTAATTGCAACGGCCACTCAATATTCGCTGGCTACTACTAAATATTGTTTAAATGTATATATAATAATTTGGCATTCTAGAAGCATTTTCATTTGAGTAAACTATTGCTGGTGTTGTTTACCTAAACATTCGGAGGAAATTTGACGGTTTATATGTTGAAGGATTGTTTGGTGATAAAGAGATTTACTTTTAACAAGACAAAACACCCATCTCTCCTCTCGATAAGACTTTTTCAACCGAATGTATTGAATGAAGAGGTGTTGTTGAGTTTTCTGTGCATTTCTTAGACGTTACTTTAATGTACTTCTTTTGTAAGTATACCTTAAGGATAATGTCTATTGTATCAGATCAGCAACAGTCCGTAAGATGAAAAAAAAAATTAAAAGCAATATTTTGCAGTTTTAATTAAAAGGCTTTGTGACGTTGTCGTTTCGATTGGCCAGCGTTATTTTCTGTGTTTGGTAAAGGTGGTTGTTGATTTAAATATTTTTAAACATACTTTCAATTTTATTTAACGTTTTTATTTGGAACCACAACACTATAGGTTATTAAACATTGCACTTAAAGAGTGAGTACATTTTTCAGACGCCCTATATTTAATTTCTGGTAGAATTTTGGGGAAAGTTACATTTCTTCGTTGAGTTCAAAAAACAATCTGGTAAAAGTACAGCTTTGGATTATCTAAATCTAAAATTAAAGGAAGACCTAAAGTATTTATAATGTTTCTAGTTTAATTTCATCAAGATCCGTAAGTTTCAACGACTAATCTTATAAATAAATAAATTAGTGATTTAATGATCAAATGTTATAATGCTTGCCAGTAAGCGAAAATTAAAATAACTGCATAAACTACATCTCACCTTTTCTTTTTGAGATAAGAGGCATAACGTCCGTTCTTTCATTATTTAAACAAAAAGTCTGTTAGATTCAATTGTAGTTGATATATTCACTTTTAATAAAATTGCATCCTGATCTATGAAGAAAGCATATTGAAAAGTTCTAATTATAGTCATTTTTATGTATTTGATTGGGACAGCATAGAACAACGCAACATGTTTGTAACATCGGAGAGTTTTAAGACCAGTAATATATTATTCTATTATAAAATAAAGTTCAATGTCGCTTATTTTTAAAACGCTTAACTCGTTGAAGCTTTGAAAAAATTTTGCATTTAGACAAAATGTTGTGCCAACTTTCCAGAAGCTCTTTCTTGAAGGACAATATTAATATTTTTGTCTATATTGGGGATACGAGACAAAATACTGTGTGCTCCGAAAACTAAATTTGGGGATATTGAAGACAAATACTTTTTCTGATTGCTAATCCCTTTTGATGACTTATATAATAGCTAGCGTCTATTGCTGATTGCTCATATTAAGTGAAAACTTGAGGTGATCATATACCTTTTGGGTGGAATATGGGAATTTATAAAGCAAATGGGTTCTTAAAAGGTCCTTGAAACAAGTAAGTGAGGAGAAAAGATGCATAATTTGTTGAAATTTATGCTAAAAGTAGGATTTTATGCGCAAGGTTTTGAAACTCTCAAATTTTTATTTGTTGTCGTACGCAAAGCGGCCTTGTTTCTTTTTAATTAATTTAATAAAAAATTATAACGTAAAGGCCGCTTCGCGGCTTTGTTAAAGTGTACTTCTATACATGAAATGATAAAGCTTTCGATCGGTGTGCGTTGAGGCGCTTCGCGCCTTGTAAGAAGTACAAGCTCTACCTTCTCTCCCATTTGAATGAAGCCACTTTTTAGGCCACTTGCAATTATTTTCTTGAATTTCTGATCATGGATTCGGAATCTACGTGAAATTTTGTTGTCGCTTTTGTTTTTTCCGGGGGGAACTGGCGGCTAGGGGATCTGTGCTTATGTATTATAAAAGATTTCTGAAGGCTTTTCTCAACTGTGTATAGATTTTTAAAATAAAAGGAGGCCACTTGCACTGGTTTTATGAATTTTTGGTCGCGGATTTGAATTTTATGTCAAATTTTGTTTTTGACCGACGGCTAGGGGATTTTAAGTGCTATCTTTATTGTTTATAGAGGGATTAAGTTAAAAACTAAGTAAATTCTGCATTTACTAATTAATTTTTAGCAATTTTACAAACCATTTTAATAAACTTACATCCTCCAAGTATTAAATATTATGTTTTGGGCATACATCTGCAATAATATTTTGAATGGCGACGCTGAAAATAAAAAAAGAAATCTGCTTGTTGGCAGCCGCTTTTGAATAAAGCAATGTTGCCAAGAAATAAATCGAGAGATTTGTAACAGAATGCTAGAAACAGGAAAACCTCTGAGATTTTTTTTCATCCGGAAAAGCATTTCGGTTCGATCTGTTTACCAGGGTGCACAAATAACTTCAAACTCTGTGTGACTTATATATGTATTTTGTGGATAAAGAAAAGTTTTGCTTTGAGTTTCAGTGCATGCGACTTTAGAAATCAATTGACGTAATGAATTGTTAAGACGAACAGAAGCCACCATTTTTATAGTATAGAGGAGCCTTAAGGTACATGGTTTACTTTTCTAAAGAAAACTAAGAACTGTTATTTACATCCTACTTGTTACTGGCAACATTAATTCTGAATTTGCATAAATATTTTGCATTGTACGTAGTACATAGTTTGGTACAAAATATCTTTTAAAAGCATGTCCTACAGGTAGATCATGGCAACTATATATGTAATACTGTGTCTGTTATATTTGATGTCTTAAAAGTAGCTTTCTACTGAAAAGATGGTTTAACAATAATCAAAATATTTGAAGACTTCTTTCAATTTGATCTTACAAAATAATTTTACTCAAATACTGAAGCCTGACCACAGATTGTACACTGAATTTGTAGACTGATCTTTAAAGTTGAGAGTTGACCCTACATTTAATAGATTCATAATCTTTATAAACAAACCCCATTTTTAAATAAATTACTTTGTTAACAAAAAATATTGCACTTGAAACAACCATAATTACACAAAGAATTAAGTTTGTCCACTTTATTACAAAATATACCGTTTCTTGTGGTTTATGATACGTTAAATCATCGACACATATTGGTTTCAAATCGAATGAGCAAAAGTTATAATAATTATCTATAAGTAAATATTGTCGCCTAGGATTGGAAGTTATAAAACTTATAAATGTGCGATTACAACAAAGTACTGTACTATAGAACTTACTGAAGAAGGTTGAAAACTTTGTCGTCTTACGAGATAATAATATTAACAATTTAATAAAATTATCTGTTATCACACCTTTAAATTTCTTATGTTAAGTTTATGTTTAACACCAATATATTGCAGTAAATTAATCAACATTTTACTTTATGAGAGGCTGCCTTAGTATCACTAAAGAAAACTGCGGTTTTCATTCACGCAAAGTTCTTTCATACACATAACTTTATTAAATGTAAAACATAAAACTATATCACATACAAAATACATACTTGAGGGTAATTGACGGACAAAAATACACTAATTTTTAAAAACAGACCTTTTTATAGCAAAACCCCCTTTTTAATGGCACATATAAAATACTTTATTAGAAATTTCACCATAAACTCACTTTACACGATTTTATTTATATATCGAATAGACAATAAAATAATTTAACTAACAATAGATTTTCAGTTATAACAATTTCAAATTGGAAACATTGAATTAAACGAGCAAAGCAGCTGTTAGAAAAGAACGTAAGAATATTGCTAAAGAAGCATTCTGTCTAGTTTTACAATAATATAACAGAGTTTTTGTCAAAATGGCAAGAGAATATTGTTATAATTAAATAAATGAGACAAACTGATAATTCTCTTGAGCCTTATTACCAGTGAAAAATTTGAAGTCTTTCCCAAGCTATGCAAAAATTTTAAAGCTTATATTTTGTAGGAGCATTTAACTTGTATGTACATTTTATACTTAAACTATCTAATTAATGTTATATTGTTTTAGGATAAATATGTGCTACTTTGGTAAAGTTAAACCTAGTAAAATTATGTCGTGTATTCTCGGATTAACTGATAATAGTGTGTGGTATGGATACTTCCAAGTTATGCTTTCAATAAAAAATAATGCCAATGGGTTTTGGCTTGAGTCTTATGTTCTAAAACTAGACTTCTTTACAAAAAAAACCTTTTCTTTCTATAAAATCAATGTTTCCTACTTTACCACATTAATATTTTTAACTTTCTAAATTTTTTTTAGCCTCTAACAAAAGAGCGAAAGCAAAACATTTTACGTTAGCCATGAATTTTGCAAAAATGAAGCTGTGTTTATACTGTTAGTGCAACTCACCGCATGCGTGCTGTAAAGTAGTAACGTTTGTTTAATATAATAGAATAAATTAAGTTGAAAATACTTATATAAATTGTGCCTATACGCATATATAGGAATACTCACTCAATCGCTTCATTTACTATTTACTTATGATAGCCTTTATTGTTTATTTAACTCGCACTAGTATTTTATATAGCAAAAGTAAAATTTTTTATAAAGCAAAATCTCCCTGTGATTATTTTATTTAATCAATTTCCATGTTTTTCATTTTAGCTTCGTAATCTGCTTTAATTCCTAATTAAAGCTATTCTCTTTGCAAGACCATGCTTCCAGTTGCAGAATTTTTTACTAGTGCTTACAATTCCGGATAGCTGATAGAAGATAAAGAGGTGCTTTTTCTAGCTCCAGTGAAATTAAATGCTCGAGCTCTCTGAGTTCGATTCGGCTCTGTACTTTGGGAATCTTTGCAACGTCTGTTGCATTATTTGGTTCCAATTTAATACGCGTATGAAGATTTTTACTGTGATTTTGGCTCTAAACTATTTTTATGGTTTATCTTTAAAGAGTTTATTATATTATAAGAATCTCTTGTATTATTAACTTTAATAAGAAGGCTAACAAACAGCACGTTGCAGAAAACAATAAAGACTTTCAATTTTATTAAAACACATCAACAATTGTCATGCATTATTAGGTATTCACGTGTAATGTTAATAGCATATAAATAATTTTTGTTACTGAATTAGTTTTTGTAGCTAAACATTGATTAACTAAAATATTCTTACATGAAGTGGTTAATTTAACATTTTCTTTTTATTACAAATGTAATTTTTGTAGAATGTTAACATTAATTGATACTAAACATAATACATAATTAGACATTTATTACACATTTAGATCAAATCTCAAGTACTTAATAAATAAAACAATAAAAATGGTTTTGCTCAGCAGTAAGCTGCAAGCAACGCACCTATCTTTTGTTATACATAATTACTATCTGTCTGATCTTTGATGTGGACAATTCTATCTATCTTCTTCCAGAAATCATTGTTTTTTAATAATTATATTATATTCATTTCAATGAAGGTCTTTGATTGCTACTATAAGTCCTTATAAACTCACTAGTTACTGGCTTTAATGAATAAGGCAGTCAAGTAACGAATTTTATAAAATATTGTGTGTAAATTGAAAATGGCAGTAATAAACTACTAATAAAAAATTTTTTCCATAATATTATAAATGGTCATTTTTAAATTTTCATATTTTACATACTTTTATATTTATTAGAAACAGTTAAATATAAATAAAACTTTTAGGGCTATTTATCACCATTGTACCTTTATCTCTTGTGGATATGTTTTTCTGAATTTTGATACAATCCTATTTACTGTTAATAAAACGGGGGAGTATTTATAAGTTGCCGATTAATAAAAAACATTAAACATTCAAACCAACATTAAGTAACCAAATTTTATCAGTTTTATTTATATAATGATCTTTTTCCCTGTCCCTCTTTTCCATCTTTATCTTCCTACAATTTTACACAGATAAAGGTTATGTAAGTATCAGTCAATAAGCCGCATTTCTGTGTTAAAAGTCCATCTTCCATTTGCACGGTGTCCTCAATTTGGCTGTAACGGTGAATCAGTTAAACAAGAGGAAGGTCGTGAGCCAGTGTCACCGTTGCCAGCAATTGTAGCACGCGCTGTGTTATTGTCACACTGTTGTAAAGTATATAAAGTGCGGGGGGATACGCACCATTCCAACTACTGCAAAAGCCCTGGTTGAGCCTATCACTTGTGCTAACTGCCAACCCTCACATTCAGTCAACTTTCGAAGATGTTCTCCTTTCCCCAAGTCAGCGTATAATTTTCCAGCGACCCTAGTCAGTTTTGTAAAGCCTGTCGTAGGACCTTCATCAAGACTAGGTTATTATCACCGAATAGTTCCAGTATGTGAGTTTTGCCACATTTCTGGAATTAATCCAGAGCATCGTGACGGATGCGCAGACCGCTACAAACTTCGTGGAGGTGGTTACAGGATGACTTGCAGCAAGGACACCAAGCCCACCCTTGACATGTTCGAAACTGCATACACATCGGGTAATAAAGAAACTTCCTCCGCTCTGGAAGCGCCCGAGACGCAACAAACTTTCAACGCCGGAGCTTTCCAAAAGGGAAAGATTAGGGGCTTAGGCTTAGGATTGTTTTCTTCTTATATTGCGACATTTTTGACCTTCTGAGTAGCGTATTTTCGAACTAATTTACTTATAATTGGCGAACTCTTGTTCTTTAGGGTACTTTGACTGTATATTTTTTATAGCACAACAAATAATTATTTTAAGTAGATTTTTAATCAATCAATTGTGCTTATGCGCTTAAATAACTAAATAGTTGTATCTTTAAGAGCTTCTTCTGCCATATTTGCTTTACATCAACGATACCATTAGGGCCGTTATCTTTCTATAGGAATAGACCAGATATGCCGACTATTAACATTTTTATGTGGCACTGCTTGGTAGGCGCTTTCTTTGTTCCAAGAGAACCGTTCCTTGACGCACGCAATTTGTATTTTCGGCGTAATTTCCTTAAGCCTCCTTTACAATTTACTCAATAAAACCAATCTCTAAACTTTTGTAACATTTTTATTCTAAAGTGTCCTGTTATGCTAGCTATATATATATATATTGGGGAATCCCAATACTCGGCTTCCCGGTACCAACAAATACACTTTATTTCAGTGCTATTAGCATTCTTCGAGGCTCTCGTCAGAAATCAAGTTCCTGTAACTATTGTGCGAATCGTCAATTATTAAGCAACTCACAAATATTATTAATAATTACAAAATGTTGTATGGACACAATTTTCTCAGCAAAGCTTTTGCATTTATTTTTAATTGTTTTAGTTTCCTTTACATATTTGGAAAAATCTTTCGTTTTTCTTCCCTTGTTTTCTAAAATCTTTAAAGTATTTTTCTCAATTGTTGAAATGCTTTCTGACGTTTGTTTTTAATTCTTCCTCAAAACTTTCTACAACTTACTTTGTGATTACTTTTATTTTCTTCTTATAGTCCGAAAGTAATCGACGTTTACTTCATTTATAGTAATTTCCAATTATTTTTTGTTAAAATTTCTGGAATGTTTTTGTGGCTATATTTGGTTTTTGTTATTTTCTTTTTAATTGTCCTTTCAAAGTTCCGAAATATTCGTCTTCATTTGCCTTCAATTATTTACTCAAAGTTTTGGAGCCTTTTTAGCATTCATCGTAAATTGCATTTCGAAGTTTAAGGCACCATAATTAAATCCTCAACGTTGCAAGGAATTTCAGAACTATAGATTTCTGGAGTTTCACCTTCGTTGATCAGAACCTACCGTTATCGTTTCTATAGCCAGTATTTTTACTGTCGTTTCTAAACTTTGATTTGCTGATTCATCTTATATCCAACTTAAAGTTTATGCAACGTAGCTTACTTTAGCACCTGTTGTAACAACTTCGGTTTTTGTATATAATTATTTAGTTCAACTTAATAGCTAACTAATAGCTCATAAATATTATTTACTTCTACAACTATTTGTCAACTAATTTACTAACTTGCACTTATATCACAATTCTAACTGTGCTTTCGTATAACTGCTTGTAAGGAATGCTTTGTATATCCGCTTAAATAGTTGCGTGGTTAAAATTTTCAGAATTATTCTTACCTATGTGCCACAATTGCTACAAACCTTCGAAATCCACCTTTTAAGGAAGGAACACTGTATCTGAAGGGGTTAATAAATTATTTAACTTAAAAACTGGCCTAAATTTTTGATGTATTCAGATTTAGAAGTAATATAAAAAATATTGTATCATAAAATCACAAAATCTTTAACTATACTAAACAATAAATTTAAAACTCAACATATAAATGTTGATACGACTAAAATTTAGCTTATGTACAAACACTTTTTGTGATGGGAATAGCGGGACATATATGTAGGTCACTACAAAAATGGAATGGGGACAAAATAGGCTCAAAAACCATTAAAATTTATTTTATGTTATAAACCAAGTTCTATAAATATAGAATATTAAATCTAAATGAAAAGTTAATTACAATTATCTATACATTGTATGCATATGTTAAATGAAGATAAGATAATTTATAATAGTCATCTATTTAACATCAGTAAACAAAATAACAATAAATTAATAACTAAGATAATTATCATCAAATGCTTACAAGTATGGAGTCAATATTAATATAATAGAAACAGTTTGTGTGGTCGCAATATACCTTGGAAACCGATGAGAGCATACTGTATCGTGCAGTTGTAAATAAAAACATCAGTAGCTAGACACCAAAAGTGAGTAGATACATTATGTGATTGTCGCATTTCCAATAACTGAGCGAGTAGAGCAGCGAATCTACCTCAAATTTAATGTAAAACTGGAACATTCGTCCACACATACTATTCGGATGATTCAAAGGCTCTCGAAAACTTTGACATAAGCAGCATATATAAACGCAAACTAATGATTAATTTCATTTTGTGCAGAATTTTTGTCAGGACATTATATTACTCATTTAAATTCAAATAACGCCATAAGCTGCTTTTAGATATATGCTTTCCAAGCGGCTCTATAGATAATGCAAAGGAAATTTAATTCCAATGATTAGGCTACACACAAAGACCATCTAGTCCGATCTATTAATCGAAAAATCTGTTATTGAAATAATGATAAAAGTTACGAGTTATCTATACAACCTGTCGTATTGTGCATGGCATATTCTTAAGCAATATGAGCTGAGCGTTTCTCTGATGTTGCAGGTACACTGAGCCATTAAGGTGTTATGGGAAAAGGACTACTTTATCAAGGTAGTCGGCAAAAATCTCAGCTTAAATACCAATGTTAATCCATTGCTAATAACGAGCGTTAACCATTGTATATTTGGTGATGTCATACCTTACCAAAGTTTGCGTTCTCTATGAAGGAAACTGAGAACATAAACCCGCAACGGTATTGTTTTATTGCAATAATCAACAAAAACTGTTTTTTCGAAGGATAATTAACTTATGATTGTCTCCTTGTATAAATTACATGTAATAGAAATATTAACGGTTATCATTTAAGATACTTAATATATTGCCTTGATGCATACTATTTGTCTAAAGTTTATACTGTGGTTATTCTACTCTGATTTGCTTGTTCACACATATAAGTCATCTCTGTTTCTAATATTAAAAATAAGCTATTTTAATAGCACCTTGCAATACGTATTCACTTAGGAACAAGTCTGCAAATAAAATAGAACATGTAAACACAGTAGTTAAGCTTAGTGTTTTTACTGGTGACTAACATTAGAACAGTATATATCATACATTTTTGGACATAGATTTATAAAAACCTTTTACTACTCACTCTATTAGGAATAAGTTCTTAAAATTTTCTCTTACAATTAATATTTAATTTGGTGAATTTATATGTGTCTGAAATTCTCTTAAAGGAATGACATTTATTACTTAATAATAACTGGACTCTTCAGTCCAAATATAAATTACATTTGAAAGAAAAGATATTCTAGACGATTGACAAGCTAGAGAACCATAAGATGAGCTAGTTTTTGTGATTTTAACACAGATCTTCCCAAAATGCTATAACAGATAAAGCTAGGCTGGGAAAATGTGTAAGATCCTAAGTTGCTTACTTTGAGAGGTACTAAAACTACAAGCAACATTTTGTCTTGTACTAATTTACTAAATATTCAAATTGTTATTGTAATTGTAATTTATTCTGCTATACAATTGGACACATTCGATATTTTGTGACTCCACTTAATCTACATATGTCTATAGTTTCAAATAGTAAGTTTATACTATGATAATATAAAATTGTTATGCAGAGAACCTTTTAGTAAATCGCCATCTTATAATTTCTTAGCCTAAACTTGTTTGTATTGTACTACTTACAAATATAACATCACATGCTATATCCTTAAAGCTACACCTCGTAGGTCTAAATAAGTTTAATGGTCAGTTTATAAATAAATGTTTTATTTGTTCAAGATATTTTTATTATCCGAGTGCTTAAATTGTTTTCCATTTAAATATACTGGTAGACAATTATCTCTCTTCATAATAAATGTTACGTGTACCGATTTATCATCGTTGGCTTGAATTTCATTTCCTTAACTACATCTGAATCTTATGGAAGTTTGTTTGGAACTTTTTTGTGGTTCTAGCGGTATAATCTGCAAACGTGGCTATGGTTGTTAACCTAGTCATTAAAAAATCGGCTACAAATATTAAGCACAAAAAACTACTTCAAGTACACTTCCCTTTAGAAACCCCTGATGATAAGTTTTTATATGCATCTTCATATTTTACAAAGGTTTCAGACAGGTGTTATTTTAATATTTTATATAAATAGTGGAGCAAATTATTTTTAAGTTTATACAACAGTTCTTCGTTCATACTTTGTCAAATGTCTGGTCATGCTTCTAGATCAGGGATTATCTTCCTTTCTTCTAATATTGGTTCAATTCGTTTTAGTAGAATCTTTTCAAACAATTCTGAAGAGTATTGGTAAAAAACTTACAAGTTTGTACTATTTGTGCTATTTTTAAAAATAGTGGAAGGCGACTTAGTCTTACTATTGCGTTGAATATCTGTAATATAACCTTTGTTAGATTTTGTAGTATTTTCCCTTTGTAGAGTTAGTTTCCATTTTGGCTATGTATTCTACTTTTCTATATACAGTATTTTCTATTGTAAATTCAGATACTTTTTTCGTTTTCTTCTTTGTGCGATAATTTTGAGATTAATGGTTGGAAATGATCGAGAGATGTTGTCTTATTAGGTCCCTATCTAGTTAATTGCCACAGCTTTCTCAGTCTTAGTTTTTCTACGTTTTTCGTTATGATTAAAGGGTATTTATTGTTTTTTGTAAAAAAATTTATGTGTAGCCGTTTGTATTGGCGTTGTTAACGCCGCAAGTGCTTCATTAATATCTAGGCTTCTATTTTAGTAGAATATTTAGGTGAACAAGTTTATCACTTTTGCTTTGAACATCTTTCAATTTGTCTCCTTGTTAGTAGTAGGACGTGTCAGTTATTTATCTTTTATTATTGTTTAATTTTAAATAAAATGTGAAAATAAGCCGAGGTTATCGCACTACTTACATCGAGAGCGCACAGCAATACAACGCGATAGCGCAGGTAAAATATCCTCTTTGTTTGAACGCACGATACATAAAACTTTCCATAAAGACTATGTGTCTTATTACTTCTTGATATTAAATTAGGGACAGCAAGAGAATTTATTAAACTTTTTTTTAAAGTATAGTAAATAAAGTGTACTTGAAAAACAAATATAAAACCAATTTTTAAATTTAAAATTAAAAAAAAGTGGAACAAGTTATTTTGTTTTAGTACTAGAAATATGTAACACGGTCTTCTAAAACCCTTAAAGAACAACTGATAAGAAAAAAGAAAAGTGTAGAGCGGGTCATATAAAGTTTCTATGGCTTGGTTAATTATTTGTTCTGTTTAATTTCAGAGTTATCATTGAGTTTAACTAGTTTTCTCACTATTATAAGAATAAAAAATTGCTTTGCAGTAAACACTTCGGGCGTGGACAATATGAATTACTAAGCGCGCTTTTAAGGGAAGTGCGTAAATTAACTCGGAAATAAGCCGAGAGTGCCTACAGTGGTATGTAGATTGTTAAGCGCCTAACAGGCTCAAGATCGCCTACAAAACTCGCTTAATCCGGCGTTTTTGCAGCGTGCCACTAACACGCGAATGCAATTAAATCCTTTGTCCTGCAGAACACTGTGTTTTTGCAGCGCACGAGCCGTAGGACGCGGTCAGATCCTCCGAGGGCTGTTTCACTTATTACGATTGTCCCTGCAAGTTTACGGCTCGCAATCCGAGTCGCCGGCAACATTTCAATACAAAAACAAAACGAAAAAGACGCGACCCCGATTAAAGCGCTTTATCCGCGAAGTTCCGGGCTGCGCTCTTCCGGGCCCCGCGGACTTGTGCGGTTTCGGTCCATTCGGAGTTTCGGGCGAGAACGACTGCGAGCGCTATCTGCACCGTTAATTTTAATAAGAGGCTAATGTTAGTAAAAATAGATTAATGCAGGTAGTCGTCGTCCGGTAGAACGGAAGAATGAAATTGCAAGGAGCGACCTGAATATTGAATACGAAAGCTTTATTCAGGTGCTTTTTATGTTTATTTACTTGATCTGCCTTCCTGTAACGGAGATTCGTATGTCGCAAAGCAATTTTTATTCACTGATACTCTTACTACGCATAAGAGAACATATTAACTTTGATTTGATTTTCAAATTTATATTAAAGTTAATTATAAGTAATAATAATAATAATAATAATAATAATAATATAGTAATGGTGAGACTACGCTTTATGTGGAGGCGGAGCTTATAAACAGAGAGTCTAAAGCTCTCGTCGCTTACCACCCCTGATACAGCGCGATATGGCAAGCACCGCTTCTTAAGCTTAATTATTTTTAGTGACTAAATAGACCGCCCGCCAATAATCCAGTCCGGAATTGAACATTAATTAAACTATTAAAAATGCATCAGATAATAAACCAATTTTTTGATTTTGATTTATTTACATAAAAAATATCAAAAGTACATATAAAGGTAGTAAAATCCTTGATTTGGATTTATATATCAGCAACAAAGTAAAATTGAACAATAAGGAAGCCTCATCCCATTAGGTATTTTTAAACATAATTACCATGTAATTCACGTACAAGTTCAAGCCTAAGCTAAGACAGTTTGTGTAAAGCGTGACCTGAAATTTTATTTACACAAAATTCAGCTGCTCTAAGTTACAAAAAATCGTTTACCCAATAATATTAACGTTTTTTGGTAGGGTATTCATGAAAACATGTTTAAGAATTGTTTAGCACTGTTGAAGTTGTGTTTCCGGTTTGAATAGCAATTTCAAGTATCGTAATATTAAATAATGTCAGTGGCGGTGATCTATAATAATGGTGTTTTATAAGCAATAACGGCTGAGTAATTCCACAACTAGTATAGCCTGCCTGAAAAAGAATTCACTACTGCCTTTAACAAGTTGATTGGCGACCGCTCCTATCGGAGTAAGCACAATATTGTTTTTATGAGTTGGTGTTGTATGTAAATGGTGATTTTTATTGTGGCGTCTTGTATTTTGATTTATTATTTTTAACATTAATATATTATTACTGCAATCTAAATGATTCTTCAATTGATGATGTATGCATTTTTTAGTATATAAGTGTTAGCACTATTGCCAAAAAATTTTTTCTATGTCATTTAGCTGTTGCTGCTATTTTAAACTTGCATATATCACTCCACTTTTACGGTTGTAACTCCAAAGTTTTGATGAATTATTTCGTTTGACATAAACCACAATATGCGACCTAAATCTTTTAAAGCTGTTGTTCATGGATTAGCTTCAGAATTACTTTATTGATGAGTAGTAAGCTTTTCAAGATGAGTTTATACATTCTTCCAGTCATTGTCTGGTAGAAAGTTGCCTTTTCCACATAAACACATTTGTCTAAACGCATTTTAACATATTCTGCCACTTCGGATTTTTACGACAGCTTAGCTGGCTAACAACATAAGAATTGAAACTGTCACTGGAAAACAAGTTGCCCATCTAAAAGACAATTATCATTTGGACTGCTGACATTGAGGTTTGCCCTGTGGCAGGAAGTTCAACGTGACAATAATACAAAGGAATGATCCTAGATACTCCCTGGTTTATGTCAAATCATCCACACTGACCTCAACATTCCCCAATATGTCGTTCACAAGAGATGCAGTAAGTATTATGATCGACTCTGATTCTACACTAACCCTGTGTTAGAGCATCTTGCCCACAGTGCTGACCATAGAAGACTCAAGCGTTTCTAGACCATAGGGGTACCCCCTCAGAATTCAGTCCTCATCGTGCCATATGATTGTATATTCTGATTGCTGATCAAACTAAGTTAAAAAAAAACTTTAGATTGCAATGGTTGTTATTGAGCTTTGCTGAAAAGCAACTGTCTCTTCACAGTGTGAATGTAACTTAGATGGATTTTATTTTGTCATCTTTAGTATGTTTCGTTTTAACTATTTTTCCAGGCGGTTAAAAAAGTTTATAAATTTTCGATGCAGTTTCCAAATTTTTGTGTGAGACAAAGGTGACAGTACCATCGGCATATTTATTAACATATTCAATGTGGTTAGTATGCCTGATGTGTATAAATTGAAGAGAATAGGACTGACGACGTTTTCCTAGGAGATTCTTGAGTGTATGCTGCTAAGATCTAAAAATACCTTTTGGTACTCCGCTTAAAGATATCTACCTTTTAACTATAAGTTCAAAAGTTGATGTGCGAAAGCTTCTGATTAATCTTTAATAGGCTTACGTAACAGGCTCTGTTAAAAGCCTTAGAGACATCAAGAAAGGCAACTGAACAGTACCCTTTCCTCTCAAATATTTGGTTAATATTTCTATAACAATGTAAACTATTGATTAGGTATTGCTTAAAAAAGGTTTTAGTCGCTTAAGTAGGAGCTTTTTGAAAAGTTTACACAACAACAGCCAACAGACAAATAGAGTGGTAGGTGTAGTAATTTCCCTTTTGTGCATCATAATTACCAGTCCACTTTCATTGAGGTGCAAAATATGCCACCCTCAAAATAGCGTTACATAGAACTGTGGTTATTTTTAGTTTCTTAAGCGTAATTTTTTGTCATTTTTCTAATAAAGTTTGAGTTTTCATAAACTCCAAATTATGTATTTTCGATTCTAGTTCATTAATCTTGACTTTGTCACTAACTAGTTGGATTCCTGTTTCTTCAACATACGTAAGCTAAATGTAAAGCAAAAATTTAGGTTTTCTTTTTGCTACTCTAGCTTGACTGTCATCGGCATTTCTGATCAAAAATATTATAATTAGTTAGTTTTAGCTTTTTACAGAGGGTAATCTGGTGATTGCTACCAAGAAAAGGTTATAAAATATGTTTATGTTACTTTTTAGATTACATTCTCTCTTTGCTTCACCTACTCTAGTTTTATTATATTTTACAATATTATTCTAAGCTATCGTTTTCAAGCAAGTGCTTTTTGGATATCTATAGGATATATAGATTTCTTTATCTAAAAGCTTCCGACTAGCATGTTGTATATACAGATCAAACGTTGTTCAGCATTATGTTTATTTTTTATTTTTAGGAAGACGTCTTTTATTAATCAAATTCTTAAATAATTTCCAAACCATACCTTTATTGTATATACCAGGTAGTTTTCTTTGATATTGAATTTACCAATTTAATAAGACTAACACAAGCGTATAATCATATGAAAAATTAGGAAATTTCTTTTGCAGTAAAGTAGTAGTAGAAAATTCAGGTACATCTAGTATTTTACTTCTGTTTGTTGACCAATAAGCCGTAGTTGTACTAATTATATAGACATTTCTCTCGCCTTAGTAAATATAATCTTTAAGCCCCAATGTTAATATTTTGCATTACAATCGCCACCTGCACTAAAAACATTTCCCGGGGTTTTGAAGGAATAATTGAACTGATCTTGTTTCACCAAATATTGAGGAAACTAGTAAACCTTTGTAATTGTAACTGAACCAAACTGATCTTTAACCATAACGCTTATTTCTTGTATTTGTCTCGTAACGTTTGATAGAATTTGATGCCAGTACCCTTACAGGCTGTTCCACCAAGATCTTGTGTGTTATAAGTTGTATTTCATGGTGTGCGTAGATAACTTCTGTTAGTGAAGTGGGTTTCAGGAATCATAACTATGTCTTATTTGTGTGTCTTGATAAATTCTGTAATTCTGTCTTTGATGAGCCAAGCCACCGGCGTTTTAATTTACCATCTTAATCGTTTGTGTATTGAAGTTTAGTGACCGTAGCTGTTAGTAGTTGTAGCACCATGTTTATATGTTTAGCTGAATTAGAGTTGGAGTTGGTCCTATATTCGTTTCTTATGTATAATTTATTACAGAGGTTGCCTGATTTCCATCTTCTTTGCGGTTTGCTATTGTTGGTAGATCTTACACTCCTTATAATTTGCAGGATGAGCTAACTTTTTTGTATTTGGCACTTTTGTAGAATAAGCACTTTTGTATTTAACGTGTAGGAATAAAGTCAAATAAAAAAATGGTTTAAAAAAGTATTTATAACACTTTATTACTTGGAAATTATGTCTCAGCCGATAAGTATGTTGTTGTGTCAGAGCTAAGTATGCGTCTATGTCAAAACGACGCCAATTTGACTGCTCGGGCGCCGTTTTTAAGCAAATCAATTACATGGAAAGGATCTCACGTCGCCTACATACAGCCAATTTTAATTAGAACCGAAGGCCTAGACCATGACTTTGTTTAACCCCTGGATTACCTAAATTATTTTTATGCATGAAACTGCAGCTGCTAGAACAAAGATCCCTCGAAGATGCAACCAAGAAAATGTGTATTTTAAACGTATCTCGTGCAAGCAGACACGTATAGTGCTTATATACCTTAGATGTCACGTACAATATGCTGGGTATCGATGCTTTTGACAGTTAATGTGATATGATACTTCTCTTTTTTGGCGGAGCGATTCTATACTTAATTTAACATGCTGTAGGTGTCGAACTTTGTATATTTTCTTATTGTATTTACTAAGGAAAACATCAATAAAGGATTTAAATAAAGGTTCATTAGAAGATCGACTTGCTTCGACTTCTCCATATAATTTATTTAATTTCCTAGAGTAGTGAATATTTTGAGTACTACTCTACAGTTCTTTAAAATGGTACACGTAGAAATATAATTTTACTTTCTTTAGTTTGGCTGTGACATCTTAATAGTTCTGTAAACTTGGTAGCATTTTCTTAAGTTGGTTTCTTCTTATTATTCTAAAAATTCTAACCGTTCTTAATAATTGTATATAATCTATCAGTTAAAAGTTCGATATTTAAAACATTAAAAATAAAACTTGTGGTGCTTTGGTTGCTTTTGTGGTTACAGAATTTTCAATTGAAATGTACTAGTAAAATTAATTTTTGGTGCATTTTTAAAGTTGTTTTGGTCTTATAGGAGGACCTTTCTGTTTAGAATCATTTATTTTATTTTTTAAATTTTTGTTGTCCATTTTATAAACTAATATCAATTGCTGCGTAATGGGTTACGATAGGGGTTATAAAGTAGGCTATATTGCATAGTATTTATGTTTTGACTTACATGTTGTTTATAGAGAAGATATACATACATTTGAGGTTATTGGGCATACTTTGAAATGAGTTCTTGGGTGGCGAGTGATTAGGCTGTATATAAGACATATTTAGAAACTGGTTTGCGACAACCATCTCCGACTGATATTATAGTTTTTAAAAACTTGGATGCAGTACGAAATATTTCTGTAATATGCAATTTACACTTCTTGTAACAAAGAATTATCATTTTTTATGTCATTCGCGATAAATTGACCTGCGGGCGGAAGCTGACTTTATAAAAGTCGTAATAATTATAAAAATAAACAATCACCTAAAGTTATGTGGGATAATACAGTAAACCTAGGAAATTGTCTCAAACTACAGTGTGGTGAATTGTACAATTTCATTTTGATGGTGATAATGACGTCAATTTTGAAGAGGAATCAGAACCTACTTCCTATAGTGGCAATGAGACCAGTTTCAGTCGATTAAATTTTTTCTAGAAAATTGTCGACCGTAATTATTTATTGATTTTTTTAGAGTAAACCAATAGTTCTTTTGCAAAGATAGATCTACCCCAGGGATGCGACCCTGCCCACGCAAGCCATAGTCCTCTCTCAGTCCTAATACCGAGGGAAACCTTTAATTCTATCCACTTTTTCCACTCACAAGTCCTACACAGGTATTTCTACCGGCTAGGAAGGCAATAGATAACAACCTAGTTAAAAAACTCCCCAGCAAATTCATGATTATGGCTGATGAATACAACGGCCCCGAGTACGAGCGCTCTTTAAATGGGGCAGGGGTGCAAAGAATCTCCCGGTCAGCTAAAATCGGTTATAGATCTAAAGAAGTAGAGAATATCGGAACGTAAAATGTGAATAAACATGATAGCCACCATGAAAGACAACGACCGTTGTAGGCCAAGGCACCGCAAGAAGATTTTATACAATCCATATACAAATAAAAAATCTAGAATGGTACATTAGCGAAATCTTACGCCAATACATATAAAAAAATTTTTTTTAACTGTAATGCTTCACCCGGACACAATGCCATTAACAGATTTAATAATTATTGAAAAATTCCGCCCTTTTTCACACATAAATATTTTGCTATGTCTACATATTAAATCGGCAGTCACAAACCAGGAACAACCAATATAAGGAGGCGCGAAAAAATATTTCAAGCATTTATTGATAGACACAGGAGTGTTTCAAGCAAAGAATAATAAGTAATAGACCAAGGCTTGAAATGAGAAGTACCAACAAAAAAAAATGAAATAAATTATTACTAAAATCCATAACGGTAGAGCACTAGGGAAAAACAGCGTTAACGTAGAATTTATAAAGTATAGTGGAAAATAATTGCATGAAAAAAATGTACTGCATATAAAATCGTGACATCGATAATACAAAAAAATTAATGAAACTATAAGAAATCTTACAGGACATCGATGCGGCTTTACTAAAGGAAGACTGACACAATTCACACAGTAAAGCAGATAACAGAAAAAGCACGCGAATATTAGTTGGCAATTGAACTTCTGTTTATAGATTTTAAACAACCTTCGACTCCATCCTAAGAAACAAGTTAATGAAGCCATTAGAAGAACTAGTGCTAAGATGAAAAGACTAATACAGATGACAATAAAAAGAACAGTCATTAGCGTAAAAAGGCAAAAAGGTGAAGCAAAAGATTTCAAAATAAATAGGAGAATGCTACAAGGAGATTCTCTATCAACGACGCTGTTCTACTTAGCACTGGAATACACCATGAAAAAATAGTCAGGACAGGTGGTATGCAAAGACAAGTGCGCAGATGATGTAGTATTTGCGGCGAAAAATTGAGTAGCGATAAAAGATGTGCTAAAAGAATTTATACAAGAAGGAAAAGAAACTAAATTAAGAATCAACGAAGATAAAACAAAACTAATGAGAACCGGAAGACAATTACAAACAGGAAATAAAAATACCAGTATGGACGGTTATGAGTTCGAAGTGCCGGATAAATTTAAATATTTAGAAATAATGCCGTCAAGTGATGGAAACAGAGATATATAAATTAAAGAAAGAATAATGACAAGCAATAAAGCACTTCAAGCAAATAAAAAGATGATAAGAAGTAAAATAATCGGAAAATCGACAAATATGAGCATATACAAACAGTAAGACCAACTGTACTATATGTGACGAAAAAATTACAATGATAAAACAAAAAATATTTTAGAATACTGAAAAGGAAAACATGGAAAGCGATGCTAGGGTTGACAGGACTACCGGAAAATAAATAGAAAAGCAGATCAAACTTTGAATTACAAGAAGAGATCAAAGAAGACGTAGTCGAGAGAATAAAACAACAAAAATGGTGAAATGGCTAGGACATGTATGGGGAGTTGATACAGACAAAGCAATTTACTCAATATTAGAATACAATTCAGTAGTAAGAAGAGAAAGAGAAGCGAAGAACAACATAGATACAAGAAGTGACAAAAGATCTAAGAAATATTAGAATAGACTGGAAAGCTAAAGTCAATGATAGAAGGCAGTAGAGTGAAATTTGTCTTGGTAGGTGCAAAGCCACTATGTATAATATGTAGAAACAAATCTAGAAATTTTAGAAAATATATGGTTTACGATAAACTATTTGAAAATCAAAATAAGGCATGTATTATCCCGGAATACAATTATTATTTTATAAAACTAAGCCCGTTGACGTATCCGTTTATAGTTCCAGTAGTACGTCAAAAGGGAACACTATACTTAAGGCTTTAAGTTACACATGCTAACTGAACCAAATAGTTCAATACTTAATTGTTAGGAATGTATGAAGGTAAAAATAATAGTTTTTATTTCATACAATAGAAGTTATGCTGCCGACATGTTAACGTATGACGATTTGACAATCACGCTACTAGAACGTAAAATATACATATGTTGTGAATAGACAGAAAGGAAGTCACAACGGTGCAACTAACAAAAGTGAAAACAAATTTGTTTTACAATATAGTGCACATTAGTGAATGGTAGCACAAACGTGATTCTACATTAGAACAAAATTTGATAACCAAATAATTATATATTTTTTATAGCTGAATAACTATTTAATGATATAAACAGATTTTTTCATATGCTGTAAAATACGCTTGCTAAATGCTCACTATTTCAAATAAAAATATTCTTGACGGGATATGTGAACGCACAATTTTACCCTGAACACGAAAACTTGTTAGCCACATCTAAAGTACCAAGTATTCAATCTATTTCTAGAAAGGTTAACCATATTATCAGTAAAATAAGAAAGGTGCTCAAAATAAAAAGAAAATACTACATACAAAATTTAAAAGAGTTAACAGAAAGGAAAAAACGCATATAAAGAAAAAAAAAAGATTAATAAAACACTCAGAAACGTAAAGCATGCTTTTTAAAACACAGATTTTGTCTAGATTGTTGTAATTTTATTGCTTTATTATTCCTGTGTATCAATCACATTTATTTTAATTTATTAAAACATAAAAAGGGAATATAAAAGTTATGTTTTTATATAATCTTCTGACTTATAAACACATTTTTATAGATATATAGCCTTTTGATTCCATAGGCAGACAATTTCGCATGCGTGCTCCGATACCAATATTGCCGTCAAGTATCTTTAAGAACTTCTTTTAACAGTTCAAATAAATAATAATTGCAGAGCGATAAATCCGAACTGTAAGGAAGATGTTTGAGTATAGTCCAGAACAGTCTTCAATTTTTTGTCAAATTTAGTCTTGTGTATAAGGACACAGCGTTGTCAAATCTTAGAATAATGTTTTAAATTGCTTGAGCACTGTTGGGGCTTAAAAGCAATCTTAACAACAATTAGTTGGTGATTTTTAGAAAGACGATAAACAATGTGAAAACTCTTTTTTGTCACGCTGGTTCTAAGACGACGTCTGTGATTTATTTCTATAACGCTTACAATGGCACGTAAAAAACAAATTCTGGTTTATATTTAAATAACCCATAATTATTCTTACAAATCTTGCTAGACAAGTAAACTTTCTTTTTGTCCTGTATTATTATTTGAAATATCCTTTCCAAGAAATCGGGCGCAATAACTTATTTTTGTTATTAGTCAAAATAGCGTATAATAATTTTAATTTTTATGATATTATTTAAACAACCTTTAGGTAGCATCTTGAAATATTGCTGATAATCAACATATTAAAAGCTACACACACACAGTAAAAATTACACATTAGAAATACTATTATCATTAATTGGAACAATTAGTTTTAGTAATAAGTTTTCA
Source organism: Sinelater perroti (assembly GCA_036346155.1). Lineage (NCBI taxonomy): Eukaryota > Metazoa > Arthropoda > Insecta > Coleoptera > Elateridae > Sinelater > Sinelater perroti. The sequence continues at coordinate 6,604,229 of JARFIY010000231.1, forward strand.
AAAATGGCCGTCATTTAGTTGATCACACAAAACGTAGCGAGCTCCTAGTAAAAAGTAATAGCAGGTGGGTTTTAAAACTACGGGTATTTTTGTGCTAGTAACAAGCAACACAAAAAGCAGCAACTGCGTATAAAAACGCAACACAATTACAGAAAAATAGGGGCAGGTCAAAAAAGAAACTTTGTTTAATATTTATTGCGCAAGTTTTCGGCGTTTCGAGCCGGCTTAACAAATTTAATATCCGCAAATTGCGCACGTGAAGCGAAGTTCTCCAATCGCACATCACATGCAGAACGGTTCGCTTATCCGGCGCTCAAATTAAAGCCGCCGAATAAAATATGGCGCGGATATCTGCTAAATAAAAGCAAAGACAGAAAAGCAATTCTGCAGAGTAAGCTGGGTGTGTCTTGGTGGCACTTTAACGGAACATACGTAGCACGCGAGCTCCTGACAAAGATGAGCTTGTCTGGCGAGCTTTAGCGAGCTTTTTGGGCTTTCCACGTCGCGGTGAAAGCCTTTTGTCTACTGTAAGTGTTTTAGTGTCATAACTGATATAAAAATGATTGCTTTAAACTCGGCGATGGTTTAATGCTCTCCGACCACTGCAGCCCACATCCAAACTATAGTTAATCGTATTAAAAATTGCGTAAGAGACAGAAGAATTCAAGATGTTTGAACGTATAAATCGATACACCATTTTAGTCATTAAACTTTAAATTTATATAACACCGTCGTTGTGTGTTTTGTAGTTTGTTTTATATTTGTTTATGATTTGTTATTTACTGTCCTTATTTCATTATATTTATGTATTTAAAATTATTAATGTTTACATTATATTTGATTAACTATGATCACTATATTTGTAGCTGTTACGTAGGTCATTCTAAATTTGTCTCATTTTTGTTTGAATCTGTTTAATTACTAGGGGTGCTCAAATGTATGCACATCTTAATATACGTTGTTTATGTTTGTTTTTAAAGTTAAATTGCAGTATAATGCTTGTTCGAAAAATGGAATTATTCAAATGTATCTTAATATTAGCATGCAACAGGCCATTTTGAAGTGTTATTTGAACCTAACCACCACATGCATTTGTGATAAGTTTAGGGCACGTTTGCTGTACGATTTACACAAGAAACGATCCGGACAACTTCATACAGCAAAAGGTTTTAAATTCCACGCTTCCCACAAAAGTCTGACAATTAATGTTCACGAGCAACAGGAGTTTGCAAAATAACTATAATTTTGAAAACGGCAGAATGGAAATTTTTATTCTAAAATTATTGCTGTATGAACACTACGCTGATATAAAACGGGCCATTGTGAGTGGTTTCAAAATGTGGCAGGACGGGATAAAGCGTTTGAAGAAAATTGTTTGTGGTAATGAATTGTGTTTAAAACGCACGAGATAGTAAATTTATGTAACTTTGTATATTGGTCTTAAGAAATTCTATATTCTGACAGAACAAAAAGTTAATTTATTAGATCTCAAAAGCTGGTGCAGACTATCAAGGGATTAATTGAACAATTATTTTTTAAAAGTACCGCTAACGGTCAATCTTACTGGTACAGTGTGTGCATAACTCTTTTACCGAAAATTCGTAGGATTTATTCGAACGGCTATTTTTACTTCCAACAAGGTGACGTCCTATTGCGCTTTCGCCAAGATCTTAGAGCTTACTTCATTAAAAGCTTGCCGATGTAGTAGATGGGACGAGAGCGTGGGATTAAGTTTCTATTGCATTTGCTTGAATTAATAGACTTTGGTCTATTACCAGTTTATCGTAATCAGAAGTGTTTCAACGCTGATGAGCACCTCTTTAATTGAAGATATTTAATGTACATACATTGCCTTTTAATTTTCTTTGTTTCAAAAATTTTGTTGTTTACATTCATAACTAAACTATATTGAGCGTTTTATAAGGCAACTGTCAATCGACAGAAACCACCATTTTATTTATTTTTTAAATTAATTTTAGAAAGGGTTAGCATTTGTATTATTAACACTTAGAATATTTATTTTTTTTAATCCATAAGTACATAGTTAGGTAAAAAGCTAAGAACTAGTAACTATTTAAAAAGAGACGACGGGGAAAAGAAAAAGGAAGGAATCTGTGCGGGGGTAGAAAAAATTTCTAATCGGATTAATATATCAATTCAATTTGGATAACAAATAAAGTTTATAAATAACACTAATCAATAACTGAAAAATAAACTTGTTTTATTAACTGTAAAAGAGCACTACAATAGAATTTAGATAACTTTATTCGAGTAATTAATTATTTAATAAATAAATGTTTTATACGTTTCTCCCGATCAAAATAACTCTATATTATTTTATGTAATCTTACAAAAAACATATTGTTAGAAAAATTTGTTAACGTTTTTGCCACGGTTTGTCTTTTTTAGTTATCTAACTGGATCTTAAAGCAATTTTAATTTTTTTTGCATTAAAATTATTGATAAAGTGCAAAAGAGCATGTCTCATTAAAAAGCTTCAATGCATTGTTGTCATTAAACCACCTTAAACTAACATTGAACTTAATGTTGATCAAAATTATATAAAAATTTGTTAAACTGCGTTGTGTCAACATATTATAATAGTTATGCTAAATGTCTAGGATACGAGTGGTAAGCAATTTTAATTCTAATTTGATAGAAAGTTATGACGCAATGGATGATTCAAGTGAAGTGATTTGAGCATGTCGCAGTTGGAAAGTCTTCTAATGCATTGTTGTCATTAGCAACACATCTTTGAAACTAACTATTGTTGCTGCATAACATGATTTCTGGGTGTGCAAAATTATATAAAAATTTGTTAAACTGCGTTGCCGGGGCCCATATTATAATAGATGCTTATAGGATATGAGTAGGGTAGGCAATTCTAAGTACTAGATTGTGAGTAAGAAGAGTTATGACGCAATGGATGATTCTAAGGAAGTGACTTTGCAATCGAATAAGGCAGTTGGAAAGTTATTCAAAACTGAGTCCTTAGTTAGCCAACACATCTTAGAGGCAAAAACACTATTGTTGCATTAACATGACTAGTTCATTGCGGTGTCGCTCATTTAATGACAAGCAATCGTTCCTACTCAAAATGATTTAATTTGGGATGCAATTCCCAGAAAGTACAGATTGTGTAGTAAGAAGAGTAGCGCTTGAGTGCACAAAGACTTTGCAATCGAAAACAATCATTATCAAAACTAACTCTTAGTTAGACCTTTAGAGGCAAAAAAAGAGCATTAACAATACTAGTTCATTTCGTTCGCTCATTTATGACAAAATTTCAGTAGTTGGCAAGTTAATTTTGGGATGCCTCCCAGTGGACAAGTTTATTCGTTTAAAATAAGATGATCGGATGTTATATGTAAAGGCTCTATTTTATAAGATGATGTTAAGAAAGTGCCAGTGGTTGAACAACTTTCACTAGCTCTACAGCTGCTGCAAATGGTCTGCCTATCTCTGACAAATCTGCCAGTTTTGCAAGAAAATAATTAATAGGGTTATTAAAAAGTGAATTGAAGTGAAATTACTATAAGGGCAATAATACAGTATACTGTGAGAAATATATAAAACAAGCAAAACGAAATAATTTGACCAAGAGGAAAGGACTGTCTGTCAATGAAATGTGGAGAGGCAGGCGTGTAAATAGCCGTGCCCTCGTGGTGCGGTGTGGGGAACTAAGTACGGCCCGTCTTAAAAAGTAAGACGCTGAGGCCCAAATCGTCCCTTAAACGGCCAGCGCGAAAGAGGATGGGGGCGGCTACCGATATCAACCGACGAGTAATTGCCAAATCGCTCACCTGTAATCGGCTTCGGCTGCAGCGGCATTGATTTCACGGTGGCCACCGTGCTGCGATGTCTTCGTGCCTAGCTTAGCGGTAGAGTTAAATGCGGGTAAATTCAATACGACCGCACTGGCCGGGATGCGATGCGAAAGTGTCTTGCGGGGGAGTTATCTGCGGGAAGATTGAACACGACCGCACTGGCCGGGTTGCGATTTGAGAGTGTCTTGCGGGGTGGTTAAATGCGGGAAGATTAAGTATGACCGCACTGGCCGCGTTGCGGATCGATTATTTCTTGCGGAGTAGTTATATGCGGGAAGATTAAACACGACCGCACTGGCCGCGTTGCGGTTCGAGTATCATGCAGGTTGGTTAAATGCGGGAAGATTAAACACTACCGCACTGGCCGCGTTGCGGTTCGAGTATCTTGCGGGTGGTTAAATGCGGGAAGATTAAACACGACCGCACTGGTCGCGTTGCGGATCGAATCTTTCTTGCGGGGTAGTTATATGCGGGAAGATTAAACACAACCGCACTGGCCGCGTTGCGGTTCGAGTATCTTGCGGGCTGGTTAAATGCGGGAAGATTAAACACGACCGCACTGGCCGCGTTGCGGTTCGAGTATCTTGCGGGTTGGTTAAATGCGGGAAGATTAAACACGACCGCACTGGCCCGTTGGGTCGAATATTTTTGCGGTAGGCCCGTAAAAGATTAAGACGCTGACCCAAATCGCCCGTTGGCGGTCGAATATGTTGGGGCGGCTAGTTATCAACCGGGACGAGAATTAAATCGCTCACCTGTAATCGGCTTCGGCTGCAGCGATTGATTTCACGGTGGCCACCGTGCGATGTCTTCGTTGCAGGTTGAGTTAAATCGGGTAAGATTAAACACGACCGCACTGGCCGGGATGCGATTCGAAAGTATCTTGCGGGGGTTAAATCTGCGGGAAGATTAAACACGACCGCACTGGCCGCGTTGCGGTTCGAGCATCTTGCGGGTGGTTAAATGCGGGAAGATTAAACACGACCGCACTGGTCGCGTTGCGGTTCAAGTATCTTGCGGGGTGGTTAAATGCGGAAAGATTAAACACTACAGCACTGGCCGCGTTGCGGATCGAATATTTTGCGGGGTAGTTATATGCGGGAAGATTAAACACGACCGCACTGGCCGCGTTGCGGTTCGAGCATCTTGCGGGGTGGTTAAATGCGGGAAGATTAAACACGACCGCATTGGCCGCGTTGTGGTTCGAGTATGTCGCCGGGCTTCGCGCCTGGCTTATAGGTGGATCATTTTGCGGGAAATTTTGATTCGGCAGCACTTTGCGTTTCAAAAGGTGCCGCCGACGGCGTATGCAGACTCGCCGGCTGAGCGAAAAAGCCCATATGCCGTTTTGTGTGCGATAGCAAAACGTGGCGGCAGATATCAAAGTCACCAGCACACCGCCACAAGACACAGCCGGTTCAAGGTTGAAAGGCCGCCACACCAAAATGAATTTTAAGAAGCTAAAGAAGTAAGTCTTATGCATTGATGTACAACAATGATTTACCCATTATACACTTGATTGTTGTATCAGCACCAGTGCGATTAAATTTTATTAGGTGTTGTCACATATATACACCACGAAAAATGCGTTTAGCAATAATAGTATTTATATGTTTTCTGGAATGACGAAGTACACACAATAATCTTCAGGAGTACTAGATTTATTTCTTTAATAACTTTCGTTTCTGTGATAACGATGACAACATTTAAATAAATAAGTGGTAATGAGTGAAGAGCCATAACAGAGGAACTTTCAAACAGTTTGATAAACTTGTGATTATTTATGATGTAGAAGCTTTTCCATTTTGTCTCCGATTATTGGTATGTATCTAATAAAATTATTTGCAAGTGGCTCAGCTTTTTGTAAGAAGATATAAATAAAGCTCGCAAAGCACCCTGAAACTGCTAGTACAATTTCAGCAATGTTAGTTGAGAATATAACTATGTTAAGTTTTGCGAAAGCATTGCAAGAATATGCTTGCAACTGTGAGATAATACGTAATTGTATCTATACAAAAGCATGAAAAATCGCTTTCAAAAAAGCACATAGAGCTCTTACAAAGTGTCGAAACTTTGTTAAACTAATGAAATCTATTTCTGAATTTTAGTACTCTTAACAAGAAAAGAAAAGCAATTCAGTGACGATAACATAAAGGAACTTTATCAGTCCACACCATTAAGGCATATCGTGAAAACCTAACCATGATATTAAATGGCACAACTATTTTAGTAGTACTATTTCCAACACAATTAGCTTCCTCTCCTGTCGAAGATAAAAAAAAATTGAAACAACTATTCTCAATTGCTATTTTACTAAGCGACATTGTTGTGAAATAAGCAGAAAATGCTGGTTGACGCCGGTGGATAGAATTGTATAACATCCAGCTTTATAGTCTTAGATTTAGCTTAACTTCCAGAATTTTCACAAATTAGTCTATTCAATTTGAATACATTGAGTTCATACCTAGTGATGCTTACAAAATAGTATGACTATGATCACGCCTACAATGTGTTTCCTCGGTTAATTATAAATTTATCAGCTATGACTGGAACGTCTTAAAATTTAAAGTAGAGAAACCGCTAATTCTGAAAGCTAAAATAGAGTCAAAAGTACTTTAAGTACATTTTCCTGTAAGTGGTGTTTCAATTAAAAAACGGAAATTGTATATTTTTCTTGAGCTATTGTTTGGCTAGACAAACAGCAAGTTTATTTCTTTATATCAGGTGTTGTAGAGCACGTTGTATAGTAGATGAAGAAGACGCAGACGAAGACAACTAATAAGAATAGAATAAACGAGTTTGGTCTGATCAACGATGGTAAACTGTGACAAACTTTTTCAGTTTTTCATTTTATTAGAAAGATTACTGTACTTCTAATTAAATTCAAATTAACTTTATGATTGATTTACATTAAATGTTGTTCGATATGATGCACAAAATACTCATGCAAAGTAAATTATTTGACCCAAAAAGTTAAAATACAAGTTGCTTCTATAGGCACCTATTAGAATCTGAGTACCAAAAAGTAATCTGGCGACACGTTAGAATAAATTTTATATTATTTTAACTTTAAATATTGTTTTAATTACAAGTCCCAGGTGGCTTTTTGTTCTTTTGGGCAAATTAGGAATCAAGTTACAACTTAGGAGTTGGAAAACATAATTTTTTAAAAATCAACTGCTGTTTTTTAATTAAAGGCTAAAAATGGGAATAACAGTTGGAACTAATTAGTTCTTAGGAGATAAAAATAAATTCTCGTGGTTCATACACGGAGAAGTTAATTAGAGCCTCCTTAAGTAGAGTAGAATCAGTTTTTTGTTTGCTGGAAAAGGTGAGCTTTTTGGCCAGAAGTAAGGGTATCGCTTCCTCACTCTAAAATCTTTATCATGTAACTGTAGTGGTTATGTAAGCAAGCGAAATTGATTGGCTGAGGATTTTTTTTATTGATCCCTTATTTGTGTACAATCTGTCCGTTGTATCGGACTATAAATGCATGTTATGAAAGTACTTAGCCTATACCTTAACAACTATATACATGTCATGCAGAGCGATGCTTCAGTAAGCAACCTATAGTTTTATATAAAAATATGACTAAATTGAAACTTATTTAAGTAAAGCAATTGGTAAGATCAGATGGTTTGAACTTTTTTAATCTCCTGGGTTCATCTTCATCTTCAAGCAGCATGAGTACCAGTTGATTAGAATATGTCATGATCTTGGCTTTGTATTTGATACTAATTTTTGCAATTTTTTGACTTACCATGGTGCGTTGGTTATCGTTAATATTTTATTTTGATATCGCTGTATGATTTCGAAGTTTTATTTACTTGCAGTGCCCCAAAGTGGTATTCCATATGTTCAAAGAGGTTTTAGTATGGATGTGCACAGCAAAAGTTTATTGTCGATAGATAATGAGGAGTTCCTCATAAGTAGCCAGTACATTTTACTGAATTTTATCCCTAACTGTTTTCTTTTATTAAAAATGTGACTGCGCTATGTCACTCGTCTATCATGATGTAGCCCTAAATATTTTATTACATTTTTTTGCGGTATTGGATCAGCATTTAAATAAACTGGGGAGTAATTTCCATGTTTGAGTGCAAATGTGAGTGATATGTTCAGATTTGGATTCATCGGCTTTTATTCTCCATCGTTTTATCCCTGCTTCATATTGATTCAGGTATATTTGGAGGTTACTGGAGGCAGTATCGCGATGCTAAAATTACGGTATTATCGTCGTATGTGGCTACAGATGTTTCAGCTGTTTCTGGCAAGTCGGAGATATATATATATAGAATAAAGTACATGCCCGAGGATACTTCCCTGTGGAACTCCTGATAGGATTGGAAACAGTTCAGGGTGATGTCCTTGAGATTTGACTCGGGAGGTTCTGTTTGTAAGGTAAGGCTTTAAGAGAGAAAATACTGGCTGTGGAAATGCGGATTTTAATTTATAATGTAATCCGGTGTGTCAAACCTTATCAAACGCTTGACTTATATCCACACTTACTGCGGAACACCAACGTTTATTTTCAAAGTCATGGTTGATGTGGTGGACCAAACGACGTATCTGCTCTGTGGTTCTATGGCCCTTACGAAAGCCAAATTTATGATTTGGTAAGTTGCTTTTTATTAATGATTGGTGCAATTTGTTTTAGAATGATTTTTTCTAGGATTTTGGATAAAAGTGGTAGGAGGCTGATAGGCATCATTTGGATTTTTTTCCTGATTTTAATATCATTACAACTTTTGCCATTTCCTACTGCAAGGGAAAGTGAGAATTCTGTAACCTTTGTGAGACAATTCCCTAAGGACTTTTCCTATTATAAGGTCATATCCCGGTGGCTTTTTTAAAATAATCTTATGTTGTATAATTCTTTATACCTCTAATTTATTTGTTTTCTTCAGTGGTATAGCCATCTAATGTGGGATTTCTAATAGTTTATTAATTTTCTCTTGTAGCGTAGGTAGCTGAGAGGGGTTTGGTTGAAACACTGTGACAAGGTGTTCGGCAAACGCTTCAGCCTTCTGTTGACTTGATTGGCCGAGGATAAGAAGAGTGTTGTTGAGATCCCTCTGATGCTAAGGAGAAGGGCACTTGGTGTTGGTTACCCCAACCGCCAAAATAGCCAACATATCTAAGAATGTCAATAAAAATAAGTCTTTGTATTCTTTATAAAATATTAGAAACAGCGGATATTTTTATTATTACTGAAATTTCTTTTACTTGTTCTAATTATTTATATTTCTTGTGGGTGATTTATATATTAGAATGTGTAATATCATCAATTGTTTCAGTAATTTGTCTAATATGATACGCATCATACGGGTTTAAAACATACCTACAAATATATAAAATTATTTTTTTTGGAAAAGCTTATCATCATTATAAAATTTTATATCTATGAAACTTTCTTTACATTTGCCAAAGCTCTCTATAGTACTTGCTTTGTGTTTTGAGTTTTTTTTATTAATTTTTTTATTTTTATATTAGAACCTAATCTAATTCTGTTTTTGTCACGTTTTAACTATTTCATTAAAGGTATTTTTTATAACAAACTTCTAAAAAATCGAGAGTTTGTCTTTTACATGAAAGTCAAAATGGCATGCTTTTCAAAACTGACTTTAATAAAGTGTCATCTAAGTTTTCTTTAATAATTTGGGTTGTGACTGTTGCCGCTGTGGTATAATAATAATTTTATCTTCACCACTTACACTTTCTTAAAATCATTTAAAAGGTTGTAGATAATATCTTAAATAAGGTAGTAACTGCGATGCTGTTATTTGTTAGTCAATTCTAGTGCACATTTTCAAATCAGTGAGTAATTGCATAGTAGTCACACATGCAAAATCCAAACAGTTAAAAATAAGTTAAACTCCCAGATTTATATATAACAACCTTCAAAGGTGAGGCACAGATAATTTTATCCAATTCTGGGAAAAATATTTTTTTATAAAATTTATAATTTGTACTAGAAGCAAAAAAGCGGTCCCAGTTAATCCAGTCTGCCCTTGTTACCAAAATTTTGTATAAGACATTTAGTAATGGGATGGTTCGATAATGTCCCTATAGGCTATACAGCAATTTTAAAAGATATCCTGCAACATTTATTATTACTTATTCTTTGCATTAATTTGTATTATTATGAAATGTAAACATGTAACGCTTGACTGTTATGAATAGTTCAATTGGGCTGATTACTATCTGCTGCAGATATTAATAAACATGTACAGTAATTTTTAAAGGTCCCTTAATCGACGCAACTCTTTTTAATAATATCACACGTAATATTGTTAAAAGTGTTGTTTGCAACTATACAAGATTCAGAAAGGTTGCATTCGAGTTGACAATAAAAGAGAAAAATCTATTGACATCAGAAGAGGTGTAAGACAAGGATGCGTGTTGTCACCAATTTTATTTAATGTCTATGCTGAATACATAATAAACAAATCAATAAAGGATTGAGAAAAAGGTGAATATAAATGGCACAAAAATAAACAATATTCGATATGTAGATAACAGAGTAATTATGACAGAAAGTAAAGAACAGCTACAAGCCTCAATGGAAATACTTAATACCAAGAGCCAAGGAGTGGGACTGGTAATTAACAAACAAAAAGTAAAGATAATGGTATTTAGTAGACAGTTGAACCTAGTAAACCCAAATATAAACTTAGACGGAGCGTACATACAAAATGTCAATAGCTACATATACTTAGGAAAAGAAATTGACAGTACATTAGACTGCTCAAAAAAGTAAGAAACTGCTACAGCGGGTTTTGTAAAAATGCGGAAAATATTATGCAATCTAGAAATATCAAAATACATCAGATTGCAGGCACTGAAATGTTATATATGGTTTTTACTGTTATACGCTCGCGAGATATAGACATTAAAGAAAAATGATATAAAGCTATTACAAAGTTTTAAAATGTGACAATACAGAAGGATGCAGAAGGATAAACTGGATAAAAAAACCGCAACGAAGATGTACTTAACAGATTAGAAACATTATAGTTTGGACACCTAAGGCGACACAAAAAATACGAACATTTGCAAACAATGCTGCAAGGCCAGGTCAAAGTAAAAAAGAGTGTAGAAAAAGAAAATCAATGGTTAAGAAACATAAGAGAATGGGAAAAACAAAATGTAGCAACTTTATTTCTTGTAGCTCAAGACAGAGAACAATTTACCATAATAACCACCAACCTCGATGGAGACAACATATAGGAGGAGGATGAAGAGGAATATTGTGTTAAAAAATAGTCTCTACTCTATCTTGCCGAGCAAACAAAGTTCTGTAAATAAGTTTCTATTCTTCCAAATAATCCACTTTTTTTCTGTTATTCCAATTTTCAATCTCAAAGTATTTTTTTAGAAGCCTACGCAGTAATCTCTTTAAATGAAGCTTTAAATACTTCTCTTGTACAAACACACAATAGCCTAATGTACCCATTTTTGTGCAATATTCAATTTATCTGTTCATTTAATTTTTGTAGCTAGAAACTTTTTATTCAAAAAATGTAAATTTTTTTTAAAGAACTCCATATTAATTTTTGAAGTTTTTAATATAAAAATAAACAAAATTATTAAATTTAACATTTTATTCTATTGATGCAATTGGTAGTTCTGGAGAATATTCAGAGAAGAAATGATTTTTCAAAATTGTTTCATAAAGTTTGAGAAAAAATTGGTAGAATAAATACATTTTAAAAACTTTATATTATATGTTGAGTTAATTATCTGTAAAGTGCAAAAGTTGTGAGAAATATTTTTTTGGTTTGTTATTGTAGTATCTAGGGTAGTTTAGTATATTTAGTAATTTTTTATAACTGATAACCTGCTTAAAACTGTAGTAGCTAGAGGTAAAGTATATAATTACCTTACATTAAATGATTTTTTCAGAAAGTTGCCGCCGGAGCCATGCATACAACTAAAACAAGCCTTTTGTTAGCTCTTATTAATGAGGGTTGCTAAGCGCGGTGGCAGTGCTGCAGGAATTTTGGCAAGCGTTTCATTTTTGTAGCGGTATTACTTGCTGTTTTGTTGTAGCAGGTTTGGGTTTACAATGCACCCCAAATAATTTCCAGATTGTTTCAGCCGTTCCGGGCACTTTTTAAAGCTTCCTTGATTACCGTAATCCGGGTCTCTTGTAAATAGGCCCGTGTGCACGCGGCGACTGACCCTTCGCCGGCCTAATTATTTTCGCCTCCTAGTGCCTCGGCGCGGCACTGCATAATTTTTGCTGGAAACGCCGGCCGGCGATATTACAGCGCCTGCAACGGCGTCGCGCCGCCCGAATGAGAATTCTTTGCGGAGTTCCAGGGAAATGCATTATGTATAATCGTTTAGCAGAATGTAATTCCACTATCTACAACTTTTTTAATATTTCACCCCTGCTTGCAGCTTTGTTTCGCAATTTTAATGTTATTATAAATTCAATTTAGGCGGCGCATTATAATTAGCGCAGATTTTTCTGGAAGGGGGATTTGCTGCAGGATGTGCTTGTGGGTAAGACAACCGCCCGAATGAAATTTATTGGATTAGACACATGGAAATGCATTGCATGTATATGTTTAGCATGAAGTACTATTCCAACATATCTACAACTTGCTTTAAAAATGACGCCTATAGTAGTAACATTACGACTGATTTCGTCTTAAGGTAGCTAACTGCATATATTATAAATTCAATTTAGACGCTTTGTGATTTCATAAAGTTAACCATCAGGATTTTCTGAAAGAGATGCTTGACTGATAACAACGTAATGTGCTTGTGGGTAAGACAACCTTGAACCTCAACTAAACCACAGCATGACTAGAAAGGTTAGAGTTAGACAACATGGTGATGATAATGCATTCATAAACCAAATTACGTTGGGTCTCATGAGTATAAATTAACAGAATCAAACATTTGCTTTAAACAATGTAGGCATATTGTTTAGAACAAACTGAATGCTAAGCTTGCAGTCTTAAGGTAGCTAACTGAACTAATAGTTGTACAGTTACTAGGATAATTTTTAGTGCAAATGGTTTCTGACTGTTAGCAGAGTCAAGAATTACCTATCAATAGGTAATAGACCATGACGTCAAAATTAAAGAGCAATAGACTTGGATGATAACAATCGTATTTGTGAGCAACCACAAACAACTAAAAACAAAAGGCAACTTAGTAGCAGTGACTAGCAATTAGGTATATGAAGTCAAAATGAATTGATTGGCACGAATGATACAGTCATCGATGATAATGCGGCAAACAAAAACCAAATTACGTTGGGTTACTTTTATAAATATTATAACTTTTTAGCCATCATGAACAAAATCCCTTCAAATTTTCAAGATCACCAAAGAGTTAAATAAATTAATTTACTTCAATATTATGCCAATTGATAAAGTTTTTGAGGCGCTAACTGGTAGCACAGCATACCATATATGATAGAAAGTAAAGAAGGCGCGTTTACAACAAAAATTAATTTATCAAAAAATGTCATGGACAAACGTTTAACCAAATTAAATTAATGACTTAAATTATCATCGAATTGCCGTTTGTCTAAAAAATAATCGTGCATGTCGATGTAGATGGCATCATGACCATATAAAGTGGTAAATGACTCCTCGCAACAAATTAAGCATTAATTACAAACATATGTTTTCCAGTTGTACATTTCCATTCTGAGTCTGAGAAATTGATCAGATTAACATTACGACGATTCATCCATAGCGATCTCAAAAAAAAAGATATTCAAACTGAACAACCCAAATAATTTGACGACGGTGGTAGGCGAGTGTGCTTCAGCAAGGGTTGCTAATTTTTTATCAGAAAATCGATGGTTTGTTGAACAAACCTGTGATCACTTGCAATTGATCCTTTTGTCTAAGAACTTTACTTAGCCTTGTTTGTAGACAATGACCTTGTTCGTATGTGCAAACTGTTGAAAAATGTATTATAGATAACTAACCATGCAGCCACTTGTTATGTTATGTTGCCAATTCATGAGACAGCTTATGCGCACAATGTATCAAAAAAATCGGAATAAGTTATTGCAAAAAGGTTACGTTGCCAAGCGATTAGAATTTGCTGCTATAAATAAAGGAGATGATAATAGTCTAATAAGAGAAGAGGTTACTATTCTATATAATCAGGCCTTCAGCTATTTAATTTATTCAACAGTAGGCATAAGATGTGACTGTAACCCAATCGTAGCAATTTTTGGAATTTTTGTCGACCGCTTACTGGTGCTCTATCAAATGCATGTTCCAATAACACCATGGTTTGCTTCAGAGGAAAGCAGACGGTCGTAGTCGACTGGTCATACTACAAGGTATATTCCGACCAAGCATAACAGAAATACAATAGAGCTATCTTTCAACATATTTATTTCTTTCTTCTTGCTGTGCTTTCTCCTATCGGAGGTTACCTATTGTCTATTATGATTTTTGATTCTGCTGCTTAGAAATGCTGTAAGAATTTGCAACCACACAATTCTCTTAAGTTTGATAGTCTGTGCGTACTTTTTCTTTCAAATGATTCCACCTTGTCTTGTATAATTAACTGTAACATGTACTACTTGTCACCATGCAAAACATGCCCAAAGTATGGACGTTTTTTTTGTGGTAGTAATTGGTTTTTTTCCCTTATACATGTACGTTATCATATATACAATCTACCTAAGAAATTTTAAGAATTATCAGTTATATTTAAAGCTCAAGGGCTTCTAGTTTTTTTTAAATTTTTCTTTTCAAGATCTCTGCTTCTGTCCCGTATAGTAATATGGAAAATAGGTAAGATCTAATCATGCATATTCTCAAATGTAGCGTTAAGTTTCTTGCATTTTTATAAATGGTGCATGGGTTATTTCGATTCTTGTGTGTGCATTTTCACCCCGATTATTAAATAAATTTTTTGTGTAATCTCCTCATCTCCTTAATTTTGTTGTTTTATCATTGATAAGCTGCTCATATTTGTCGTTTAGCCGAAATGTTTCTTTTTTCAATTCCTTAATATTTTTATGAATTCCTAAAATATGCTTTTCTTGTAAATCATCTAATTTTTTATATAGTTTAAACAAAAATTTTTCTTTTGCATCTGACTTTTTTTATCAACTTATGCGTGTTCCGAATTTTTTCCTTATTTCTATTTTTACTTTTTTCTACGACTCTAACACTCCATGTGAGAGGCTAAGACCATGTAGGAGGTTAAGGCTCTCAGCCTTCTCAGTCTGGTTGTCGCGCACCACAAGCACCGCGTCTTAGTTTGAGTGAACGCAGTTTTAGTGACTGAGTAGACCATCCGCTAGGCATCAGAGAGCTCCGAAAATGGAACCCAGGGTCCGTCCGAATCGCAGTCCGCGTCTCAACCGCTTGGACCACTCTGTCGTATTTCTATCTCTAAGAAAAAGCTTTTTCTTTTACCCATAAGATAAAAATTGCTGTGGTTATTCAAGCTTTCTTTGCTATTACTTTGATGATTTTAACGTTTTTGTTGTTCTATCAAGTAATGACTTTTTCTTGTTAATTTACGTTTGAATTACTACTTTAATGTTTCTACATTTAACCTTATTGATTTTGACGTAGCGTGTACTTTTTCAATTTTACTTGGATCTCGGCCACTAAAAAATTGTCAGACGTGATATCTGCCTCGAAGTATATCTTAACAGATTTAATTGGAATTTCATACCCGCTGTTTAGTTTATAAACGTCTTTTAGATAGTTTAAACCAAATGTTAATAATAATAAAAACTTAACACTTCGCCTAAGAACACGGCTTACAAACTGAGAGATTAATTATCTGGTCGTTATTGTTACCCCTTTTTCGAGTGAACGCAGGTACGCAATTATTTTTAGTGACTGAGTATGCCATCTACCAGGAATCAGATAGCTCCTAGTTCGCCCGCACCACAATCGCGCTCTTCAATTGAGCGAGCACACTGGCTTAAACTAAGTGTTGGTCACGACAAATTTTTTCTATTTACAATATTTCTCTTTTATTATTTCTTGCACTTGAACCTTACTTTCCAAGGCGTCATTTATTTCCTTCTTTAACTTTTGCAATGAAGCCACTTAATGTTGTAGCAACATCTTGACACTAACTAGTTTTTAATAGTTCCTGTAATTGTTAACAGAAATCCGCAATTTTTGGCTTTTCACCTGTTGGCGCATAAATCTGTGTAATGTTGTTTCTTCAAATATTGGATTTCATTTGCAGCATCAGAATCACTATTATAATAAACTTTTGTACATATAAAATTAACCCTATAACAGCAATTCGCTTTGTTTTGTTCTATACATCATGCCGTTGTTAAATGCACATTCTCATTTTCTAGGGCACTGCTTACATCTAGAATGTCTAAATTAAGTTTCTCTATTTTAACGGCTACGTTATGAAATTTGCCAGCTAGGAACACTCTTTACGTTTCACGTTGCAATTCTAAGTAAGTATCCGGAGATACTTCACACGTTCTGGTTATTTGAGACTTACCGGAGTTGGGGGGAGAGGGGTACGGATTGTTTAGTCATGATAATCTACAAGGGCTTTTATTTAGGTAATCTACTGTTGCTTTCCTCGTCGTAATGACATGACCTTGATAAAATTATTCTTTCCATCTGCCCATGTTTCTTATGTAACGAGCAGTGCCAAGAGTAAGCCTTTTCCCTCTCGTCCATATACTGAGGCAGTTGTGGTTTTACGCCAGGTGTTTATCCTATCTGACTACTCTCACTTAGTTTTGTCTGCAGTTTCCTGAGGTGTGGCATTTGAAGCCATAGGTAAGAGTTGGGTATTCACGAGGACTACTTACCAAAACCATCTCTTGTCCATGAGATTTGGTGTGACCGTTCCAGTAGATATATCTGCGACATGTTCTCATACACACCCATTTACTATATATCAAAATTAGCATATCAATATCATTGGAGAAGTATCTTGAAATTTTATCTGCAAAATGATCCGAAACAACCTCTTGCTGCTGCATCTGCCTAGATACAGCGAGACAAACGTCAGAGCTCTGTTTTACCACATCCTCATGTATATCCGGCTTATCACTGGGTGATTTTCCTTGTAAAGATCGTGATCGGAGCGTCATAAACATAGTGCAGAAATTTCAGATGAGGCTTCAGAAATGTTGGCAGTTGTGCATAGGCAGCCAAGAGCAATTATTTCGACAACACCTAAGACCGTCGGGTAATAAGCTAAACATTTATTTCTACCAGTCCAATTCTAGGACGTTTCTAGCAATTTTCTTAATCGACTTTAATTAATTGATATTAAATCTTTGTAACAAAAAGAAAAAACACTTAATTTCTTTACAAAATAATTAGCCGTTTTAAAGATAATTTAAGTTAAAAACCTTGAGAGCGACAGTTTAAGGAATTCTGGTGACGATAACAAAAATTTAATTTTTTTAAATGTAGGATTATTTAAAAAGGCTCCTGATCACCAAAACATAAAAATAGATACTATTAGGTCAGTTTTTTCTAATGTAATTTATTTACTTTAATGTTCTTCATCATCCCTGTCTTTGCTAGCATTAAGCACTAAACCTTGGTTTGCTAGTATCTTTGTGTTTTAAAACAGTTGATACCATACTTGCATAGAAGTAACACTGCAACACAGTTGGATTGTCCAAACAGATTTGTGGTTCAATGAAGAAAACAGATCAAGTGAGCTTTAATGTAGCACTTTTGAAACCATTGAACCAATTCACTAAAGCCAAGTAACAACTTTGATAAGCTCCAGTAGGGTACCAGTTATTTGGTCCGTTTTTAACGCTCAATTTAGTCCAAAATTTTTGAAATAAAAATAATACGCTTTGAAAAAGTCTACAACAGAGGAAGCACTTTATAAGATGTTTTGCTTAACTAGTTGAAATTTTTTATGAAAAAAATTGACTACAGACTATACAGAACTTTGAATCATCATTAAGGTGAGATCTCTGTGCTTTCTTAGATTATGAGGAAAACAATGGTTTTGGTTTTTGCAAACACAAGTAAAACACACTGTCTTTTTCTTTCAATTTTTCGCCTACTCATTTAAACACTTATTTGATATATTTGCTCTTCTTCTCAATTTTCTCAATTTGATTCTACAAATGCTGATTTAATGCAGATATGTGTTATGTATATATAGTATGGCAAAAAGTCTTACAGGAAGTAGAGACTAATTTGGAATGATGGCAACCAACCTTTAACTTAGAGAGGGTAGTTGAAGACAAAGAGCAATTGAAAAATGTCAACTAGTGTATAGAGTAAAAAGGCATTGTTTTAGAAGTGAAACTAATGAATAAAAATAACAGAAATATAATCGTACAATAGCGAGACAAAATAACTGCAAAGCAGGTCCTACCAAAAGGTTAAAAAAGGTTCTATTATAATACCGAATCATCAGTTTCTTTAACAAAAATGACTTTGTTTTTGTAAACTAACTGGATGCTATTTGAGAAAATCCTTTTTCAAATATTAAGAATATTACATTAATTAGTCCTGCATGCATTTTAGGTTTGCAAGGATATATAGACTAGTTACGTAAAAAAATCACAACCAATTATTACTCAACATTTATAACTTTTAACAATGTTAATAAGATCTGGACTGCACAAACAAACGTCTAACCCGTAACATTATTACGGGCGTTTGCGAAACAGCGGCTTTCACGCTGCGCCACTGCGAAACTGAACTCGAAGAATTCCCCATAGATAAACGGGTAAATTATTTAAAGAGCAATGCAGCAAATCTTGCTGCGTACCCGACTCATTAAAACAAAGTTGCAGAAACAAGGTAACTTTAATTAAGTTCTTGAAGTGTGCAGGGCGCCTACGCCCATTATTTCGAACACATGCAGTGCTCATTCAGTCAGTGCATTCCCGTTCCGCTTCACGTGACTTGCACATCAATAACTTCTTTGTGCCTGTTCGCGCAACACAAGGCTCAATTTGTAGACGTTTTCAGCTGCATTAATTGATTGTCTGCCCGTGTGCAGGTAACGCTGCGTTAGGCGACCTTACAACATGAAGACAACTACCGCAAAAAAGCAATTTATCGCTTTCGTCTCGCACAAAATTCTAATGAGACCAAGAAGTTTTCAGCGTGTTGCCCTCAACACCTGCCAGAGGCTCTGCCAAGTCGCGCTCCATTAGGAGTTCGGCGATGAATCCGCGCAGCTTCGATGTCAAATGCCTCCATTTGTAACCGCGTGTTTGCCGAAATTGGCCCGACTAGGGAACACGGCGCGACATAATTGCAGCGAAAAACCCTTTTCGTCGTATCGCATCCGGTTTATAAATTATCAGGAAGCTGTCGCTCCTAAACTCCGCCGCAAATTCCATCGCGGAAAATATCCGATACGTTTACATGCCGCAGCGCCCCGCCGGCGTGCCTAATAAGGTAAATTTGCAGCGTAAATAAATTGCTTTATTAAGTGCTTTTCAGGATTTTGCATTCATTGACGCTTCGACGTATTCGACTCCTGCCACGGCTTGTTGCTTTTTTGATAAATTTCGATGAAATTTGTTCGCCGTTGTCGTAATCGAATAATAAATTGCATCTCGCTGCGGGAAATTTGAATCAAGGCCCAAGTTTTGCCAACGTTTTCAGAAGTTGCACATATTTACGTTCGTTAGCCACGTAGCACGCACACTGCATTAATTTTAGTTTACTGGACATTCGCTTCGTTGACTTTGTCTATTCAACTTCTAAAACTAACAAAATTATGGCCCAATATTTATTTTTGAAGAGGACAACAGAATACATCGTTGGACCCTAAAATCCAAACTTTGCAGCAAAAACAGGGAGAAAAAATAATTTCTGCATTATACTAGTAATAGAAACCCATTAAAACTTGAGGACTGGAGTAACAAGATGCATAAAAATTAGTTAAAGGAGCTGATAACATCAACGAAAATTTTCCTTTGAAATTATTGCAACACTCACATTTTAGAATATTTTCTCACATTTTAAAACATGGGTATAAATAGGACATGTTGTTTTCTATATTTTTTAAATCGTATGTTATATTTTGTAACTTATTGATGTGATACGGTTTTTAGATATCTAAACTGAATTCGGTAGCTACAGAATCAAAATATTTACTTGCATTTCCACTTCTATTGCATTGTTTTCTGAAATAAGTAGAATTTTTAGAACCTTGTAATTTTTTAGTTTCATTCCACAATAGAACTATATATATTTTCTAATTTAACATAGAGAAAAGGTCTCTTTGAATGTTTTCGTTATTCATGGAGATAAAGAGGCAGCACAAAGTGTAATCAGCTATAATCGAAAAAACGGGATAGCCAGGAAACTTTAGTTTCTCTTTATTTAGTCTAGCTTTCATCCCACACTCTCCCACAAAACTCTCTCTTAAAAAGTATCTACATAAAACATTAGAATTAAAAAATTTTAACATAAAATATATTCCATGTTGACGTATTTTTTTAATTGTTATGGTGTTGAATGTTCCTGCTCATTAAGTTTAGGGTTATAGAGGTTGCAGCAAAGCTCAAAATTATTTAAAGAAAGCTTGGATTGTCGCTAAATACTGTGCCCTTCACAATACAGCCACTTACAAGACAAAAATTCTTTTTTGAAAAGTCGAAATAAATATTAGACTTATTTAACTTCAAAATTTTTTGTTAAAATCCTCACCACAAAGTGCGTCGCTTTTTTTGTTTGTTAAATATGATTTGCTTCCAACTGCAGTGCTCCAATAGGAAATACCGAAACGCCCAGGATTTTGCCTGCTGCTTAAAGTCAGGCATACATTTTTAATTTTGGAAATTAATCTAGTACTAATTGGAACATCGAACGTTAAAATGTATTTTACCAATAACATACCAAGTGACCAAGAAATTCGATGGATTTCATACTAGACATTATGCAGAACAAAGCCAATGATGCGTATCTAAGGTTATTTTTACCCAGTGTCCTAACAAACCTAATAAACATAATGGCCAAAGTTTCTTGATACTTTATTTGTACCAATACTGTGACAATACTTTAATTTATTCACAATTTAACAGCAAATATTCAAAATTTTATGGTGGTATGCAAATGTCAAGGAAAGCTTACAACCAAGTATCGCATTTACCATCGACAAGTTCTTTGTACATCAATGGCAAGCGACGAAGTAAGGTCATGGAAAACCCAAGCTACTAGTTAAGCTATCCAATATCAACCAACTGCCGATCTGACGCTCTTCAAGATGAAGATATGGATTAAACCAAGGGAAGGTCGCGGATACGATATCAGCGATTTGGCTAAAACTTTTTCTTATAATCTACCCATCGCGAAGGTAACAAGTTAAGTAGCATTGTTTAAAAATAATTTCTTTTAAAATATTGCCGTGATATTTTAGTCGAATCCGCGACCTTACCTTGTAAAAACTAGAACAAGGAATCAAAATCACCATGCATGTTTATGGTAAAAGTGATTTTTAGAACTACTTGAAGAGCTGGCAAAAATAATTATAAATTCAAATCACTAAACAATAACTAAGTTAAAATACGATTTATACCACTATTATACAGGCATTAATGATTAATAATAATAAGTTTTATTCTAAAAACCTAAGCATGAAAGATGTGAGGTCACAAATATTTGGAACATAAAACAAAGCTCTTCTTATTCCCCATAAATTTCAAGCTAAACTAAAACAATAACGATGTTTGTAACATTAAGCTACCTCTTAGTGCATGCTTACATTTTGAAGCTTTACGAGACAAAAAAAAGATCTTTCAATGTACGAAGTGCCAGAGACAAAAACATAAAAAAATATTGAAGTAATACTTTGCATTGTGTCAAATGCGCAGGCAACCACAGAAACAAAGAAGGAAAAGCTAGAAACGACAAAGTTGCAAAACAACGATCAAGGTTCCGTAATACACAAACCACTACACCCAAAACTATATTCAGCATTATGAGGATTTAATTTTGTTAGGGGGAAAGTTTTAAAAGAAGTCTCTGGAAACTGAATAAATGTCATTACATTTGTCTTTGACGGAATTTTAAGGAAAGAGTACGTCTATAGTCAGTGGAAAATTGCGCATATCATAATGCTACCTAAACCTAAAAAAATCCCAATTATACTTGAATCGTATAGTATATAAGTCTATTCCTTTTTTTTATCCAAGATCTTCTAAAAATTTCTCCTGAAACGACTATGATCAATTATAGAAGAAAAAGCTTTATTATATTTACCAATATTTGAAACCACCCCCACAGTTATTTTTGTAGAAAGTATTGATATCTCAGCAACGCTTAACGCCCAACAAATATCTCAAATAAATGAAACCTTGGTCTTCACCTAGATAAGCGATTGACGTGGAAGAAGCATGTATTCTCACAAACAAATTTAGAATAATGATTGAATATTAGAAAAGCAATCTGGGATGCCTCTAGAAAGTAAATTGTTCTTCTAAAAAACTGTGTTAAAGCCTTTCTCAACTTGGTTTAGCTCTGTGGGACAACCAATAACTCTAATGTAGGCATCCCCCAAAAATTTGAAAACAAATGGCTTCATATTGTAGTTAATGCACCATGGTATTACCTGAATGTACTTGTTCGCGCCAATCTCCAATTACTTTTATTTTTAATTTTGGTTCCCTCCTGTATATTTAGCGGCCGCGAATTTGCACGATCACGCGGAGCGCTCTTATATAGGCCGCGGGCCGCGCTTCGCCTTTTTCTGCGTTAGCGTTCGCGTTTGCCTTTGCCTTTTATTCTCGGTTCGTCTGGCCTTGCTGGCCTGGCCTTTTTGGCTTAGTTTTGAATTTAGTTTGTAACAGTTTAGAAAGCGGGCGACCAGCTTTAAATTTTCCGCAAGCCGGGAGCGCTTTTGACCGAGAGCTCGCCGGCGTGTTTGATTGGCAACAGAAGCACAGATAAAGTCTTTTATTTTTTCTTGATTGCCATTTACGTCTAGCAGTGGAGCTGAACACTTTTGTAAGATGATCGGCGAATACGTTAGTTTTGTCTGTGTCGGTTCTGGTCTATGTTCGTTCGGCTTTTAAGACTGGCATAATAACAACTCTTGGTCTTTTAAGCCTACTTCTGGCTCTCTATATTGAGTAATAGGTTGGTTATGTAAAATTTAAAAGTTTTGTTTCGAGATTTTCTAAGCGCGGTTTGTAAGTGATGTTTGTTGTATGTTGTTTTTTATTTATGTTTCTGCTTCGCCGCCATCTGTTTCTTGAGCTACACTTTTCAGTAAGTCGTTTTTTTTATACGACGGAGTGTGTTATCACTTTCGGCATACTGATTAAATTCAGATGGTGTACTACACCAATCTCGGGCGGCATTTTGGATAAGTTGTGTTAAATATTCAGTTGTGTCATCTATCTCATCAGGATTCTTAATTCTTAATAAAAGGCTGGAGCGCTTATGTAATAGTTATTAGAATAATTGACATTTTGTGTGATTATAAGATAATCTCAGTGGATTTTCTTTGTGAATAACATTAGAACTTGTAATTATTGGTAAATGATCCGATAACAAGACGTGATTGGATTCGATTGTAAAAAGCGTTTCTGCAATGCTTTTATCCCCGAAAGATCGGGCCAATAGGTTGGTTCACGAGTAGATAAATGTTCAAGTTTATGTTTTGAAAGGCACGTAAGGGAGTTCACTCTTTCGGGGTAATTAAACGTAACCTCCACGCAGTGTATTTAAAATTCCAATCGCCAACAATTATGGATTTATCATCAAAGTTTTGAAAATAATCCTCTTACTCGTCGGTAGTAATGTAATGTCTAGATGGGCAATAATAATGTATCAACAAAGATCTATAAATGCATTTCTTAAATTGTTGTCGTTATTTTCGAATTTTTGCATTAGTACGCTCAAGTATGAATACCAACACAACAGCCAAAAAAATATAATTTTCAAGTTGCGGAATTATCATAAACCTTGAGAATGTCCACCCTTTTCTTTAAGCTCTGTAAATAGATTTTTAATACAAGTCTTTGTTTGCCACAAAAAGTTATTATTGCGCATCTCTTTGTTGTCATCATCACTTTGAAGCTCTAAATTGTAAAAGGATTATTTTAAAAATATACAATGATTACTAGAATGAAATTCTTGTCCAATATCTACATTTTTATTATCCGAGAAGAAAGTTATACTTTTTATTAAATTTTTTGAAAGATTGATTCTACATAAGAACAAAGCTTAACGTTTATTAGAAGTACCTAAGTATCAGGTACCATTTATAAACTTTTGCAAAACTATAAATAAATGCTTGTAACGTGGGACACTACTAGACCCTACGTACGCAGTTAAGAGTTAATGAATAATTACATGTGTTCTTAAGGGCCTTGCGATATTTTCCAACATATCTCGTCGCCATTAAATTTATTATCTTAGAGTTTAATAAAATATTAACCAAGATTTACTTGTATTTTCATTTTTATTTAATATGCTAATGAGCAATTATCTTTTACTTAACTAAGTAATTAATTATGGAGAGTTAAACGCTTGTGGAAACATAGTTACCAGTTTACTTTTTTGTTTACAAAAAGTAGGTAAAAATATTCCTACATATAGCAAAACATAGTTTAGCAGGCAGGCTTAAGAAGGTATGCAGTAACAAAGCATAGCAACAGTGAGCACGTGTCACGTTCTAATGCTGATTATTTTTACAACTGTCCCTATTGGAAAGAACATTATTAAGAAAATTTATCAATAAATTATTCCACACTTATTAAACATAGAATGTAATCGAATTTATGTTGATTTATTTGACTTTAATCAACTATTCTTTAAGCCAGACCATGTACCATAATTTACAGAGCCAACCTGAAGCAAATGTCCAATTTACGCAATTTCTAAACATCTTACAAAAAAAACTCTTTATAAATAGTCAAATACCATTAGCTTATACCATACAAGCAAATCAACCTCTATCAGTACCAAGCAATTACTTTTTCCCAAATTAGGAGCAATTCATGACAATGCAGTCTTCAGAGATCTACTCGCCTCACAACTCCCAGCATCTGAATAGATTGACCTCAACGATAGATAACTAAATGAAAGACAATATCCCTTCTAAATAAAACCCCTAACAAATTATTACGACCACGAAACGGAGGAAACTTAGAAAAACACAAGACAATAAATCCTTAAATACATACATAGTAATAGTTTCCCGTAACAGGCCTTGCAGGCCCTTTGGGGTCGTAACAGGATAGGTCTGCTACAATCTAGAGCCTACGGTACACAAGGGTAGTAACGTGGCTAGCGCTACGTACCGACCGCCTATTATTACCCCAGAGTTTGACCTCCAGGTACTCATTTATTGCAGCCTGAGTCGAGCTGGGCCGTAAAAATGCCAGCGATAGAATTGGCGAGAGCGGGATTCAAACCCGCAACTCTTGGTTTCGTAGTCTAGCGACCTATCCACTAAGCCACCACGGCTCCACCACACTAGATAATTCCCAAACTCTAACCTCCAACAACAAAACACCAGAAACCTCTTCCAATATTTGTTTGCGGAGTCCAGAACCTACCAGAAATTAAAAAAAACTGGCCAAAGTAGCAAAACAAAAACAGAATGCCACTTAAAGGTTGGTAAACAACACAATTAAATCACAACTAATATTCCAAACACGTATAGAAAACTAGAGCATTTTATGCGCTATAACATTATTTATCACATTTATCAACCAAAAGTAGAACAGCCTTTTAGGGAGCTCATTAAAAATCTCCACCACTCGATTCCACTCGAGGACATAAGATCAGCAGTCACCAAACGCAGACACAAAATTAGAAACATCATCAACGCAAAAAAGCAAAACCACAAAGAAGACAATGAACATCTTCTTTGCAGATTTGGAACTATGTGATAACAATAAAGACATATATACCATTTAACACATACTCCACAATCGCATAACAATAGAGTCGGCAAAACAAGCAGAAATACTAAGGCACATTCTTCCCGCCCATTTCTGTGTTTCAAATGCAGTGGTGATCACAACACAGTCAGCAACGCGTGCACTATGTGGAGGTAATCATCCGGCCAATTATCGAGGATGTGCGCACACTACCACAACTTATACAAAATTAGAAACATCACCACTAGACCATCTACTCTCCATTCCCCACCCGTAAACAGGCAAACTCACATATCCAATCCTTCGCATTCACCTACCTACACTAGTGTTACACGGCACCGCGAACCCCTCCACGAACACTCTTGAACAGTCCCTTAGCCTTATTCTTAACAAATTCCTTGAAGAATTCAAATCCATGTTCTCTCAACTCATTCAACAAAACAGCATGGTTCTAAACATGACGATAATGGAAATTAGCAAACAAAACAATGGATAAATTCCTCCGCATCGCACAGTGGAAAGCCAATGGCCTGTTAAACCACCGCGACGAAGTAATTCTATTCCTAAAACACAACTTTATCGACATATTGCTAATTAGCAAAACACGTTTCACAGAAAAATTGTACCTCAAAATTCCAAACTACCAACTATACAACACTAACCATCCAGATAAAACTGAACATGCAGGGACCGCTCTCATTCAGGACACCTCCATCAAAGTACGTAATCTTCCTTATAAACTACTGTCGTGGCTGTCTACTGTCCCCCGAAGCATAACATCAAAAAAGAAGACTGAACATTTCCTTCGCACTTTGGGTCCCAAATTCATATTAGGTGGAGACTACAACAGCAAGCACACCACGTGGGGCTCCCGATTAATCACCACAAAAGGTAGAGAGCTGTACAAAGTTATACAAGACAACAAATACGTCTACTTATCAAAGGCGGCCCCGACATACTGGTTATCGGACCCCCAACATAACTTTATCATTAACGGCATATCACCAAACTACACAAATATCTTTGCAAGCTGTGACTTATTATATGACCACACTCCAATCATAGAAACCTCCCTCATCACGTTAGCAATGCTCCCCATGAAGAGGACCCCCCACTGGACGGGCCCTCACAACGTCAGTACCATATTTATAATATTAGCTTATAGGATCTTTTGTATTCTGATTGCCAATTTAAATATTATATATATATATATATATATATATATATATATATATATATATATATATATTAGTATATAATAAAGTTAATAAATCGAATCAGTATGTGTAACTAAGAGACAGAATTTATTCTTTCTCTGTAATTTATAAACCAGACTACATAAATTATCGTGAAATGTCTGCTACTAAACATAGAGACACGAAATGCCAGGCCACTGATATTTTTACTTTTAAATGCTATTACCGAATTACATTAAACATCATTCAAATATTCCACGCCTCATTAAGGCTTCCCTATTAATTTGCCGTTTTTGAACCTCTGCGCGCCCTGAAATGCAATTGTTGCTGCAAATAACAGGCATTAATCCAATTATTTAGCACTACGAAGGTAACCCATGCAACACAAATTCGTAACGGAACACACTCGGCCATTATAACGGATGAATTAATGTGAATTTATCTGATACCTCCGATAAAATGATTGTTATTCGGCAGACGCTTATCATTGAGGTGGCGTTCATGTTTATTGCCGCTTTTAGCGTAATAACAGCAAACTAATATCTTTTTTATGGTGCACAATGAGGGCGCCGCGTTTGATTTGTCACTAGTGCAGACTGCCGAAAATATATAATTCAAACTTTATAAATTTTGTACATAAATGGCTGCGCAGAGTACTTGTAATGGCTTTCGTCTTTGTTACAAGAAATATGAAGTACCATTAAGTAAGTGTCTGGTAAATATAAAAATCCTATGTACTTTAAAGGTTTTTTCCACTAGTTTATTAGCAATCAGAATTACAAAATATATGTAAACATATAGAATTCTATCAGCTAATGTGTGGAGTATGACAAAGTACGACATGCAAAGGGTGACATCCAGCGTGCTGTCTTAAATAAAATATAAATATACAAATAACATGGTAATATTTTAATTTTAAGTCTAAATTAGATTACTAAATCTGTTGGTCATTTTATTTTTAGACGTATTCAGTGAGTATTATCTAGAAAAGGCTGAATATTTGGATTAGAATGATTTTGTAATCTCCTGATATGGGTGATAGCGCCTTGGGCGTATTACATCTTTGACATTGAAGATCTTCATACGTACCAAGAAGCATTGGTTATAGTACGTAAAGCTTTGGATTGGAATCGCTGAAGGATGTCAACGTTGGACGAACTAGAGCATCCCCCAATTTGATCTTATATGTCCAGATGGGTTTGATAATCGTCTTGTAGATTAATATTTTGTTTTCAATTGAGAGACTAGATTTTCTGCCAATAAGCCAGTAGAGTCCTTTAAGCTGTGTGTCAATTTCTGTCCTTTTTTGTGATCCATTTGCGTACCCAAATATGTAGCTGTATATTGGCCTGTAATATTATGATGTTATTTAGTAGTTTTGTCTACGTGTGGTATATGTGACTTAGCTTCGTTAACTTTTACGCGCTACTTCTTCTGCTTTATTTCCAAAACTTCATTGCCGAGCTTTACTTTGAAGTAGCGATTGAAGAGATAGAATTTGAAAGGAAGGTAGTATTGGTAGGGGAAGGACTCTCTAATTTTGAACAGTAGACCTTAATACTATACTCTGTCAAATGCTTGCTTGACATCTAGAAGAACTCAACAACAATAGTTGTTGTCTTCCAGAGCTCTATTTACCAGATTTACAACTCTATGACATTGTTGTATTGTTGAATGGCCATGCCTGAAGCCAAACTGGTGCTGTGATATTACATTTTTCAGGAATGCTTCTGAGGTTATCCTTCTGAGAATTAGTTTTTCAAGCAGTTTAGGTATTATTGACAGTAGGCTAATTGGCCTGTACAACAAAATTTCATTAGGTTTCCTACCTGGTTTTAAGATCATTACAATTTGGGCAAATTTGAGTTGAGAAGGCCAGTACGTTAAGAGAAGTATTGCTGAAAAAGAGTGATACCTTTTCTGGGCAGCGCTTTCAGCACCTTGCCACTTATAACGTCGTAGCCCGGTGCCTTGTTGCTATTTATAAATTTAATTTCAGTGCGCATTTCAGCAGGCGACGAGTCTTTAATCGGCGGAGATAGTGGTAGCGGAGGTGTTAGATACTCTTCAACTTCAGGACTATCGTTATTCGTGTGCAGCGTAAAGACTTCTGCTAGATGGTGAGCAGATAATTCAGCATTGACCGTGCTTTTATTATCGGCGGGTCAAGTTCCAGCAGATCTTTTGAAACACTACTTGAAAAGTGAGTTTTACATTTCATAACTTATTTCATCATAAAATTTATTTATCTTAGTTATTTCTATTAAATGATACTCTAATATATTTTTGTTATTCGTTTTATGTATTTTAAATAATTTAATGTTAATTAATGGTTTTTTTAATTTTTGTTTATTATATTGGATTTTGTTTTGTAAACGGAAACACCACTTTTGACACATCTATTGTTGAGTTCGTGCATAATTATTCAGAGTTGTTTAAATGCAATCTGGGAGGAAATTTACAGAAAGCATTTGAACGTTAACAGAAGCATTTATGTAGCCCAGTTTTATTGTCTCATCTTACCATGTGGTTAAATTCATTTTTCAAAAAGAAAAGGGATTTACTTTCTTATATTCTATCAAGGTCCTCACAGTTCTATTGTAGTGCTCTTTCTCTTTATTTACTGGAATTGGGTTGTACCTTTTTAAAAGCACAATAGCAGTACCATACTAAAGATTATTGAAAGACTATGCTATGCATTTCACGGATCGGCCCCACTTCTACTAAAAAGGTGTCTACGAGATAGTTTTACAATCCTATGCTATGCTTGTGAACATGGTTTTCATGCATAAATTATATGAAAAGTATTTTATAATATGGATAAGTAATTTAACCATCGTAGTCAGCAAACACTGTCTGTACTTTATTTATTTGAAGGAAGTTTCTAACTAATCTTTTCCGAAGGTGCTAAAATGTTTCAGAAGGTATGCCGCAGTAGCTGATGCCAGGTTTTAAAAAGAAATTTAAAATATTTGACATTAGTTTTGTATTCTTCATTCAGAAAACTATAGAATCCTTACGCTCACTATACATAAACGCTCAACAGGAGTTTTAAGTTTGCAAAACTCTAGTTGTCGACTAAAAATTTGACACAATATTACATTAACGTTAATAAAAATAAATAAATTAAAGTATAACACAGTTACAGAATTTTAGAACATTTCTGAATACCGCAGTGTAAATAATACAAGGATCACAAATATAAACTTAGAGAATATAAGTTAGAATTACTTTTCAAATTTTAAATATTTTAATTATTAGTAGGCATTACAATATTTCATTTTAAACTATTTATTTTATTTTACAATATTTTTAATATGTAGCTACATCTTGAAAGCTTCTAAAAGGTTCATTGTTGTTATCGTGAACGTCCGAGCATATAATCCAGTGTAGACTATATATAATATACTTTGTCTTACTTAAGGTAAGAAAAGTGGATTCTTTTGTTAAAGTTATTATAATTTCTTTATTTACTTGCCGTTAAGGTAGAGGATAACTTTTGTTATTAAATACCGTGAATTTTGTTCTTGTAATGTTTACATTTTAGCTAGTTGTTCTCCATTTAGAAGGATGGGGTTTACAGATGATTAAAGATCCTCGATATTTTTACCGAATATAACGGTATCATTTGCATATTAATAGTGTCAATTCGTGCAGCATTAATCTTAATTCCTAAATCAAATCTATGTAGGATTTTAAAAAAATATTATTATAAATTTAATATTTATATTATGCAGCTTGATGCCTTTCTATTAGAGAACGTTTAGTTGTAAATAATATTTTGGCACTATTTTGTAATAAAAATGTGTGCTATTATCCCTTATAAGGAACACAGTCATTTTTATTATTAACATAATAACTAAATACGTATTCCGTGTATTATCTGGTAACTTAAGATAGCTAACGAACAATACAACTAGCTGCATTAAGTTCATACTAAACGTGTACGAGCAGTAGCTGAGGCAAGCTAAAATTAGAAATGCTGCAGGTGGTGGACCGATAGTCGTCTCGCAAGCTGCAGAACGGAGCCTAACTCTGAGAAACAGAGTGTAAGTGATAGATACGATACGAGCACACCACAGGAAATTTCAGCAGTGGCGCCTAAGCTATAGTGATTTAAAGTTCAGTTATTTCGAGGAAGTCTGTTTAGCGTTCGTCGCGTATTCAGCGAGCGTTTTCTGCCTACCGCGTAACTTATCGTAACGCGACTTAGGCGCTCCCCTGGCAATCCGGAAAATTATAGGTTTAGCTCATGTTCACATGTAGTTGTAACTATCCAATTAACGGGAGAGCCGCCCGGCGAAGCGGCCTACTATGGGCGCATTACCTCACAACGCTGAAAGGTAAACTTTGAATGTACCAATCAGCATTTTTACAGCAGCGGCAACGAGCAGAGCGCATGAAGTTTAAATCCGGCCTCCCTTGTTCGCGACGAACAAAAGCTTCATTTGGGTAGGGCGCTTCAGCATTTTTGCGGCCGGAAAATTGCTCTGGGGGGACGGAGACAGCGCTAGAGGTGAAGAAGGAGGGAGCGGCGCGCGTAAATCAAACTCGCCGCCGACGCAGACATATTGCAGATGCGGATGTATTCCAGATTACTTGTTAAAATAACCATAGTTTCAATCAAACGTATTGTAGTTCGGCGCAAGCCGAAATTAATAAAGTTTTTCGCCGGCGAGGCTGGCGGTTAATTACAGTATTGATTGAAAATCCAAATTAACGAAGTTAAATCAAGCGCGCCGGAAAGAGCGCGCATCACGGGCGCCATGTCGAACTAATGTTTAATAGCGAGCGCAGTAAATCTTGCGAAAGTATTAGCAATTACTTGCGTTAATTCAGCGTGCAGCACCTGGTTCTTGCTTAAATTGCAGTTTTCACAATCACCACCTTCGACGGCTCCGCGGGCCGCGTTTATTACTTCAAAGAAATATTTGCCGGGCTTATTAAAACTTCGAGCATAAATGTCTCGGTATTTACGGCTAATTGTTGGGACTTTAAAATATTTCTTTCGCCTTGCTGTGTTTATTCGGTTCTCCGCCCAACAAGCCATTTTTATGTAAAAGGCGTAATTTGGCCGTGGGAGAAAGCAAATTAGATTTTAATTAAATCGAGAAAATACGAACGATCCGTAGTAAAACAAAAATTGTTGTTGCATAATCAATGATAATACAGCTTAGCCAAATATTTAATCGATTCAAATTCAATACACAACAGACCCTGTAAAAGAAGTGCACATATGTACTTTTGTTACAAGTCGTTTTTTATTTGTCAATAAGATCTGTAATATAAATTTTAATCGCACTTTCATGAAAACCACTGTTTTCTCTAAAATACTGACATTTAAAAAGTTATCGACGTAAATCCAGTTTTAATGTGAAAATCCAGAAGACTGTTTTATGCACATGTGCAATCCGCTAGTAGGTAACACAAGTTAGTTTCACATGATCAGTAACCTACGATACTCGACTTGGTTTTGTTATAAAAGACCTGAGTTTACGAAGTAGCTAAGAAAACAGAAAATCTCGTGACGAGGAAGAGGCAACTCACAGCAAGTATCTGATCACAAGAGAAATGATGAATTGGTCCGCGAATTAAAAGAGAAGATCGATCAAGATCCTGGGCGAGCATGGCTCACCTGGCAAAAGAAATAGACGTGACGAGTGGCAGTGCACTAGAATCTGCACTACAAGTCTGAGGTACCTCCAACTGTCGACTGACAAAAACCAGATGGACAGGAAGTTTAAAGGCTGAAGCACTGGTGAATGAGATCAAGCACGACAGCGTTAGCTTTCTGAAATTCTTTAAAGGAAAAAAGTTTTATCTCATACAGGAAGGTAAATCGCCAATATATACGAAGATGTCTCTGAAGTGCCTGCCGTCATGGATATAAAGTTTTCTACCGTTGTGATGCTATTGGGGCTTATAAGTAGCAAAGAAAATATCATGGCGCCGCACTTCTTTGAAAAAAGATAATTGTCAAATTCTGTACATATTTCAGCAAGACTTCGTCCCAGCCCATAAGACAAGAAAGATTCAGATATAGTTATCATGTATAACCATTGATTTTCGACTGCAATTCCCTTGACTGCTATGTGTGTAGGGGAGGGGGGGAGAGTTCAAGGCAAAGGCTAACAAAATATCATAATACCAAGGACAGCGTAAAAGCTCATGTGTGGGTAATGACACATATGCACAAGGGGAAAATTGTATTGCAGTGGATTTAGATCTCATGTTTTATAGTATTCGCTTTAATTGCTTTTGTCAATAAATTGAATGTATCTTTTATATTAAACTTATTTCCATTGTTTATTCATTTTACAGATTTACCTTGATGTCCCTGCATAAAAAAGACGGTTACTTAAAAAAAAAATTTTTTGTTTGAAATATCAAATTATATTGAATACAATAATAAAATTATAGGTTCTAAACAATATATTGAGGCTTGCCGCAGTTAGATTCAGATCTTAAAAACATATGCAACTGAAAAACCCTAGACCAAAATCTCTTCGGTTTCGGAGTTAAATACTTGAGAATTTCTAAACATAAACAGTTTTCTAAAAAAGCCAACTAAAAGAAATTGTTTGTTTGTTGAAAACTTTTTATTTTGTTAAGTATACTTATAGTCTTCAGGGTATTTAAAAATTAAAAAGAAATCTGAAATGGAAAAGATCAAGAAACAAGAAAAGAATAATTACACGTAAATCAGAAGAAAGAAATAAATAAATAATTACCTTCTTATTGTAAGTTTGAATAATACATGGCAACAGTCAGAAAAATCCAATACTAATTTTTTTCTCACGTATCTTATATATATATTAAACCGATGATTATAAAGCAGCATTTCTTTTCTCCTATAATGTAAGAAAGAGAAATTTGTTATTTGAGTTACATTAACCCATTAACTATTTGATAAATAATTAAACTTTGATCTTCACGTGGTCTGTCTTAAACGTATCGAAGCGATCTTCATATAATAAAAACAGTTTTATCAACCGCAATGTAACTTAACAGCGTATGAAAGTTGACTGTATTGCGCATGCGTAAATGAGTACAATTTTATAAATCGTGTTAGTTGAGAATCAGACGCTAGTGAATAAATAGTTTTTGAATTTTTGCGCGAAGCTGGTAAAATGTCCTGCAGAAGCTATTCGAATTATTCAGAATGCTTTCAGGAACGATGCACTGAGTGCCTTAGGAAAAAAAGTATGATACAAATGATTCAGAGATGGCCGGTGATTTGTTGAAAATAATCCAAGCTTTGGAAGAGTAGCAATAAGTAGGATGCAAGAGAACATTGAGCGTGTGTGGGCTGTAGCTAACAAAGATGTAGAAGATGAGCGATAACATCCAAGAACTAAAGCGTTTAAAATTTTGACGTCTTGGCATGTCACGTATATTGGTAAAACTCGTTCGCTACTATCACTAGAGCGGAAAAAGGCCGTTTCCAAAGCTCAAATTATCTTTGAAGAGAAACCGTTCTTTGTGATTTTAATAAGGGACTTTTTATTGTGTGGAAACAATGCTGGGTGAAGCAAACAAATCGATATATTTAGAATAAATAATTCAATAGATAAGTAATATTTTATGTAGATTATTGACCTTTAGACTAAGCACTTGAGAATCTCATACACTTCTCCCAGCGTCTCTTCTAATATTCTTAACATTATAGAGTCCAACTGTTGGAATTGTAAATAACTATCCCGCCGTATTAGCATATATTTTGTCGAAATCTCTTCTATTTTAAAAAAGCAAGCAGTTAGCAACTGTAGCACATTATTTATTATGTATATTGTTATTGGTCAGATAATAGTAGTCTCACGATAAGTTTCATGCTAAAATCTCGCGCCAAAGTTTCACACACCAAAACTTTTAGAATTTCCATCTCATCTTCTAGTCTTCGGACTGTTAGTTGCTGATATGTGTTAATTCCAGTTCAACATTTTTTGGTTTTCCATAAGTTAACAGATTGCTTGTATCATGCTGAATTATTTCGCAGACAAATACTATGGTTATTCACTACAAATTTTACTAACTCGACTATTCAAATCTTTCTCATTCACACAAACACGTTAGTCTACTCTTGTCATTTGTCAGGTTACATCTCAGGTAACAGTTGTTTTTGTCATATTAACATTAATTCCATAATTTCAGGGCAGATCACGTATACGTTAAGTTGACCTCTGTTCTTAAGTTAATAAATTTCATATAGGAAGAAGAAAATTTAAGATTTCGTTTTCTACTGATTGGCTGAAAACCATCTTTATTGTAGATATGATTATCATTTAAATTGTAAAAGCTGAGATGATAAACATACCAAAACAATGGTCTTATTAAATTAACCAAAGAACGGAATATCAACAAATTATTTGCAATATTAGTACTGCAGAAAATAAACCCACTCTAAGTCAACCTTTTAAGTTGTTTCGATAAACTTGACAAAAGCACCACAAATTTGTTTTTTTTTTGACCAGCAATGATACCTCTGACTTCTTCTTGTCGGGTTCATTACCAAAAGTTGGTGAATAACTGCACACCATTGCTCTAGCAGTATTCAACCATTTAAGCATCAACTGCATATAATAGGTAGACGGTCGCCATTATAGTACGCTAGTATAAATACCCTTATAGTTTTTACTGATTTATATAAAATCAATCTAATAGTTTAGCTAACGGCGCTATGCAGGCTCCAGATATGGATAATTGAAAAACATTGAACAGATAAAGTAACGTCCAGACAAATATTTTCAAGGTAATGGACAAAATGTTTCGAATATTGAACTAACTATAATAAAAAATAGACAATTTATTATTTTCACTTTTCTACTTAATCAAATGATATTAGTAAGAAACATCGTACTGGCTGTTTATACGAAAAAAGATGTAACTGCAACTGTATCTTTTTGTACAAATAGATGGTCAAAATTATAACCAATGTTATTAAAAAATGGAAATTAATTTTTATTGTGTCCAAAAATGTTACAAGCTCGTGTTTTGTGTTTGAAAACAACTAGACTAGGCTATTTATCATCCTTCACAGGGAGTTTCTTAATTATTAACTCACTATATTAAGTTGAGTTTTAAAACATCTAAATATTCTGCGACTTACTATTGTACCCAACTGTTCCAACCAAACAAATTTTTTCTTAATTGCTTAATACCTTTTAAACCCTTTAGGAAAAAATATTAAATTTGTTGACAAGGTTCGACAGGTTCTTAATAACCGAAACTTCTTCTATGACAACTTTTCTCTTTCTGGGTATATGCTTTATTTTAAGAAAACGGAAATGGTAATATTGTACTTCATTTTTTTTACTGCAGTCTTCTTATTAGCTCTACCATATTATATATCACATTAGTTACTCTCTTGGTGGACCACGAAGTGTGAACAAATTTTTTTAATCACGGTGGCCCATATACGTTTCGGTGCATTTTTTATTTCTTCTACAACGTGTTCTATAATATCTGGAGAGGCAGGCGTGTAAATAGCCGCTCTCGTGGTGCGGTGTGGGATACGTAGTACGGCTCGTATTGGAACGTCAACCGATAAGGCCCAAATCGTCCCTTAAACGGCCGTTGCGTAAGCGGATGGGGGCGGCTACCGATATCAACCAACGAGTATTGCCAAATCGCTCACCTGAATCGGCTTCGGCTTCGTCGGCGATGGTTCCACGGTGGCCACCTTCCTGCGCTGTCTTCTTGTATGCTGCGGGTTGATAAGACACGGCCGAACTGGCCGCGCTGCGGAATGCTTATTTGCGGGTGTTAAGACACGACCGAATTGGCCGCGCTGCGGATTGCGAATTTGCGGGGTGTTAAGACACGACCGAATTGGCCGCGCTGCGGAGTGCTTATTTGCGGGGTGTTAAGACACGACCGAATTGGCCGCGCTGCGGATTGCGAATATGTATGCGGGTTGATAAAACACGACCGAACTGGCCGCGCTGCGGAGAGCTTATGTGCGGGGTGTTAAGACACGATCGAATTGGCCGCGCTGCGGAATGCGAATGTTGCCGGGCTTCGCGCCTGGCTTGGCGGTAGGTCTTTGCGGGAAAATTTTCATTCGACAGCACCTTTCATATCAGGCGCCGACGGCGTATGCAGACTTGTCGGCTAAGCAAAAGCCCATATGCCGTTTTGTGTGCGATGGCAAACGTAGCAGCAGATATCAAAGGCCCGCATGCCGCCGCGATATAAAGCGGTTCAAGGGCGAAAAGGCCGCCACACCATACTCCCCGCCTTGAAAGGTCCTGAGCTTTCAAAAAAATTATTATTACCTTATCAAGGAGCTATTAACAGCGGTTTGAAACAATATTGTCATTAAATTCCTGAAATTAACTATTATATTTCAGGTGCGTTAAATTGCGGTTAGATTTATATCGTAACAAACTATATATAAATGCCCTATTAATACACTATCTATATATACATGAGTCAGCTAAAATATTGTTTATTGGGTTGGCAAAGGATATAGCTTGGTGACAGGACGTTTGTACATGAATATGCGCAACAGTTTATTCCACGAACAAAACACGGGCGACTATAGAGTCAAAAACACGTGGTTCGAAATTCGCGGCTTTAACAACAAACGCTCTCGATTTGAACTCCGGTAGAGTTTCACACTCAGTTGGAATGAATTTTAAAGGCCATTCGCTATTTGACTGATGAAGCCAAGCAGGGCCATTCCACCACAGCGAGTGTTTAATTAAATCAGAAGGCAGCATGCCGCGTGAAAGGCAATCGCTGGGATTTTCTTTCCCGGACACATGATTAAAGCAAGCGGCAGGTAAATTATCGTGTATTTTAGCAATACGATTGCTGACAAAAATAGACCACCTATGTGGCGATGAGTGGATCCACGAAAGCGCTATTGTAGAATCCGAGAAAGCGTAAACACTTGTAATAGGTAAACGAGCGGAAAGTTTGTCGCGGACCACGCGAACAAGCTTGGACAACAGCAAAGCGTCGACAAGTTCTAATCGAGCTAGTGTTGTTATTTTAACTAAAGAAACCTGTACGTCGAATAAGCGGGCAACTAGCGATAGAATCGTGCGCTTTGTGCATTTATCTTCTACAGCGACTGTTGTTAAAGAAAAGTAATCGTCAGCAGGATCCCAGGTTAAACCTAGGATTCTAAAATTGTAAATATCGTTACCCATGCCAGAAAAATTTACTGGTAAGCGGTGAGACTCGGGAAGAACCTCCAATAAAGCGGGTGAATTAGTGGCCCATTTGACAAGGTCGAAAGAGCCTAATTTAAATAAATCGATTAATTCGCGAGACAATCGCATAGCAGTCTGTTCATCGGGAACCGAATCGACATAATCATCCGTGTAAAACTGAGTTTCTACCAGTTTCGAAGCCTCAGGGAAGCGGTCACTATGCTCGCACGCTAAGTTGCGTAACGTACGCATAGCTAGGTAAGGGCTAGGCTTTAGCCCGAAGGGTACGCGGACAAAATTGTAAGTGCGAATAGGTTCGTTCGTACTGAAACGAAATAAAATTCGTAAGTATTTACGATAGTGCTCGTTTACTCCGATGCGAAAAAACATTTGTTTTATATCAGCGGTCATTGCTATTGGGAATGTACGAAAGTCGAGTAACAACGAGAACAAGTCGGCCTGCAAATTAGGTCCGACATGCAAAATAATAAAACCGTGTACAGGTCGCGAGGTCATACCAACACCTTGTAAAGATGAATTGCGTAATTTAATTATGGGAATGTTCAAGCGTTTACAACAATCCATGGTAATTAAATTATTTTGCGACCCGTTGTCTATTAAACCCCTGAAGACGAGCGTATTTCCGTTTTTACCATGTGCATAGATCTGTGCGGTCGATAACAATATAGCCGAACTCGAAGCCGCCGCACTAAGCGATACGGAAGACGTGAGTGAGGTTGCGTTGCTGAATGTGCTGACTCAGCTATTATGGGCGCACGGTTACCTGCTTGCGGTCCAGCCGCCACAGACGGCTTAATTCGGCGATCATCCTTTAAGTTCGAAAAATGCAGTAAAGAATGGTGCGGTTTTTTACAAATTTTACAAACGTTCCGTGATTTACATTTAGTTAACCAGTGAGATAGACTTAAACCGAATTTTATATTTTTAAATTTAATGCAGTGAAACAGCTGGCGTTCTCTGTCGCATAGCGGGCAACGCGTATTAAAAATCTGTTCACTCGACACAAACGACTTGCAGGCACCTTGTGCGCCACGGCCAAGGCTGTGATAAGGTAAACTGGAATTTGCGCGCGGCTTGGTCTGCGAATTATTAGCATGCGAGCGCTCGAGTACTTTAACATAATCTTGCGTAAATGAAATAAATTGTTTACAGGAGGGTAATTCTATTCCGCTCACCCTATTTTCGAATTGTTGAAGCGTTTGGGGATCAAGTTTTCTTAAACCACAATGTAACAAGACAAAATCTAATAGGTCGGGAATGTCTAACTGTTTTAATGCGGCGATGAACACGGAATATTTTTCTATATATGTATTCAAACTAACAGCATTACCGACGCATCCTTTGATGTCAAGAATGTTATTTAGATAATGACTGCCTAAACTACGTTTATCTTGATACTTTTTAACAATACTATCCCATATAATATTATAAGTATCCCCTGTAGGAATAATACCTGCGGTTAATTTTAAGTTCAAGGGCGAAAAAGCCGCCACACCAATATCATTAAGTATATTAGCAATTCTTCTCTGAACAACATTTTTGTTGTAACATTTGGACTACTTAACTGTTTAAATCTTTAAATGTGAGAATTTACTTAACTCTTCAATAGTAACAATATTTGATTTTTTAAAAAATTACATATTGGGACTTCAATGTTTTCTATAACAATTTTTTGCTTCTTTGTAGAAAGTTTTAAGACGTGTTTCTTTCGATCAGCTTAAATAGTCTTATTTCATGTTTACGGATGTAATGGATTTAATATTTATTTTATGATATCTACTCAGTTATTTGATACAACTTTATTTTGTTCTGCTTATTGAAATGAATTTTTATATTAACATCCTTCATAAACGTTTGTTATTGCGCCTTTGCCTTTTTTGCCTTATTTCATCCAACTTAACATTAATATTGATTTATTTCTATTTTATTATACACTAGAAAGTTAATATTATCCAATTTTATTTGAGAAAGTATCTTTTACTTTTTTAATATAGATTTTTGAATAATATTTTAAATTATAAATTCTTCAAAACATCATATTCATTTTATTGGTTTATCGATTGAAACCACTTTTATACTGCTGCAGAAATATTGGAAAATTTAATTGAAAATGTATATCAACTCTTTTTTATATTATTATGCGTATTTCTTTATTTAAATATTTTATCAATTTTATCACAAATCTTTATTCTTTAACTCGCTGTATATAAATAATA
Organism: Sinelater perroti; assembly: GCA_036346155.1. Classification (NCBI taxonomy): domain Eukaryota; kingdom Metazoa; phylum Arthropoda; class Insecta; order Coleoptera; family Elateridae; genus Sinelater; species Sinelater perroti. Next base: position 6,644,468 of record JARFIY010000231.1, read on the forward strand.
CAGTTTACAAAGTGACTTATAACAGTTAAATTTAATTCTGACGCTTTTTACACACGCGCCCTCATTATTACCATAAAACTGCTGTAGATGCTAGAACCCTCGGGCTAAAATTTTGCACAATAATATTATTGCGCGCTTGCTATTTACATTCATTTTTGTATGTGTGGATTTTTTGTTCTTTACAATAACACTGTCAGTAAACTTCATTTCAATGCGCCTAAAATGAAACGGAACTGCTAATAATTTGTAGGCTTGCCGGTTTAATAAAATACCGCAATATCCTTAACTTCCCGAGCAACGAAAGAGAATTTAACTTTAAATTACAGCAGCATGCTTAACTAGCAACAATGTTACGTAACTTGCAGGGCACCGGGTTGCAAAAAACTACATGCAAAGTTCGAAAATTTGAATTAACTTGATGGGTGAATGTAGCGGTTTTTGGTTAGCATAAAGAACAATGTGTTTTTGCAGTATCATAGTTTTAATAAAAATAAGTCAGGTTTAAAGCGCAAGCGGCTTGTAGGAAAGACGCGAGCAAAAACGACAAACGTTGACAAATTACATACATAAAGCTTGTCGGGTGAAGAAGGTTAGAAAAAGCAGCAAATCCAGAGGAAGAAGCCGCAGACGAGACAAAATAAATTGAGGTGGCGGAGTATCAGGACTTGCTAAACTTGAACGTACTGTATGACACCTTTGCACGTAATTATAGTAAATAAATTGCAAAAGTTCATAACTTCAAGTAACAATTGTATTAAATTGCAACCAATTTATTTGATATTAACAATTTAACAAACTTAACAAATAATTTTAAACGTTTACAATTGAGGAGACCATTATAATTGTTTTGCAGATTTGTTAGAAGACTCGGTATGCAGGAGTTTATGTAGCTCTAAAACTGTCAAACTATAAGTCCACTGATTACGTTTATCGGTTTAAATCGCTCGAGTCTGGCAGTTTTAAAGACGCTATAAAAACGTACTTTAGTCGTAGGGAAATGCTGGAAACCAATAATCCAAATTAAATTAAGAATCAAGTTCCAAACTACTAGTATTTGAAGTCAATTCAAGGACAGGCACTGATATTACTTTTATGGATGTGAAGTAATTTAGTGTTAGCGGTAGTGTTTCGGGTAATTGACTAAAGGCACGCAATAAGTTAAGAATGTAAATTATTCGGTATGAAAGTGAATATTTTATGGAAGGATAAAAATAACAGCACAACAAATTTGAGGTGCCAGCCATATTTTGTATTACCTGTAGTAGGAATTGTTGTAGCATTTATGTTTTTACTATATTGTTACTAGTAATATTGTTTAAACTAAGATTCTTTATAAAACCAAACATTAATTATTTGGTATATAAGTGATAAAAACTTGTAGTATAAAAATTGAAGCGAAAATTTAATATATTTGATTTCTCTCTTAAGTAGCTTAAGCAACAATGCTAAAGAATTGATAAACTTTAATTAAATTTAAATTCTTTTAAGTAGATGTTAGTTACATGCAAGAAACATTATTTGTCATTTATTTCAATTGAAGTGCACGAGCTGTAAATGTATTTAAATAGTAAATAATGTATTAAATATTTAAGATAAAATTTATTTAACTTGCGGCGTAACCGTAACAGTTGAGGTGCGGTAGGGATACAAAGCTCAAGCTCAATCTTCGAAAAGTTAGACATAAAGTATTTTACAAGAACGTTTTGTATGTGACAGATTTACTAAAATAATAATTTTGCGATGTTACACATATTGTGACGTAACTGAAGTTCCAAGCATTCTACTCATTAAAAAGTGAGGGAAGAAGTTTGACCAAACTAGTTCGGCATTGAACAAATTACTACTAAATCGACCAAGGACGTCATGGAACGATCTAAACATGAAACGAGTTAGAATATCTATTAAGCACCTTTTAATAATTACGTATGCTGTGCCCAAAAGTTTCCTATGCTATGTTTTTTGTAAAGATATTTACTTATATAAAGACTACAATTAGTGGAGGAATCAAAAACTACCGGATTTTCGTTTGTCAGTAAAATGTTTAACATATTTGCATATTTAATTTTTATTTGCATCATTTTCTTCCATATTAAGCACAATTCTATCTTAAAATTATGTTAGTAAGCAGAATTTCCATTATTAGATTGAGATAAACCCCAAAGACAAAAGTCAAAAGCCCTAATACTCTACTAAAGTGACTTCTAAAGTTTCGTACTTTTTTTAGTACCATATGTGTCGTTGATTGTAGAATTTTATATATGATTTGCAAGATCTTAGTGGTTAAAACCAAAGAAAGTGGCTTTAACAAAATGCAACGACATCTATCTTGCTGCCGACTCAATTTATAAAGTTAAAGGTCACTTTGGCATATCGTCATCCATTACGCGCTATGTGCATAGGTGTTTATCATCCTCAATTATTTTCTGCGTTACTCATTCTCAATATTTGCTTCTATTATTAATTGTAATATTATGTATTTTTCTTGTATTGTGGGACCAAAGTAAAATAATTTCATTTCTTTCTTATTTTCTACTAGTATACTCTCCGTTCCAATTCATCTCAAAACTTTGTCATTACTCACTCTTTGTGTCTAAGGGATTTTTAATATTAATCTGTGTGCCCACATTTTGAAGGCTATTAACCGATCTGATGTGTGATTTTTAGTGTCTATGTTTCACGCCCATACAATAAAATTAACCATAGATAGCACGTTTTAAAGCGCAGTCTTAGATTTATGTTGAGACGACGCTTTAAATTTAATAAATGTTGTTTTAGTAATATCTATTTTTCTCTTTATTTTTTTGCGTTTTATTTTATAGTTAATTAAGTGACTTGAGTGTGGTAACTGTGAAATTGTTGGATTATCTAGCTCAAAATTATTTTTGCTTATGACTAATCTCTGTTTTGTTTATGTTTATTTGTGTTCCTGTGTTCACACTTTCCTCCTTTACCTGATTTAGTAAATTTTGTAGCTCTTCGTCCCACTCCGTTTAATTCTATTCCTTCTAATCTATCAGCAAGGGCAATTTCTATTATTTTCTTTGGGTATATGTTAAACAATATGGGTGAAAGAATACCAGCACTAAAATCTAGCAGCAAACAGGCAGCGGTACTGGACGTGGAGCTTGATACAATCAGAACAGTTGCACACCAGATTATGAGCAAAGGCAAATCATAACATTGCGATATGTAAGAGCAAGAGAAGACCAGCACTTTATATTTCCAAGAAGGAAAAAAGTAGCAGACAAAATTATTCAAATGGCTTTCAGTTTCCAGCAAGTACTCGTTTGAATTTTGAAGCGTAAACATCGCAGATACACGCGCTAAGAGTTCAAGCGGCTGCGGTCGCCTTATCTCGTATCTAGAACCTGAGTTTGCTTAAGTTATTTTAATCAAGAAAGAAACATAGTTAACAACAGGTAATTTTTATTTCTCAAATACGACAATGTTATCATCAGAACACGAAACTGGCTTTAACTACAATTTAACCCAGCCCCTACCTCATAATATACAGGGCCATCCTTCGCCAAAGGTACACTTCACACAATTTCCAAATACCTACCAAAATCAACATATGATAAACACTTAACTATCATTACCCTACATTGCACCAACTAGTCAACTTTCACAAGGACCAAGTAATCCCTTTCCCCCTAACCGGGAACAATACTTAGCAATGTAATCTTCAGGACTCTATCAGCCTCGAAATTCCCGGCAACTATACAGGTTAACCTCAACGTCTGACGACGAAATGGGAGACGATCCCCCCTCAAAAGAGGACATCGCATCTAAAGAAAACCCCTGGCAAGTATTTAAGACTACTAAACGAAAGAAAGTCAGAAAATCATATGGCACGGTATCCTCAAACACTTTACTCCTTTCCAACAGTTTTTCTGCACTAGCTAATTCCCAAAATCCAACACCCATCGACAATTCAACAAATAAAAACAATACTCCCAAAGATAAAACTATAGAATCTGATAAAATCCCCAAACCCCCGCCTATATTATTTATGGAGTCCTAGATCTACCAAAAATGAAAGCTATACTAGTAGATGTAGCAGAAGATGAGCAATATGTCACTAAAAACCTGGCAAATAACACAATTAAAATCACACCAAATACTCCTGATATATTCCGTAAACTAGTTAAGTACATGTGCGAAAATAAAATTATACATCACACCTACTAACTAAAAGACGAACGAGCGTTTAGAGTAGTCATCAAATATCTTCATCACTCGATTCCACTCCAAAACATAAAAACAGAAATCACTAGACAAGGACACCAAATTAGAAACATCATGAATGCTAAACATAGAACCACAAAGGAGCCAATGAATCTATTTTTCATGGACTTGGAAGCATCTAACAATAATAAAGAGATATATTCCATTCAATCTTTACTACACAATCGCATAACAATTGAACCGCCAAGAACAAACCGAAATGTTGTCCAGTGCATGCGATGCCAAATTTATGGTCATACAAAAGCATATTGCTCCCGTCCCTTTGTGTGCGTCAAATGCAGCGGTAATCACAGCACAGCCAGCTGCAAGAAGAGCAAGGACACGCTAGCAACGTGTGCACTGTGCGGAGGAAATCACCCGGCTAACTACCGAGGATGTACTCATTACCAAAACTTCTACAAAAGTAGAAATACCAATTCCAAACCGCCAACAACCCAATCCCCAATCATAAAAGGACAAAATTATATATTCAACCTCCCGCATTCACCTACATACGCTAGTATTAACAGTCACTAAGGATCCCAACAATAAATCCCTTCTGACCAGTCTCTTAACCTTATCTTAAACAAATTCCTAGAAGAATTCAAATCCATGTTCTCCCAACTCATTCAGCAGAACAGCATGGTCCTTAACACGGTGACAATGTTAATAAGCAAAACAAATAATGGATAAATTCCTCCGCATTGCACAATGGAACGCCAACGGCCTCTTAAACCACAGAGACGAATTAATACTAATCCTAAAACATAACTACATCGACATAATGATAATTAGTGATACGCATTTCACTGAAAAATCGTACATCAAAATTCCTAACTACCATTTATGTTACACTAACCATCCAGACAAAACAGGACACGCTGGAACCGCTATATTAATCAAACAAAATTTAAAATATTACGCTCTCACCAACTACGAGAAGGAATCTATCCAGGCTACTTCCATCAAGGTGCTCACGTTCTCCTATGAAATAACCATTGCGGCGGTCTACTGCCCCCCAAAACACAATATCAAACAATGTGATTTCGACCAGTTCTTTCATACCCTGAGTCCCAAATTCGTATCAGGCGGCGACTACAACAGTAAACATACTGCGTGGGGCTCCCGCCTAGTTATTACAAAAGGCAGAGAGCTATATAAAACTATACAAGACAATAAATACGTCTACCTTTCAACAGGGATCCCGACATACTGGCCATCCGATCAGAACAAAATCCCCGATCTCCTCGATTTCTTCGTCATTAATGGAATATCACCAAACGACATGGGCATCTCCCCAAGCTACGACCTTTCCTCGGACCACTCCCCGATCATAGGAACTATAAGCGCAAGTGTCCTAATCAAAAATCCCCCCGCACGGATCCATAACGCTTCAACTGACTGGGATTTATATCGCCAAATTCTTCATGTAGGCATTGACTTAAAAGTCAGTTTAAAAACCCCTCTAGAAATCGATACAGCAGTTACCAAATTAAATTCTCTGCTAACAATTACAGCACAGCAAGCTACACTAAGGTACAGAGAAAAGTCAACTCATACACACATGTTCCTCTAGAAGTTAAACTTCTAGTTGCCCAAATTTCCTCTTTTGGCAAAAGAGCCATCATCCAACAGACAAAACAACCCTCAATAACTTTGGAAATCAGCTTAAGGCGAAACTCAAATCCTTGAGGGAAGACTCGTTGAATACCTACCTCTCAACCATAAACTGATGTGACAACTCAATATGGAGACCAGACAAATCATCTTTAAAACCCCAAACCACATCCCCACCAATACGAAAACTACCTCCAGCTCTAGGATGGGCCAAGTGTGACAAAGAAAAGACGGATTTGTTCGCTATTCACCTATCTGGAGTATTCCAACCACATGATGAACCACCCAATGTTAACCTCCCAGACTAATCAGCACCTGAACCGAATATACCTCCCACACCACTAATAACACCGAAGATTGTAAAATCTGAAATTCAGAGATTAAATCTCAAGAAAGCACCAAGACCGAAAATGCTCCGTGAGCTTCCACGAAAAGGAATAGTTCTGCTGACGTACATATTTAATGCTATACTCCGACTTCAATATTGGCCGAACGAATTTAAGATCGCAGAGATAATATTCATCCCTAAACCAGATAAAGATCCCAGCTATGCGTCATCAAAGCGCCCCATGAGCCTGCTACCAGTTTGCTCCAAACTCCTTGAAAAGTATGTCTTACAAACCTTAGACCCAGAATTCATGGCAACTAACTGGATCCCTGAGTATCAATTTGGCTTTTGCCGACACTATTCTACCATACAACAGTGCCATCGCATCACGCAAGAAATTAACACAGCATTCGAGCAATCAGCCTACTGTATAGCTGTTCTTTTGGACATTCGCCAGGCGTTTGATAAAGTCTGGCACAAAGGACTAAAACTCAAAATACATCAAATCTTACCTCCCCAATTTCATAAACTTTTGGACTCCTATCTAACAGACAGAACATTTCAAAACGCGTTAACGACGAAGTCTCTCCAGTCTACCCAATCCAATCTGGGGTCACACAAGGTCGCGTTCTGGGTTCCTTTCTATATACGTTATATACCTCAGACCTTCCAACCTCCCCAACCACTACTATAGGAGCATATGCCGATGACACAATTATACTTGCGAGACACACGGACTTAAACCGCGCTGTGGAATATGTCCAAACTCACCTCAGCTTACTTGAAGACTGGCTCCAGCGCTAGAACATTAAGGTAACTACTCATGTGACCTTCACTCTTCGCAAAGGGATATGTCCTCCACTACATCTTTCATATTTTTCACTTGCAAAAATGCTTAACGTATCTATTCTTTTATTCCTTACACCCAGTCCGTATAGGCTATTACTTTGCAATCTTTTCCCAATTTGTTTAACCAATGATAGTTGACTCTTTCCCGGATATTCGACTGGGAGACTTAAATCTTCGAAATATTTTGTTTGTAACGTAACCATGATGATTTTACCAGAGGACATCTCCAAGAATCTTTAATGCAGTGGGTACTCAATTTTCTTCTACATCTTTATCTTATTGACTATCTTCAATAGTTTATCCGCCTTTATGGTCACTTCGGCTACTGAGAAAAAGGGTGCCTATTGCTTTTAAATAAAACCTAAAAAGCGAATTTGCCACTCACGCCTGCTCTACCGCACCGACGTTCTTTGCAGCCGATGTGTTTTTTGGCTTGGGTATTTCTATATCTACCACTTAGGCAGGCGTCTGATAGGGGACCAGCAACCCCACACTTGCACTTAGATGACATTATTTTTAAGGTATAACATTCGAAGAAGTATTTTTGATACTTAATACGAGTGTCAAAGTTGAACTTATTTATGGGACATTTTCTATATGTTTCAGGTGCAAAAATACCGTACAGAATTAAATTAAGTTTTAATATGTTGTCAGAGTCTTGCTGTATATTAAAAAATAACATACTTGTAAAATGTATTAACATATAATAATAATTTTGAAATATTAGGTCATGTATTGTGCTAAAAAAACGCCAAATTATGTTAAAAAACTAATAATTGGATTAACTTGTATTATCTTTCACATCAAAGAGTACTAACTAGCTGTCAAAGCTATTGCTATCACAGTGCCAGCTAATGCCAACTTGTGGAACTATCAAAGAAATCCAATCCACTTGTACCCAATGGTTCGTACAAAATGTGCAAAGGGTTGCAAAAGGTCTATTTATCAAAGCATCAGAATTTTCTTACGCTGTTCCGCTAGTCATGGCTGTTAAATCGTTATTACCGTTTGATCTGGTCTAACGTGACGTTATCAAAATTGCAGCGCAGACGTGCAGTGATATATGAGGTTCGGCCCGCACAGCAGGATGTAGTTTTATCATACGATTTCGCGGCACGGAGATGTTAACGAAACCGGCGCCCGGCCCTCCAACAGAAGTTTCCGCCGGGAGGGGCAGGTCGGCGCCGTTTTTGTTTTCGCGAGTTATTTATTAAAATGTTGCATTTTTTCTTTGGGCAAACTTAAATTTAATCTAAATAAAAAACGACCCGCTTAGCTAGACATTAATCTTCCTGTTAGCGCGCGACGAGGGACTCCCTCGCAAATGCGCTGCGAGCGGCGGGCGGGCGAAAGCTCCGAAGAAAGCTCGAGCGGCGTCTTCGGCGCCGGGCTCCCGCGTACCGGCGCGTAACGCTCTCGTGCGCAGCCCACTATCACGTCAATTAAAATTTCAAATCGGTTCATGATGCTTGTCAGGTCGGCGCACACGGCAGACTATCACGGCGGAATTATTTCTGGAGTGCTCGCAAGTTCGACAATAAAACTGTTTGTCAGCGGAGAACACGAGGCCGAAGTTATAATTCCGCCGAAATATTGATCCCGGCCAGATTACCGACTTGGATGCCGGAGGCTTGGCCAACTCCTGCAAAACACGCAAAGGAATTAATCGTCTAATTCGCTCCCGCCCCTGGATTTCGCATGTGTTGTGTCTGCGATAATGGCCCTCCGCTATTTATTCCTTTTTGGGCGCCGACGCGATCCATTGAAACTTTAAGCTTGCATTAGGCCGCAGATCGGGGCTGTGGGCTAATAATGTTCCTCACAGGCGGTTGCTTAAAAAGGAGCGCGGGATCCTAAGTTAAAATCGACACCGCTGTTGCTCGCCCGATCGCGCCACTATTTTGATAAGTGGAAAAACGGAAATTTGCCTGGAATTAGATCCGTTCCGTGTTCGCTGGAAACCTTTTTGCATAGGAAAGCGAACCGGGAATTTGTATATGAAAATGTTTAAAAGCTGCTCCAATTCTATCAAATATTACTGAAAATTCTTTTTCAAGGTTACCCGATTCAAGATTTTGTTAATCGTTACCCCCCATTTGTTGTTCAATGCCTGTAGTAAGTCAAAATGATGTTTGCTGCTACTTATAGTGTTTTTCTAACTGTCAGAATAACTATCCCTAAATGTAGCTATGAGAATATTATATATGGTTGGTGAGTCGGAAAAATACTTCAAGTAGAGAAGTGGGCCCAGAACACAACCATACAAAACTCCAAACGTAATTTGGTAGTAGCCTGAAATCTCATTGTTGATCTTAAAAGAAGCCGTCATTAAAGTACGATATTAGCAGAAGATAGATCTGACTTAAAAGATAAAATTTACATTTGTATAATACACCCTTATTCCATATCTTATCAGAGACTTGTTTTATGTCAAGGAATGCAGCTTATTGTATTCCAAGGTTCTCTATATTTGAATAATGATATGGTGATTTTTAATATACAGTTCAATAGTGTTCACAAATCCGAATTAAAATCTACTGTTTCCTTGTCTTTAGAAGCAGCTTTCGAGAATTTTTGATATTAAGACCAGGAACCATATTAGTTTGTAGAATAAGGATTGGTTGGATAATTTTCCAAGCTTGACAACTATGATGATATGAGAATACTTCCACTTTATCGGAAGGTAAGTTAGTCTTAAAATGTTATTGTGTTAAGAAGCACTAACGTCTTTGCTACAATACTTTTTCTACTATCGGGTTATAACCGTTAGCTTTTCGAAAGTTTATATATTTAATTGACGACGAATTTCAGATGGAGAGAATAGTGTGATTGATAGACGCAGCTAACACGGACTGTCCAGAGGTCATTAGATTTTTTTTATTATTATTATTTTCTTGGGGAAGCGAGGCGTTACGCGAGTTGGCAGGATGTTCGTCAAAAAATCAGCTTTAAATTCATTTGGTCCAGCTACTGGTTATTTATTTGTTTAATGCTTTCTTTCTTTTTTTTTGTTTATTATGCAATCTGTTACAAAATTAACAATAAGCATTTATATGGATTGACAACATTAACTTGAATAGAGATATGCTCCAATGAACAATAATCTCTATATGAAAATTAATTTAAATTTGTTTGTAAACTTAACTAAACTCTAAAATAGGATATTTATCGGTCATGAACTAAATCGAGTGGCGTTTTACGCTTAAGTCTCTTTGTCTGTTCACTGTTATCAAGCAAATTTACTGCCAGTACATTTGGATGATTTTCCAATCGTTGAATGTATTTAACACTGCACTGCACAATCGTTTCACTTACTGTCAGCACTTGCAGATCATTGTGATTTCTTTATTTGTTACAAACCATGGGGCGTCTACAAGAGCACGCAGCACTTTAGACTGGAATCTCTCGATGGTGGCGATGTTCGATTTCGATGCTGTTCCCCAAAGCTGTAGCCCATATGTCCATACTGGCCTGAAGATGACATTGTATGCAAGTAATTTGTTTTGAAGTGTAAATTGAGACTGTCGTCCCAGCAGCCAATAATGGTTTCGGAATTTAGTACCTAGTTGTTTGCGTTTTTGCCAAATATGTGTACGCCAGGTCAATCCCTTGTCTAAGTGTATACCGAGGTATTTTACACTGTATGTGGTAGGTATAAACTGATTTACTATCATTACTTGTGGTGAATCGCCTCGGCATTTAGTGAAGACAATGTGGTTGAACTTAGCCTCGTTTATTTTAATCCTCCACTTCTGGATCCACTTATGGATTTCATTAATACTGTTTTGTAGTATGTTGCTTGCTTCAATTGGACTTTTATGTACAGCTAATATGGCAGTATCGTCTGCGAATGTGGTTGTGAGCGCTTCGTTATTGGTTGGAAGATCAGCAGTGAATAAGAGGTACAATAAAGAACCCAGTATACTACCTTGTGGCACGCCAGAAGTTGTTGGGTACAGTGTTGTTATTTCACTTTCATATCTCACTCGGAAGTACCTCTCAGTTAGATATGATTTAAGGAGGATGTAGAATTTTTCTGGAAGTATCTTTCTGAGCTTATAGAGAAGTCCCTGGTGCCATACCCGATCGAAAGCCTGGCTAATGTCCAAGAATACTGCGGCGCAATAATTTTTATTTTCAAACGTCTTATTAATGGTATCGACTACACGATGCACCTGTTCAATTGTAGAATGTTGCTGTTTAAACCCGAATTGGTGATCAGGTATCAGGTTTCTCTCTGCGACTATCTTATTTAACCTTTTGGCTAACAGCTTTTCAACAAAAGACTGGCAACAAACTAATCGGCCTATAAGATGAAGGCTCCTGTGGTGGTTTGGCGGGTTTTTTAATTAATATTATTTCTGCTGTCTTCCATTGGGCTGGGAAATGTTGTAGTCTGAAAACAGCGTTTATGAGCTGTGTTAGCATAATTATACCCTTGCGAGGCAGTTCCTTAATTAATTTACCCGTTATCGAGTCGTAACCGGGGGCCTTCTTAGGATTCAGATCGTGCAGAATTACATCCTTTACTTCTTTTCGTGTTGCTAAAGGTACAGGTTCGCTATGTTGTTCAGGCTCTTCTAGGAATCTTTGAATTTTGTTATCATCGACATCGTCAATCTTTGGTAATGGTTTAAATACGTTTTCTAGATACCCGGCAAAAGTTTCAGCCTTTTTCTTGTCTGTTTTCGCCCAGCCGTTGTTTGGTATTCTGATGGGTGGTATATGTTCTCTTGGTTGTTTTAATTTTTTTGTTGCTTTCCACAGAGCATATTCAGTGTCAACTGTTGGTGTTAGCCTTTCCAAGTATTCTTGGAATGATCTGTTCTTGAGTTCTTTTAACAACTCCTTCAATTGTCTTGCAGCACGATTAAAATTTGTTTTATCTTGTGGGTGTCTTGATAATTGCCAAATCTGTCGAAGTCGTCTTTTTTCTAGTATTTTTTGGCGGATGTGTATTGGACAATCAACTGTTTTTGATTTAGATTTATTTTGCACCGGTGTTGCTTCCCATGTAGATTCTTGTATTAGAGAGGTAAAGTTTTGTACTTCTGTTTCCAACTCTTCTGTTGTTTTGAGCGAGACTCTTAGGTTTGTTTTGTCGTTAATTAGTTCTTTAAAGTAACCCCAATCTGTTTTACGGTTGTAAAGTTGTATCTTCTGCTCTTTTTCTTTTATACTTGAATAGATGGTTGCAACCACTGGAGAGTGATCAGATGCTAAGTCATCACTTGGTTCAATGTCTAGGGATCCTGGAGTAAACCCTTTAGTGACAAAGAAGTCCAGGCAATCTGGTAGTTTGTTGGGGTCCGTCGGCCAATATGTTGGTTTATACGAGGAAAGATGGTTCAGATTTTACCTCTTCCGGGGGCTGATAGTCTGGATCCCCAGCTGACATGCTTCGCATTATAGTCACCACCCGCTAGAAATCTATGTCCGAGCTGAGTGAAGTAATTTATAATGATTTGTTTATCTGCAGGGTAGTTTGGAGGGCAATCGGATGCAGATACGGTTATAGGACCGAGCCAGTCTTCTAAAACAATGCTTGCTGCCTGGAGACACGCTTCTTCGATTTTGTCTAACACATGGTGTTTTATGCCGTTTCTTATGATAATTGCTGCACCCGCACTGGCTCGTCGTTCTGTATCCGGGTGTGCTGCATTGTATATTATATAGTGTGGAATTTTATAACTGGTATTTGTTGTTAAGTGTGATTCCGATATAAGCAAAATATCGATCTTATTGAAAGTTAAGAATAATTCTACTTCATGTTTGTGGTTCGTGATGCCATTTGCGTTCCACAGAGCAATTTTGAATAATTGAGCCATTATTTTTTGGATTTGGGAGCATGCTTCATCTCCTCTCGGAGCTGTCTGATTTCTTGTTTTAGTTGTAGTAAAGATTGTTGTTGTTTTTCTATTTGCTGCTGTAGATGTATATTTTGTTGCAGTAGGTACGCATTTTGTTGTTGTAAAAGGGTTATAATATTATTATTCGGGTTTGTTGGCAAAATTCCGGATATTGGTTTTGTTTTGTAACTGCTTGATCAGCATACTGCACACTTGGTTTGGTTTGTGGGGTTTGTATATTTTGTGAAGCCATTATTTCTGAATGTGGTGGTGGTGGCGGTAACATACTTTGTGTATTTGCTCGATTTAGTGCTATTCCATTTCGTGTTGAAAATCTTTTGTTTATTATTTCTAAATATACTTTGCATCCTTTGAAATTTGCGGGGTGTGCTCCTTTACAAAGCGCGCATTTTGCAGGTTTGCCATCTGCCTTCTTTTTGTTGCATTGTCCGATAATCATGTGGTCCTGCACATTTGACGCAACGAAACTGCTGGGTACACTGATTTCTGGTATGGCCATATGCCTGACATCTTTTGCATTGAACGATGGTTTGTTTTTTGTTTGGGGTTTCAAAACGCACAACTGCATTTAATAGAGTTTTTATTTTGTAAATTTCAACATTATACACTTTTTTCTCGATATCTATGAAAAATAAGTTTTTTGGTGTTTTCTTTACTCTGTCTAAAACTGTCATTATTTGTTTGACAGTATGTCCTTGTTCTTTCAGTGCTTCTATGATTTCGTCGTGTGCTGTTGTATGATGTAGGTTTCTTAACACTACTCTGTAGCACTTTTCCTCTGGTAGTTTATATGTGTGTCTACTTATGTTGTTGGCATCCAGCACAGTTTTGAGATTTTTGTAGTTTTCAATTGTATCTGTTTGTATTTTCATTTTGTCATCCGATAAAAGTTGATATGAAAACTTAGTGGTAGCCGTTTTAACTATTTCTAACAAATTTTGAACGTTTTTGTTTGCCCCATATAAAATAAATGGTGGTATTTTTTGAATTTTTACTTTATTGCCTTGTATATTTGTTTCAAGGTCTTTGTTTTTTTCTGTTAGATCGCTAAGTGGTTGGAACGGGTTTTTTGTTTACCCCCGCGGTTTTCATTTTGCGGACTGTCTTTATTCCTTTTGCGTTTTGTACGTCGAGATTCTATCTTTTGAAAATCGTTTGGTTCAAAAGGTTCGTCCTCTGAATCGTCGCATGTATTTTTACTATTTTGTGGTGTTGGTGTGTTATTTTGATTGTTTACTACTTGAAACCAAAATATTTGTAAGCTCTGGTAGAATGCTGGTTTTGTTGTTATTGTGTTGGAATTTTGAGTGTTTTGTATTACTTGGCTGTATGTCAGTGAATTTGGTTGACAATTATACTGTGGAAGTGGCAAACCTTGTAAATACTGTTGAGGCTGTTGAAGATAATACATATTTTGCCTTGCAGGAGCAATGTAATAAGGCGCCTGTTGTAATTGTGTTGAAAGCATATTTTGGTCATAATTTGTTGCATTTGTTGATGGCTGTAAATGCTGGAAGTATTGCACGCTAGCGGCACTCGGCACGTAGGCCATCGTTCGTACGCACAGCACGCATTTACGACGTACCGCTCACTTCGATACTGTTAATCTTTTATAGAAGAACGCACAACCTTACGCTTTGAAACCAAAACCACTGAATGCTTTCTATGTAGTGGGATTATTAAGAGAATGTTTTGTTATATAATCTTGGAAGATTTCATTGTGTGCTTTTATTAATGTATTACGTAATTTGTAAATTAGTGTATTATAGAAGATTTGGTTTGTATGATTGGCGTTATTTTTCGATTTGGTGACAATGAGATGTAGTATATGGTGAGGGATGTTAGTGAATTAAGAAGAATTATTTGTAAGGAGAAATAGATCCCCAAACATCTTATTAACAGCATGGTGGTTATGATTTAAGTAGCAGTATTGTAATCTTTATTATCTTTGGTTTTAATGGCGAGGCTAACGTTTTTATCTAAATAGTTTTCGAACTAATCCCAATCCATATGTTTAATGCAAATTCTGAAGGGTAGGTTTTTCTTGATTATAGTTTGGTTAATGATAATGATAATTGGAAAATAATTGGTAAATGCTACACCGTTGATGATTACATAATCCAATAAATCGTGTAGTTTGTTTGGATTATAGGTCAATGAATAGCTCTTCCATTCTTTCTTTTGAGTTGATTTATCTTAAATCCTAGACTGAGTTTTTTTAATTCCAATTAGATTTTACTATAAATTTAGTACCTTGCGACTTGAAAAATTGTTTGTATCTGTTACTTGATAAAGCAAGCCTCGATACGTTGTAAACTGCTGCAATTACAAGAATATAGAATAGTATAAACTTGTATGATGGCACTTTGGATTTTCTCTGTTTGATAATTTAATTCGTGATGGGTAATTGTACTTTTGACTATCACAGCCGTAGGATGTTCTATCTGGATGGTTAGCACAAGTAAACATTATAACGTTATATTTTTAGTACAACCCTTTTTCTTGTACGAGTTTCTGAAATCTTATCACTTCAGGAACGTGATTAGAACTGACATGGGGTTGCACAGTGCGTATAAAGTTATATTGCTTATAGTAAGTGGAAAATATGTTTAGAATTATGTAACTGTGGCTTAGAAGTTAAGAAAACGTTGTAAAATCGATGAGAAACTTGGATAGCAGATCCTTTTCTTATTACCCGTGTTTGTTGTTGGGATTTATACTTTATTTTGAAAAGAAAGAGAATCATTTATATTTGTAGGCTACTTTTATTTACTATTCCCCTAAAGGCTGCATTTTTCGCTCTTGAAAGGTACACCCTTATAATTGGCCGAGTGACTTGCATACTAATACTGTACTCAACACACTTAAACCAAAAAGGTTTGTCACAGTATAAATGTTTTTTTTTTATATCCCTAGTCTTGACACTCAGGCATTTGTATTTCTTCCTGGGGGAGTTTAATTGAAACAATTATATTGCTGGTGTGTTTTAAAGACAAATATTGTTTCATTGTTTTCCTTTGGTTTTAAGTTTAACCTAAACTTTGGATGGCTTCTACGTATGTCCTTTTTCTGTCAATTTTATAAGAATGTACAGTTAGGGGATTAATTTTAAGTATGTCGTTAAGTGTTGCTAACAGTCGTTTTTAAAGATTTGCGTTATTTTCTCAACAGTTACACCACAAATAAATATTGATGGTGGTTTTGAAATTCTACTTGGTTGGTTTACTTAAGAGAGCATTTTATATCTATTGGATATGTTTAGTTGGTATTGCTATTGAAATTCAGGTAGTCGGTGTGTATTATTTTCCTTTTTTAACTGTCTGTCATTTGTCTATCGTTAAACTTTCTTGTTTGGTATCATTGATCATGTCTTTTGAATTTTTATCAATATTGAACTTGAATTAACTTGTAAGGATAATTAAATTGCATTAAATGCACTAAATGAGGTGACATTATTTAGTTATGAGGTACAATTGAAAATTGGAGATTAGGTTAACTTTGTTGTTAGAGAAAATAGTATCCTTGAGCATATGGTAAACAGAATGTGAAGTTGTAATTATATAAAGAAATTTTAAACATTATTTATGAAGTGTTTACCTAGAGTAAATAGGATAAATCATATGTACTCATAATATCAATGTTATGTTACAGATATAAAGAAATCCTTTGATTTAAATATTTACGTAAGGCACTACACTTTCAGAGATAATGGAGTGCACCGAGCATATGTTTACTTTAAGAAAGCCAAATTCGAACATAATATACAGTAGTTTTTAAAAACATTGACCAACTGATCACAGTTTCCTAAATAAATATATTTAGATTTGATGGAAATTTTGACCATTAAAAATTCATTCTTGAAATAGTACCGAAAGCTTTGCTCTGAATATGTTCTAGTGCAAAGGGTTGAGAAGTTGTAACAACAAAATTAAAAAGTAAGCAGTATTTTCTTTAAAAATCCACTTCTGAAGTCAAGCATGTTTTGAATGTTGAGATGCTTTGAAGAAAAGTATTTCATTACATAAGACTGAAACTTGATATTTAATCCTTTTTTTGTGGGACCTTTGTATCAATGTTTCTGTTGTTTAGTTTTGTAGCTTTATCGAAATGTCTTGCCGTAGTGCAAGTTTCTTTGTAGCTAAATTTTCAGATTATGTTTCTAGTGAAATGGAACTGACAAGAAATTTTAAATGTGTAGACAATTTTCTCCTGTTTCTTTTTTATTAACCTATTAATACGGATTTTGGGACCTAGAAAGTCATTATTCTGTAAGCATAGCGAGTTTAACGGACAAAACCAGCTTAGATATTCCTATCTTCCGCAGATAAAAAGAAATTTCTGGTAAACACAGGCCTCCTCTGTCATGAACTATTTACAGTGAGATTTAATTACGTTCCGCACTTGTCTAGAAAGCGAACGTGTGCCTGAGCTACATAATATCCCAAAGCCCACAGAAATTTACCTGGGCAACAAAAGGTTAGTATGACCTATTATTACTCACCTAACACACAAGCAAATCCAAATACGTCCTACGCAAGCTTATCGACCTATTCACTCGCAATATTTGTCACCCAATTATCACTATCCCCAACAACACGCAGTCAACAATAATATACGTAAACAATTTTTTATAAATGACATGATATCGTCGAATAACACAATAAATTAATATTTATTCTTTTAAAATAATGTTATTTAGCAGCAACTCCATTAAACGCCTAAGTAGCATAAAGTATGAAACATGAAATATGCCCCCAAAGAAACTAGTGGTAAGATGATGGGACAAACGAAACCCAAAAAATTACAAACCGTTAGTTGCATTCCACCAGTCAATTTTAATTGTTAAAATTTAAAAATACAGATGAAGATCAAACACAAAATTTCTGTACAAAGTGATCCCTAACCTACGTTTATTTCTGGTATAAAAAACAGGAGCGACTTACATCTAAGATGAAATAAAAGATAAACATAAGGTCTACGAATAACAAACTACCAACACATGAAATGAGGAACACATAATTACAAAGAAACAATTACTACTCTTACTTAATAGTAAAAATTTCTCTATGAGAAATATTAAATGACCCAATATTGCAAATGCCAGTTCTTTGGTCATACGAGCATCCAGCAACCGTTAAAGGTACAAGCATTGTGTGCTTCCAGAATATAAACAAGTGCATATTTAAATAACTTTAACCATTGTTGAAAACCAGACAGAGCAAATTGTTAGCAGATTACTGTCCCCCAAGATATAATAACAAACAAAATGACTATAAGCATTACTTCTATACATTAGGATTCAAGTGTCCAACATCCGGCGATTGTCATGCTACAAACGTTCTATAGGAGTTCAGATTAGTCACGATAACTAAAGAAAGTAGTGCGCAATATTGGTTTACATCACCATACCAGATTTACTTAAATTTTCTATAATTGACCCTCCCCACATAAACTGTTTGGAGATGAAGCCTTGGTTACATCTATCAACTGGTCATTTATCGATTATTATAACATTAGGAATTTACTAAAGATTTACATCCTACCGCTTAATGCAGTCTTAAATCTATGCTTCGTTTCTCCACAATAGAAAATTTCTACGAGTATTATGATTTATAAACCGGAAAAGCTTAAAGAAAATGTTGCTTGCCTTTCTGAACAACAATTTAATTTCTGATCACCAGTTTTTAGATGTAACAAGATTTTGATAAAACCTGGCTGCTTTTTAAATTTAAGAGCGTTGTAACTCAGATCGTTATCTACTCATTAAACCATATCTTGCTGACAGACATTTCCTAGTCAAATTTGGTGAACATCGAAGTATTCCATTTTCTGTCAGATCTGGTGGTTCTCCGTTTTAGACCAATATTATACATCTTGTACATACATATTCCTACCCTCAAGTATAGCAATTTTAGCTAATGCTAACAACGTAGCAATTGCAGAATCTCATCTTGATCCACAGACACATCGTAACGTTTACAATCTCATTTGAATATTTTCCAGAAATGGTAAAAAATTTCGCATTAAAGTTATGATACCAAATCAGTTTAGGTAGTTTTTACTAACTGCAGAGATTATATTAAAAAATCAACAACTCCTTTAAGCTGATAGTCGTAAATATCTAAGACTTTATCCTGATAGAAAATTAACCTGATAAACATATTTGGCTCAAACTTAAGCAACTAAAAGAGTGTATTATTAAAATGACTGGCAGTGTGGACACAAATCCCAGACGTTTTATTAAAAACAAGGCGCTATCTCGATATCCCTACAATGAATCAACAAATAGAAAAATCACGAGTGTTTTCAGGACAGTCATGAATATGAGCCTAGGTTCAAGAGATTGTGTGTTACCTTAACTTCTCTCTAGAACAAACCAATTCTTCATTATAATGTAAGAAAATTTTTATTTAACTCTTTATATCAAACAAAACAAGATTTAGTTTTTAAGTACAAAAAGCAGTAAAAATATGGACTTATCTTCAAACCAAAAGGAAGTAACGCACACTGCTTATGATAAAAAAAATAGAAACAGGAAGATAAAAATAATAATCACTAGTTTCGCCCGAGATACCATTTTTATAATCTACATTGTTATAACTACAATTAAAATGCTTTATAATAGGCTTAATTGGACTGATAAAGTTATAAAAGCTCTAAGGATATTCAATAATGTATGAAGATATTTTTATGTCCATTCCTTCCTGTATTCCCAATTTCTATCTCTTAGTTAGTTCTCTAGTTTCCATCGCCTCGTCTATGTCGTTCCTCTACAATCTTTGTAGTCTCCTTTTTTCCTTCTTTCCAGAGGGCTCCATTTTACCACCTTTATCTATCTGTGGTTGTCGCTTCTTACGTGTCCATAGCATTTTAGTTTCTTTATCTTTATGGTGTTTATTGCGCTTTTTTCTATTCCTGTTCTGTTTCTTATCTGTTTGTTGTGTATTTGGTCCATTCGTGTTACTCTGCAGCATCTTCTCCAATACTCACATATCTGCCGCATTAATCTTAGATTTATTTTTTTGTCTATGATCCAGGTTTGTGCCCCATGTGTCAAAATGCTTTCAATCGTTGACTTATATATTCTTTTTTGTGGTT
Source organism: Sinelater perroti (assembly GCA_036346155.1). Taxonomy (NCBI): domain Eukaryota; kingdom Metazoa; phylum Arthropoda; class Insecta; order Coleoptera; family Elateridae; genus Sinelater; species Sinelater perroti. The sequence continues at coordinate 6,664,457 of JARFIY010000231.1, forward strand.
TTTGGTAATGTGTTTGCCCCATAGAATTGCGTTCAACTGTCTTATGCAATTTCGCGTATGTCCCAGTCTGGCCTTTATTTCTTCTTCTGATATGCCATTGCTCGTTATTACAATTCCTAAGTATTTAAATTTGTTATACTGTCTTCTGTTTCTAGATTTTCTATTTTTACTTGTTGTTAAGTATTCCCTCTTTTCTAGGTTCACATCCAGTCCTGCTTTCGAGTATTTGTCTGTTTGTTTTATGATCATATAACTTATATCTTGCTTATCTTGCGCTATGACCACTTGGTCATTCGCGAAACTTCGTCTGTATAAGAGGTTTTCTTTCACTGGGACTCACATTTCTTCGCGTTTCTGTTTCTATTTCGTTAAAGCTTGTTTCACGTATATTTTAAAGTGTTGAGGATGTGGCGCATCTCTTTAACTAAATCTGTATTTACAGCTATCTTTTTCATTGCCTTGCATAATTGTTTTTTTGGCACAGAGCGGTACAGCTCTTTTAAGTTAATAAAAACTATTTTTGTTTTTTGGCGAATTTTTTCCAGTGCTTATCTAATGGCATATAAATAATCTACAAAAGCTCTTTCGGCCATGAACCCGGCTTGGTCTTTGCCAATGTTTTCCTGTATGTAATTTTTTTATTATTAATTGCTTTTGTAAAAATCTTTCAGTATATAAATATTAAACAAAAAAAATATTTTGTTTGTATTTACGTAAAAATTGAGTTAAGTATCTAATATGACTATTTAGAGACTTTTAGAAAGAAGTGGATACTAAAATTAAGTATTTATGCATAATATTGATGATAGATACTAGAGTGAGCGAAAGTTTAAATAATATATGCACTTGTCTATAAAAATATGCAATTTGTTATTAATTCTTATTTTAATACTAGAAAATACTACTTATTTCATCTAAAACTAATACTAAAAGCTACATGTTCTTACTTGATCATTACATCCATTAGATTTATGATGCTTTTAATTTTTAAAAATGTACATCTTTAAATCCTAGCATAAGGAATTATTTTTAAATCAGTTATGTGTAGATGTATAGAAACCTGGAGATCTAAAATATTTTGCAGCAAATTGGATTTTTCCGAGGACACGAACGTAAATAGTGGAAAGCTTGCAAAGTGAAAGAAAAACAACGAGCGCCTCCCTGTAAGAACCGCACCTTGGCAGAGCGGCAAAGGGAGCCGATTTTAGAAATTATAAATCAAGATGCATTTTTCATGCCTAGCGCTACTTCCCGTAAAACATGCTGAAAGCAAAAATAACGTAATCGTATTAGAACCAAAAGCGCGCGGCGGCTGCTAAAAACTTCTAATGGACAGTATTTATGGGCGCTCTCGTGTAACACGTTTTTATCCTATATTGGTAACGCAAACATGAATAATTTAACTCTAATTCTAGCATTAAAAATTTTCAGCCCGCGTTCAGCTATGCAGCGGCTGAGCTATGAATACGTGCTTGTAGGCAAAATTTAATCGGATTTGATATCCAACAAATTAAAATAATATTAAGACATGCTTTCTTCTTGCAATTATTAGATGAGCTTTTTAAAGTTCACGTTATCGCTGAAATGTGTTACTTGACCAAACGCTTATTTGCTACATTATTAAAAGCTTAACATCTCTTTCTTAATATTGTTAATGTAGGTTATTTTGTTAACCATTAAGAAATCAAATAGTTTCTTATATACCACACAACCAACACAGTCTACTTGCATATCTCCAAACTTAACGTACGGCAGTATAAGAATGTTAAGTATAAGTTTAGGGCTGATATCAATAAACAACAAAGACGCTCTTCAAAAGAATTAAAAAGTTTCAGATACGCCGTAAATAATGATGTGTAAAGTTGATGGAAAACTTGCAGATTCGCAATTCAATACAGAGCGTTGAAGCGCCCCTTTGTGCGCGACGATTCTTAGCAAAATAGGCAAGCCGCGAAATGAAAAAGTGTCAAAAGAAGATTTTACGAGGAATGGCCCTTTGTGGGGTGTGCCCGAAAGTTTGCCGCCGCCAAACTACTTGTAAGCTAAATGCGATTGGATTTTTCTCTCATTTTATACCTGCTCGCGCAGAATGGGATTTTTGGCGATTTTTTCATTTCCACTCCTCGGAGATGCGCCGCTTTTGAGCAATAAAAGTTAAATAACGCCAGATTTAAATTATTACGCCTTTTGTCGCCCGCGTCGCCTTGCGCCTCGGCGTTTAGAGCGCCTCATTTTTTCTCGATTTCATTTGCGGAGCAAATCCGCGCCGAGGCAGTTTCGCAGAAATCAAACAGATCTGCGGCGGATTTGCTTTATTGCCAAATCTCTCCCCAGATCTCGATCATCCAATTAAACTTTGGGAAAATATTAAATGTTTATGTAGCATTAATAAGGCTTTCTACATTTGTTAATTAAAGTTCGAATTTTTTTACTTTTTTTTAAATCAAAGTAAAATAATTTTATTGATAAAACCACCGAATTATTGTTGTTTAATCATAACATTAAAAATATCAAGTAAGATAGATGTACATAATTGCCCAGTATTATCAGATTACTGTTGTAGATTTTTTCACATCCTTATAACTCTTTTTAGTGTGTATTTTATAATTTCACCATTATAGACCGAATATTTTAAAATACATATTGCAAACTTCCAAGATGATTAAGTAGGTAACGTTAGATTAAATAAAGGGTTTAAATCTTTTGCTTCTGCTCAACTAAAAAGCAATGTAGTTCCAAATAAAACGTATTTTTATTTTTTTCAGTATCGAAATGACGATTTGTACAATAAATCGTGCAAGATTATTTACTGTCTAGCATTCTGGCTTAATGTAAGAGTAACCACCAACTTTCTAACAAAGATTTTACCTTTATTTTTATCATGTTATGACATACTCGCTTAAAATTTTCGTTGAATCTCTTTTGCAGCGACCAAAATTAGTATTAGTAGATCTTCCTCTGATTCTACAGAAGCATCGCAGGAAAAACTTAGAACACAAAGGGTTATATAGTAGACGATGTTAGAAATAAATCTTGTAAACCCATTTCACAAAATGGTCTATTAGAGAAAAAGCCAAAAATAAATTTTTTTTTTTATTATTTGTTGCTTATTTACAATCTACTCTCACACGAGTAATAAGTAAATTGTTTATAATTTATAATTTTATAACATGTCATTGGGGGGATCCGGCCAGCGCCGTACTCCCCGTAGGCTAAATACTAAGTTATTCTGGGTAGTTCCACTGGAAGGTCTTGTGGCCAATTTCGTTTTAATCGTCTGGTGATGGTTGGCTGGTTAGAGAGCTGTTCTATTAGCTGGTTCGAGCAAGCTTCTGTATCTCTGCGGCTACGTATGGAATTCCTAGGTCTGTGTGAAGGGTTTCGTTAGAGATGTACCATGGGGCGTTGGCTATTTTGCAAAGGATTTTTGATTAGCTTCGTTGCAGGATCTTTGTGTGGGAGGCTTTAGCGCATCCCCACAACTGTATACCATATGTCCAGATGGGTTTTATGATGCTTTTATATAATAGTAGTTTGTTTGACAGTGAGAGTTGGGAGCGTCTGTCAAGGAGCCAGTGCATTTGTTTAATTTTAAGGTCTATTTGTTTTCGTTTGGCTTTGATGTGAGTGCTCCAGGTGAGCTTATGGTTTAGGTGTAGTCCAAGATATTTGATGTCCGTCTTCTGAGGTATCGGAGTATTGTTGATGTTGTTTAGTGGGCTTGCAATACGTCTATTTGTGAAATTGATTTGCGCGGATTTGTCGCTATTGACTGTAATTCTCCATTTGTTGAACCAGTTTTGCAAGATGTCTAAGTGTGTTTGTAGATGGGCTGCTGCAGTTATTAGGTTTTCGTCTATTGAGAGGATAGCTGTATCATCGGCGAACATTGCAAGTACAGTATCGTCAGTTGAAGGCGTGTCGGAAGTATATAGGAGATACAGCAGCGGTCCCAGTACGCTACCTTGAGGTACTCCCGATGTAATTTCGTGGTATTCGGAAGTTGTGTTATTTACTTTAACTTGGAAAGTCCTCTGGGTTAAATATGATTTTAGTATGAGGTACAGCTGATTTGGAAAATAGAGTTTTATTTTGTATAAAAAACCCGTGTGCCATACTTTGTCGAAAGCCTGTTTTATGTCTAGGCATACAGTTATTGCAGACGCGCTTGGTTTCTAGAGTCTCCAGAATGCTGTTAACTATTCGGTGTCCTTGGTGTATAGTAGAATGATGCTGCCGGAAGCCAAACTGGTAGTTTGGGAGAATTTCATGTAGGTCGACAGTTTCATGAATTCTCGTGAGGAGCAGTTTTTCGAATATTTCTGATATGAGTGGTAAAAGGCTGATGGGTCTGTAGGAGGAGGGTTGCGTAGGAGGTTTGCCAGGTTTAATAAGGGTAATGATTATAGCATGTTTCCACTAAGTGGGGAAGTGGCAGAGTCGTAGAATGCTGTTGTAGATGGTTGTAAGTAACACTAGGGCATTTTTGTGGAGGTTTTGCAATACATCTCCTACGATTAGGTCGTAACCAGGTGCTTTACGTGGGTTTGTTAATTTAATTTGCTGTCTTACTTCGGCTGGTGAGAATGGTCTCAGAGGTAAGGACATTTGGCAGGGCGCGTCAAGGAATGCGGAAATGTCGGTGTCATCGTTGTTTCCTACCGGGTGTGGCGATGAGAATACAGTAGCAATATGGTTTGCGAATGAATCAGCTTTTTCCTTGTCTGATCTGGCCCATGTATCAACGGACCTTTTGATTTGAGGTATCGGTGCTATTGGTCTTTTAAATTTTTTTGTTGCCTTCCATATCGTATGATCAATAGGTGAAAGATTCGTGATGTAATGCTGAAAGGTGTCGTTCCGGGCTTTCAGTAGTTCAGAGTGGAGTTGATGAGTAAGTCTATTATATATGGTCTTGTCTGGCCTTTGTTTAGTTCGTTGCCATTATTTTCGTACATTAATATCTGCTGAGCAGGTGTTTGTTTCACTGGGTGTTGTTTGCTATGCCGCATTTTGTATCATTGTAGTTAAATATTGGGTTGCTTCGTCTAGGTCGTAGGCGTCCTTAATTCGGATAGTTAGATTAATCTCGTGATCCAGTGTGTTTTTGAAGAGGTCCCAATTGGTGTTCTTGTTGCAGAGTTTTGAGGATGGTTCTCTGGTAATAATGGATGTGCTTAAGGTAATTAGAATGAGAGTATGATCTGAGAACAGGTCATAGTTAGATTCCACTTTGGTGTATGTCTTTGCTATGCCGCGGGAAATAGCGAAGTCTAATAAGTCGGGGATTTTATTTGTATCTGTAGGCCAATAGGTGGGTTCTCCGGTTGATATGTAGTTGCAGTTATAATTTTGTATTGCTCTGAGTAGGTTACGACCTTTCGGATTGGCTAGTCTTGAGCCTCAGGCCACATTCTTGGCGTTCCAACCTCCTCCAATGAGGAATCTCACCTCAAGGAATTTTACCAGATCTGCATATTCTTCAGTTGAGATAGCATGTCATGGTGGACTGTATACTGCCGCTATGATCAATGGGTAGGGACTTGAATCTTTATGCTAGAGCTTTGAATTTTGTCGGTTTGAAAGGAGTTCCATTTGTGGTGGGAGATTGAGTTTTTGATAATTACCGCTGATCCGCCATATGCTGTGCCATTAGGGTGGTAGGAAAGGTATACGGAATAGTGCGGTATTTTAATAACTGTTCTGATTGTTGCGTGGGTTTTGGAGACAAGTAACACATCTATATCCTGTAATTGCAGAAAACAGTTGATCTCAGGTATATGGTTTGATAAGCCATTGGCGTTCCAGAGAGCTATACGGAGGTGGTTGGCCATTGTTAAGCTAATTTGTTTATAACAGTTGAAAGCATGTTTAAAACCATGCTGTTTTGGTTGATAAGCTGCGAAAACATTGCTTTAAATTCCGTTAGGATACTAGAGAACAATTGGTTGATGTTATTCTGCTGTTCATTGAAGGTATGAATAGGGGGTCTTCTGTCGGGTGGTTGAAGGGAGGGAGGTCTGTGGTAAGGATGATGCATAGCTTCTAGATTTTGTTTGGTGTTTTGTTTAGGAAGTGGTGGGAATTCGAATATATTTGGTGGTAACTGGTACGTTCTGGATTTGTTTGTGATTCCTCTGAGTGTTGGGTTTTTGGCTCTTTTGTTGTCTTGATATACTGAACATTCCTTGTAATTGGCTGGGTGTTGTCCATTACATAAGGCATAAGTGGCTGGAGTATTGGGTTTTTTTTTGCAGGACTGGGTTTCGTGGTTACCGCTACATTTGACACAGACAAATGGTTTATTACAGTAAGTTTTCTTATGCCAATACTCTTGACAGCGGGTGCACTGGGGTGTGGTTTGTGTCATCCTGGGGGGTTCAACCGCGATATTCATATTACTTAGATGTTGAACGTTGAAGATGGACTTATTTTCTTTAGGTTCTAGGTCTACCATGAACAGTGACAATGGTTGTTTGGTTACTCTGTGACGTATGTTAATAATATTTCGTACTGTGTGACCAAGATTCCCAAGTTCTTTTGTTATTTCTGAAACTCGTATGGAGTGGTGAAGATTTCGAATGGCTATCCTGTATGCGCGTTCTTCTTTTAATTGGTAGGTGTGATGAAATATATTTTCATCTTTAAGGTGTTTGGTGAGTTTTCTGTATGAGTCTATTGTGTTGGTGTTTATTTTAATTTTATCGTTTGGTAAAGTTGTTGTGTGGTATTGCTCTTTTTCCAGGATTTTAGTAATATTTTTAATCATTTCATTATAATTGTTTACTCCATGGATATAAATAGACGGAGGCTTTGCCATTCTAGGACTTTCATTATTATTAGGTGTTTGCTCTTGACAAGCGTTTTCGAGTTGAGTTTGTGAGAGGATCTCGTATCTGTTTGATATGCTCGTAGGAATGGGTTGTTGACGATTAAAGATTGTATTAGAGTTGGTTATTTTCCGTTTTTTGATTTTTTGATTTTTTTGTCGAGGTACCTTGCGTGTTGTTGGGGCTGTTAGTATCTGAATCCGAGTCTTCGATTAAATCTGCATTTACACGTGAATCGCGGTCTTCGTGATTGAAATCATTGTTATGCTTGACAATTGGTAGAATATCTGGGTTGTGGACCAGATTGGCTGTAGGTGTTTTGTTGTTGAATAAATTGACATCCTTGTACATTAGGGATATTAAATGTAAAGCCGTAATTTTCAGGGGCTGCTGGGGCTCCCGGAGCCCGGAACATGGGTTAGTACATACTTCTGTTACAGTGATAGACTTCCGATATTAATTTTAAATTTAAATTATACGTACAGTTTTGAAGTGGAGTGATGCGGGTTATCAGTAGATAATTCGACACTCGGCACTTTCAAAGATATCTGAGCGCTGCTGTCTTGTTTACATTTTGAAAGTCAAATGGGAACTCACTAACTTAATTAAACTTCTTTTTTACAAATAAAATTCTGAGAATGATAATTAATGCAATATGTGACAGTGACAGTTGTCAATCCATATAATATAAGGCTAATAAAATTTAAGATTAGATCAGTTAAAGTGGAGTTGGATGAAGCAAGTTCATTTAAAAAACTATTCAAAATAAGCATGACATATTAGATAACGGAGACCTGCCCATATAAATATAATACTAGCATATTGCAGTTAAGTAACATCAAAAAGACTTGCGTCTTAAATGGACTGTAAAAGTCTGTTAGAAGATGAAGAAGAGAAAATGTTTTCATCTCAGCATTAATCGTTTTACTCAATTTTGTATTTTTCACAGATATGGCTGCATATTTTTTTGAGAAGGTATCTTACCAACTTTATTTAAAAATAATTAAAAAGCAGTCCTTGGTGTTTCAACAATTTTACTCTAACTTATAATTTTAGGAGATCTTTTTATTATATGTCTAAAAATTCATTTTCTAACAGCAGGTTTATCTTCAATATTGTATTCTATGTCCGAGGACAATTCTTTTAAAATTAATATTTTTATTGCAATAACTATATAATTTCTTATCAGTATCGGAAGGTGAGTTGGACAATCCACAATAATTTAAATATACTTTTGCGGCTTCTTTCTCTGATACGTTGTTACCAAAAACATTACAGGGACAATCGTTAGTGCTTCAGGCTCAGTTTAACTAAAATATTTGTATGCCATTGTTCAGTTAGCACTTGTATACACCATAGCTGTATTGTTAGAATGTAAAAAACATATAGATTTCAATATCTTTAAGCTGAAGCAAGTTGCTACAAATTGTTATGCGTACTGCGACGTCGTAGAACAAGATAAAAGTGTAGGTGGTAGCATATGTACGTCACACAAGTGCGTTAGACAGTCAAATAAATCAGCAAATTTAGATGATTCTGACGTAGCATGATTAATGGGTACCTTAGCTGCAACAAATTTGCTAGGCCTTCCTACAGTTGTTTGAATTAACTCTAAATGTAAATAATTGAAATCTCTGGAATGTGATTAAGGGTAAGCCGGATAAACTTGATAATTGTGGCCGCCAAACTTTGATGATTGTAGTGATGAAAAAGCAAATGTTCTTTGTCGCAATGATTTCGTATGACTTTGAAAGTGCATCTGGCGTATCCACTAGCATTAGAAATGTTCATCGAAAGCTAAATAATATGGGTTTTTACGATCTTGCGGCCACTCAGAAGCCCAACCATTGAATTGTGAAACAATAGTCACAAATTTTGTGGATTTAAAAACCTCGTTACACAATCTGGAAATTTGATGGACAAATCTGAGTTTGTCAGTTCCTTATCCAAGTGCTAATTGTCAAGTTTGGTGGTGTAACTGTATTGTGGTTTGGTCTGGACTCTCTGGTTTCTCTAGCCGATATGATGAATGTTGAAATGTATCTTGAATTTCTTGACAAATTGTTTGTACTAACAGAAAAACTGTTCTGTTCATACAGAAAATGTTATTTTACCGTGGTCTGAAGAGGTTAATGTTGAAATATTGGATTAATTTTTTCAAAAACCGGTTTTAGATCTCATTGGACAGCTCTGAGAAGCATACGGAGATTACGCGGTAATCCAAACCTCTTATCTTCAGTGGCTGAACTCATTGCAACCCCCATGGAGGATTGGAAGAGAATTCTTACAGACACATATCAAGAATTGGTGGAAAGTCTTTCCAACGAATGTAGGCTGTGGTTGATGCCGACCATAGGCCAAGATCCTATTAGTATATGCTAGAAAAGTTTCTGATTCTACAATTGATGTTCGGATACTTTTGGCCATTTACAAAATTATTTTTTAAAGGATATATTTGATTTTGTTTTAGGAAAAATAGATTATTATACAGTGCAAAATTAGCTAGAAGAAGAACGAAACGAAAATATCTTCTAAATGCTTGCAATGAAACAATGTTCGGGGGTTAATTTGGTTTTTACTCAGCCATCCAATTTATTATTGTTTTATTTCATGTTTTATTTATTATTAACAACCAAATATTTTTTTCAGGAGGATATTTACATTAGTTTGGTTGCATAATTGGTAAATAACTGAAATTCTAAGTGTTGGCCAATAGTTTTAGAGTTTAAATCCTATCTTATGAGGTTATGTAGATATATGATATTTCAAGTGGTGTCTAAACTCCGCAGTACATAGAATGTTTTTTCATTAATTTATGTAGTAAATATCTGCTGCTCTAATACTGTAATTCTTACTGGTATTTTCAATTGTCTTTGAATTGTGTAGATTTGTTAAGTAATATATAATGAACATAAATGTTGTGCCTCCTCAGAAGTCACTTATTATATAATTCTTCTCCTTTTTGCCGCCCATAGCCTCCATTCTTGTATTTATTTGTTTCACTTATTATCTCTCTGTCGTATAGTATGACCAGCTCATCTCCACTTTAGAGATGCTGTATGTTCTACGAGATCTATTACCTTAGTTCCCTCTGTGATATTTTTTATTTTTATTTTTTTAGCTTTATGTTTAACAATTGCCTTTCTGTGGTCCATTCTGTTTTAAACCTCTTGTTCGTGATATCTCTTATCAAGGTCCGGAAAGACGCATTGATTATAAGCATTTTTATATGTAATGCTATTTTTGTATTCTTCAGTATGTTCTTTTGCCCACCAAATGCTGACCATGTCAGTCATGTAGCTCTTTAAATTTCCGATTTTTGAATTTATTTTGCGTATTTTACCAGTTTTTTTAATACTCTTTGTAAGACTTATTTGTTTTGACTATCATTATAGTCTATAGTTCATTGAAACTCTGGGACATTAACACAGCACTTTAAATAATTAAGCTTTTTTTCGTTCATTTAAGTACCTTCTCTTTTTTATTGTAACTTCTTAAACATACCCTTCAAATGAATTGAGTCTCCTTGTTGCACTCTTTTTCTCATTGGTATGGCTTGCTTATTGTCATATTATTTAAATTTTATTTTTGTCTATGGATATATTATGAATTATTTGAATATATTTGTAATCCACTTAACTGTTCCACATTTTCTTTTTCACTACCCATAATTCTATGCCGTCAAATGCCTTATGGTTATCTATAAAGACTAAGTGCAGTGACAAACTGTATTTATTATATATTAAGTTTTCTATTAACGTCCTTACAGTTAACAGATGATTTGCCGCGCTGTATACTTAACCTACTTGTTTGACCGGTTGGAAACATTCCATTTGTTGTTAAGTCTAATAATTATTATTTTAGTCATTTAGTTGGTATAGTGGCGCCAATAAAGATATGAGTTAGCAATTTTTCAGTCTACTTTTAACGCCCTTTTTATACAGAGATATTCTTCTTTTATTGTGTTACCTCCTTATAAACGTTTATTAAACAATGTCCAATATCTTTACTAGTGCTTTTACTGCATCTTGTAGTAGTTTGCTTATGGTCTCGTTTTCTACTAGTGCCCCACTTATCTTACAATTTTTAAGGCTGTTATTTTTATACTTCATCCATATCCAGTATGTTCCTAGAGTTTATGTTTTTATTGACTTTTATTTTTAGTTTTTCTATGTAATTTTTAAATTTAGGTTTATACTGATTTGTGTAGAAATATTCTACAGCGTTTAAGATTGACTTTCTACTATTAATGTTGGTTTAGTTGTTATCTTTAATTCCATTTATGTGTTGTTTTCTTGACCTGATACTTTTCATGCTTGTTTTTTATTTCATTACTGTTTCTATTTCAGCTTTTGGTTAATATTTTTTTTTTTTTGGTTTTATTAAGTAAGTTAAAATACTTATTTAATGTTTTTTAATAATTTCCTTCTTCCTTCAAATCACATTTTTTACCATTTTCTTAACTTTGTCAATACTTTGTTGATTTAGTTGCTTCTCTTTTTCTAATATTTTATTTAACTGTTATTGATACTCTTCCCTGTTATTATTATTATCTCATTTATTTTTAGTTTAGTATTAACTTCTCGTGTTGCAGGTATCGCTCAGCGATTGCTACCAATATTTAGTACTGATACGTCCTTGAGTAATTTTTTATCAGATTATAACACCTAGTCTATTTCATTCGGGGCTAATCCTAAGTCCATTTTCTATTGGCTTTATTTTAAAAATGCATATAGGTTTTGTTATTCTGATGGTTAATATGTATTTATCTTCTGTCGTTTTTTCCCCAATCTAAGAAAATCTACTTTGCCTCCTTGAATTTTTTCCGTTTACCAATTTTAGTAATAAAATCTTCTATAGTTAAATTATACTTACAAATGCTGTTATTTTGTCATAAAACATTGATGTTTTCGTCATTGGTTCTGCTTTACCTTTGATTTCCGATAGTCCAATAATATCCCAATTTGTTCTCTTTAGTTTTTCTATAATTATTCCAACGTTTTATTTCTTCTTATAGTACGTATGTTATATGTGGCCACATTCATTTGATGTCTGCTCTGATGCTTTGCTTTATTCTGTATTATCCCTCCTCCTAAAGTACGTGTAACCGGTCCAGGATTGTAATTTTGTAGCCCTACCCACCTAATGTATTTTTATGTTAATAAACGTCGTTTTTTTTATCTTCTTTGAGGGTTGTTTAGCTTAAATCTTCCAGCTTGTCAGTCGAATTTGAAGAGCTATTTCTCGACCGCCCACTATTGATACAGTTCCTGTTCGTAGCTACCTATGCTGTCGGATGCTGCTAATACTTGTTAATCTCCGGATATGAATTTGTTTTTCCACTACCGGCATGTCTGCGGAGTATTCTCCTATCCCCTACCTGAAGACGCGCCATGTAGGGTTGCAGGCTTCTCCAAACGACCCTAACAGTTTTATACTCAGTATTATGTATGATTTTGCATATGCAAGGTGCGGTTGTTGTCTTTAAAGTTGTGAACAGTACAAACAAACATTGTGCTTAATGACTTTCTAGTCATTAATTATTATTTTCTATATATTTATTACAAAAGTTGTGAAAATTATAGTCTTCCCGTTTTCTAGCTTTTATACTTCTTTGATCTTTTAAACTTTAAATTTGGTAAAATTATTATTATTTTCTAATATATTAATATACCATTAAACAATCTGTTCATTAATAATAATTCGTTAATTTAAAAATTTACTTGCATAAAAACGACAAACTTGCAGCTAATAAAGCGAACGATTTGATTGGGTGTTTGAGCGCCCGGGGCACCGGCTACAATTTGAGTATTTGCAGTCTCCCACCGAAGCGCGGCCCTCCACACCGGCTCGCGCAAAAAGTTGGCGGAACCCTAAAAACTCAAACAAGCGACTTCGATGTTAAACAGTCCTGTTTAATTATGGAGCGGCCGTTTTGTGCGCTTTTGGAAATTGGCATAACGATTTTGTTGATATTCGCGGGTTGTGGTTTTAGGCGCAGGGATTTGTCCGGCCAGTGTCGCAGGCGAGACCACCTCTAATGAATATTTGAAGGGGCAGGTTTACGGTTTGTGAAGTTTTAAGTGGCTCAAGACAGCTTCGGCTGAGAACTCGAACTACTGATCGGGAGGAGCGAGCCGCACGGAAAATTTCTTCTCGAGTGTGTTGCTTCCGTTAACCTGCATTCGAGCTCCGGAAAGTGCTGTTTAGCTCAAGCTTTTCCACTTTTGTCTGAGAATAAACTTTAGTAAATTTAACTAACCCAAAGTTCTTAAGCAGAAAATTATACTTAAATTAAGTTTTTTTATAGTTCACCTGCAAATAAAGCAAAATATATCTAATGCTTGAATATAACTTATATTATAAAAAAAAAAAAAACAACAAAAAAATAACACATATAAATAATAGTAGATTCGTCACAATTAATTATTTTCGAAGAGCTAAATTACAATCATTAAGTGAAAAAAGTTATAAGTATTATGTCAATTGATTATCTAAAAAAAGAAGAAACAGCACAATATTACACAGGCCTTTTACGCAAACTGAAAGCAGCAGATTAGAAATAACAACTACTGTTCAGTAAAATTTTGTAGAATTGTAATTCTAAATTATTTTCTATTTAACGTGTTTTTCTGATTAAACGAAGTATTCCCAAAACCTAAAATGTATTAGGCAAAATAGAGATTTTGGTTACACGGTAATCAACAGTTGCTTTGACGATCTTGAAGAACGTCACATTCAGAACGAAATTGTAAATCTCGGGCAACATTTGGTTAATGTGTCAAAGTTCGGAGAGATTGCGATGAAAAGTACAATACAATTTATTCTGTATTTATTTTTGATTTTATTGTTATTTAGAAAATTTAAATAATGCAAAAATAATTTAAGAAATAATCAGTCCAATTGTAAATAGGTTGTCCCAGACAAATGGTTCTCGAAATTTTTTTTCGTAGTACTTTACACACAAAGCGTAATGTACTATTTACTAATGCTCTAATGCTATAAATCTATAAACAACAACTATTTTTTAGTCTTCATGTTACTTACGTTCAATACAAAGACACATTTGTGCTGCTTTGGAGGAAATTTTGTCATTTTTATGTATTTCTCGGCAACGAAGTTTTACAAAAACGATTTTCGAGAGATCCGCAAAAATCCACGTTTTCTTGGTATATTTTTGGGGAATAAACGGTCGGATTTCAAGAATTACTGACGAAATGTTAAAAACTTTTACACATTTAAAAACTCCAGGCCAAACTAAAGATTTTGATGTGTCATATGATAGTCACAAGAAAGTCTTTTCTCTTATTTATAGGTGTGAGGTCATAATAAGTGATCACTAAGCATATATTACTAATTATATTAAATAAAAACACGAAAACTAACAACGTATATGTGTTTGTGTGCTAACATTTAAATATAAGTCAGTGTAAAATACTGTAATTCCTCATGCAATTAGCAATATTAGAGAAACCTAAAAGTGTCTACGAATTTCCTGCCTAATAAGATGCGCCGTACTGATGAGTCCCAATAAAGTTAAATTTCTTAAAGGTTATACTCTTTTATTTGTCTACTACATACATACAACTGGCTATACATTCCATCTGGGATAGTAGCCGCTCAGAGTGAGCTCAGAAACTCATTTATCGTGGTGAGTTACTCCACTTCTAATCTAATTTATTATTTGACTTTGCTTCTTCCGTTACTTTCTTCCAGACGTCCCGGTCCTGCACCTTCCTCCTCTAGTTTTGAATACTTAGGGTAGTTATATCCTTTATCACCTGATCCTCCCATCTACTCTTTGGTCTTCCTCTTCTTCTGTTATTATTTGGTCTCCAAATTGTTATCTTCTTCACATCTGTATTATTTCCCATTCTTTTAATGTGACCATACCAGTGCATTCTCTGAACCTTTATTAATTTTACGATGTCCTTTCCTTCTAGTATATCCTTTATTTCCATGTTCATTAGTTTCCGATTCTTCCCTTCAGCAATTTTCTTAGGGCCAAAGATTCTCCTTATGACAAATCTTTCGAAAATTTTCAATTTTTCTTGTTCTACTTGTGATAAGTTCATTGTTTCTGCTCCATACATGACTACTGGCCTGATAGCTGCCTTGTAAACCTTCATTTTCGTGCTCCTGCTTATTTTTTTGTCAATCATGATGCTTTTATACCTGTGGAACGTTCTATATCCCGCCTGTATTATTTGTTCAATCTCTTGCTCTCTATTGTTTCTGTTATTAATCATTACACCCAGGTATTTGAAGTTTTCCACTTCCTCGAAATTAAAGTTTCCTATCCTTACGTACTTGCCCGTACCTTGCTTACTTTCCTGTTTTATCTCCATGTATTCTGTTTTCTCTTCATTAATTTTTAGACCTCTTTTATGCCTCTAGCTGTCTTCTGCTCCGTGTTATCACCGCAAGGTCGTCAGCATATGCTACTAATTGGTCCGCTTTGTTAATGATTGTGCCAAAGATTTTGCATTTTTTGATAACCGCTTGATATGATAAATAAGGTGGTTGACAGTCCATCACCCTGCCTTACTCCCAGGTTGATTTCAAATTCTTCTGACAATCCGTATTCGGTGCACACTGCTGCTCTTGAATGCTTCATTGTCATTTCAGTTAATCTTATTATTTTCTCCGGTATTCCCAATGCTCTCATATCCTTTATCAGTGCTTCACGCTTTAGACTGTCAAATGCTTGCTTAAAGTCAATGTACAGGATTTGTATTCCCATATCGTATTCATACGTTTTCTCTACTATTTGGTTTACGATATGTATTGCATCTATTGTAGATCTGCCTTTCCTGAAGCCTTTCTGATAATCCCCTATTACAGTCTCTGCGTACTCCAATAATCGTTTGTTTATTAAATTGGTCAGGATTTTATATGCCACGTTTAGGAGACTAATTCCTCTATAATTAGCACATATCCTTGGATCACCTTTCTTTAATATTGGCAATATCACTCCCTTTTTCCATTCGCTAGGCATAATTTCAGTCTGCCATATCAGAACTATTAGCTCATACAATCTTTCCTGTAACTTTCCTCCTCCATGTTTGATCATTTCATTAATAATATTATCACTTCCTCCTGCTTTGTTTGATTTTAGATTTGCAATTACTTTTTGAAACTCATCCTTAGTTGGCAGCATTTGATCTAGGCTTCCTTCATCATTGCCTGCCTCTCCGTTCCACTCGGTTGTTTCCCTCTGTTCTGTGCTCAATAAATCTTGAAAGTATCTATGCCAGTCTTCCTTATCTATATTTGCCATCTTTGCTACTTTGCTTTGTGCTTTAATGTACTTGTAGATTTTTATATTGCTTCTATGCTCCTTTTCCATCTTTTCCAATATTTCTTCGATCCATTTTTCCTTTTTTCTTTTTATCATATTCGTGCTTTCTTTCCTAATTGATTGGTAGATTTTATAGTCCTCTTCTCTTCCTGATCTTAGCCATATTGTTCTTGCTTTCTTCTTGTGCTTTATTGCATCCTCGCAGACTTTATCAAACCAGCTATTCCTTTTTCCTGTTATTTTCCTGCTTATTAGTTTTTCGTTTGCTACTTCAATGCTGCTTTTTATTTTATTCCTCCTCTACAGTTTCTCCTTTTGCGCGCTGTAGCAGTTGATTCTTCACTTCCTTCCCGTACTGTTTAGCTTTTTCTCGTCTCTTCCACTTTCCATCTTTTTCTTATTTTTCCAGCTTTCTTCCTATCCACCATTCGTAACTTTAGCTTGGCTATCACTAAGAGGTGGTCTGTTCCGGCTTCTGCTCCCTGGTATGACCTCACATCTTGAATCATTTTTTGTCTCTTCCTAGATATCATTACGTGATCAATCTGGTTTCCCGTATTTCTTCCTGGTATCATCCAGGTGATTTTATGTTCAGTTTTGTGTTTAAATTTTGTACTGGCTATTATCATGTCCATCTCTGTTGCCAGGTTTCCCATTCTTCTCCCATTATTATTTGTGATATTATGCATCGTCTCTTTCCCTGCTATTAACTCCATATAATCTTCCTTCCCTATTTTGGCGTTTAGATCTCCAAGGACAATAACCGTTTCATGCCTTGGTACTCTTTCATAAACCTTTCTTAACTCTTCGTAAAAGTCCTCCTTCTCCGTTTCTTCTGCATCCTCTGTTGGTGCATACACGTTTACCACCGTAATATTGGCTATGTCGTTTCTTATCTTCAAATAGGTGATTCTTCCATTTACCCTCCTGAATTCTATTACTCTTTCCTTCATTCTTTTACTTACTAGAAATCCTGTTCCTCTATTACCTTGTTTATTCTCTCCTCCATAAAATAGCGTGTAATTTGTTTTATCAATTCTGCCTTCTCCACTCCATCTCATTTCTTGCAGTGCTAGTATTTCTATCTTGTAATCTCTCATTTCTCTGGCAACTTCTTCTAATTTCCTGCTACTAGCAAGGTTCTAATATTCCACGTTCCTATTTTTATTCTGTATCTACGTTTATGTGCTTTTATTAATTTATCCTGAGTCGTTTTCCTTTCTTTGCTCCTGGTCTATTGCCTCACACATTAGTTTTTCTTTCTCGTAACCTTTTTCTTTGCTTTTCGTCCCTGTTAGATCTGTCCTGTTATCGATTTCTATTAGTTTTTTGGAGTTTGCCGACGCCATGTTGTCCTCGTAATGTTCGTAAGTGTTTTATTTAGTTCGTTCTCGTGTATATCTGGTCTTTCGCTTCTAAGGGGGGCTAACATTACTTGTGCCCAGTTTTTTTTCTTTGGTATTGTTCCTCGAGGGGATTTTCCCGCCTCTTCATCATCTGTTGACCTACCTCGCTTCTTTGCTTCTTCGCGTTCCGTTATCGTTGCTGTCGCATTCGGCTCTCTGTCTTGTTCTTCAATGTCTTCAATCTTCCACTCATCGCCGTCTATTACTAATTTATCCCTTTTAATTACTGCTCTCATCCCCCTTTTCCTGGCTTCTCTCATGTGCGGTAGTAATTTTTTCTTCAATATTCTTGTCTTCTTGTCCAAGTCCTCACTAACTCCTATTTCTGTTCCTTTCAGCTTGCTGGTATTTCTTAATACTTCAATTTTCTTTAATTTTGTAGTGAGGCCCAGTTTTATTGGTCTATTTTTGTTTTCTCTGTGCTCTCCTAATCTATTAACAAAGTCTATTTCGTTGTCTGCAAATGTGATCCCCATTTTTTCCACGATTAATTTCATAATTTTCTCTTTCAAGCTCGATGTGTCTTCGTAGGCATCTTCAGGAATTCCAAATAGGATTAGATTTCTTTTCTTTGTCTCATTCTCCAACTGTTCTATTCTTGTTGCTTGGTATTTAACGGTTTCTTCTAAATCTTCTATTTTTCTTGCTTGTTGACTCATACTTTTATTGGTTTCATCAATTTTCCTTCCATCTGTATCAGTTTACTCATGATATCGCTTAGTGTTAATTCTTTGTTATCCGCCATCGTAGTTAAATTCCAATCTAATCCAACTTTTCAAGCTCGTATAAATTTGCGTATTTTTCGCCTGATAAATTTCCTATTACGGTCCTGTACCTTGTTTACCACCGAGCGCGTTGACAGCTGTTTTGTTATCTTTATTTATTGTACTGCGGAAAGCGGCTGGTCCCGATCGACTCGTCGTAAACCAGCCTCTTATCAGTGTTTGTTAATTCCAGATTACTGCTTCTTCTATCTTAATTACTAATCCTACCTTTATTTGTAGCTAACTTAGATATGATTTTTGTTCTGTGACTCGCTATCACCGCACTTTAATTTATATTTTGCTAAATTCTTAGAAATTGATATTTTAACTCAAGAGTATTCTCGCAACACCTTTAACTTTTGCTCCAGGACCGGACTCCATTTATCTACTATAATTGTATTATTATTGGTTTCCAAGGTAATCATCTACTGTCGAACGGGGCGGTTACTTGTTTGCAACAATAATAGTAAGCATAATATAATAATTTCCCTTTCTAATTCTTACTTCTTTTAGTTTTTTGCTAAATAATCTTACCTTTTAGACTCTACAATTTTCTTTAATATTCTCCAATCAAGTTTTTAGCGGTATTTTATGTTTCCCTTTTGCACCTTCACAAAACAATACGCAAATGATTATTTGATTAGAGCTAAGACATACCAAGAGTTAAATAAGGGTTATTTTTGTCTAGAAAAAAAAATAATTTTTTTGATTTAAAGGACAAAAATATGTTGTGTTAAACAAAAGTGCAATGTACTTTAAGGAATTGACTGTCCAAAGAACATTAACTACAGTTTGAAGTAATGAAAAATGGTATATACCTAGGTATTAGGTTAATGAGTAGGGGTGGAAACAAAAAAGAAATAGAAAGAAACAATGAGTTTCAAAAATGAGACAAAGATAAACGCAAAGCTAAGCGATGAAGAATTATCGGCAATTAAAATGTAAATTTATAAAACTAAAATAAGACCACATTAACAAAAAAAAATGATACACAAAATACACCGGAACAAAAAGCGCGAGAACATATGGTGAGCTAAATGGAATCTCTTACAAAATAAGGCACTAATATATGTCATCAAATATAAAATGTTTACCGGTTATTTTACAAAAATGGAGCAGAGTAGAACACCAAAAGAAATTCTTGGTGAATAACCAAAGAATTAGTTGGAGACTATTAAGCAAGATACGATAGTCTTAAACATATTGGAGGATTGAGAGAACTTAGCAAAAGAAAAAAAACGAATGAATACGATTGCCATAACTATAGACCATTGAGAGATATTAAACTAAATTTTAAGTATATTAATTATGAATGCCAAATCAAATTGCCATGGGACATTTAAAAAATAAAAAACTCACTGTATGAAGTCTTATAAAAAAATATTTTCTACTAGGTTTATTAAAATTAGTGTTTACTATATTTATTATAAAAACTAACTTTATAAATATAGCAAAAAATTAATCAATATTTCCACAAATTTAAGCTACATGGTACCGAATACTGAGTTTTGTTATTGAGGAAACTTTTGCTTTACATATTTTCAATATTTCCAACGTTAAAAAATACCAATGTAGGTACGTTGTGATAGTAAAATCATACCGCAAAAAATGCCAGCAACAAAACATTGGAAGTCGCATACACTCTAGAAAAATTAAAGTCAATCAACGCAGCTTTTTAGTTGTACTATACTGCTATTGCTATCTGCATTATGGTTAGCAAATATTCCGCGGCCAAATAATGTGCTGTAGAAACTAAAGCAGGTAATAAGTTGCCACAAACAAAATATATAGTAGTATTTCTTTTGTTAAATGGAGTGTATTCAAGATTTGTTCCTTTTGCTCATAGACAAGCCCGCAGCTTTTTGGGCCACTCCTCTATTGCGGCACAAATGATTTTCATTAGGAAATATGCCATTCTTTCTCAAAGGACTTCTTCAGAGCATCCACATTTGAATGGGAAGCCCCACACTTCTTTATTTAAAATTTATGCCATATGGTACAATCCGAGGAATTTAGGTCTAGCGATGAAAATAAATTAGGGTAGCTTGTCCTTTAATTACCGCTGAATAACTTTGTGTAATGATACGGAGTCTCGCTGAAAGGTCTAGTTTTGATGTAAAAGGGTTTTGGAAAGGAGCTTGACAGCTATTTCTAAGATATTATCCATGCAGTTTCTGGTCCGCATTTGACTTCTCCATCCAGCCTGTTAAGCTCACACCACTTTAGACCACAACATACTCCGTTTTCTGTACTTTTATTGATTTTCTAATTTTTTTAGACGGTGGTGCATACACCCTACTTTCAGCTGTTAAATATATCGTCTATTGTGAAAATTTCTTCTTTAAGCCCTTTTTTTGCGTGCCTTTAATCCAAGGTCTCCTCGAGTGCTTTTTGATCTGGGACATATTTATCTGAATGGTTAACATTCAACAACTTTGAGTGCTTGTTGTGTCCTCTTACTGTTTGGTCTGCCACTACGCTTACGGTCACCTACAGTTCCAGTGTCTTTTCATCGCATGATAGGAAGTTCTTTCAGTGCCTTTATTCAAACAATAGTTTCGTATTTTGTAAGATATTTCGTAAAAATGAAGCGCGACGACTTTTAGCTTATAATTCGCAGGTAACAGTGTCTCAGAATTCTTAAAAATAAAATTGTATTTGTTTGAGACGTCGTGGAAATGGCAGTTGTGAAAACAATTATTAGCATATTAGGTATATTGAGAGAAATATGAACACCCTGATGTTTTAAAGCAAAATTGATGACTTTGTATATTTTCGTTCTTGTTTATATTATACTTTATAGTAATTGGTTACTTATAGCAGAGGCATAAATTAGACATATACAGTGGAAAATATAATAGTATTCACTACCTCTCTTTTTCATATTTGGTATTATTGTAAAAATTCAACAGTTTTTGGTAAATTTTACCTTAACATAGATAGAAACAGTTAAATGGATTGTGTTAAACATAAAAACTATAAGAATCCATCCATTTAACTTTATCATAGTGGCCTCTTGCAATTCAGTCTTTATTTATGTCACCCGTATTGGTACTTTCTTCCTAGATCTATCTAGAGTGTAGACGGAACTGGTATTCTTTTTATTTAGTCTGTTCACAATTTTCATTAATCTGAAAAAGTTGTGAACTAACAGATTCTTTTCTTACCCAATTACGCTTCCATTTAATGCATAATAACAAATTTTAGATTTATAATATAACAAAATATGTAAACCATTATCGGCAGATTTAACAACATTTTATTTATTTACCACTATGTATATGTTGATGCTTTAATGTCCAACTGCAGATGTACAACTTAATTTTTCGTTTTACTTAAAA
Organism: Sinelater perroti; assembly: GCA_036346155.1. NCBI lineage: Eukaryota > Metazoa > Arthropoda > Insecta > Coleoptera > Elateridae > Sinelater > Sinelater perroti. Next base: position 6,686,099 of record JARFIY010000231.1, read on the forward strand.
TTTATTAGAAAATGTTGCTAAAGTAACAAAAGGGTTGATACGTTGCTCCATAATATTAAAGACAATTTATCTGAAACATGTAAACCCTCATTGCTTTGCCAGTGTTTGTTAGATTTGATTAAAGTGACATTGACATGTCGTTGCTTATAATAATAAGTAATATAATTTTAAATTTATAATTCATAAATATCTTCCATTGTAAATGTGTTTGGTAGAGCTTGTAGTACTTTAGCTGCATTGACGCGTTATATAGCAAATAAAATTTTTGGTATATGAAATGTTTGCTGCGTTATCTCTCAAGTCCTTGAACAAGACATGATCTAACAAAGTCTTACTTTCTTTACACCTGAATCCCACTGTCTCAAAGGCTAAACCTGCAAAAATAAAATTTGCTAATTTGATTCCAAGGAATCAAAGTTATGTCGTCAGCTATTTTCTATCATCACGTAAAATTTGTATGAATTTGAGAGTGATGGGCATATACACGGAAATAAGAGCACGTTTAATGATTTGGTTTAATTAAAAGTGTCTTAAATATCTACTTTTGAACAATGTAGTCTATGAAAGTACATCCTAAACGGAAAGCATTACATATCTGAAAGCCTTGATTATTTAGCAAACTTATAATATGGAAAACGTATATTTAATCCTGATTTTTCTAAAAGTAGCTACAGGAGAAAATCATGTATTTATGTAAAGTGCTCCATCATTTTTAGACATTATTTTTAAAGTGCACAACCACTTGATTCTTCGTAATTGGAAAATGGTGAAATAGTAGTCTGTGAGCACCAGAAATGGATGTCGTAAACCTAGTCCTTTTTTAGTTATTGGGTGGGTATCGTGTATCTATTATTTCTTCACATGAAATTTAGAAGAGTTTTGAAAAGTTTTTATTTAAGGCTCGTATTTCTGGGAATATTGTAAAAGTTTGAACTACATCAGCATCAAAGTTGCATTCCAGTTTTTGATTAAATAATACTTTCTGCGAAGAATAGACAAGAACGTTCTTTGTAGGACTAAGTCGAGAAATGTTAAGTTTCTGGAAAGCCTTTATACAAAAGGCTAAAATACAATTGACTTAAACGCATTTTGCGAAAGCTACGATTTTGTCGTGGTCAATAACGTCATTTACATGGGTCTGATAACGTTCACAGCACTTTCGCATTCACGTTTACTAGCAACACCAAGTTGATGAGGAAATAAAAGTGAGAACAGTTTCTCTCGCAGTCTTAGACAACAGTTTAGTGGTCAATTGCCGAATAGCATTATCAGCTGTGATGGGACAAATTTCCCTATCTTTTTAAATCTTATTTAACCCTTTGGTACACACAAATGACAAGAAAAGTAAACGATTTAAACTCTAAACGGTAAAGTGGTATCAATCAAAGACTCTCTCATATATTTTGAGATTCACGACTAATCACCACACGGGGTCGAGTACTATATAAACTTTTGCGTGAAAAAAACTATGGCTATCTATCAACTGCCCACATATGGCCCACGGACCCTGATAAGGTGCCAAACCTGTTTGGCTTTTTTGTAACACATGGTATTTCATCTAACTATATGAGTATAGCTAGTAGCTTTGACCTGTCATCTGACCATACGCCAGTCATCTCTGCAATAAGCACCAGGATTATCAAAAGACAACCTAGACCATCACTGTACAACACAGAAATAGACTGGGGGTCATATAGATGTTTTCTGCAAGGGGACTTACAAACCAGTATCAATCTACATACCCCTCAAGAAATAGAGGATGCGACAAACCACTTTATCACAACTGTGCAATATGCAGTTTGACACTTAACGCCAAAGATTACAAATGTGGTACATGAGGATGGAAATATTCCCAAAGCAATACTTGAGCTAATAGGGCTAAAGCGTCAGGCAAGATTCAAATGGAACAGATCGCACAATCCTGCTGATAAAAACATATATAACAGGTTAACCAACACTATAAAGAAACAAATTAAAATGTTGAAGCAAGAAACTTTTCAACTATACTCTCCCGTGCAGATAATAGCATCTGGAAAATTTCTAAAGCAGAAAAGACGCCACAGACCGTGAATCCGCCAATAAGAAAACAAAATAATGAATGGACAAGAACAGACCAGGAAACGGCAGATCGGTTCGTGCAACATTTTACTGAAGTCTTTACTCCCCATTCCAGTGAACCAGATGATGAGATTCAAACTTTTCTTCAGCCACCTCTACAATTGTCACTGCTCATCAAAAGCTTTACCTATACCGAAGTTCCTGAAGAAATTAGGCATTTAAACGATAAGAAAGCACTTGGCTACGACTTAATAACGGCAAAGGTGCTTATTGAACTACCCAAAAGCGGCGAACTGTTTTTGCGAAATCTTTTTAACTCTATCATCATCATCATCTGCCCAATTCAGTCCTTTGTTGGACGTAGGCCTCTCCAAGCATCTTCCATTGGTCCCTGTTTTTCGCATTCTGCATCCAATTGTAATCTGCTACTCTTTTGATGTCGTCAGTCCACCTGAGGGGGCCTGCCTCTATGCCTTTTGCCTATTCTTGGTCTCCACTGCAGCATGCTCTTCGTCCATCTTTTATCTTCTAGTCTGGCAATATGTCCGGCCCACTGCCATTTCCCCTTAAATATATGTTCTATTACATCTTTTACTTTTGTTTTATTTCGAATCCATATATTTGTCATCCTATCTCTTAGACTGATTCCCAGCATTGCCGCTCCATTCCTCTCTGCGCTACCCTCAGTTTTTACATATTTTTATCGTTAACGTCCATGTCTCTGCTGCGTAGGTTAAAACAGGGAGTATATTCTGGTTGTATAACTTAGTCTTTAGTGTTTGGTCTATGTTACTTTTAAATATTTCTTTCCATCTACCGAACGCGGCCCAACCAAGTTTTATTCGCCTTTCTATTTCTTTTGTTTGATTATCCGATTGTAGTGAGATGTATTGTCCAAGGTATATATAACTTCCTACTTGTTCTAAAGTTTCCCCGTCAATCTGTATATCAACTATCTCATCTACTAGATCGTTTATCATTATTTTAGTTTTTCCTCTTTAACTCTATACTGCGACTAAAATTTTCTCAAATTATTCTAACATTAAAACCTGGAAAACCCACTGAAGAAGTTTCATCTTACAGGCTCATAAGTTCATTGCCTCTGTTGTCTAAACTACTAGAAAAGCTTATAATTAGAAGATTATATAATATCGATATATGGGAAAATTGAGTCTCTGACCATCAGTTTGGGTTCAGTAGGTACCACTCTACCATACAACAATGTCATCGAATTGTAAACATTATTAACTCGGCTTTCGATTCTAAATCCTATTGTCCAGCAGTATTTATTGATATAAAACAAGCTTTTGATAAAGTGTGGCATGATGGCCTACTGTACAAGGTCAAGACTTTGCTACCTACTGAATACTACCTTCTTTTTAGATCTTACTTGTCAGATCGCTACTTTCAAATAAAATACGGACAAGAGTATTCTAACCTCCACCCAATCAAATCTGGAGTGCCACAAGAAAGCGTACTTGGACCTTTGCTCTATATATTATACACTGCAGATATACCTACAACAACAGATACATACCTTGCAACTTTTGCTGACGACGCTGTCCTCCTCTCTAGCCACACCAATCCTAACACAGTCTCCTTAAAACTTCAAAACCATTATCCTACAGACCTGGCTAAATAAATGGCAAATCAAAGTAAACGAAACGAAATTCACTCATGTTAACTTTACTCAAAATCGTGCAGAGTGCCCACTAGTGTATCTAAATAATACACGTATCCCACAAGGTCTTCACTTAGATAAACGATTCATGAAAGTCCCATACACTAAAGAAGAGAAAGGAAATTGATTTGCGAATCAAAAAAAATGTACTGATCGCTACGCCAAAGATCATGCCTCTCTCTCGAAAACAAGCTGCTTCTATATAAAGTCGTAAATAAACCTATTTGGACTTACAGTATTGAAATCTGGGGTTGCTCCTACAAGTCAAATGTCAATATTATCCAACAAGTACAGTCCAAAACCCTACGAATGCTTGCAAATGCCCCGTCATATGTCGGCAATTTGACATTGCATAATGACCTTAACATAACTACGGTAGAAGATGAGCGCACGGTAAGGAGTAACAGTCACTTCCTACGACTTCAAGTCTACCCAAAATAGTCTCGTCTCAAACCGACATCAGGACCCCCTTCCAAGAAGACTAAAAAAGAAGAAATGGCCTAATGATTTACAAGGAGGATAGATAGCCTTGATGAATCGGGATAAAATCGATGGATGGATTTCCCCTCACGCCAATGAATGTGATCACATTAACTCATAGAACATATATTGTATTTATACTTAGTTCTAATTGCTAATTGTTAGTAAACCAATAAAAAATATATATATTTGGAGATATACTTAATCAAAAGTCTCACTTGGAAAGATCACTTATTTAAGGAAAGGACGAAACTTGTTATCAAAATCTAAAAAATGTTGTAGCTAATAGTTTAGAAATTTCACTCTACAAATATTTACAGAATAATTAAGTGAGAATGTAGAAAAAAGTCAAATGTTTAACAATTTAGGAATAAAGTATTAAGAATCGTATCTAAGACTCACTGGTATATCAATAACATAATATTATATAATGATCTCCATACAAAATTAGCTCAAAAGAAATTAAAAGCTGTGCCGCGATATGTATAACATGTTTGTGTGTATACCCTAACAAATTATATTACAAACATTTTCAGTAGTAAACACGTATCAGAATTTGTAGCAAAGTGCTAGAAAATTTAAAAAAAATGTGTATGTAGCTGCTATTAAGTGTTTATCGAATTGTTATTATTTATTATTCAATATCTATGCCAGTATGTATACATACTTTTTAGTGGAAACATCAAAGGGTGGCAACTCTATTTATGTCATGTGTTTTTATCATTTTTGTTTGTTAGCTTGGCCATAGCTAAACAATATAGCTTTTGACAGAAAAAGTATGTTACTCTTTTAAGTTTTTTTATGTTGATGTTTTGAGTACATACAGAAATATTATAACTAAAATGTGAAGGTGAATGTAATGTAATAAATTTCCTTGCTTTTTCATGTCATTTGTAGCTCATCGCACATTAACTTTACTCCAAATTTTACAACAAATAAATTTAAAAACGTTTTCACAAACTCACAGGGTAATTACATTTGTACTAATCCTCACTGAACATTTTTAAAATCTGTGTAGTCACAAATCTGTATGCATATATAAAATTAAATTTAAATTGTTGAACTAGACAAGAATAAAAAGTTGTTTAGTAGTAGGTTTGCAGATATTTTGGGCGTTCTCCCCTTGATACATTGCAATATCATATATTTAAAGTCAAAGGTTTTGTTTATGTAAACACCATGGAATTTTGCAAATATAATGAAAATAGTATCGCACATAAAAAACTAATAATTGATTGTTGCGTGTTGAAGATAAATGTATAAAACCGTGAAACTTATAAAAACCTTATATTAGTATGCAGGTGATTTTTGATGAATGCGATGCGCCCATCTGTGAATTTTGCAGGTTTCTACGCGCCTGTTAGTGCGATTAGGCCAGGTGTGTCTTTTGATAACTTATGGATAGCAGTATTATATCGGTTGCGCGGGTGGAAGTACGTGTATAATATTGAGTTTCGATTTGTTCGAGCAGCTCTGCTTTTGCAACTTTAGTACTATCGGCACGGACCCATGGTCTACTACCATGGAACTTGGTCCTAATACGCCAAGTCATCTATGAGTTTTTAGCTAGGCTCGAATTGTCTGCACCGGGTTCGTCGGAGGATCGTTTTCTCGTGATCAGTCCACTATAGCAGCGATCCAAAGCGAACCTTATTGAAGTATGTGCTAGGGCGTATAATAAAAAGTTGAAGCAGCATAGACCGGTAAGTCAATTTTTTATGTTGCGTTGGGCGGAAGGATTATTACAAAGAGTTTTCTCTCTCATTTATTAAATAATTATATATATATATTTATATATATATATATATATATATATATATATATATATATATATATATATATATATATATATATATATAATATAATATATACAAATTTAGTGACATGAAAAACTTACACATTTTTTATTAACACAAATCAATCTGTTCCTAGCTTCACCTGCAGATCTTGTGATCAAGCCTTTTAAATGCTGTGGCTTTGTTCCATCATTTTCAGGTGGAAATCCACACGGAATAGAATGTATTCTCGTTTTAACAGATTTAAGTGTAGGATTATTTCCTGAGGTATAAGAATGTAGCTTTTGTAATGTGTTGACAAAATCGCTGATTATTACTTCTGTACATTTGAGAAGAGAAGAAATTGTTTTTCGTACTTTAGTTTAACCTTTCAGCAGGCGCGCCCTGTAAAAAAATAATATATAACAGTACTGCAAAAAATTTATTGTATATTCATATACAATTAAGCAACACTCCAAAAAATAAAAAAAATTTAATTAATATATTATTCTATATCAAGTAAGCAGCACTCATTTTGTAGACAGTATCCACTCCGCATTTGGTTACGTTGTAGGATAATCTGGAGATTTTGGATGTTGAGGCCTATTTCGTCGTCGTCATGTAATCTAGAGTAGTATTACAGATTTATTTCTCCGATACACATAGAAAATCAGCGTTTTGTTCTTTTGGAATCTAAAAAGACAGGACCCCACACCCCTGTTTTTGTCCGGCAAGAATTCTCTTGGGATTTCAGCTTTGCTTTTCTTCATTGTGCCCGAGACCGTTATTTTTTTAAGCATATAGTTAATGAGTGGTACACTTGTGTACCAATTGTCAATGGTCAAATTTCGGTTTGAGTTTTTTATCGGGGTGACTAGACGCTTCACGATATCTGTTGGGAAATTTGAGGCTGCAAGTGATCCATGTGGTTGTTTTCCGCAATACATTTCTAGATCGGACGTGTGAAAACTATTAGCATCACATAAAACAAAAATCTTTATTGCTCATTTTGTTGGTTTGATGGGAATGTATTGAATAAAACCATAACAACCCCTAAATTGATGCAGCATATTGTTAATTGTAATACATTCGTTCAAATTAAACACCAGCCTGCAGTTGTTGACAAAAGCTTGGAAAAGTTACGAATTGCTGTTGGTTTGTCAACTTTCCTCTTTTTGCTTCTTGTATTTTTGTGATGAAGCGAATCCTTTTGTAACTCATAACGGCTTTTCCAATTTGAATTTTGGCTCCGTTGCCCCCAACATCTCTTTCACACTTGCGTGGTGAGATTTCTTTATACCGCTCAAATGTAGTGAACCCAAGCACGCCATAAACTTGTGTCTGTCTTTCTTTCTACAATCCCGATCTCTAGAATATTGAAAACTCTCATCTGATTAATATACATATTTTTGTACTTCAACACATCGTCAATCAAAGGGATCTTGATAATTTGGAAGAACGTATTCTATGCGTTTTTAAAACCACAAGCTGGTTAAGTGACTCCAATGGGTACTTTGACTACGTACCTTTTGGTTTTTGAAAAAAATACGCTATTTTGTTTTACGCAATTTTGTTGACTTAATTTTTTTCAATAAAAAACTCTTTAGTGGCTAACTCCTACAAATTGATAACAAACATTCCTGTACACATCCATAGATCTGGACTTTAGAGAGAAAATGATCTTAGAGTAGGTGGGAGCTTAGAGCTCGCGGCTGCCTAATAAATATAGAGGGAGCAATTTTGCGCATTTGTCGTAAATTTTACAACAGCGCACCCACTGATAGGTTATAATAATAATAGTAAGGCTCTACGCCCCGCGTGGGAGCACGGCCTACGAACTGAGAGGTTAAAGCTCTCATACGTTCGCTCTCTCTGCCCGGTCGTCGCGCACCATCTCTGATGCGGGGCGATGTGGCAAGCACCGCGCCTAAGACGACCGCCATTATTACCCCTTGTTCGAATGAACGCAGGTACTCAATTATTTTTAGTGACTGAGTAGGCCACCCGCCAGGTATCAGAGAGCACCGGGAATTGACCCCGGGTCCGTCAGCATCGCAGCCCGTCCCTCAACCACAGGACCACGCTGGCTCCACTGATAGGTTAAAACATTCTAATATTTTCTTGAATTTTAATAATTAATTTATCTTTTTTGTTGGTGAATAGCATGTGCAAAAACAGTAATAATTTTTCTTCTGTCGTTATCGGGTTAATGATCATACATTTCTTAATAACTGATAGATAGTCATCTGAATTTGGAAGTATAGCTTTAGGTATTCCCCATCGTTATAAAGTTTTATTTCCTGTAATGTATATAAATTTTATATAAAGTATATATGAAATATTGAAATATTCAGTTAGTTTCTATTAAATTTCATTACATAATCTCTTGATGTATGTCAAAGCATATTAAAAACACATTGTTTGTAAATTGAACTGCCAATTTTGACTTCTATATGGGAAAAGCAGTTAACCTGTTTTCAAAGCAAAGTAATAAAGTTCTAACAACAAACTTCTATCACTAAAAATAAAAAAGAATCTTATTGCAAAATGGCATAATTTATAATATCTCTTTACGCAATTGTAATAAAGTAGAGATAACATGTTTAACCCAACTGTTTAGCAACATCTCAAAAATAAATTACCAATCCGTAAACCAGCCGAAAATTAAAACTCACAACCATTGTAATAAATAGGCACGATTATATAGAAATTTGAATTCTTTAATTCTGATAGAGTTATAATTTTTATGCTTTTGTCGTATTTTAGATTTGGTTTTTAGGTTGAGAATTTGCCAGATAAACAACATTTTGTTAGACTTTACTTTAGAGAAAAATTTTAATCTAATTATATACTAAAAAGCATTAAAGTTTTATCTCATGTTACGATATGAATGGTGATCAGTGTTAAAGTTTGATAAAACATTAAATAACAAGGGGTTGCCCGTCAAAAGGTATTTTTGACGTCCTAGGCTGGCGATTTTTTACCCGCCCTCCCTCAAATTTTTGCAAGGTGTAAACGTACAAATTATTTTTAATAAATTGGCTTTTTTCCTGAATTGTAAACGTGGAACCATTTAATTTAGCGCTCATTCATAATTGACGTAACCATAAGCCATCAATATACGTAATAGGTAAAGTTAAATCAGTGCAAAGCTTAATTGTTATCTAATAAATAACTAAAGTTGAAATTAGTTCAACTTTACGTATTTCTTACATACATTTGGAGTAATTTTTAATGTCTCCCTAGATTAATGTTAGTAGCAGTAACAGAATGTTTGTTTTGATTCTGAAATTGCATAACCTAACTTTGGTTTTTTTTTCTTAAGACATTTATTTGCAATCTGCTACAATAGCAATAAGCAAATCAGATAAATATATAAATGTAACATTGCACTAAAATTAACATGTGAAAGAACGTCCAGTGACACCCCTCGTTGTAATTAACTTATTAAATAATTACAATGCATACCTACTACCTAAGTTAAATTAGTACCGTGTGGGAAGATCTAGCAGGTTTAACGCGTTTTAGTCTGCGCACATCAGCACTACTGTCGAGTAAGTTTAACGCTAACGGATTCGGGTGTGTTTCTAATCTCTCAAGATATTTTGCGCTATACTGAACTATTTCTTATGTCACTGTTGGCACTTTCAAGTCTTTAAGTATTTCTTTATTAGGAACAAAGTAGGTGCGTTGGTAATTATACGGAGCGTTTTAACTTGGAAATGTTCCAGGATTTCTATATTAGAGTGCGATGCCTACCCCATAACTGGATGCCGTAGCTCCATATTGGTTTTAGCACACATTTATAGACAAGTAGTTTGTTGCCAAGTGAGAGTTCAGAGTTGTGGCCAAGTAACCAATAATATTTTCTTAGTTTTAGGTTGAGACGTTTCCTCTTTGTCCAAATGTGTGTTCTCCAATTTAGTCCTTTGTCAAAGTACATTCAAGATACTTAACACAGTCTGCTTGGGGAAGGCGAGTACCCTCTATATTAATGTTCGGCGTGGTGCCACGGCATTTAGTAAAAGTAATTTGCACGGTCTTGGAGCAGTTGAGTTTAAAGCGCCATTTTTTTGAACCATTTACATGCACCATCGAGGTTTTGTTGCAAGGTTTGCAAGATATGTTACAAGAATTGCCGTATCATCAACATATGTTGCAGTAACTACCTTGTGATTCGTGGGTATATCGGTTGTATATAGGACGTACAGGACTGGTCCCAGAACGCTTCCTTGGGGAACTCCGGATTTAATGGGACAAAGATGTGAGATTGCTTCTCCGAACTTTACTTGAAAATACCGCTCTTCTAGATATGATTTAAAGATCAAATAGAATCCGCTTTAGTTTAAAAAATAGTCCTTCATGCCAGACCTTGTCGAAGGCTTGACTGACATCAAGGAAAACGGCTGAGCAGTAGTTTTTGTCTTCGAATGCTGCGTTAGTAGTACCTACTATTCTATGTATCTGTTCAACGGTGTAGTGTCGATTTCTAAACCCAAACTGGTGATCAGGAATCAGGTTTTCGTTGTCAAGGATGGGATAAAGCCGTTTCAGTAGAAGTTTTTCAAAAAGTTTGGAGAAGAGTGGTAATAACCTGATAGGACGGTATGAAGCAGTCTCATTGGCCGGTTTTCCAGGTTTTGGGATAAGGACCACCTGTGCGACTTTCCACTGGACTGGAAAAAACCCGTTTGTAGTATGCTATTAAAGATTATCATCACCATTTTCATAACGTTGGAGGGCAGTTCTTTCAGTATACGTCCAGTAATTAGATCATATCCTGGCGATTTTTTCCAGTGGGTATTTCTAAGGATCATTGACTCAACTTCTGCAAAGGAGAAAGATGTGATGGGTGGAGAGAGTTGGAAGGGAGCCGTCAGATAGTTTTCCACTTCATGATCATCACGTTGTTCATCGTCAGGTGGTAATGGTTGAAAAACTTCTTGGAGATGAGTTACGAAGACTTCAGCTTTGTCCATATCAGTGCGTGCCCATGTACCATTTTTGTTGCGAATTGAAGGAACTTGTTGAGGTCGATTTAGGCGACTGGTAGCTTTCCAAAGGGAGTATTCGGTATCTTCAGAAGCAGTCAACCCGCTCAGGAATTCGTCTATGTATTTGTTTTTTGTTTCCTTAATCAATTCTTTTAGGTTTCTACAGGGAGTGTTAAATCGACGTCTGTCCTTTGGTGCTCTACTTTGTGGCCATATTTTTCGGAGTCGCCGTTTATCGGCAATCTTTTTTTTAATATCAACTGAACAGTTGCAATTTGTTTGTATTAATGATGACTGTGGAGTTGCTCTGGTGGCTGCTAAGTGAATGGACTGGGTTAAAGATTCTACTGCATTTTCTATATTGTTTGCACTTTTTAATGGAATATTAGTAGTTACCTGGTCTTTGAGAATGTCTCTGAAATATTTCCAGTTTGTTTTGTTATTAGTAAGAGACGGCGGTTTCGTTTGACTTAGTATTGAGGTGCTTATCGTAGCTATAATGGGGCTGTGGTCGGAGGATAAATCGTAACATGGTGTGATATTTAAGTAGCCTTATGGAGTTCCTTTTATGACAAAAAAAGTTCAGGAGGTCAGGGAGTTTTGCAGTATCTGTAGGCCATTAGGTAGGCTGATGGGTTGTTGTTTAACAGGAATACTTTTACTTCTTGTCGATGCTTAACCAATCGTTTAGAGTTCCAATGTGCAATTTTAAGGAGTTGAGCCATTATTTCTGGTTATTGTTCATTAATTGCCGCACCAGATCTTTCAGGTCTTTTATCTCTCCTATGAGATTATTAATCATGACTCGCTGAAAGTCTATAGTTTGCTGCATAAAGGATACGATGTCATTTGGGTATTGAGTGAAATTTTGGGAGTCTTGTTGAAGTGGGGTTGTGTTGGTCACTTGGGTGCGGGGTACTTTGGTACGATATGCGAAGGTCATTTTACCTGAACTAGTTCTGTTTTGGAAAGCATTAGATGTGGTGTTAATTGTTGGGCCTGAGTTGTTACGATGGATCTATCTCTAATAGAAGGAAATCTTCTGTTCTTAATCGGTTTGTAGACCGTGCATCCTCTATAGTTGGCAGGGTCTTCTTTCAAGCAGAGTACACATTTGGCTTTACTTCCGTCATCTTTCTTTTTAGTGCATGATTTGAAATCATGGCTTCCGGCACACTTTACACATCTAAATTGGCGAGTGCAGTAGTTTTGGGTGTGGCCGTAACAATGGTATCTCTTGCATTGAGCAATATCTGTCTTTTGATGTGGAGGCTCGACCTTTACGATGGCTTTTAATATGGAGGTTCTAGCCTGAGTGCTACGTTGTGTCGTTGAAGGAATAAGTCGCTTCCTCTTTTGCCTTCGTGTTTTAATTTCCTGCAAGTCGTTTGGTTTAAGAATGGTTGTTGTACTTGTAACAGATATAGTCTAGCCAACTAAAGTACGGGTGGTTGATAAAGAAGGAAATCCTACTTGCATTGGTTCAAACTCTATTCCAGTCCGAAAAAGTTTGAATGAAAGTTAGGTGCTGGCTTCAACGCTGGGTTAAATTGTTGAAAAATTGCAGGGTGTGATGGGTGTAATTGTTGTGGTTGATGCCAGAGCAGGTTAGAGGTCGGTTGCGGGCCCATTATTTGAGGTTGTGGTTGAGAATACCACTGTGGATGAAATTGCAATTGCAATGGGATTGGCACGTTATTAATTGAAGGCACATTGTAATGTATGAGTGAACGACCGTCGCTGTTGCCTTGTATTTTAAATTTTTACTGGAAAGTAATTTACTGCAAAATTGTGGATATGGCGCAGATATACACAATTGGTTTGGCCGATAACGATGAAATAAATACTAATATTGAAAGTGCAAGCCTGACCTTAAATAGCACAAGCAGCGTCGATATCTCGGAGCGCACAAACGTCTGCCGTCTTCGAAATACAGGCGCGAAATGGCGTAACTTTAGTATTGTCGACATTTTGGCTTCGTTTTTACCACAGATAGGGAGCTATTAATTAAGTTAGTAAATATGCATCTGTCCATGTTCCTACACCATAAAAGAGATAACAGTTACAAAGGCAGCCACGGCCGCCCGGTAGATCGAGAGCAGCCCCGACGTACGTGCACGAATACAAGGACCTCATGTAAATTAAACGCTCAGAGCACGGGCACGTTAAATTTTCTGTCAGTCGTTTTTGTTTACTTGTCACGGACCTCCTCGTGAAAATCAAAGGTTGTTTACTTTCTGTTCAAACGTATAGATAGATTATTATGTTAAACTACTTTTTTATTTTTCTAGTTTGTTTGATATAGCGTTATGCCGATGTAAAGTTTTGGTTTTATTTATTTACCCAAACAGTAGAAAATTAAAAAATCTATTTTTATAAACTGTCCATGAGCAACTATTTGTGCGCGAGACCCCTCACAATTTTATAGTCTCTAATTTTTAAGGTTTATGTATTAGAATATTATCAGACAAATTTTAAAGTCCAGTGTTATCTCTGGTAATGGTGGCCCATACTGTTTTCTTACATGTGAGTGGCACTGGGGTTTGTGTTGAAAATTTTAAATTCCCAAAAAGAAGTAGATCAGAAATTCAAGTTTTTTAGGATAATTTAAGGAACGTTTCGGGGATCTGCTGCAAAACTTTTCTGGATTTACTTTTTAAGTACTGGGAATTAAAATATGTTTGCCGTTTTCTTGACAGAACAATTATTCGGTAGTGTCCATTGGCACAACTAGTTGGTTTCCTTATAGCAATAAACTGCTTAACAATTTATGGATGTATTCATATGTAAATGGTATAAAGGTATAAATGTTTACAGCGATTTGACTATAACTTCCATGCTTCTACAGGACTTATCGGGATATGTTAAATAAATGCTAGTACTTCTTATAAAATTGCACTTTCTCAGATGCACAAGAAAAATTTTTGGAATTTTTCTAAATTCTTGTAATTTTTTTTTGTTTTGGCACATCTAGAATGTGTGGCCATAACTTTTATGGGTTTAAGCTAATTAAATCCTTAACTGTTATCGAAGCTACTTTGTAACATGGTACATATTGTCCACATATAGCTTTTATTATCACGTGCTTACAAAACCAGGACAAAGTCTGTGAACTTAGATATGAGAGCAAAATCTCGACTATTGTTTTATGCTTTCATTTAATATCTCACTAATATATTCAATTATATAAATTTTCAGTTTATTGCTATAACTGAACAAACTAGTCATGTGGGTAGGCATTCTCAAATGCTTGCTCTATCAATAGAACTAGATAATAGACGCTTAACGTGTTGTGTAAAGTTTGAGGAAAAGATCAGGAAATTTACATAAAACATATTTTAATTTCCAGTACTTAATAGTGATATATAGCATATTTCCCAAATACTTTTTAAACTATCCTAAAAACTCACAAAGTTAACTTTTTTGACAAATTAAAAAGTTTCAACACCAACCCCAATACCATTTACAGGTAAGAAAATACATAGACCACCACTACCAGAGATGAGGCTGGATTTTAAAACTTTGCTGGTAATGTACTAATACAGAAACCTTAAAAGCTTGAGACTACAAAATTACGAGGTGTCCGACACGCAAATAGTTGCATGGTACTGACTGTTCATCTTTTCAAAACTATCAATTTTAATAGTTATAATACTGAAAGCAGAAATATATAAATTATATATATAAAAAAAATTATGAGTGCTGCTACTGCTGCTGTCACACAGATCAAAGTTCAACTATTGCTGTCAATGATGTAGTTATTTGAGGGAAGAGCTAATAAAATAAACAAATGGGTCATTAATACTAAAAAAAATTATTCTGCCTATAAAGACACATCATATATAATCCGAAATTTGTTGATTACGCACCATGTGGTAAACCGAGAAGATTGCGGCATCTAAGCATTGTAGGTAGAGGTATCTAAAGGGGATTCCCCTCGTTATTTATAAGATAAATAGGCACTTTAAGTGTGTTGTGGTTTAATTCATAAAATTATCCGATTCTCCAATTGTTTTTGCAATTATTATACTTAAATATATTGTAGAATTTAATGCCCAAATAGAAATTTAAAATTATGCAACAATTCTGTTTCCTGTAAGTGCACTTATTGCCGTATACATGTTAAGACGCTTTTCAAAATAATTTTTTTTTGTATTCCATTACTAGGCTACAACGTAGGTCATCTTAAAATTTACTATATTTATTATTTACAGAGTTGACAGAATTATGTATACAGTAGAAATGTGAGTAAAATATTCGTTGTTTATACAAATGCACTAGATAAATTGCATTATAATTTAATCAACATGTTAATATTTGGATATTTAAAGTTATTCAAAGCTTTTTTACTATATATAATTTTATTTTAAATCAAAGACAATTATCTATGTTTAATAGAAAACACTATGCTAGTTTGTGCCAATTTTTATATTTGATTGTAAATGTTCACATCAGCTATTACCATATAATTGGCTGTTAAGCAGCCACAACAAGAAAAGCAATGTCGCCAAAAAGAAAACACCAGACAGCAACGCAGTTAGCGGTCCAAGTCCAATAATACGAGTTGGTCGGACTTTCCAACAAACTTTCCGCGCGCTGACTTCGCCGTGATGTAATTGAAGATATTCGAACCGGGGTAGCTCTTATCGGCTATTCAGAGTCAAATTTCCTTGGTTTTATTGCCCCTGCGATAATTAAGATCTTAATTAACGCGCTTTCGACCATAAGTTCCATCGCTCATAACTCAGCCGCGTTTTGACAAGCGGCTCGCGGGCGGCTAATCTTTCGAATGCTTGAGCACGCCACGGCGGCCCGCCAGGCCAGGGCATCTCGCGGATTAGATGGGGCCGACCCCAGGGATCCTCCGATCTCCGTTATCGTCCTCATCTCTCATTTCGCTATCACGCAGTACAGTTCGATGGCTCTCCCGAGGAGGCCCGGATTTCATTAGCTGGATTGTTGCAGACACTTTTAATTGCCACTTTAAAAATCTACATTTTACGCGCATTTATTTCGCGGGCAAGCGGCCGATCGTTCTGCTTTGACGTTTCAGTTTCGTTCCCCAAACGAGCCGCTTTAAAGCGAGAAACTTTTCAGCGGTGTCTTTGCGAAAATAGAAGTAATTGAGTTTGCGGCTGCACTCTATTTAGAAATGTTCGCCGGAAATTGTGAATTTATCCCACATTAGCAGAAATTTCAGCAGTAATTTTATGGTTGCTTTCACATAATTAATCCTTTGAAAAACAAAGCATTTCCTATAATTGTTATATCTAAGGTTTCTTTTTTAAATTGTAATTCCAACAACAGGTGCAGTTCTTCCTTACTCCTACGTTCGTCATGGGTAAATAACCTCCAGATAGTAGAATTACGCTTTTTGCATTTTATCTTCTGCTTTTTATTTTTGTAGGTTCTACTCATTTTAATTGTGACGCTAACAACACTGCTGCAGGTAGCAAAATACGCGAATGATTTTATTCGTTATATAAGTAATAGCAAAAAGTAACCTTTTTGTGACAGTGCATTAGGTTTTTAATTTTTCTGCAAGTGTATCATCACAAACAAAACTAAATCAAATTATATACAAGACTAAATTACAAATTTCCCAAAATTACAGCATTCAGAGTGTTATTTCACGAACAATTGTATTTTTTCTACATAATTTGATGACGTTTTAAATTAATATTAATTTGGACAGCTTTCAATTTCAGTACCTTTATATCATCGACTACTTTATGGAAATCAAATATAAAGTGGTCCAAATTAAATTTTCCTGAATAAAACATAGAACAGTGAAACAATCTGAATTTTATTAGTATCAGTGTAAAGTACAAACTTGGGAGTTACGTATGAAATGTAATGTCGGCGAAATGCTTTCTGCTGAAATGCGAAATTTTCCATAATGCTTTCCGATAAATGCGGCTCTATTTCAGCAATTAGACGTCCGATGTTCTCATTTAGGCTTGGAATCGTAGTGGGTTCGTTGACATAAACCCTTTCCTTTGAACAGCTCTAGAGGAAAAAGTTTAATAGGGTTAGATCACAAGACCGCGATGACCAGTCGATGTCACCCTTTTGCGAGACAACATGACGAAGGAATTTGGTTTGAAGTAAAGTAGGTGTTTCACGTGCTATACGACATGTGGTTATATTTTGTTAGAATCGCGTGTTATTCAAGTTCAAATAGTTGGTTTCATTAAAAAAAGTTGTTTAGCTTTTACCGATAGTGTATAACATTGGCAGTTACGACCTTACGGGCCAACAGTTCTCCAGCCCACAATGCATACCACATAGTGCATTTTTGTGATTCTTCCTAAACGGCATGTGGATATTTATTACCACAGATGCGACGAATTTGACGATACCCAAAGTCATTTAAAGAAAAATGAACATTATTGCTCAATAGGAGTTATTTTTAAAAAAATTAGCATCGACTGCTATGTTTTCTAAAACCCAATTTGCAAGTATACGGCGTTTTTGGTGTTTTTTTGGTAGACCTTTTCTTGTGTTTAAATACCACCTGTAAAAATAGAAACTTTTAATGTTTATAAAACGCAACTCCTATCTTAAAGCTCAATTTGAGTCACTCTATATTAGAAAAAAATGAAAAACCGCCATGTCTCAGTTATTTATCTTGTTAGTCACAAATGAATCAAATAGAGGGGATACCATTTAATTACGGTATAATTTCATTTGATTGACTTTTAAATTTCATCTTTTGACCTTTTAAAAAATGGAATTATAAGTTAATCATATTGTGTGATTGATTTAAAAATAATTCGGAAACATGGTGTTTTGCCTAATAGTTTTACTTAACATGTTTTTTTATATTTACGCAAACATAAATAAAATTTATTCAACAAATAATTTTTGATTATAAATCTTAATACAGTATTTAGTCTGCAACAAGGTAAAGCAAAACCGGTGCTTAATCACTTTTTGTTAACCAAATATTGATTTAGCATATTCTACTGTTGTTACGGACAATTTTTTTTCTTTATCAAATGTCTAAGAAATTGATGGTAAAGAGGATGTTGGAAATGGGAAACATAGTTATCCTTAAAAATACTTTCTAATTTGTGCACAACCTTACAAAGCTAAATATTGGCTTTTACCATTCAATTTTAAATTCCTTTTGCATTACTGATGTTTCCGTATTCAGAGAATGTTTATTAACAAAGGAATTGCTAAAATTGTGAGATGATTTGCTTGTAGAATTTAAATATATCTCTCTGAACTTTAACAAAAGCTCTGTGCAGTACCTTGTGTTATACGGAATAACGAAAGGAATCCTTCTGAAAAGCTATTTTAAGTAGTTTATCCACGCGTTGCACCCTCCGCTCTTTTAATTGTACACACAGGTTTTCTTAACACTGGAGGAGACCTTGCCATACTTATTGAGAATTCTTTCGCGCTGAAGGTTCATTTTCGCTTTTCTACAAATTGGAGTTTGTTAAAAACTTCGGACATTAGGGAGGATTCAACTACATAATTTCTCTAATGCAGTAGCAGAATCAATTTATTTGTGCATATGTATATAATAATTTTTGATAGCGAAAATTGCGTACACTTAGCTTTTTGACAATTTACAGATTACAGATTTAATCACATAAACTACATGTATAAAACAGTAAATTATACCAAAAAGTGTGAAATGCATACATTATTTGTTGTAGTACCAAAACTAGATCAACCAGTATTTTTATTGTGGAACTACCGCCATATTAACTTCCTCTTAGCAGTATCAAAAAGCTCTATAATGTTTTGTAAAAGGTATATTACTATATAACAGATTGAAATTGGGGTTATACCCATTTCTTACCTTCAAAATGGAAGAAACTTATACATATCGACCCAAAATAAAGCAAAGTCTAAAAAAATTAATAATACTTGGTATTTTCTAGCTCTATTAGTACTTACATGAGTAACTTACATAGACACTCGATTAAGAGCAAGAATGGCAATTCCGTTATTTGTTTTGTAATTAAATATTTGAGGCTGAGTCAACACAAATGTTAAACAACGCCCTCCCTCAGTTTTTAACTGAATTCAAAGCCATGTTTAATCAACTCATTCAACAAAATAGCATGATTCTAAACATGCTTAGCACGCTAATAAATAAACTAGCCTAATTATGGGTAAGCTTCTAAGAGTAGCTCTGGGGAACGCTAATGGCCTAACGCAACATAAAGAAGAAATAAAATTGTTCTTATTACATAACCACATAGATGTACTGCTAATAAGTGAAACACACTTCACACAACGGACTTACTTCAAAATACCTCATTATGAACTCTATCATACCAATCACCCAGACGGTACTGCCCATGGAGGTACAGCCATTCTTGTCAAGCAAACAATTCAACACCATGAAGAAATAAAATATCAGGAAGACTTTATTCAAACCACCACAATCAAGGTACAAACATTGCCATATGAATTGACACTTGCTGCAGTTTATTGCCCACCCCGACATAATATCAAAAAAGCAGATTTTGACAAATTCTTTCTAACACTAAGTCACAAATTCGTAGCGGGAAGGGACTACAACAGTAAACATACTAGATGGGGCTCACACCTAACAACAACGAAAGGTAGAGAACTCCTTAAGTCAATAGAGGACAAAAAATACTCATTTATATCAACAGGAACACCAACCTATTGGCCCATCGACGCAAACAAGTTACCAGATCTACTAGACTTCTTCGTCGTAAATGGAATCAATTAGGCATATACTACTGTAATACCCAGTTATGACCTAACTTCCGATCATTCTCCTATCATACTAACAATTGGGGCATCTATAGTAAACAAGAAGCTCACAACCAGATTACACAACTCTAGAACGGACTGGGCTACATATCGTAATATTCTAAGCGAAACCATAAAATTAAACATTCAACTCAAGGAATGCGAAGAAATTGAAACAGCTACTGAAGAACTAATAACAAAACTCCAGCAAGCCGCGCAACAAGCTACACCAACCATTTCACAAAAGCAACTAAACATTGACATACCACTAGAAATTAAACGAATGGTCGCAGAAAAACGTCGTGCTAGAGCTAACTGGCAACGAAATCATGCACCTGCTGCCAAAAACGCCTACAACCATATGACCAATAAATTAAAAACAAAACTCAAAGAAATCAGAAATGAGAAATTTGAGCTCTATGTATCTCAATTAAATCGAACTGATGATTCTATCTGGAAACCCATCAAACAAGCTAGGAAACCAAAATTCAAAATACCACCAATTAGAAAAGCAACACCGAACCTTGGGCAAAAGCGATAGAGACAAAGTCAGACTCTTCGCTGAACATCTATCCTCAGTCTTTCAACCACTTGATAGCGCACCAGACCAAGAAGTAGAGCGAAGTCTTTCCATCCCTCCTGACATACGTCATGAAATTAAACCCTTTACCCCAAACGAAATAAAATCTGAAATAAATCTACTAAACCTCAAGAAGACCCCAGGAACTGATCTGATAACTGCCAAAATGCTGCGTGAACTCCCAAAAAAGGGCCTAGTGCTCTTAACTTATATTTACAATGCAATCCTGAGGCTAGGATATTGGCCAAAATGCTTTAAGGCTGCACAAATCATAATGGTCGGAAAACCCGGAAAAGAACCAACCGACGTTACATCCTATCGACCTATCAGCCTCCTCCCGGTGACCTCAAAGCTGCTAGAAAACTCATACTTCGTCGAATTAATGAAGACTTACTGCCCCAACATTGGATACCTTCTCATCAGTTTGGGTTTCGACAGGCTCATTCTACCGTGCAACAAGTACACCGCATTACACAAACCATAAATAAAGCACTAGAAAACAAAGAGTACTGTTCAGCTGTCTTTCTCGACATTAGTCAAGCATTTGACAAAGTGTGGCACCCCGGATTACTTTTCAAAATTAAGCAAACGTTCCTTTGGCATACTATAATTTACTAAAATCATATCTAAGCGATAGAACATTTCAGATAAAATTAATGAAGTAACATCAGATTACCACCCTATCAACTCAGGCGTTCCACAAGGCAGTGTTCTGGGGCCTTTACTCTATGTCCTATATACATCGGATCTACCAACGACACAATATACAACAATAGGAACATTCGCAGACGACACTGCTATACTGTCCAGACATGAAAATCCTGCAACTGCATCGGCCAACCTACAAAACCACTTAGTACTCCTTCAACAATGGTTACACAGATGGAAAATCAAAGTTAACGAAAACAAGTCGGTACACACAACATTTACGCTCAAAAACAGATATGCCCACCAGTCGTAATAAATAATGCACAAATACCACAACTGAAACGGCAAAATATCTAGGCTACACCTAGATCATAAGCTAAATTGGAAGGAACACCTCAAGAAAAAAAACAAATAGATCTAAAAGTAAAGGAACTCAACTGGCTAATTGGAAGACATGTAAAATTATCGCTTGCAAACAAAACCCTAATCTATAAGACTGTTATAAAACCAATCTGGATGTATGGAGTAGAGTGATGGGCTGTGCATCCAAATCAAACATCGCATTAATCCAACGGACTCAATCAAAAATATTAAGTCAGATTACAAATGCGCCGTGGTATGTATACAACAACACGCTGCATATGGACTTACATCTCCAAACGGTTCAGGAAGTAATCCAGGAGAGAGCTATCAAGTACCATACAACCCTACAAACTCACTCAAACCCTTACTGGAGCAGATGCTGGAACCCAGGGTCAACCAAAGACTAAAGAAACTATGGCCAATAAACCTAGTGTGAGTGTCGTGGTATGGCCCAAAAACTCGTGTGTGTGTGTAGTGATTCTAATATCTATTAGACTCTAATACTCTCGAAGTACAAAACTGTAATTACGTAGGTTGTATCGTAGGATGCAAGCCTCATCATGTTATTCTTATCGTTAGTATCTATAATGATTGTTAACCATTTAGCTTATAGAATGTAAACTTGTTCTGATTGCTAAATAATTACATAATAAAAAAAATATATTTGAGATCAATACTTAGAATCATCATGTACTGCACGCACAAAGTCCAAGGAAACAGCTATCTGTAAACCCTGTACTTGGGATAGAATTGAAGCTTTACAAACTAAAGCAGCGTTTAAGAATTTTTCTAGTTTAAGTAATGGTTTTGTCGTTCCCTTCCGGCCCTACCTATCATCCTTTACTAATTTTAAATTAAGGCTAATACCACCTCAGAGCGTTGCGCCTTGAGGCGCCTAGGTAGTAGGGCCGGATAAGTAAAGCTTTTAACGTAATGCAATTTAAAATATCTCTTCTGTTCCAATTATGTCATATATACAAGAACGAGTTCCTTTTTTATAATTTATATTATTCAGTAGTTAGTATGAGATGCACTAATAATTTTAAATAACAGTTGTATATATTTGCACTAGAATATTTTATATACCATTATTAAATTTATTAGTTAGTACGCAGAGTGCTTATTTTACTATCACTAAATACCAAGCAAGCACTTACCAATGTGGCGACTTAGAAATATAAAATAATATTTTCGTTTATTTAAGCACGCATAAACAAGTACGTTTTCGCAAAAAAGATAATATCTTCATGACTATAAAAATGCTATAACTATTTATTAGTGTCTATTACAAAAGTTATCCTTTATTTTATTTAAAAAAAATTTGTTATATAGTGATGTTTTGCAATACTGGTATTTCTGGTCTGATTTATATATTTCTATCGAATAGCAAGGTGGCGTTTTATTATTAATTGGGCCATTTAGTTAAATTGGATTAAATTATAACTTTTATTATATTATTAACAAATGCCTTGTTTAAGTAGTGTAAGTTTATCAGTAGGAATTTATGTTATCGTTTACTGCTGTGAAGGTAATATTTCAGAAAACATGACTGATTTTGTCCCACTCGTCCTTTCTTCTGCTACTTTATCTTCTGCGTTTTAGAATAGCTTATAAAAGAGTTAGAAAGCCTATTTTTAAATAACCAAGAAACAAATATTTTGACCACTGAGTTAACGGTGGCAGCCTTATGTGCTAGTAGCAGTAATTATATATAAAACTTTTTGCAGTTAGGAAAAGTATCCATGCTTTAATATATCCTATAATACGCCACGCTCTTTCTTACAAACAAAATTGATTTTGGTAGCAAATCCTTGATCTATTTCTGTCATTTCTTGGGACAACGCAAAAAAACAGTTTCATATGTAGCTAAAACACCCCTGCCAATGACGGAAATATAATATTTTTCTTTTAATCCAGTATTTTTCAACTTTCTAATTATAAGGCACTCGCTTTTATTTAGTAGTCTGTGTAATAGACTATCTGTTAGATTACAATCTTTAGTAACTTTTTTGTTGTATTTACGACTTTTTTATACTAATGTAATGACTAATAATACCTGCTGTATATTAATCTTTCTTGTCACCTACAATCTCATCTATTCGTCCACTGAAAATAGTATCACGATATATGGACTTACTGCATTTTAAATTAGACTGACTGCATTTCGAAATCGGTAAAACACATTAATCTTAGCATTCTATAAAAATTTGCAGTCAGTGTTACTAGGGTTAAATTTGAGTTACAGTTAGACTCTACCTTAATATGTTTTTCTACTATTAATTAATTATTTATTATATATTCTGTTGTATAGGCTACTCATTCATTTGCTGATTTATTATTTATTTAAAGAACGGATTCAATTTCTTTTCTATGCCATTGACGAATGTGCTGTTTTAATTAAATAAAAAGCTAAAGCGTTTATTTATCGTTATCGTATTGCTTACATATTTGTTTGTGGCAAAATAAACTACATGGTGTTAAAGACATTGCATTTCTCGTCAATTTTTTCAGAGCAAGTAATTGTCTGACATTATTCCATTAATTGGTAATCTATAAGATAAAACAGTAACAGTGGGGTTAATGATCCAAATACTTCTTTTGGCCTTTATTGATTTAAGAGTTAAACAGTATGAATCAAAACTAAGAGAATTGTTTATAACACGCTAACCCTTATAGCATAACGAACTCACAGCTTTATAATAGTTTCAATTCTTTCTTTTATAAATCTCTAAGTTCGTGTCTTTGTTATTGTTTTTAATTTGATTTGGTACATAAGTCGTAAATCACTTTGCCATTCTTTCTTAAAGGTTATTTATTAGCTTTCTTCTAAAATTCTAAGAATTCAAAAAATTAGATATTCTTTTTCTTTATAATTATCACCTATACCTGTCACCCACATTTAAACACTTAAAGAAAGGGAATTTTTTCGAATACACCAAACGTGTTTTGTGACAGTCAGCAGTTATTTTGGCGTACCAATTCAGGAACCAATAGCAAAGATTTTTCAATTCCCTTGCGATTTATCATTCTTATTGAACGTTTACCGGATTTTCTAAAAGTGTTATTTTGCCAACATCACGTATATTTATGCAATCCTGTACTGGGAGAATATTAGGGATCCCATTCTATAGCGTGCTCCAAGTTTGGGAAACACTCATATTTCCTTTTGATTCAAACATGTTGAACTGAAGATAATTGAAGACCAAATTTCTTCTAATTAAAATATTTTCTTTTTTTGTTCCTTTATTTGTGTAGTTGAAAGTGGCTCTTTAATTTTAAATCCAAATAATTTTCTTTACCTTACATATAGGTTATAAATCCGTATTCTAATACATCATTTAATTGTGTTTTTAATTATTTATCACACCTAAATCCATTTTTAGAACTAATGGTTTTAATTTTTGCTCATCACACTTGATTTAAATCATTTGTGTTCACGGCCCATTTGTCGGTTCAAATCTTCATATGCGAGCTGTAACTAATAATTAATTGTATGCAGGCGACGTGCAGTTTTAAGACAAGGTACATATGTCTCCGATAAAGCTGCATTCTAGTTTTAACTACATCTAACACCATTATAAAAAGAAATAATATTATTTACTACAGAATATACTTGTTGCATCTGTCATGTAACTAATTGAGCTGGCATAGTCTGTTATATCAGGTGACATAATAAAACTGAAGCTCGTAAACGTCTTGATTTAAAAAAATGCAACGTGCAATGATACAAAATGTAACAGCAAGATAAACAATAACAAGATAAAAATAGTAGTAACATTTAATGTAAAAAAAACTTTCATATGAAATTAGAGAAATAGAAATAGAACAAGTCAAAATGTAAAATGACTTAGAAGTTATTATTCTAAATGAGGAAATGAACTTACACTAAAAAATAGTTAGCATTAAAAATCTATAAAAAGCGAAATACACAAAAATAACAATGCTAACATAGAGATACATATCATGAATATCAACATCAAGATAGAAAAGTAAAGTACTTGCAGTATAAATAAAGCACTTGGGAAATAAAGAATGCAATAAAAATAGATAGACTAAAAAAATCATCAAATTAACGAAACCTCACAATTTTCTTAGTTTAAATTGCGTTAACAAAGGAAACTAAAAAGGTAAAAATAATAGAGAGAATGCATAATAAAACACCTATTAAGATCTAATTTTTCAACTAAAGGATGAAGAAAAGGGCGTGAACCTAGAAAAAGTACTATAAAAAATTATCGATTGCTTCTTACATACTGTTGTTGCTTCTCATTTTTTACTGAAGGTGAAATTAAATATAAAAAAAAATTTAAATATTTTTGTACTTTTAAAGTTTTTTATAAACCACATATTTCAAATACCAATTATGGTTCTATATTTTATCTTAATTGAAAGTCTTTTACACTCTTTGGACACTTAAGATTTGTTAAGTACTTAATAATTTTATTTTATTTTAAGTGATTACAATGCTAATTTGAAATGTTATTAGGGCACCTGTTTTCACACGTTACTAAGAATTTTTTTCGTTAATTTAAGTTAGGATAAAGATTTATATTGTTTACTTGCAAATTTTCTTGACATAGTGTTTACTTGAGCAAGTAACTCACCTGTACTAAGATATTAGCTCATCTCTTTAGACTTTGTCCTGAGCCATTCTTCAAGCATTTTTAAAGAAATTAAAAAGAAATGCCTTTTGTCTGAGAAATTAGGCCACAACAAATAAAGTTGCTAATACCGTCATGTCAGTGGGAGGGGGTTGTTTTTTGACAATTTTGTAACAGATGGTGTTGCACTTACCTTGCAGTTAAATCTTCTAGCGACCCCACTGTAAGTTACGGTAGGATACGACTTGATTCGCATCTTGACAATTTATTTTGCGGCCAGTTTGTTTTTTCATTCCGAATAATGCATCTAACCATGTGCTTAAAAATTTTGTACTTTCTGATAACTTTAGGATAGCTTTCAAACAAAGCGTACTGCTGAAGGATAGTTTTCTTTATTCCCCGCGAAAGATCTAGAATAAACATTAAAAATCGATTCTGCTCCCATATTTTACCAATTCATAAATTAATAAGTAAAAAAAATTGAAATGTTTCCTTACTAAGAACCTTGTATTAGTTTGAAACTTTGTTATTTATCTCAAATAGACTTGGCTCTGTGGTTTTTTATTCCTTTGTTTACCTTGGTGTCAAAAATTGATGTTGAAAATTGCATTCTTGCCATCTAAGGTGGCAAAAAATTTTGTTCCTGGTTCTACACGTACTAATATGAGTTAGAAATATTATAATTCGCTTTATGCAAAGCTAGTTATTATCATGATATTGTTCTTTCAAGAGGAACAGCAATCGTTAAAAATATTTTGTTCTACTGATAAACTTAAAGTGCTTTAGGTCGTGAGCATAAAAGCGCAAAACTTTAAGTTAATCTTGTAAAGAGAATAAGATAAAAGAACAATTCAATTCCATTATAACAATTGTTTCGCTGTATCTCGTGTATCAGTATCACGAATATCATTCAACTGATTTTATTACGACTAACCAACTTTTTTACTTTAAAGTTTTTCATAAGAATCTAAAGTTATTTAAAAGCTCGTGGTAGCTACAACTTAATATTGTCATAAGTCAACATAAAAAGTTGATAATGTATATAATATTAAATTTATTTATGTAATGTAACAAACTTTATCTCAGTGATAATATTACTAAAAGAAATAAATACAAATAATCTTCTTAGACTGGTCACATTCCAACAAACCATGATTTGATCAGAGTTTAAATTTAAGTTCTTCATTATCAAATAAAATGTATTACTCCTAATATTCAGGATTGTGTAGTTACCACTTGTTAGTAGTAGACTCTAAATATGACGGGCGATTATCAATACTAAATACACACTGCAGTATATCAAAGAGAAGCGCCGTTAATTACTACTACATTAAGTATAAGAATAGCAAAAAAATAATATAACTAAGTTAGTGTTTAAGAAAGTTTTACACTACAATCCTATAGAAGTGTATACAGCAAAGATGGTAAATCAAGGTAATTAAAAAACGGTACCAGACGGTGGGATACATAGTAAAAAAGAAAATTAAAAAAGTAAAAGAGCATGGCGTAGTTTAAAAAACTAACACATAAGAAAACAAAGTAGTTTTTAAATAAAATTTTATTAAGCAAATGAAAACCAACTACTTATAAAAACAACAAAAAAAGTAAAATGTGGTGAAAGATAAAGGTTTAAGAGAAACAGCAGAAAGCGCAGACAATTAAAGAACAGAAAGACATTACGACAAAAGTTCTACAAACTTGATAAAATTATATAAAGATAACAAATATGAATACGATTAAAACTAAGATA
Organism: Sinelater perroti; assembly: GCA_036346155.1. Lineage (NCBI taxonomy): Eukaryota > Metazoa > Arthropoda > Insecta > Coleoptera > Elateridae > Sinelater > Sinelater perroti. The sequence continues at coordinate 6,713,777 of JARFIY010000231.1, forward strand.
TAGCTTTAGAAACTAAAAAGCAAGAAAAAGCAAAGCACAAGTTAAAAAATTGTAAATTTTTAAGATAGACAATCTTGCACCAAAGCTACTTAAAAAGTAGAGAACCAAAAATGTTTTAACATAAATATCGTTTAGTGAAGAAAAGAAGATTATTATACCTATGCAAATCAATGAAGGAATTGTAATCTGCGGCAATTATAAACTAACTGAGAATAAAGTACAAAATAAAAGAGCAGAAATACATTATATTTAAACTGAAACTTAGTCAAAACAGATATTTCTTTCTAATTGCGAAAGTGAAGGTAAAGGCAGATTCATCTGAAGTCGGTACAAATAATTGAAGTAGTGGAAATACTAAGTCATCTAACATATTATTCCTACCCGATATCTACTTCACTATCCCAAAGTTATAGCTCTTTAATCGGCAGTTCCTGGTAAAATATGCAACAGAGTAGTAAGTCTTTTTAAAATAAATGGTGGAATACCTTAAGGCAGTGTAGTATATTTCCGTATCTTTTATACACTGCAAATCTACCGAATAGGGCGGATCTTATAACAACAACATTCGTTAATGATACTGCTAGTAGGGATTCAACTATAATTTCACAGAAAATGCTATTGAAAATGGTTAAAACAATGGAAAATTGAAGCTAACGAATTTAAGTTAATTCTTGTAACCTGTATTACGCGGAAAAAGACGTACCCCCCGGTATAGACAAAAAATAATCATATTCCGCAAAAAGAAGTCAAGTATCTTGAGATACTTTTGTGCACGCACATTTTTACAAAACGAAAGTAGCTGAGATTAATTTTTATCGACAATGTACCGGTTATCATGGCATAGATTTAAAATTTGAATTTTATATATAGTAACACTTTAATTATTAACAAGCTGTTAAATATAGCTTTAAAGGACAATTCGCCATTCCAATATCGAAATCCTTGAACGCTTCCAATCTAAAAGAAAAATGTTATGTTTAGAATATCAGATCAGTTTTTAACCAATCCTGTATACCAATTAGTACAAATTCATAACCTATTTTTACCATTACGTGGATAAAAACATCTCATCTGTCTATATTTTTTGGTTTCAAAGACATTTTCTGATAGCACGCTGTATACCTAGCAAAAAATTTTAAACTCCGTTGACTTATTTCAGCAAGCACCATCAAATGGTGAAATGTCTAATGTGTCCATTGCAGCTTGACAGATATAAAGTATTCTATAAGATGGATATCATTATATTAATTTGTTAGTGCACGCCATATGTGCCTTTGGATAAACACATTTATGATAACATGATGTAATCAATACGATCATTTCGTGGAAGCTAAAATTTATAACATCCTATCACTTTTGATTTTGAAGAGATCTTCAAAAAACCGTCTCGTCTGAGGCTTGGTGCTTGTCACATCGCCCCGCATCAGAGACGGTACGCAGTAAGTCGAACAAATGAGAGCCTTAGCTTCTCAGTTCGCAGGGCGTTCTCTCGCGCGGGGCGTTAGAGCTAGAGATGGGCAATCCGCTCATGAGTTACTCAAAAGAACCAGCTCTTGGTAGAGAGTGAGTAAGTTACAAAAGTGAGTGAGTGGCTCACAAAATAAGAGCGGTAGCTCTTCGATCTGCCACTCGATTGTCGTTCTTTCCCTATCGTGCTGTCTGCGCATGCGCAAGCAGCTCTTGGTTCTCCCGTCTCGATCTAACTCACTGATCAGATTCACTCCCGAAATTTGATTTCGACTTGTTTCTGATTCCGATAACTCCTCAGTTTTTTGCGACTTTGCTGAATTCTATCTATGTCTTCGCCTTTATACAGCTTAGTATGTATGTAATACTTATCTATAACATCTATAATGTAATATTTAAGCTTTTACGTTATATATAATATTTTGTTGTTATTTTAGAACGAAATGTCGGTGAGAGCTAGTAGGTTGTCGAGTGATATTTGGTACCATTTTACCAAAGAAGGAAAAGGAAAGTGCCGCTATTGTTAAGAAAAAATAAAATTTAAAAAAACTTTATTGAATTAAACAGTTCATTACAATTCATTTCATAATGGTAGCAGTAACAGCCTAACTGATATAGCCAGTAGGCATAAATGTAGCGTGTCTGCCCATTTCTAGTCATGGAAAAAAAATTGTAAACATTTATTTTAACTTTAAAGACCAGGTTGAGGTGCTTACAGACGTACAATTGTTATGAGACTATATGCAGAATGTCTGTTTTGATTTTTACAAATGATCAGATGTTTAGAATTTTGCTACGCCTGATATTTTTATTTCTAATAGTGAAGAAATTTTAAGTATTCTCTTTAGTTTTTAATTTATTGTACTAATGGGTATTTGTAGCAGGATATTTATATAGTAAGTGAGTGTTAGATCGGCAATCCAAAAAATCCAGTTTGTTGTCGTTTTTAATCAGCGACCAAAAGAAAAAGCTCCATGCAACCAACTTAAAAAAGATCTGCACTTCTACAAAATATAATTAACTAGAAACTTAAGCAATTTTCGTGCGTTTGCTAACTTTAACCTAGAGATTTTGCAACAAAACATTTTTAGCAATAAATTTTTTTTGAGGCTAATGAACGACAACAGATTTGAGGACAACGAAGCCCTCAGATAATTATAGAACTTTAAAGGCTTGAATATTGTAAAGCTTCTCCTTTTTGAAAATATAGATGGTGAATGGGGATGACTTATAATAGTAAATTCTATTGTATCGTACTAGTTTCTACTTTAAAAAATAGATTTCAGTTGTTTGTTTTTTTAAAAGATGGAACTGCATGCAAAATAACAAATGCGTGGTATTACTGCCACATGACACATAGAATAGTCTTAACATTTCTAAATTGGCGATTAAAAACCTTTATATTTACGAATACAGAAAGCCTACTGAAAAGATGCTTTATAGAAAGCACGAGCGGTTAGGTGGCACTTCGGATAATGTGGCTTCTTATATAAGCAAAAAACCTTTATAATTGTAAGATAAAACACAAGTTTACCACTTTGGTCTGTAGTGCAGACGACCAAACATGAAATGACAACATTCAAAATTTCTGCCTAATAATTTCAAATGCAATTTTTTCCAAAAAAAATATGAGTAGCACTCTTTAAGATGACAAAATTATTTTGTTAGTCGTCTACTTGCCACAAGTATATTGTTATTAAACATGGTCCTATAAACTTCGAAACTATATTAAAGGGAAAAAGAAATACAGTTTGCAAAAGTTTAATTTGGTATGACTGAACGTTCACCGTGGTTTTTTCTCTAATTTTGTTTACTTTTACTTATTCTTAAAACGATCAAAGAGATATCGGAAGACAAAACTTGATAGGCATGGCATAAAAATTCAGTAAAGGTTGTTACTATGTCTAAATACAAATGCCTTGAAGGCTATGGAAGTTGTAGGAGAAAATATCTGCAGCAGCTAAAATAAAAATGGTAAATTTTGTAAATTCTCTTTTAAATCAATTTTGTTCCAAGTACTTCAAGTTCGATTTAAACATTTCTAATTGTACAATCCTCGTTAGAAAAGTGTCAGGAGTGGATTGTAAAATAGCATTTAATCAACTTATCAACTAATGGTCTCAGGTCTTGTCAAAGTAGTGCCTTGACTATCTAGGCACAGCTGCCACCATTTCTGGAGGTCATAGAAGCAAGTATAGAAAGCTTCATTAAATGTGATTTTTAACAAATCTTTATAACACTTCTTTTCCAGCAACAGTTTAATACGGCAAAATAAAAAATCACACGACGACAGCTCGGACGGACGTGGGGATGTGATAAAGCAGGGATATGATGTTTGATCAAATATATTGCATCCCTGGATTATTGCATTGAGTTTGGCGATACACACATCCCTATTCAATTTTAGCTCTTCCAATATCATGACTATAGTAACACGGTAGTCTTCTTACTGTAACTCCTTATAAATTCCACATTTTCAGCGTTATGTGATGCCAACTTACGGCCAACTCTGAGATTGTCTTACTGTATTATATTCTATGTTTTGCCGGGAGTTTTCTTGGCTTAACGCAGATCTTAATGTTAATTCTCTGCTGAGAAACTGACACTTATATATCTTCCAATTAAATACGCCAACAAACCGAATAGTAAATTTTTTAGCACAGCCCTACCACCTAGTGAGTTTACATTAAAACACTTTCTAGACTATGTCTATTCAGAACACATATCGGGTGACTGAATGATTCCAATTTCTTATGTTTCAATATTATAGATAAAGAATTACACCTCAATCAAGAACTCTTCTGTCAAAGACGCTTTACAGATGTCACCTTTATATCCAGTTTAAATTAAATTCAGCTTAAATGACTTAATTTATTTCCTACATCATATCAATGAGCTATTTATTTATTAAAATATTGTGTCTTAATCATATAACAAAAAAAGGTTTTTATTTTATTATTGCTTTCTATGTAAATTAAAATTATTGCCTTTTGCGGGGAACTCCCGCTGATTCAGTTGTTTATGTACGAATTTGTTTTCACTTATAATGTGAAAATGTGGAACAGGGGGAACCTGCACTCCTTGCTGCCTCCGCGAACTCCTCCCAAATGAAAATTAATATCAGACAATAAATTACGTTTTGCATTGCGTGGGCGGTTGGGCAGCAACTGAAGTGCAACGTAATGGGGGGAGGCCCATTACGCGCGCACCGCGGTGAAAGGTAAACCTGAAAAGTTAAACGCAATTGCGCAAGCCGGTCGGCTATTTTGATATGCAAATCGTAAACCTAGTTGTTTATGATAATTTATAAACTGATTATTCATGGCGCAGCATCTCGTGTTTTTGCAGGCGCGTGAAATATCGTCCGTTTTCCCCCAGACAGAAGTAGTAAAGCAATTCCCGCCAGTGGGAACTTGTTTCTTTCGCCTGTTAATAATAAATAGGTTAATTTTTCTACCGCTTCTAAAATCCACGGATTTAGCGGCTGTAAGACCCCTAATTTGTAACGCGAGCTGTTTGCAATCTTATCTAAGACCGACGAGCCGCGGCCGGCGCCGTTACTTTTTAATGCCGCCCCCTAACAAAATTAGGCGGCGCGCCGCTGCCCGGACGACCCAATTTAGTTCTCGAGTTCTGCTAATGATAATTGCGATGGATTTTAATTTGATGTTGCCAATTGTTTTGGAAATTGCCCGACGGAACGCTTCACGTCCCATTTCGAGCCGCCCGCCGCCTCACATTCATCCATTATTCCCCCCAATTGGCACCTGAATAATTTCTAATTAATTTACCGAAACGAATATTAAACTTGGCACCGCGAACTTGGCAGGCAATGCATATGCATGGATCACGTGACGCGAAAAGCTCAATGGCCCGAGCGCGCTTTCAGGACGGGCGCTGCAAAAAATGGTCGCCAGTCCGGCTCTGCACGTGCACAAAACGCTCGTTAAGGAGCGCCGCTTTGACTTATGCAAATTTAATGCCGAACCGCAGAGCACCACTGGCCGACCGAACCGAATCAAATCCTTGCCGATTTTTCGCTCCCAAATGCCTTTTAATACGCCGATTATAATCCCGGCGGCGACGCTCCCGCGCAGCCGACACGGAAAAACTGCTGAAGGCTCGTTCGCCGCAATTAATTTAGTTCCACTCCTTTCGGGGAATATTTTTCCAGCGCAAAGAACTCATCAAGTCACGTAATGGGAGCATCTGTGGACGTAAAGTCCGCTAATTTATGAGCACCTACGAATGCGTGCAGCTATGATTAGATAGCATCATGGGAAACAGTCGCAGTCCTCCTTGGAGATGTGCAAATTAGCTGCCTGACGTATAAATACCGGCACAATATGCGGTCGGCACGAAATATAATTTAGTAGATTAGCGCCGATCTCGATTAGTGATATTGAGCTGGGGAATGATAAATTCGCGCTGCTTTGCCAGGGCCGTACCTAATATATCATTTTTTGAGTAATTTCTGCGAGGAGCGTTGTGTTCTGTAATTTTTCAGGTGTCTCAAACTTAAAGAATTAACATTTTTGCGTGTTGTAAATTATAAGTGATCCTTTGGAAAGTGCGTGCAAAAACACATAAAAAGAATTTGCGGCATACATTTTTAACACGGTGGGCGCGTGGAGCACAACTGTGCTTCAAGAATTTTGTTTTTATAATCGATAACAGTTGGCTATACTTTTGGACTAGAGCGTTCATCTACTTTATCCCCACTTTATCTGCAAGCTCTTTAAAATTCGTTGTATATTTTTTATTTTTTTATTTTATTTTATTTCATTTATTCTATATACCGCATTATTGGAGCAACAATTACACCCCTTATGATTTTTCAAACGTTAAATGTCAGTTTATTTTATTTAGTGTGATATAAATATGCAGTAGTGGTCTAACATTGTTTTTGTATTAAGTAAAGCAACTTATAAGGCTAATGTAAAAGTTAAAGTGAATAACAAAGTCTGAACAAAATACTACAGTGGTTGAAAGACCCGAAAGAAGAAGCTTGTAAAAATGCTTGCGATGTTAAAGGACCAGAAAAAATTTTAAAAAAAATATTGAGAATATAATGAAAATGAACAAGATGTTCAGATTGGCGGAAAAGAAGAAGAATAATATATTGAAGACTTTATAGAAGAGCAAGAAAATATACCTAGTCTATTTATCTAACATCCAAGAGAAGGATTGAGAAACTAGATGGTATTTAGAAATTCAAGTGACACGGATAAGCTCTAGACCGCAGCATAATATAGTACCAGCTATTTATAAATCAGGACCTCAAGAAAATGCAAAACTGCCACTTCTCTTATCGAGTCATTCCAGTCGGTATACGATTGACGATGGGATTATTAAATAAGTTTTAGAGTATACAAACATTTCTATTTAAAAAATTGTAAATCACTCTCAAAGAGAAAGAGATACTGAACGTGCATTAAATGCTTTGCTGGAAATATTGTGTTATTTTCTGATAAATTAAACTCAACTAGAAGAAACATGAAATGTGGAATAACTTGTGTGGGAGTGGGATAGAGTGAATGTAGGTTATGATAAGTGAGCACCACTTTAGGCTTCTAATGTGTTGTCTTCATTTCTACGTTGTTCATAGTAAAGAACAATAAAAAGGTATAAACAAACTTGCTAATATTTAAAAAATGCTTAAACTAACAGATTATTTCACGATTGACAAATAGCTTGTTGTTTTCCGGCGCAACTGTCCTTTTCGTGAGTATTTTTGGAGGAAGCCGGGCAAATAGGAAGTAAAAGCATTTTTTTATGTGGGCAGTTAACTGTTGTGCAACAAATCGCAAATTATATGTAGAAGTTTAGTCAGATGAACCCTACAAATTTATGAACTCTTCGTTGGATTTAGTAATGCGATTAGTAAAGCCAGTCGCAGGATCCAAAAAAATATCACTTGTGATAATGGGTTCGCTTCAATATCAAACGTTATCAGTTTACATAGAGAGAAAGATTTAATTTTTATTGCAGCATTAAAAAATAACAAACGTTAAGTCCCACTCAATTTTTACCAGATTTTGGTAGAGCAGTTAAAAGCAATACCTTGGTCTCCAAGAAAAACGTACATTAGTTTCCTGTACACCAAAAAAAAAATTAAGTTTGTTTTAATCACATTAGAACATGGCGTAGATATCCTCAACAAAATGTGTAAGCAGTATGACACTACAAGAACTTTTCCAAGATAGTCGTTAATCCTTTTCCCACCTCTTAAACATTGCTCTTAATTTTTACAGAGCCAAAAAACAATGCATTCATATCAAGCATCTAGATTTCTTTAAATCTTTGGCATTTGATCTCATAAAATCACATATCCATCACCAAATCACTCTGAAAGTCACATCAAGACAAATAAAGTAGATCCACCACAACTTCCACTGTCGAAGACACCAACAATTGGTCGGTATTGTATCTGTAACAGAGAAATAAACAGAATTATTAGAAAAATGTGCAACAAGTACCAAAAATAAGTGTGTCTTAATTACTAAAGCAGTATATGTTAACAGCTATGAATAAATTTGTGACGTAGAATGTCAAAATGCCACAGACAAGTTTTTTATATTTACAATATTCATTTCGAATATACCCAAAAAACTTTTAAAAGTTCATGGTGAGTTTAACAAATGACTTTTTCTCATTATTATACTTTACGATTGGTTTAAACCAAAACACACAAATTGACAATTTTAATATAACAATTATTACACAGTAAGATTTATTTTGAATGCAAACTAATGTAAAAATCGTTTTGAATCACAGTCTACAGTTCATAAAAATTAAACGAGGACTGGTATAGAAAAATTATTTATAGTGATGTGAAAAAGTTTTTCGTTTTCTGTGTTACAATAAATTTATACAAAAAATACGATAGACAGTATAATTAAAAATAAAGATAATTAAAGAGCAAATTAATTTCTACTTAAGTGATTAAATACAGATATACTCCAGAAACGGTACTTAGATATTACACGAACTAATGTTTAAATCTAACATCCAACCAATATTTTGTTTTCGATAATCGATTTATATCTTTTTACTATTTGAATTTATTAGTTTTTTATCTCTTCCTTCAAAGTGCAGCGGTACCAAGCGTAAATTGGTAATTAAATAAGTTCCTTTTTTGTCATGGGTTTTTGTCGAGATTTTATGGTTTATATCCTTTGCTAAGTTTTCAATGGGTTTAATACTAGCGCTGGTTGACCGATTTTGTTAATTTTATTAGTTTTTTTGACTTATGATAAGGTGCACTATCCTTCCTTAAAACAAAAACTTTCATCTCAATATAAATCTTCTTCAGATAACATCGTACTCAGTAGTATTTAAATATATTTCGTGGTATTTTGTCACCTCAACTATGCTATCTAGTCGATCAATACTTTGAATGGACATGCACCCCATATTATAAGGTGGGATGCTTAATTTTGGTGATTTTTCTTTTACTACAACGTGGGTATTTTCGATTTAATTTTTGATGTTTAAAGTTGATTTACTAAATAGCACGTACTATCGCTGCTTAGTGGTCCAGTTGTACATTCTGTAGCCTGTTGTGTACGAAAAAAAGTGGCTTCCATATTCTACACCCTTTTAGTTCATAACTAAGTAGTTTTTACATTACAGTAGAACAAAATTTACAAATATAATAAACTTTATTGGTTATTTAGGAGCTTATGTACTTGCACTATCCTTATAATTTGTAATAATTGTTAAATATAAGTAGACTTTATTAATACCATTACTTTATAATTATTTGATCGGTAGGTAACCTGCTGCTAAAAGTCCTAATTAAAGACTAAAGGCTTTAAGGAGAAAATAAGCAGACATGGTTAATCCAATATTAGGTGCCAACTAATTAAAAATAATTACGGTAAATTATTATAGTATGGCGATGACGCATTCGAAATGTGGGTCATTTCGAATGCTTCTATTCTTGCGCTTGTGTCTTTCTTTAGAGTCCATGCTTCTGATCCGTACAGTAATATTGGCCATATGTAACACTTAACTACTCTTGGTCGTAGATCGATGCTCAATTCTTTATCACATAACATTACTTTCATTTTTCCAAATCCGTCTCTGGCCATTTCTATTCTTGTCTTAATTTCCATGTCACTATCCCATTCTTATCTTACCCATATCTATATTTCTGTACTCGTTCTATGTTGTTACCTGCTACCATAAGTTTCAAATTAGGTCTCTCTTCTTGCTTATTACCATAAAATTTGTCTGCTGGCTGTTTATATTGAGGCCTAACCTTTCACTTTCTTCATTTACTCTGTCTAACAAGACTTGCATATCTTCTTGAATTAGTGGTGTCGTCGGCATACAGAATATTATTTATTACTTTAATTCCTTCTTCTCTCGCGCACAGCACATTCATTATATGCTCTGAGTATAAGTTGAACAGAGTTGCATATTTGTATGACTCCTCGTTTTATTTCTATTTCTTTTGTACTGCCGTTCTCAATTCTAACGGTTGCTGTTTGGCCCCAATGCAAGTTCTTAATTCTTTGTATATCCTTCCCATCTAGGCGAATTTATTTTAGTATTTGATTAAGTTGTTCATGTCTTACTCTGTAAAACGCCTTCTCGTAGTCAATAAAACTTATGCATGTCTTTATATTTCTGTATTAAAACTTGTAATGCAACTAAGGCTTCCCTTGCACCTACACCAGCTCTAAATCCAAATTGGTTGTTACTTAGTGTTTTGTCACACTTTTTCCTTATCCTTTTATGAATGTTGTTCAAGAACACTTAATAGTTAGCTCATGAGGCTTGTTGTGCGAAATTCCTTACACCTTTTAGCATTGACTTTCTTCGGAAGAGTTATGAATGTAGACTTCAACCATTCTTTCGGTATTATCTCTGTGTCGTATATTTGGTTAAACATTTCCAGCAGAAAGATCATATCTTCATCTTCCAGAATTTTAAGGATTTCTATGTTCATCTGGTGAGGCCCTGGAGATGTCCTTTCCTTTGCTCTTTTCAACGCTTTCTGAAATTCTTCTTTTAATATGGAGAGTCCTTTTTTTAAGTTATTGTCTCGTTCCTCCACTCTGTTATCTAAAAATAGTCGTTTTATATACTTTCACCATACCTTCTTCTTTTCGCTTATCTGGGTCACAATTTTGTTCCCTTCGTCTATTGAAATGTTATGTTGTTTATTTATTTCATTTTTTATTTTCTTGTGAAGGTTAAAGTAATCGTGCTTTCACCTTAACTCTTCGAATTTCTCAGTAAGCCACTTTTTCTTTGCATATCTAATTTTCTTCCGTATATCTCTATTAATTCTATTATATTCAGTTTTATTATTGTTCTTGTACTCCCTTTTCTCGTCTATATTTTCTAGTATTTTTCAGTCTTCAATTTTTTCTTTTTGCCTTGTTTTTTTACCCCTAATATTTCTCTTCCGATTTGTATTTTTTCGTGTTTTCCACTTATCCTTCACCGTTGGCATTGTTCTTTTATTTGCACTGTTACGGAAACATAAAAACTAATGACAAGTTAGGAATGTGTGAACTAAAAAAAATTAATTTGAAATTGTCAAATACATTTCAAATGTAATCAGTATGTATGCCCTATGAAAATAGCAATCCCAAAAATGTTAAAATATTTATTTTAATTAGAACAACATATAGGGTACAAAAATATTCTTTTATTAGGGAATTTTAAAAGAAAAACTGACCGTGATAAATATAGAAATATAATGGGAAATATATGATTTGAATTATTATTCGATTTATATTTGTCATATACAGCAGTTTGCTTAAGAACGGTTCTTTGGCATACGCATTATTTTTTACGTGGTCCAGTTAAGAGATTTTCCAAAGTTGTCTTAGAATATCTATTTCCACAGCATTCAGTTTGTTTTGGTTTCTATCTGTAAGCTGTAAAAGTTCTTCATATGTAGTGATAGGCTTACCGGAATGCTTGGAAACCACAGAATATCACTAAGTTATTAGACTGCTGTACATTTCTGGATTATTGTGTCATGCATTTATTTGTTATTAATATGTATTACACTATTTTATGACTTCATTTTCTAGTTGTGTGTATGCTAGTGTATTTTGCAGCTACTAGACATTCAGTTTGTATTTTTTATTAGACATGGTTTTTACCAAATAATAGGGTATAAAGAGCGTCTTCTCCGACCTCTATAACTTTTTGTAATATTTTTGCATCTATTTTGTAAGGATTGTATAATGTAAATTTTAAACACTTTTGCTTAAAACCTTTGGATATTTGAAAAGGCTTTGAAATATAGTTACCTATTTTTATCATACCTGTATATAAAATTTCGTGTGTTTTTTAACGCTTTCATGTGGTATTTATTCAGATGAGACTTTCTCAATATTTTCTATGCTTTTCATACCTGTATGCATTGTGTCTATTAAGTTCTTCACACATCCTCTCCAAACAATACTTTTGTTTTCTGCAACTAATGTTCCTATTTAAGCATAAACATCGTTTCCGATCTTTACTGTTTTTTTTATAAATTCGATTGTTATAAGTACGATATATATTTCGAAGAACCATTGGTCCTAAATTCTTGTTTGTTGCCTTATATTTTTTCAACGAATTATACGTGTTTTTAGCTGATTCCTTTATAAGCCTTTTCAATTTATCGGTTAATTTCTATCCATATTCCTGTTTAAAGCTACACAAGTTGTACTTTTAGATATTCTATCGTTCGTTTGGGAATATTTATAAAACTTTTAGTGACCCTTCGTTTTATTCTTTTATACGGGACGAATACTTCAAATTGATCGATTTGAATTCTAGCCCTCTACACACCACTACGTCATTTATCCTCAACTGATTTTCTTAGTGCAGAAGGTTTTGCGTCGATGTAAATTATTGTACACATTTAAATATACATACGGTAAAAAAAGTAAAATAGAAATACAAAGAATAGAAAGACCAGTTTAATTTAGAAAATTTATACATTTGTATATATCTATGCAAAAACTAAGAAAGATAATAAAATATCTAATTCATTCATTTGGACATTAAGGAAATAAAGAACAGATTAAGCACACACTAGAAACAATAGCTGCTTATGAGATAAAACAATCGTAATAATGTACCCAATGTTAGCGCAGTTTGTCGGCTGCCAAAAAAGTTTGAAACAACTGTTGGTATTGAAAATATTATGATCGTGTTTATATTGTTACCCTGGAGAACATTAAAAAGAAAATGCATCAAACGTCTTTAAGAACGATATTAAACAAAGCTATTTGCTAAATGATATATAAGTTCCGATAAACTCAAGAACCTTAGTCTAGAAACTGTCAGAAACGTCGGAAATATAATATGTACTGCAATATTGGAAAGGTAAAGGTGTTTTAGAAAACTAAAATTTTACCCTTAGGTCCATTTTTAATTAGTGTTAATAAGTAAACCTGTTGCACCCGATGGAAGTAAAACCCTTATAACATCCACGAACAACCATTACCTGTACGTTGGGTCACAGTTTGATGCAGAATTTTTTGTAAAGGTGTGATTGGATCTTACTTTTTTAAAATAAAGCAAAATATTGTCCTACCGTTACTAAGAAGCGTTATCTTAACGCAATAAAACATTTTTAGTCCCTCAAACTAAAGAACTTCACATGAGAGGCATGTGATTACAGCAAGGTAGTGCGACATGCCTCTTAGCAAGAGCGGTGTTTAATCTGTCGCTTTAGTGGTGCTGTATGGTGCCACAAATAACTAGAATTAACTACTCCTAAAGGGTAAAAGTTGGGCCTACAAACCAAACTCACTTAAAAAACTAAAAAAAAAAAACATACAGAAAGCTTTTCAACGCATACCCCGGATGTCTATAATAAGGTTTTGGAAAATGTGATTCAGCGAACCCAAGCCTGAGCGATCTGCAGAAGTGGACATTTATTATATATTATATTCAAAATGTAATTTTATATTTTAATAAACAATTAGAGCACAAATATTAAAGTGTTTGATTAAAATAAAAATTAATTTTGATAATTTATTGGTCAGTTGTATATCTTTTACATACAAAGTTATATATACGAGGTGTGCCCCACAAGTATCGAGCGATATGGTACAAATAATTAAATTTATATATTTAGTAAAAACAGTACAAGATATAACAAACCTTTTACATAGCCTCAGCTCCTTTAAAACACTCACCGGGATCTAATTATGAATTGGTCGTCCTCGTATATAATAAATATAATAAAATTCCGTGTCTCAAATATACGCATAAGTAGCGTTACTAAGTTATTTTGTATTACTTTTTAAACTCTAGGTATGCAGTTATCATAAAATTTTTGAACTAATATTCTTTGTACAAATATATTATTAACGTTGAAAAACTTTTAAAAGCTACTTTGTAAAATCTTTATAAAATTTTTTTTATAAGCAACCGCATCTACCCCTTCAGTTAGGAAAGTTGAAAGTCGAAAATAATTTAATTAAATTGTTTACTTCCAGATTAAATGGTAATCAATACTTTGCAGCTTTTTGAAACGACAAACCATGATATAAAATATGTATGTTGTCGTTGCTTCTGTAGAAGCATCTCAAAATGGTATAGTTAGTTACTGTTTCCCGGTAAATTTACGTTTAAATAAATTTTAAAATAAAAAATAATATTAAAGCAGCAGCGTTAACAGTGAATTAAATTAATTAACTGGAAATTTAATTAGAACTAATAAAATAACATAGTACAATATACGTACAGAAAACAACGAGATTAATTGCAGAAAGATGTAGTTCCGAGCATCAATATACCATTCTTAGCGATTCTTTGATCCGCTATAACTCTCCTAGAAGTCTTTCAGTAGAATTTATTTCAGAGTACTTGTCATAGAAGTCCCACAGTCAATAGTGTACATCTCGAGGTTGATTTTTGCTTACCAGCTCGTCAGTCAACCACTAGGAATCAAATAAGCACATACTTTCCGCGTTTTGAATTTTAACATGAAACTTTCATGGACAACGAATTTCGAAAGTCCTGCATCATTTGCTGTTAATCTAACACTTAGACATTGTGTAAAGTGTTAAATATCCCCTTTTCCTTCTCAAAACGCTCCTAAAACGCCTCGGTTGAAATTTTTTTGAATTCAAAGTAAAATTGCGTTGCATTTGGCTGAGCCACATAGCAATGTATTTTGAGCCATTGCGCGATACTCATACACCAAGCAAACCGCACTCTGCAAAAACTCGAAACTAAATGATTTTGATTGGACCGTTCATTTGTCATCATCCGACAAGTTCGAAGGCCTCACCCCCCGACCCTTCTCCTTAAACTAAGAAAATTAGTTTCACTGCTTTCCAGAGGCACCTTGTATATAATACCCCTTCGTCTATTTCTGCAGATTATTAATTTCCGTGTAATTCTAGCATGATTCAATTAGCGAATATTTTGAATAAGATCGCTAATCATCTTAGTGTTGGTGGTATACCCTTTAACCTTAAAAAATGTCATAGTCCTACGGTTAATTGATATTACTATTTCAAGATGTTCTAATATCAAAAAAATATATCACGTAACAGTAATGCCAAATTTTTTGATATTTGGTAAATAGTGCCACCTTTCTAAAAAAAAAATACAGTTGAAATTAATTTTTTTCTAGACTTTTGTAATGCAACAGAATTTATCATTGAAAATAATCGTTTTGTCTCTGCTTTCAAAAGAGAAATGTTTTATACCTCAAGTCTATACAATTCTATAACCATCCGAGAACTTCACTGTACTCACAACTGTTTTTGTTTATTGCTACAAATTTTTTGTTGATAATGTTAAGTGCCTTAAGATTAAGTTAGCAAACGCATAACAATTTTCGTAGTCCACAGACTCAAGTTTCTAAATTAATTACATTTTACAAATGTGCAAAACCGAGTTTTACTTTTGGTCACTTGTGAAGAACAGTGACGAAGTGAAATTGTTGGACTGCCGGTTACATGGATATTTGTTTGCATGGAAAATTATTTCTATATGCATCATGAATCAAGAACTAAACGAAATATGTCAAATGTATTAAATATTAAAAGTAACTGCTAAACAGTGTTACCCATTCTACAAATAAAAAATCTGGTGTGAACATCACACGACTTTCCTTATTCTATTATTATATATTATACCGGGTCCATCGTCTCAGCCCTGCGCTGCTCTCGTCTAAAAATTTGTTATTTTAAAAAAGGACGAGGCGCGAGTCCAACACTCGAAAGCTGATTAAAATAAACAGTACAAGACGATAATTGACTCGTAGTTAAAATTTTGCTACGTCACTGAAGGTAACAGTGCAAGCTCGGCCGCACGGCCTTCCCTATTATCGCCTGCGTGCTCCCACCGCGTCCTCCCCCAGTCGGCCGGGAAGCTCTCTGAGCGCGCTGTTATTGGTCCGTTTAATTAATTTTTAATCGGCTATAACTTATTTATTTGACCTCGGATCAAAAAATTTTATGGTAATTTTTTGTTCGTCTCGGTTTGATATATCGGGTACTATAAATTTCCTGAAACATTTTATTAACACCCGGCATATTAAAAATCCTGAGCTTCAATTTTTTTTCGAGTTCCTATTTTACTTACTTTTATTTTAAATTCATGTTTATCTCGTGATAACAAATAATTTTTATTATCATGAATTTTTTGTATCTTCAACCGTTCAGATGCGCGACCGCTTTGCGACCGATTTTGCGACCTTGCGACCAAACCACTAGGCCTATTTTTACCAAAAGCTTCGCACTGCGTCTCCTACCTACAAGTACCTTGCATACCAAATTTCAAGTCTCTAGCTCTTACGGTTCTCGAGATATCCTATTTACTGACAGACAGATAGACACACACACACACACACACACGAACCAATGGCTCAAACTAACTTTTTTGGTGTCCTGAGGTTATATTTCGTCCAGAAATGTGAAAAACTGGGTAGGTCAAATTTCCGCCGATTACATTACTTTCCTTATTATAGGATAAGGAAAGTAAAAATATGGAGTGTAGCAAAAATAGACCCAAAATTTTGCTATACATTTGAAAAAGAAAGTAAACAAAGAGAGCTGATATAAAATGTGGCGTGGCTAAGCTCTGAGCGTACGTTTGGTTGCTTATCTTCAGGATCGTTTTGCATATCTTACTTTCGTAAGATCACCCCACTGACTTACCCCACTGTTATCATTTGTAAGTAAATTGTTCTACGTTTCCACCTGGAAAAAATTAAAATGAAAAATTGTCGGCTTAGGGCGCCAAAAATACTTTTATGCGGGCAACCCTCGTATCAATATAGAGAATCCTATTTTATAAAATACTTTATAAGCTCCCAGCCTCAATAGACACAACATTAGAACTTACACCATTTGATGGTACTTACTCGATGCGATCTAATAGCGGCGCAAAGCTTTTCTATACAGTATAGAGAGTGCTTACAAGAAGGGTGTGTAATTCTGAAAGTTATATCTTTTAGAACATTCTCCTTATAGTGTAAATCGGTTATGGGTTTGTAGTAATTGATATCGAAAATTGATTAAAAATTTATCTGAAATTCTAAACTTGCAATAACAGTTTATATTTCTATAGCAGTAAAAAGCGGAGAATTAAAACTTCCTTATTTCTAAACAAAATTTGAGTTCAATATACAGCAATAGATGTTAAGTTTAATATACCGGATGACTAAAAATTTACTTGGAACTATTCATAATTTCAATTTTTATATATTTCCTATGTGGGCTAAAATACTTTTACCAGGCGAGGGTAAAAGTGCTTCGCCATATTTGCCTACTTATACACCAAAAGCTTTTTTTGTATATTGCAGAAAACAATTTAAAGGGAGGGTAAGAAATTTTTAAAAATCCAAATTGTCACTTAGCGCACGTTTATGCCTAAAAGGTGTCCCAATTGTGTTGCAAATTGTCTCTATAAAAAAAACAAAATTCCAGTTTTAACACATTCCCCCTTTTTTTAGATGCCCCTAGATGGCAATTATCATGGCAAAGTGTTCTGTACCTTGAGCTGCATAAACAGTGTTTTGTCCGAACCGTTATTTTCCTTTCCTTACTAAACATCTTTTCTAGATCTTGTCTTTAAGTATAGCTTACAAATCTTTGTATTCCTCATGCTGAATTAGGTGTGAAAGTATTATGTTTTTCTTGTTTTCGATGTGTTTATTAGAAGTGCTTGGGTTTCTAATCTATTGAGTATGTCTTTGTTTCAAATTTATTGCATTCAGCTTCACATCCGCTGCATCCTTTTCTATTGGTTCATTTCAAAATTTTGTAGTACTTTTATATCACTTTTTAACGTTTGTCTCACAAGTACATAATAATAAAAACCAAATGCAAACTACATAAAATTCTACGTATTTAGTAAAGTTGCTTTTACAATTTCTATACGGTGCCTTATTACTTTCGAGTGGTCTGATGTACTGTTAATTCTTTTTCGTAGGTGTATGCAACTTTGTCATCTTGTGTGTATGCTCCACCTAAATATGTTCGGGTTAATTGGGTTTAATGGTCGTGTTGGGCATTTTATCTTTATCTGCTGCTACTTAGAATAAGGGAAATGCTGATTTACTTAACTATTTTTGAAGGTTCTTCGGCCAAGAAGTTCTTCTGTGCAGATCTCTTTTTCTTAGTAGCTTGCCTTGCACCATAAGATGTACGATGCTATACTTTTTTGGAGTGTCGCCTCATGTGAATATCCATCACTTTTAGCTCCGTCGTTAACGAGGTTCTCAATGTATTATTGATATATTTCTTTTCTTTATTGTTTATGACAAAGTCTATACTGCTTATGCTATTTGTAACATAATATATAACATATTTGATTTTTTTAAATAAACTTGTTGTTTGATTAATGTTTTGATATATTGATTTGGCTTTGTGTATAACTTTAATGGCCTCTGTCTGCATACATTTTGCTTGCAACTATTTTTCCGTAACTTCATTGATTTCTTTATTTATTACCGTTTACGTCTACATATTTATTACTATTTTTGTTTTTTATCTTTCGTTCTCCTTGAGATATATTTCCTTTGTTGATTATTGTGTTGTTTTTTGATTTTTTATTTTGGCAATTTTAGTTTTGTTCCTTTTGCGATTTCATTTGTTATGTTATTCCAGTATTGTTCTATATTCTTTTGGGTGTTATTGTTATTATTGCTGTTGTTATTGTTTGTTTCTAGACTAGGATCATTTAAATTATATATAATGTTGATATTTTTAAATCATAGCTTAAATGCAATTTCCTCTTCTAATTTTACATCTTGTGTTTAGTATTGTTATTTTTTCAGTTTCCAACTTACTATAGATACTACCGGATTGTAATCAAATCTTATATCCGTTTATAGCTATATTTTTATACTTAATACGATGTTCTTTAATTTTTTATTTATTAGGATATAATTTATCTGATCTATCTAACTATGTGGTTTTCATCGTGTTGTGATGCTGTCCACGTATATAATCTCACTTTTGGCAACTAAAATTAAGTATTTACTACAATAAAATCCGTTTCTCCACAAAATCGACTCAATAGCAGTCCGGTTTTATTTCTTACTTCCAAACCCCAATTTTCCACCATATCGTACATTCTTGTAGTTAAGTCCCCCATGAAATATTTATATCATTTTTTATATAATATCTACTTGTTTGTAAAGTTGCTTTAAATTTTTATTAGGTTAATCGTTAGTAAGAGCATATATTTGGATTAAAGTCACTTTACATGGTTATCAATTCAACTGATTCAACATAATTTTGTCTGATTGTTGTTTGAAATTGGTAAATTAATTAAACAACTTGTTAATGATTATAAATGCAACACAGCATTGGTTATTTATATCATCTTTAGAGTGGTACACACAATAATCGTCTATAGGGTCTACTATCTGTAGCCTTCACATCTAACTTTGCTCAGTCTAAATTTGTATCACGCTTTTAACTGGAGGCTATATTTATATTATCGATTATATATATACTTTTCTTGTTATATTATTAATTGATAAAGTGGTCGTTTTCCTTTGCCTTTTTACATTCTATGCCAACAATTTATTTTTAATTAGTTCTTCCACTTTCTGATACGGTTTTTATCTCTGTCATCAATTATTGTTTGCTCAATGGTTTTGAAAGAAAAAGTAATTAAAAAACAAAATAATACGTAATTAATAAATTAGACCATTATTAAACAGCATCGTAAGGCACTTATTTCCCATACTAGGTTTATAGTCTAAGAGTCAAAAAGCTAGCTTTATATTTTCTAAATCCACCATAATTTTATTTTGATAGTTAATATGCGCGTACTTTTTAACAAAGGATTAGATATTTTTGATTAAACCGGCCTAGGAAAATTGTGATCAGCAATCCAATTTATTAATTTCATTTTCCTTCATTTTCACTTTTTAAGTCGTTATATTATTGTAAAAATCCTGCTTTCGTGAAATTTTTGTCAGGAAAGTTTACACGTTCGGATTGTGGTAGTACTTTTTATAATATTTTTTTTCAGCAGTTTAGCAGCAATTATTCGTCTGATTCTATTTTGTTCCTCTGTTATTTGCCATCGTCTTAATTGTTTTCGTAACATTTGATAACATACATACATAACTATACAATTTCATTTCTTCTAGTGTCATATGCATAATAACAGGATGGTCTTTTTCAGTAATTGACTCACGCGTTCCACATCTTGCTCTAAATCTCTGCCATATTAAAATCTTTTTGAGCTATTTAAAAACACTTGATAACTCCTCTTCATGAAATATTTACTGCATTATATTTAATGTTTCGCTATGGGTTTTTCCTACTTGTAATCTACGTCTGTCACGTCACTTATGTAAAAAATAGTTCTTGATTGAAAAATTAATTTATTTTATTTATTCAGTAAATGTTATAAATATATCATAATGATAAGGAATTACATCAGATTATGTTAGACTTGTTTTGAACATAAAGCCCTTAGCCTAAAATCATAACTAGGCATAACATTATACATGGATACTAATTTAATCTATTTTTTAGGTCCAAGGGTTTGCACCTTTTGAGTTTCACCGTTATCAATAATTGTTAAATCACTAGCTAAAGTGTTCGGCTGTATATTGAGTCTGTTGCAATAGGAAACACTTAATTTTGTAATAACTGCACTCACTGAACTTGTTATAGTCTCTTCTAATGACTTCATTGGGTATATGGGGTGTTCACAATCTTACTTGAGACTCGAATCTTCTGATTATGTCAATAGTGATGTTGGCTGCTGAACCTCATAACTGCATACCGTATGTCTAAATTACTCGCAAAATTGCTTTATAAAAAAGAACATTGTTATCTATTGAAAGTTGGGATCATCTACCCAGTAACCAGTACATTTGTCGGTATTTTAAGCCTAATTGCTTTTTTGTGGTCTATATATGATGTCTTCAGGCAAGTCAACAATTCAGGTGTGGTATCTGCTGGTTAAAAGTTACTGAAAAGTAGAGTTCTCGTCTCAGTGTAAAGACGACATGGGTGGATTTAGCTTCATTGGCTTTAATACGCCATTTTATGAGTCAATTTTGTACTGTCTTTAGGTGTATTTGTAAATTTTGTAATACTGTGGGCTTTAGGTGGGTCAATAAGATGTCTGTGTCGTCATCGATTGTTACTCTTGTCGTGGCTCTTGTAGGTACGTACGCTGTGTACAGTAAGTATAGGACCACGTCCAGGACACTGCCCTGTGGTACCCTAGATTTTATTGGAAATAATGTAGTGGTCTCTGGTGATCTTACCAGTAAAAGCCTGTTATTGAGATATGACTTGTTTATCTGATAGAGGTCAGCTGGTAATACACTTTTTATTTTAAATAATAGACCTAAATGCCAGACCTTGTTAAAGGTCTGGCTAATGTCGCTGGAAAGCAGTATCTCTTAATTTCTAACATTTTGTGTATTTTATCAGCTATTCTATGCACTTGCTTAACCGTGGAGTGCTGCTCACGAAAGCCAAATTGATGATGCGGTAAAAAGTTGTTATTTACGGTTTGAGTCTCAATAGTAGCAGCTTTTCAAAAACTTTGGAAATAAGGGGGAGAAGAATTATTTGTCTATAAGGGGCTACCTATTCAGGTAGTTTACCAAGTTTGTGGATTGGAATTATACAGGCCACTTTTAGTGGTCAGGGAATTATCCTAATCTAAGCATAGCGTTAAATAGCTTTGTCAGAAATTTCTTGTCTATATTGGGTAACACCTTGAGTACTTTGCTTGTGACGAGGTCGTAACTAGGTGATTTTTGCTTTTTAAACTTCTGATTATAGCACTTACTTCTTTGGTTTTGAAGGATTTGGTTATTTAACGTGCACTTTGGTTTAGTTATATTAATAAAAAGGTTGCTACAACAACAGTTGCAAGAAGGATAACTTGAAAAGACGAAAAATTACTACACGAATATTACAAATTTTTCTACACAAAAAAATTGTAAACTAAACTTCCGCGTATTTTGTGCTATTAACAAAATTTAACAACTCGGTATTCTTTATTAAAGTAATCTACATTTAAGCTAAAACTTTAGAGTTTTCCTATTTTTCGTTCCTGCCTGAGCGCCCATTTTTGTCTTTGATCCGGCCGTTTAGCATATCAGAGAAAAATTAAGCTTTGGTGCGGTAGGCATCCGCCGGCAGATGGCAACTAATTGAGCAACTTCAAAGTGCACTGTTTCCCGGCACGTTTCCAATCACAAGTGACATAAGAGCGCAGCGAAGCGCCGCACGGCCTTAAACTTAAAGGAAAAAATCGAATGACCCGTTTTCCGCTTCCTTTGATTCGATCTCGTTTCTATTACTTGCTCGAACTTCAATCGTTTTTCGTGTACAAAGTTTGCGTGAAGTCAATCGGCGGGAAATGCGATGCCGGTATTTAATGGGGCCGGAATCGCGGAGGAATCCGATCTCATCTGCCTTCATTAACTGACAGGATTAAATCGTGGAAGTCGGCGGCGTAAATCAGCGCCGTCGAAGGACCGTTACTTTCCATTTGGCGCCACCTTGATCGTGAAATATCGCGCAATCCGAAATCAACACATGACACTCTTAAGGGGCTCCTGGGGGATGGCGCTGCCCGCATGCAGCCCATTCTTTCACATAAGCCGCGGCCGCAGCCCCTTCGCATCACGGGTTTATTATATCCGGCCGCGACGCCGCGTAAAATGTTACATAACTTCTTGTAAAAGTCACATGTTCCTCCTACGACAATGCTTTGGTCGCCGTGACTTCTGTTTTGATTCGAAATGACGAAGCTTTCGGATGGCCTTGGTACACTTTCTTAACCAAATCTCTTAAACGAATATACTGTTTCGGCATTAACTGCGTTAGCGTAACGCGCAGAAGAACGGCGCGCGCCCTAATGAATTTAGCAATAAGCGCGAATTTATCACGGAGAATCCTGGATTTCGCAAACTACTTGACAAATTCAGTGCTATAAGTTAGGAACGAGACATGTTTGAAAAAACAGACGAGTCACGAGATAATCCGGATTAAAAATGAGGTACGTGCCTAACGCTGGGAGCGACGCGTGGCGACGGTTGGTACTAATCCGGGAAAAGCCGACAAAATATGGGCTTACTCCCGACTAACTCCAGCATGCATCAATTATTGTCAGCAATCAATCTGAACAGTCTTTTTGTTGCAGTGACGTCGGCTGTCAGCTGGGAGGAGTGGTGGACTTACGACGGGATTTCAGGTAGGAGGCTTAAATAACTCCCCGACTCGGAGCACGTACTTTCTTGATTACCAAACAAATCGTAATTGCCGCAACCAGTTTTTTGTTTGTTTTGATGGTATTACAGACGTAGGAAGCAATTAAATTAGACACAATTTTTTATTTCAAAATTCATGCATGTCATTGCCTATCAAATCTATTTTAATAACTAAAACAAGTATAGCACACTATAAATAAAACTATAAAACACATCTGCAAAATGAATAGATAAAATTAATTATTAAAACAAAAAAATTATGGTTAATTTACATTACCCGAACATTTAATTCATTTTTGTCTTTACTAAAAGCTTTTTATACTTCTCAAAATTATAATAAGTTTTGCTATTAAAGACCGAGTTTTCAAAAATATTTTTTTCTAGACAATGATTTTTATAACTAATCACTACTCATTTATAGGCACTTCTTTGAAATTTCACTAAAAACTTCCACTAGAGTATTAAAACTGATTAAAATTGTTTTGCTTCCATTTCATTCATTTCTTACTTTAAAAAGAGATATGAGCTATAGAATTATTGGTTTCTTGTGATCACAGAATACAGTTTATAAAATTTGTATGACGAATGGAAAATTCTTATTTGAATATTAAAAAATAAGCGTTTTATATTTTGAAAGGTGAAATTTTTTTTAGTTTTACATTTTAATTAGCAATCAGAATAAATAATTTTATATACTAATTAGCTAGCAATAGACTAAACTAACATTAGTATTTTAGTCCAAAAAATAAAGTTTTGAAAAATGTTCCACTGAAGAGATCTTTGGCACTTCACTTGAGGTCTGATTGGTAATTTTCTTTCTAGTCTTCTATTGTATGGTTGATTCAGGGATGGTTGTAAGAGAGTAAATGAATGTCCTTTTAGTCTTTAGTGATATTTTTTATCTTTATTTTCCATTGCTTTTTGAATGAATAGCATATTAACATCATTATGATGTGTGTCGTTTGTCGCATACCACGGTATGTCTGTGATTCCTCTTAGAATGTTTGATTGAGCTCTCAGGAGGGTAACAATGCTTGACTTATCTCTGAAATTTTACTCCACATTGATTTTATATAGTTTTGAACACCAACAGCTTGTTTTCTAAGAATAAAGAATTGTTTTATAAGAAGCTAGTATAGTTATTTGAATCTCAGATCAGTTTGTTTTTCTTTTTTTCTGTATGTTGCTTCCAGGTAAGTTTGTTATCTAAGTATAGTCGCAGATAACTAATTTTTGCATATTTCGGTATTACTATATTATTGATGGAAACTGGGAAACAATGACATTTTTTAAGATATAATTGATGTCTGTAGACTTTGATTTGTTAATTTTTATCTTTCACTTTTTTATCCACTCTTGTAGTAGGCTCTTGGTTTGCATGGCTTACAGTTATGCCCGTGTCGTCGGCGAAAATACTAGTTACTATTTAGGAGTTGTAGGTAGGCCTGACTAATACAGAAAATAAAATATTCGGCTTAATATACTACCCTGGGGAACTCCCTATTTAATTGCAAAGAAAGTTAAAATTGATGGCCAGGAATATTTATTAAAAGTGGACTGATGTCTAACAGAACATTATCAACACGTTTGAAAATAATAGATAAAAGATTAGTTCTCGTAATAGGTTACATTGTTAAGATTTTTACATGGTGTGAGCACTAAGATAATTTAAATTATTTTAACCAGTACTGAATTTTTAGAACAGAATTGAAGATATAGGTTAGCATAAAAGTACCTTTTCTTGGGAGTTTCTTTAGCATTTTAGGAGTTGTTTGATCTAATCCATTTATTTTTGCGTAACCGAGATATTTTGTTTGTAATTTCTTTTGGTGTGAAGAGTTTTATTGCTTCCGTTAGTGATAAATCACTGTTTGAAGAATTTACAATATTCTGATCAGTTTTATCAACAATTAGGGCAAAAACTTCGGAAAGGTGCTTATCGAATAATTTTTTCTTTATTACTACTTGCGCAGGATCCTGGCGTTTCTTTCTAATTGGGTGGTTTGGCTGAGGTGGATTAGAAGTAAATTTTATTGGTCGCCAGATGCAAGCAACGAATCAGTTGAGATTATAAAGTAGACATGAAAGATCTGGTTGTGTGTTTCCTTAAGTTTGTTTTAAATTTGTTCGTTAATCGATTGAGTATTGTTTTATCTGTTGGATTATGATTGTTGTCATATATTCCGAGCATTTCTTTCTTTTTGTATTCCTTTTTTAATATTCCGTATTGTTGTGTATTTAGTTGCTTTTGTTAATAGTGCAACTTATTTTACTGCTGGTTATAGAATAATTAGTTTGAGTGTACCTCCTTCTAATTCGAATGTGTTCTTGAGTCTTACGTTTAAGCTTATATTTGAATTTCCTGCCAGACAGTTTGGAAGAATTGCAGTTAAGGTATTTTTTTGCATTTATTATGGTTTTACCGATAGTTCCTATTAATAATGGTGGTCTAAAGATAAATCAAAATAGTCTAATAGGTCGGGCACTTTGGATGAATTTGTTGGCGAGTAGGTTGGAGAGTTTGTTGATAGAAAAAAGTATCTTTTTTTTGTATTCGTCCTATTCGTTAATCAAGGTATGACCGTATTTTATTAACTTCTAATTTTAATTTTTTCTGTAATTTTCGTGTATATTCTAAGTGAAGCTAATGTTAAACGTAAGGCGCTATAATTTTTACATTTCCTAACGATGTCTTTGTTACCTAATGGTATAACTGTGTTCTCCGGGATCGTTTTATTTTCCCAAGCGTTTATTGCTTTACTGTCTCAAGCTGGATATTCTTATATTTAGAATGCTTTAAATATTTCGGATGATGAATGAGCTAATTTACGCCGCGGCGTACTGACTTTTGCATACTAAATAAATCAGTTAGTTCTAGTTTGCACCAAAATCTAAATGTGTTGCTTTTTGGCAAATTACTCATTTTCTGCTGTTTTTATCTTACTTTATTATTTGAGAAATAGTTAACAGTCCGACATTTTTATCTTAAAACTCTTGAAGATCCAACATTTTAGCATCTATCCCAAAAATTATAGACTTTCTTTTCTCAGTATGTATATCTTACATTTTGAACAACTGCAACTTATATTAATAAGTAACTTTTTGCATTTATTACGGCCTATAACAATAAGATTTGATTACATATTGATTTGGCAGTAAAAACTTGCTTTTCCTTAAAATGTAAGCTAGATTCGTTAAACTAGCAAGTTTTTTAACACTTGATGTGTATTTAGCTTTGCCTTTTTATTTTTTAAACAAAATATCATTTTTGCATTTTTAAATTACCTATTTTTTAATTTAATAGGCTACCGATAATTAAAGAAATATATCTCGCTCTGTTAGCACATATACCATCCATAAAGTAAACCAAAAAATATATAAATAATTAACACTTGCCTTGTCCCATAATAATAATAATACATATGATACATAAATTCTTACATCAAACCAGAATTTGACTGGAAATGTAAAAATGGCGATAACAAATTAAATATTTTTTATTCATACCATAAATATTCTCAAATAATTTTTTTAAATAAAGGAAAGGTGGCCACACACCGGTAAACTGTATCGACATACAGGCCAAACTAAATGAGGGGCAACCAGGGGCAACTTACAAGTATTGGATTTAATGGCCCTGGTTGTAATAACTTTTGAAGATGGAAGCGGGTCTCTCAAAAAGAAAAAACTGTAAGTGAAGGTGGAAATCGAGGAGATTGGAACAGCTTCACTTATGGAACCTGATGGCGGCAGCGATGGACGCTACAACCGGCAATCAGTACCGCGATACAGAAGGCAACGGAAAACCACTGTATTATTGTTCCAAGAAAATTACATGGCAGCACGAAACTTAATTACGGCCCCCAGTCCTCGGCAGGTTTTAAGTAACCAGGGGGTGCTAAGAATCCCTGAGTAGAAAAATATTAATTCAACCATTAAAATAGGCACATGGAACGTCCGTAGCCTATATTCACCTGGAAAATTAGCAAATCTCATCCAGGAGATGAAAAGAATAAATTTACAAATTTTAGGAACCAGTGAAGTACGATGGCCTGATTCCGGAATTCTAAGATCTGATGACAAAACCATATATTACTCAGGAAATCAAGACAAACATACAAATGGAGTAGCAATTGTAATAGACAGTAAACTAAAGCAACATGTCCAAAATTTTATACCATACTCTGACAGAGTCATGCTCTTACAGTTGAACGGCAATCCTGTCAACATAAACATCATTCAAGTATACGCTCCAACAACGGAAAGATCTAATGCTGAAGTTGAAGAATTTTACTCGCAAATCAGAGACATGACACGTTTGACAAAAAAACAAGATATAAACATCATAATGGGTGATCTGAACGCAAAATTGGAAGTGGGAAGTCAATGACATTGTAGGTAAATACAGCATAGGAGAAAGAAACGAACGAGGAGATCGGCTAATCCAATTCTGCCAAGAGGAAAATTACGTAATAAGCAACTCATGGTTCAAAATGCCAATTCGCAGACTATATACTTGGACTTCTCCTCAAAACAGGAAGGACAACATAGTTAGAAATCAAATCGACTATGTGCTTATAAATAAAAGATATAGTAGCAATATACTAAGTGCCAAGACATACCCGGGCACAGACATTGGATCAGATCATAACCCCATAATCATCAAAATGCGAGTCAGACTGACAAAAATTATCAAGAAGAAGAAAACAAACAAAAAACTAAACGTGGATAAACTCCGAAATGCAGAAACAAAAATACAAGTAATAAATAATATAAATAAAGAAATAGCAAGTTTGATAAGTGATGGCTCACAAACAACAGGGAGCACACAAGAAGATATTGATGATTTATTGCAAAAATTGAAAACAACGATACACACAGTTGCAAATGAAAGTCTGAAATTCAAAGGAGAAGAGAACTTTAAACAGAAGTGGACGACGAAAGAAATATTAGACCTAATGGATAGACGGAGAATTGTCAAAAGTAACAATGAAACAGAATACAAACAAATAAATAGAATTATACAAATTAAGATTAAAGAAGCAAAAGAAAAATGGATGTGCGACAGATGTACAGAAATAGAAAGCTTGAACGAATAACACAACATGTTTGGTTTATATAAGAAAATAAAAGAAGTTGTCGGCACCAACAGAAAGAAAACATAAATGATGATAAGAGATGACAGCAACAAAATAATAATGGACGAAACTGAGAAAATAAGAATATATAGAAAAATTGTTTGACGACGAGAGACCAGAAACAATTATACAAAACAGAGGAGAAGAACAAAAAGGACCCACAATTCTAAAGCGAGAAGTAGAGAATGCAATACACCAAATAAAAATAGGAAAAACCCCAGGACCGGATAACATATATATGGAACTAATTAAACTAATAAACGAAGACAACCTAAAGATACTAGCTGATTTGTATAATAAAATATATGAAACGGGTAACATTCCAAATGACTGGTTGGAATCAACATTTATTACTTTGCCTAAGAATGCAAATGCGAAATCTTGCAATGATTACAGATTAATAAGTCTCATGAGCCATGCCCTTAAAATACTCTTGAAGATAAAGCAAAACCGAATATATAGAAAATTTGAAGAAGTAGTGAGTGACAACCAATTCGGCTTCAGAAATGGAATGGGAACGCGTGAAGCTCTCTTCTGCATACAAGTAATGATGCAGAAATGTAGAGATCAGAAAAAAGATGTGTATCTGTGCTTTCTCGATTATGAGAAAGCATTTGATAAAGTAAGACACATCAAACTCATAGAATGTTTGGAAAACATTGGCTTAGACGAAAGAGACATAAAACTAATCAAAAATCTTTATTGGAACCAACGTGCTAAAGTAATGGTAGAAGACACTGAAACAAACAAAGTAGAAATTAAACGCGGGTACGTCAAGGCTGCATACTGTCCCCAATGTTATTTAATCTCTATTCAGAAGGAGTTTTCAGAACGCCTTACACAACTGCAATTTAGGAATAAAATAAACGGGGAAACGATAAATAACATAAGATACGCGGATGACAGCGTACTAATAGCAGACAACCCCAGAGCATTACAACAGCTAATTCACAAAGTACACGAAGCAAGTTTACAAATGGGCCTAACAATCAATACTAAGAAAACAAAAGTCATGCAAGTGAGTAAAAATCCGAGGGGTATAAATTTTACAATTGATGGCAACGCTTTAGAAGAAGTTGGAAAATTCAAATATTTAGGTTGCTGGTTAAACTCAGATCTAAACTCAAATATAGAAATAAAGAGTAGAATAGAAATAGCTAGGCAAGGATTTATAAAAATGAAAACACTCCTGACAAATAAAAATCTAAATTTACAAATCAGATGGAGAATGGTAAAGAGTTATATATGGACACTAAATAAACACGAGATAGACAAACTGCAAGCCTTTGAAATGTGGTTGATGAGACGAATACTTAAAATCCCATGGACAGCCAGGATTACAAACCAAGAGGTACTACAAAGAATGAACTGTAATAGAGAAATTATAACTACCATAAAAAAAAAGAAAAACCGCCTACTTGGGACACCTAACAACAAATGAAAAATATAACCTACCCCAACTTATCATACAGGGTAAGGTTGAAGGCAAACGCGGAAGGGGTAGAAGGAAAACTTCTTGGCTTAAGAATATAAGGCAGTGGACAGCCATGAATGTTCAACAAATATTTAGAGCAGCTGCAGAAAGAAAAACATTTGCCAATGTAATCGCCAACCTCTATTAAGAGAAGGCACGACAAGAAGAAGAAGAAAGGTGGTAAAAAAAGTTTTGATTCAAAAGGGTCTAATAAATATCAGCTTGGATACATTGCAAATTTTAACCGCAGCCTCGATGTCATTTTTCATACAAAAACTAATCTAATTATAATTAATAACAATTAATGTCTTCTTATTTGTTTAATAAATTTATCTATTATAATAAATAGTGCATACTTTTAAGTTTATTTTAATTTGCTATTAATAATATAGGACCAAGAGGATAGATACATCGAATTTAGAAATTATAGCAAAAGAATCAATATTCAAGAAACAAGATTTAGAGAAGTTTACATGAAAAAAATTAATGCGAAAACAAAAAATACATAATAATTAAAATAATAAGGACAACAAAATTAAAGAGAGCCCACAGATAAAAACTGTAAAACTCGTGTGGGTGATACAGTAAAGAATATAAAAATACTTGGAAAATTAATGCAAGAGAAACAAAAATTAATTATATAGACTAGATGGAAAGAGAAGAGAATAATGTGTCCTAGAAATAAAATAATTGTAAGATTGCTACAAGAAGCGAGCAAAACTTAATAAGCATTACATCTTTAAAGACAAATACAAGGAGTTTATTATTTAAATTTTTTTTCACACAAAATCTATTAATTTTATGTATCGCATAAATAAAGTAAAACAAAATTCTTTATCTTTCTCTCTGTTTCTTTTCTATTTTTAGGTTACCCATGTTCTTTTTTACGCTTTTGCCTATGGCGTTTCAGTTTCTGCAGCTGTGGAAACCCAATTTTCTAACCATCTCTAATGCTCTAGACTTTAATCTCTTCTTTTTGACCTTAGGTTTCTTGTTATTTTGTTTAATCTGTTGTCTCTTTAAACATGGTTATTCTGCTGTTTGCATTTTTTCCTGACTAATTTCATAATATCGGTTATATTAATTTCTTAGGGTTTTATTTTTATACTATTTTTTTTATTCTTCCAGTATCATTTCTAATGAATTTAGTTCTGTGGTTCAAAGTAGTTCTTTCGATTCTTAGCTATTTATGTTTCTTCTTTAGGACTTGATGTTTGATTTCGTGGTAGTCATGTGGGCCAGTTGATATCTCTACCCCTTTGCGATTTTTAATTTACATCCAGTGCGCTGTTTTGATACTATCGATGGTTTTGTCTTTTCGATATAGTTCCATATGATACATTTCAGCAATGTTAGAAAACTTGAACAGAAGTGTCTGTACGATATTCTCAGGGTCTGCTGGCTGTAGTGCATTGTTCGCGTAACATAAAGTGGTTATGATTTTGTTGCCTATGTTATATCTAGGCATGTTCTTTATATTATTGATTATGTTGTCTATCATTGTCTTAAAAAATGTTAGACTTAATGAATCCTCTTAGCAAAGTTGTGCATTTAATTGTGTTAATTAAGCCCCATCTGGTTTGGTCTCTCCTTCTCGTTTTTGTGTTGACATCTAAAAATATTATTAACTGTGCTGGTACGTCTTATCCTGTGGCACTGCTACTACGTCATCGAGTTGACCCAATCAAACGACTTTTTTAAGTTCTCAAAACACGTAAAGGGATTTGTACGTTGAATTCCATCGCCTTATCCATTAACTAATGGACCGCACATACATATAGCGCCAGTTCTTGATCTTTTTTCACTAAATACTGTTGTTTATAGTTAAATATAGCTAAAGTTTATCTTAGATCACCTTTGTAAACAGTTTTTGTATTAAAAATAATAATGCTATTCCCCTTTAATTTTCGAGGTTGTCTTTACCTATTTCTTAAAGATAGATATGGTCATAATAGTCTTTTGTTCCAGCAGTATCTTGTCGTGTTTTATTATGATATTGAAGAGTTAGCTTAATTCTTCCTCTATAATTCAACAACTCATTTCTTATTCCGTCGATTCTGAGGGCTGTTCTATATTTGAGTGCTTCTAGTTTCTTTTCATTGATATTTTTCTAAGACATGCTTGTTTTCTTTATGTAAATTTTTAAAGTAGTTTTTCAATTGTTTATTATCAATAGTGTTTACTTTGATGCTATAGTTCTCATCCAATTTCCTGTTTCTCGGCATTCTCCATATTTTCTTTAGTCTCATAGGCCGATATACGCCTAGTCTTATATTTTATTTGCCATTTTCAAATTTCTAATCTTCTCTGTCTTCCAGGATTTTTGTTGTCTTGTGGCATATAAATGATTCTTTTCCTTATTTGTGACTTTCTTTACCTCTTGCATGAACCAAAGGGTTTTATTGTGTGGTAAGTACGATTTGATTCTTTTTTACCTATAGCTTTCTCGGCAACCGCGATAAAATTTGCTTTCTAGTTGCATTGACGCTGCTTTGGATTCTCGTTTTTGATATTTTGATTTTGGCTTTTATTTTGGTTAATGCTTAGCAAGTAATTGTCACTTTTGATGTTTGCTAAATTGCAATATTTTGAATGCATTATATTTTCTGTTAGTTATGACGTAATCAATGACAGATTTTTGACCATGTACATTGCTCAAAGTGTATTTGTGCATAAAATTAATTTATAAAACGCCGTGTTAATTTTTAAGTAGTTTTAGTCACAAAAGTTGGTTATCAAATCTTTATTTTCATTAATAATGTCTTCATGGGATAAAATTTGTGTAACGTTACATTTTGCTTTTATATTTTTTAAATGCATAATAAAAACGTTGTCTTATTTTTGATGTTTGTTAACAAAGCATTTCAAAGAAATGTTGCGTACCTAAAGTGTATAAATATTTAGAGTATATGTACAAATACATGGATATACAGACAACTTATATTAATAAGCAATTTCGTTGCTTCTACTTCCTAAGAAGTCAATCACATCGATAACTGAAAAAATATCTTCTAATTATTTTCTCGTCGATCAATTTATTTAATGACATTTATAATTTTTAATACGAAACGCTGTTGGCTTAAAAATGTCAAGCGGAAATTAACGTTGACAGGCAATGTATGTGCATTTTTGCTTGTTTCGTGCAAACTTCATGCAAAAACAGTCTGGTTTGCGAGTATGTAAATTCGGGAACTCGAACGCCCGAACGGGCGCGCAAAAAGGTTGGCATTTATTTTAACCAGTTTTAAGGCAAATAGAGTAGATGCAGTTTAAAATTGCATATTAAAGGATTCGTGGAAGTTGAACCGGCCACCGCATAACCTATGTAAGTGCTCCCCACCCCACCCGCCTGCTCCGCAGCCGACCCAAGAAACCCACCATGCACATGGCGTGCACTTCCAGAGTTTGTTTTGCATAATGTTACCCCTGGGCAAGCATCTCATTGTGGAGCGGGCTCCTTGGCATTTTTGCGGGGCCGATTCTTTGTCCGCGGCGCTTCTTGCAAATTTTTGTATTTATTGGCTGTGGTTCCGGTACGCTTCCGCTGTTTTGTGCCGAGATAGAGCTGAGGGCGCTCCATTAGAATAAAACTTCTTAATTGTCATATTTATGGTAATTTTCAGCTTTGTGCAAGGATCCGCTTTGCTCGGCTTGTAGGAAACGTTAGAAAGTATTTTGCATGAGAATCTACCCGAAACACCTTGTCGCGCTGCGAATAATACTCCGCTAAACTTCCAGAGTTACTGCCATCCTGCAGCCGAGCGGGGGCGCTCGAATGAGGGTATTGCAAAAATTGCTTTTGTTCCCCAACGTAGCGGTAGGCGGTTTCTAAGCAAAAGACAAAGCGCCCGATAAGCCAAAGACTGCTGTGTAATCTAAAAATAAGTATAAATAGATCCTCGCGATTTGTTTCGATTTCCATCCACCTTATGCCTGCATTTACTCTTTGCTTCTTCTAATGCTTTTCTTCGAAAAGCTGACGCAATAACATAAAAATCATTTACTTAACTTATTGATATTGTTGAAGCAATAATCGTGATAAAGATATGTTTCAAGAAATATTAATCTTAATGCAAGCATAAATACAGGATGGCGCGGACCCAACTGACATTTTTCAACTAGTCATTTATTATATACGGAAACAGGGAAAAAATAAATGTATAAATACGACCAAGTATGCTATTTATTTACCACCGATTACAAGTTAATTTTTTAAAAACCACATTAGGCAGATGGCCTCCGTTTACATCAATGCATTGTTGTTCTTAAAGTTGTACACCCGCCTCCGTAGGTCTTCATCAATGGCTTGCCTAAGTTCTTGAATACTTATGATACACCTCTAGAACACACGATCTTTCAGGAACCCCTACAGGAAAAAGTCTGGTATACTGAGGTTGGGCGACCAAACTGGTCAAGCGATTTCGCCAAAACGAGAGATAACAGTTCCGAACATTCTACAAACTACAGCCATACTGTTTCGCGCGGTGTGGGCTGTTGCTCCATCTTGCTGGAAATATAGGTTTTTACGGTCAATGCCAAGCTATCGTCACTTCTGTTCAACAAAGCCTTTCAACATAGTCACATAACGTTCTGAATCAACGGTCACTGTTTGTTCATTGTCGTTTTCAAAGAAATACGGGCCTACAATTCCGAAAGCACCGACTCCACACCAAACCGCCACTTTAAGAGAATGCAAGGGCTTTTCATGCAGTTCCTTAGGATTTACTGATGACCAGTATCGCATGTTCTGTTTGTTTGCCCAGTCAGAAACAGGAAAACGTGCTTCGTCGGTCATTAGCAAATTATTCAGAATGTCTGGGTTTTCCCGTAACAGACTTGCTTCCTTGCCTCTTTCGTTAATTTGTTGCACAACTTGTAGTTTGTAAGGGTAAAATTTTATCTCTTTTAGAATTCTCCTACTGATGCCTAAAATGCAAGATTGCTGGCGCGTCAAACAGCAAGGACTGCGTTCAACAGCTTTCCTCACTGTCTGCAGGTTCTCTGGTATCTGTACTGTTCTCACGTTACCAGTTTCTTCAATTTTTTTATCCAAGCTAATATAGTATTGCGAGACGATACGTGACCATGTCGACCAATATTGAACTGTCGTCGATAGACACTTTCGTGACTGAATTTGATTTGTAATAACTATGAACACAGGTAACACGTTGCACATTTCAAGCTTCCATTGCGACTGATATACCGCGGCGGCGCACGTATAGAAATGACGTCCTCTCCTCTACCATTCCCCCTCTAGCCAACCACGACAAGCTATCGCGGCGGCGCACTATTCAGATTTGAAATTTGTCAAGTTAGCCCTGCGCCACCCTGTGCAATTAAAATTATAGTGAATAAAAAGGAGCGGTGCCATCTACAGAGCGATCCACACTGAAGTTTAGAATTTGAATAGTGCGATGTTCTGTGAAAGTTAGATTTCTACAACATCTCAACACACTGTAAAGTCGTGTGCAACAACCACAGTATTCGACGCCAGAATTGCATCATTATCATTTAAGTTTATTGTAAAAGCGGGTTATTGGGTGTGAAGCTCATTTTTTTAGTTGCTTTGTAAATCGTCAAAATTGTTGCATTTGGGATAGTAAAGATCTAATTGCTATTTAAGAAAAGGTAATGCACACACAGAAATATACTTTTTTGAGGACAAAACTGGTAACTCTGTTAATAGCAGCTGTGTGCATTATAAGAAGCGGCTAAACAACTTTTTTTCAATAAAACTGTCGATTTGAACTAAAATAGCATATTGTTTCAACAAAATGGAGCCACATATCATATAGCACTTTACAATAAAAAATTTCCTAGTCGTGTTATTTCACAGAGAGGTAATGTCGATTGACCACTGCAGTCTTGGAATCTAACCCCAACAGATTATTTCCTTAAAGCTATTTGAAAAAAAAGTTTATGCCAAACAAACCTTTAAATAGATCTGCATTTATAAAAAAAAACATTATAAAAAACTTCTCTAAAATGGTGGCATGTCACTGGAGACGTGGAGGGCATTTTCTCGACATCATATTTTATATGTAACCGCCGAGTCTATACCCTGGCCAATATTTTGTATTTTTTTCACGAAAAACTTTTTAAAGTTTAATTTGCATTATCCTATATTTCCATTGTTACATCAAAGGAGAACAGATAAAACATAAATTTCGTAGGTTTATTGATAAGGTACGAAAATTTTTTAATTTCATAATAAAATACAGTTAATGTACCGACTATTTCTGTTTAACATCTTTATAATAGTTTTTTTCGCTTGTTTTTTTAATATTTACAATATAATTATGTTTTGATTGTAAAAAAAAAGGATTAAACGAAAAATATTCTAAAAAAATAACGTTAGAAGCACGATACAAGTTAATTTAAGACTGTCATAAAATAAAAAAGCATAATCTTTGATTTTATAACGCTAGTCTCTTGCGGTAGTTAATTCTCTCACTTCTATTATTCTTATGCAACCATTGCTTTAAATTGACATCCTATGCTTTTTAAAAAATGAATTTGTACGTAAAGGAAACGTATGTATCAAAATGAAAGCAAAACAATGCATAATTTTTAATTTATATAATTTCACTTTTTGCTACTAGGTCACAAGTTATACAATTTCGTTTTACGCCTAAATAGATAAACAATTTTTTATATATATATACAACTTTCTAAATAATTTAGTGTATAAAAGAGATAATCAAATAACAACTGAATTATTTGTGGTACAACAAAGAAAATTAATTTTGTCCGTTTCCAACCATCACAAATAACGGAAGTATGAAAAGCATTTTTAATTTAGCTACTTTATGAAGTTATGTAGCAAACTCGATTTGTGCGATTCGTTGTTTACTTCCACTTACTAATTAGCCCAAAATGCTTGCCATTTCTATAGTTGGCTACCAACCAATTAACTAAAGTGCTAATCCTAATATTGGTTACGAGGGTTAATCAAGTATCACTCAGACTTTTTTCTAACTTGTTGAATTACTAAAATTTAAATATACAATTTTACATAAGTTACACAAATTAATAGCACATGTTTCTAAAGAATTGATAACTTTTTGATGCCGCTTTTATCAAATGAATGTAATTGTAGTGCTAGTCAATCCGATAGCAACATTGTCGTTAATTGGTTGTGTCTCCTAAGTGCTGCTTTTAAAGATCCAAACAAATGACAATCGCAGGAAGATAAAACTATACCAAGAGCTGTGTTTCGGTGTAGTACAGAACAAATCCTCAAATTATTGTCGAGTTGTATGTCAACATGTATAATAACATCTCAAATTGCATGATCATTGGCATAGCTTATTTCTACTTTAAAAACAATTTTAGAAACCATCAGACGGCGGTCGTCATCGAAGATGCGGAGGAATAATGCCAATATTCTCCCTATTAACGCTGGTATTCGAGTAATATCCGTTATCTGTATTTTTTAACTGTTTTTGCCTTTTTGATTTTGAGTCTTTTTAATGCTGTGCCTTAAGTTTTCTCAAAATTTTAAAGGCCTATACTTTTACTGTCAAAGGACTTTAATATGTTACGCAATGAACTAAACTACTTCTTATTCTGATTAAATAAAAGGTAGTGCAATGTTTTTACAAGAGGAATTCTCTTTAGACATTTCTACCTACAACGCTGGGAAGCCGCGCCACTCTCTGTTTATCACACTGTGCTTAAATAAGAAATTCCAACTTGCACTTGATTTAGTCATCTATATATAAGAAATGTATTGTTAAAAAATTTGTTACATCCACTTGATAGGGGCGAAAATTGAAAAATATAAATAGAGAAGAGTTTTCAAAATACATTCACACGCAATATTATCTTATTACTTATAGTTGAAGACGCAAGAAGTAGAAATGTGGCGCTTTTCGATATCAAAAAATAACGTACCTACAAAATAATAAAATAAATCTTCTATAAGGTGCCTATGAGAACATTGAATTATATAAATTTAAAGTCTCACGCGCTCTATTGCCTGTTTTTTAGCTAAGACATACTTGGTCCACAACTCTTTCAGGGAGGCCTAGCTCCATAGAGTCTACCGTTACACCTCTTTTTCTTTAATGCTCTCTACCATTCGTGAGAAGTATCGCCGTACTTTCATGGAGTTGCATGAGCTTTAATGTTAAAAGTAGCACTAAACTGTAAATGACTCTTAATTTGTCATTGCCTACATTTTAGATTTATTGCTAAAATAATTAGTAACGAGAGTATCTTTGTTGTCCTTTTTCGTTTTTAGGAAACAAAATCTTTTTTTCTACTGGACATTTTATTACTTGTTCCGACATACTATCGGCTTTTTCTCGCTTTTTCTCTACATTTCCTTCTATGGAAGCCCTCTCGAATTTTTTGTAACGTCTTCGTATTTCTAAAGTGTTCTCTTAAAGTTTATTCTGCAGGTGAGTTTAAACACTTGTCTTTTTGGCACTAACTGCGACATGAATTCATCTTTAAGAACTTTAAAAAATCTAATTGTACACGATAAGCTTTTACCAGTTGATTCAACGCGTTGATTTTCTCGTACGTTGAAACTTCAACTTTTTAATTTCGTATCAAGTTTCTGTTTGCGACGAGACCCTGTAAGTCTTCAGCCACCACAATTTTTTGCAACCTATAATTTTTTTCTCCAATTCTAAATGATTGTGATAGGTTTATCCAGCAATCATTTGCATCCTCTTTTAGATTTTTGGAATACTCTGCTGCACATTCTTCGGTCTTTTCCGTATTTATACACCTGTCATTTTGCGCTTATCTTTTGTCCTCCAAAAGTTTCAGATTTTTTGCTTGTTTTTAAATTGCGATATTGCCTTTTAGCCTTAAGCTAATTTATTGCATTTTATTTCCTAGTGTTCTATTAAACTGTTGGATTATTATGCATCTATTTTTGTCTCTTAAACTTTTTTTCGATTCAACTATCAAATATCTGAAATATTTTCCACGTTTGGTTCTTCTTTTAAGTTTTCGAAACTTTCTTTTATATTGGCTTATATTTTCCTAATTACATTTTCAATATTTCGGAGCATTTCATTCTAGAACCTGTTTTTACATTTACTCTCACAAAGTTTTAATGCGCCACAAGGGCTTCAAATAGATATGCTTCTAAATTCTCATCTTAAATGACCAGAGTCTATTCTAGTTTTTTTTTGTAGTATAGTATTACTCTCTATCGTTTCCAAATTTTGCCTTTTTACTAATATGACAATTTAATTGCATAAAACTTTTTAACACTACTGTAGGATAAATGTCACTTGTAATGGAAATTATAACGATTTCAATTTCTAAATTTGGTTACTTATTTTTACTTTATACTTAGTTCGTAACATGCAATTACTAATTACTTCTACAGTTAGATAACAAGTAATTAAGTCGTACACTATTACTATTGCTAGTTATTTTTATATACTGATCTGCGTTGCTGGGAATTGAGATCATAACTCGAACTGTAGCTAACTGCAACTATTTTCTGGTTACGGCTTATATAACA
The DNA here is from genome assembly GCA_036346155.1 of Sinelater perroti. Classification (NCBI taxonomy): domain Eukaryota; kingdom Metazoa; phylum Arthropoda; class Insecta; order Coleoptera; family Elateridae; genus Sinelater; species Sinelater perroti. Next base: position 6,753,037 of record JARFIY010000231.1, read on the forward strand.
GATTTATATAAAGAAATAAACAACACGTAACTCTCAATAAGTTTAGAGTTTACCAAGTAATTGCATATTGCACATCTGTAATATATAACAAGACTCTTAAGAAGGACGTGACATACAACTATGGTGTAAAATTGTTTGAATATGTATAACTAATAATAAAAAATTGCAAAATTAGGAAAGTCAATATAACAAAATTGCAAGTAAGATATTATTTTTTAACAATCTTATCACTACTATATGACAATTTTCAGTTCTTGAGAGTAATGCTCCAGATGCTTTTCCGACAAGTTTTGTTTTCAATGATGCAAACTACATTCTGCAGAATAAAATTAAAGATTAAACAAATAAATCTGGTAAACAAAGGGTCTGTACTAAAATTATCGAGTCAATCTTAATACAATAAATTTCCTTGTGCGTCCGCAATGTAATTTGTCACCAGATGAGAGTGGACCGAAATGCGCATATGTGAATGAAGATTACTTTAGTGACCAGGCAGCTAGGAGTGAACACATGTAGTATGTGATCGTTGCATTTGCAACGAGTGAACGAGTAGAGCAGCAGAACTGCATCAAACATTATGCGCAGCTGAAACGTTTGTCATCAAAAGCATTTATAATGATTAAGAAAACTGCCGTGAAACTTTTTAAAAAAATGTCTGGGAATCTGTTGAAAGCGATCTACGTTCTGGAAGACTAGCAATGAGCACAAGGTGTTAAGTGTGTGTAAGCTACAGTCTACAATGTTTGGCGACTGTATGAAATTTTAACAAAGAATATTACCGTGAAGTGTGTTAAGAAAAAATTCGTTTCGTAGCTAATGTCGCCAGAGTAGAAGAAACATTACTTTGCCGTTGTAAGTGACAACCAATAGAGCACATTACCTTAAAAATGTTATAACTTGAGCGAAAACGTAGATCTACTACTACGATTTAGAAATATAGAAGTGTACGAGATTCCAAGGTGCTTACTGTGCAGAGGACTGAAGCTAAGTGTAATTTTTTAAATTTTGTATCGAGCTATTGACCTTTTTTCAAAAATGTATATATGAGCAATTAAGGGTTAGTAGCATGTTATAGTGTTTAGACCAGCTTATATAGATTATGTCTTAATTATTTGCAATAATGTTACAAACAATTATTTTAGAACAAAAATAAAATTCAAATATTTTATTGTAATTGCGCTAAGCAGTAAAATATATAAATTACTGAGAACATTTGGATTGTTATTTAGATCTACTGAAAGGGCTAAATTTAGCTTAATTCTACTACTACCAATCACAAAGGTGGGTAGTGGGGGTGCTGAATGTGGTTGATCAAGAACAACAAACAGTAAAGGAATAAAAAGTTTGAGAATTATAAGAATAAAACAAAGCAAAAAAACAAAGACCTGAAAAGAGGTGTTTAAGAAAACTTTATATAATAATATAATAAACTTTTACACTAAACTTAAAAGTAGAGGTTACATATTCAGTTTAAAAGAGACTAAATGGATTTCATTTGTCAATGTTTTATTGCCTTGTAGGTGCATATGTGGATCAGGTAAATATATTTCATATTTAAGGTGGCCACATCAAACGAATTAAGAAGCAGCAGTGAACATATGTGCATACGTGTAGTTTGTAATATTTACAATAATTTTTACTTTATATATAGAAGCTTTTCAGTTAATTTTTAAAGTTAACACAGATACTGTGAAGGATGCAATAGGCAAAGATGAATCCTTCCTGACACAAAGGCCATATACTCTGGACAACTTCAGAAACTACTAGAAAAAAGCCCATATGACCTTTAATTCAGACAAATAATAGGTCTAGTAAAAGAAATCCATTATTTTTCCAATAGATGGCTTTAATAAATTGTATCTCGCGCTCTAAAAGTCCGATCGGTTTACACTAAATGGCGTTAGAAAGCTGACATTTCGTATTAAAAAACCTATTTAACGGTTTTGTGAATGCTTGACTCAGTTTTGTTTGAGCTCACGTCAAAGATGGAAAACCAGCAAAGAGAAAATACGCTATGTTTTACAGTTTCTCTTCGATAAAGGTAAAAACGCAAGCCAGGCGCTGAAAATGTGAATAGCGTTTATGGTTATGATACTGCAACAGCTAACAGTTTTGGTTTCGTCAATTTCGTTGCGGTACTTTCGATGTCAAAGGTGCACCACGCTCTGGAAGACCAATTGTCGAAAATGTGGATAAAATCATGGAAATGGTCGAGTCCGACCGTCACATAAGCACTGTTTCTATTGCCCAGAAGCTAAAAATTGCATAAAAAATCGTTTGGAACTATTTAAAAAATGCTGGATACAAAAAGAAGCTGGATGTATGGGTGCCACACGAGTTAAGGCAAAAAACCTCATGGACCGAATCTCCATCTATGAATCGCTGCTGAATCGCAACAAAATTGACCCGTTTCTGAAGCGGATGGTGACTGGTGATAAAAAATGGATCACTTAGAACAACTTCAAGCGAAAACGGTCGTGGTCGAAGCGTGGTGAGCCAGCGCAAACGGTGGCCAAGCCAGGATTGACGGCCAGGAAGGTTTTTCTGTGAGTTTGGTGGTATCGGCAAGGAATCATATGCTCCCCTATGGTCAAACTCTTAATTTAAACCTATACTGTGAACAATTGGACCGTCTGAAGGAAGCAATCGCCCAGAAGCAGCCAACTTTGGCCACTAGGACAGGAATTATGTTTTATCAAGACAACCCCAAGCCACACACGTCGATAGCGACTCGCCAGAAGCCCCGGGAGCTTGATTATGAGATTCTTATGCATTCACCTTATAGCTCGAACCTGGAACCAAGTGATTACCACCTGCTCCTGTCCATGGCGAACTATTTTACTGATGAAAAATTCGCCTCAAGAGACTCTTGTGAAAATCGACTCTCCCAGTTTTTTGCCAATAGAGACAAGGCCTTCTATGAGAGAGGCATAATGGCAACAAGTTATCAAACAAATTTTGACCTAAATCGGTTCATTCTAAGTATGTTAAATAAAGCTTTCAATTTCATGCCAAAATAATGGATTTCTTTTTACTAGACCTATTATATGTGAATACAAACAATCGTCTTAAATATATGTAATGATGATATTTGCACTGGTTGTTATGAATCACCGTTATTAGACCTATCCTATTATCCGTCACCTAGAAGAAATTTTAGTCTCTGGTAATGCCACTTAAATGTGAAATTTTTATAAATAAAGGTATTATAGCCTGAAATAAAATATTTAAAAAAATTGTAAATGTGCAATTCTGGAACTATTTTGATAGAAGTTGGAAAATGGTTATACCCCCACATATGTAGATTTAGAATACTACGTCCATGCCAGTCACATCCTAAAGTATGAGAAACATATTTAACAGACTAATTTTTGTTCAGAAACCACGCAAGTTGTGATGTTATAGGAAGTTTTTCCAGATAACACTGTATTTAGTAACTCATCTCCAAGCACTGGCGTTTTATTTTACTTTAAAAACTGGCAAAATAAGCTGAAATATTAATGATCTGTTAAGCAATATCCAATTTAGAATTTATGCAACTCAAGCTAACGTAAAATATTCTCTTAAAACACTTGCGCAGCTACTTGCGGTCACTGGCAGCAATGGCGCGATTGCACCATGATTTGAATTTAAATTTGAGCTAACATTTGTATTTATTGTGAACCTATTTAGTAATTTCAATGACATTTATAATGTTATTGCTAGTTTTTGTTTTGCCGTATATGACATATATTGCGTGCCTTGACTATTTCTTTGCACTTATAAAAGGTGTTTCTTTAAGCCCGATAGAACTTACGAAAGGGTTAACTGACAAACGAACTGTCATACTGCTCTCACTTTTTGGCATTTATGATCAGTATACTCTGGCAAATCATCATGAATAGATTGACGCTTGAACAACGCTACCGAATTATCCAGATTTACTTTGAAAATCAGTCACCGATTCGCGCAACTTATAGACGACTTCGTGATTTTTATGGCGCACATAATCTTCCGTCGAACTGTGGATATATTTCATACCACATATTCTGTAAATGATGCAATAAAACCAACATGTCGAAGGAATGTGCGTACTGAAGAGAACATCGCCGCTGTAAACGAAAGTGTGGAAGAAGATCCAAATTTATCGATTCATCGTCGGTCGCAGGAGTTGGGGCTCTGTTCGTCCACTACGTGGAAAGTTTTGCGCAAAGATCTTGGCCTACACCCGTATAAAATCCAGCTGGTGCAGGAATTAAAGCCACGAGACCATCATATGCGTCGTTTTTTCGCCGATTGGGCTCTAGAGCAGTTGGAAACTGACCCGATGTTTTATCGCAAAATTGTGTTTAGCGATGAGGCTCATTTTTGGCTTAACGGGTTTGTTAATAAACAAAATTACCGCATATGGAGTGAAACCAATCCACAACAGATACTACAGACTCCATTACCTCCAGAAAAGTGCACCGTTTGGTGCGGTTTACACGCTGGTGGCATCATCGGAGCTTATTTCTTCAAAAATGAAACCGGACCTCGCGTTACGGTCAATGGAGATCGTTACCGCACCATGATCAATGATTTTTGTTTGAAAGTATGGATGACATTGATCCGAAAGAGATGTGGTTTCAACAGGATGGCGCTACATGCCATACGGCGACCGCAACCATCGACTTATTGAAATCAAAATTTGACGATAAGTTGATTTCGAGAAATGGACATGTCAATTGGCCTCCAAGGTCGTGCTATTGGACACCTCTTGATTATTTCCTGTGGAGCCACGTGACGTCACTGGTTTATGCTGATAAACCAGCAACAATTGACACCTTGAAGGCCAACATTGATCATGTTATTCGTGACATACGGCCAGCAATGCTCGAAAAAGTGGTCCAAAATTGGACGTCCAGAATGCGCTTCGTCAAGAACAGCCGGGGTGTCCAAATGCCCGAAATCATTTTCAAATGTTAATGCCATGTATCGATCTTTCGAATAAAGAAATGTTTTTGATTAAAATTTAATTTTTTGTGTTATTTTTACAATTTCAAGCTCACCCTTTATAACTATTTGTGAATTTACTACAACCTAAATACTTATTTATAATCGCTTGTTAAAACATATTGAAAATCGCAACATACTACCCAAATTTTAATTTGGCTTTAGAAAAGGCCATTCAACAAGCCATCAGCTGTAGAAAATTAGCGAGCTTATTGAATGCGAGTTCATAATAAACAATATACTGCAGCAACTTTTCTCGATGTCACATCGAAAGTCTTGAAAAGAAAATCCCGGACATTGCGATGTCAAGACATCTTAGGAAATTTATTTTCTCTTTCCTAGACAATAGTCAAAGTCAATGCAACCCTGTCTGAAACCAAAAACAAACCCGAGCCGGTGTCCCACAAGGCAGCATTTTGGGTCTAGTCCAAGCTGACAATTCTAATGAAGCGTTACAAAATTGTAGAATGCAACTAACAAGTTTCGTCATAGTTCAAACGCTGAAACATTACAATAAACCTAGATAAATGTCAAACGAAAATCTTTACACTACAAAGATTTAACAGTTCTTCTTCCATGCATTAATGACAACAAAATATCTATTTCTAAAGTCACTGCTGTCAACTACCTGGAATATATTTTAATACCCGATTAAGTTGGAAATACCGTATAAACCAGAAGTTTACATAAAGTTATACTAGACTAAACCAAATATATCCGCTCATTAATCGCAAGTCAACCCTCAAAATTAAAAGCACTGCTTTACTATAAAAAACATTGCTAGGACCTCTTGCTTTATGCATCACCCGGTTGGTCAAATACTTCAAAAATCAACATACAGAAAATTCAACACTTCCAAAATATGGTGTTAAGAATTGAAGTGAACGCACTGTGGTATGTTTGTAATACACACCGGCATGAAGGGCTAGGCATCCAACCAATCGATCAATTTATTAAAAAATGTGTGGAAAAGTTTATCCTAAAACTCAAGTGCATGTAGAGGCACAGTTCATTATGAACTCTTTAAACCGAACATTCACACCAGACGTAAACTACTTCAGAACATACTATTAACAGCTCAAATAGACGATTAAATTAATACCAGTTAAGCTTACAGTCGCACAATGTTATAGTCGAAGTTATTATATTTTGTTTTCTTACTCATATAATGGGTAACAGATAATGTTTGTTGGTGTGGAAATAAATGAATTAAAAGAATTTATTATCTTAAACTTTCTTTAACATTTTATAGTTAGTGCTAGATGTTTTGAGGTTTATAAAAATTACTATTTCGTCTTCTACAATTTGGCAATTGACAGTTATTTTGAAATAATTTTATTAGTGACCTGCGTAACTTGATTGAAAATGCTCTATTTTGCTCACTATTCTCAAAGACATTGTAAGTTTGTCTTCTTTTATAACAAAACGTCATATATCAAGCTGTTAGTATTAAATTATAGGTTTACAATACAATATTAGTGATTAGTTCTACAACGATTTAAAAATAAACTGCTGAATATTATACAGAATTTTTATTTTGATTAAGTGAAATTCTTGCGAGTAAATTATTTTTTACTTTTGCAATTTCCTTTACGATAGTTATTATAATAATGAACTGAAATTTTTATTAAAATAACAAACTCTGTTAAATTTAAGGTAAATTATAATATCCAACTTGCTACAAATTTAAAAATGTTTTTTGTTGCTCTATTCAAATTACTTTACATTTAATTATGGAAATTAAGATCTTCTTCGACAACTCCTAAAGTCTGTTATTTAATACAAGTTTTACTCGTGTTTTTAATCAATCGCTTTTTATAGGTTCCAATCTGTTAATGCTTTTATATCTAATTTCATATTAGATGATTTAAAAGTAAGCTTCATTGTGCTAACTGTACGGAATTTGCTAAAAAAAAGTATTTTATTTAGTTTGAGAAGGGACTGTTTTACGAGTCTTATTAGTTGTTCTGTGCGAATTGCTTTGTTCGTAGAGTAAACCACTTGACCTTTAATTGCAAATCGGAGGGGCCGTAACGTTTTTAAGAGGTTATTAAAGTTCCGGAGGATCCGGGCAGACGCGGAATTATTTGCAAACACCTTAATTCTTAGTCCTCCAGCGTTCCCGAGCGCGAACTGCAAAGCCGTCGAGCAAACAAGTGGAGGCTGCAATTGCTCCCTTTAACAAGCAATAAACGAGAACAGCCCCGTAAAATTATCCTTCTCGCACTCGTCTGGAATTAGCCTAACATGAATCTTCCCGACCTCTAACTGCGGCCGCGTAAACATCCCGTGTGGCGCAGCGCCGCTATACAATAACACTCGGCAGAGATAAAGGAAGCCGCGACATTCATTTCCGAGATCTCAGTGTGCTCTTTCGCGTAATTAATGTCGCTGCAGGACAATGGATTCGTTCTGGCTGCGTTTTGCTGAAAACGAATGCACTCGCCTCCAATTACTCCCACTAAATTAAACCGCTTGACGTTCCGGAGTTTAGAGGGAAAGAGCATACTTATTTTGCACCTTCTTTTTATGGCATTTAGTTTACGTTCAGTATATATAATTAATATGCATTTTAGTTGTTTGTACAATTTTTTTTTGTTTAAAGTTTTTTAGTACAATAGCAAATTCTTTTCATTCTTCCTTTTGTCTTTTTTATTACGCTATTTGTTTTATAAATTCTCGCATAATTAATATTCAAGTCTTTATTCTCTTATTACTTTTACTATTAATTAAATTAAATAATTATTTTATTTCTGGGTTACATTACGACTAATTGTCAATTACAATTTTGGGAAGTTTTGTTATTTTACTCTTGTGTAAGAACGTTTGAATTGGCACTCACCCATTTCATTCCCAAATCATTTAATAAAATTTCAGCAGCTACTTTTGTAATTTTGGTTAATGATTTTTAACTGTATGTAATAGTCTGTTGCATTGTTTTGATGTTTATAGTTTTACTTGTTGCAAGACCGCTAGGCACACGAGACTAATCCAACCCTACCCACTGCTAAACTGAAAGTCCACCTTACATACTCAATGTACCACCATCCTGTATAAATCACTGTTACGACCATTAATCCTCTATGGGTGTGTCATATGGGGCAACACATCCAAAACGAATCTTCGCAAAATCCAAGTATTCCAAAACTAAATCTTGAGAATTGCTGTCAACACTCCCTGGTTCATCACAAATCAACAGCTACACTACGAACTGGGTTTCCCCACAATTCAACAACATATAGCAAAACTTACTAAAAAATTTCATGCCAATCTCACCAACTGCAGTGGAGCAGCTTAGTTCTCACTGCGACAACGCGGCATCCACGCAAGGCTAAAATGATAACTACCCCAAGATATATTTCTCAGTGACTATAGTAATGATAATTAACACAAGTGACCGATTCTAAACCTAGTGCTCTCATAGTAAAAAATAAACAATAATAAAACTTTCTTGCGGTCATACTCATCGCTTATGCTATTCAATATATTTTATGTATTACTTACTAAGTTGTCAATGTCTTGTATAACAGTGTAAATTGTTGAACAGGCAAATTTCTAATAAAAAAGACCGCTAGGTCGAGGCAGGCCTTCAGTTAACTTGCCGCGTCGTCACTTTGAAATAAGGAAAATATTTTTGTTTTCAAAGGTTTTCTGAAGCAATTAACAAAAATTCACACATATTCTATATTTAATATAGTTACATAACATAAAGATTTTAAGAAGCTGCAAGTAGTAAGGCGCATAAAGCAATATCAGGATGAAACACTTCTCATAAGGTAACGCGATAAACCGACGACATTTTAAACTAAAGGTCTATAACAGACAGAAGATTATTGTTTGATACATTAAGAGAATTGAGAATATCAAACCACTTAAGTCATCAAGGATAAGAAAATATAGAAAAAGAAACTGACATTTGCAACTTATTAAAAAATCAGGTAAATCTCCAATAGAACAGGTCATTAAATAAGAAGACACGATTAACTATTTTTTATTGTTATAGTAAATAAAGTTATTAAAATTTAAGACAGGAAATCTCTAATAATACAAAAGTAGGGTATCAGAATTAAGAGATTACAAAGACAAAAATTTAGTGTATATCGATACAATAACGGGGTAAGTAATGCAAATAGTACTATAATTATAATTTGTGAAAATAGAAAATACAAAAATAAAGATAAATATAGATAAATGCAAATATATAACTGCATAGGGGTATGAAAGTGGATACACAAAGAAACATAATGATGGAATGTACACCAAATGAAAATAATAACTTGGGAGTTATATTTACAAATGACGATGAATAGAACTCAGATATACCAAATAGAATAAAAAATACAACAAAATATATTATACAATAATAAAGTAATCATTACTTTATAATTCACTTGACTAAGTGCCAACGAATCGTGGGTAATATAAAAGAAACAAAACAACAGAGCAAAATTATTGAGCAATAAAGTTAATAATAAATAGGGCGATATATACAAAAACAAAGGAAAAATTAGATATAATAAATAAAAAATATGCGAAAATAAATTATAAATATTATAAATTGAATGACTTCCTGTGATTGCTTAACTGCATAAGAATAAAAAAATAAATGAATTTGTAGAGATTGTTGTTTTCAACTATAGCTCCTTATTTCCGATTCTTTAATCTTTAATAGTTGAGATATTAAAACTTTATATGTTATCGGTTTACTTCCTTCCGTTTTTGTTAGAGGTTGGACTATGAATTTTGTTTCCTCAAATATTTAATTATTTTGCCGTATTTGTTATTTCACTGTCAAATAGAAAGTACAAAACTGTAAACAAAATAAATTATAACCTAATACAACGAAAGAAGGAAAAAGTCTAGTAAAATCAGTCTTTTTAGACTACAGCCAATAGAATACATTAAAGAAAAGCAATATGTACAGATATAACAATAAGAGAAAGTTCCGAATAAAAATTAGAGACGAAAATATGCATAGTTTGAGAAATATATACAAATATACATATATTCTAACTCATATACCAACGACTTATCTCCATATAATTCCTAAGAAATATAATTTCCAGAAGAAAAAAAAGAAAACAATAAAGAAGACGAACATATTCCAAAAACATCTGCTTGTTCCATTTATAACGTTTTTCTGTTTGTTTTTGTTTGGTGTTATTTATGTCCTATTTTTTTACCTTAATCTTTTGATGTTACTTGATTATTTGTACGAATAATGCTTTATATACAGTTTTGAGTTTATATAACCCTTTTTGCATTATTATTAGTTTGTTAATTATTGTCAAACATATTAAATATTTTTAGATTTAAATTTTTTATTAATGTTCCTTTACTAAATAAACAAAGTAAAATGAGTAAACAAAATCATTTAGAAGTCATAATACATGAAATAAGAGGACACGCGACATGTTGTTGTATTGAGATTTTGGGTTAGCTTAATCCAATTCTATTGAAGTCTAAATACGTGATATATTTTATCTATCTAATTAAAAGCTGTAATGTGTAATATCTTAAACACACCAACCTTTGTAACGCAAAATACAAGCATTTGTTTATAAAGAGAAGATTTTACATATATCTGTAAAGGAATTTATGACTGAAACAGTTATGTCTTTTGTTAAGTACTATAGGGTTATTTTGATTCATGCTACATTTTGCTCTTTTAAGCAAACACTCCGTATATAGATTGATATTAACTCTAGAAGTAAGGTCAACGTCAATACGTTCTTTATTATTTGAGATATTTGGAAATTATTATATTTTATTTAATGTAACTATAGTTAGTTGATAATGCGATCTAAATATTGTTTAAGGAGAAAATTTTATTTTAGATCCTTGCGAACTAAACTTAACTGAACCGAAACATTCTTATGTAATCCACGGGTTGATCGTTCCCTACTTTAGATTTTTTGAAGAACTGACTTGATTTATTTTTCATTTTTAAGCTCAGACCCCATATATTTCTGTTACGGCATAAACACAGAGATAAATATATTTGGTACTACATTTACAGGGTTCTTTAATATAATTGTATCTAGTTTTACATCTATCATAGCATACAAAAATTAAATACTCCTTGTAATTTGACTGCTGTAATTTTTGTATTTTAGCTCTGATCGGAATAATGTTTTTTTTGCAACTTTAATAATATCAAAACAACATTTTGTCTACGTATTGTGATAATAGTACAAGTTTAAAAACTCAAATTGGCAGCTTTCGTTGCTTAAAATTTTGTAGAAAATTCTGATAATCTCTCTCTAACCTTAGAACAAATAAGTAAGATAGCCAATAATTCTATAATTTAGCACAAACTGTCTAAGAAACTTGTTATCATTAACACTTTCAAGAATTGGGTTTTTTTATTAACCCCATCATTAAAGGTTGTAACTTGCAACTATCCCTAGGCTATAGTGCAAAGCTGCCTAATCATTTTTTATCTTTTGCTATTCTTATATAAATATACTTAGAACGAACAATTTTAATGAGCTTATACAAAAAAGGCATTTATATTGTAAAAAAATTAATTTAAAAAGCAAATATTAAACATTACATGGCTATTTGCAAATTTATAAGGTAATGTATGATTAACGAAAATTTGTTCTAGATAAACTAAGGTTTAAATAATGATAACATAAATAGTATACAAAACTATTTAGTAGAAAGAGAAAAGCGTCAGTACAATAACCCATTAAAGTTATGCAAAACTTTTAACTAAAATGGTTACGGTGATATTCTTAGCAATATTTATCTACTATGCTAACATATTTTACCAAACAACATTATTTTCAACAATTTAGAGTAAATGCCCTTCGTCTATTGTTGTGACTGTTAAAGAAAATTGGTAAGTAACTTTGGTTAATACGTCCATTTATAAGGTATTTTATGCAAGTATTAAAAATGTTAAATAGCCATTTTTTTAAGAGATTGTCTGCATTATAATTTTATTTTTAAAGCCCATTTTCTCTAAGAATTTAAAAGTAAAAATTGGTAAAGAAGTAAGTTTACTTTTAAAACAAAGGATCAAGTTCAAATTTGATCTAGAGTCTTCACTGATCAAATCTAAGCAAACTTATAGAGCATAGGACATTTTTTAAAAGTGTTAATGCACTCAGCTTCTAGGTCGTTGCTGGACTGAGCTACAGATCTTAAAACTTAGATTATATGATACACCTAGATCTTGGCCCAGAAAAGTTGTTCAGAATTCAAACTATTGCCAATCGACGGAATTTAACATGCTGATAAATAGTGTCAATGGGCTCAACTTCGTAGATTGTTGCTAGATAGAACTATGAATTTTAGAATTTGGACTACTTGGTATACATGGATTTTGGCTAGAAATGTTTAAAACTCAAACCAATACCATCCTATACTCTCAATGTCACTAAGTAGTGTCAATGCGTGAGGCACTAGAGGTCCTCATAGTTTTTACTTTGGTGAATTGTGCCTGTATACAATTCACGTTTTCCTTACTCTTGTGCTCTAGCATTCTCTGAATAACACTCCCCCTGTCCAGTATCTGACTCATAAAAGCGTTGATAAAAGCAGCAGTTATTTTAAAATTATTAAAGATACATTTGAGAACTTTGATTTTAAAAATTTAAAAACGTTTTTAATATTCCCATACCGCACTTCAACTGCAAACCGTACTTTTGTTGCCAAACGAATTCTGTTAGCTTCGCACGGTAGCAGCTGTGCAGCATATTTTATAAAATGCTGTTTTTTACGTCTATTTTTTTACTTTTTAAACAAATCTGCAAAAATGACAAATGCTGAATTCAAAGAAACCTTTTGTAAAATATGACACTCTCATATTATTCCTGTATAGGAACCCCAAACATTTATTATGTATATGTTAGTGGTTGTGACAACCAATGGCTTTAAAAAGTGTTTTTTAATGGCCGTAAATTCTTCTCTGGAACTCATGATTTCCACTCTTGTGAATATGTTGCACAGGTTAACGATATCTGCTAGTGTTTCTTTTCTCATCTTAGTTCTTATTTTTAAAAACTAAAAACTCTAATCGGTTTTTGTGGCATTTGTTAGCTGCTCTTGTAGCGAGCTAAGGCTTTTCCAAATTTTAACTCGATAATCACTAAGTTCCTCTATGTACTCAAAGTTAATCGAACTACTAGTATTTTGTACAACCTTCTAATAGCCAATTAAGCATTTTGCAATTCGTTAATCAGTAAAATAATTATTTTAAGAAATATCTTCTGTTTTCAGCAAACTAAATGATTTCGCTGTCTTTTACTATCTGGGAATATATACATTTACTTTTCTCTCGGTATTCTCAAACGCTCTCTATTAAAAAAAGAGGCAAACTGCAATTGCAGTCGAATATATATTGTAATGTTGTGCACTTTGTTCTTAATTAAGAAAAGCTAATTGTAGCCTTCTCCTATTTTGATTTTGCCCAAAGAACTTATTGGTAGCAGATATAACTGTTTTCATATGGCAGTGGATTTATTATATTTGCAACAGTGTTTTGCCTTTGTAGTTTTCTAGAACGTCCTGAAAAATGTCTTTACTATCCACATTTAGCTTTTCCTTCTGCTTAGGTGTTAACGATTTTTTACAGCCATATCTGCTAATATTAATTAAACATAATTTATAGCAGGATCTTAATAACAAGCTTCCCTATTAGTAATTCACGAAATAATTTTCTAATTCTAATTAATCAATCGCAAACCAATTTGTTGCGTAATAAGTAGAAGAACAATGTGCAAACATAGTAATCCATGTCGTTCATGTACTAATAGCATCTACGTTGGGACTTTATATTACCATAATTGAGGGTTAAAGCTAAAATGCAACTAAGTTATTATTTTCTAATAATATGCAGTATTATTTAAATCAATAAAAACTTATTTACCACCTTTGGGTATTTAAGTCAATGCGGTTTGTATTTCCATAGCTAGCTGGTCCACTTATTACAGGGTTACGGACTAAGCAAAGAAGCTAAGTATTCAAAAGATACTAGCAAATTTGCACGTTGCGGCAAATAATTAAGACAAGCAACATTAAGCAGTACTGCTGGTTTACCATTACTATAAAGTTAAAATGCCTATTTCTGTATGTGAAGCACAGCAGAGAAAGGTGTAAACGTAGATAATTTTACAAAGTGGGATAAAACACAAAAAGTTAATAAAAATCCAAGACAAAGCAACTAGATAGTTGTTTAAAAAAATTCTATGATTACAATATCAATATGAAGTCAAGGATAGAAAATAAAAATATTAGAGTACTTTTGAATGCAATACAAAAGTAAAATTTGCAAGCAGTGGAAGAGAGGAATGGGATTAATCAAATGGACTAGCCGCCAGAAGTTCTAAGCAAACCCCTTCAAAAATGTCCATATAAAGCAGCAATTCGCAGTACAGATATTAATATAATTAAAAGATTTTTATCCTTAAAACGCACCTGGTCCAACTTACCCGAAAAAATTTCACAAAGCTGGTTGTTGGTTTAAAAATACTAAAGCATTGCTGACCACGAAGAAGACTAAATGCCTCACTAATAGTGCTGTGTAACTTAGAAATTATGTATATTCCTATTTATATAAAATTTATAAATTGTCTCCTTAAAAATTGCCAATAAGCTTTTACTGAACAAGCTGTAGATATGGCTATTTTAATTTCACATACCATAATATTTATTAACAATAGTAAGATAACCTCTTTCTTTAAGACAATTTTTTTACATAAACTTATGCACTTCTAAAAAATCACTGCTTCAGTTTCTTTTAGTCTATCTCAAATTTTTTCTAATTATTGCAACGATAATCAAATTTTCTCTTTCTCTAACTACTAAAATTGCCTTTAATAACTTATTCTGGCACAGTTTAATTATACTAAGCTGTTTTTAAAAGCGTGTTCAATTGTTTGAATTATAATCCCTTTAGTATTTGCATCACAGTTGTTTCCGTCAGATGCTAACACTTAACAAATAAAAAGGCACTTTTATTTAACTAATTTGGCAGTAGCTTTAGTAATTAAAGTTGCTGAGTAAAATTTAAATTTTTTTATTTGAAATTTGCCAACTTGATTTATATACCAGCAAAAATTATAAAAAATTGCAATGAATGAACTATGTAACCTATTATGCTAATTCTAACATCAAAACAAAAAATAATGGAAAATGTAAAATTTCCAAGCGTATAAGCAACGTAATTTTGCATTTAGCAATAGTAGGAGTAAGTAGGATGTTCAATTAACATAAACAGTTATCTCGTTTTGTAATATGCAAGAACATTAATTAAACTGCAGCAACAACTTTTAGTATGATATTAGAAGACAGCACCTTTTTTCAGCACTAACAAGAAGCACATAACTTTTCGACTGGAACGTCCCGTAATAAGAAATAAAACTGCGAATTGCGTTAGAGAAGATTTCGCAAGTTCACTACATGTTAAGTTAGGGCAAATTCTTAAGCACAAACAGCTGCATCAGATCTCAACAAAAATTGCATATATATATGTGCTAATTTGTTTAATATAAATTAATATTTGCAATTGACAGCTTTGCAGACTCGCTTACTAGGGAAACGAAACAACTTTTTATTTGTTTAAAAATGCGAACTTGCACAATTTATGCATTTGAGAGATCGAATTATAGAACATATGCGAGACTAGTATGTATTTGCCTATTTTGTAAAAAGTTTTTTTGCCCTTGAATGATTCAGGTTCATACATTGGAAAAGTGGCTGATATACATAGTTAAACAAAAATAGCAATTATTACAAATTTTAAGCTATTTGGCTCACTACCACAAAAATGTAAGAGGGTTTCTCGATTATATGTGTCATAAGTATTAAGCAAAAGCCACAGGTCAAGATCTCATTCTTCTTGATATTAAAAATTAATTAGCTTGGTTATTTGGTATTGATGTTAGAATAAGTTATTTCTACCCTTATCTATTTTACTGTAAGCTGTTCTTAAAAATTAAATTTTATTCCGTTAGCTTGACTACGAAAGAATTTTTTCCGTAAAGCTCATGTTTTGCCACCATAGTAATGCAGAAAGCTTGAACTGATCGTCCTTTTGGATTTTATTGTAGTGTTCTTCTTCTGGTTCGATACATCAGCTTATATCTGTGTATTTTATATTAATGTCGTGATCGTCGTTACATCCGACATTATATCTTAGATAGTTAAAATACTATATTTGTTCGTCTAGCTATAATTTAAAATATTTCCTGTAAAAAAAATTTGTTCTCAAGTGAGAAACAATTAAGTTATCATCATTACCTATTAAAGCTAATTGGTGGCAGATACGTTTTAAGCCATTTTCATTTTTTTTTTAATAGTGACTAAGTATCTCGTATAATGGGCAATGTATGCATTGCTCTCTGTTTATAAATATATTTTTGGAGCGTTTAATTTGTCATTGGCGCAAAAAACTGTTAATATACATATATTAAAAAATGTGAGTAAGACGCTATATTCTTGTTAGACATCTTTGGTAGAGGTAAAAACTTGCTGCAAGGAATATAACATATCGGCGACTGCCTCCATATTTATGTAAAGCGATTTTAAGTAATTTATAAGATATCCTTGTTGTTTTATAACGTTTCATAGTTTTTCGCGTATCACGTAATTAAAAGCTGTTGTAAAATTAATGTAGGTCATAGGTGTTTCTTGATTAAATTCTTCCTGTTTAATACGTAATTCGTTGCATCCAGTACAAGTTTAAAAGACGTAGAAGTTAATGTTTTAGCAGCAGTCCTGAATATTTGATTAAGTCACCCATAATGAGCGTTATTTGTTTGTCTTCTTCATCTACTGTTGGTTTAATGTTCGTCCATTATTGTCTATAATGTTTAATCTGCTCTTATTCTTTTACGGTATTAAACTTTATTGTTTATTATTTTGGTATTCAGATTCTTTATTAATTTGTAGACAAAGTCCTCCATGCATCATGTTCAATATCACTTACAAATCTTTCCCAATTATCTTTTTGTCTTTAAAAACCAGATTTTTGTAGTATGACTTTGTTTCTTCTGTTCAGTTTTGAAAGTAGTCTAGATACGTTGCTTTGTTTCTTTATTGGCTTTTTCTATTTCTTAATTTTAATATACGAGTATTCTTGGCCTTATCTTTTTTATACATCGTCTTTGTTCTCAGAATACTTTGAAATCAATTTTTTAGTATATCTTTGATACGCTTTTGTTCTTCTTTAACATTATTATCTGTTGGTTTCGTTAGTAGAAATGCAGTCTTCTATTTTGAAGTAGCTATTGTGTAGACTAATATTTCAATAAATAGGTTCTTAAATCTCTTCCCGCTAACGTCTTTATTATACTTTTGTATTTTTTTATATATTTATAAGAGTTGTGACCAAAACTTATCTCGTTTTCTCCAAACACGTGTGCATCAGCAATCCACAGAAAAATACTTGCGTTTGCTTTGATGGAGTTATTAGTAATCTGTATCTAATTCATAAACGAATTTGTTAATATTGTTCTTCGTAAAGAACGTATTAGTTATTTTTAGTTTTCTAAACGATTGGCTACCAACCTATTGCTAGTAGGATTTCTGTTGCTCTTTTTTAGTTTAGATCCGTTGTATCTCGATTTTACCAAGAAAACCTTATTATAAGACAAGATGGCGTGTTAATTTGATGGATACACCTATTCCCAAATTTAACTCCATACGATTTCTTCTTGTGTGAGTTTGTGAGGGGTGATGTCTTTGTGCCCCCACTCTCTGCTGATTTACAAGATTTTTGCAACTGTATCATCATTGCTGTAGTTATAGAGGACGATAACATCTTGAAAGACTTATGGGTCGCGATGGAATATTGGATAGATGTCTGCCGTGTCACCAAAGGTGACATCTAAGTGTGTGTCAAATACTTCTCATTTCTTTGTTTGTTTATCGCACGTTTTAA
Organism: Sinelater perroti; assembly: GCA_036346155.1. Taxonomy (NCBI): domain Eukaryota; kingdom Metazoa; phylum Arthropoda; class Insecta; order Coleoptera; family Elateridae; genus Sinelater; species Sinelater perroti. Next base: position 6,770,900 of record JARFIY010000231.1, read on the forward strand.
AATATTTTTAAATATATGAATAATCCTATATTTTTTGTAATCTATGAGCAATAGTAGTTATTGGGTAGTAACTATAATAAGTAAAAAAAATTAAGAACTGGTTTTATTTATTCTTCTTTGCCTCTAGGTGATTTACCTGTTACTATTCGGGCTATTTTGTCATCTTCCATTCTTTTTTTTATTTATGTTTGTGCCATTTTATTCTTCTTTAATTTACTCGATTATTAATTGCTTTTATTTAACAACGTTGTTTTATATGTCTATTTTTAATCTACCCCTTCTTGATTTATTCATTACTTTCCTTAGCGTTTTTATTTTAACAGTTCGACAGTTGTATAGTGCGAGTAAGTGTCATATAGTACCTCTGTTGCATACATTAATAATGATCTAATTGCCGTTTTGTGTACTTTCGTTAAACTTTAGGTATCTGTATTCCAACGTATTCTAATACTGAAATAATTATTGAATTTTCAAGTATTTAAAAGTTGACTTCTACTCTATCAAATTTGGGTCGATCTCTAATTTGCATCTAACAGTTGTTTTATGTATTTTTTATATGCTCACATTTTTTGGTCTTATTATTAGAGAACTATAATGTTAACGAGTCTATTTGGTTGTTTATTTATTTAATTCTATTTTATTAAAAATTACTATTTGTTTTCTAACTATCTCTTGTTTACATTTTATAGAGAGCTTTTTGCTTCTTCAATAATTTATTTACTAGCGCAACCCAAAAGCTCTAAATATTTAGCATATACATCAGAATGTATTAGCGGAAAAAAAATTTAAACTGTAACGCCCCGCGTAGGTGTTTCCGCCGAGCCCGTGCTTTCGGCGCCATGTTTGCACGGCAATTACCGAGTAGTCGGCACAAATCGAGCTCGACACAGCGATTTAAAGAAAATAAAGCGGCGAACAATCGACGTCCCATCAAAAATTCGACGAGCTTTCAGCCGCAATAACGCTCGCAGACGAAAACCCGCCGCAAATGTATTTTGAAGAATAGTAATAACATCCCGATGGTTCCGGGCGGCTCCGAGGTAATAGACAAATAAAGCACGGCCGGAGCGTCTTTGTGCATAAGCGAAATGGATTTTATATTGCATTATTTGGAGTAACATTTGCCTTTACGACTGCGCGTGCATGTTACAACAATTTTCTTTAAATCGCGCAAAACGCGACTGCGGAAGTGCCTTTAAACTAGCCGCGAGTGCATTTGCACGGCCATGCCGCTCGCTATCGGAGCGCGCGTTTTAATAAATTTATTTCGTTCATAAAGAGTGGCGATAAAGCATCAGCGCGGGGCTGGCCGGGTGAAAACAAATGATACCGTTTGCCAGTGGCACTCGCAACGAAATAAAGGCTTCTTTCAGTGCGGCGCTAAAATAGCCAACAATGCGGGCGGCTGCCCGCTATTGAACATTATAATCAGGTCTAGGGCTCGCGACTTGAATCCGAATGGACCACAAAGGCTGTATAAATAAAAGATGGATTCGTCATATGAACACATATAAAGGGTAAGAAACATACTCGCAGAACGAGCTTAAACGCCACGAATTGGCGTAAATGAAATCCAACGGAGCTGGGATTTCAACTGCTCGATGGTGGCTTTCGAATGTATTTTTTTTGGTTTATGCTGCCATCTTTCCTGTTGCAAAACATTTATTTTTATAAGAGACAAAAACGACCTTCGATGTAACATCCCTGTTATTACATGGAATATTTTGATAATCTTGAAATCTCAACATACTGATCATTTTATCTAACGATGCTAGTCAGTGTTATTTAGCATAATTTAGTAGGATTCTTCAGCGCACACCTTGTAGATGTTTATGATTGAGAATGCTTCCGCAAACGTGGTTTTGGTTGCCTTTTTCTGAATGCAGACAATTTAAACATCGAGAAAATGTAGACTATCCACCGGAAATCTAATTGTATTGATTCTCATAGAAGAAGAGTACATGACCCTAAACATTACAGGACACTGTTCAAGGCGTGGAAACAACAAAGTAACGTTACTACGATAGAATGGCTGGCGGAAAATGTAAATTCGTATATAAAAATAAAGCTCAAAGTATAGCCAGTTATTCAAAATTAAGAAGATATGATAATCTTTGCCAAATTATTATGCAGAGCGCCTCGTCGAAAACATGGAAAAAATGTGTAAAGCTGCAATCAGTAATTGAGACGATTGGATCAGATACTAGGTAATTGTACAATAGCTCATAATATATACTTCAGTAAAATAAAGAACTATTTACATGTTTATTGGGATTTATTTTATATTTACTGGGATTACTTTATTACTAAACGAACTACATTTTTATATTAAATAATGTATAAAAATTAAATTATGAATTTCCAACTACTGACGAAACATAAAAAATCAATGTTTAACGTTTAACTAATTCAGTCTCAAGATTTTTTTAACTATGCAACTAAATAATTAATTTCTCAACTATTTTCTGCGTTCAGTTTACTATAGATCAATCATTCAGTTTACTGCATTGTTTCTCGAATAATTGATTATTATATAAAATGTTTTATGTCATAATAGAACTGTTAGTATGGTAAGATAACCGTTTTACTGTTATTCTGCTATAAGTTCCTTATATTGCAGCAAATTGCAAAAATGTTTTCTTTCTCAAATGAAGTCAAACAAGAAATCATTATAACTAATTTGCAGAATAAATACCCAACAAAAACATATAGTGGTTTTGATTTTTAAAATAGACAATCGCTTAAAATTAAAATGATGTTATAAAAGATATTCATTAAAAATGATTGAATTGATATAGAAAAATTGTCAACAAGTGATGAAAAAGAAAGGGACATATGTCGATGGTAGTATTTATAAAAACGTTTTCACTACTACAGAATAATTAATTATTTACTGAGAACTTATATACAAGCCAAATACTTCTTCTTTAGATGTCATTACCGAGTCGAAGGTTGGAAATCATCAATATTCTAATTTTAGAAGCTGTTGTTTTGAAAGCTAGAGTTCTCTAAAGTTTCGCAACTGTGATATTCTTCTCCTTTCCAAAATTCCTTTCCTCGCGATATATCCAAGATATTCCAGCTTTCTTTTTTATCGTGTTTACTAATCTTTACTTTCTATCATTTGTCTTAGATATATTCATTATTCATTAAACAAACCATGTTTTTCTACACTCACAATATAATTCTTCGATTTTCTTCTGCTTTGTAAAGAAGAGTAGTAAAAACATAATATTTTGCCAATCGAGTCCTCATAACTTTAAACTCTTTTGTCTTTCGTCTAGTTATCATTGTTCTATAATGTATGTAGTAGTTATTGGCTGTTTTAATGTTTTTTTAAACAAATACTAAGACTTTCATTCTTTCTGTGAGTTTTTAATATTATCGTGAATTTGATCTTTTCAATAATAAATATTAGTCTATATTCTTTGCTACAGTTGATTATTTAGTGTATTAGATTTTGTAAATTTTTAATGTTTTTTGCTAAGATAATCGTATCGTCGGCATATCTAATCTCATTAATTGCCGTTCCATGAATTTGTATTCCAGTCATTTCTCCTTAGAGAATTTTTATGGATTTTTTTGGAATATGCTTTAAATATAGTTGGAAGTCTTACTTCTTTTCCTATTTTTATTAACTTTCTACAGCGGAGCTTATAGTAGAAAGTTAATGAGATTATCATCCTGTCCGTATGTCTGTGTGCCTAGAGTCACTATAACTTCCGTTGTATTCAATGGATTCACTTCAAACTTAGCACATGCACATCTTAGGTCAGTATCCTTCCTGGGATTGATTTTCAGCCAAATCGGTTAACGGAAACCAAAAGTGACCCTTACGATTTCGAAAACTCATGTCTTTCTGTGTATCTGGAGACAAGATAACTTCTGTTCTATTCAACGGATTCACTTCAAACATGGCACACACACATCTGAGATCAGTAACTTTCATGGGATTGATTTTCAGCCAAATCGGATGACAGCAACCGGAAGTGACCGTTACGATTTCGCTTTGCTGTAGAAAGCTTCCTTTGTGGTATTACACCGTTCTTGTTTCTTTTGATATTTGATTGTCAACACATATTATAGCCTTTCGATTATAATAAAATTTTAATATAATCTGTATAGTATAGATATTTTGACTTATATATTGATATATTTGGTTATGGAGAACTTTAAGGAATAATTGTAATAATTGTACAATGATCACTATATTCTTATGCGCTTGTGTTCTTGGAGAAGTTGATAAAAACATACATCAACTGTTTTTAATATACCCATAGGTTCCATATTAATTATTTCCAGGATATCATTTGCGAGTTTGCCAGGTCCAGAACTTTTTCCATCTTTCATAACTTTAAAAGCATATAATACTTCCCTCTGGTGATGATATCCGGACCAAATTTATCTTATTTGTAGCTACTCTTTCTATGCTAGTTTTATCTGCAAATAAATCTTCGATCTATTTCCTCCATTCTCAAAATTTGTCTTCTATAACCATTAAAATCTTTCCATCTTTATCTAAAGGAGCAGTTGTGAGATTATTTTTTGTGAGCCTGCTAATTCTTTCGCTTTTTCATGCAGGTTAAATAAATCATATTTCTCTCAAGCTCCTCAGTTTTGTTGCACTTGTCTTGGCAATATCTTTCTTCTCAGTGTACCTTTTTGCATATGCTTCGTTAATTCGGCATATTTAAAATTAATTTATATTTCTATACTGTAGTTTTGTTTAATGCAGCATCTTTCAATGCTTTTCATGACTTAGGGATTTTCTTACTAATATTGAAGGGTTCTTTATTTGCTTTCTGAATATTGTGTATTATTGTATATCAAGAGATTTTATTACTAAATCTTTAAAATCTATAAATTTGATAATTACTGCATATTATATAACGTTATAATATATACATTTATTGCTTTAGATGTGCATCACCCGTGATTGACTCATATAAAAAATCCCTTGTGTCTTCTAGAATAAAATTATTTATAATATATAATAAATGTACACCTGCTTCCACAACCTATATTTTGGAATTGTAGATAACTATATCTAAGGAACGCACGCAATACATTTGATCTAGATCTACCACAAACTTTAAAATTAGAAAGAATTAAAAATATCGAAACTCCTTCTATCCTTGTACTATTTATGATCTTAGCTGAGACATTGATCCATGGCGTAAAAAATACTCAATTTAACTTGGAATGGTTTTGAAGTCTGGGGGATCATAAAAAAGAAAACTACAGTAAAATTTTCTGGAGGTCATGACATGAAGGTTTTTATAGTCAGTTGGTAGTATTTCTACGAAATCTATCTAAATCAGACATTTGTTTAAATTGTGTAAGGAAGATTTCAAAAATCTAGTAACCTTTATTATAAGATATGTATTACAAGTTACAGCTAACACTAAGACCGTATTTAAAGTGTTAAAGTTTCAGATTAAGCTACAAAATTCATTTTTTAAAATTTCTCGGCCAAATGGATTAATACTGAGTTTTTATATATATTATAACTTACAAGTTTTAAATTTGATTAAAACTAATAACCAATGTGACCGTGATAGTCAAATAGCATATATTGATTACATGGCTGTTGCGTTTCCTTCCCTTATATTATATTTTTGCATTTTCTTAAAAACAAGTGACGTTTGAAATTGAAAATTATTTTATACGAAAAATTAACCCATTTATAGACTACTTGGATATTTTCTATGATCTACACGTTCTTAAATTTATAAATATATTTTTTATAATTTTCTGTTACATAGTAAAGGCATATAATATTTATAACATTTTTCCGATAGTTAAATACAATAGAAATATTCAAATAGATATTTGTAAAAGCGAAAAACCACTACATTTTTGGATTAATAAATTAACATCAGGATTTGTACCGTTTAAATGAATGCACCACACGGATGCACGCAAAAATAATGTTTTTGTAGATACGTAACACAAAAATATAAGCGTTTTTTATGATGAAGTTCTGATGCCTTTGCCTTCTCGTTCAGAGGATTGAGCTTTAAAATATCAAGTTGTAAGCACATTTTTGCTTTATTCTATCAATTTATTCCTAAAATTTAAACTCCTACATTTTGTTTTACATGCAAATGAAATAGTTATATCTGAATATCTGAAAAAGGAAAATTTATTTTGTATACTACACGGCAGCGTTTATAAAATTTGAAGAGTTGATCAGAATTGTAGTTTATATATTCTGAGATAAATTGTAGTAGTAAGTTGAGAAATACTTTGAAATTGACAAAGGACATAATATGTTTCGACGACGGCAATTAGGGTATAACCGGGTCAAAGACGAATCTCCTATAAAGGTAGCGAGGCGTAAATCTTTAAGCTGTGATTGGTACATGCGGCGAAATTATATACATATTATTAAAAATAAAAAATTACTAGATTATTAATCAATTTCTTTAACAGTACTTTTAAGAGCAAGAAGAAACTTAGATAAATAGTTAATGCTAAATTTTGTAACATTTTTCATAAGCCCATTCCTAACACATAACGAATACAGAAACAGGAGTATAATAAGCTAAATTGTAAAATTACTTTTGAAAATAGTAAATATCGGAAGAGAACATCGTGGCTTTAAAAGTTGGCTTCAAAAATGACTTTGGAATATGCTATACAATATTTAATTACCACGTACTGGTCTAACGATGTCGTAATAAAAATCTTAGTGTGTTTAATTGATAATAAAAGAGTTATCGTGTCGATGTAAGCCGGTAAACTAATATATATTTATGGTCATGATATTTGAATAATTGCTAATTTACAATGGAATTAGAAAGACACTGTTTGGGTACAAAACAATCACAAGAAGTACCCATAAATAAAGAAGTTGTTCAATGTATATATATGCTTGAAGCAAAGATTCTGAGAAACTCTAAAAAATAAACATGAAACCGTGTTCAAGTTTGTTGCTACTAATAGTTTGAAATATGCAGATGATGCTGTTCTGCTTGCAAGCAACTTGCGGCACTTACAAGAATTGTTGATCTTAATAGTAGAAAAACCAAGACAATGGCACTATATACAAACGTAAAATAGTCCAAGTGGATTGCTATTTTTAAAAAACAGGCTTATATGTAAAGTGTTTTAAAGTAGACAATAAAAGAATCAAAAAATTGAAATGCACAAACACATTGGATATAACTTAATTGACAAAGCAGACAACACTGCAAGAATGCGTTCTTACATTACATAATATTGATATCTCTCACCAAATTTTTTATGTTCGGTATTTTGTTTTCAATATTCTTTCATATGGAACTGAAAGCTACATAACAATTGAAACCAAGTGTAAGCAGGCATATATTTATTTGAATGTACAAAAAATGGCATGTATAGCAAGCATATGATGTACGGCACCCTGCAATTTTTTACATAATTGTATCATGCGGAGCATGGAACTCAAGTGAACAACAATTTAATTGTTCCTCAAAATATAAATGGCAAAATTGAAGAATAAATCAATTGTGTATTGTTTTAATTAGAAAGTTTATTAAAATATTTTTCTTGTTCCTAAAAACGTTTTCAAATATGTTATTATCACAACTAGAAGCTGCTGATCTAAATATGCATTTATAAAATGTATTTATTAAATAATTGTCAAAAATGTAATTAAAGAACTATTTTTTCAATCTGATTTTAATGTTCTTTATCATACTTTTTAAAATCTTCTTTATTTCTTTAACCAAATTTTTGTCTAAGTAAGCTTCGCTACATCCAAAATACTTTATGCTACACTTTTCTGAAGTGTTTGGTATAGACTATAAACAAAATACTGCAACGTTCTCTAAATTCCAACAATTGCTCGTCGACAATAGTAAATTATTTTAAAATTATTGCCCTTCGGCGCTGAAATGATTGTTATAACATTTAGTTTGCAGACAGTATTAGTTTATATCTTTATATAATTGTCGAAACATTGTCGGAACATTCCAACTTTTCTCTACACCTAACTGTATAACAACTAATAAGTAGAAAACAAAAGTTATTTGTATTTTTAATATATTGTATATTATAAATAAAAAGGCAATTTAATATTAGGACTCACTAAAAAAGTGAAAAATTTTATAAATACTAGAAATTATTTGAAGAAACCGTATACTTACTTAATATATTTGGTGTTGTAATTAATAATTACAATTTTACAATAAATAATTTTATAAGGTTTTAGCATTAACTAATTTATAGTCTGATAGCATAAGAATTAATCACGCTTTCATTAGTATCTTCATAAATATTAATATTAAAATTAAATAAATGTGGCCGAAAAACATTACAACATATAATTTTAAATACCCAAAAACCCATTTTCGATTTTTTGACACATCTTACATGAAAAATGATTGGATCAGATCTTCGTAGTAAAGGTTTCGCTAGAGCTACGTTAGAATTTACCAAGACCATTTCAAGTGTTAGTTAAGCGGTATTTTCAAAATTCTTTGTGTTACTTTAAAACTTCTTCCAAACGTTGACCAGTTACTAAATAAAAACTAAAAAATAAAAATATACAGTTTATGTACGCTATTATAATACCAACTATGATGTTGGCAGTGAGGTATTCTTGTTTCTTTTAAAAAATCTCGAGTGCAGTTAAATGTATGTTTCTTTAACTAGCTATCTATCGCTTCTAATAAAATAGAAACATTTTCAATCTACTCTACTTCGTTATTTCTTCTAACACCATATTCACAGCTATCTTTTCATGGTATTTCCATTGTTAGTAAAAACGACTCATGCTTCAAACTTATGTACAATATAATAATAGCTTTAAAAGAAGTTTGAATTTATTTCCTTGTCTTTTCATAAATTTCTTTCTTCTAACGATTTGCACACTTGTTGTGTTTTAAGTCAAAGCAAGATAAGTAATGTAACTTCAAAATATTTGATCCAATAAAAGGCGAAAATACTAATTATCTTGTCTTAATCTTTTGTCTTTTTTTTATATTTATCTTTTTTGGATTAGCATCATAGCTACTTCAATTATCTTGTACCCACTTGCAATATTGCAATGGTTTTTAAAAATCGTGTAGTTGGGTGATAAATTTGTTGACTAGTTTATTCAAGCAAATTTCGTTTTTGGTGATTGTTGCTTTTCTTTTATGAATAAGAATTTATGTCTACAATATAAAGTTGCAGAAACATGGAGATGTTTTCAATACTCCTTGCTGTCATTACTATTTAATGACTTAAGGGAACAAGAAGTAATCACAAACATAAACTCGTACTAGTTTTTGGGAACAGATAATTTTTTTACAACCAGAGCTCTCATCAAAACTCAAATTGTAATAGAAATACTTTAGTCAAAAAAAATTTTAATCTGTAGCAATTGTATTTGAGATTTCTATTTTAAATTTGCAAAACTGTTTATGTTCTTTTAAAGTATACAACGTAAAAAACAGTTTATGTACCAAATATATCGATGTTCTAAATAACACAAAGTATCTTTATACAAAAACCAAGAGTTGCGGGTTCGAATCCCGCTCTCGTCAATTCAATCGTTGGCACTTTTACGGCCCAGCTCGACTCAGGCTGCAATAAATGAGTACCTGGAGGTTAAACTCTGGGGTAATAATAGGCGGTCGGTACGTAACGCTAGCCATGTTACTACCGCTGTGTACCGTAGCCTCTAGATTGTAGCAGACCTATCCTGTTATATATTACGACCCCAAAGATCATTCGTCGCCTATTACGGGGAAATATTATTATCTTTATGAAAAACCGATATCAAAGTATAATGCCATTGCTCCTTAAAATGGTAAATAATTCAAATTGTGCTTGGTTGAAGTTACTTATGTAGAAAACAAGGACGGTGTAATACCGTAAAGGAAACTTTCTACAGCGGTGTGATGAAATCAGGATAAAAACTTTTAAAAGGAATTAAGATGTTGCTTAATATCTCCATAATGATCAGCTTCAAAAATGCTGTCGAATGATATGCTGCATGGCATATGTGAGTATAATGAATTTTTTTCGAAATCGTAACGGTCACTTCCGGTTGCCGTTAACCGATTTGATTGAAAATCAATCCCATGAAAGGTACTGGCCTAAGATGTGTGTATGCCAAGTTTGAAGTGACTCCATTGAATAAAACGGAAGTTATAGTATCTCCAGACACACAGCAGACAGATAGGACGATAATCTCATTATCTATAAGCTCTGCTGTAGAAAGTTAATAATCTATCGGACGCTTGTACTACATAATATGACTTCTCAGTTAATTTTGAAGACAGAAGTTACTCAATCCTAAGTTTTATAGTTTTGTTTTTTTGAATGCTTATTTGAATGTTATCACAAATATTTTTATAGAGCTTACAATATTTGCAAGAAAAACAAACTCTTTTTCTGATAAATAGTTTTGATGCTTTTTAAATGATGTCGGTTTCGATAACCTATCTTTCAAATATTTCTTACAATAAGTTTGAGACAGATGCAAACTTTGAAAAATAAATCTACTTATTAATTCTTACAGAAATGTATTGTATGATACCTTTAACTATAATAAATAATATTAAATGATTTACAACTAATTACATTTTTTTATAGTGTGTAATTTAATATCAGCAAGAATATTAATTTTTATAATTTTATGGAGTAATACTAACGTATTGATACGTTTAAATAGGTATTTTAGAAGAATTTAGTTAATGATGAATTTCGAGCCTCAGAATAAAAACCGTTTCAGTCAATTAATTAAATTCATATAATAATTTTCAAATATCTTTGGTACCAGAAATTGTGATAAATGTATTAAAACAAAACTAAGGTAAAAAATTATGGAACTAGTTATGTGTACAGTGTGATATATGGAAAAATGTTAATAATGGATAACTAATTCCTTTAAGTGATAATAGTCAAATCGAAATAACTTTCCTAACTACATTTTTATTTATGATCTTTATCCACTGGACTCTTTTCAAAAATGACAATCCAAAAATGTGTTCTTTGCTAAATTAACTTTGTATCTTTTATTTATCCCAAACGGTAATTAGAAACAGTACTTCATAATTTTTGCGTGCGCATTGCTTTAATCATTTAATAACAGCTGGTTTGGTTGTTCCCTTTTAAACAAATAAAAATCACTTACAAACATTTTATAAAAGAAAAATCTCTCAAGATTCTCATAATTGTTAAATCTTGGCTTTAATGGGTCGCTCATATTTGGTATATAGTTTTGAACATTTAATAGCAACCGAAGTTTTTCACCACAGAATCTTCAAAATCTGAATCATCTGTTCATAGTTTTTTAATTTTGTACCATTATTTTGTTAGTTTAACTATTTAATATATATACGCCTGTAGACTACTGTCTAAGTTACTCATGAACTAATTAATAATTAGATTAATTATATTATTACTAAAAAAATTGATTCTATTCTGCCTAACTCTGTGCTTGAAATAGTCTTACATTGTTAGCAAATACGCATACAAACTTACATGGTAAAAAATTAAATATAGCGATAGTAGTAGTGCGAAAAAATCTTTACTTTACTTTAAAAATGGAACAAATAATATTTTATTTCTAATATTTTTCGGCTACTTGTTCTTTATATTGTACAAGTAATCGTAATCTAAAAATTAATTAAGGAAAATATAATTGGGGGGCAAATTTGCTACAAGTACAAGTACAAGAAATAACAAAATAGAAAGGAAGTAGCAAAATTACTTAACATACTTCCTAAATCTAAACTAGGTAACATTAATATTTAATTGTCCAGACTTTGTTTCTAATAACCAGTTTGCTTCCTTCGGGCATGGAATTCGCCAGTTTTTGTAAATCCTGCTTTAAATTGCAATGATAATAACTTGAGTTAGATTTTTAATTAATTTTGTTTTTATCTATTAAGATCCGGAGATTGCGCTAGTTAGTTCATTCTGATAAGTTGATTAGTAATAATCTAAGATTGCATTAGCCAATCACAAAGTGCCTTACTCTGAAAAATAAAATTGTGACAATTGTTATCTCAGATGCGATATGTATCTCCATATGTAGGCAGGAATCCTTATCTTACAACAGCAGATTATATTCAATTGCAGAAAGTAGACATTTTGGTGTTCTTCCCGAAAATACATTATAACACATTTACTTCCAAGTAGGACTTTTTATCACTACTTTGTGGCCTACTTTATGTTATATAGTCTTTAGCCCACTACAGGCAAAAGTATCTTTGCTTGTAAGAGGCAAATGGCTTATTTATTCTTATTATGGCACTATTATTTCAAATTGAGATTTTTATGGTTTTGCACTAAGTGGTCTTTTATCAACTATTGTGTAGTGATAAAGAGCGATTGCATTGAAGATGAAAAGTGTGCATAATAACTAACAATATTGTGAGAGTGTGATGTAGGTCTTTTTGATATTTTTATATAACTACAGACTTTTTTAATGCGTTATGTATTTTTAGTTTTCATTCTTTTATTTACTATTTTGGATACCATTCTGGTTACAAGAGCCATGATCAATAAATTTTAGAACTGACAATATTAATTGAATACAAATTCTTAATATGAAGATATTTTTGATATTTGATATTTGAATTATTTTGATAACTTTAAGATTTTTTAATTTGTTACATATTCTGATCAAGGCTATTTTTTTTAATTTATATTCTCTCAACGATTTATTTTGTCAATTATGTATTCAAAAAATTTATTTTTGATAATTAACAAGAAAGAAAATCCTGGAACTGATGTATTATCAGATCATAAACTTATAATTGGCAAGCTCAAAATTAAATTGAATAAAATTAAAAAATCAATAACAAAGCCTATATTAGACACCAAAACACTATAAATAAGAGTTATTAAAAAACTGTTCAGAAAACAATTTATGAAATCTTAGATCAGATAAATAATGACAATGATAACAAGGAATATCCATTTCTAAAAATTCAATTAATGTAAAATAAGGTCAAAGTAACCTAACTCATTTTAGTTAAAAAGTGTGTCTGTAAAATATATACCCATTGTTGCTGGAAAAAGTGTAAGTGTTCTATTTTTTAATAAAATAAACTTCAGTAGTACGCCAAAAAGAAATTTTTTATTGAACTACTCATAATATTCAATAAAAGCGTTTTAAGCTTACAGTTATTTTTACTTTAGTTTATTTAATTTGGTGTCAGAAAACTATAGACAAATTGATTATTTTGTTCTGATAATAATAGTAATATAGGCTTAAAATTATAGCGCATTGATAGCGATAGTTATAGGTATATATTGAAATATTTCTGCAACTGTCGTGCTAGTAGAGTTGGACTGCTTCGAGTTTATTCCATGAATAGAGCAGTCGACCCTAAAGGTCGCCGGATAATAATTGTGTAAGCGATTTTTAGGCAATCGGTTTTCCATTACTACTCATCGCATTTAAAATGTTTAATGTAATTGTACTCTGTATCACACAATGGTCCTATGGCTAAGGCTAACTGAAACAATATACTATGATCTAGTGTAACGCAAGCTTAGCAAACTTATTATTATGTACAAAACAGTCTAAAATTCCTATTATGGGAACTGTAACCTATCCTTTGTATCCGATATATTTTAGTTCAGATTTCGTTTTACAGAAAAATACATATGGGAAGTAAAAGAATTTCTATATTTAAATATGTGTAAAAGACTTTCTGTGGTAATTTATTTTTTAAATTATTATTTTACTGCTAGCGTAGCAATAAAGCATGGCACATTTTTGTCTAGAAATTCCTTCGTGTGAATATCTGGAGGATTAAAAATTTAATTCTTAACTTTTGTTAAACGCTTTTATGAATACCACTACTATATAGTAGAGCTAACTACTGCACTAATCAGAAATAACATGGTAGCGGTTAAGCACAATGATCAGTAAATAGTAATAAATAAAACAATATGTGCATTAATATTAATTTAAATTTTTTAAATATTTTTTATAATTTGTAAATTTATACACTCGTTGTTACACAAATTAGTTTTTCATGTAACAAGAAGCTTACAAAGAATTTTTTCAACCTCCGGTATAACAAAATTTAAAAAAATTATTTAAAAAGTGTCTATAATCTTACACGCAGTCGTTTATATGCAGCAGATTGGAAATTCCATGTTTTTGGTCGTAACATGTAATTAAAGGGTTGTGCAATATGGATGATATGCTTTAAATTTGACACGACGTCAACGCTTGTAATATTACAAATGTTGCTAGGTATCATTTGTGTTTGGTATATTCCTACAATTCATTATGGCAAAATACAACTTTTAGCAAAGTTTAGTAATAATCTAAAAACTTTATGAATATAAACGTTTTTTAAAATAGTTAATAAGCGCTTCGGAAATGATTCATAGAATTAACCTACAGTTTTACTACTGGATCTTTAAAAATGTAAGTTTTACTCTTCACGATGTTAAAATGTCGGCAAGAAATTTAAATGCAAGAAGCGAAGAGAATATTGCTGCTATAAGAACTAGTATCGCAGAAGGCGCAACTTAATTGGTTGCTTTTCTTTCTCAAGATTTTAACTTTTTTTTTTAATTTAACACGCATTAAGCGTATACATTGCAACTAGTAAATACTACCTAGCAATTTGTTCTTAATAAATTCTCACTTAAATTCAAGTTTAAAGTCTTAAATCTAGGTAAGTCTTAGCAGTTGGTGGATATACTCCCATTGGCGCACTCCACATATGTTAAAAGCACTTCGTTCACATGTTTTAATTGCTCATAATTCACTTAACTTAACTTACACTAGTTCAAAAGGTTTTGCCTTTTTAGCCTACGTATAAGTCCACTGTTGTCGAGTAATTGTAGCACTTCGACATTCACATGTTCATGTAGTCTTGTTTCGTGTTTTTCGCAAACCGTTTAATTTCCTCACTGACCATAGGCACTTTTAGGTCCCTGTGGATGTCTTCATTTCTAATGTACCATGGAGCGTTGACGATGCTGCGCAGTACTTTGTTTTGAAAGGTTTGAATAATTTTACATTAGATTTCTTTGTGCATCCCCACAGCTGCACACCGTAAGTCCAAATTGGTTTTAGAATTTGTTTATACAACAATAGTTTGTTATGCAGAGACAGCTCGGAATGTCGTCCAAGTAACCACCACATTTTTCTGAATCTAATGCAAAGTTCTTCGCGTTTTTTCTTTATATGTGCTTTCCACCTGAGCTTGGCATCTAGTGTCATAACCAGGTATTTAGCTGGGTTAGCGTAAGGAATTGTTTGCTGATTGATCACTACAGGCAATTCTTTTATTGGTGAAGTTTATATTGGTAGACTTCGCCTCGTTTAGTTTAATTCGCCACTTCTTGGTCCACCTGGTGACGTTTTTGACGGCTAATTGTAGTTTATTAGTAGCTACTTCTATTTCGTTGCTTGTGGTCAGTAATGCAGTGTCGTCAGCAAATGTGGCTGTCGTCACTCCATCACTCATGGGGATGTCACAAACTGGCCCAAGGACGCTTCCTTGCGGTACACCTGAGGCAATAGCTTTTAGTTCGGAGTATTCTTCGCCATATCTCACTCTGAACTGTCGGTCAGAGATGTATGATATCAGAATGTGGCTCATCTGCCTAGGCAGATTTTTAGTTATTTTGTATTCGAGGCCCTCGTGCCAAACTTTGTCAAAAGCTTGGGCCACGTCAAGAAATATCGCTGCTCATATTTCTTTTTCTTCTAGGGTTCTTTCAATTACATCAGTGATTCGGTGCACTTGATCAATGGTCGAATGTTTGTTCCGAAATCCAAACTGGTGAGTTGGAATGAGCTGAATTTCTTCAATAATTGGCTTGAGGCGTTTCAGAAGCAGTTTTTCGAACAGTTTGGATATGTTTGGTAATAGTGAAATCGGGCGGTAAGATGCTTTCTCATTGGGTGGCTTCCCTGGTTTGGGGATCATAATAACTTCCGCAACTTTTCACTGCAGCGGTACGTACTGTAGTCGTAGCGCAGCATTGAATAGATGCGTAAGCTTCATTATACCCTTTTCTGGTAGTTCCTTCAGCAGTTGTCCACTTATTAAGTCATAGCCGGGGGCTTTTTTGGCACTGAGATTCTTTTGTATCTCATTGTAAATTTCTTTTGGAGTTACTGGCAATATGGCCCTGTCCTCCCTGTTGTTTATCTCTGGTAGGTTCTCATTGTCATCAGCTGGATGTGGTTGGAATGTATTCGCTAAGTGTTCAGCAAATATTTCTGCTTTTTCCTCGTCTTTTCTAGCCCATCCGCCATCATTTTTACGAATGGGTGGATTATGATTATGAGGCCGCTTTAATCTCCTTGTGGCTTTCCAGAGAGAGTATTCGGTATCTTTATCGTCTGTTAGTCCCTTTAGGAATTCAGTGAACGTTTCATTCTTAACAGAACGGATCTCTTCTTTGAGTTGTTGGCTTAGCCGGTTTAGCAGTTGTTTGTCTGCCGGAGCTCTGGTTTGTTGCCATTTCTTCCGTTATTTTCGTTTCGCTGAGACAAGTTCTCTGATCTCCCTAGGGTAGTTCACGCCAATTGTTTTCTTTTTGGCTCAGGGTATTGCTCCATGCGGCTTGCTGCAGGTCGATTACAAACCGCTCTGCTTGTTCATCTAGCTGCTCAATTGATCTTAGTGGAACATTTAGTTTGATAGGCTGTTCTACTTCTGCTCTAAATCCATCCCAGTCAGTCCATTTGTTTGTTAGTGATTGTGAAGATGATTTATTGATTATTGTTTCGCTTAGTGTCAGGATAACTGGGGAGTGGTCTGATGACATGTTGTAGTTATCTTCAATACCAATGTAGTTGGAAGATACGCTTTTCAGTATGAAAAAGTCTATCAGATCTGGTATTTTGTTGCTATCTGACGGCCAGTAAGTTGGTTTGCCAGTTGAATGACATACGCATTTAGCTTGCTTGATCGCTTCATATACCTGTTTTCCTTTAGTAGTGACAAGTCTGGATCCCCAGTGGGTATGTTTGGCGTTGAAGTCACCTCCTAATAGGAAGTGATCTCCTAGCTCTTGGAAAAGCCTTATAAAGTCATCTTTTTCTAGTGCGTACCTATTGCAGCAACTGTATAATCCTTGGACTTTGTGAGGATTTTTACCGATGTTGCTTGTATTTCGCGAGTGTTGTAGTTTACTTCTTCATAATGTTTTACGTTATCTTTTAATAATACCGCCGATCCACCCCTTGCTGTATTATGCGGATGAGGGGTGTGGTATAGTTTGTACCCTTTTATATTTAGGTAGTTTTCCTTAGTAAAATGGGTTTCAGAAATTAGGCAGATGTCTATTTTTGATCCAAGAGGAATAGTTCTAATTCATGGGCGTGCTGGAGAAGCCCATTTGCATTCCATGCTGCTACTCTAATTGACATAGCCATTTTTATTTCCTAGTTATGGGCGCGACCCTATTGCTATTTTCTAGTTTCGTCACTCTAGTTAAGATAGACTTTATGGAATCTTCTTGCTCTTCGAGTTTTCCAAGAATTGCTTGCAATGTTTTGTTGATTACATCCATATTAGCTTCTTCGATCTTGCCTTGTTGAGTTTTACCTTTTGCCATTCGTGCGTATCTGGTACCTGCTGAGCTATTTTGCACAGCCGTACTAGCCTTAGGTAAGGTTAGAAAATTTTGCAGCGTTTTCTTTATTGGTGCCGTTTCTTGGGCATTAGTTGTTCTTCGGTTGTTTCGTTTGTTTTCTTGTAGGGTTTTTCCCTACGTTTTTGAAGTTCCTTTGCGACTACGCACCCGCGATAGTTTGCCGGGTGAGCTTCTCCACAATTGACGCATTTAGCTTTTGCAGGTTTAGTTAACTTGCAGTCCTTAATAGCGTGAGGTCCTGCACACTTTACGCACCTTGCCTCTTTGTGGCAGAAGGATTGGGTGTGTCCATACGCCTGGCACTTTTGCATTGCGGGATAAGGGTTGTTTTCTTACGTAGAGGTTCAATTTTACCCTCAATCCTGCAATCATACTAATTTTGTGAATATCTTTAATATCTTCTGATTTGTCAAAATCTAACATGTATAGAGGCAGTGGCTTAGTGATGATGCCATTCTCTGTTTTCGTTTTTTTCATAATGTTAGTAACATTTACGATTTTATATCCTCTTTCTTTTAAGTCTTCTGTGATCATTTTTATTGAACACGTCGGGTGTATACCTCTGGCCATAACTTTTATGGGTCGGTTTTGTTTATCTTCATAGGTGTAATTGCGTAGAGTTGAGATCAGACTACGGTACTGCGTTTCATCTGAGACGTTGATCTTAAATACATCATTGTTCATAGCGGTTACTCTATAACTAACCTTTGCTGCTTGCAATATGACATGTTTCGTATTCTTTTATATTCATCAGATTTATCGGTGGAGGTAGAGGTGTTTTCTTCTCTTTCGACTTATTGTCTGATTGTTTAGCGGTTGTTGATTGCTGCTGTGGAGAGATCTCCGGGGACGCAATTGCTTTCCGTTTTTTATGTCTTGATTTCTGAACTATCCAGTTTGTTTCTCTGGCTAATTCTTCTTCGTCGGTGTGATATTTGACTTTTTCATCAGTTACTTGCTCTGCTTTGGGTGCCGCCACTGGGTTCTCGAGGCTTTTTACCCTTTGCATTAGCTGGTTGATATTATCCTGTAGAGTTTCGATGGTTGCGAGGGATTGTTGCCAAGCATTCCATAAATTAAGCTCATTTTGAGTTTTTAATTGATTCTCTTGTACAAGAATCTGGTTTTTCTGTGATAATAAAGCCTCAGCTGGTGTTGGAGGTCGCTGTATTAGCAGGAGATTATTCATTCTGTTGCTGTGTGCATATTTGCACTGCTGCAAAATGATTAGCTTGTTATCTTACCGAGCAGAGTACAATCACATTTTCAGGCAGTTGCACTTTCTCTGCAGGATCCTTATCACACTTCACTTCGCGTTTTACACGTACTCGCAATCTCCTATTAGATATCACTGCTAGAGCGGCATCCAACACGTCTTCAAAAAATTATGTCAACAATATTTAACCACTTGAAAACTAAAATTTGGCGTATTCCGCAAAAAGCTTAGGTTTACACTCTTATATGTTACACACTTGTTTTATTTTCAACTTATTGCAAATTTGAAGAATCGATTATTTTAAGAAATTTAACTATTAATTGAGCTCCATAAAATAAACTTTTTTAAATTTTTTACTTTCTTCATCCATTAAAATTGAAAATATAAATCAAATTAATGACTTTAGGCCTGATTTATTGTACCAAATAATTAAAAATTGAGTTTATAAAGCTCTCCCGTGCAAACAAAACGTGAGTAACAATTTAAATAAAGCATTATTTAAAACAGATTTTAATAGGTTATTCTTATAATAACAATAATAATATAATAACTTATAAACTTATACTCTTATTTTGAAACAAGGAAATGGTTGCACATCTTTAAACAAATTAATACAAAATTAAGTAAACGGCATAAAAACATTTTACAGAATAGAGGATAGTATACTAAAAAATTGTTATTGCTATGCAAAACATTAAAATAGTAAGTTACGTAAATTATTTACCATGAAAGAACTTTTGCCATATGTGTTCTATTGCGTGGAATTTTGTGAGAAACGTATTGTCCACATGATTGCTTTCATTATTAATATTGATTCTTAAAATCTTGTTGAACTATTATTATCTACCGGTAATTAATGATTAATTATCAAGTTCTTTTTAGCTTGTTTTAAACTATATTAAAACTGGCAGTTTAAAAGTAATTTTTTTAGAACAAAGAGGGATCACTAAAAAACGCGTGGATCTTGTGACAAAATAAAGCTAATAAACTATTTTACTAAATTTGAGCTCTTTTGAACAATTACTACAGTTTTCCACATAAAATTAAAGAGAAAGAAACTTGTATAGATAATTTACAATTAGTTGGAGCGACCAATTAGATATTTTAGCAAACTCAGATATCTAGCGCCTTGCCTATAGTCCTCATTGCTTAAAATAAAAAAATGCACTGCATTGATTACCATATATTTATTTTGATTTTTTTAATGTTTAATATCGTTGTTATTTTCCAGGTATATTAAGTTTTTACTTTAAACATTGTTTTGTTTTAATATTGAGTTTATCAGATATTTAGTTACATGAAACTTTCATTATTGTGATGGATAGGCCTGAAGAAAACACAACGAACGCATCAAAGTCTATTGTGTGATACAAAATCCTTAACCAATATAACTAGACAATTTGTTGTATGCAGATGATATAATATTAATATCAGACACACTCAATAAGGCACACAAGTTAATAGATACGCGGACATCAGAGATCGAGAAACTGAAAATAGAGATAAACACAAATAAAACAAAAATTATGAGAATAAATAGACCATCTGAAAAAGTGATATAATAAAAATAACGTAATAAAAATAGAACCAGCACTAATTTTTAACTGCCTTGGAAGCATAATAACGGAGGACCGAAAAATAGCAAACAGAAAAAATAAAACAAACAAGTTATGCTATTCCCTACATAGAACGATATATAGAGAACCAAAGCTTAGAACTAAAACAAAACTACACGTATATAATACCAACTCTATTATATGCGAGTGAATTCTGGCTAATTCAAAGAAGACACGAAGAAAAACAGCAGCAAAAGTAAAGAAGCTTAGAAAAATAGCAGAAAACTAAACTGGCAGCATCAGAAATGAAAAAATTAGGAAAAATTATAGCAAAAGTCAATAAGAAATATAGCAAACATTTGCTAAACCAATTGATATGGTTTGGACGGATTTGCAGAATAAACTAAGGCAAACAAACAAAAGGGTGGAAAAAAGAAAGGCAGAAAAACATAGAAAAACTACTGAAACAGAAATTAAGAACTAACGATGGAAAGAGGCAAAACCATAGAGAAATGAAAGGCAGTGCGGAGGACACAGGAAGGAATAGAACACATGGGAGAGTTGATGCCCAGTAAAAGAGCAAAATAATTAAGAAGAAAGAAAGAAGAAGTTACATGAAACTATACAACGAATGTCGTATTCAGACTGACTTTTTCTATACGTCAATAATAAGACTATAATTATAAACACATTATTATTTTTTGGAAAGGTAAAAATTCTAGATCATAGCATTATTGCGACAATCATAACGTTTTCTGTTGACATCGCCTAAATTTTACTTATATAGTATTTTCATTTTGTTTCAAAACTATTGGGGGAGTAATATTTCTATTAATAAACTAAAAGAGGGAGCGCTTGTAGAACTATACTCAAATTTGAGACTTTTCCTCTTTACGTCTCTTGTTCGTTTATTAAACGTTGACTATCACCATGTCGCCAATTTTTTTATACTTCAATCTCCTGCAACATGGAATAACTGTTTGGTCATTAGTCCAATCCATTGGTGTAGGTTTTTCAGCTATGACATTTTTTTGTATCTACCAAATCCCTCAATTTTCCCATTTAGTGTTAACCGCAGTAGTTAATATTTTGGCCCTTTTATTTCATGTGAGATATTTCAATTTTCGTTGCTTTATTATCGGTAAAAGTTTAATATACTAGTTTATCATGTTAATTTACTATTTTTCTTTTGGGACTAATGCACCTTATTTTGGTTTATATTATCAGGCAATTCACAGTAGTAGATAGTGTAACCATTAGAACTGATTTTAATTATCTTGCTTCATTTCACAAAGGACATTGTTTACTTTTTCAACTTCAATAGTTTTCAAAATGTTTCAAACATTAAATATAGCTATTCTACTCTTAACGTTAAGAGACTGAAAATCCGGGGTCGTATCATTTGGCTGTGAATTTATGATTATTATACTTGACATAATAATGCAACTTGGTTTCTGCACCGCAATGTCAGAACCGGTTTTGCCATTCTAGCAGCGTTTCTGAATATGTCGTATACTGCTGATTAGTACTTTACTAGTTATTATCCAATACCTCATAATGTAAAAGCTGCTGTGCTTTCCTTTATTACCATGTCTGGCTATTCTCACTTAATTAACCTTCAGGTTAATACGGTTTTCCCTGGTGCAGCACGAAGAGCCTTAGGTGAGAGTTGAGCACCAGTAGACTAGAACCTTCTCCTGTCATAAACAGTCGCTCATAGATACTGAACGCTTAGACTAAATGATACTACCTCTGTAGCGTGACCTTGTCCCGATTTGATTTTTGCCAAAAACTCTAATGAGGCTTAACGTTTTATAGTTGGTATTGATAAATACTATTTTCATAAAATTCAAGCTTGTGAATCCTACGTTGCTTGCCTCATATTTATTTGAAACATTAATTTGTCTCTTCATACTCAAGGTAATTTACGAAATTAGTTTTAAGAGTATTTGACGAAGTCTAAAGCGGACTTGCAAAAATCATACCCATATTCGTACCAATAACTCAATGAGCATTAAAGTCGCCACTGCAGTTGACTGCAGCTAACGTTTCTCTGGTCGAGTCTGGTGCAGTTCAGTTTAAATCTCTCTGAAAACACATAGATACCTGTAGCATCTTGGACTGAGTTGCATATAATTACGCACAATAAGGTGTTTGTGCATGACAAAAAAGTATAAACTATGTGCGCATAAAAACCACATTAGCATTTATTGCACACATTAAACAAGACTTTTTTACCACTGTGGTCGCATAAGATATATTGCGCCTACTTACTTAAGCAAAACAAAATTTAATTTTTATACCCAAATATGTGACACCACAGACGCCTGTGGTGACAGATTCAATGTCGTTTGGCGTAGGCTTGTGACTATCAAGCTTCTCAAAATTCTAACCTACCTAGATCCGAACGACATATAAAAAATTTTAAATGGTAACCTTTGCTCCTATATTAGTGACGTAACTACGTCTTTTGTACTCTGGTAAATACTGTCGACACGTATAGAGTTGTTTGACTAGCATTTTCCAGGTTCAGACGCAATTTCTTCGTACTAGACAAGGGAATAGCATTCACCGCTTATTTTATATGACCTTACACATGTAAAATAGCATATATTTTAATTCTGGGAACGAGAGAGCCCCAATACCGGCCCTTGTCGATCACTCCAGTCGTATAAAATAGCATTCTGTTCTTCTTTATAGATGGAGCACACGATATTAACGACAATAATGAGCAATATAACCACCAGAGTAGTCTAGTGGTTGAGGCGCGAGATGCGGTGCGGACGGACTCGGATTAATTCCCGGTGTTCTCTGATGACCGGCGATGGCCCACTCAGTCACTAAAAATATTTGAGTACCTGCGTTTACTCGAACAAGAGGTAATAATGGCGGTCCGCAGCAGAGATGGTGCGCGACGACCGCAGACAGAGCGAACATGTGAGAGCCTTAACCTTTCGGTTTGCAGGCCATGCCCCCACTCGGGCATTAAAGCCTTACCATTATTATTAGTAAATGAGTAATATGTAATATTGACCTACTCACTTTTTATACAACCTGTATTTATAAGTCTATTATAAGAGGTCAAATATGCCGTACTTCATAAACTCGTGTTAGAAAAGCCAGTTATAAAGTTTAAGTGTTATAACTAGTTTTTAATTTAAGAAAATCATTTTTTTCCTCTATTAGTTATTATATAGTTAAAAATCAATTAAGTTTGCTAAAGAAAATTTGTATATACATTGTTTAAGACTGTTTATGTACCAATTTATTATAGGAAACAATTAAAAATAATTTACGCAGCAATTATTTTCTTTTTAGTATGATTATTAAGATAAAGTAAATACATGTTTAATTAGAATTACTCCTCTTAATGTTTATACACTTTTGCTATTGCTACGACACTTTCGTAAAGCTAGTGCAGCCTATTCCTTGAGTGTAAAACGACACTATTTGCAGATAGTTGATTGTCATTGGAGGAGAACTTCTTACCGCGCACTATCTTTCTACAGAGGTATAATCGCGGTCACTCAAAAATCATCACCGAATCCACTCTACTGTTGGTATATTTCCACAGGTCTTTGCTGGCTAGCAGCAATATAGAAAATCAGTTATGCACAAAACTTTGTCATTTCTACAAACTTTCGCGAAATGAACATGATGAAACTGCCATTACAGTAAATGTAATAAACTTGTGTACCGTTATTAAGTCAGACACGGGGGGTAATGTGTGCCTTGAGCACATTTACTAAAATTCTCTGCCTTTGCCCTTCTCAGTATAGACCTTGATTTTTTAACCACTAATCTTGTACGAATATTTGAAGCAGTTTCTTCTCCAAAGAAAGCTCAAAATTTATCGTTTCCCATAAAGCAGATTATATGGTTGTTTGCACATGAAGGCCAACTCAGTTTTAGTTTTGATTTGCAGAACTGCACATTTAAGTAGTAAAATTGTTAATGGTAATACACATATGGAAGTAGCAGCATACCTTTTTAATTGACACTAACAGCGCTTAAAACTGAGAAATGTAAATTAACAATTGTTATTATTGTGAGTATAAGTTTAAAGACAAATGCAAAATGCATTGATTCTACCTTTTTTCTCTTTAGTACAAATGCAACCGGATTATCATACTAAAGGTTTTTTGTCTATCGTAAAAAAATGAGAAAGACAATTTAACAATTGTTTTATGAGGTCTACTAATAGCTAATTTTATAATAAGTCTACTGTTAATATGAGCATGTGTAATTAAAAGAAATATTTCAAAATTACTTTCTGTTATTAATTATTTTAATTTACTATTAAGTATTAGTTGTTTCTGCTCAATATTTATAGCGCTATACGAGGATAATTCCAATAAATTTTATTTAATCCCGAAAATTATGGTGGACTTATTGTGATTGATGAATGTTGTGTTTGTTATATTTCGAAAGCTTTTAATTCGTTTGATATTGCTGTAAGCTCCTATAAAATATTTTTCATAAATAATACCTACAATAATCTATTCATTAAACAATGTTTTTTCGCTAATGCTACATACATTTAGTTAAAATTGGTAGTGTAAAACCATTTACAACCAATTACGACTGAATTCCGAACCGTTCGAAATCCAATCTACTAGTTTTCCGGGCAAAAGAAAATCGGGCCTCGTTCCTCAAGAACTAGCCGGTCTTAATGAAGTACGAGCGTCTAGCCCCTTGAAAGCGAGGCGGCTTCTGAGCAGGCCAGCTTTGCGTTTATGTAAGGGCCAATACGAAACTACCACTTATAATTGCGGAACTTTCTTAAAATTTCCCGATTAGAACATTACATTGCTCTCGGGCGCCGGCTAATCGTTTCTGGAAATTTTAATTCTGCGCCGGCCCCTACTCGGGGAAGGGCTCATTAAAGGGGAGTTTCAAACGCACCTCTTCGAAACTTCGCCGAAGAAATTATTGATGAAATATAACGAGCCGTGGACAGTTCGACAAGTTATATGGAGTTCTCTTGTCATATTAGAGAAAAGAATGGCACCCCGGGCCACAAATCGTTATTGTGGCCGCTCTCTCGGCTGAGACGACGCGAAATTCGTTTTTAAAGTTACGCTGCTTCGGAATGACGTAGGTCGATTACAAGCGCGTACTCGGTCATTAAAATATTAGGATTAGCACAATTAGGATTAGCACAAAAATCTAACCGAGCCTCACTGTTATATTTATGGTGGTAGACAAAAATAAGCCTCCTTCTTGTCTTATTCGGGGAATATTAAATATATAAAACCAAAAACTTTAATAAATATTGCGTCACGTAAAAATTTAGTTAGAGTTGTACACAGATATAAAAAGTCAATTATTAGTTTGACGTTTTATTGATACGGCGTCAATTTTATCCACGTGGTGTCAACCGGGAGGTAGATTTTAAGTAAACTTCGCCTCTATGTGTTGCAAAAATGTAGGCCGGTGTGGGATTGTACAACATTGATTTTTGCGAAAAAACCAAAAATTGCTGTAGTTTACAGAAATACAGGCGTAAACACTGGAGCTCTCTTGCTGTTGGTTTCCCTCAGTTAATTTTGAGCACGTTCCCGATGTTTCCCGAATTATAGCTCATTTAAGGAGCACTTTTATTAAACAATTTTAATACCCAACGCTTACCGCCAAACTAACAATTGCAAGAAACATGCTATGCCATAGACTTTGATATAATATATATAAAGTTAAAGGGAACTCTAAAAATTTTATATGACTCACATATTTAATTTAAGTATCTCCTAGGCAAATCTTTTATGTGAAGATAAACGACGTAATCTTTGTAAAACACCCTTTTTAACGTGGCTGCAAATTATTCAATTAATCTAAGCGCAGGGTGTAAAATTGCGAATAAATTGCACACCTGATGTGACGCTCAGTTCGCGCTGATTCAAATTGAGGCAAATTAAAATTAATATACTGCACCTTTTAAAGTGGGCAGTTAATTGTACTGTGTGTCAAAGGAAAAATCAATATAAATGCTCTACCCTCACTGTAAAACCAGTCATCAGTCATAGAGTTCTGATTGCTTCTGTGTAGACAGACTTATGCTGAGCAACTAAAGAAAAAAATTTAGGCCTTAACGGTTAATCGGAGTTTAAAGTGTGACTCGTCGAACAGTAAAATTGATAGAACTAGTAAAGACGGCCGGGCAATAGAGAATAGAGGCAAAAGCAATGAAAGCTGTGAAAAATAAAGGTAGAAACGGCGGAATTGCGTGCACAGGGCACAAAATTTACCCGTTGTGGCAACAAGAAATAGAATTTACGTATTGAAAACAAACACGTGCTATGCAGAAGCAAAAACAGAATACAAAAAGAAATATGGCATTTTTAGTTTTTTTGTTGTTCAGAGCCGCTTGACTTTAGTCTCCTATAGTCTCATGGGCTTATTGTACTACTCTCATTTTCTTTACAACACTTATGACTTGGGTCTTGTCTTTACAAATTTTATTTTTTATTTTTATTATTTTATAACTAATTCTTTCAACCAATTCGGGGCCTGTATAATGAGTTGATGATCCTTCTTGAGCCAGTTTATCATATTTCTCATTGTCTCTAATTTCGTAGTGCCTTGGTATCCACAACCGAGCCAACTTGTGGTTTATCAGAATTTTGACTTATTTGTGGGATTTCCACAACAGGCTGGAAGTTGCCTTTGGATTATTTAATGCCATCAGGGATGCCTGACATATTAATATGACTATTTGCCACCCAAATTATATTGCCTGGAGCACTGCAATATGGCAAATATTTCCGCTTAAAAACATGTATATTTTTCTAGTGCAAAGCTTAAATGCAAGTTTCCCTTTTTGGAGTATATACCTGCTTCCGTTCCAGGTTCCGTCTTTGATCCGTCTATATATTAGATAATTTTCTAAATCTGTTGTTTGTTCTGTTTATATATTCATTTCAATCCATAATATTAACTTTGGAATTCATGTTCGATCTCAAACACAAGTTATGGGCAATTTGATTTAACAACACCATCTTTATCTCTTGAAAAGCTGTTTTCTTTTTAAGAAAAAATAATATGTTATGTTTAACGCATTTTTTATAAATTATACAATAAAATATTTTGTTGGTCATAAGTAGCAAATATAAAACAGAAAAATTTGTAGTGAAACAATAAATAGCTACTGAGTCACCATTTTACAAAGAATTAAAAAAGCGGATGTAAACTCACTGCTTAAATCCAAATTTTTAATAGCAATATTTTGAAACAATTCAAAATTTAAATTGTATTGCTACAAAGTCCAATAAAATCCATGTAAGTACAGAAGTCGTACGATTTAAAAAATGGTGTAACAGCTGGACAAAAGTATGCAAAATGCTGATTTGACACTCTCTACCAGTACTCAAATCTGCTTTTTTGAAGCCTTAGAAAAATAACAGCGCCTGGCTCGTTGATCCGCAAAATTACTTTAGATGATTGCGAAGGGGAAGGCTGCTTCTATCAAAATATTTGAAAGATAAATCCGTTGTCACGATTATGACATTTGCATAACAATTTACCAGATTCATAATTAATTATGTCGGCTTAAGGATTTTCAGAGATTTGAACAGCGTGACACCTCTACAATACAAATTCATTTGCATACCCCGAGACACTTGCATTTTATTTTTCTTTAAATTGCTTTGATGTATCGACATAAAGCGTTTTTTCAGTAGTGTGGCAGAAAACGGATAGTTTACACTGCTTCATTTCTTCTGATTAGAAAACGTTAAAAATGCAGTGAAATTGAAACTTTCAACTCGTAACCGCACAATTCAATGTTGCATAAAGTTATGTTATATACTGGCTAAAAAACTTATCTTGACAGGCTAATTTGAAGATACATTATTATGATTTTAAGAAATTTATTTAGAAGAGATATACTTGACGTTATTAATTATTCTCTTACGGTCAAGTCTTAGTATTCAAAAAATTTTAATAGATAGTTCTGTTAAATTACTCTAGCTGAAGTAGCAACAAAGTTACAATAATAATGAATTTCTTGCGTCAAGCAATAAAAAAATTGTAAGATTTGGTATTTTAATTAGCGCAAAGATAAAAAAATTTGCATTTCTACAACTTTAGAACTAGCTAATCTTATTGTATATCAAAACAATTAAATAGAAATAGATCTGTTAAATTATCTACGATAAACCATTACAATAATAATGATTCTCACTGCCTGCAG
This sequence comes from Sinelater perroti, assembly GCA_036346155.1. NCBI lineage: Eukaryota > Metazoa > Arthropoda > Insecta > Coleoptera > Elateridae > Sinelater > Sinelater perroti. Next base: position 6,799,425 of record JARFIY010000231.1, read on the forward strand.
TCACACAATTTTAGAATCTGAAAAAAATTCAATCAATGTTTTACATTATATGGTATTTTAGATTCAGCACATTAAAGAAAAAAAATTTGCTTGTTTGATAAAGTTATTACACTACCAACATCTTAGTTAAAACATTTTTAAAATCAAAACCGAAATTACAAACTTGTATAACAAAGATAAAAAATAAAAAAGAACAAATCGTTGCAATCGACGACGGACCATTAAAACAGATTTTAAGTTATCTTCCCACTAATCAATCGGACGACACCCCAATTAATTGCGCCAACAAATATAAAATCAACACTTTGGAAAATAATATATTTAGTTTTTCTCAAGAATCCCTCAACACTTTTAAAGAAATGCATAAAAATGGTTGTATGTAATTGTCTATAATCCATAAATAAACTAATCACTTCTAAAAACTGTCAATAATATTTGCACAATTTAAAACAATATCAGAGTTTCTATAAAACTGAACTTTATAGAACATTGCTTCGCCGGGAGCTATTAAAGACTTTAATTAAGTGAAATTCTACAAATTGCTTCAACTACTTTTATTATGTAATGCTTATGTTTCTCCAAACAAAGTAGTGTCAATTATTAATTTAAACATAATTCTAAATTCACAAAAAGTGCAAGAATCAGAGTTGAAGCATATAATGACCTATGAAAATGAAACATTTCTAACAAAAAAAATAACAAATGTAAGAAAAAGTGTCAAGAAATAATTATATTTTTAAAGTGATTTTTTATAATAACAATAATAGTTCCCCGTAACAGGCCTTGAAGGCCCTTTGGGGTCGTAACAGGATAGGTCTGCTACAATCTAGAGCCTACGGTACACAAAGGTATTAACGTGGCTAGCGCTACGTACCGACCGCCTATTATTACCCCAGAGTTTGACCTCCAGGTACTCATTTATTGCAGCCTGAGTCGAGCTGTTTTGTGATTTTTTAACCCTACATAAATCTGTCTTTATGTGACTACCTATGATCTCATTCTTAAATAAAAAATAAACAAAAGTGCAACAAAATAAATATTACTTAAAATCAACTTCCTATTGATTAAAAAAAGTTATTAGAACACAAGACAAATTGTATGTAAGAACTCACTTTCGCTTTAACCACTTACATACAGATTATTAGTCTATTTGATTGATTATTTGTTTGTTTCTATACTCTAAACATTTTACAATAAGTCACACAACAAGCTTTATAACTGAATTCATTATAAATAAATATTAAGTTAGCTTTTAGAGAGTTAACACAGCAGATGTTTACATAATAACCAAATTTGTCCGTACAAACCCCAAGCGTCAATAGTGATATTTAAAGTGTACATTCTAAAATTTTTTATATATAGGTACAATAAAGGAAAATAATTTTATTATTTAGGCCTACAAGAAAGACGCAGGGTAACTAAATAAAATGTAATTAAAACAAAGCTTTGATCGGAATTAATCCCGCATTGAACTAAATCGACCGACGACAACGAAATCATATGCCATTCCATCTTAATATATAATTTTCAGGGTTATGACTAACTAACTGACTGATTCAACATGACTTAGCCCAAAGTACTTAATGCATAAACGTGCAAATTTATAGTTATGTAGCTTATATAATGTAGACCTCCACTAATGCGGGATATTTTAAAATGCTACTCTCCTAAGAGGGTAAAAAAGGGTGAAATGTTGTATGCCTATTTTAAATATGGGTGATCGCAGGACGGTAAGGTTTTGTTATATAAAATGATTTTAGTAAAATTTTTAAAACTTGTTTTTCGCTATTCTTCGATTTTCAGCCCACACGAGTGTAATAAATTGTAAAATAGACATTTCAAAAATTAAAATTTAAAATTATAAAGTTTTAGCTTTGAGGATTTCAATTCTTCTTTAATATTAGGCAAATTAAATTTCTTCGGTTCACAAATTCATCCAATGAGAAGAGTAAATGTGGCTGAAATATTGGCGCCTAGCAAGACTGGGCACGTGGCATATTATTAAATGCAAAACCGAATGAGCTTTTCATTTCTTTTGACAATTGTTAGAGTAGGGAGACACAAAATTCCGAATGGTACCTAAAATCCGATATATCATTGGATACCAAATAAATGTACTTTTTTCACGCAATTTATTCCCTAAGAAGATGTAGTAGAAATAAAATAGAAGACCCTGTAACTTAAGAGATGTTTTACATTACTATTTATGGAATTAAATAAAATTTCTATCTTTGTTTAACGATTGATTGTGAGGGTAGATAGGACTTAAAGGCTTTCTTAGTCGTATAAAACTTAAAAACACCAGAATGTGATATATTATTCGATTATACATTTACTAATTCTTTTGTTTTTAGCATACCGTCCACCTCTCAAAACTAAATACATTTTTGAAAATGGGGTAATCGGAGTAAGGAGACACATGAAGTATGAAACACATAATTTAAGAGAAAATGTGGTGATTTCGAACGCAAAGAAAAAAAACAAACCTTTGCAAAAAAAAGCATGGAAACATATGACATAACAAAGATAAAAAAAAGGAAAATAAAGGGTGAGGGGAAAAAATAAGGAAATTAGAAGGTGGACAGATGCGGAAAAGATCAGAGAAGAGAGGGCAAAAAAAGAGTAAAAGAAAAAGACAGAAAGGGGATATAGGAAGTTATAGACGGGAATGCAGAAAAAAGAGAAAAATGTATTCAGATGTACTATAAGGGAATGAACAAGAAGAAACTATATGAAATTTTTGTTTTTAGGAACGCTATAAACAAGTGTTCTGCTCCTATAATGGAATGCAAATTAGGGTTTATTTTTCTAATTGTCATTCATATGAAAGGAGTCAGTAAAAGTAGTTACCAACGTCAGTTTTGTTTGTTTTCTTTTCATAAATAGGTGTATTTTGCATTTTGTTACATTTAGCTCTTAAGAAGTGAAAACAGAAAACTTTTTTTGAGTCAGGAATTATTGAAACTGTCATAATTTATATAAAACTCTGTTATAAATAAGTAGACGGGTATATCAGTATATTTTTAAATTATACTCCCCAAGGCTTTAAAAATGAATGGGTTAAGTTCTCCCTAGAGACGAAAGCGTTAGAATAAAAAATTGCAAGCTAAGAATTTTAAAACCTAAAGTACGAGAAATAAAAAACTTGTTGAAAAACGTGTTGCCACAAAATTTGTTTCGCGGCAACTATTAGCAAAGCAGAAGACCGTTATGAATCAACTATTGGTTATTTTAACATAGAAACTTCTACAGTACTTTCCACAGTAATAACATCGCGGAATAAATTCCAAAAAATCCCAAGGTGTTTATTTTTAATAAAACTGAGGCTAGGTAAATTTTATGTGGCTTGATACTTTTGGAACAGATCATATTGTGTTAATATATTGCTAATCTCCTACTAAATATAAAACATAGAATTATTAAAATTTAAATATAAACAAATTAAACTTTAAGAACAAAGATAGTTGTTGCAAAAAAATCTATTATTATCTGATTATGTGATTTTGTGTAATATTTTAACTCAAAAGCCTACCTAGTTAAACCATCTTAAATAAAATTTTTAAAACATAACTAGATCAATAAGTACGTATAATAATGGCTAATTGAAATAATGCTGGATTCTGCACATAAACATGAAGATATTTATAAGCTTATGACTACAATACGCGGAAAAAAATTGAGTGTTTTAAATGTAGAAAGCCCTCTAGAATACACCAGCATACAATTACTTGAATGTCATTTTGGACGATAAAGTTAATATTATCTCATCTACGTGCCAAGAAACAACCAGTACTTCTTATGGATCGCAATGAGTGAACCGTATAGTGTCCCGGTGCTATCTGCAAATGTGTTCTTCATTTTTAAACGTCAGGCGCAAAAAAGATAAAAAATAGTAGGGTAATTTAAGGATAATATGAGGTTGAATTTTAACTGAAAATGGTTTTAAGGTGAGGCAGAAATTTGTGAAAAGGATGTCCTATTTGAAATAGTAGTACTTGATGCCAAACGTGATGGAATGATTTTTCAATGTTAAGAAAAGCCGCAGTATATACCATTTTTTATGTCTTTTTATAATTTTCCTGGCTTTTTGTGGTACTGCTGTATGTGGTACGTTGGATGTTAAGGTTGGTGCTTGGATAAAATTTTGGGGAGATCTACTTTCGAGATATGAGAATATAATTGCTTTTAAATATTACGATATGTGGGAGCGAGAGTGTTTATATTTGAGCCCTTCGATCCAAACTTTGTCAAAGGCCTAGTTAATACATACCGCAGTAGTGTATTATTTTAATTCATAGCCTCATTCTATTAGTTCGACTATGCGTTGCAGCTAATGACAGGTGGAATGCCCTTTTAAAAAGGAATGGGGGATTAATTTCAATCTGAAAATTTCATCATTGAGTCTGCTGTTTATTGCTTTCTAGAAAACCTTGGAAATGGTGGTAAGAAGACTAACTGGTCGATATATTTCGAGTTCTTTATTGTTTTTGCCTGGTTTAGGAAACATTAGTGTAAGTCCATGTTTACATTTGTTAGGAAAATAACCGACCCTGAGGCAAGCGTTGAAGATTGACGATAAGCAAGCCAACGCTTTTCTTGTAAGGTTTTTAAGTGTGTAGTTGATTATTTCGTCTTCTCCTGAATTTTGTTGTTCGGAAGCTTTTTCATTATAGCAGCCAGTCCTGCTAGTGGTTCGTGTGTTTCAAGATGTCTGTTGATCAGGTTGACGCACCCTGGGACGTTGTGTTGATGCGGAGTAAAAGTTTATGCTAGGTGATTGGCAAAGGCTTCACATTTATTTTCATCTGTGCACAATATTTTATCTTTCATGGGAATAGATGGAATTTCCTGCGTTTGCTGTAGAATCTTTCTTGTTGTTTTCCAGAGACTTGGGTCGCCCGATTCGTATGTGCTGATGTATTTTTGATAGGAATCAATGCTGCAGCTTTCTAGCTTATGTTTTATACAATAAGTCAGGTTATTGACTAGGTTTTTTTGTCGCACGCTTTCTAGTGCGTTTCCATTCCCTGAAAAATTGGCTTTTGTGTTTTATCAGATCAATTATGTATAACGCAGGCGTTTTTAGGCTGGTATGTCTGGAATTTTTTAGATATGCTTTGTTTCCTTTAAGCTGCCTTTAGGCTTTTTGTGACATGATAAACCGTTTCGTTTATGTCCTCTGTGGTTTCTAATCCGTTCGGGTAATTCAAGTTTGCATCAAGTGTTTCTTTGAAGCGATTCCACTTAACAATTTCATTCCTCAGCTTAGTTGTAGGTATCTTAACATTGGTGTTATTAATGAGATCGAAACCGACAAGTGATCCGAATCAAGTTTAGTATTAACCTTTCGGAAAATTTGAGTTTGAACATCTTAGTCCAGATGAATTATCTTTTCTGTATCCCCAAATTGTACTTTTGAAATATGAGATCTCCGATTAGTAGCGTCGGTTCGTTCCAATCAAAGATCATCTGAATGTCGGATTCAAGAAGGTTCTTGTTAGGTTGTCGATAGACGCTTCTAACGTTAATATAGGTGCCTTCCTTTTTACCCTAACCGTTATGGTCTCGAGATTAGTGGTTTTAATCGGTGGAAATTCGTGATGCTCAAGTTTACGCTTGACAAGTACAGCCACGCCTCCGGATGCAACCATTGCATTATGGTTCATGTGGTAGTAATGCGTCTTAAAGACGCATACCACGTCTACATTGTGTCTTGCAAGAAATGATGAAAACGTTGCTCGCTCGGTTAAAATACCATTTGCGTTCCAGTTTAGGAGTTTTAAGTGAATAATAGTGTTAATATTGTTATGGTCTATTATTGTATTGAATGGTGAATCAGTGACAGCATTTGGAGTGCTCCAGGATTGGCTACAGTTAGCTGGACTATTCGTTTTGGGAAGTGGTGGAAAGTTAGAGAAGTTATTGTTGGGAGAGGGTGATTGACTATTGTTTCCGTTTTTGGAATTGGTGGTTGAAGATTTATTTTTGTTGTACTTGGATTCTTGGAAATACGAGCAGCTACAAAAGTTATCCGGGTGATTGATTTCACAGTTAACACAGATTTCGACAGTGTTACTACCTTGATCGCAATCAGAATAGATATGTTTCCTAAGAATTTTACGCACATTGGCACATTCTTTGTGTTGCCGTATCGTTGGCATCTGTGGTACTGTGGAGCGCTTCTTAAAGTTCTTCTTGCTTCAACTGTTACTAGTGTGTAGCATAAAGTGTTAATTTTGTGAATTTTTTTGGCTTTCTCGTTTGCCGTAAGAAGTACTGCACAAACCGGTATTAGTTGTTTATTTAGATTAAGGAGTCTGGTGATCCGCATAATAGAAAGATTATATTGGACGAGTTCTTCTTAAATGTCTGCTTCTGTTAACGAGAGCGACACGTTTTTAATGACAACTGACAGAAGCCGTTTATTTAGATTTTGATAGGTGTAAAAAGCTATTTTATTAGTTAGATAATCTTTGGCGAGTCTTCTGTAGCCAGCTTCTGAACTTAGGATGATTTTCAGAAAGGTTCCGCTGAGGGCCGCGGTATATTTATCAGTAATGATTTTATGTAGGTCGTCTATTGCCTATTTATGATTTACAGGTCCGTGGAAAAAGATTGGCGGTATCTTGACCTTATTCACATATTTGGCGGGTTCTAGAGGTGTTTTGCTGTTTCCTCTTTCTTATCGTCGGTGTTGAGATCGATGTTTGATGTTAGATAATATTTATTTTGCACAAGAAGCATTTCAAAGTTCCAAAGGTACTTCTTCTATAATCACTGATTGGTGGCGAGAGGTGGTCACTATTTCTTTTGGTGGTTGATATTGAGCCACCCCTGCAAAGGGGAACTAATTTCTTTTAAATTGTCTTAGATATTAAAAAGAGTTTGTAAACGTTGTATTTGAAATTAAATACAAATATGTGAAATAAAATATGTTTATGGATAAATCGCGCGGAGTGGCGATAGCACTCCGAAAAGGTAAATAAGAACGGTTGTATGATTTGTTAGCTCATTAACAGTACAAAGACCACGTATAAGAGCCAAAAATCCATTATTTGACTATTTTATTTATGACAGTTAACATAATGTTTAATATCATGCTATATCGACTTACCATTTAGTTAAAGATATTTTTAAATTTACTTAGGAAATTATTTAACTGATCAGTGAAGTTGTTGTTTTGAGTTCTTCTGTTTGACATTCTTAGAGCGTCAGTATATGTTACTTTTTTTGTAATAGCTGATTGTACGGGTGGTGTGTAGATCCACATATGAAACTCGTTCCTATTCTAGAATTATTTCTAATAACTTATTGTTTATATGCTTTGCAGTCTCTGTAATTTGACAACTAAAATAAAATATAAAGTAGAAAAAGATCTTCAAAAAATCATATTGTACACCATTTGGACTTGTTGCCAAATAGGAAGTGTACCAAATTATTATCACAAGGAATTAATATTTTATTTATCCTAATGTATCTTTACATTATGAGAATTAACAATAATAGAAAAATATTCAGACATCCGTTTCAGTTTTGTCTAATTTTTTGAAAATTTGAGTTATATCATAAAAGAGAATCAAAAAAGCTGCAAATTGAAATTTCCAATAAAATACCTTATTCTGCGATTTATTGGGGTTTCTAACAAATAAATATGTAAATAAAAATGGATAGTTTCTGTAGTATTAATATTTTTATTTTGTGTTTTCTATTTAATTCGGATTATATCAATGAAAGTGTCATTCTTTAGCTAGCGGTAAAAAGTAAAATTTGTAGGTAATTGATATCGATTACTTTTTTCTTTCTGTTGGCTGATTTATTTAAAAGAAATCCCTCCCGCTTCTAATCAGCATTTAAAAACCGATTGAATAAGTTAAAATAACTTTTTTGTTTTAAATTTAAACAGACGGTTCGGCAAAGCCTGCCTCGGACGTTATTTCGCGGTTAAAATAAAATTCCAGAGAACTTTTGCTATTACCGCAAAAACTGTTGTTGTAAACGTTTCCTTTTACAATCTTTTTAGGGAAGCATTGAATGGAGCGATGGGGTGTTTAAAGAATCTTATGAATTTATATTGAATCGATGAAATGCTGGGAGTAAAATACGAAAAGTAAATACTGAAAAACAAGGGGAATTTACATTCTTAATATTACAGAACTACAAATTACGTCGGAGTTGTGAAAAGAAAACGTTACCAGTAAAATCAAAGCTGTGAACCAATCAATTTCAGGCAAATAAATAAAACTGTTAGTAAAGCTCAAAAATAACGAGAATTATAATTTCTAAGTAATAAATAACTTTTTTGTTGGTAAATTAGATTATTTAAATGAGATTTACTAATCGTAAATCTAAAAACAGCAAAGGACCGTATAAATTTCAAAGAAATGATAATTTGTAAAATAAACTTCTTTATAGTCACTCACTCAGATGATTCTAGATTAAATTTCTTTTATATTCTTACTTTTACCTTCTTATACAATTGCATTAAACTTTCAAAATATAATTTCAACCGAAATAACTGTAGAATAATACACGAAATAGCACGGTGGCAAACCCACAGTTATTTTTAGAGAATTTTTGACACGTGCCGGATATTTAGGATTACATTATTTATCCTTTTACAATATATCTTCTCAATGTTTCTAGTAATTCGCAAGAACAATAAATGTAATACATCTGAATTTTAATGGTAAGGCTCTAACGCCTCGCGTGGGAGCACGCTTGCAAACTGAAAGGTTAAAGGTCCCATGTATTTGACTTTACTGCCCTGGCGTCGCGCACCGTCTCTGATGCAGGGGGATGTGGCAAGCACCGCGCCTTAGACGACCACTATTATTACTCCTTGCTCGAGCGAGTGCAGGTACTCAATTATTTTCGGTGACTGAGTAGGCCATCTGCCAGGCATCAGAGAGCTCCGAGAATGGAACCTGGGTCCGTATCGCAGTCCGCGCTTAGGCCACTCTGGCGATTTATCTAAATTTTATGGAAGAAAATTTTTTATTGTTTATATGACTCAGTTATGAATAATTGTGCTCTTAACGATTTTCTGCCACTTTTCCACTTTTGACACAGTCTCTCATTTGCTTGGTCACGGTTGACGATTATTATTGAGAGTGTAATATGGCAGTATTCTTTCTTTCTTTACTATGTGTTTTCATGTATATGCCTGAAGATTTTAGACAATATTTTTAAGGTCCCTTGTACGTTTGGATTATTTTTTGATATGATTAATGTTTCTTCTTATACGTCAATATCGGTATTACTACGATCTTGTGTAAAGTTCTTTTGGTATTTTTATAAAAAGAAAATTTTAGTTAAGTAATGGGTTCAAGTTTTAATATGTACTATTGTACTCATATTTGAGTTTTTGAAACTCTGTTTTTCATGCAAGTACTTATCTATAGAAATTGCTCCAAATATTTTTATTTTTTAGTAACGTATGTTATTTTCCTTTATTAATAACTAAATTAATGTTTTTTTGTTGTTTTTTTCTAGTGATCCTTTGTTTTAATATATTGGCAAATTTGTAGAAGAGGGTTTTTCTTATTATAGTCCTATTTCTTTTAATTTTTTGGATCAACAATACATATTATTATGCATGGCTTTCATGTATAAAAAAATCAATTAACTTAACATTAGAAAGTGCAACTTTTAGGCATATGTCGAACTAAGAAATAATATAAATAGTAAACATTTGTTATTATTCTATATGTGTATGCACTTATTTGAAATTACTTACATGTTAAGTATTAATGTTGCTGAATATTATATATTGTGATAACTATCTTTCAAATATTGTATGAAGAATCTTCTGACCGAGATGATAAACACTGATCAATGATTTTAAAAATCTAATTGGTGCTTTTTGTAACTAACACTTTATTAGTTGTAATTTCTAACTCATTACGAATTTTTTGATCAAAGCACTTTATTTTATATAACTGGACACGCATAAGTGCTTGGCAATCCAAGTTAAACTGAGTAGAATAATAATCCACAATCTATCCGAAGAAGAATTATCCTGTTCAATAAAAAATAAAGCTTGGCAATTTTAGCATAAACTTTAATTTATTCTTTATATGTGTGTCCGATATCAAGATCTAGGCCAAGGCACTTGGCGCGTGTGTTTTTATCTATCCAAGGTATTTGAGCACCCTTACGTCATACTTTAAGAGTGTAATTTTTGATGCGTTCCATTGTGAACGTTTTTAGTTCAACATGGTTGCTAGTTATTCCCCATTTCCCAAACCACTCATTTAATAGGTTTAACAAGTGTTGGAGTCGTTCAACTATTGTTGTAATATAGTCGTGTTGGATAAATATTATTCTATTCTTAGTGCAGAAGGGAAGAAGAAACTTCGTATGTATTTTCCTGGCATATGTATGAATAAATTAGAGAACTTCAAACCAAACATATTTTCTTGAGGACACCTAGCACGGATGCTGTTTGTGGAGGATAGTAAAATATTAATTTCAAGACGATTTTTAAAAAATGAGAATAACGTATCCTTTGTGTAACTTGTAACTATGTTTATTTAAGCATGTCAATCTACACTTTGTTAAAAACTTTTGTAATATCTAGAAACGTTATAATAATAAATCGCTTATTTTCAAAACTTCCTTCAAAAATGTTGAAGGTTAAGTGATCATTCAGAAGCCAACTTCCAACATTAATTTCAACTGACGGTGGATTACTTTATCTAAGTTTTAAAAAAGTGGTGAGTAGGTTAATCTAGTCATAGTTATTGCAACTGTTAACATTTTTACCTAGTATGGGAAATATTAGTAACAGCAAGATTCTAATTTACTGAAATATGATCCAATCCCAAACTAGCATTAAGCAAAATAGTCAAATAAAAAACTTTTTTCTTTGATAAGATTTAGTTAACACGTTACAAATAAGACCATACTCTGGAGAATTTTTTAGAGACAGAGATTTTACATATGCTACAAGTTTATCAATTTTTCTGGAAAATCAAAATTATTACTTACTAATGAAAAGGCCCATCCCAAGGACGGGTAACTCACACCAAATATTTGGTTTAGTTTTGTCGACATATAAAAAAATGAGCTTATATTTGTTTTATCAGCTATATTTAAACATGATGACATACGTTCGACTATATTTGATTTCACATAAATCAAAGTTGAAGTGAGTTGCATATGTCTACTAACGGCAAGAATTGGTGATGTAGTACATGAAACCGATAGGTTGCGCAAACGGTCTAATTACTTTATGATAATTTATGTTTGTATATATTTATAACAGCCAACGGTGACTTAATTCAAAAATCTAAAATCTCTCTACGAGGTTTAGCATCAAACCGGTTCGAACGAGGTATTGACCTCTGAAATCGGTTCGTAAGTGTTGGTTCATAATTGCTTTTACTAGTAAAAGTAACGTAGCAATTAGCTTTTCTGTAAAAAAAACTGCATTTTTCATTACTAGTACAATAGTGGTTGTTAAAGGTGGCTTTTTATATGCCCGGGTTATTGCGTTCAATATTTTCTTTACATCTTCTATAGCTATTACTTCTATGGTTATCTAGTCCTTTATTAATGCATTTATAAATAATTTATTTAGAAGATGTCTTAGTTGAGGTTTGCTTGTTTATTGCTGATCTCTACGTGGTCCACTTTTCTACCGATAAAATTAAGTGAAATATTTGGGTTTTCTTGTAGCTCTTTGAGCATGTTTCTAGGTGTCTACGAGCCCATTTTTTTGTAATTATTTATAAGATATGGATTTGTAATTGAAATTTAATTTACAACACTATTTATTAATTTTAATTGAAATAATGGAATTATGCCAGTGTCATTTATAGTAACTAAAACAAGTAGGCGTTTCAAATCCATTGATCAATATTTAATGTATTATTTTGGAAAATATTTGCTAACACAATATCTCGTTTTATAAAGCTGATAGTTACTGCGATTTACTTTTTCTTGGACTGTACACTATAATAATTTTAAATAATCTAGAATTACCATATGTATATATCTGCAAATTCAATATTATTACAATATGGGTTATTTTATACATTATAATGATATTTTTTTTATTAAAATAGAGCTTTCGCCAAAAGCATAATCAACTGATCCTATTTTAAATAAAAAGGCATCCAATATCAATCTTATATCTTGCTGCGCAGAATAAGAGTGTAAGATCTTGGAGTATTATGAGGGCATTTGACACTAAGAAGATTAAGTAGAATATTGTTGACTATGTAGGACTAAATCTGCACAAGAATGTCAGTTGTCAGCTGTTTTGAATATTTTGCTAATATTATCAAGAACAAAAACAGTTCTTGAACTGGAAGGAGTTTCATTGGGGGGGGGGGGGTGAGTCTACTTTTGGGCAGCTCTTACCAGATTAGTGGGAGAATCGGTTGGCCCTTCTAAGCGGATTCTTAACTACCGCAGCGTTTTCGATATGGATATTCCCTGATCGAATGATATAGCCAGTTAGCAAAGAATGGTTGACTTTGGGGTTTTCCGAGCGTTGTCTTACGGAATAATTTATTTTCCTATACTTTACACATTTATGTAGGTTTAGCAGCACACTAATTTTTAGCGTAGCCATAATTTCGGCATTTATCGCACTGAAGTTTTGGTATTTCGTCAGACTTTTCAATGACAGTTAAAATATCTGCACATACTCGTATCGGTGCTGATCTCTAATAAGATAGCGAGTAACGTTAATAACAGGAAAAGGTAATTGTATCAGCTTTTTCCCACAATTCATAGCGGATTATTGTTTAGATTTCGATACATATGAACTGTATCTGGTTATTCATATAATAATTTCTAAGAAAACAATTTATCAACTTTTTGTCTTTTTGAATTGCTTATTACCTAAGCTGAACCTAGACCCTTAAATAGCCAGGTTACTATAAAGAACTTAGTTATTTTAGTTAATTAATGTTAAATTTAAAACAACTTTGCAAATTAAAGAAATGTTCCTACTTGGTTAAGTGGTTTGCGTGATAAGAACTAGAGGACCATGTTTAAAGTCTTTATGGTTAGGACCTAAATTCTCTCTGAGCCTTTCAAGTGCGACGTTACAAAGAAGATAAGGCATTTTAGTGAACACCACCACAGATATAAAACGGTTATTGCTATTTAATTTAACCGAACTGTGTTTTTATTAATGTTACTTTAATCATTTGAACTAAATATGCAGTGCATTTTATTTCTGGGGCTTATATAAATAATATAAAGTGAAAAATTAATGCAGGATTGATTTATCATAAGAAAAACCACATTAACAGTGGTTGTTCATAGAAAACACAAATCGGTGTAGGAGTTATAATCTAATTAATTGATATTTTTTATTAATTTCTAAAAAATACGCTGGCTTACCATTCAAATGCCGTTTATTTCTCTTTTCATCTGCCAATAATTAAATTTTGTATCATACTAAAAGAAATGCTATTTGCGTCTAATTTTAACTTTCCCTTTTCGGGCTTATTTAGCTTTCACTTTGTAATTTTATAAGATGCATTTAATATATGTATTTCGTTGTTTTAGATTGTTACTTACAACTTCGCCATTTTTGCCCTTAATGCAAGTTTTAAATGGCTTCTAGTTTGTTGCTTTTCCCAAATTTTCCAATTTTCTTCATATCTATCAAAGTTTTTGTTTTGTGTATATTTTATTTCGCTTTTAGATCCAGCGTTGTTTGTCATATAATATGCTATGACCTTATTTTTTGTTATAACATAACGCTTGTAGTTAACATAAGGTGCGTTTTGTGCTTCTTCTTACATATTTTGTTTAAACAAAATTGTTTCTAAACATTTTTATAGAGTTACTAAACTACATTTATATTTGTTGGTCAAAGTGTATTACAATATCATTCAAATCAAGCATTCTCTTTATTAAATTTAACATCGATTATATCTTGATATGTATCAACTAGAATGCAAATAAAGAAGGATAAAGTAATATGCAGCCAAATTTCTGGAAGTTGTAAAATAAAACAGGCTTTTACCAGTGTGTTTGAGTTTACGTAGAATGGTGTCTAAGTAATGCAGGTTTTTAATATAAAATCTTGAGCATGTATTTACTATATAATTTTTCTAACCTTTTCTAGAGTTTTTCCAACATTGTTATCAAATAATTTTACAAAAGCGTGCCCATTTAATATATTTTTTAATTAAATTTTTAATCTATAACTCAATGCTTATCGAAGTAACATCACCTCCATTTACAAAAGTAACTGGCCACTTTTGTTTTTAACTTTTAATAATTTGCAAATGCCTTTTTAAATCGTTAATAATTATACGCATTACCTTTCTTTATATAATCAGTTTATTTAAAATGACACTGCTAAGTCATTGTGTAAAGTATTATTTACGATTTGTAAAATTGATATTTTTGAAAAGTAGCCAGAATTTACGTACTTGTACAGCGTTAAAATTTAATTCCATATGTTAAAATGAGTTTGAAAATACTTTATATAACACAAGTATAATCCTTTGGGTTTTAAGTAAAGTTGTTATCTCTTCTCTGGGGTGTGTGATTTGAAAATGAGTTTCTTATCCAACTGAATTTCCAAGTATTTAACTTATTCGATTTGATGTATGTTTCTACCATTTACGTGTAGCGGTAGCTAACTTTGTTATTTATATGTAAAAGTAACTTCGATTTATGGTTTATTGACTCTATTTGATATTAGTCGTCCATTGTTGTATTAAGTTTAAATGATTTTGCAAGTGGCTGGATGTAATAGCTGGATATTCTTGATAAGAGATTATTATTGCTGAATTGTTAGTGAACGTACCCATTATAATTATAGGCTTGTCGACCGCAATAGTACATGTACAAAGGGCACCAAATATTTTATAGCAGTGCTCTACACTTTACCAAATGCTTCTGCCTAGATATATAGCAAAACAGTAGTTTTTTTTGCAGAAATATTTTATTATTTAATTTATTGTTTTATGGTGTCTATATCTTTAATAAGAATTATTTTTTATTAATAGCCTTTTAACAAGTTTTGATGATGAGGAAAGCAAACTGATTTGCTTGGATGAAGTAGCATTCGAAACTGGTTTGCCTGGTTTATGTAGCATAATAATGTCGGAGAACGTTACCTGTTTTGGCCACTCTCTAATTCTAAGAATTTACAAATTTAAAAATAAATGAAATTATAATACTTTCTTGACAAGTTAACTTCTGTTTTTTCTTAATCACATTCTGCTCACAAACATAAGTGAAAATATTTAGGTGGGTTAATATGTTTAGTTTAAATAATATGAGTAATCAGTAAATGCTTTATTACGAATTTACCTTAGAATACCTTCTAATTTACTAACTATTCTGTTGTAAATAGTTTTATCAACCGGATTGTAACTATTCTCACCGTGCTTTTATTTTTATGTGTTATACTATCGGGAAGATTAGTATGATTAAAGTTATAATTGGAATATTAAACTGACTTCTTAATGTACAATATGTTTCAGAAATTAATACATCACTCTTTTTGTATAAAAAAAGCTTGCCTAATTTTTATTTTCACACAGCCTGTTGGCATTCCACACCGCTATGCATAGGGATTTGTCCATTATACTGCTATTTTATTCAATATTGTTGTAAGCATCTTCAAAAGTGCACTGTTTTATTGAATTAGATGAGGTTTACAAAGGACAAAGATAACAGTACTTTTGTACAACACAAGCCAGTCGAGAGGGTGGAGCAGAAAAGACAGAATTCCTCAGGCCCGTTTTTCTTAGAAGCTTAAGCTTGCTCTGGTATATTGCTTTTTGTATTTATAAAAATCACATTTCTTAAATGATGCATCAGAATTCAATAATTTGATTCTGCAAAAATTCACAGGAATTAATATCTTTGCACAGTTAGATGTTGTCCTTAATTTCCATGAAAGAAAAAGTAAAACAACGCTCTGACTTGTTTCAAAAATGTTGAGCTACACAATAAAAACATTAAAATCGGAATAACAAAAATTTAAAGGAAGTTACAATAGTACAAGATGCGAAAAACATTTTAAGTAGCCTAAGTTGCCTTTAATGTAAACACTTTGGTATCTGACACACTTATTCGGATATAGCGAATCAAGTGATTTCCATTGAAATGATGGGGCTTTTGTTTCCGTATTGTAGGTTTACAATTGTGCTTCATCTTCATATAACTCAATTGAAAACATCTGGTTTATTAGCTACTGCTAAATACAATTGTTAAATAAATTTTGCCGTAGCATAGTTTAATTTTTATTACATTAATATTTTTCCCTATAGAGCTTGGAAGAGCAAGTTGGAGACACTTTACGTGGCCGAAAATGGCATCTGAAGGAAATGTCCTTTGCAATAATTCTATCTTACTATCTCTCATTTAGAGAAAACGTGGCATTGTCTACGTCACTAAAGACAAAATTGATGCCTTTTTACCCTGGCTACGTCGATCCCTTTGTAGATTGTGGACTCAGCGATCTATAAAGTCTTCCAGCTTATCAGAACTCTCAATCTCCGCAAGGCACTCGGACTAGACGACATGCCGAACCGCGCGCTACAGTATTTTTTAAAGAAGGCGATCGACTGTATCACTGCTATCACCAATACTGTCCTCCGTTTCTGCCACTTTCCTAATCCTTGGAAGGTGGTGATGTCATTATGATCGCCAAGCTTGAAAAATTAAGGATTTTTCGCTAAAACCACCGGTCTATTAGTCTACTGCAGTGTAGTATTCATCAACATAACGAAGAGCTTACATGAGGTGTGACACAACAGCCTAGCGTACAAATTGACCTCTACCGCAATCCTGATGCTAAAAGTTTATCATCAAGATAGATGGCGTGAGGTGATCGGAGAGGCAAATCCGAGTTGGTCTATAGGTGAACAAGACGAAGGCAGCTAGTATGATGTATGCGATCCAGTTATACTTAAGTAAGCTTCAGGTCATGCCATGTCTACGTTGTTTGTAAGAAACCATGACTTCCCTTAATTTAAGACTACATCTGCCACAGCCCTCAGAAACTACACAAGGACGTACAGGGCAACTCTACCATCTTTAACCTCTATCAATATAAAGTTGACAGAAGGTCCTAAAAATCTCACTTTCTCTGTGAAACAGCATGGAAGTAACCTATACTACCTACCAACAACTAACGACAAATCACATCAGAGACTTTTGATTTCTCCAATAAGTGGTAACAAATTGATATGCGACTTTGAAAAGCTCAAAAAAAGTAAGTTTAATTTTCAGTTTAACACTATAAAACAATTAATTTTCTATATTAGTAATTCATGAGAATTATGGATCGAGTCTCGCTGAAAATTTATAGATGTATGGGAGTTGTAATATGCAAATTGCATGTTAGTAGGTACAATACGCCCTTTAGGCTGCAGTGTTAGCAAATGCCCCTTCTCCCAAAAAAAAATTATAAAGATATAAAAAGCAGTATTTTATGGGTCCAAGCGTTGGATGTCGACGGCATTGGAAATACGATGTTCAATATTTACTATATTTTAAACTTTACGACCAAATTATAATAATTCAAGTTTTATATCTTCAATATTTACAGAATGATGCCAATCTCTGCACTAAATGCAAATTTTTCTTTTAACTTGAAAGTATGAAAAATTATTTTTTTATCCCGCATGTATCATATGATTTTTTTGATTTTTTGATTATTTGCGTCAATTTTAATAAAATTGTTAGCTATGGTTTTAGTGCAACCTTGTCACTCGGAAATCGTTTAGTTTAATTTTTTAATCATACCCGGATAGCTAATGCACCATGGACATATATTGATAGGTATATTATTATTAATAGCTTTGTCGTCATCGTCTGAGGTTATTTCATATTTATTGTTTTTGATTACGTTTGCTGGAAGCGTAGCGTTGAACAATTTTTTTTATTTTAGTCTGTCACCACTTGAAAACTTTAAATATCGGGGTTAGTTTTTGATTGGTTATTAGTCTGCATTTCTTTTTATGAGAAACATGATCATATTAAGGATAACGACGCGCAGTTTGATTACTTTTGAAGTACAATACTGGGCTTAACAATTAAAATATCGAGTAGAACTCGTATGGCTGTATACAAATGATTGACTTAGGATTATTTCCGTTACCAAAGCCGTTGTAAGTCGGCAGTTGAAATGTCTTTCTTTTTGTTGTTATTAGCATTGTATTATTTACGTAAATAAATATATATAAAATTGTTACTTAAAACCAAACGCCAGGTGCCCAAAAACTCTATGATAGCAGCCCCACCGTGGTGTAATTCAACGATATTTTTATAACAGCCTAAGAATAATTCTAAAAGCTTTTTACTTTGCCTTAGTATTATTATAATTATTTTTATGTGTACGTTAATATAGAGGCACATTTATTTATTAAGGTTATAATCTATTTCGTTACAATAAATATTCGTTAGGGACGAAACGCTTAAATTAAGTTCAGTGATTTAGCTTTTGCGCCTTCAATTAACATTCAAGTTATACTTGCGGCTAAAAAGTTGAGAAAGTCCGAACGGGGCGGGCTTTATTAAATTTTTCCCGGCCAATATTATTTGCTGCAACAAACAATCCAAATAAAATTCCAGCAATCTTAAAAAACCGACAGCCGTTATTAATTTTCCCCGTGTTTGCCGAGGCTGTACCAACGCGCCCGGCCCGATCAGGCCTGGTGGAGCAAATCGGGTCGGCTGCGCATTCGCAGCTTTCCCCGAAAGTAACCACTACAGGCGATGGTGGTATTAACTCGGCACACATCAATCACCCCTTGAAAGATAGGAAATGAACAAACCTAACCTGTTCCCGATTTTATATCCTAGTTCCTCCATATATGCTTTTTGATTCGCCATTTTAATATACGAGTGATTGACTAGCACGCCAAGATTGCAGTTCGAGCACTGCTCGTGCTATTGTTCGTTTTTTCTGGGCAAGCCTCTGCGCGAGCTTTTTAGATAAATCACTTTTTATATTTCGGCATCCGTTTCAAACCCCTTTTTTATACCATCTGTAGTTGGCGCTAAGTGTTAATTTAATTGATAGTTGCCGTCACTATTTTTTAAACGAAAATTTAAACATAATTGAGATTTCATATTTAGATTGCTATTTTGAGGCGGCGCTCTAAACAGTGAAAGACATCACATGATCAATTGTGAAATAACTACGTCGGATGCTGAATATGCTTTGAATATTTTAGGAACGTTTCGACTGGGGAGCTAGGAACAATCCTGTAGATAAACGTTGATATCAAAATAGAATCTCCCTTCCCGTTAGATGAAAACTGAAGCGGTTCTTTTTGTAAGTCATTTCCACTATTAATAACCCTACAATACAAAAAAAATGTTTATTTATTCACATTCATTTATTTTATATTTTATTAATAAAATTTACATTGTGTACTTTTATTACATTTTAATTAACCACCAATTTGTGGTGCCTTATTTAGTAAGTAAAATTTTTGATACAGAACGTTTACAAAATCTATTAAACAATAAAAAATTACAAATTTATTTTGTTTACATAAATCTACAGTGTAATTCTAAAACTATTTTACCAAATAATCAAATATCTGTTTTATACTCCTGGTTATTGTGTCATTTGTATTAATACTCAACAAAAACTTGACTTGCTAATAAATATGAATAAGCGCTAAGAGTAACACATAAATTTAAACCTAAAAAGTTAAAACTTTCCCCAAGAATTTCAATAAAATAAAATAATTTAAAACTATATCAAAAAAATAAGAGTTACCATTTGCAACATAAATTTATCAATTTTTATTTTACCTTTTAATAGCTCAAATAATGATTTGACATTTTTTGATATTAACATATACAAAATGTAAATGTTGCGTATGTGGCTTGGGTCTGAAAGCTTACCGATTCAGTATCTGAATTGTATTAAGGCAAGGTTAACAGAGCGCCATACGTTTATGTTGGAAATAACAAGGTGTCTTCTACAAAATCTTCGAGAATCTAACGAAGTTGTCATTTTTCTCAAATCATAAAACAATAAAGAGCAAGTTATGCCCTTATCATTGCACACTATAAGAAAATAAAACATCAGTTGGGATGTAGTTTACAACTTTCTACAAAAAGTGCCTATGCATGACAACAATAATCTTTTTGAAATCAATACGGACTTAGCTTAGTTATTGGCAGGACTTAGCATAGCTCATATAACATAAAAAGTATGTTACACTTTAATTTTTATTCTGGTTCGTATCAGATAGTTCTAACTTTAACCTTTTAAATTACAAACCGTTATCTACATTATCTCAAATATAAAGCACAGATTTATATACAATGGTAAATTAAATCATCACTAACAAATTTAATTATTTCAAATATCTACGGCAGTTAACCTTTATTTTATCTTATATATTCAACGAACTTAAAAAGTTCGTTACTGAATTCTATGTCTGTCGGTCTGTCGGTCTGTCGGTCCGTCACAAAATTTGAGATTTTTTAAAATTTGAAATTGGATTCTTATAGGAAATTTTACGCTGAATTCGAAAATGAAGTCGAAAAAATTCTATGTCGTACAATAATTTGCGAAAGGTCGTTTTAAGTTCGTTCTGGGATTGCTTACAGAGCAATTTCTTCGCCGGCCCCATGTTTTATTATTTCCAATGTATCAACAATCTTTTTGTCTTTGTTGTACGTAGAATACACTTATGGCGTGATGAGGAAGACCTTCAGTAACGCCAACATCGGTTCGGTCTTCTGTTGCAAATCGGTAGTAAAGTGGTTGTCATGGGGGTTGGAGTGCAGTTCCAGTTTTTAGTAATGTTTGGGGTATCCCTCACGGATGACTTCTTGCACGAATAACACCATGAGTTCTATGTGGAAGGTGAAGTTAGAAACGTATCACGGAGCGTTAGTAATAGTCCGGAGAATTTTTGACTAGCATCTTTAAAGTATGGCCACATTTGATTTGCTGGCGCAGGCCCATAATTCTACTCCATATGTCTATATAGACTTTAATATTGTATTTTACAGGAAACGTTTCTTATTTGGAAACAATTTTGACCTTCTAGCGATTAGCCAATTGTTAGGCCGGTTTGTTTCCTTTTTTGCAATGTAGAATTTCAGTTGGTCTGTGGGAGTCCCTCGTTATATATGTAAACTGCTAGGCAATGTGTTTTTCTGAAGGTAATATTACGTGCTTAAATTTACTTCTATTGACTCTAATGCGCCATTTCTGAAGCCAGTCCTACAAAGAGCTTAGGTGATCTTGTAAGTGAGATGAGGCTGTTGTTGGATCTTGATGCTTTGCGACTATGGTTGTGTCATCTGCAAATGTTTTATGGTTGTGTTATCGGACGTTAGTAAATTCAGTGTGTACAGTAAATATAAGAAGCGGTCGAGAACATTTTCCTGCATTTATTGGATAAACACTGAACTGTTAAACTTTGTTTAAAATTTAAAGGACACTTAAATGCTATTTTAAAAGTTTAAAATATGAAGGTAAAGTCCTTTTTATTTAAAGAAGTAAACCAGAATGCAAAACTTTTTCAAAGGCTTGACTGACATCTTGCAATGCTGTTGTGCATTATTGCTTATCTGCCCTTCCTTTATTTCATTATTCTGTAATTTTGCTGTATGGTGTAGTGGGCTTGTCAAAAAACAAATTGATAATCCGGTATCCAGTCTTGTGACGGTAGTTTATCATTGAATCTACTTAGTACAACCCCTTCAAGTAACTTAGAAATTGCAGGAAGTAGAGTTATGGGGCAATATGATATACTACATTCGTTGGGTCTTTCCTGGCCATGATATCAGAATTAGTTGTCCAAATTTCTACGAGTCAGGCTTATTCTTAGAATACCTTTAAATAAATTTTCCAAATATACTATTCCTTTTTAGCGTCAGGTGTTTTTTGAGGGTGAAGTTTTTTTTGTTTCTTCTAGAATCTCATTGAACGTAGTTGACTTGGGTGGTTGTGATATTGGCACTAGAGGTCAACTTTTTTAATTGTGTTCATTATCGTGCGGGAAAAATACGGCAGCTAAATGTTCAGAAAACAATGCGGCTTTTTCCATGTCGCTCTTAGCGCAAGACCCTGGTAATGGTAAAGTTTTTTAGATTGGAAGTGGAATTCGGGTTTTTTGTGTTTTTAATTGATTTTCAGATGATGTTATTGTAACTGCTTAAATTGCCAACGTAAGGGTTAGAAGAAGCACTTCTCATTTTCCTAAGTTTTGGTTTTAGTTTGTTACATATTTGGTTATAAGTAGTTTTGTCTTCAGGAATATAACTTTGATGTCAAATGGTTTTAAGTCTTCTCTTCTCTGTCACCAGTTTCTTTATTTTTATGGAAATATTATTTAGTTTTTAGTGGTAGTTGTTGGGGTTGATTGTTGTACTGCCTATTAATGTACTTATGTCAGCGTGGTCTTTTAGTTTTACTTTAAAATTTATTCTATCATTTACTATGCTACGGTATTGTTCTCCGTCTTCCCTCGAGTTGTAAAGTCGAGAGCTAAAATGTTTTGTAAATACAGTTGTGTTAATTGTAGCGATTATTAGAAAGTGTTCAGAAGTCAGATTATAGCTTCCCAGAATGTCGGTATATCCCTGGAGGGTACCAT
The DNA here is from genome assembly GCA_036346155.1 of Sinelater perroti. NCBI lineage: Eukaryota > Metazoa > Arthropoda > Insecta > Coleoptera > Elateridae > Sinelater > Sinelater perroti. The sequence goes on from JARFIY010000231.1 coordinate 6,821,990, forward strand.
TCATTATGAAGAAATCGATTAAAGAAGAAAACAATTAGTTCTTGTCTCTAATCTTTCGGCTCTCTATCTTGGTAGTGATTAGGCACAAGCCCCATAGTGTAAGTTTACTGTAGATATTATAGGGTACACTTGTAACTTTTATTGTGGGTGCTTGTAGGTGATGTTTTTTAAATATTTATAATTCATAGTGTTGAATTGTTCGTTTAATTAGTATGGCGGTGCAGTATTGTCCGGATAATTGGTGTTGCGGATTTGATAATGGATGATAACAAAATAACCGATTAAGAGTACATCTATTAAATTTTGATTTAGAAATAGTTTAATTTTCTCTTTGCGATGAGCCATAAAGTTAGCGTTCTATAGTGATACCCTTAAGCTTTTGCTAACCATATTAAATTAATTTATTTAGTAACTTTGTGAGCAAACTTAGCACCATGCTATTTTGTTACATTAATTGACTAAATATAGCTTTAAATTCACCTGAGAAGCTCGACAGTGTTATATTGGTTCCTTGAGTGTTCTCTTTGTTGTTGATTTCTTGCTGTAGCAGCATTACTTCTGTTTCGTTGGACAAAATTATTAATTTTAGTTGTGTTGTTGCTTTTAGTTAGTTTCTGATAATGTTTACAGCCTTTATAATCGGCAGGGTGGTATTCTCCCATAAAAAGCACTTTGCTGGAGTTTATCTGTTTTTTGCAGGTAGTCGTGGGGTGTGATTCTCCGCATTTCACACAGGCGTAACATCGATAGACAATAAGACTTTGAGTGCCCATAATGCTGGCATCTGGTGCATTGTATGATGTTTTTCTTTTCTTGGTGGTTCCACCTGTATAATGTGATTTAACAATGTTTTAAGTTTGTAAATTTCCTTGTTCAGCTTTGCCGGCACTAAATCCACAAAAAATTTAGAAAGTCTTGTTCTTGGGTGTTTGCTGTTAGAAATATTCCTGACTTTATGTTGATGTACTTTTAGTGCTTCAACAATATCGTTCGTACCTATTGTATGGTGTAGGTACTTGATGGCTACCCTATAGGTCATGTCATTTTTTGGTTGATAAGAATGGTGTATGATTTTTTCGACTTCCATAAATGTAATTATTTTTTTGTAAGTGTCTATGGCGTTACAATTAATTTTGGTAATATTATCAGCCATACTTTTGTTGCAATATTGGTTTGCTTATACTATGTCTTGTAGTTAACTGATCATGGCAGGAAAATTTGTTACTCCATGCACAAATATGTTTTTTTTTTAATTTTTGTAACTTGATCGTGGTGTAGTGATGGTGTTCTGTTTGTGTAATATCTTGATTTAATAAATCAAACATGTTTGTTATTAATGGGGCGTTATTAGTAGGGGTAGTAGTTTTGATGTTTACTTGTATCTTTTTCCTTTTTCTAACATTTGTTGCAATTTATCAAGGTACTTGACTGATGGTGTTCTTGTCGATTGATTCATAATCATCATCACTCACTAATACTGCCTGTTGCAAAGTCATGACGTTATTTTATGGGTTTATAGGGTGTTGCTCATATGTGGGTTGATAAAAACTAGCGTTAGATGGCATTTGCTGGTTTAGTAGTAGTTGCGGCAATAGCAACTATTAGCTGTGTATTACAAGGCGTGTTTTGCCATTGCCACTATGCGGAAGCTGGTAGATCGGAGACTGACCAGGTGTGCTACTTTCGGGGCCATCCCACGCAGGTAGGGCATTCATAATTTTAACCACTTAAACGCGGTGAAACGAACGTCGTTGATATCTTGTCACTCACAGCACGTCTACCGTCTTGCGTGTACGTGCATAAAACTCGTCTAAACTTTAACTGCAATAAGGTCACGTTTTCCGAAAATTGTTCTTATTATCTGTTATATGTACTATTAATATCAACTGCCTTTTCAGGATATTAAAAAAAGTTTATTAGTACCGTTTCCACCAACGTGTTTTACTTCTTTAAGGTTGCTGGACAAATCGTAAAGTTTTATTTGTAAGTTTTTTGGAAGTGCTACACGATTTTTATCATAGCTGTCTCAACATCACTTTCCTAATCTTTAGTTAAGCAATACTTTAGTAAAGGCTAATTGTTTTTTTTTATTGTGAGCTGTGAGCAGTAAAATATTTGAGCCTCTGACCAAAAATAAAGAAAAACATATCTTAGGAACATAGATATTAATTAATATCATATTTTTTGTAATTTTTATACTTTTACTCAGTTAAAATGTGTCTATAAAATTTCAGCAACTTTTAAAATACTTTTCTTAAAAAATCTATAGAATATATTTTTAAAAATGATAAGTTAATGATGCGTTGAAAAAAACACAACTATGATTTCTTTACATCTAAAAATTTTCTCCTTGGCTTTTTTTATCACTAGATTTACTATTATATAGTGTTCTTTAAAGACAATCTTAAACAGAGACAGCAACAGAGGCCGGATTTATCACCTTCATATTGCTATTCAAACCAGAAGACACCGTCTTCCGTCATAACGACGCCTATCCCATATAGTCAAATCCATCGCTAATAAGAGATGGATTTTGCTCTTTCATACGGACTACGGGTTACTGCATTAACCACTAGCTGAAAACTTAACAAGCAACACAAATCAATGACAATTTGTATAATGGCTTTTTTACCCTCGGAATTGAATGTTTGTAAAACAGTTATATTTTAGTTATGGTAATATGTCTTGACATGAATTTGGTATAATATAATTTTATTAATTTTCTCAACAATCGCAAGTTTATTCAATATTACTATTTTTAACTGACTGCATAGCATGTGTTAATAAACGATACTAATTTAGTTTAGAGATGAAGTAGGATATATTTAAAAAATATAACAATTAGAATTTGAAAGCTAACTGCCACGTGCTATTAAAAAAAAAAACTAATGCAATATTTGACATGCATTATAGACTGGAGAAATCATTAACCTGTATTTTTTGAATATTGTGCTGGCAGTAAAGAGTAACTTCTTTTTCAATGAAATTAACGGCTTAAACTTAAATAATATATGCTTTCAACAAGTTGAAACTATGTGTCACACAGCACATGAAACGTTCACTTTACTTTAAACCAAATTTCTTGATCATACGATTTCGCAAAGGATTCACATTGATTGGCCACCCAGTTTTGTGATTATTAAAATTTTTTCTCATCATATGTGTCAGTACTGAAATAGAGCCGCATTTACGAGAAATAATTATGCAACACTTTGCTGAACCTATTGAAGTTTTCCATAAATGCAGATCTCTCTCAGTAAATACACGTTGGATGTTTTCTTTAATCCTGGTATAGTAATAACTTAGTTAGCATAAACCAGTTTCTTCAAATAGCCCTAGCACTAAAAGTCTGATGAGTTTAGATCGCAAGACTGCGGTGGCCAATCAATATCACCCTTCTGCAAAATAACACAACTAGGAAATTTGATATGAAGTAAAGTAAGCATTTTACAAGTCGCTCCATCTTGCTAAAACTACAAGTCCTTCAATTAAAATCGTAGACTGTATTAAAAAAAGTTGTTTAACATCTCCTGATAGCATGTATCATTAACAATATCAAGGTTGCCAGCTTCGTTCTTAAAAAAGTAGGGACCAATAATTCCTCCAGACCTCAATGCACTCTAAACATTGCATCAACTTTTCGTAAACAATACGTGGATTTTGACTACCCCAGATGCAAAAATTTCGAAGATTTGTAAATCCATTCAAAGAAAATGAGCTTCATTGTTTAATATAAATTTTATTGCAAAAATCAGCATCAAACTCTATGTTTTTTAAAACCCAGTTTACAAAGAACGGTGTTTTTGGTGGTCTTCCTTTGACTTTGATTTGTATTTAAATATCAACAAGAAAGCAAACTGCATACAATTCAATTCTAAAGGTCAATTCGGATTACACTAAAGAAACGGATTTCGTTAGACATTTATAATTTGTAAATAGAATTATTGACTTTATTTACCTTTTTTTGCTAGTGTCCTGCAAACATTTTTAAATGCCCAAATACAATTTTTTTTCGTAAAAGCACTCTAACAGCTTGGATGTCTAGTATAAGATTGGTTTACGCGTTTATCTACTAAATTTTCTGTTAGAGCGCCTTCTTCTTCTTAAAGTGCCTTATTCATTATTGAATGTTGACAACAATCGAGGCAAAATTCTTTAGTGTCTCTTATCAACTCATGTGTATTCTTGTGGGTCCAATCTCTAATGTTCTTAAGCCAGGAGCATCTCCTGCGGCCTCGCCCTCTTTTGCCTTCAACTTTTCCTTCCATAATGAGCTGCAATGTATTGTATTTGTCATTCCGATATAAATATCCAAGATAAGCTGTTTTTCTTTTTTTAATAGTTAATAGGAGTTCATTTCTTCTATTCATTCGTCTCAGGACCTCTTCGTTTGTGATATGCTCTGTCCAAGATATATGTAGCATTCTTCTAAACACCCAGTGCTCAAAAGCTTGTATTCTCTTTTCTGTATTAGCCTTGAGGGTTCACGCTTCAGCACCATATAAGTGTGCCAGTTTCTTTAAAATTTAGCTTAATAATGTTCTATCACCAAAATCAAATTATTTTTAATAATGTAGCATAATTATCTTAAAACATTTTGTATTTCATATATTCTTCCGTCTTCGTTGTGGTCTCAAATTTCTATCGATTTAAATTATATTATATAGTTCAATTATGTTTCTATCAAACTGTGAATTTGTTTTTTTTATTGATACAAGCAGTGCAGTGCTCTAAAAGATTAAAATCGTACCGATTGTTTGCTATCGTCAAAGGCCACATCAAAATCGCGGAGCAATTTAAAAGCAACAAAACCATACGGGCCGCAATTAGGCCTGGACGTAGTGGCGGGTGCGGTGGGCAAACAATTTAGCATGAAATCTAGTTGATAACCTGCACAAAGAAGACGGGGACTTTGTGTGAACATCAAAAAGCCCCGCTGTGTTTGTTTGAAGAATGGGATCAGCTAAAGTGGTGCAAGAGCAATGAAATCGGGCTAAAAGACGGCCCTTCGCCTCTGCTGGTAGTGACACCCATCAGCTGGAGTTTACAAAGCGCCGCCGAAGAAGTCTTCATCCGGCGCGCTCCCTTTGTAAAGCCTCTCGTTTAGCAAGATATCTGTTGCGAACGAGCGGATCATTCGCGAAATTGGATCCGGAAGTGGGAGCAATTTTCTTTTTATGTCCGATTCAATAATGGGAAAAGTTATAATTAACGGCCGTATTTTGAATAACGGCGCAGGTATAAAGGACGCCGCGCGCCGCGCAGGCGTTACTCGGAATAGGCGAGAAAAATTGCTATCAGCCAATTTGAGGGTGAGGCGCCTATTTTTAGCTGCAAGTGGCGATGTACATGTAGATGTTTGCACACTACGGAGCTAAAGCGTTAGTTTTAATTGAATGTCGGGAATGTGGCCATAAAACTCGTCAAAATGGTTCCATTTCCCTTGATTAAATTAACCGCTTTCCAAAATGGTCGAGAATTGTTATTACCTTCCGCAGGATCGAGATAACTTGCAATCATTTTTCTGTTAACAGACAAAACCTTACAAGATCATTTATATTTTGTTAATTTTATGTTTTTATTGCACACTAAAAAAACAGAAATAAAATTTCCTTGAACAGTTATGTTTCAGCCATTAAGTATTGTGCTGCTACACAAAAATTTTAATTTTTTGGTTACAATGCGATCAGCTTTTGCGCTAGATAGTTTGCAATTCGCAATTTGAAGTTTTTCGTTTAGCTGGATTGTCGACAGTTTAGCATACGAAAATTAGAAATGTTGGCAGATAGTTGTTGTGGCTTGCACTGAGTATTCGTTGTTAACTATATAATCTGTTTTTACTTCAGATTCTCGATTAAAATAAGTATGTTATGTCGCGTGTTAAACAGATTTAATTAGAATAATCGATTAAAGAAAAGTTTACAAACTTGACTGTCTTTAATAACAGTTCACAGGTCACTCCGAGTACGCTACCTTAACAACGTCAATAACACACTCATAATTAGGAGAGGATGTATTACAATAACATCATTCTTCATAACTACATTCTGCCCTTTATTTAAATAAGGGAACTATGTTCTGTAGCAGTCCCGTTTCTTCCAAACTCGCGTGCTCCGGTATAGTTTAGTGGTACGATTCTAAACTGGTTTAGCACAGTAGACCCCCTCATTAGTAATCCGTAGCAAGACTATGTACCGCTTTGAGCGAGTTTTCATTTGATTTCGACTTTACCAGTCGCGGTAAGTTCCAGCTTCGTCCATCTGAAACGTTATATGTGCAACATTCTACGTTACATTTTGCTACATGTGCCGGGATCTTTACCCGCACCCAAGCTCCTACCTTTATACAGAAGGCATTTACGTTCTTTTTCTCATAAAAGTGCCGCTTTGACATATTTTGTTTTTTCTGAACTTCTCTTTGCATCTCTTCGTTTTCTTTGGAGAAGTCTTCTGCTTTAAATACATCGAGTGTCGTTCTCCAACTTCTCCCGAAGGACCATCGATGAAAATGAACTAGTGACTTCATACCCATTAGACTTGCAATTTATATCGCACTTTGAACGTCCTGTTAAAACAATCAATTTCACCATTTGTTTGCGGGTAATACACCGTCTTCAAGTGTTTAATACTTCTAGCTTTCAGAAAGCTTTCAAATTCCCGTAAGACAAACTGTCGAGCGTTGTCCGAAACAAGTTTTTAGACGTGCCTTCTCGGATGAACACCATCTTTAAGGAACCAACAATCATTTTTGGCCATTTGCTATAAAATCATTTAATGTGACTGCATATTTAAATTTCGATGGCAAAGTCTCAAACGGTCCAATAATATCAGTTTTCCCATGCAATGTTTAGAAATTCGATCGACTGTATTGGTGCTGTTACCGTTTTCATAATTTTATTCGCCATTCTGCACACTTGACAATTATCAATAAAATCTTCAACCATTTTAACCATGCCTTTATTACGAATTGCGTATCCTTGCTTTCGTTGTAAGGATTTCTCAAATCGTTCCGTGTCTTAATTCTATGAGACGTTTTTGTAAACTTTCTGGTACAGCAATTCCAAAGTTTACCACGTATAAGGATACCATCGTTTCTTTTACTTGAAAATTCAGACTCCAATTTTTTAATTCGTAGTCATATGTTTACATATTCAATTACTTTTTGTAATATTGCTATCTATACGTTTCTTTAATTATTTCGTTTTCATTTCCTTCTTGTATTTAACATCGTATATGAAATTCAACAATGGGGCAGACCAGCGAGCAATTTTCATGTCCATTTTTATGTTTCCTTTTGTTGTGAGACGCGTTGTTAGCGATCCTTGATCCGTTAGGAGAGTAAACTTTCTACCTTATAACAAGCTTTGCCACCTCTCAACTGCCCAAATACATGCGAATGCTTCACGTTCTACCATTGGCCTTTTTCTTTCGTTAGCTGTTAGTGCCTTCGAAGCAAACGTGACAGTTTTCCAAACATCATCGTGTTTTTGCATTATGACTGCTCCGGTGCCAACTGCTTAAATGTCTATAACTTTTGTGTCAAACGTTGGATCATATTTTGCTAACGCTGGACTATTTACTAATAGTTCTTTCAACTATCCAACGCCTCTTTCATATTTAATGCTCCAACTAAACTTTCAACTTTTGATTTTCTCAAGACTGTTACAAAATTAGATATAGACTTAACGAATCAACGAGAATCAATTCGAGAAATCTACGGAGTGACTTTAAATTATTTGGATAAGACACCCTCAATAGCGCATCAAACTTGTCATCAAGTTTGATTCAGTTTGTTGTGGTGTAGAACTTTTTTTTTTGTTTAATGTAATAACTGCTTATTTTAGCTTCAGCATCGCCCTATTGAGGTTCCTCTTGTATTCCTTAACGCTTTTTCTGTAAACTATTATATCGTCTAATCTTTTGAAATTATTGAGTACTATCATTTATTGAAATGCCGATAATACAGATACCAATCCAAACAGTACTCTATTATAACAAAACAAGCCGTCATTCGTCATGCGGCGTGGATCTGGACTTTCCTCGGCAAGAGTTAACTGATAACACACGCTTTTAGGTCTACCCAGGAAAAGAATATTGCAGCCTTTAATTTTGTAAGTAATTCATCAATAATAAGAGTCGGATGCCGATCCCGAATAACCTCCTTATTCGGCTTCCGCAAATGAACACAATCATCACAATATATGTAGCCATTGCCCTTTGCATTCATATAGTATACGTTAGTGTTTACTAGACCGTGAACCTGAATTTGATTCTTCATATATGATGTGTGATTCTTGTCACTCTTTTCAAATAGAGTGCCAGACCAGAACCTTCGATAAAGCTTTCACAGTAAAAATGTAACTGGCGATCCTGTATCGACCATAAAACCAAAATACCTTTCCGTCAAGCACCGTTAGCACTGTTGCTTGTTGCATTGTTTTATTCTGACTTTCTTGACTTTATTTTGACTTAAACATCTTACGATAATGTTCTACATTTTTGCATAATAATTTTACTAAACATTTTTGTTCAATAAGCCGCAAAACCACATCTAATATACTAATACTCTACGGTAGCAATACCACCTCCTTTCTTCGAAAACTGAGGATGCCCTCCACTTTCTTCTTCAGCTTTAAATGCTAATACTTGCTGATCTTTTACAATGGTATTTAACTTTTTAGAGTATATAAATTTGTTTTGCTGTCTCCAATGCCTTTGTAAGGGTCAATGTTTCCATCATTAAGAGCTCGCAAGTTCTTTTTACTGTCGCGCCGCAAATCAGCTGATCCTGTATCATCTCATCTTAGAGTGTTCTGTATTCCCATTTTGAAACCATATCTGAAGCTGTATTCTCGATCAGAATCTATAACGCTTCCCAACCACGCTGATCTTTAGTGTAAAGTGTTCTTTCAGAGCTTTTATCGCTGTGTAGAACGTTGTATTGGTGTTAGGCAACGCATAAAATACCCGTTGAGCTTCGGCATTCAAACAATTGACCAAAATTATGTGCTTGCGTTCCTATTTGATCTCTTTGTTTTCAAACTTGGCAAGAAATAAAATCCGAACATCTTTTTAGACTTATATATGAAAGGAAAGCCCAATTAAATCGGTGCGGACGTCTGTCTGTTCGTCGCGACTTTCAACTCGAGAATTACTGAACCTTTTTTTGAAATTTTGACAATTAATAGTGCGAAATTTTGGTGGAAACAACAGACCCAAAAGTGTGACTTTTGTGTTGCTTTCTTAACTATCATTTGCTGCAAAATCTTATATCTAAAATTAATTGCCGATAATATTTCAATCCATACAGTGGATTAAAGTAAATAGGCAAAAGAACTAAATAAATTAAGACACTATTTAAATCAGCTGTGGCTTATGCAGTTAAATTTTAGTGTAAGATACTTGTAAACAGTTTTATAATATCAATTTTTTGCTGATCAAAACATTTATAATAAATTCTCCAATAAACATCCAACATTTATTTTAATTTTTATTTGTGAATACTTTGACTGTAAAAAGTGTATGATTGTTGGTCGGTACCAAAAAACACAACTACTTTAATACCAGCATGAATGGAACAAGGAATAGGGGAGTGACAAATGCAAGAAGATTATATTAAAAATATTTAGATAAGGCTTTCAAGTAACTTTAATGCCCTTTTATATTGTCCCTACTGTAGTACATCTACTCAAGACAATTGAAATTTTTTGTTCTTTGGGGTATTTAAAATAAAAATTTTACCTGCTTCACACGTTATTAATGCCAAAATCTTAACAAGATAACGATCAATATATTGTAGTGTACCTAAATCTCTAAGAACCCCATCTTAGAATATTCTACTCCCTCTTACCTCCCCCACCCTTACGGTGGATGTGTGTATAGAGACGGACACAGCAGGTCATGTGGCTAAGATGGTACTAAATCGAAAGAGCAGCTAATTAGTTTCATGGTAATAGTGCCATGCAATCGTTTTATGTTATAAACACATTATCCAATAAAGATAAACTTTCTAAGATGCCTCGAAAGTGCCTACCGTCATGTATACAAAGATTCCCGTCTTTTTGATGGTATCTACCTGAAGGCGAGCACCGACAGCTATATCAACGTGCTGGAGACATTTGTTAAGCTCTGGGTAGAAGAGATTACTCTGCTTCAGCCCATAAGACAAAGAAGACTCAGATACGGCTGTACAACAATTTTTATTACCACTGGTCCTCCAACTTATAGCCACTCTTCAGCCCCAACTACAATCAGCGGATTGTAGTCGTCAAGCGACGACTACGTGTGAAGCGCGGTTGAGACAGGTTAAGGGCCTTCATCATGGAAGTAATGATACATATGATCAGGGAGAAAGTTGTTTTAGCCTGCAGCAGGTTTAGGTCCTTGCTTGAAAAAGTTGTGGCCACTGATGGGGGCTATATTGAACACTACGATTCTCAATACTATTTACTTTAGTCCTGTTAAGTTAGATGTATAGAAATTTAATTTTTCTTGTATTTTAATTTTATTTTCATTGTTTATTTATTTTCCGGAATTAGTTCGACGGTTTTGTGTGTTTTTCTTTTATCAATTGTTTTAAATATGCAGCTTGACTTCAAACGCCAGTGAATTATCGACAGTTACTAAGAAACACATCAATCAGGATCCTGCGTCCTGCAAGCCGATCCTGCTAATCCTGTGCCTACGCAAATGAGCCGAGAGCGACTCTCCGACTGCAGGAGGCACAGCACAAAGCCGCGATATCCCCCGAAGATATGTTCTGGATTTCTTGAAGCAATTTGTGCCGTATGCTCGCTGTCGGTTTATATAAAAATACACCGGGGCAAAAACACGATTCCCCCGAACACTTTACATAACGGCCTCCCCTACTGCGTCCAATTTGATTCCAATGTAAACGAAGCAGAAAAGCGGACGTTTCCATTCATGGGCCGCTGTAAAATTCAACACATCCGAAGGCGGCCGCTAATGCCGACGCCGCGCTGCGCGGTCACGGGCTGCTTGGTAATTTCTGTACGAGCGACGAAGTGGCAAAGCGTCGAAGGGCCTCGGACTTTCTGCTTGATCAGTCATACAGAACGCAAACAAATTAGAGTGGCTCGGTATTACCGGCATAAAAGCTCCGGCCCTCATGTGAAGTAACGGGAAAACTAACTCTATTACATAAACGAGGGGCTCCGCTCCGGCCTGTGGACGCAGGCGGTTCGACGTTGGCGGCGCCATAATAGGGGCGGCCAGGAATACTGCAGTATTGCAAAAAATTTACATGATGTTCTACATCGATGGAAGTTATAACACCATCTGCTTCTTATGGCTTGGAGGACAATGGCCAAAATTGACTTTCTGCGTTAACATATAGACCTTGTAAGGGCTGTTTTTATTCACCGAGTTCTGAAGAAATCATAATAATTAAATTTATGATTTTTATTAATTAGTTCAAGCTTTTTTTAATTTACAGATTGGGCATAATATGACTGTGACCTTTTTTTACATTTGCATAATTTTGAAATTATCATAAACCACTAATGTAAAACAATTTAGTTAACTATTATTTAAAACACTTACATTTTACGATAAGCACTGGTAATTTTCTAATTCGCATACGTAGACTATTTATAAAAATTAATGTTTGCGAAACTCGCAGAATCAACTGAACGACATTAGTTATCTTTCCTCAATGCATAGAAGAAATGCCACACCCTTGGTAAAATATAGTTTTTTGCTTTTTCCTTGAAGAAAGAACTTACACTCGACTTTTTTCCCTACCATAATTGTGGCTCACACATTATACAGTTTTTATATATTTATTTCTTGCGGTCTCGCCAAAGAATCTAGTCCGTTTTTCCATTAGTGGTATACTAATTATTACAACTTTAGTACAATTACTACTGTCGTTCTCAATTTTTCTGTCTCATTGTAATTTTTCCCGGTGTCTTCTATGGGCTTAGAAAGTGCTTCCCTTTTCTTCTGCAAAGGCGTCTTTGATGTCTTATTCTGGAGCTTTTTTCTCATTTTATTTTCTGGAAAGCTCTTAACTTTATAACACGTTCTGATAAAATCAAAACTGTTGCAAACTGTTTGCCTATCTTTAAGCAAGTGAGAAGTAAATTTAAAAAAACCGCAATCACACCTTCCAAGCTTACTTCAGTTTACTATCAGTACATGATAACACAATCTGGAGAGGTACAGAAGAATCAAGCAACCTAAAACACACATAGCACTCCTACAGAATCAAACAGAACCTGCCCAAGAACTGATAAAGAAAAAGCAGAAGAGTTCGCTCAACACCTTCAATCTGTTTTTATTCCTAATTCAGAAGAAATTGATGAGGACATTGAAATTTACTTAAATGTCCCGTTAAAAATGTCACCACCAATACGTAACTTTACGAAGAAAAAAATCCAGGAGGAAATAAACTACCTGTGCAATAGAGAATCCCCAGGGTTTTATCTAATAACAGCGGCTGTCTTAAAAGAGCTTCAGAAAAAGGGAATACAGTATATTCAACTACTATTTAATAGAATTTTTCGCCTTACTGGACACTCCAGTTAAAGTTGGCTCATATCATTCTCATCATGAAACCCAGTAAATCCCCTAATGATGTTAACTCCTATCGCCCTACCAGCCTTCTTCCGCTGCTATCTAAATTGCGTGAAAAACTAATCCTAAATAGAATAAATCAAAGTGAAATACTGCAAGTTTGGCTTCCAAATTATCAATTTGGCTTCCGGACTCAACACTCGACTGTCCAACAGTGTCATCGACTAGTTAATAAAATTCAAACCACTCTTGATTTATTTTTCCTCTTTTATTCTTATTTCCTCAACTACAAATCACAAGTTTTCTCTTGTAGCAATAATGTCATGTGAATGACATGCTTTTAAATATTCAAATTTTATGATTTGCGAATTTTTAAAGTTGCTTTTATGCATTTGAAACTGATAAAATTTTTGTAATTACGTAGAAAAATTAAATATAAATCGGATTATTTTACGCACCGTAAGGTGAATGGAAAGAGGTGCGATTTCTGATCATTATGAGTAGAGGAGCTTGAAGAAGATTTCTTCTGTAAAATACTGTACTACCACTTTTTTAATCAGTAATACGATCAAAAAGTGCTTTAGCTGATGTTTATTTGAATTAAAAATTATTACAACGGAAGGTGAATAAAAAAAACTAATATTGATTTTTACAAATTAAGCAAATCACTTGCTTTGTGAATGTTGAAACACATACAAATCTTTTACACCGAACACAGCATTGTCTTGACTTTCAATCTTTAGCTCTTTTACAGAGGAAACATCATTCTTGGCTACTTGGGAAAGCTTTTAGAATGCATGTAAACCGTTATTATTTCTATAGCAAGAAATGATGTTTTTTTGCATAAGTCTTTACCTAATTGTAAAAGAAATTTTCTCTTTGCATCTAGGAGACGGTATTCATAATTGGAATTACGAATCATCTATATTTTATAAGCATTTATTACAGCAATATAGATCAGAGAAAAGAGTTCTTCTTTGCGTGGTGTATTTTTGTGCCATTTGATCTGTTGAATCTACCACACCTTTAGTACTGTAATAGTGTAAGATAATGTCTGGTTTGTAAGCCATATCTTCACTATTGACTTTATCGTCTTGGTGTTCACTGGAAAGCAAAATGACTGCACGACCTTTTGGTACAAATGCAGCCAAAGTGCGGTTCTCTTTGAAAGCAAACATAGATAACAATGGTTTCTTTGTTGATGATGGTAATAGTTCTTTTAGAATAAATGTTTTATTTTTTGAAGAGTTCCACAGAGTGTCAGTTTTCTTCCCCACAGTTTATCGACATGCTGAAGATTTCTAAAAAAATTATTAGTTGTTATGCTTGTTATCCTTGATTGAAGAACCATTCGCTCTCCTTGGATTTTTTCTGCCTTGTTATATTCTTTTCCTAGAAAAAGATAAACACTTTTGACTCAGAACACAGAAACAGAAGAAATATTACCTAAATACCATATTTACTGTGTAGCTATGTTCACAGTCTGCAAGAACCCAAATTTTTATACCATACGTGGCCAGCTTGCTTTTCATATGGACACGAAACGGTGACTTGCCTCTAAAGGGAACTAATTGTTCATTAACACATAAATGCAAGTTTGCTTACAATTCGACACCAATATTTTGTATGGGTGCCAGCTTATCATTTAGTTTTCTCTCAGCTTGTGTCTCATAATTATCAAAACGGAAAATTTTTGCTAGAAAATTTTATCTATTTCGAGAAAGACTTGCAGAAATTATAGGCTGACAAAAGGCCGAATCACTATTGAAAAGTATATCAATTGGGTCACTGTTACTTTGTAATGCACCTACTAGGATCAATAAACCTATATAGGCTTTAATTTCTATTTTGTTCGTGGGCACGTATTGTCAGGGTTGGCAGTGTTTCATCTACCAAAGAATTTTTAGTCTTGTGATTGGTTTCTTTTGATTATATTGAGCTTAGTAGGAGAAAAAACAAAAAAAATGCTTTTTTGATGCTCGATATTGCTGAACTCACCGCTGTAAGACCTGCAGAAACAAAAAAAATATTCGCTTGTAACCGGCTTCTAAGCTTTTTTGGCAACTTTGACCAGCGAGTACCATATTTTGCCGTATAAAATGCTCCGTCATTCTCGACACCATCGATACAAATTTCATCATCCACCTCCTCTTGTTCATATACATGATCTTCATCTTCTGTATCATTTTCCTCATCTGATTCGTCCTCTTCAAGCAACATTAGCATCTCATTTTCTGTAAGATTTCTCTCATCACGAATTTCACGTGGCAAACTCATTTTGGAAACAACTTTAAACTAAACTACACAAAACAAATCTACAATTTAAATTTATCCAACTTCTGCAGTTACAAATAGATTGTGGGCGCGAAGTTGATATAGGTTTATGTGCTTTAAGCGCCAACTCATTGTAGTTGTTGAAAGTGGCGCTAAATTTAAATTTCTCTCCAAAAATATGTTTTATATTTTAGCAAACATTAGCTGCCAAGCGAGGTGCAGGTGCACCTTAGCATGCAAAACTTCACATAAATTTGTCACAAAAATTAATTAACATGAAATGATTTACAGAAGACGTTAAACAAACAAAAGGCTACAGCTATATGAAACAGCAACAGTGATAAAAAGAAATTGACAAAAGGATGGTCGAATATGTGCCTCTGGGTGCATTTGCACCCCGCTTGGTATTACAAAAGTTAACTAAAATCGTTTCATTTGTTAAGAAAGCTTAAGTCATAGTTCAATGTACACATCTTTAAAACTACTCAAGTGTAACCGTAGCATAAATAATTAATAAAGAGGACAAAAGGCAGTTAAAAGCATATCTTCCCCCTTGTGGATAACCGCTAATTATGTCAAACAAATCTGTCAATCCAAAATGCTATTCTTCATCACAACAACGCCCGGCCCCATACAACTCCCCAAAACTAAACATAAATTTAGGAATTTTATTGGACTATGCTGAAACACAATTTTACCACCTGAACTCATCACTTTTCCGGTTATCACTTATTCGGATCATTAAAAAGCATATAGATTTTAAGATGATATTGGCACCCAAATGACTGTGCAATTGGCTGGTGTCATAACCACCCTTACTTTGCGATATTGGAACCAATAAACTTTGTTTCTAAGTTAGAATATTATGTATAAAAATAACTTTGTACCTCTGTATTCTTATAACGTTTTATTAAGTTAAAAGAATAATTCGGGCTTATATTTTAGTTATTCACATACTTCTGTATTACCAGCGCGGTCCCGCGGTTGCTAAGCAGGTTGCAGTGTGGACAAACCATAGTTTCATTCCTCGGCGCTTTCTGATGTATGCTGGGTGGCCTACTCAGTTACTAAAAATAATTGAGTACCTCAGTTCACTTCGAACAAGGGGTAACAATGGCGGTCGTTTAAAGCGTGGTGCTTGCCACATCGCCCCGCATCAGAGATGGTGCGCGACTACAAAGCCTTAACCTTTCAGTTTGCAGGCCATGCTTTCACGCGGGACGTTAGAGCTTTACCATTATTATTATTACGTTCTTCTACAGTAGCATTTACTAGGTATTATTATCCCACAACTATGGAATGTTAATTAAAATTAATTTAAGATATTTTGTTATAAACAATCTTAGTGTTTTTGTTCTATTGATAGGTATTGTAATAATACGTTACAGAATTGTGCATTTTAAAATACCACAGCATTATAGAAACGGAACAAGTTTATCGGTTTCGCTGAGGCAATGTGTCTGAGAGGAATGTGCTGAACAAAGACATCACTAATATGTGTTTATTTCTTAGCTAGAAAATTGCATTTTCAAAGGTTTCTGCTAAAATAACATAAACTCAACTTAGATTGTTAAAATAATTTGTTAAATAATGTGCAATAATTATTATAAAATAATTGTTTTAATTATACTGGTGCTAGAAAGCAAGTAGGCTGCATTTTAACACAAATACATATTTATTAGCAAAAATTAATAATTGCGGCAAATATAGGAAATGCGGATGTAACATGGTTACACTGAAAAATGATGTACAGCAGTATTTAAACCCGAATAAAACGGCGAAACGATCCCGCGTCAAGTTGATGGGTTAAAATAAAATAAAGCTCTGATTAATAGTCTTCGGGGTGTGACAAATATTATCGAGCGCACAGCACACACTTGATTCCCCGTGAAACCGTTTCCGAAAAACAAAACGCTGAAGGGCGGCCAGCCCCGAAAGCTTCCGGCGCGGCGCCGGGCGCAGAACATGGCGGTCGTAAATAGTCTTGTCCAGCTTTGATCATACAATCCCAATTTTAATTTTGATTCGCAAAAGCTCGTAAAAATCGGTCCTCCCGTTCCGCGTTGTATTTGTCAGGAGCGAGGCGCTGCGGAATGGATTTGTTTGAAAACCGCCGCCCTCGGAATCGATGCATTTAATACAAATAGTGCTGGTAGCGCCAGCGTCGTGGAAATGAAATTAATCTTGATATTAAATTGAGTTATAACCGCATCGGACAAAAAGTATTCATAAACAGCTGACATTCCGAATCGCGCAAAAACGAACAATAAAACAATAAATCACCGACGCACTGAGTCGATTTTCATTGGACACATGTCATCCCTCATGAAATATAGCCCTTACTTACGCCCAAAGCGTTCAATTTGCCTCATTTGGGTGCACTTGACGTCTAAATTCCTTAAATTTAATTGATATTAATTAACGAATTACTTTGTTCGTTAATTCCATTATAAGGGAGATGCGGGCGGATCCGCAGAATGCCGCGCAGGTGGAGATGACAGCTTTGTGAACCTCAGGTATCTAGATTTGCAGTTGCTTTGTTATCGGACTGTTCACGATGCTCCTAATGGAATGTAGTGCTGGTTTGGTGGCGTGGCAGACGGCCGCTGGATAACTAACCCGAGATAGATGACCCTGCGGTGCTAAATGCAGTATTACGCTGCACCAACACTAACCGCCGAGCACTATTGTATGTTAGCACTTGTGATGGATAGATATGCCTAAGTTTACACCAATTGCATTCAATTAATCGCCCAAACATTGCATGTCCACTTGATAGAGTTCTAAGTCCCGGCTTGGATATCTCGGCACTAGTCTTGCAAGGAGATCTGTTAGTATACTGTGCTTTAATATTCTTATGTACCCTCACTGCACACGAATTAAACTGCTAATATTGTGGTGATGTTAATAATGCATTATTAATGTACATTCATTAGAAAAAATTAGTTATTCTTATACATAATGTAAAATATGAAGAAATTTTAAAGCGATTCTACAATTTTTTACTTAAAAGTAGTCAATTCAACTTTTGTGTGACATATTTATATGTATTTATAGACTAAATTTCTCTTTTCCACTAACTTAAAGACAATTTTAAGCTTGAACCCGATCCTTGAATACCGCAAATTCCAATAAATTTTGTTCAAACTTACGATGTACAAAATTTATAGCAATTCGTGACGATTTAAAAAAGTAACGTTCTGAAAAATTTCAGTAGAAGTTCCGAAACTATAAAATAATTTGGCCGCCCTAGTAATAAAGTTTGTCATTCACAATTTACGGTTGTGCTTGTTTCTTTAACCTCATTATCCATTTTTTGTACGTCTGCTTCTGAATTATCACTTGATTATAACATTGTCGTCGTTAATGATACTTAGGGTGCTAGGAAACCTAGAAAGCACTTTTAATTTACATAATCTTGCAAAACACTTGTCGAATAAACTATTTTAACTTTTCGTCATTGTAAGCCGTTACAAGGTCCTCTTTGTTCAGAAACTACCTATTATTTGGCGTATTTTTTATACCAACAAATTAAATCAGATTTAGTCATGTATTAAGAACCGTGTAAGGCTTAAGGTACTCTCACTTGAAGGTAGTCGTACCGAGTACTATAAATTAGCAGTACAAAAATGCCTAAATATCGCATTTTGACATTTCAGAAGTTGTGTTACGTGGAGTCCAGCAATGTTTTAAATAAGTTTTAGCCCTACACACAAGGCAGGATTGACCCAAGATAATGCAAGAAATACTTTTCTAAATGATATTTTATTCTATTGTTCAGTATTAAAATGCAATGGAGCTATGCCGAATAAAAGTTAGTTATAGGATTTCTAAAACGATTCAAATAACATCGACAAAATAGATAAGAGATTAAAATATTAGCAACAAAATAAGAACAAAAACCAGAACTAAAACATGCCATAAGAAGAACATGTCTCTTGAAGTGTTAGCTATATTTATTCTTTACCATTAATAGCAAAAACTGTTGGCTCTAGGATTTATTATTCGAAATACCTTTGCGAAGATGTCAGTGATAGCATAGATTAAAAATTAAAAAAGTAGAATAAAAATAGGGACAAAAGAAAACGTAGTAAACGAAATTAAAGCAATACAGCTGTAATGGTATGGCAATGCAAAAGAAACTGGCAGCTTCTGCGCATTGTAGAAATAACTGGACCTCGCAGAATGCCTCGTATTGCTGCTTTTTATCAGTATCACGATATCACATCAAGAGTATGCGTTGCGTAATAGATTATTATCAATTGTCTCACGATAGAGAGTGTAAAACCACTCATATTTTGAGAAGTTTTACCTTTAAAAAGTGGAAGATACGTTGAAAAAAAATTTAGTATGTGATTACATAAATTTTTTTGGGAGAGTTAAAAGCAGTTGAATGTGAACATCGCTGGTGCCACACAACGATCAGTACGACCAAGAAAATTATTTACATTATTCGCTGCCTTCTTGACAATACTGCTAGCGGTAGCCATTTGTCAGATATGTAGGATAATTTTAAATGTAATGGATGTGACGTACACATTCTATATATACTTGACTTCATTATTTACTATAACTGACACTTATGTCATTATTACCATTATAATGCATTTGCGAGTTCTATTTTGGTAGTTGCCAGATATGTGCTTGTAAAATATTATTATTATTATTGCTATGTCTAATTTTTATTAAATTAAAAGTTCGCATATGTCTTTGCAATAGAACATACAAAGTTTTGCAATTAAAGTTACTAAAATTCTTTAGAATCGCGGATTTTAGCTGTTTCTCACATTGGTGTAATTTCGTTAAAACAAATGTTATAAAAAGTTTATATTTTATTTAACGCACTTTAATGAATGCATAGTGAAAAAACCGGTAAAGCTTATTGTTGTCTGACTAAGTAAGGTTAGTTAATTAACTTTTGGTGGTTTTTATTTAAATTATTCTTCTTTATAAGCCAATACAGCAATAATTTTTTATATGAAAAATTTACAGTGGAGTTACAATAGCACATCTTCACGTTGCTTTTGAATATGCCAAAAAGTGTGATTAATTAAATAAAGATCATAAACTTTAATATAATATTTTTATAATTCATTTTTTTAACTATCTACAGCTTTATTTTATTATATTAATTTATTTTATTATATTTATTATATTAAATATGTGGTTTACCGATATTTTGCTGCAGTTGATATATAACAGATGATTCTTAAATTTTGCTTCTGACCTAATTGCGGTGCTTACTTAACTCAATGTTGTTGGAAGTTAATAGAGTGAAAATGGTAGTTTATGTAGACAAATTATTTTTTAGTATTAGCTTACTCAGTTCAGTGGTTATATGGTTTTTATAGTTTACAATTATATTAATCTTATACGCTTATTTTTATCGTTTTTACGTTTTGATTATTTTTACTCACTATCACTACCAATATTACTATGCTGAAAGCAAAGACCTGGGGTAGTAGCCTTTTGATCTAAACAAATATTCTTTTGTCTAATTGTGTTGAGAAAATTCTCGTTATTTTTTTAATAAATTGCTTGGTCTGCTCCCAGTTTATAATGTAATTGACTATTGTAAATAAACCATAGAGCTCTTAGGAGTGTGCGTAATTTTTTTAAACATTTGCTTTTTGATATTTGTTTTCAAAGCTTGCTCCACATCGAATAGCCATGTGATAATTTGTCTTAGAGTGTTAAGCTTAATGTATAATGGTCTCCACTTAAATCCTTCTACCCATACTTAGCACAGATTTTATCAGTATGCATAAAGACTGCTGCAATTGACTATTTCTTTTTATAGCCCTGCTCTATTGTTTGTTCTTTAATTCTATGAAGTTTACGTACAGTTAATAAGCATTTCTTAACACAAACTGAATTAATGAAATTAGTTGTTCTTTTTCAATAGATAAAAATCTACAACAAGAAATTGTCTTTTTGAGTAACTCAGATGTTGATGGCAAACTTAGAGGACGATATTTGTAGGGTTTTTTATCTTACTTGTGGAACATGAAGACATTTGTAAATATCTATCGATCTGGGAAATAGTCAATTTTTATGCAAGTGTTGAATAATATGGTTAAAAATGCTCATTTTTTCTTTGAAAAATAGCATTAAATTTATCTGATTTAGGTAACATGTTCCAATATCATTGTTAACCATTTCTGAGAATGATATATTTTATTCAAAATCGGTAGTTTAAATATTTCCTTTAATGGATGTTAGTATACTCTATAATTACTGTATTATAGGTTTGGTTATTTTCTATAATTCTGTGCTGCTTAGTTTGATGCTATCTACATGTCTACGGTAGCTATGCCGCCTATTATGTTATGTGCTTATCAATTTTTCTTCTGGTTTGATATGTCAAATTATTATATAAGTTTGTACTTCTTTCTAATTTTAATCTCTTGTTTAATTAAGTTCAAGAAATAAAATTGGATGTTATAATTATTTCTTTTTTTACTGTGTAAAAGTGTTACATTAAATTAAATTGGTAATTGTTTTGATGAGTGATTTAGTTGTGACTATTATTTTATTGATATTTTATTTTTAATTGGAATGGTATAGTAAAACATTCAATTCTGGCTTAAATTTGTTCCAATCACTATAACATTTTGTCAATATTAGAAAAACTATATTAAATGTCAGAGCGACAGTGAAAGTTGTGAGCATTGGAGGGTGGTTTGAGACAATTTCGTTAATTACATCTTGTTATATTGAATAATATGGTGTCTATTAATGAAGACGGTTTAGATTGGCTGTAGAACAAGCTATTGAGTGTGTATTGTACGAGTATTTATGGAGGTAACGTTGCTTTAAAATGCTCTATAATTTGTCGGATAAATTTCTTCGAAAGTAACACAAGAAGGGAAGTATGCATGACATATTTTTCTTGCAATATTTAAGCAAGTGTCCTTTTTAACTCTTGGTGCAACGATTTTTTGCTGCGCAGTAGTTATTTGTATGTCCATAGTTACTGACAAGTACAATATTCCCGTATATTAGTTCTTTACCTTTTTTAAATTACTACTATGGAATGGAACGGAGTTTTTAAGTTGTATATTTGTTTTGTTAATTCTGGTGCGCTAATATTGCTATACGACTTGAAACAAACTCATTGTAAGTTTTTGTAATTATGATACACTTATTACCTGTAAATGTTTAATTGTAAGTTTCGCCTTAATTTTATCGCCTGTAAAATATACTGGTTTTTATTACTGCATATAAAATCTCTTTTGCATTTTAGTAAAATGCAGAAAATATGTTAGAATAACAGTCGCTTAAATTTATTAAGAGATTGTCGCAATTATAGGAAACCGTGCCCCGTCTTAGGACAGTAAATTGTTGATCCTGCACGTTGAACTATGGAAAAACTTCTTATGAATATTTTTGGTAAAGTTAATTACTGACAAAACATTTAAATTTTTTAACAGTATTTTAATCTCGACAAATACGCACCAGTCAAATTGTTGCGAATGCTGTAAATCATTCATGCCTCTAGACGTGGCTCTCAGCGCCTACAGGTGCTTCTAGAATTATACAGATTTAAATTTTTCAGTAACCCGAAAGTTATATCAGTTGTAGAAAACGGGCTTGAAGGGGTAAGAAAATATTTTTTTCAGAAAGCTAGCGAAATGCTGGAATGTCTATAAATAAGCGTATGAATGTTATGAGAAGGTATATTGAAAAATGTAATTAATACGTCTTTTGTAACTTGTCTTATCAAAAATAGAGCATATAAATTAGCTATTATGCAATATCTATTTTTGCTACTAATAGAAAATGGGCATATAAAGCCTCATTTATAAACCCTTAAGAAACATTGTTTTATATCATTTTTTTAATTTGCGTAGCAAATATTCTTCTAGTGCATATTTTTTATAGTAATTATAAAATAATTACAACAGCTTTTGGAGCTTTTATTGAGTTTATGTGGAGTTCTTAGTTAGCAATTATTAAATTACTTTGTTTAATATTTCAGTCTTTATTTGAGATCAATCATAAAAGTACCTATATTAGATAGAATAATTAATACACTTACGACTAAATTTAAAATGTATTAATTTTTAGTTGTTTTTTTATTTGAGAAGCAAGATAAGCTTGTATTGTCCTTAGTGATCAAAATACGTGTTAATTTGTTTATGAATCTGAAGCAAATCATCAATTTATTATTATTAATAACAGACCTATTAAGTTTTTGCTCGACTACTAGTATTATTTTACTACCAATAGGATTATTAGTCTCCCAGAATTCTCATTTGTTCATTTTGTGATAATTTTTCATTTTATCAAGCTGCATAATTTAAATGCTAATGTCAAAGCTATATATTACCAGTTGATAAATTGTTAAACCACGTCTAAGAATAATTTTTGAAGTGATTAATTTGGTTTGGAATTAGTTTTAGACACAATACGTGGTACACACAATCACGTTTTTGCTTGTTTTGTTTTTAAGATGTTACAGGGTTTATACAAAGTGAAAATTTTTCTATACAATAAACCTAACTTTTCAAAAGACAATCTGAAAGTTTCTATTGACAATGTAATGAAAGCTATTATTTAAAAGATATGTTGTTCTAAAGATGTCCAGGAAGAAGAGAGAACGGTTTAGTTCCATTTTTGTGGTAAATTTGATACTGGTGTAATTTAGTTTAGCCGCGAAAAAAATTCGAAAGACGCATTCTGCCCTGAGCCTAAATAACAAATGCATTATCGATATATTGTATGCAACAAATACATTTAACTTGAAAGGAGGAGAGAGAAAGATTTGCTACACCAGGTTAAAGTAGAGATCCTAATGGAGTACCGGTAGTCTTTTGGCACAATTTATTTTGAAAAATAAAGCAGATACAGGATAGACAATGGTTAATTCATTTTAATAATTGCAAAATCTGACTAATTGAGATTTTGGTAAAAATAAAAAACGACACCACAGTTAACCATAATGTCATCTTTATGCACAGAGAATGTTTTGAGTATTTCTTAGAAATTTTTGACAGAATAAGGCTTGTTTTGTACGAAGTTAAAAACATTTAGCTAGGTTGTTGGTGAGAAAATCATATGCAGAAGGTATAGGATATAAAAAACATCTTCATAAATTTTTAAAAATGTTTTTGAAATTCTAGAGAATTTTTCTTAGGAATTAGGAAGCTATTTAGTATCAGATGGTAGGTTTCAGTTACTAATGAACGTTTTAGCCTTTTTCGAGGCAGCTGGTAAGATTGTCAGCTGCATGGCGATAGTCAGGTGAGTTTAGTAAATTTTCTGTCATATGAGTAGATTCTGTGTGTTAGGATCTCTGTAGTATTATTTTTGTCTGCCTGTAAAATTTTGATATTACTATTGTCAGAGCTTTTAGGGTAGATAATATTATATGCTTAATAATTGATTTTGTTAATTCGGCTGTACGTAGCACTTAGTTCTGCTTTGATTGGATTAATTTGCCATATTTTAAGGCGAATGGCAATGAGGGATATAATGTGTTTAATAGCGGAACCAGCAAAATTAAAACTTCTTACAAAAACTTAAAAAATCGAGTTGGTTATAAAGTAGTCAGATTATATACGGTAATGATAGTTAGTAATCGTTCGGTATTTCTAAATGTCGTGTCACTTGAAACTGATAGGCCAACTTATTTTTAAGATATGACAGAACTTATTTCTTTATTTTTTAATTGCATAATCGCTATATAAGTTAGTTTTAATCTTATGAACACCAACTAACTTTCTATGACGATTGCAGTAGTACATTAATATTAGAGTTAATTATAATAAACATTATTTAAACTTTTGTTGCTACAGTTTTGCTGATTAGCAGGAAAGTTTTTGTGTCGATAACTAAAAGACTTTCAGAATAATAACGCAAATACTTGCAGGAAATTATGTATGACGTTTCATTCTCGCTCTCTCCTAGCCTAAAAGATGTGCTGTCAAGGCAAGTCTGTTTCAGTTTTGTATCGGAGCTACCTCTGTTCCACTATTTTCAGTGATGCGCATGAATATAATGAATCATACCATAAGTGGTCACAGAGATGTTTTTGCGTTCTGCATGTAATAGGTCTCTGCTATTCACCCTACGGTGGTTACAAGATAGACTTTGCATGTAAAAACATATATCTACAAATATCAATAGTTGCATGCACAAGAAGTTTACTGTAGTTAACCAACTACCTTTTTCTACGGTTTGCTTAGTAGCATTCTTAATAATTTTTATTTTGTATATGAATATAAATAATAAGTTGTTAAAACATTTAAAGTTACATATTGTTGCAAAAATATCAAATAACATTAAATCTTGTTGTAGTGTGCACTAGTAGTACATATACTCAGAAGAAGTGTTGTAAGAGACATGCATTATACAAGGTACCTTATAAATTATATTACGCTTCTTGTGTAAACGTATAGAATGGAATGAGATTGGTAGGGGACAAAGCTCAAGCTTAGTTCCTGTAAATTTAGGCGACATAAATCATTTCACTCTAGACTTTTTCCGGAACAATAATTCTGCGGATGTTGTACATAAAGTTTAGAGCGTAAGGTCATTGAAGAATGGCGAATAAATTTGAAGAACTTGATTCGCCTTCCAGCAAACTACAATCACGCACATCACAAAGCGATGTGATTGTGAAGTGAGTTTACGAAAATCTTGACCTTTAATTTCTAAAGGATCCTGACTGTGCGAAAAAAGTAAAATTTGCTGACATTTGTTTTAGGTTTCGCTTTGTCAATGGGTTGTTTAACATATTTGCAACTTTTGACAATATTCTGTTTTTCAATGTGGCACATCTCCAACAAACGAAATTGTTGTTATTAGAGACAAACTCAGATCATTAAAAATTCTTACGCTATCCTATGGTGGCTATTTAGACGTAGTTTTTTGGGCGACAGAGGCCACGCAATAACTGTAAAGTTGGATTAATCTATAAGATGATTAAAATCTTATGTACATCTGATTTATCATGGTTTCAATAAGATGAGTCGACGTCATGCGCTTTAAGTAAATCCTTACTAGTAGTTCAAGATCCTTTTACGAATAGTTTTATATAGAGAAGGAAGATAACTGACTTAACGTCCATGGGTTTTCTTTAAGGGGTTTTTAAAAGTACAAAGTACATTAATATTTTCATGTTTATTGAAGGGTCGCAACAATATTTTCCTATAAATGGTAAGAGGATATGTCGTTAAAATATGAATAATTTTGGAGCTCGTTAATATGAGTACTGGAAATGTAATTATTTGCACTTAAATGGCACGATTTTGAAAATATAATTTTCCAAAGTCTGTCATTATTATTGTTATTGTTAATATAAATATTAGATACCTCAAATGAATGAAACAATGATTGAGTTTCTTATTCAGTGAAGAATAAAACCGCTTTATGAATGCAAACAAAACACAACACAAAGTGGAGAAACTCTTACTATTTTACAAGTTCAGGTATTTTAGAACAATTTGAACTACAAAAATGGTTGTAATAAATCAGTAAAAATACGCTTAATACAAGCATAATTATAACATATACAATTAGAAACGTTCCACAATTTTTGAAATTTGCAAACAACATGTGAGTTTGCATATATAAGCCACACATTAAGAATAACTTTGAATAAAGATAGTGAAACAAGTCACACCATAAAAGTAATTAAAAGCATTAAATTTATTTACTGATATTTTAAAGGTATTAACCACATTTAATAGTAATTTAAAGAAAAACGACAAAGGGTTTTAAACAATGCGATAGTCATATTCTTCTACAAACAATTTGTATGGCTTAACTTTTAAATTAGTACGTTGTAGAAGTAATAAAAAAATTATAAAATAAACAAGTACGGACATGAAACTCCGGTTCCGCAGATTTCCGGGGTTTCTGTACATAAACAAAAATTTGCGACCACTTGCGGTCAAACCGGTCTCGAGATTTTCCGATCAAGCTGATATATGGCGTCTGGACTTGACTTATGGTCCTTACTTGAGTACTGAAAACGTTATGTCTCTATCTATCACAGATGAAATTTATAAGGCGTAACCAACGACAAACATGACAAAAGTAGAAGCTGGTCTCCAACTTGGAAGCTGCCTTGATCAAAAGTTATAAGGAATTACATATTGGAAGCTGAGTGCATTAAAAACCCTTATTGCATTGCTGTACGACATCCTACCTATGCCAGATCGCGAATGTGAATCCCATGAACTTTCAAATGATAACCCCCTTATGTCTTTAGGTTCAGTAGTTCTCGAGTTGAAAGTCGCGACAGACAGACGTCCGCACCGATTTCCTAAGGCTTCCCTGTCAGGCATAGAAACCTAAAATAGGATAATTCAATTTTATTATTGAAAATTTTTTATTTTATGCTTTAATTGTTTTTATTTTACAAAATGTATGCTTATGTAATACAGAGTATTAAAAGAATTGACTCCAAATGCAAATTGAGCTTTCCGTCAGATTTTTGTAAAACGTTCAACGATTTGTGCCACCATCTGTTTGATGATTAAGCTCTTTTGCGCACTATATTGTAATAATAATATGTTTATCTGTTGTTGGTGCTGCTAAAGCTACAGTATTTGGTAGACTTGAAAATGTCGTTATTTCTAGTATACCCTATATAATCGTTAATAATGCACAATGTTCTTAATACCTTAACTGATTATAATAATACCTCAATTAAATTTGCACATGTTACTTTAGATTGCCACAAGATTTCGTCAGAAGCCTGCTTAATTATCATGGAAAGGTAACACCCCTCAGGTGGTTTCTTCAAAGGCTCGCCAAAATAGAGAGAATTTGCATGTTTAAATTTAGATTAAAAACAGACTTGGCATCTTGTTAACATATCAGTAGCAAGAGCTGCAACAAACCCGACATTTTTTGTATATTTGTAACCTGCGAAACCAAATATGTCTTTTATTAAAAAATATTTTTATAAACTGGCAGTGTTTTGTATAAAAGGGTGTCATTACATTTCTATTAATGCAAAGTTATTTCATCGCATTACAGAAGCCTGCTTCATTATCAGTGGCGTAAAGCTGTTTGTACCTCCTCATCATTAGTGTACCGCTGTTTTTTCAAGTTTTCCTTAAGTTTCCAAAAAACAAAAAAATTTTAAGGCAAAATTTTGGTAATTTGCAAATTTTTAGTGGTTGTAATGCTACTTGTGTTTGTCGGTTGCAAGGATGACAGGTAATCTCGGTACCAAGTCTAAGTATGAGGTGCATTCAAGTTATAACACCTCCGATTTCTTCTCTCACAAACTAATCACACGAAAAATGTGAAACTGTTGTCACTTCTCAGCGTAATCTCCCTGCAGTCGTACACATTTTCACAACGTCGATGCTATGATTCCATGGCCGCTGCGAACGCTTCTTTAGAGGTGTACTTTGCTTACTGGAAAATTGCTGATGCAATAGCGGCACGACTGGTGAATTTACGATCTTTTATCGTTGGACACAGCATGAGAAATCACTTCAAAGTTGTTTTCACACTAGTGCGTTCTGTTGGTGGCATTTTTAGATGTTCATTCAGAGTTATACGCACAGATCCCACGGAAATGTCAATTTCGAAGGCGATGTGTTCCACATTCATTTGGCGATCCTTCAAAACAAGTTTCTTCACTCGCTTGATCATATCGTCAGGCTGGTTGCTGGCCGAAATTGTTTTGATTTGCTGTCACACGACGTTCTGCCTTCTTTGAACTGTCGCACCCACAAACGCACATTAGACACATCTAGACACCATCACCACATATCTCACTCAACTGGCGATAAATTTCAATCGGTGTTACATCACGCAAATGGAGAATACGAATGATTACACGCTGTTCTTGTAATGAAAACATCGCTATTTTAAGTATCAAAAACAAAGAGTGCGCGCGTATTTTGAAATAAACCGCATGTTTCTATCTGTTTCCGGTCCTAATAAAAAATTCGGAAATGTTATAATTTGAATGAACCTCGTATTTGAAATCGAAATCAGAGTTTTTTAAATGTTCACATGTTGTCTGGAGTTTAGAGTGTCGCCTTTCTTCACAAGTTCAATATAGTTTAACCAGTTCCAATCCTAAAAGAAAGTCATTAGCAATTTTACTGTCGAAATGAAAGCTTTGAATATTTTCGGATTACTGAAGCCCTTAAGCCCGTAGTTTATTGGTTGTAGCTTTTTTTGAGTTTTAATGGTGCACCTATGACTCGCTACTAACAACAATTTGACGTTAACAGCTTCCAATTATTATCAAGTCAAAGTTGTTAGTAAAGTTTCTTTTCTCGTTTAAGAAAAATTCCAGCATTTCTAGCATATCATTCTGATGCATACGACATACATCAGTTCGTCTTGGTATTTTATGGAAGAGCTACTGCCTTCATAATCGCCAAGTTACAGGATAGTATGCTACTTATTTAATAGCTTTAAAGTAGTATTATCAGACCTAATAACCAAGAAACGAGATATTTTAAACAACCTCGTAGATAATATTCTTTAATATCCTATATCCTCAGACAGATTTTATAGCCTTTTTATATAACAATAATTTGTTTTTTACTACTAAACTACATACCTAACGTTAAACCCTAATGTTAAAAGTTATATTCATTTATTTAACTTGCTTTAGATAAAAAAGGTTTTTAATTTTGTAACTAACCATATTTGCAATTGTATTTTAATGTTTATACTAAACTTTTAATTAGTTTTAGTTTTCGTTTCTTTATTCAGTGGTTAATATTATATTAAGTATTTTTAGTAAATAGGCAAATTAAAAATTTTAATAGTACAATACCTACAACTAAAACTTATGCGCTCTATGATAAGGGCTACTGTCCCTCATAAAAACAATTTTTTTAACGATAATGTTAATATAGAAGAGAAGTCTATCAGTCAACATTTTATTGTATTTAGCGGCATTTGTGGTGCCATCACACAAAATTAAAAGTGATCTGCCACCATACCAAGTAGCAGCTCCCAGCATTATGTTAACTTTCTGATGTTGATTTAACGAGCGCGTCCATATTTAGGTTAGGTCAATGTCACTAAATTGGCAGTATCGAAATCTATCAGAAAATAGATATAGCGGACAGCCAAGTTCATCCTTTTTCTATTGACCTTTTTTTTTGGAAGAGTATTAGCAAACATTTCTTCTTGTTTATGCATTTACGTTGCTCCTCGCTATGTAAAAAGAGTTTAATGCTTCTCTGCTTTCTTATGACAAATACGCTAATTTACCGGCTGTCTTTTGGGCTGTCTTTAGAGCTTTTGTTGCTACTGCTACTTTTGTTCATTTGGAATTCCTGGAAGATCTGATCTTGGCAGTGCTGATAAACCGATGTTGGCAAAGGTATTTGCAAACATCAGCCTGGCCTATGATACGCCCATGACTGATATCATCTAGATCTTTGCATTCAGAGAAACGTGCCGCGATTCAAGTAAAACTAAACTATCCACAGGTGTTTAAGAATGTGATTTAGCTGCTTATTGTGCTTATTGCAGATTAAACTTTTAATTATCATTTTGCTTTAGTGTCCGTTTTGCTCTAAAACACTAATGCGTTTGCACCAATATAAATTATATTTTCGTTGTAGAACAGATTTTAAAAAAATAAAGTTTAAACAATCTTAGTATTTGCTGTAATATTAAAAAAAAATTTTGTCACATTAAAAACCTTCTATCAAAGCTATAAAATCCTAAATATTTGTATTTTTACTTAAGTAAAATTATATGTACGTATTTTCTGAAATAACCCATGCCTTACCAAAAGTTTGTGCAACATCTATAAATATAAAAAACCCACTTTCTGCTTCTTGATTGTATTTTTTCTTTGGATTTATATAGTAAAGCAATGTTTAGTAATACCACATTAACAAGAAAATATTTTTTGTGTAATTATAATTTTCTTTTCTTTTTATGTGTAACTTCTTAAGAGTTCAAATATTCACTCCTCAAATATTCCTGTTATAATTGACTTTGACTTAATTATTGAATAACAGTTAAATACTAGATATAAACAGAATCATTTCAAAAGACGTAATTTAAAAATATATACTTTTTAACTATTTCACTAATTCTCCTTAAAGAAGCTATCTAATTATGTATATTTAAATATGCTAAGATGTTGCATGTTTTTGTTTTAAATTCTTTTTTCTATAATACGGTTTTCGTTTTTGAAATATTTTGTAACATTTATAAAAAAATAATGATACTAGGAAAAATGTTGCTTTAAGACAAAAGTGTCAAGTGCACACTCATACACGATCTATTGTGGAAAGTGCTCACTGAGATTGATAAATCTGTGCATGTATTATTTCATACAAAAATTACAAATAAAAGATAAATAACACATTTTTATGCTACTAGTCTCGAATTGACGCAGCCCATCCAAACTTTTTGATAGATTCTTTGTAAATTAGTCTGTTTTCAAAATTTTGTACGTATTGCAGTAGATGTTTTTTCTGCTATTATTTTTTGTTAGTAGTTCTTTATCCTATATTTTCACTTGCTTTTTGTACGTATAACATATTAACACTTCAGCTCTTTTACATTTGTTTGATGATCTGGCTAGATTCGCTTCACAAAATGAGTCTGCATCCTTCAAAAAATTATTAGTTACTTTTTATATGCTTGATTTGTGCATTGGACAAGCTATAGTTATTATATAGTACCGCTTCAGCTAGTCACTAGCCATTATTCACTGCTTCATGTTTCAAAGTAAAAATAATAGCTGCTGCATTTGTTTCTAGGGGAAAGTGTTATTAGTCGTATTGAGTGCACTAGCTAAGCTACGCTAAACTTCGAAGCTTTTATTTTATTGACAAGCTTAAAATAAGTTGGAATAAATATAGCTGCTATTTGGTACTGAGCAGTAGCTTGTTGTAGATAATAAAATAAGTAAAGAGTATGAAAAACAATCACAAATAAAGTTAATGGAATAAGAAGAACAAGGGCAAATCACAAATAAAAAATAAAATATCAAACAATGTTAAGAATACGCAGCCCGTAGCAAAAGAAATCAAAATGATGGAATGAAGATATAAAAGGAAAAATAAAAGTAAAAGTCAAACAAGAAGCGAAGAACAAATGTAAGAACTATTGCAGCAGAAGATGTAGCAACGTATATAAAGAAAAAAACAAGTACGCACATAGAACACCTTTTCCACCAATGTCTAGGGCTTCTATACATAAACAAAAATCTGGTGTGAACATCACACGACTTTCCTTATCCTATTATTATATATTATACCGGGTCCATCGTCTCGGCCCTGCGCTGTTCTCGTCTCCGAACTTGTTATTTTAATAAAAAAGGACGAGGTGCGAGTCCAACACTCGAAAGCTGATTAAAATAAATAGTACAAGACAATAATTGAATCGTACTTAAAATTTTGCTACGTCACTGAAGGTAACCATGCGAGCTCGGTCGCACGGCCTTCTCCATTATCGCCTGCGTGCTCGCTCCTAGCGGGCAAGCTCTCCGAGCGCCTGCGATTGGTCCGTTTAATTAATTTTTAATCGGCTATAACTTATTTATTTGACCTCGGATCAAAAAATTTCATCGTAATTTTTTATTAGTCTCGGTCTGATCTCTCCGGTAATATAAATTTCGCGAAACATTTTATGAACACCCGGTATATTAAAAATCCTGAGCTTCAATTTTTTTCGGGTTCTTATTTTACCAACTTTTATTTTAAATTTATGTTTATCTGGTGATAACAATTCATTTTTATTCTCATAAATTTTTTGTATCTTCAACCGTTTAGATTCGCGACCGCTTTGCGACCGATTTTGCGGCCTTGCGACCAAACGGCTTTACCGATTTTTACCAAAAGCTTCGCACTGCATCCATAACCTACAAGTAACTCGCATACCAAATTTTAAGTCTCTAGCTCTTACGGTTCTCGAGATATCCTGTTTACTGACAGACCGACACACACACACACACGCACACGAACCAATGGCCTAAACCAACTTTGTTGGTGTCCTGAGGCCATTATTCGTCCAGAAATGTGAAAAACTAGGTAGGTCAAATTTCCGCCGATTACATTACTTTCCTTATTATAAGATAAGGAAAGTAAAACTTTGCGACCACTTCTGGTCAAACCGATCTCGAGATTTTTCTATCAGGCTGATTTTTGGCGTCTAGACTTGACTTATGGTCCTTAGTTGAATACCGGAAACATTATTTCTCTGTCTATCACAGATCAAAAATTATAAGACGTGACAGATGTCAGAAATAACAGAAATAGAAGCTGGTCTCTATCTTAGAAGCTGCCTTGATCAAAAGTTATAAGTAATCACATATTGGAAGCTGGGTCTACTGAAAACCCTTACTGCATTGATGTAGAACATCCCACCTATGCCAGCTCGCGAATGTGAACCCAGTAGACCATGGGCTTTCGAATCATACCCCTTTTATGACTTTAGGTTCAGTAGTTCTCGAGTTAAAATCGCGACGGACAGACATACGTCCGCATCGATTTCATTAGGTTTCCCTTTCAGGTATAGAAGCCCAAAACGAAGTAAACATAGTGACAAGACAAGACAAAAAACTTTTTTGGAAGAACTCGGAAGAAAAACCTAAACAATTTTGGGACATCATTAAAAGACTTGAGGATACAAAAGAAAAATCGATAAGGAACATAAAAAGTAATTAAGGCAAATTAATGACAAAAGAGGCACATGGTAAGCCTAAAAAGGGCTTTAAGAAAAACTTTAAAGAAGAAAAAATACAGAATGAACCCGAAACATCAGGAGAGGATTGGCATGAATTAGCTGAGGAAGAAAATAAAATAAGTGAAGAGGAAGTGAGAAAAGTCATAAGAGATTTGAAGTGCATTAAATCAGTCGGAAGAGATACAACAGCCCCAGAGAAGACACAATAAAATGTGACAACTATTGAGCCATCTGTCTAAGACTAACAGAAGAAGCAGAATTGCAACTAAAAAAAGAGTAGCAACGCAAACAAAAAATCACATAGTTAGCATAAGAACTATAATCTAAAAACTTCTAGATGAAGGAAGAAACATATACATGGCATTTTTAAACCTCCTAGAACAATTCGATAATATACACTAGGAAGAAATATGGAAAGCATTGTAAAACCTAAATATAAATTCAAAACTTCAGAAATTCATAAAAAGCCTCTATATAACTGTGTAGTTGTTAGATTAAATAAAGAAATTTCATAAAAAGTGGAAAAGGTAATTAAACAGGGAGATCAGAAAATCTAAGATTCCAAGAAAGATACAACAGCGACTAAACTCGGAAATCAGCTTTTAAATCAAATACGTGCAGAGGAAGAGCGCTTACAAATAAATATAAACATTTTGGTAAAAAATTACACTAAAAATTAAAATTAAACGTAAAATCATGCATATTACAAAGGAACAACAAAAGGAAGACATAGAATGACAATAAACGCTAAAATACTAGAAATGGTTAATAATTATGAATACTTAGCACACCAACACCAACTTATGCGGTTGAATCGTGGGCAATGTTGGACAAATACAGAGCTAAAATCGCAGTAACAGAAATGAAATACTTGAGAAGAACAGTGGGTAAAACGGAAAGAGAAAGAATCCTTAATAAAAGTATCAGAGAAGAGCTAGAGGAGGTCTACTTCTAGTGAGAGAAATCGAGGTAAACCAATTAAAATGATATGGTTGAATTTAAAAACGGAAGGAACAAGATCACGTGGAAGGCACACATAAAAAAGTTGACCTAGAAAATACAGAGAATGGCAAGAGATAGAAACGACTATCAGAAGTGCATAGAGGATCCAGATTAGTGAGGACCAAAAAAAGCATCGAAAAGTATAACTGGGTAAAGAGAAAGAAAAGAAGAAAAAAATTGTATTATAAACCTAAATTACATAACTAATATTGATCTTTTTCTGTTTGATATGTGCTAATTTTCTTTGGACTTCATAAAAATAAAAATAATGATTAGTCTACGTAATCTCCTAACTTAGCAACACATGTTTTTCCAGGGGATAGGTATTTTTTGACTCGGCTATTATAAAATAAAAATAGTTGTCGTATACTATTTGTCTTCTAAGTGCTTGTTTTAAGGTCTAACAAATGATAAATAAATTCAGACTACAAAGACAGGGTTTTAATATAGTTTAACAAACCCTCAAATTTTTGTTATCATTAAACAGAATAACATCTCTGATTAGGAATTTACGTCTTTTTTGTTGATATACATGTTGTTTTTTGTTCATAAGTTGACAGCGGTACCTTAGCAGCCGTGAAATGGCGATCATCCTCGAGATGGCGGCGAACAAAGTGAATATTTTCCTCAGTCTCGCTAGTCTTTCAATTTCATACCTTCTTGGCTTCTTATAAATTATTTATTCTACGCGTACGCTAGAGTCTCTAAAGATGTTGCGTCTGAATTGCCTCTTAAGTATTCTCAAAATTCTGAACGGTTTTACGTTCTTCATCGTAAGAAACTTGATACTAATTTTTGCACAACGGACGAAATTGCTTCTTGTCGTGACATTGTGGTACTGAATAAAGAAAGACTGATGCGAGATATTCTACCATGAAAATCCTTTGTAGGCATCTCTACCTACATCACTTAGAAAGCGCCCTCCTTTCCGTCTACCTCATGGCGCTTAAGAAAGCTATTCCGGTTTATATTTAATTCATCCACGCAGTAAATATTGATGAAAATGTGCTTGAAATATTATTCTAAACGACGAATTATCTATTTTCAAGATGCAAAGAGCTTATGTAAATTAAAAATGCCAAAATGGAAGCTTTATTCATTCAAAGGCTGTAATGCTGCGGACGCGTATGTAAGTATGATACAAATTTATATAAATGATTTTATCTGGCAATTTGTTTAAAGAGACAAACACATCTCAAAAATTGGTACTTGGTTGCCTGAGTTATTCATAAATGTTATCTAATCATAATATAAAATTCACAATTAAGAGCTTTGGTAGTTCCGCTGCACCTGCGTTTGTCCCCGCGTCCAATTAGCAAAACTGCCGCAAGAAGTGTGACTTAACTGTGTACGTGATGTGTTGGTGGAGTATAACTGCAGCCGCAGAGAAATATTTTATACGGTGGTGCCCATCCGGCAGCGCGGGCGCCTAATGCCATTCTTCGGATGCAAAGGGGAAACTTCAGCAAAAGTTTACAGCTGGTTTTATCTCGAGCAAGGTCCTTACCGGAGCTTTTTATTTGCTGTATCTGTTAATCAGGGCGCTAATAAAAACGGAGCACTATCTTCCTGCCGAGCGGCCAGGTTGCTTAATTATTCTAGACCATTGCTTTATTTAAATCGTCCCCAGCTTTTTATTGGGCCCGCCGTGTTCAGCGCCCCTTATCCGTGTCTTATTTTGTACGGGCGCCTAATCCCGTTATGCAACTCGTTCGGCGATGTGTACGTCATCAATTCAGGAGCGAGCCCGCTCGGTCGCCGCCGGAACATGTTTTAGTACTCAGGCAAAAATCCTTCCATCTGCTAGCTCACCAGCTATCGACCGGCTTCGTAACAGGAATAACCACTTGAGAGGGTCAAGTGTCGGCGCTTAATCAGCGCTGGCCTGATGAAAGATGCCATCCGATGTTTTCATTATTCGCCACGTCAAAGGGGATGCGACGCGGGCTCCGGGTATGCATTCGTCATCTCGAGCCGGAATCCAATTAAACAAGAGCCTTTCAAAGGCCAAAGCGCGCTTTACACAAATTACAAACGTTCAAGATGCCTGGCGCAAGTTCGCCGGCGATCCCAGGAACAAAAACGCCCGACAACAAAGAACTCATTGGCGAAGCACGCCTGACGAAGCGAAAGATAAATTATCCGCACCCAGTATCGCGGGACCACATGTGAAATGCGGCCGGCCGGGCCTGATAGTGGAGATGAAGTTTGGATCCCTGGGATTCCCCAGGTGCTGGCGATTAGCGCCGCCTTGTGCACACCGACGCTCCGCCTGCCCCAATCCGTTCGAGCTACATCTAACTCTAAATTGCTTCCATCAGAAAGAATACTTTCGTCGGCGAGCGGCCAGGCATACACGGATATGGACGCGGAAGTGTCGAATTTGACTTAGTAGATATTAACTTTGGAAGTTATGATCAGTTGACCGGATCTCTATTTGTAAACAAGATAACTTATAGATGGAACAAGGTGTTCTACATTAGCATACAACACAAAGTGGAACAAAATCAAAGATAAAAGAAAATATTAAAAATGTGCCAACTCTCTCCAACACATCAAAATGACACTAAATTAAAAGGTAGATCAAGTTCATGGCACGTGACACATTACATTACTTGTTACTCTGCTGTGACTCTACAATCGAGCAGAGGCATGCTATCGTCCAAGCTTTTGGTAAGATATGTCACGAAAACTTACTGTGTAAAATCGAAAATGTCTTAACATCAGATCCTTATCAAGTAATCGAGTCATATTTAACAAATAGACACTCTCTAGTTAAAGTACACGGTTAGACTATTGCCTTACTTCAAATGAATTCTGGAGTGCCACAAGAAAGTACCCTTGGACCACTTCTGTACATATTTTACATAGTAGATCTACCTACAATAACACTAACGACCATTGAACACATGCTGGTGATACGGCCATCTTGTCAATCCATCAAAACCTTATCGCAACATTCCACCATTGGTAAATTTATCACACTGAAATGCAGAAGTGGTTAAGAAAATTGTTAAAACCAATGAAATAAAAAGTACACACGCAACAGCTGCATCGATACAAGAAACTTGCCTTTCAGTGCTTCACAATTGCCAACTACGTTTTCAGCAAGATGCACTTAGATATCTAGCGAGAAATTTTAATGGCATTTTTACCTGAAAACAGCATGTTTGGGCCTAATGAAGGCAATTAGGACTTCAATACAGAAAAATTGTATCAATAGCTAATAAAATTTCCCTGTACAAGACAATTTTGCGTCTAATCTGGATGCAGGCTGCAGTTATGAGATTCAGTTTCTAACTTAATCATAGGATTTAATTAGATTTTAGTCTACTACAAATTATGACAGCTCTATGGTACGTACAAAACTACGTCAGAAGATACATCCTAGAATAAGTTTGGTTAGTGAATGATTACGAAGGTCAGTTAACACAATACACATTCAAACGCCCTAGATGTTGAACTAATAAATGTTTACAAAGAATTTTGACTACTGAAAAGATTCAAACTCTTAGAATTACAAAATAAAATCGTTTAAACTACCTCTAACTACTGTTAAAAGTTAAGGTATTTTAAGATAATTTAAGGAAAATTCGCTAATTAAGTATAAGACCATAAGTCCATAAAAATTCGCTGAATGATGGTATACCCAAAATAGTAAAATGACTTCATAATTGATGCATCTTTGTGAATAACTTTATGGAGTGCCAACAGTCTAATTGAACACAGATATGAACTTTTATAAAATTAAACATCAAGCTCATACTAAAAACTTAGAACATCTCAATATGAAGTCTAACATATGGAGTATCCGAATGGCACAGCTCATGGCGGTTTAGCTATCATGATAAGAAAAATAATTTATAGTTAATTACCCAAGTATAAAGAAGAATTCTTTCAAGCCTTAATAATATAGGTTAGAAGATTACTCGCTTCATTAGTTGTTTTTGCAAAATAAAATCTGGGATCTTAATTTTTTATAGGATGGGATTTCAATGCGAAGCATACCCACAGTAGATCCAGTTTGATAACCGTAAGAGGTAGAGAATTATATAATGCTATCCATAAACGAAATTACTCTTATTTAGCATCAAGTACCCCTACATGTTGTCCTAGTGATACAAATAAAATCTCAGATTTGTTATATTTTATTTTGTTGTATAGTATTTCAAAGAACTATTCTAATGTTGAACCCAGTTATAATTTACCGTTAAACTACTCATCAGTTATCTAGTTACTCTTACCACCACCATGATTTTTTGATAAACTCTTTTAATATTAATCGGCGCACAAATTGGGCTGCATTTCAAAAATATGTTAAATGCTATTCGTACTTAAATGTTAGCTAAAAAGAGCCAGAAGAATTAAAGGTAAATATAAGTCACTTCTTTAAAATATTACGAGAAGCAGAGTGGCATGCTACCACACCCTATGCGAGACAAACTTCAATAAATATTCCACTTTAAATCAAAAGGGTGCAAGCTCAAATGCATAAAGCACCATGATCCTTCGGACAAGAGATGATGCAATTATCTAAGTAATCAGTTAAAAAGGAAATTAAAAGAAGAAATGAAATTAACAGTTTTAATCATACCTAACACTTTGTCACTTCCCCTTGAAATGCCACAAAAAATTTTAAAAGACCGCAGTTACATAACCCATCTATAATGGATAAAACGAAATGCTAAGCACAGTCTGATGTTGAACATTTAGTAGAAATTGTAGATCCTTATTTAAAAAATCTTGATCTAGGAGTGGAAGCTTAGTTAATGGCACTATTATTACAAAGATCACTACCAATTCAACTCCTTTCAATCAAATACTTAAATAGCTGAAAAACTCCGGTTTATGATCTCATAACCGGCCAAGTCTAGAACTGAAACAAAGTATACTTTTTTATATATATTTAATGCAATCATTTACTTGACCTAGCTCAAATTGGCCAAAATTTTTTGGTACCAAAATCAGGAAGGCTATCGAATAAGATAATTTTTTACAAGCCCATTAGTTTACTTTTGCGTAATATCCAAACTGTTGGAAAAATTAATTAGATAAATTTACAGACATTTTAGAAAAATTTGCCTCCCCAACGTCAGAGCATTCTATTATTCAACAATTCCATCGCATAGTAGATGTAATAAATAAAGCCATGGAAGACAAAAAATCACTGTTGTACAATCTTCCTGGATGCACAGCATACATTTGATTCTTCATCAGTATTTCCTTTTTTTTTAATCTTACCTTACAAATCACTACTTCTGAGTAAGTAAACCCCGCTGTTTTAGAAGACAGTGTGCTTGGACCACTACTTATTTGTTGTACACCACAGATTTGCCTATTTTAGACAACAGCGTAATAGGAAACATAACCATTACATTGTTGTTCGGTATATCATAAAAAAATAAAAGTATGTAATAATTATTTATATTAGATTATATTAATTAAGTAATGTTAAATATTTACCTTAAATGAACAACACATTTGTTGCACTCAAGTGCCAAACTACTGGTTTACTAGAGAAAGACAGAAGTTGTGTGGTTTACAAGCGCAGGTAAACGAAATGGTAATACGATTGTCTAATCTAAGTTTATGAGGTAAGTGTGTATAGGTTTTTAATTTATTTATTCTACTGAGATCGGCATAATTCATCATAAATTATGTGATCGTGTAAACCACTTGTGTGGTATATTTACTATTTTGATTTGTTGTTGATGGCCTATCTCCTAATAGAACTGGTACATCCTTGTTTATCCCTTGGACCTTTTTATCGCTTTTTTACAATAGCTGTAGTTAAATCCATAATTTAGTATTGCAATAATACTCACCTTTAGATTAGGTAAAAAATCTGTGTGTATATGGATAAAATATCAAGAGACATGACTACAAGAGCCACTAGTAGCACTAGAGCACTAGTAGTGCACCACAAATCTAACAATTCTTGTATTATTTGTATTTCATATCGTTCGTAATTTACTAGGAGACCAACTTCAGTCACGGATTAGTCTTCGCTTGGTTAATATTGCTGTCAGTTATTGTTTTTGATTTGCTCTTTTACAACCTGCACTTTAAAAATTTCAGAGTGCATTTTAGTGTCACAACACATTGCGTTTTTGGAAAAGTTGTGATTACTTGACAGGGTCTATCAAGTGAAAACAAGAGTAATTTACACTCGGAACAAGCTGTTATCTTTGCATACAATAAAAATAAAACAAAATCAAACATAAAAGAAAACATAATACAAAAACATGTCGATTTTTGCTCCTCACCCAATACATTGGACTCAATATTTAATTTTTACCATTTTAAAATAATTTTTGCTGCTTGGGCTAAATGACATGCTCTAGTTAGGCAAAGGGTACTTTGCTACAATAATTTGAAACGCTATTACAATTACCAAGTTAATTCCATTTGCACCATGGAACCTACAAAAACACCCAAGACTTAGATGAACAAATTCGTCCAGACACTAATACAATTGGTTTTACTGTTATGGTAGTTTTCCCTCACAGCATCGCAGATGCTAGTCTTAGTATGTATAAGTCCCGTCTAAGATTATTACAACCCTGTCTTTTTGTTGTATATCAGTGTGTTAGTAGTAAATTTTTCTTTAACCAGTGATTTTTGACGGTATTGCTTCAGCTGAGTGCTGTATTTATGTGAACGTCATATTCAGGAGTGATAATATCAAACATAACATTTGCCAGAAAAATGTAAAACTGATTTTTCTTTAATTAAATATTTATTTTTTTTAATTAAGCAGTTCTTGAACAGCATCACACCGGTAAGAAAGTTTTTTTCATTTTGCTGGCAGTACGGCAAGGTTTTTTCTGGAATTACTTTCCACTTGTTAGTTGTACACTTGTATTATCTAAATTGCCAAAATGGAATTTTCCAATGGTTTTGCACTAGGTGGGAAAAAAATATCATAGATTGGTATATACTTATTTATGCAAAAATTTTGTGGGTGTATACTTTTTTTATATAAAAATCCAGTTATAAAATTCGAGGAACGGTAAATATTTTAAAATTTATTTCATTACTCTCAACGTCAACCGACGGTTTTTTGAGATTTGACTTTTACTTCTTCTTGTTACCCCTTGTGCCGTGTGACTACTTGCGCCCCAAATAGAGAATGTTAATAAGTTTTGCAAGATACAGTAAAAAATTCACCAAGTTTTACACAAAATTTAATTGCACCACTTTACTTAATCTTATGTCGTTCTGTTTTCGT
This sequence comes from Sinelater perroti, assembly GCA_036346155.1. Lineage (NCBI taxonomy): Eukaryota > Metazoa > Arthropoda > Insecta > Coleoptera > Elateridae > Sinelater > Sinelater perroti. The sequence continues at coordinate 6,863,678 of JARFIY010000231.1, forward strand.
AACACACCTTATAAATGCAACTTCACCTCAGACGCTCTCAACAATCGCTTATGAACTTTAACTAGTTTGGAGTTTTTGGTAGAGGTTATTCTGTCGTGCGAATAGAGAGAAAGCAGGGTCCAGTTTCCAATCTTACTATTTAGTTGCCAAACCCTGTATAATCGATGAAAAAGTCAAAAAAATGCTTTAATAATTCACAATCGTCAATAACAGTAATTGTCAATAAAACATTTCAAGAATTTCTCACGTTAGTCCCGTCTCCAGTCAGTCTCATGGCAGAATGGCGCGAAGAGCATTTTCTCTCACTTTCACAATTATGTCGTGTATTGTGATTATTACTTCAGAAATTTAATTTAAATCTTTGGAGAAACTTTCGACTTCAATATAAACTAAGTACGACAATAAACTAATTATCATGCCAATCACCTGTGCAGGCTCGCAAGTTATATCGAAAAATCAGTTTGCGCTAATTAAAAAAAAACTTAATTCTTGAAGATTAAGATGCCTACGACACTCTGACCTGTTTCTCAATTTGTATTGATATAAGCCTATAAGCAGATAAAATTATTTCACTTTGTGTATCCAAACACTTATAATTATGTAGTAGCATAATCTGTATTATTTTTCAGTTTATTTTATCAACAATGTACAAATAGTGTAATTCGATAATCTTAAAGAGTAAAAGTCGGATATATTGCTATTCATCGGCGAGACATTATCACAATTTGAAAAAAATGGATATGTTTTGTGATCTCAGTTTAATGAGGATCAAATTGAATGAGGGAGGGGAGTCACAAATCAAATTATAAAATTTTGGAAAAATGTACGTGATTACAATCACTTCACCTCCTTGTATATATCATAATGCAATCGGCGGAAATTTGACCTACCCAGTTTTTCACATTTCTGGACGAATTATAGCCTCAGGACACCAAAAAAGTTGTTTTTAGCCATTGGTTCGTGTGTGCGTGTCGGTCTGTCAGTAAACAGGATATCTCGAGAACCTTAAGAGCTAGAGACTTAAAATTTGGTATGGAAGTTACAAGTAGGTAGGGGACGCAGTGCATACATACTTTTGGTAAAAATCGGCCGAGCTGTTTGGTCGCAAGGTAGCAAAATCGGTCGCAAAGCGGTCGCGAATCTAAACGGTTGAAGATACAAAAAATTCATGAGAATAAAAATGATTTATTATCACCAGATAAATATGAATTTAAAGTAAAAGTTGGTAAAATAGAAACTAGAAAAAAAATTAAAGCCTAGGATTCTTGCCAGAATTACCCAAATAATAGGATAATGATGGTCGTGTGATGTTCACAGCAGATTTTTATATCTGTTGGTGAGGGAGCTAGAAATTTGCAAATTATCAGTTTGTGAGTATTCTCTTTATAATCCTTGGCATTAATATTTTTATTGTATAATTGTATAGATAAATAATTTTTAATAGCTACAGCATTCTTTAATTTAATAAAAACTCTATAAGTTAGAGAAAATTAACCAGACTCACGTTTTTTCTTTCTTTGAAGACGTAATCTAAATTTTAAATAAATTACGTCTCTTAATTTTCATTTAGAAAAATCATGTATTCAGTAAAATTGGAAACACTAAAATGTTATTAAACTTCTCACAAATGTAACTTACAAATAAATGGCTGCAGTGAACGACAATAATATTTTGTGGTACTATATGGACACATTGTAGTCAAACAATTGTTCTTAAAAATGTAAAAAGTAGATTAATCTCAAAGTGCGTGTAAAAATTGAGTAGTGGGCAAGCACATCTCTACGATCCCGGTAGGAAGCCTCCCATTTAAAGGAAAAGGAACCATATCCTAATCCATAATCTCACTTTATTAATTATCTCTTGCTATCCAAAAATTGAAGAATCAACGGAAATCTACTCCGACTGATCCCAATTTCTCAAGAGAACCAAACTGTCAAGAGAATGTGAAGAAGAAGGTGTGAAAATAAAAATCGATATTTTGGGAACCACCTTGTGATATTTTTAAAGTATGAATCAAGTGTCCCAGGGGAAAAATAATATAAAAACAGAAAGGAAAGAAGTCAAGTTGTACAATATTTACCTATATCAAGCAAAGTACTTACAGAATGCGACATCAAGGCATTTTTTACATAATTAGCATCCAGCAATTCCTGTATATATAATATAATGTTTTATTTTATTGCAACCCGATTGAAAATTATCGCTCAGTTTTCCTTAAATTGAATGATATTTTTAGTCAGAAGGTTTTGAGCGACAATTTCTTTCTTTACCAATAATCAAAACCTTTCATCATCTGGTAGTTCAAAACAGCAATCTACTCTGTAACATACTAAACATTGTTAGCTTCTAGAAAGGCTGTTGTTTAGTGGGCTCAAAATAAAAATATTATTGTATAATAGTTAAAGATAAAATCACATTTGTATCAGTTACAAAAGCTGGTGACAATATTCTTTATTAAAATTTTTGCTTTTGCCTGCACTATAGCTTCCAAGGAAGATAAATAATTTGGCATAATAGAAACATATTGATTGATATTTGTTTTTGAGGCATTCTGTTCTTTTTTATTTTTGTCGTTGATGACATTGTTGCTTTCTAAAGCTACCGATTGTACAGTTTTTCTATCTTGAATGGGTTGTCTTTTCTAATTTTTGCCACTTGTTGCCTATTTCCCGATAGAATGTTAGTCTTTTTTCTGTTTCTGGTTACTGAGACTTGCCTAATCGTCAATCTTTCAGCGACTTGTGATTAATAAACAAACAGTATTCTTGAGATTCTCACCATTCTTTAAGATTCTGCTGTAGGTTGTAGTTCAAATTTGTTGCTGGAACTTATGCTATTAGTCTTCAGAAAATATTGAATTTTTTAGAAATCCATCCCATGCACAAAAGTTACAGTATAAAACTTTTTCTTGTAAATTTTCGATCATAATTGTTGCTTGGTAAAGCTTGGTTTGCACCATGCTTACTGTAATATAAAAAAACATGCCAAATTATTCCGAACAGAGTTATAGAAAGTTGAGTTTCCAACATCTGTTTTTGACAAAAAATATTTGATGCATTTTCAATCCTTCAAAATCGGACTTAAGTACATTTCTTTTTCAAAGTCACCTTGAACGTAACCTTTAACTAGAAAGTTCATGAAAGCTATCTTTAAAAATTTAATTGTGCCCTTTTATTGTAATATGCTTAAGAGTTCTATAATTATTGCATGGTAACACACTTAAAAAATAAAGTAAGGCTACTAATAGCCAAAAAATGAGTTTTTTACATTTCTCCAGAATAACGTAGCAATGTATCGATACGTATAAATCCTACAGATCCTACAAATTTCCCGCTACATTATTTAGATACCACCTATATCATTTTTATTTATTTAAAAAATTAAACAAAAAGTTAGAGAATAACATCTTTCACATGTAATCATCTGGAAGATGGCAGTTTCCAACCAAGTATACTTCAAACATTTCAATAGAACTTATTTGTCGATTTTGTCTTCAGAAATGATAATTTTAAAATATTTATTTACAATGTTATAACAAAGACGTCGAAGTTCTAAGAAGCACTATTTTTAACTATTTTGATTTTTGGAGAAAATGGTTTTATTTGTTAGGGCTAGGTATACGCCTAAATCGTTTTTAACATTTATTTGTCTCGCATAAACAGTATCGTTATAATTCATTGCATGCAGCACTTACGGCAAAAAGAGCAATTACTGTTTTTGTGCAAAAATTGACAAAGCAAAACTTAACATTTCTAGCTTATCAGATTTGCATGCGATTGTACGGTACATTTGCAATTATATTTAAGGTAAATTTTATACACCCTGTCAAAGCTGGTGTCCCTCAGGGAAGCGTGTTGGGACCGCTGTTGTACATCATATTTACAGCCGACATTCCGACCTCAACAAGTACTACAGTTGCCACATTCGCTGACGGCACAGCAATATTATCATCACATGTAGACCCAAACATAGCATCCGAGAAGTTACAGTCCCATTTAAATAATCTAACTGAATGGTTTAAAAAATGGCGTATTCATATAAATGAATCAAAATCAACCCAAGTAACGTTTACAACTAGAAGAGGAAATTGCCCCACTGTAATCATAAACAACAAACAAATCCCACAGAACGAAACAGTTAAGTACCTAGGTATGCACCTGGACAGACGGCTAACGTGGAGAAAGCATATATTTACAAAGCGTAAACACTTGGGTCTAAAACTCCAAAAAATGTATTGGCTCCTGGGGCGGAAATCACAATTGTTACTGGAAAGCAAAATACTACTCTATAAGACAATTATTCGTCCAATTTGGTCATATGGGATATAGCTCTGGGGAACAGCTAGTAGATCGAACATCAACATTATAAAGCGGTTCCAGTCAAAGGTACTGCGATGCTTAGTCAACGCCCCGTGGTTTGTACCAAATGAAATAATTCGGCAAGATTTAGCACTATCAAATGTGAATGAAGAAATACACAAGTGTAGTGTTCGTTATCATGACAAACTTAGTGCTCACCCAAACGCATTAGTAGAACACCTCCTGGATCCCGACGATGACGAGCCACGGCTTAAGAGATTCAAGCCTCTCGATTTACCAACACGATTCGCGTAAAAGTGAAGTGTAGTGCAATCAAACTGTAACGGTTAACTTCGGAAAAATGTTCGGTGGAATGTTTTTCTTCATATCCTGTAATATATACTGTTAAATAAATTACTAAATGTCAATTTTATGATAGATTGTAAGCTATAAATAAATTTAAAAAAAAAATTTTATACACAATCAGCAACTAATTTGCTTTTATGATTTAAAGACCTTCTGTTTGCTTATACTATAAGCTACAAACGTAATATTTAATACGCTATAAAAAGTATAAAAAGAGGCAATAAAATAGACTTTTAAAATGTGTACAAAAAGAATTTGGGTAAACAATATAATTGTAGATTTTTAAAAAAAAGAACAATATAAATACCTATCATAAAATTATGTATAGAAATATATTTATAAAGTGCAATGTTAATTACAGTACTCTTTATCATTGAATGTGAGAAATAACAACAAAAAATTGACTTATATTTTTTGTTCTGTTACTCTCGATGGTAGGTATTCTCCATAATATATTTGATTATTGGTTATGGTAAAATGGGCATTTTGCTTCAAATGTTGTCCCGTAGAAAGTGTTTGGATATTATTGACTGCCATTTGCTTTTGCATATAACTCAATAAGAAGTTGGAGACTATTATATTTAAAAATAAGGAGTAACATTATTTTTGTTAACTTTATCTGATTAAAATCATATGTAGTGTATTTTAATCGCAGTTCTTAATAAAATAGTAAGGAGTAACCACTCCTGCATCCCGCTCTAATAGAAAAAAATGAGGCAAGTAGATGCGAAGCTCTGTAAGTCATAGCGATCTATAGTAGCAAAGAATTTTTTGTGTAATAAATTTTTTCCAAAATTCATTTTGTTGTATGACGCTTATACGAGCCTTTCAACAATATCTTGTTTTTAAAATTTTATTTACCAAGCTTTGCGCCTCATTGTTGGCAAATATCATGTTTTGTCAGACATTTTGAAAGAACGCTTTATTATTTTAACGCAACTATTTTGTTGCTTGTAACTTTATAGTGAACAAATGCATAAGACCTAAACATAGAGATGTTTTTAAATTTTATTCAAAGCATTTATATGAAAAATTCTTTAAATGCAAGAGAATGCTTTGCAATAGTTCTATATCGAAAACATTTGTATTTGCGAGTCTTTCTCCTTGTAAGTTTAGAATTTATTATTATAATTTTCTTTTTATAATGTGTAATTAGTATTTATTTCCTATTGATTTGTTGTCATGACAAGCCTTGTACGTAACCACAACATTCCAGTAGAAAATTAAGAAATCTATAGAGTCACTGTAAGGATATATGTTTAAGCCATTAGACAAAAATAAGCAGAGATAATCAAACTTGTGAGATGAAACAAGTTTCGCAGTACCTTGGGCCGGGTTTGGTATTATTACGTTGAACATATGTCTCAAATGTAAGGTGTTTGACCAATTGTGCTCTGCCAATACACACTTGTGGGTTTAAAAGTTCGACCTTAACAAGAAGTCAGTTAACAAAATAAAAGTTGCGCAACGTACCACAGAAACGATCTATGCTGAAAATGTTAAATGAAGCCGATGTCCAGCGGTGGACAAATAGAGGCTAAATAATGATGATGATAATGATGTTTTCTGTTATGTTGCAAAACTGTAATGATAATATTCTACCTTGAACCATTATGGTATTATATTTTAGAGATTCAAAAATTAAATCTTTTTGAATTGAGAATGGTATGACCCTGTGATTTTTATTCGTTTTTTGGACGCTTTCTTCCAATAGAAGATGGATCACTAAGCCTCGTATTTGTTTTCTTTGAATTCTTTTTTATTATTCCGACTAATACATCTGAATGCGTGAGTTTTTAATACGTTCAAATTTGTCATCGGCTTTCAGTAGTAGGTTTAAAGGCAACATTTTTCAACAGGTTATAAACAGCCAAAAAACGACATTTTAATCTTTTAAGGGTTAAACAAAATCTAGCGTGCCAAGTTAATGTTTAGCTTCTAAGTTTCCATAAGCCATGGTAAAGTTGCTGTAATTGATTTGTAGAAAAACGGTAAGCTCGATTAGGTAACTTTACTGAAATTGCCTCGACAGTTAAATGAAAAGAATTCTGTATTTCTTGTTGATTTTAAAAGTAAAATGTAGGTATTCAAAGCTCATGTAGTTTTTGTCGCTTTCAAAGTTATCCAGCCTTTCAATTTTATACTTCTTCATATTTTAAGTCATAACATAAGATACAGGAGTACCAAAGACTTAATTTAATGTTAAATGCAGCAGAATTTTTCATAATTCTTTAAAGTTAAGGCCACAAGAAAAACGCAGTCATTCATTAGAACATTAATATGATTCAATGCAACTTATCGATTCAACAAAGCTTTTTTACAGCATTCTTTTTTACTCTTTCTCCTTTTTATTTTGAAATTTAAATACTTTCTACAAAATTTGTCACTAATTTTTTAATTCAATTCTTACTAAAACAAGTGTTTATAAAGACATTGTTTGCAGTTTTATTTACTCAAGTATTCCAAACAGAAATTGTACAAAACAGATATTCACCTTTATTATCCATTAATCATGTTGAAGTTTAATTCAAAACACAAATCCTCTGTAGATCCACTTAAGCAAAACAAAAAATGTTGCCATTTAGTTTAGACATAAATAAAAATACAGATCCTTCTGAATTTTGCAATACACTTAATATTTTTTTTGTAATATATTTTCCGCCACAAATGAAATTGTAAGGTAGTTTGCTGCTAGCTGCAGAACATTGGAACAGAAATTGAATAAAATTTAGACAAATATAACGTTGCTGTTTTGTGTTTCATTTACATTTCAAATATTGTTTACGGTTTTATTCTATTGGCAATAAAAACCACAAACCAAAGATATCATTCAATGTATTATTTATTTAATATTTAAATTTACGTAAGATTGTTAAATTCAACCTCTTAAAAAATCATTTATTTACTTTATTAATTTGGTTATATTTTAATTGAATTTGAGAAATTACGTTATGAGCATCTCTTGATGTAAATTTCAAAAATGTTCTGATATTTTAGAGTTGGTTTTTATTATTGATCAATAAAGTTCTCAAATATTAATATAAAATCTAAAAGTGTTTCACTACTGTTTGTTGAAGAATCAGCACAAAGAAAAATTGTAAATTAACAACTAAAACTTTGCAAACTTATTCAACAGTATAAGATAAATAAATAATTAAATTACAAAATACATTTATTCAATAACATGTGGCCCCACCTTGAGCTCTTTGAATCGCTTCCATTCCCTTTAGTATCGTATCAAACAATAAACAAGTAACGTCTTCAGGGAGTGAATGCCATTCATTATTAACACGCTTTAGAAACTCAACCAGATTCTTTAAAGGTTATGATACCGTAATACCCTTTATCCCATGGTATTCCAGAAATTTTCAATAAAAGGTTAAGTTATCGGCACGCAAAAATAGTCTGTACTTTGATTTGTTTAAGTAATTTTTATGTTACGTGCCACCTATGAACTACGCGTTATTTATTTTGTTAAAATATTGCTTAGAGCTTCCTTTGAAGTATCAACGTAGTCTGACCTGTAACTTTGCCTCTTACTCTAGACTAGAGTATCATAACTCCCAATTCTCCATAGTTGACATACAATGCCAGCTGTGCTTCGTACAAATAGAGTCTTCTTGCTCCCTTTCTCTGCGTTTATGGAGTTTTCATACACGTCTATTATTTAGCTTTAAACAAAACCTGGATTCACCAAAAAAATGATTTCATGACACTCGTATGTCAGACACATTTTAATTGTCAGTGGTAGTCGCATATCGTACTGTAAGTTTCATTGCTAGATAGACAATTCATCTCATGTAATGGTTTACCATTGCTGCACTAGATGACGATCCTCTTGCTTGTTTGTTCTGCGTATTGTCCTAGATTCTATCTTGTGTGTTCAGCGGAAAATTTTCAAATTTAAATTGTAATTTCTCGAAAGCTAGCGGGGTGAGGTAAGCGGCAGGGGTATCGATCGACGCGCATGATTTGCGGATTTGTCAGTCACTATGCGTCACTGGTCGGGAGCACACTGCGCGTTTTCCGTTGAGGAATATTTAAAGTGTGGTCGTGCTGGCTTGTGCGTGTTGCGCTTTTTGTACTCACTTTAACATTTGACGATTAAGTAATGGACTGACCACACAACTTATCTGCTCGTGGGTGCAAAGGTGACAGTAGTCAACAAGACTCCTTGGGGACCTTTGATTTTAGCAGCCACAGCAGAACATGTGGCTCATGTTTGCCACGAAATTATACGGAATCCGCGTAAATCAATATGGAAGATAGCGGCGTCGACCGGAATTAAGATCTCAACAGTGCACATTACTTTAAAGAAAAAACTAAAGCTCTATCCATACAAAATCCAAATTGTGAAGGGTCTCAATGAAGGTGACTTTACATTGCGATAAACTTTCGTCATAATGATGCTAGAACGTTTTCGAACAGAACGAATGCTTAGAAACATATTTTTCAGCGACGAAGCACATTTTCATATTGACGGCTACGTTAGTAAATAGAACATGCGTTATTGATGCTCTAGAAACCTATAGAACATAACCAAAAAAGGTTACATTGCCCAATAACGACTGTGTGGTGTGCAATTTCTGTCCGAGGAGTAATTGGACCATATTTTTCCAATTAGCGAAAGATAGTCACATTTGAGGTGTATTGCCAAATGATTGACGAGTTTCTGTTGCCGCAACTGCAGCAGTTTTCCGGCTACAATAACAAAACGCAGTTCCAGCAAGACGGTGGTATTCTATAGAAGTTGAGCGCAATTTTTTCGAGTAAATTTATCAGCAAGTGCGGAGACAAACCCTGGCCACCTCGCTATCTCGGATATATCAAATTAAAAGTTTGCAACAACAATCCTCAAACAATTTGGGCCCTACAAGAAAATATCCTAATAAAATTTCTGCCATTACACCAAAGCTTTGCTCTAGCGTATTTGCGAATATAAAGAGCCAGGTGCAGAAGTGCTTTGAAAAATAAAATTTACAATTTTTACATACAATTTGCACAAATCAAAGAATCAATTACATTTTTTTTTCAAATTTACTTTTAAATTTTTTTGCTGAACACCCTTTAGTTTCTTTAACCTACTAGTTTCATATTCGCTCCCCAGCATTGCCACGGAGACCAAGTTTACTCTTCGTAATAAAACAGCGCCTTTATATTATAGACCAACAATAAGTTCTTTCTTTCAATAACTTAATAATATAACTTTTTGTAGATGATAAGGAATTCTTACACAGTATAAGCTACATGAATGGTCGAGAATACTTTTATGCCTATTATACCAAGTTTCCCATACCTAACATATAAGAAATGACATAACCAAATCTTGGATAGATATAAACATATGACTCTCAAACTTTAATCGATTCCTGATTATACAGGGTGACAAAGTAAATCAATGATATAATGAATAAGCAATAAAAATAACATCAATGTACAAGAAATATTAAAGTTATTTACGTGAAACATAGCACAGTTACAGTAAGTAGTAGTGAGAATATATTTTTTAATGTACCCCCCCATCAGCGGCCACCACGTTCTTCAGGTGAGACCTAAATTTGGTGTTTCCTTATTGTCCACATGTGTTATTATCTTCATGATGGGGGATCTTAAATTACGATGCTTCTCAGTGACCTCAGGATGGCCACAACTTGGTAGATCAGCGGTAATACAAATGATTGTATTACCTGGATCTTTCTTGCCATGTGACCGGAGAAATATGTTGCTGTAATACGTACTCTTGTCGAGCGGTCACTTTCTCTATACAAGGCCTAAAAACTGTTTCCAACAAGCGCCTACCTTTAAGCTAAAACTTCGTAACATCCCCTTTGGTACTCACAAGTCCCAACACCATCACAAAGACGAGAAACTTTAGAGGCATCATGACTCAACGACCATTTTGGCGATTTAGCTCCCTTTCCTGGATAAAGTCCTTTTAGTCAGAAAAAAATCTCAGGAAGCTAGCACTTGAGCCTTTAACTTCCTATCCTTCTTGGTTTTTTCAGTCAACAGTTGGCGGTTACTCAGGACTTGTAGAACAGATTCTAATGCAGTTCTAGACTGACAACTTTTGTCAGATTTGTCAAACTCTTCTTAGGATTCCGATCAATATTTTCTTTTAATTTGTGGATAAACTTATCGTTCTTTTGCATTTAGATCCCTTGCTATGAGTTGTTTTGTCAATAGTTTACTAATTTTAGTTTTCAGATTTTCTGTACTTCTCGGCTATGTTGTAAACTTTTGTATTTTCTACCCAAGCCACACATTTACTTTTGTTGACGATTTTTTAGCGCAAAAATATTCGAGTGTAGCAGCCCTACAGTCGTGTTCTCTGTTTATTTTATCGGCTATCCTAAGTTATCGATTCTGTGAAGCTAATAGGAGATTTCCTGCAATAAAACCCAAAGAATTATGGATTTACATCGACAACCCTGTAGTATGCTCAATTTAACATAAAAGTTTTAATGAAATATAATTTTTTCTTATTTGCATTGAATATTATTTTGCCAAATGAAGTTAAAAAATCATTAATTGATGCGAACGTTATTTTAAATAAATTATAAATAAAACATGGTAATGGTCTTAAAAAATTACATATAAAAATAAAACCAAATGTATTTGATAAAAGAAAGCGCATTTAAAAATATCAATAACAAGTAGCAACTTGCTTAGATTCATATTTAAACATGAGCTACATATATTATGCACTTTTTTCTGTTAACATAATGTATTAGCAGTATCGATTTTATAGTACTAAACGTTAGAAGTATTCTGTAAAGATGTTTATTATGGATTTTAAACTTTTTTAGCAACTTAATTATACTGCTAGTTTTGGCCTTAGTCTTTTTTATTTTTGATTTTTAAAGACCAGTTAATCATTTAAATTAATAAAACAGCGTCACGGTCTAGCTGGAACAAAATACCTTACAATATGCGTCATTATAGTTCTTTGAACTGTTCCTAGGTTAACAAAATATTGAATGTTAGGGGTTTTGCAATTACAAATTTATTTTGCGATACAATAGCGCCAAGTTAAACCCGCTGTTTTGTTGCGAAGTGTAAGGTGCTGCTGCCCCTAGCGAAATATTTAGCGAAGTGTCTCTTAATGGAAGGATTAATCGCAACAACAGAAAAAAGCATTTAAACAATCAGGTAGTTCATTAATCATTTACACAAAACGCTGGGCGGAAACTTAAAACACTCAGCAGGCGCCGAGTACAGAAAGGAGCGCGGGCGGGGCGCGGGGGCGTAAGTGAGTAATGAAAGTATTCAGCATTTTCAATTTTTGCGACAAACAAAACTGATAACGGCTTAATTGCAAAAAGTACGCGTGTACGTGTTTTTGCGAAACAGCGAAATTGCTTCACTGTTCATTATTGTGCCTCGGATGAATTTACATAAAATTGTCCGTACTGAAAATTGTAATTTAAATGTGATTACAGCTGCTGTTTTTTCGCTATTGTCTTATACGTTGTGCTCTATCAGGAGATTTAACTTTCGTTTTCTGCTTTAAATTAATTTAAATTTCAATGGACCCGCTAGGGTGAGCTTTTATTTCAAAGAGCTTTGCATGCATGGAAACTAAATATTATACAAACATTGGGAGAACTACGAAAAGAAATTCTATTAGTTTTGAACAAGAAACACAGCATTGGTACAATATTAAGAGTAATAAATATAAATTTAGTCTTTAAACACGCCGTCAAATAACAAGAACTATTTTCTATGTGCTTTTTGTTTGCCTATAACTGAACATATAACAAGAATAAATGCTACGTATTGATAAATATAATTACCATATTTGTTGTGTATAGAAATTTTGTCCGAAGTTTTAAGTGCATTAAATCATTGTCGTGGCATTGATGTAATAACAGATTTTTTGAAATTCTTTGCAGTAACATCTTCGTGTAATGTAAAAACACAGATGTTGGTTATTTTATTTAATAAGCAGGAGATTAAGTTTTAGAGATTATTTCTAAATTTACTAACCATTTCTAATGTAGTAAATTTTTGTAGATGAACGGGCTGTAGGAATCTGATTACGTATTTCACTTTTTGCTATTCTGTAAAAGCAAATTTACGTTTAGCAAAGCTTAATTCTTTTAGTGGGAAGACAATTACGTTGCTAGAATTAGACGATATATTTATGTAAATGACATAACTAGCTAATGTGAGCTACATTATTCATTATATAAACGAAAACAAATTGTAATGACATTTGAGTGCAGTCGAAGATATAAATTTAATTGTACAACAGTCGCAGCAAACATCCTAGCTTTCAATTCATAGATTCATATATAATAAATTCTCCAATAAAAGGCATAAAATGAAATTAAATAGCCCAACAACGTATTATTTAATTAGTTGTTTATTTTGCAAGTAGTATTAAGCTACCGTTTATCTGCTTTAATATATTAAATTAACTAAAATCTGATTTTTGTATTTTGTATAGTTTTAATTATTTTTTAATTTCGTATGATAGTAAGTAGCTAATGTATTTTAGCCAAATATTTATATCCACCAGACGTCTTGCAATTTATTGTTTAAATATTAAATTAAAATATGATTTTTCTTAATATAACTTTCTTTTTTATTGAATATTTATACTATCTTTTTATTCAATGCTCAAATCCAGTTTAGGAAGAACTTGTCTACATTTTTATTTATCACAACACTATAAAATAATTTTTTTCTTTTTAAGCAAATGCCTTACTATTTGAATAAACTAAATGAGAAGCTGTAGAAGGAGAAAACCTTCAATTAATGAATTTAATGGCTCTTGTAGTAACTATACTTTACCAAAAGGCTGCTGGTATAAGTAGTCAACATCTGAAAGCCAATAGTTTTGGGTGGGAGCTGACAAGTAAAAAGGCACTTGCTTGTGCTATGATTGAGAAACTGGCCCTAAAGGCAAATAAACCTCTATATAACAACATGACAATGCAGAAGCCACCGAAAACCATTGCGGTAAAGATCCACATGGATATCTCTAGTATAAACAACGGGAAAAGTTTAGAACAAAATCTTCCAAAGCTTCAAGTCTTTGATTCAGGCATATTTTATAAAACCAATTAAAATTGCAACTTAAAATGTAAAAAGCTTGTATGCAGCAACATAATTATCAAATGCTACAGTAGAAATGAATAGATTTAAACTGAGTGTACTTAAAATTAGTAATCTACAGTGTCTAGGATCAGGAAAATGTATAACCGATAAAGATTATTATATTATACAGATAATGATAATCAAACCCATAAAAATGTATTAGAATTATTATAAAAATAAAATAAATAAATCAGTAGTAAGTTTTACTCCGTATTCTGAACGTATAATAACTAAAAAAAAACTAAACTTAAATAAAGAAAAAATCAACACAATCCAAGTATATGTACCAATGGCAGGCAAAGAAGATGAAAACAATTAGAATGAGCCTTAAAATCTACTAAAAATATTACGTACCTTAATAATGGGCGATTTAAATGCTAAAATAGGCAAAATAAAAACTAAAGGATGTACTGGAGAACATGGGTTAGGGAAAAAACGATTGAGGCGAACGACCTATAGAGTTTTATCAAAGTGAAAAAATTAGCAATAATAAATACGACGTTTAAGTTACTAAATAGAAGATTTCATACATAGAGGTCGCCTAATGCCCACAAAAAGAAAACTGTCAGATATCAAGTAGATTATATAATAATCAGAAACATATTTCAAAATGCCATTACATTAGCAAAAACATATTCCGGAGCTGGCATCGGATCAGATCACAATCCTGCCGTAGCAACATTAAATATTGAATTAAAAAAATTAAGATTAGTTGTAAGAGGAAAATAATAAATATAATCCGCACTTAAGAGAGAAGTACATACAATAACAAAAAAAATTAAATATAATTTTAGAAATGTTAAATAACAAAACAAGAACACTGATAGCGTAAATGAGAAGTTGACAAACCTAGAGGCTGCTTTATTAAAAGTTGGTAAAAGGACCTTAATTATAGCTAGAGTTACGAAAAAAGCTTGGACGACTGTAAAAATTTCAGAGTGAGTGGAGGAAGACAGAACAACAAAGCTCAAAATATAAAGAAATTAAGCAAATAATTAAAATAAAAATTAAAAATCAAAAGCAACGTTGTTTATTGAAAGTGCAGTGAAATATGAGCAAAAATATAATAATTTTAATATGCACATGAAGATTAACAAATTAGCAGGTTTTCAAAAAGCAAAACAATCCACTAAGTTAAAAAACAAGGATGGAAAAATAATAATTGTTATAAAACAAAAATTACAGACATGGAAGGTATACATTAAAGAAGTACAGATAAAGAAGTGAGATAGAATATGCCATTAGACATGTAAAAACAGTAACAGCTGTGGAAGTAGATGGAATTCTAGAAGAACTGTTAAAACTTATAAACGACGTTACAATGAACATAATGGTAGTCATACATTGAAAGTCTCTTTTAAAGTCATTTATAAGAAAATATAGAAGAAACTTGAAGAAGGCCTCAACCATGCGCAAGTGGGATTTGAGAACGGATTAGGAACGCGAGAGGTCTTATTTTAAATAAGCGTATTAATGCACCAATGTTTAGCCATAGACCAAGAGCTTTACGCGTGCTTTATTGATTTGGAGAAAACTTTCGATAACACAAAACATGTGGTAAGCGATATGAAATACTTGAAACGAAAAATATAGATAAAGATAATAGCCACAATGCACTGACATCAAAAAGCTAGTGAAAAATAAAATAACAGAAAAAAATAAGATATGCCGAGGAGTCCGTATTTCTCCGATTTTGTTTAATATATATATATATATATATATATATATACTGAAGCAATATGCCAGGAAGCTTTAGGGAAAAAAGTGGAAATAACTAAACGGTAAAATTATAAACAATGTACGATATGCTGACAATACCCTAGTAATAGCAGATAATTAATTTATAAGGCCCCACCGTTTAGCTAAAATTATAAACTTACGCAGTAATAATACTGTGGCTTGAAATTAAACCTTAACAAGACAAAGCTAATGATTATATCAAAGAAACTAAAGGTTAGTTACAATTTGACAATTTCTAATACACGAATTGAAAAGTCAACTGCTATAAATATCTAAGAGCGTGGATCACAAAAACTAGCGATCAAATTAAAGAAATTACAACAAGAATAGAGATGCAAAGACAAATGTTACAAGGTTGCAAAGATTTCTGTATTACTGATATATCAACTTAGACATTCAAATACGTATGTTAAGATGCTATATGTTTCACATTGCTATGCGGTTCAGAAGCGTGGACATTGAAGCAACAAATATTAAGAACCTACAGGCTTTTTGAAATGTGCTGCTATAGAAGAATATTGATTATAGCATGGACAAAAAAAGTGAGACAGAACTATTACGTAAAACGAAGAAGGGATATGAAATATTATACACAATTAGAATGAAAAAATTAAAGTATTTGGGCTTCATATTGAGAGGTAAAAAGTACTCATTGCTGAGGCTAATAATACGGAGAAAAATAAAATGTGTAAGAAGTATAGGCCGAAGAAGGACATTCTGACTACGGAACTTAAGAAAATGATATAGCTGTAGTACCAACGAATGTCTTAAAACTGCTGTCAACAAAATACTAATTGCCTTGATGACTGTTAACCCTCAGTAGAAGACGGTACTCTACAAAGGAGAAGAATAAACCTAAATTAGAATAAACCCTAATTTCTTCAATTATTTTTTGTAGAAGCTGATAATTTTTTATATATTTCTAAAAATAATAGTTTAGCTACCACTCGCTATAGAAGACTATAGAAAAATGGCAACATTTTTTTTCAAATTAAATTTTGTTTTTCAAATAAACAAAGGTAAATGTCAGTGACAAAGTCAGTTCCCTTGAGACAAAACGCGACAAAACAACTTAAACAATAACAAGGAAACTAAATGTAAGGCACTAAAGGAAGATATCGCATTAAATTGATACAATAACTCAACTTTGTAAGTCAATGAAATCTTGCTTAAAAATTAAAACTACATCATCTTGTAGATGAAACTTACTTCTAATAATACATGGCAATGATCGCCAGCGTGGTCGCGTGGTTGGATCCAGGTTTATTCCTAGAGCTCTCTGATGATGATAATTGAGTACCGGTGTTCACTTCGAACAAGGGGTACTAATGGCGGTCATGCTCCCCATATCCGAGATGGTGCGCGAAGACTGAACACAGTGAGCGAACATATGAAAGCCTTAACCTTCTCAGTTCGCAGACCGTGTTTCCACGCGGGACGTTAGAGCATTATCATTATTATAATATATGACAGCAATAAGGAAAAGTAGACTTGTTTGCAGAATGTCTGGCAGCCCTATCTCCCAACTATATAATGTCTTAACCGATAATCCAGTCCTAGAATGTCTAATGTCAACTATAAAAACCTCATTACTCATAGCACTATTTTTTCCAAATCGAATTAAAGAAAAGTTGCAATGCTTACATCTTAAGAACTTATTAGAAACCGACACTTCATTTAGTCACAATATTAAAAGATTTACTATATTAGTACATACCTGGATGTTTAATATTGTACCACAACTTTATTATTCGAATTTAAAAAAGCAAATATTAACAACGCAAATTCTTATTACCTCAGCAGCTTATTATATATGTGAGTTCAAATTATTAGAAAAACTACTACGAAGGAAGACAACAAATTTATATTAGCAGAAATTTGGCTTCTAAACCTTACTTTAAATAAATGGTTGCACAACTATCTTCTTGGGCATTATCAAGATTTTGGATAACGGCAAACTTAATCTATTCCTTTATAGAATGAAACAACTTCTATAACCATAATATAGAAATTATTAGTCTTTCTTAACAAACCGACAATTTAGAACAAGAGTCAACAACAGAACCTTAAATATATATTCTATCCAATTTGATGTAACTTAGGAATGTAATTTGGGACCTTCCATGTTAGCATAAGGCTTACCAACAACATCAAATACAACTCTAGGTACTTCAGCTAACAACAGAGTCATGAAAAGTTAACTATCTCGTCATCACTCTTTGTAAATTACCTTAATCAACTCAAAGAATAGTTACAAAATTGGAAAATAAAACAGTCAATGAAACAAAATCAGGACTATCTTACTGGTGTGGCGGCCTTTTCGCCCTTGAACCGCTTTATATCCGCTTGGCCTTTCGTTGGCTGTTATATTTTCATTCTCTACTGTCCTTGCCATCGCACACAAACGGCATATATGGGCTTTGCTCAGCCGACAATATTCCATCGAGCGCTAGTTCGGTTTTTCTTAAACACCGCAAATTCACTCCGCAGCCGGACAATTTCGGTGTGTCTATTCCCGCTATATACTTCCCGCGGCCAATTTGGTCGTCTTAACAACCCGCTCATATTCTACAACCGCATTCAGGTCCAGTACGGCCGAATTTAACATCCCGCAACATACAAGAAGACTAGCGCATCAAGGTGGCCACCGTTGAAAACATCGACCGACGAAAGCCGAAGCCGAAGCCGATTCAGGTGAGCGAATTTGGCTTTAACTTTGGTAATAATCGGTAGCCCCTCTGCTATCCGCTTTCGCGCTAGGCCTTTAAGGGATCGATTTGAGACACTTATCGGTTTACCTTCCAATACGGTGTACTACGTTTCCACACCATTGCATCAACAGAGCGGCTATTTACACGCACTGCCTACTTCCATCTATTTGGGTCCTTCAGCCGTGATCGATATCGTATCACCTACATCGCACACAGCGAGAGCGGTACTATTTACACTGCAATTGCCTATACTCTCACTATAAACGAAAAACAATGCCTCCCTCCCCCAATCTACTTAAATAATACTTGGGACTCAATTTTAAAAACTTATGGGGTACATATCATTAAAGAAGAGAAACAAATCTGTAATAACAAATTTACATTAGGTAATTAGAAGATACTTACATTTATAACAAAACTGCGCGTTCACTCCGCTTCGCAGGGTCAGATTTTTGAATTTTTTTGAAACAAATAATTTTACCTGGTCGCCTAGTAATTGTTATTTCATATCTGGATGCTTAACAATGGGTGGCTTAGCTGTCGCGAGTGCGACAATAATATTGATGTCCGCTCTCATTGCAATTAAATGACTGCACTCTCTATTTACTGATCTTTGTTTACAACAAAATTACAATATTTCCAAAAAATGGTCTCTTCTTGTGTCTTTTTAAAAATTCTGTTGCCACCTCTTATTTTAATCTCTTATTTATATTAAGATGATCTTGGCAATCTACTAACGTAACTAATTATTTTGCAAACTACATAAAAAACAAGTAAAGGCTGCTTCAAAATAGTGCCAAAATATACCGACTACTTTTCGTCAAATTAATACAAGAAATTTCATTAACCTTACAAGACAGGTTTAAAAATGCTCCCTAGTAGAAATACAGGTTTTCAAAAGAAAGAATTTTTGTTTTAGTGTGCAAGCTGTTTAACCTAAAATAATTAAATGTACAACGCTGAAGAATAAATTTTTCATGAAAAGCATACCTCTAAAAACGTCAAATGGCGAAGACTCTGGTAAATTCTATGGCTCTCCTGTGGGACGAATTGCGTGAGTATTTAGTGTTACTTGAAAATTTGAACCTTTTCATTTAAAACAGATGCTCTTGTTAAACAGCAATATTTTCCACAAATTTGCAGGTTTTTGAATGTACATATTCAAAAATATATTAACTGCGCCAACTTCACGAATTGTGAAAATAAGTTGTAGTTTAATATGTCATAAATTAGGTTTGTTACCTAAACACCAAAGTAAAAATAAAATGTGTAAATAAAGAAATTATCTACGATAAAACTGGAGATCCAGTTTTTCCAAATGTGTTACAAAAGATATACAACTATTCTTCGTTTTTAACATTGACTTGTAACAAATAAAACTTTATAAATGTTCCAGAGGAGAAAGAAAGAAAATTTATCTCTAAAAGAACTATAAAAATTTTCACAATGTCAAAATGTTCATAGTCGACGTAAGAACAGCATAGTGACGGAGTATTCCAATTTTTAATAATTAAGAATAATCATATAATTATGTGAGAACATTTAAATTTTTATAATTTTCGCTAATACTAGACTAAACTTTCCCTCGCAAAAAACGACGTTTGCTAAAGTTTTCGCCCATTTGATACTCTTCCCAATCAATTATTGCACATTTGATTGAAAAATATGTTTTGGTTTCATGGAGATTAATAATATTAGCTAAAACGGTTTTTATAATATTTTAAAAAAATACCTTCGAGCATGTACTTTTAAAGCTCCTAAGGCAGCTTTTTGTTTATTTTGTCAGAAATATCCTGTACATTTACCAATTTTTTAAAACACTTTTAGTGAAGACCTCCTTCCAATATCCTTAATTCATAGAATTTACATAAATCAGTACAAAACACTACTTATAATGTCTTGTAGATGAAATTAAGACTAGTTGGTCTGGTTATAACAAAAAATAATTTTATATTTATAAATTATTTTTATATTTCAATCCAGTATTAGAAACTTTTACTACATTTTCTCCACGAATGTTCCAAATTTGATATTGTCGTAGAAAATATTGCGAGGAGTTTACAACAACAATTTTGACTTTTGCATCAGATTCAAATATTTGTCCACCTCTAAAACATTTCTGCTTAGACACTGAATGCAAATCAAAAGAAGTCAGTTCGGGTAAAAATATTAAAGTAAATATCATGATTTATAATTGTTTAAACAGTCACTGGTGTGGCGGCTTTTCGCCCTTGAACCGTCTGTGTCCCGTGACGGTGTGCTAGTGGCTTTGATATCTGCCGCCACGTTTTGCTATCGCACACAAAACGGCATATGGGCTTTTTTTCGGTCGGCCTGCAAGTCTGCATACCCCGTCTGCGGCGCCTTTTGAAACGCAAAGTGCTGTCGAATCAAAATTTCCCGCAAATGATCCACCGCTAAGCCAGGCGCGAAGCCCCGGCGACATACTCGAACCGCAACGCGGCCAGTGCGGTCGTGTTTAACCATCCCGCATTTAACCACCCCGCAAGACACTCTTAAATCGCAACCCGACCAGTGCGGTAGTGTTCAATCTTCCCGCAAGACATTTTTCGCATCGCATCCCGACCAGTGCGGTCGTATTTAATTTACCCGCATTTAACTCCACCGCTAAGCCAGGCACGAAGACATCGCAGCACGGTGGCCGCCGTGAAATCAATATCAAAATAATTTGGCAATTACTCGTCGGTTTATATCGGTAGCCGCCCCCATCCGCTTTCGCGCTGGCCGTTTAAGGGACGATTTGGGCCTCAGCATCTTACTTTTCAAGACGGGCCGTACTTAGTTCCCCACACCGCACCACGAGGGCACGGCTATTTAGACGCCTGCCTCTCCAGTCATCAACAATAAGCTTTTTGGAAGTTTAGGTTTGCTCGCAGAAGATAGGCATTTTGAAGTTATTAACAAACATTTTATATATGATGAGCACTTGTGTGTTAGCTAATCAATTATTTTCTCGCTCTATTGAGAATTTTATTGAATTACTTTTCCTTTTCCACACATTTGCACACTCTCTGGAGCACAGGGCTTCTTACACTGCCTTAAGAACTAATTTAAAGTCCTATACGCTACAAATTGAAACGTAAATTTGCATTAAAAAATATTTTTTATAATAGAGGAACCGAAAAGTAATATCGTTTCTGCGAATGTCGATATTCCTTTGTCATTTATCACCTCATTATGTACTTCAAAGTCATGCCAAACACATTTTAAGGTTACAGTGACTTATTTACTCGTAAATAATTAAAACTTAAATTTTTTGGCAACTTATGGTAAAATGGCCAGCCAAATACCCGGAGAGGTACATATTGTATGCTTTTTGAGTTTTATAAAGGTAGTAACGCAACAGTTACTACCAAAAATATTTGCAATGTTTATCCAAGTGCATTAGATGTTCGTAAATGCGAAAGGTGGTTTTCTAAGTTTAAAGCCGGTAATTTTGATCTTTCCCACTCGTATCGATCAGGAAGACCAACAACTTTAGACAATGACATGTCAAGGCCGGAAGTGGAAGAAAATCCGTGTCAGACAATCGAGGAACTGTCAAACACTCTTAACCAACCTTGGTCGACCATTAAAGATCATTTTGCAGCAAATTGGTAAAGTCAGCAGAGCAGGTGTTTGGGTCCTGCATAACCTGCCCGAAGAAAACAAAGCTAACGGGTCCACCACATGCAACTTATTGTTTCAGCGGCACAATACAAAAGAGTTTTTTGATCACTTCATCACTGGATTATCTTTATAATAATCCAAAACGCAAAAGACAATAGCTCTCTCCGAATGAATCGCCACGAAGTGCATCTAAGCTAGGTTTACACCCCAAAAAGGCGCTTTTGTGGGTTTGGTGGAATATTTGCGGGGTCGTTCATTTTGACGTGCTGAAACCTGGACAAACTGTGAATGCAGACCTAACTAATATAAGTACAGACCTGTTACTAATTGAAAACAAAAGGTTTACAGATAAGAAGTATAACTATCAAATTTTACGATTTATAATAATAAAAACTGAATTTAAAATTATAGTCAGTAACCGTAAGCTGTTAAAGAAACATAAAAATGTAGTAAAAATTAAAAAAAAGCATAGTGACAGAAAAATGGCATTTATTGATGATAAGAAATAAAATTGATGTAATTCTAACTAGTTGAATTGATTGTATGTTTGAAAGTTGCAGTTTACAATTGAAAAACTGTTTTACAGACTAAATGTATTGGGTTTTTAGATACGTTACAAACTTTAAAGATGAATAGATTCTTCTAAATATAAACCTTGTTAACTAATTATTTGTTCTTTTAACTTAATATTAATCACTAACCTTTTTTATTGAGAACCATAATTTGTTTAATTCACTTAATAATTAACAGTGACGTTAAAGTAGATTAACATCAATCAATCAATCGTAACTGTAGTGCTAGTTTTATTTTTAACTACATTTTTAAATAAAACAACATATGCTAGAGCTAGTTAAATGATACATTGAGTAGATTTAATACCTTGTCGAATGTTTCTTTTTAGATCTATTCCTTAATTCTCTCCAAAAAGTTCTGCTACAATAAGATCAGATTTCTGGAGCCAATTAAAATACTAGTTTGAGAAACTTGATCCATTCGGAAATTACAGGATTTCTGTACTTATATTTAAATCAATGGTTTTAAATACTGTTAAAGAGTTATTTAAAAATTAATTTGAGTTGTGGACAATCTAAAATAAAGAATTTGTTGTATTCTCCTTGGCATGCAAGGTAAAGAATACGTCGTTTATAAAAAGATGTGTAACATCGGATTCCTCATTCTTTAACTTCAAAGCACGTTGACACAAATTAATTATTTACGATTAGTTATTTATGTCGTCGCTATGTTATATGAACGAAACTTATTTTATTCAGCATTGTTCGGATACTTGTCACAAATGTATTCGACGCAGCTCCGTGTTGTGGCACTACTCGTTATTTTCGGGATCGTGTGCTGAATCCTCGCGGCTGCTTTTCGTCTCCCAACTGACATAATTTTACCACTTCCGGAATGAATGCGAAATAACATTTTAAGCTGTAGCAGCACGAACACTGAAACGACGACGAAGTAAACGCCGAGTTTGGGGAACGGAACTAAATCTAATTATTTTACAACTCTCCAAATATCAAAAATGGTTGTCATCAGTAGTTTAGGGATTTATAAAATATAGTGATATTAAAAGTAAATAATTTATACTGATTGTTGTTTCACCTTTGAGTGTAAATTAATCATATTTGTTTTGCCTGCAAAAAACTCACTTAATTAATGCTAAGATATTTAATTTAAAACGTATGAAGAATATAAAAAACAAAACAGAAGTAAGTAAATAAAAAGGGAAACCAAAGAGATCGAACAAAAACTAAGTTACTTTTTTTGTCTATAATCTCTAAGCAAAGCCATAAATGCGGCAAATAAAAAAAAATAAAAAATATACCAAACAGTCTATAAAAAGGCAAGTCATGAGAATAGTTTAGAGAAAAAGGTTTATGTATTTTTAAATAAATTTTTTTTTAAATTTATTTATAGCTTACAATCTGTCATAAAATTGACATTTAGTAATTGTTTTAACAATATATATTACAGGACATGATGAAAAACGTTCCACCGAACATTTTTCCGAAGTTAACCGTTACAGTTTGATTGCACTACACTTCACTTTTACGCGAATCGTGTTGGTAAATCGAGAGGCTTGAATCTCTTAAGCCGTGGCTCGTCATCGTCGGGATCCAGGAGGTGTTCTACTAATGCGTTTGGGTGAGCACTAACTTTGTCATGATAACGAACACTACACTTGTGTATTTCTTCAGTCACAGTTGATAGTCTTAAATCTTGCCGAATTATTTCATTTGGTACAAACCATGGGGCGTTGACTAAGCATCGCAGTACCTTTGACTGGAACCGCCTTATAATGTCGATGTTCAATCTACTAGCTGTTCCCCAGAGCTGTATCCCATATGACCAAATTGGACGAATAATTGTCTTATAGAGTAGTATTTTGCTCTTCAGTAACAATTGTGATTTCCGCCCCAGGAGCCAATACATTTTTTGGAGTTTTAGACCCAAGTGTTTACGCTTTGTAAATATATGCTTTCTCCACGTTAGCCGTCTGTCCAGGTGCATACCTAGATACTTAACTGTTTCGTTCTGTGGGATTTGTTTGTTGTTTATGATTACAGTGGGGCAATTTCCTCTTCTAGTTGTAAACGTTACTTGGGTTGATTTTGATTCATTTATATGAATACGCCATTTTTTAAACCATTCAGTTAGATTATTTAAATGGGACTGTAACTTCTCGGATGCTATGTTTGGGTCTACATGTGATGATAATATTGCTGTGTCGTCAGCGAATGTGGCAACTGTAGTACTTGTTGAGGTCGGAAGATCAGCTGTAAATATGATGTACAACAGCGGTCCCAACACGCTTTGACACCAGCTTTGACAGGAGATAGCGATGTGTGAGCGTCTCCGTACCTAACTAGGAAATGCCTGTTGGTGAGATATGACTTCAGTACTTCATAGTGGTCAGAAGGTAGTGCCTTCTTGATTTTAAATAACAATCCGTCGTCCCAGACTTTGTCAAAGGCTTTCTCGACGTCAAGAAATACAGCTGAACAGAATTTTTTATCTTGAAAGCTCTTCAGAATTCTGTCAACTAATCTATGGACTTGTTCAATGGTGGAATGGTGTTTGCGAAATCCAAACTGATGGTCGGGTAGTAAATTACTTTCCATAATTATTGGTGTTAGTTTCTGAAGTAGAAGTTTTTCGAAAACTCTTGATAGAATTGGTAGCAGGCTTATTGGCCTGTAAGATGACAGTTCTCCGTTTGGCTTTCCGGGCTTATGAATCATAATGATTGTGGCTACTTTCCACTGCTCTGGTACATGTCTCAGTCTCAACACCGCGTTGAATAATTGGGTAATATACTTAAACCCTTTCTCTGGCAACTCTTTAAGAACTTTACCCGTAATTAAGTCATACCCTGGGATTTGGTGGATTTAAGTTCGTCAGGATTGTAGCCTTGACTTCACTGGCTTTAAAGGGCTTGATCGGTAGATTCAATTGAAATGGCGCTTCAAGGTATTGATAGATTTCTTGCTCCACGTCTGGTGTGGTTTGGGTGTCAAATGGACTAAAACCTTCGTTAGATGTCTTGCTAAGGCACAAGCTTTATCATAGTCATTTCTAGCCCAGGTGTTGTCTTCAAGTCTGATAGGTGGTATGTGTTGTTGGGGTTGTTTCAATTTTTTGTTGCTCTCCAGAGTGAATAATCCGTGTTTTCCGTAGGTGTCAAGTGCCTCAGATAGTTTTGAATCGATTTGTTTCTAGTACTGCACAGTAGTTTTTGAGTTGGTCTGTTAGTTTATTGAGCTTCTTTTGTCTTCAGGATGTTTAGTGTTTCGCCACCTTCTGCGTTGTCGTCGTTTCTCAGCTATTTTCTTTTTGACCTCCTGAGGAGAGTTGAATTATTTTCTACTAAACTTTTCGGTGGTGTTGATTGCCAAGCCGCTTTTTGGATCGCTTGATTAAAACTTCTACTGCAGAGACGAGTTCTTCCTTGGATTTCAGAGGTATCTCGAGTGTTAACGATTCTTCAATTATTTCTCTGAAGTGGTTCCAATTTGTGAATCTGTTACTAAGGCTAGGAGAACTTTTTGGATAATACTTGTGTACTTATTGTAACTATTATTGGAGAATGGTCGGAGGAGAGGTCTAGGCAGGATTCTACTTTGAGGTAATTTGGATGAATGCCTTTTGAAATACAGAAGTCCAATAGATCAGGTGTTTTAGTCAGATCTGAGTGCCAATATGTGGGTTCGCCTGTGGATAAGAAGTGAAATCCGTTGGTGGTGATTGCCTTCTTTAATTCTCTGCCTTTGGTAGTAGTTGTTCTTGACCCCCAGTGTTCATGTTTGCTGTTATAATCTCCGCCTGATATAAACCTGCTTCCCAGTGTTTGAAAACAATCTTCGAAGTGGGCCTGTTTAATGTTATGTCTTGGGGGCAGTATACCGCTGATACGTTAAGAGGTCCTTCCCAGTCCTCGATTGTAATTGTGGTAGACTGAAGGTGTTGTGGGTTGTATTTGGGAAGTTCGTTGTGTTTTATCCTAGAATTAACTATAAGTGCTGTGCCAGCATGCGCCGTACCATCCGGATGTTGTGTGACATAAATGGTATACTTTGGGATTTTTATATAGCTCCTGTCTGTGTAATGGGATTCAGATATTAACATAATGTCTATGGAGTGATTAATGAGAAAGGCGGCCAACTCGTCCCTATGGTTTGTTAGGCCGTTGGCGTTCCATACTGCTAGCTTAAGCTGTAGTGCCATGATTGGTCTTCGTGACGAGAGCCGTTAATAGATTTGGCATCATTCCCATCTGCTCCATTAAGGTTTTGAGCATTTTCTTAAGTTCAGCCAAGTCGTTTGATTCATTTAGTGATGTTGCAGGGTGTTGGGTGTTTATGTTGCTATTATTTTGATTATGACTGACGCTGGCTACTTGGGAGCATGAGATATTCTCTTGAATTTGTTGGCCTGGGAATGGTCTTACTGCAACTGTTGGTTGTTTATTTCTTAAAGCGGGAAACATTCTTTGCTGTAGCTCTTTATACACATGGCAGCCTTTATAATTGGCAGGGTGGTTGCCATCACAGTTGACACACTTGACGTCATTATTTCTACCCTTACGCGGACATTGAGATGTTGGGTGAGAGGCAATGCATTTCACACATCGTGGGCTCCTATTGCAGAAGTTCTTGGTGTGACCGTGCCGTTGGCACTTGGCACATTATGGTATTTCTCTTTTTTTTGGTGGTTCGAATTTAACAATTGAGTGGATTAGTTTAGTTACGTTATAGACGTCTTTGTTATTATCAGCCGTTTTTAATTCCACAAAAAATAGTGGTAGTGGCGTCTTCGTGACTCTTTGACGGATGTTTGCAATATTCATAACTTTGTGGCCTAGAGTCCCAAGTTCTTCCCCTATTTGTTTTAAATCGGTAGACGGGTGTAGATTTCTGAGGACCACTCTAAAGTTTCTCTCCTCTTTTCTTTTGTATGTGTGAAACTCTGTACCTTTTGATTGTAGAGCTTTAACTATCTACTGTATTTTTCTGACGTTTTCGGTCAAATTTTTACCTCGTCGTTACTCAATGTTTTTATATCATAATTATCTTTCGCTATCGTTTCTAATAATTCTATTAATGGCTGGATAACTTTGACTCCGAGATAAACACCGGTGGTGGTTTGGGTACCTTAACATCTGTTGTTTTGCTGCCGTCTCCTTCTGCTGATTCGCTATCGCTTAGTACTTCGTATCTATTTGAAGGGTTGAGCCAATTTGTTGTGTTTTTGAATTGTTTGGCTTGACTTTGCAGCTTCTCAGTATTCCATGTCTTTTTGCTTTCAATTACTTGCCACCTGTGGCATTGATCAATTCAGTTGATTGTGACTGTTGATATGCTGTATTGTTTTGATAAGAGGAGCTTGGTATTTGTGTTTGTAAAATGTTATTTGTTGACGGGTTTGGGTATAAATTATTTATAGGCAGCTGTTGTAAATACTGATAATTTTGTTGTGCTATTTGTGGTTGAAAGCCTTGATCAGTCTGCATAGGAGTAAATTGTTGTGGATATTGGTAAGGTGTGGTTTGATTAGGATAATATGCCATAATTGTTTCTGTTTACGTACTTACAGATTAGTTGTTTAACAACTTTAAGATGAGATACTGCACTTGACCCTAGGGTCATACGATTATCTTGTCGCCTGCTATCACTAGCGCGCAGTTAACTTTACTCTACGAAAGTCAAACGACAACTTTAAATAAATTTTAAATTCAGGTAGCTTTGTAGGACTATTATCTATTAAAAACACCATCGTGAAAAAATATGTTATTACCGATTAAAACATATAATAAAATTAAAGCTATTTTCAATTAGTAGTAAAATTAAAGTGTACAAGTCAGTGTTAAATCTGAGTAAAAGTGAAACAAATAAACTAATTCTACCAGAATGCAAAATTTTCAGGAACATATATGGGCCAGTAAATCAAAATGGGGTATGGCAAGTGTTAACTAATTAAGAAATAAGAAGTCCGTATGCGAAGGTTGGCGTACGTCGAGCGGTTGTAACTTACAAGTGGAATTAAAAATATTTTAAATAGTAAACCAGATGATACGAAAGAAAGGGGCAAACCATAGAGGAAAAAGCCTAAAAGCCGTGGGTGTAATAAGTTGAAAGGAAAAAACGTCAAATATATAAAATAATGGAGGATCGTAGCGGACGTTAAGGAGCAAGAAGGGTAGACTAGAAGGTTATCCGTGGAAAGTAAAGAGTGATAGGAATTGTCTTCTTTGGGGTATGACACCAGAAATTTGGATGCCTTCATATCACAACTTTATACGACCAAAATCTTCAGATATAAATTCACACTATTAGATCCCTATTCTATGAAATTTGATTTTAGTGTGGAAGAAGAGTGAATATTTTTTGCTACATTCTATGGAAAAGAATATATAATTTTTAATGGTAGAAGTGTAATAAAAATCAATTTAAATTTTGTTGAAGATCCCTTCCCTCTTCCCTCTATAAACAAGGATAGCACATAAAATCCCCTAGCCGCCGGTTTCCTCTGGAAAAAACAAAAGGGACAGCCAAATTTGACGTAGAATCCGAATCCGCGATCAGAAATTCAAGAAAATCAGTGATAGTGACCTAAAAAATAGCCCATTTTTCATTTGTATGCCAGTGGCTACATTTAAGTGGGGGAGAAGGTAGGGCTTGCACTTTTTACAAGGCGCAAAGCGTGTCAACGCACACCGCTCGAAAGCTTTACCATCTCATGCATAGAAGTATACTTTAATAAGGTTGCGAAGCTGCATTTACGTTATAATGTTTTATTAAATTAATTCAAAGAAAAGCACACAAAACGACAGTTAATGTAAATTTTGTGTTACCACAGAAAGTCAATGATAGCAGTGAAATATTGGAAAAGATCGAAAATGCATAATCAAATTTAAATTTACAATCATAGTGGCTAGTTACGACAGTCGCATCAGTATACTAAAAGTTGAGGGATGATAATTTTCAAGAGTAAACTAAAAAATATGTATTAAAATTATTTTGAAAAAACACTTGGAATAAACCCCAACAAAATTAAAAACTTTTGATTTTTGAAAGATGTAGGATATGTATAAAAATAAAATTTAATAGCCCTCTTTTAAAGACGAGCCAAAAAGAAAAAAAACTCTTTGATAGTCGGTAAATTAGGAGGCAAGATTAAGATAATTTCGAAGTAAAACTTTTGGGAAGCAGAATTTATTCCTTCTTTTTGCAAAGAAGCAGGGATAAGCTAGTGTTTCAGAGAAATTGTTATGAAACTACCTAATTCATTATTAATAAGCAGTTTCCATCATTAAATTATACAGTAACCTATTGCAACCATCAGTTTAGACTATATACTGTTATGTAATTTAAAAAAATTAAGGACAATTATTTTTTATGTAATAGTATACATTAAAAAAAGGTAATTGTGTTAATTAGACAGTATCTTACTAATTTATAGATATTTAACAGTTCTCAAACCGATATTCCATGCAACCCAGTTTAAATTTCTTGTTACGTCCTTTTCTTCTCCTCTATTTCTTGTGCCCTTATAGAGTGCCGGATATAAGTTATTTGTTTGTTTTATTCATATCTTATCTATAAATACATTTCTTTCCCTCCAGTCCGTTCGTAGGTAACTTTCTTATTTGCTATATTATTTTTCTTTTCTATTTCTATTTTGTTATTCTCCCTTTTACTATTACTCGTTTCACGATATTTCTTAAAACATGTTATTTTTAGTTTGTCTGTTTGGCCTGTACGCTGCTTGTTTGCCTTCTAAGTGTAATTTTATAATTTACCTTACCTTTCTCTACTATTATTTTGTACACTTTAAAACATGTTGAGGACAAACATATTGCTTCATAATTTTCGCAGTTTATTAAATCTCCTTTTTCGTAGATTGCTGTTACTAGAGTATGTACCTAATCTTACAGTATTATGTTTGTGTTCTAAATACTATTACATATTTTCAAAAACTGTGCTTTTTCTCTTCTACCATCTATTTTGTTATTTCAGGGTCTGCGTTGTCTTCTCTGTCTGCCTTTCCCAATTTTGTAAATACTTCTTCTACTTTCTCTTTTCTTCGTTTTAGGTCGCCAAAATACTCACTTTTATGGTCTGTATTTATATTTAGCTGCTAATGACATATGCATAATTTATTTTTAAAATATTTCCCCTATGTCTTTAAAATTTCGTATAATGCTGTTTTTATTTTACTGTGTTTATGTCTTGTTCCTTGAGGTATGTTTTTTTGTTTAAGTGCTTTTATTTGGATCCGAAATGATTTGTGGTCTTTTTTATAGGTATAATTTAGTTTTTCGCCAAACTTCCTCCAGCTCTTATGCTTCGCATTTGTTAGTAGTCTTACCTGACTGCTTATGTCTATATAAGGTAGGCTATCTTGTTCTTCTCTTGAATTGATAAACTTTTTCCGTCTGTTTCTTTTTAATCGCTGTTATTTTAACTTCTTCATTCCACCAAGTTGATCTTTTAATATATTTATTGATTCTTTGTTCCCCACAAATTTGCTTTTCTTCATTATATAGTAAGTATGCTTTTAAACTTATTCTAAGTTTCTTTTGATGATCAATTTTTTGTTTTACGCATTTATTATCTATATATTTCCGACATTCCTTTTTCAATCATATTTAATTGAACTAAGTTGTTACTTAAACTATAAAATATGCAACAGTGCAGCTTCTATTTTCCTTAATTATTTAATACAAGATTATACTGCGAAATATTTATCATAAAATGTACTTCTTCTTGGAGTGCCGTCTTCTTAAGGTTGGTCACCATCAATGCTGTTTCTACTTTCGATGCCGCAGTCCAAAACAAGGGTCTCTTACTCCTTCCAAACCAAGTTCGCAGATTCTTAAGCCAGAATATTCGTCTTCTCATAACGTTCCTTTTACCTTTAAATTTTCTTTGAATTATTAATTACAGCAACTAGTACTTTTGATTTCGCATTATGTGTCCCATATATTCAATTTTTCTTTCCTTTATTGTATTTAGAATTTTTCTGTCCTTCCCCATTCTTTGCAAAACCATTTCGTATTTTTTCAACCCAAGGCATTTTAAGTATGAGGCGATATATCCACATATCAAATGATTCTATTTTTTTAATTGTTGCTTGAGTTAGTGTTTCAACTCTATACAGTAGAACAGGTAGAAAATGACATCGGACCATTCTTATGCAAAGTTGAAAATTTATAGTACGACAGTATAGAAGTTCCTTTAGTTTTAAGAACGCTACTTTGGCTTGTTCTATTCGACTCTTGATTTCTACACTGTGATCCCACTTCTCATTGACACTGCATTCCACGTACACATACTTCCCACTTGTTCCAGCCGTTTTTTCGTCGATTAAAATATTAGTTGACACATTGCCACATGACACATTACAATGATTTTATTTTTTTGTTTATTTATGCTTTAACCAAAAGTTATGTATATTACTAATAAGAATTTGTAAATCGGTCTCGTTTTCTGCTAATAGGACGGTGTCATCTGCACATCGCGGGTTATTCGGCCTTATTCCATTTATGTTAATCTCCTCCTGTTTATTTTCTAATGCCTCTGTAAATATCGCTTCAGAGTAGATATTAAAATCATAACGGCGATAAAATGCAGCTCTGCCGCACCCCTCACATTATTTTAATCTGTTCTGTTTGTTCTTCCTCATATCTTACGACCGCTGTTTGGTTCCAATAGAGATTCATGATTATGCGGATGTCCTTATTATCCAAGCCGACGTTGCTTAGAATTTCCAGCAGTTTTTCATGTTGTACACGGTCGAACGCCTTTTCGTAATCGACAAAACAAGCAAACAAGTCGACATTCATATCTCAACATCGTTCGACTAGAATCTGTAGGCTAAAGAGCGCTTTCCTGGTGCCTACACCATTCCTAAATCCAAACCGGGATTCGCCAAGGATTGTTTCGCATTTTTTATATATCCTGTTGTGGATTACTTTTAAAAATATTTTTAATGTGTAACTGAGTAAGCCTATGGTTCGAAAATTGTTACATATTTTACTATTTGTTGTTTTCGGAATTGCTGCAAACGTCGACGTTAACCATTCATTTCGTATATCTCCTGTGTCATACATTATGTTAAATAGCTTTGTTAGAAGCTTTATTCCTGTGTCGTCAAACAGCTTTATCATTTCAGCGTTTATTTTATTTGGCCCTGTAGCCTTACCACTTCTTGATTTTTCAATTACATATATAACTTCCTTCGTTGTTAAATGTGGTCGTTAAATAACTGCTCTATTTTTCAATAATGTACAAGTATTTTTCCATCATTATTTATTAATATACTAGAATTTCGTGCTCTATCCTTCTTTAATTTTCTTATGTAAATTGTATGTATCGTATTTCTTGTCAAGTTCTTTAATTTCAGCACATCTCTTACTTAACCACTTCTCTTTAGCTTTGTATCTGTTTATATTTTTTTATATTCACATTTTTTATTTTTCTGCGATTTTGTAAAATCTTATTGGTTATCCAGTCTTTCTTCTTAGTCGTACTTTCTAATTTTAGTTTTTCTATTGTTATATTTTTGATTGGTTTCTTCAGGGCATTCCAAATTTTATTTACGTCGTTACCGTTTATATCCTTCATGTCATCTTGAATGTTATTTTCTAGCCTTTGTTTTATCTCTCTTTTTATATTCTAATTTTGCATGGTTCATATGGTTAACTTTCTTTTCAATAGTTTCTAATCTTGTTTAAATTTTGCAATCACCGGGTTGTGATCTGAACCAAAATCAGCTCCGGGTATGTTTTTACGGCGTATATGCTGTTTCTAAATTGTTTGTTTACAAGTAGGTAATCTATTTGATTCCTAATTATATTATTTGGGATATCCGTTGGTAGCTCTACGTGTAGATTCTCCGATGGGGTAATTTCAAATGAGTATTACTAATTACAAACTGTTTCTCTTGTCACAATTGTAAGAGTTTGTTTCTTGTGCCTAAGCCATACTCCCCTACCATATTTTCATATTTATTTCTACCTATCTTCGCGTTCATATTATCTATCACTATTGTCAGTTCATGCCCCTTTGTACGTTTTACTACTGATTTCAGTTGTTCATAAAAATCTTCTATCTTGTCATTGTCCTTATCTGCAGTTGGGGCATACACTTGTATCATATTAATATTAACCGGATATGCTGTTATTTGAAGCATCGTGACTCTATCTGACAATGGAAGAAAGTTTATGACAGACTTCTGTATTTTTCTGATTAACTAATATCGCCATTTCGTACTGGTGTGCAGTTTCGTTGCCAAAGTAATACATTCTACCATTATGAGTAAGACACTCTCCTTTTTCTTTCTATTTTACTTTCTTCTTCTTAAAGTTCCGATCCGTTTCGGTTGTTGGAAACCATGATGGCAATACGGACTTTATCAACAGCGGCACGAAACAGTCCAGTTGTTGTTGTATTGAACCATACTCGCAGGTTTTTCAGCCACGATATGCGTCTTCTGCCGATGCTTCTTTTTCCTTCGATCTTACCCTGGAGGACCAATTGTAGGAGCCCATATCTCTGATTGTTGCGCATGATGTGCCCTAGATACTCCAGCTTACGAACTTTTATTGTTGTGAGGAGTTCTGTTTCTTGTTTCCCCATTTTCCTCAGCACGGTGTGGTTGGTTACATGCTCTGTACAAGATATACGGAGGATTCTGCGGTACAACCACATCTCGAAGGCCTCTATTTTTCGTCTTGCTGCCTCTGTCAGTGTCCACGTCTCTCCTCCATACAGCAATACGCTGAAGACAAAACATCTCAGTAGTCTTAATTTAATGGGTAAAGATAATTCATGGCACTTGAATAGTTTGCCCGTTTTTACGAACGCTGCTCTCGCCTTTTCAATTCTACACTTTATTTCCAGTGAGTGGTCCCAGTTTTCATCGATTGTTGTCCCAAGGTAAGTATATTTTCGCACACGTTCGATCCTGTTGTTGTCAATCGTTAATCCGGTATCAACAATGTGATTTTTTGTAATTATCATATATTTGGTCTTTTTGGTATTTAGGGTCAGTCCGAACCGCTTGCTAACTTCTGTAATTCTGTTCATAATTCGTTGGAGACTGGTGATGCTGTTTGTAAACACTATCGTGTCATCCGCATATCTAAAATTATTTAATATTTCTCCGTTGACTCTGATTCCATCATCTATGCTGCCCAGAGCTTGCTGAAAGATGTGTTCCGAATACACGTTGAACAGAAGAGGAGAAAGTACGCATCCTTGCCTGAGACCGCGTTTTATCTTGATGCCTTCTGATATCATATTGCCAGTTTGCACTGCTGCTTTTGGTTCCAATAAAGGTTGCTTATTATTCTTATGTCTCGATTATCAAGGCCTATTTCTTGAAGTATGTCTATTAGTTTATTATGTTGGACTTTATCGAAGGCTTCTTGATAATCGATGAAGCAAGCATATATGTCATGATTTACATCTCTGGCTCTTTGAAATAGAACTTGTAGGCTAAAAATAGCTTCGCGAGTTCCTAAGGCATTGCGAGATCCGAACTGTTCTCTACTTATTTGTGCTTCACACGTTGTAAAAATTCTGCGGTGTATAATTTTTAGAAATAATTTTAGGAGGTGACTCATAAGGCTGATGGTGCGGTAATCTTCGCAATATTTAGCATTTGGTTTTTTGGGGATTGTCACAAATGTTGATCTTAACCACGGTTCAGGGATTTTTCCGGTGGTATAGATAATGTTAAAAATTTGTGCTAGCCATTCTACACTCGCTTCGTCCATAATTTTTAAAAATTCGGTATGTATATGATCAGGACCTGGAGCCTTTCCGATTTTTAACTGTTTTATGCATTTTTCCACTTCGTCGGTGGTGATGGGTAAGGGCTCTACTTCTGGATATTCTTGATGTTCATCTGATCTGTCAACGTCTTCGAAAAGGTCTTCAACATATTTCTGCCAGGCAGAAATTTTTGCGTCTGGTTCTATAATTATTTTTCCGTCCTTGTTGAGTAGCCTTGTTGTATTGTTTACTTTGTAGATTCCTGCAGCTTCTTTTACTTTTTTATACATGTTAAATTCATCCTGTTTTTGTTCTAATTGTTCAATTTCTTTGCATTGTGTTGTTAGCCATATTTCTTTAGCCATCCTTATTTTGTATTTTATTAATTTCTGGATTTCTTTGCATCTGGTGTCGTTATTTTTTGCTTTTCTTCTTTCATTCATTAATTGTAGGATTTCGTCAGTCATCCACTTTTTTTTCTTTCGGTTTTGTACTGTCAGATACTTATCTCCGATTTTGTCAAAGGATGTTGTCATGTCTCGAAGTGCTTCTTCTACCGTTTGGTTTTTGTTTATACTCTGCTCACATGCTACACCTAGTTCTTGTGTCATATTCCCACGCGTTTGCGGGCTATCACTTATTTTCCTAAGGTCCCATTTCTTTTTTACAATTTTTCTCAAGCATTTCTTTAGTTTTAATCTGAATTTTCCTACTAATAAGCAATGGTCTGATGCAATGTCCGCTCCAGGGTATGTTTTGGCGTCTAAACAGCTATTGCCATAACGTTTGTTTGTTAGAAGATAGTCGATTTGGTTTCGTACTCTCTTCTCTTTGGGTTCGTCGGGGTTGGTGGGGGCGGTCCATGTGTAGAGTCTTCTTGGTGGTAGCTTATATAATGTATTAAGGATAACAAAGTCTTCTTCTTCTACGAACATTTTAAGTCGCTCTCCCCGCTCATTTCGTACTCCCAGTCCGTATTCACCGATATGCTCTCCGCTTCTACCTTGGCCTATTTTAGCGTTTAAATCTCCCATAATAAGAGTTAGTTCTTGCTTTTTTAGTTGATTCAATGTATTTTTAAGAGATTCGTAGAACTCTTCTATTTTGTCTTCCTCCGCTTCGGCTGTTGGGGCATAGACCTGTATTATATTTATGTTTATGGGATTTCCACTTAGTTGGATAAGTATTAGTCTCTCTGATAGAAGTATGAAGTTAGTAACATATTTTTGAAGTTTGCTTGATAGTATCAATCCGACACCATTTATAAATTGACCTTTTTCGTTTCCTGAATAGTATACTTCGTCTATTAAGTATTGGCCATTGTTTGGCCATCTCATCTCGCTTACCCCCATTATCTCCAGTTGAAGTCTTTTGATTTCAGCTACTGCGTTATTAATTTTTCCTTGTTGGGCCATCGTACGGACATTCCAAGTTCCAATTTTGATTGGACTCTTTGACAATTTTAGCCTTTGTTGGTCTTGTGATTTGCAAGGGTTTCGCTGGATGACGACCTGAGAAGCCTTGCTTGTGTTTCTTCTCCTGCCGAATCTTGGGTTCCGATTACCATGATTAGTATTCATTGTATTATTGCAACTGTTTGCCATCTTGATTTTTCTTGAAATGCACTTTGTGCCTCTAATCAGGTGGTTTTCCGTTGCCTTCCTGATCCCAATGCCGTTGATCTTCTTATCGATTCCTCCGCCTTCGAGCGCGATTTCTCACCCTCAGGACAATAGGGTGCCCATCCTGACCCGGGAGTCAGGTTTGTTTGTTTATACCGGCGCACATTCGGTCTCCAGAGCTACGTTTGCCACAAATCCTTAGGTGTTCCCATCCTTTACCACGGGGAGGTGTAGTTGGAGTTTCTCTATCATCGAGCTTAAGACCTACGGCATTTCTTAAACTCTCCAGATCTTATAAAGGACTATTTTTTTTACTTTACTTATATTAATAATATCTAACTTTAATCTTTCCATTTCTTTGATTAAATTTTTAAGTTTCCTCTTCTGGGCTGACTTGGAGATTCTTCGCACCCTCTGTCCATTTAAAGGCTGCCGGGGACTGAAGGCATTTCATTTGAGTTGTCAGCCATTGATGATTTTTTACCTGTGACTAAATAAATATGCAGTGGTTTTCCGTTGCCTTACACCCGCTGTTATGTTACCGTATTGATACCCATTATCCCCGCCAACATATCTCCAACTATAAATGTTCCAGTCCACTTAATAGTTGATACCGAGAAAATGCAGCTGCCCATTAGGCTAGTTTTCCACCACCTGGAGAGACGCCCGACGGGGAATCTAGCAACCCCTCACGGGAAATGTGCTTAGCTTTTATATTGCACTTGTAGAGATTTGCTGATCACATAAGATAGTGTTATTTCATAAAATACAATTTTTAATGACATATCATAAACTTCTATACAAATTTAAAGAAGTAGGAGCTATGACGCACATAAATAATTACTTTGTATTTTATTGAATTGTATTATTTATTATTACACATTAAATTTAATTGCCGCCCTCAAATGATAATTTCATCATTTTAGTTTTTACAGTAAATTGTTAACTTATGATGGACAACCAAGCTTAGAAAAAGCTTATATTAGTGACAGATGGCCAGCTATATTCACTAATAGTACCTATTTTATTCATATAACGCTATCGTTCTTTCAAGAAAACAAAATCTTCTAGACAGTAGATTGTAAAGCATCTAAATCTCACATTTGACGGATATTCGGAATATTTATTCTTATTGATCAGAGCGTTACGCTTACATTCCAACTAAATTATGCAGATCAAAAATTAGGAATCAAAAACACTACAAAAGTATATCTACATTATAAAACGCACTTCTTCTTTTAACACTAAAAAATGTTTTTTAATTTTATACATAAGGGAAAATCTGAAATTATTTTCAATTATTAACCAGTAAACCCAAGCGCAAATTGCGCAGTCAAAAATATTAAAGGTAAACAACAAACACATTTTCAGAGTGCCTTAATTCTGCAACCCTTTGACCTATAACCGTGATTTAACCTGTCATAAGTGTAGATCAATTGGTGTTTTAAACGAATCGGGTTTAAAATGAATAACTTTTGATTTTTTTGTCTTGTTTATAAAAGTTTTTACGTTTTCGAAAGCAGGAATTTCTATACTGAATAGAGGAGTCGATCATGAAGATTGCTCAATGTGCTGCGTAGTTGCAAGAAATGCAGACACCTAATTTTTTTGTTTTCTAATAATAAAGTAACTAAAATAATACTAAATGTATATCATAACCTGACCTTTTTCAATCGGTTGCCTTAGTCTAAAAGTAAATGAAAGCGCGATAATTGCAGAAGGCACAGCTAAACCTCAAATTACAAATTTTATTTCAAAAAGGCAAACTACCTATAATCTGAGATTTTAAAAAAATATTAAATTATTAAACGAATATTTCCGGTTCTTCTCATAATCTGGAAAAGTTTAGAAATTGTACACAAAGCAATTGAGTACACCGTGCTCACTAAACTTTGCAACATTTGAGCCGGTTAATTTAACTTTCGCACAACCAATTTAGCTTTGATTACTCCAATTTTGAATCGCACGTTACGGAGCACGTCAGCTTTTACGGTCACGATGTATGAGGCAAAAATAAACGTTGTTTTTGCCCGCGTGGAATTCTATTTAAGCATAATAAAAATTTTACGGCGTCTGAGTTTAGAGCGGGAAAGATCAATTTTAGATTACGTCTACATTACTTGTAGGTGCTACTCGTGCTGCTAGGAGTGTTATTCTAATATACTCGGACATCGTGCACGCACGCTTGCGCTCATAATTTATTAGAACAATTGCTTACGCGGCAGACACCTAAAAAGATGCTTTCGCACGACACCCCAGGTATTCATTAAAACCCACCTACGGGGGTGTTGAGGAATCTTTATCAAAGGATGTTTACATTATGTACTCCTAATAAAGGATCGTGAAAATTTAAGAACCACATAAGCCCGTAATCGGTTTTCTGTTTGCCGCGCGTTTTAGCTAAAATTCCCCATGTAAATTAAAAGCGAAATCTGCATAGTCTCATAAACTTTAATAAAAAATACGCCCGCTTAAAGTTAATGTGAGATTTTAGATAATCACGTAATAACATTAAGTTTAGTCGGCGAACGAGAAGAGAAACTGCGCGTTCTTTAATTAACTCCCCGGCATATTTAATAACGCCGTCTATTAGAAGCTCATTTGCAAATTAAAAATTTACAGAATTTCAAAATTTCAGACACGCTAAATATGCAGCGCCGAAACTAACGCAGCAGCAGTCGATAAATTGATTGGTTGGTTGCTCGTTGATTATTTACACATTTTTCGCTCATGCCCAAAATATAATTAATGTGTCGTTACAGTTTTTTTTATAGAAATATTGCAATAATCAATTTTTACACTACAGCATGTTTAAGTAATTATAAATTAAGTCATAGATATGTTCTTCGTAACGGCGTATCATGTATAATACATTTTTTTTAAGCTTTTTATTTTCTTTCTTATATTACAATTAATATAGATTTAACAATAAATAGCAGTCACTGGGGACTAGCCATGGACTGTAGGGTAGCTAGACAATCAATTTAGACTTATGTACAGGCTTATGGACAAAGGAGAAGATGAACAGTTCGACTTAGCATACCACTCCTCTTTTCCTTGAATACGTCTCGCAATTTAGTAAGTTGATAAAGTACTCTTAGTAAAACACAGTAGTGTTCCTTTCCTTAAAACCAAATAGCAAAATTTCCTTTGAATCGCAAAGGTAGTTTCCATAATATTTTTCATCGATTGAGCCACTTTTACTTACTTATCCTTTCTTTGTCTGGTCATCTCATTTCATTGACTCCTGTTTACTAGAATTTGCACAGGATCATAGTTTATTTCTTGTAATAATTGTTTAAAAAATTTTTTTTGTTGTTGCAACAGAGGTTCAAAGCAGGTCACATGTTGCTGTTTTGAAACGCTGATAGTCAGGATATCTTTTTAGTACCAACTTTATTCATATGAAGGTATACATAAAGAATGTGTCGCACGACTGTATTTGAAATCCCTAACTTTACTGATCATTCTTTTATTTTTAACGCTTATCCTATAGCACATTACGCTCGACTAAACTTTCTTCTAAAAGCACTTTAATTAGCCGATCTGCACCGTACACAATCCAAAGGTTGATTAGTATCAGTGGAACTAAGCCTCGGTGATTAATTTTTTATGAGAAATTTGTCGATTTAAGTCTAGTGTTAAATTTATACAAATAGCTTTAACAAAAATTCAATCAGCCAATTTAAACGTTGCTTTTTACGTAACAAATTAGCGTCAATTTAAATGCCAACAACTCTCACCACACAATGGTCGGAAATCCTCAACAAATTTATTCAACCTAACCTATGCGCATAATGAAGCTCTTATTACGCCCAACATGCCATTATATAATCATTACCGAGGCATGGCCGCCCGGTACACCTTTTCGCTAATGATCAAGTACAAGCCAATACAAACATGAAAGTAGAAACCAAATCTGGCAACCACACATGGCAAGTTATGTAAAAAGGATGTATCATAGTTTTGCATTAATCAGCCATCTTAATCTAAGTTAAACAAGTGCTTTTAAATAATAAATAATCGAAATTACTTTGAAGATACCGAAATTACAGCTGCAGTTCCAATACCTTCTTCTATTATGTCAGTATAATCGAAAATGTTGCTAGAGCAGCTGCAATAAATAATATTACAGCAAAATAGTAGCAGAAAAATGCTTGTACCCTAGATACTTTACAAATATATTTTCAAACATTTAACACCTATTTTAACTACCACCCCAAAAATTATATATAAGAGTTATGCGCCATCTTTATTATTTTATATTGACTAAAGCGAAGCAATTTTAAAGTAGATAGTGCAGAAGGTTTATAATATAATGAATATCACACATAAAATTATTAAGCATCTACTTCACCCTTCTGTGTAAATTTATAACCCAACACAAACAATAAAAGATATGTGAAACCAAGTATCTCTACAACTGTAAAATGCATGTTAAAGCTACATAAAAAGAAGAACTTTGTCTATTGCAAAGATAATCGTGACTATAATACCTGGAAGGCAGATAAAGTACCCGAGATAAATATGTTTTATGTGATCATTATTTTCTACTAACTACAAAGGCTGATTAATGTTCAAGAACTTACTAAATGGAAACAATATCTAATGAGAAGATTAGCTGCAGCCAATACTAATACTTTTAGTTTACTCTATTTTCTAAATCTTAACAGTGCGATATTCCAGGCTAATAAATTAACATATGCTCAAGCTATACACGTGCACTCTATTTTAAAAACAGTAGATTATATGTTATCAATTCGAACATAGAACACAAATGATTTGTTACGTTATAAATAAGCTTGAAGTATTTGGTTTCTTAATTTAAATAAAATTGAAATTTCACTGTCTCTTTACTATGCTTGAAATACTACCTATACTACAAGTTATCTAGACAGCAGTACAGGTACATCCCGTATCATGAGATAGAAAGACACCAAACTGAACATCTAACTACAAATGTTAAAGTTGTTTATTACTTTTCTCAGGTAGGATCTCAATTAATTATTAACAGCCCACGTCTCAATATTCAGTACCAAATTTATCACTGGCAAAAAGTAGGGTTTTAAAATTACCCTAACAAAACAGAAAACGTGCAGAATTTACAATTACAACTGACTATCATTGAACCTATTCATTAGCTATATGGTAAAAATAATCTGCTAGATCTCTGAACTCCTTTATATCTTATGCAATTAAAGACACCTTAGTTAAAGTGGAATCAAATTACAACTACATAATAAAATAGTGTTATTGAAAAGTTAACTCTAGTTCTGTTTCAGATAAAAAGGATTAGAGCAGATTTAATCATATCATAGAAGAAAAACTTGCTAATACAGATAAAATAAACTATTACTTAATAATTCTTAAGCAAGAGGGAATGTTATGAAAACTTAAAGTGCATTTAACTGGTAGACTACCTTTTCGTATTAAGAAATTGATCTCTGGGAAACCGAGGACTAAAGGATGCTTACAAATCAAATATTGTTGTGTTATGAGAGACAATACATATAGTTACATTCAATACATCACTAACCTAAAGCCAATTCATTCTATTCTGAAAGCAACTAAGAACAAAGAATAGACAATGGGCTAGGAATAACATGAAAAAATTAAATGTTTTAGAACGTTTAGGCATAGTTTGTAATTCTTTTAAAGCTACCCAAACTGTGTCTTATGTTAAAATTTAAAAAAATGTCATTACCTATATAACCCTTCTTCCCAGCTGAAGTACAGTGTGAAATAAATAAACTGAATTAACGCAAAGCCCCATGACACAATCTGATAACAGAAAAAGTACTGAAAATTCTGTTCAC
This sequence comes from Sinelater perroti, assembly GCA_036346155.1. Taxonomy (NCBI): domain Eukaryota; kingdom Metazoa; phylum Arthropoda; class Insecta; order Coleoptera; family Elateridae; genus Sinelater; species Sinelater perroti. The sequence goes on from JARFIY010000231.1 coordinate 6,906,252, forward strand.
AAGGATCATAGTGCTGTTAAAAAGGGTTTATATCGCATGCTAACCCAGTTCTCCTAAAATCTACAAACATTTTAAATTTGGAAAAGAGGTGCAAAATATTACTTAGTTCAATTAGTCTTTTAACTACTTCGAGTAAAATATTTGAGAAGATTCTTCTTAGAAGACTGTGATGACACAGATATTTTTACCCAACCTTTATATTTTTTAGATTTTTGATTTTGGATTTTACATATAACATTTCTTCACGCAACAGGTGCACAGAATGTTCAATGATATAGTAAATGTTCTAAAGAACAAGAACTTTTGTGCTGCTTTTTTAGACATACAGGTTTATTCTAGAAGCCAAAAATGATGCTACCAAGTTGTTATTACTTGCTCCTCAAACCTTGCTTAAAAAATCCATATATATGTCTGTTAAATATAACAATAATTTGTCTAAAAACCACACAAAATATGTCTATCCCCCTTCAGTGTAGCATTTTAGGCCCACTAACTTTATCCCATATATATAGCTGACTTGTCAGAAATTACTTATGCAAATTATATTGACAATACTGGGATTTTGTATACATACTAAAGCGCCGTTTTATTATATTTGCTAATCTCCAATATCATCTCTAAAATATTAATTATTGGTTTATATATGGCACTCAGAGCTAAATAAAGTTACATTCACCTTGAGAACTAGTATCTGCTTACAACTCGGCATCAATAATACAACTATACTTGTTAATAGAAAGCACAATATTTAGGTTTGTATTTCGAAAAGCGGCGTAGATATAATAAGCAGACCCTAACAAAATTCAAACTGAATCCAAATTATCCAAAATAACACGAATTCTTGATAGCAAGTCCAAATTGTTAAATAGTAATAAACTTCTGTTATACAAAACTGTTATAACTAATTTGGACACACGTTATCTAATTTGGGGATGTGATACAACAATCTTAATCTAAGACCCTTCGCACGCTGGTGGATACGTTTTAATATGTCAGACTATAGACGAACATTTCGGTATCCCTCTCGTTACTGACAAAACTGAATAATTCGCTCAGGGTTGCTGGTGTGGCGGCCTTTTCGCCCTTGAACCGCTTTATATCGCGGCGGCATGCGGAACTTTGATATCAGCTACGTTTGTCGTCGACAAGCATGGTTTACTCAGCCGAAATTATGGCCTGCGCCTTGTCTTGTGATAACTTTTTCATGCCCGCATTAGCGGCTAGTACGGTCGTGTCCCAATACATCAGAACATTTGAATCATACATTAGTATTCAACCTGCAAATATTCACGCATCGCAGCTGAATGGTCGTGTCTCAACATCGCAGATACCAGATCCGCAACGCAGAGGTGCCAAAGCCGAAGCCGAAGCCGATTCAGGTGAGCATTTGGCAATTCATTGGTTGATATCGGTAGCCGATAAGCGACGGCCGTTTAAGGACGATTTTGGCCTTATCGGCTGACACTTCCACTAGCTGTACTACGTTTCACACCGCACCAGAAGCGGCTTTTACAGCCTGCTCAATTTTGGTCTAAACGAGCCGGATCGGTATCGTATACACGCATCACGAAACGCATTTAAGCTTTCAGTTGCCATAGCAGTTTCTTGAACACAGCAGTGAACTAGTGCAGCAGCTGTCTACTTACACTCTGTCTATAAGATGTTTAACTCGAATATGGCCTGCGCCTTGCTTTGATTGCTTTTTTTTCTATGGATTTTATAGGAGTATCGTTGATGGATGATCTCTTGTAAATATGTTTATTATGGCAAATTTACTTGTTGTTTTGCAATAAATTATAAATAAACTATAAATAAACAAAGCCTAATTAGCACTTAACTGCTAAACTATAAAATGACATGCCTTAGGGCATGCAAAAAGAAATACTATGCCTACAACCCAAAATAGTTCTTTTTAGAAGTAGTGACAAATTATTCTAAATGATTAGGAAATGAACAGAACAACATACAAACAGCAGTCTGTAAAGCTTTAACGTTTATTAAAAAATAATGTAAGTCCAAGGAAATGTATGATGTAGGTAACATTACACTTTGACAATAAAATGCTTGTATTTTTTGGAATCATTGTTTAATTTGCGTTATAAATAATGATAGGGTTGGTTCCAATCCAATTTAACTAAAAGTTTCTTGTACTTAAATCATTAAAGCACACTTATAAAATTAATCGATTACCTCTAATAGACGAAATACAAAATGAATTAAGGTCATTTTTTATTTGGAATGATTGAAAGCTACTAAAATGATATGCTGTATTATTTCATTTCTTTTGTTAATTTTATTATATAGGAGCTGTTCTCAGTTTCTTTGTTTGCCTGTCTTTCCATTTTGGTTCTTGTAAAACTCTTTTAATTATAATAATTTTTATATAGCTTTTACAAAAGGATCGGTCTGCCGTTCCATTTTCTCTCTCTTGGAGACCACAGCATCAATTTTTTAGCAATCTATCTGTATTGTATCCCATAATACTTTACCAAATTTCGTAATTGCAATTATCTTACCTCCAAGTTTTATTTTATATGCACATTATTTTTATTAATCATATTCTATAAATCTTTTGATAACTTCTCCATATATATAACTTTCCTAATTCCGGTACCAAGAGCCTCACTTACTATGTCAAATAAAAGTTTGTTAAATTTTTTATATATTTCTTCTAGTGGCCCTTTGCTATCTATATCTAATTTCTGTTCTATCCTGTTTTGATACAACATTATTATACTAAATTGTAGTAAGCAATTTAAAGTTATCTTTTTTATAGTATTTAATTTTTTGTATGTTTAAGTAGTTTATGGCAGCATTTTAACAAATAGCTAATCTTTTTTAAATTAATGACACCAAAAATGTGGGAAGGACTAATACTTAAACAAAGCCAGAACGTAGCCTTTTATGTATAATTAAACAAATTCATTTAAGTTGGGTTACGATTTAATATTTTTGATGTATAAAAACAAATGTGTTAAATCCTTAATTAATTCGAATGCCACTTACTATTTCATTTTATATATAAAGCAGCTACAGCTAATTGGAGATTTAGCAGAAATATAGCATAAAGGAATATTTTATTTGAAGAGCAAATGCTTAAATATTGCTAAAAATAAATATTTATATTTAAACTAATTACAAAACGGACAGATTAGATTTATTAACAAAGTTAAAGATCGTGAGCTTAAATAAATTAAAACTGTTTACACAGAAAAATAAAATTATCATTAATGTGCTAACACATAAATTAATTTTTTATGTCAGAGTTCATATAAAAAACTGTAATTATAATGTCGCAATAATAGTGTGGGTATGATTCCTTTTTTAAATGTTTTATTTACCCTGCACGATTAAATTTGCGCAAATTCATATTAAATTTTTTAAATCTTTTTTTCTATAACAGAAACTTTTGCATCTGCAGGAAAAAAGTTTTTTGTCTTTACATAAAAGTAAAATGTGATACATGGAAAGCAATTTAGTAGAAAATTGTATAACGCGCTTCATTGCTTCATTAAGAAATTTATTTGATATTCTTCAATAAAAGCTATTGAAAGTGTAAATAGTACATTCATACAGACGTACAGATTATGTTATTTACTTTTAGAAATCCAACATTAATTAACTCAATTTAAAGTTGATATTAATTAGTGTTTTAATATATATTCTTTATTGATATTTATTATTCGTATCCCTTGAGTATCCAAGAACAAGTAAAATTTGCAAAACTAAAAAAGATTACCTGTCAACATTTTTCTGCGCCCGTCATGTAGTTTTTCTAAGGACAAGCAGCAACGCTGTAACTGATGTAGTCATCGTGTGAAATTCTAGAGTCTTGTAAAGATGTCGTCTAAAATTAATGTGCTTATTGTCCAAAGAAATTAAAATTAGAATAAAATTGATAGCCAATCTGTGAATATATAAGATTGCGATGTTGAGTACTTGAAAAAAACCATAAGTAATAATCCTTTCTTTGTTATTTTGCAAATAGCTCCCAGTTTTTGTTTAAACGCATTATAGGAGGATAAGTTCCAGTGCACTGTTACACTTTAGGCGTCCAAGAAGCGGAGACGGAAGGGTGCACTCTTACCGAAACTTGTCTAACGTTTTAAAAAGTCGTGTTTCTAATGACTTTATTTACGAGTAGCAAAGTAATAATCAACATTGGCATCGTCCTGTGAGACCTTAATAATGTTACAAAAAACTGTTAAACACTAGTGTTGTTTTTCTTTAAGACTACATTATTTTCTTTCTACTGTTATTACCAAATAGCTTCTATAGAAATTTAAATAAATTATAGGGCCAGAAAATTTGCATTCATAAAGACTTATTTGTGTTTTTTTATTTATTCCAATTTCGAAACTCTTAAAAATGCATAACAGATCTTTTTTCTGACTCGATATTGTTATTTATAAAATAGGAATAATTTGTTACAATTTTCATTTAAGGAATTAATAGACAGAAATAGATAATTTGCTGCTTTTTGCTTTTTACTTTTATAACCTGTGTCTTTGTAGTCGTCTTAGTTTATTTATAAGTAAACTTTAAATTTGAAAGCTTGATGTTCAATAAGAATTAAAACTGTATTTAATATAATGACTCTAATTAAAATACACGCTTCAACTGACAAAAACAAACGAGGTAAAAGAACGCACTCTATGAAGGTTTAGAGGAATTAATGGGAAAATCTCAAAGTCAAAGGTTACAATAATGATAGGCGATACGAATGCAAAAATAGGCAGAGAACAAATGCACAGAAAAACAAAAATTATTAGTACTCACTTTAAGAGAAAGGCCATACACAAAGGAACGTGGATAATTCCAGGAAGGAATTGGACTAACCAAATTCTAATGGAGAAAAAATCCCAAGAGAATTACAAACATTATCTCATATAGAGTTGCAGAAGCAGACGCAGACCATTTTTTCGTAACAACGAAAATATAAATATCTAAAAAAAAGAAAAAGAACCAAAGAAAAATAAAAAAAAATTAAAAAGCTCTAGAATGCACAAACAGCACAATAATGTAAAACAAGTACAGAAGAAAGCTACAATGACAATCAGGTACATAATGAAGAAGTAGAGTATAGATTGGCAAACATGAAAAGTCAATCAAAAAAACTATACGAAACAATATATAAAGAACTCACTCCGGTCCTGGCCGAGCGTTGTAGCAGACGCATGGTGTGGAAAGCGCAAATTAACAACAATATTGGTGAAGTGAAGTTAATCAAAAGTGCTAAAGTGTGCTAAGCGGGTAAAACAAACAATAACGAAGCATCTGGCAATAACTGAAAACAAGGTAGGGCTAGATTTAAGTAAATTTAGAGCGAATTCAGACCTAGAGCCGTTGACAGGAATACGACCGCAATCAGGAAACGAGGTCAAGCGCAAGACAAGCGCCCAATAAGTAACAGTTGACCGCGCATAAGTGTAAACAACGCGCAGACCAGTATTCAGATAAATTTGCGACTAGCGCGGGACGGTGTTAGCAAGACTAAAGAATTAACGAAGTAGACGGCAAGAAGCGGGCGACGACCTTCGCGGAGCTGATCCGGGTCGGCCCCTTATCGTGTCGTTTAAATTATAGGCGTTGAAATACAGTGCGATACCGTACGTGCGATAGAGTGTGCAAAGGTCAGAGGCCTCCTAGGTCGCTGATATCAGCGGCTGCGATGCGGTAAATATAAATATTTAATAATCTAAACAATTTTATGAATCCTTACAACTGTCCACAAACGCCTACTGAGGCGGTATTAGCGCAACAAAATCAAGCATTATTTAATGAAAACCAAACAAGAAGTCAAAATGAACAGGCATTATATAATGCTTGGTTATATGAAAAGCAAGCCAGAGAAAAACTGGAATATAGTATGTCACAAATGCAAAACCAATTAAAAGAATTGCAAAACAAGATACAAGAAAAGGCTGATGAAAAAATAACAGCAGAAAATAAACAACAAAAAACTCAAAGCGAGTATTACACGGACGAAGAAGAATTAAGTAGAGAAACGGAATGGATTAGAGTTAAAGGCAGAAAAAAGCGAATGGCAAGCTCTTGCCCGCAGGAAGTTGAACGACCTAAAGGAAGGAAAGCAGCTACTCAACCAAAACAGAAGCCACCACCACCTGTCATAATTAATAAGTTAAAAAACTATAACAGTTTAGTCGAAATTCTCAAGGAAAATGAAATAAGCTATAAGGCAGCTTTGCTTTCGGGAGGTAATGTAAAACTCAATGTGGAAAATGAAACTGGTTATAGGAATCTAACACGATTTCTTAACAATACTGAACTTGAATGGTACTCATTTGAAAATAAACAAACGAGACCGATCAAAGTCGTCGTGAGAAAACTACATCAGACATGTAAAATTGAACATATCTTCGAGGATATAAAAACTAAAGGCTTCAAAATTTTAGAAGTGAGACAGCTACTCAAATGGAAAGATAAGACGCCATTACCTCTCTTCGTGTTATCTTTTAGAAAAGACGAAGATATTAAAAAAATATATAATATTAATGAAATATTGTATATGAAAGTGGAGATTGAAGCATTTCAAAAGCCTACATTACTTCCAATGCAAAAAATGTCAAGAATATGGACACACACAAAATTACTGCGGCAGAGAAGCCAGGTGCGTCAAATGTGCAGGAAAGCACCATACAAAAAACTACCAAAAGCAGAAAGACACGAAACCCAAGTATACTCACTGTGGAGGGGAACACCCAGCTAATTATAGAGGCTGCAGCACAGCTATAGCTCTCCAAAACTTAAGAAACAAAAAACTTAATAAGAAAATTCCAGAAAGACAAGAAGTTAACACGAATAGAGAAGAAAATAGACCTACGCAACAGAGAAGAGTAGAGCCGAATGTAACTTACGCCCAAACGACAAAGAACGATACACAACGAGATGAGTCTGGCACTGACACTTCAACTCTAATGCTCCAGCAGATTAAGAGTATGATGGAAGAGCGGGAAAGAAAACAAGAAATATTTAATCAAATGATCTTAGAAAGATTAACTATATTAGAAAACGCTGTCAACGTCAAAACTAAACATTAGTTATGGCTAATGATCTTAGAATACTCCAATGGAATGCTAACGGACTCTTGCAACACCAACAAGAGTTACTAATTATACTAGAAACTCAAAATATTGATATATGTCTAATCTCAGAGTTACACTTCACGAACTAAACATATATTAAACTGAAAGGCTACCAAGTGTATCACGCCCTACATCCACAGAACACAGCTAGAGGAGGAGCAGCTATTGTAATTAAAACAGTATAACTCATTATGAGAAAGAAAAGTATGAGACAGAGGCAATACAAGCTGCTAGTATATGTATCCAAACACAAAAGTATTTGATTACTGTAGCAGCGGCATACTTCCCACCTCGACTTAATCTACAAAAAAAAGATTATATAAACTTCTTTCAAACTCTAGGTGAAAGATTTATCTTAGGAGCAGGCTTCAATGCTAAAAATACACATTGGGGGTAGAGATTGACGACAGCTGAGGGTAAAAACCTTTATCAGGCAATCTTGGAACTTAAAGGTAGTTGGCATTCAACTGGTAGACCCACGTATTGACTGACGGATACTGCAAAAATCCCAGATCTACTGGATTTCTATATTTTAAGAAAAATACCAACAAATTTTATACAGATCCAAGATTGTGATGACTTAATGTCTGACCATTCCCCTATCTTGCTGACGTTACAGGAAAAAATAGCGACTAGGAATTAAACCCGACACTAACTAATAGGTTTACCGACTGGGAAGGCTTTAAAACAGAGCTCAGCTAAAAGATTTTACTAAACGTACCAATTTCAACAAAAGAGCAACTTGAATATGAAGCAGAGAAATTTATGATGGATATTCAAAGCGCAGAAATAAATAGAAAACCGACAAGGAATAATTACCCAAAAGAAATCATAGATTTAATAAAAGAAAAGAGAAGAGCCAGAAAGACGTGGCAGAGATCGAGAACAAGAGAAAATAAGCATACGTTGAATGCTCTCACATCACAACTCAAAAGAAAATTCAAAAAATTAGGAATGAAGCATTGAATACCTACCTTAAAGAAATCACGGCAGATCAAAGTACTGAACACGGATTATGGAAAGCTACTAAGGGAATTAACAGACAAATATAGCATATTCCACAGATACGTAAAGAAGATGGGTCTTGGGCAAAGTCTGACAAACAAAAAGCAGACACATTAGCAGTTTATCTAGAAGACATTTTCCAACCAAACTCAGAACAAATTTAAATGCAAACTCAGACAGAACCAACTGCAAGAATGGTAGATATCCCATTAACCACTCCCAAAGAAGTATCTAGAAAAAAAAAATATTAACCCAAAAAGGCTCCGGGATTCGATTTAGTCAGTGGGAAGATATTTAAACAGTTGCCAAGGAAAGGCATTATGAAACTTACACACTTGATAAATGCAACATTTAGGGTACAACATGTCCCAGTTTTGTGGAAAACAGCTGAAGTTATTATGATACCCAAACCGGGAAAGCCTGTTAACGATGTAAGTTCATATAGACCAATATCATTGTTACCTATAATAGCAAAGCTGTTTGAAAAGTTATTTTTAAAAAGAATGAAGACGATAATTGACGATCAACAACTCATTCCCCCGCATCAATTTGGGTTCGGTAATGAACACTCTACAGTAGACCAAGTATATCGTATTACAGATGTGATAAAAAAAGCACTCGAGGAAAAGAAAATATGCTCAGCGATATTTTTAGACATTGCCAAATCATTCGATAAAGTCTGGCATGCGGGTTTACTAATGAAATTAAAAAGATACTTCCCTAAGCAATATGTCCAGCTCTTGGACTCCTACCTAACAGACCGAACCTTTAAAATTAAGCAGGAAAGAGTGGTTTCTGAACTCAAAATAATAAAAGCATGTGTCCCACAGGGAAGCGTTCTTGAGCCAGTACTATATCTGTTGTATACATATGACATTCCTGAAAAAGAAAATGTTAAACTAGCTACATTCGCTGATGACACCGCAGTATTAGCTACAGGAGATAATATAGATGAAACAATGGCCAAGCTCCAAGGCGCAATTGATGAAATAAATACGTGGATGAAAAATTGGCGTATAAAGGCTAATGAAGAAAAATCTGCTATTGTAAACTTCACGAATAGAAAAATAAACCACCTTTCAGTAAATCTGAACAACAACATAATTCCACATCAAGGAACAGCCAAATACCTAGGCCTAAATCTAGATGCAAAATTGAAGTGGAAAGAGCATGTCAAAAGAAAGCAACCGAAGTAAAATTGAGATATAACAGCATGTACTGGCTTATGGGAAGAAATTCCCAACTATCCACCCGAAATAAAGTACTAGTTTATAAACAGGTAATAAGACCAGTATGGATTTCTGGCATCCAACTGTGGGGCTGTACAAAAAGGAGTCATTACTCTTGTATCCAGAAATTCCAGAATCGAGTTCTACGAAATATGGTAAATGCCCCTTGATACGTGCGAGACAGGGATCTGCATCGGGAACTCCAGGTGGAGATGGTCGAGGACGTAATCAGGAAGTTTGCCAGAAGCCACGAGGAGAGGCTTCATAGACATCCAAATCAAGAAGCCCTACAACTTCTAGTCAAACAAGATCTTTTCCGCAGGCTCAAAGGAACGAAACTATTTGAGCTAGTGTAGTGTAAAGTATAGTGAAAAGCAGATTATATGTTAGTGCAAGTGTAGCCATGCCAGAGATGCGTGCAAAATGTTTCAGTAGCTAGGATGGGTCAATGCAAACATCTGGACTAACAAATACTTTAGTAACTTAGGACATAAATAAAATGTTAGTTAATCTTAAAGATTAGGTGCATTACTTGAAATAAATAAAAAAAACTAAATATAAAGGAAAACAAAGATACCATAAAGATAAAAATGGTATGACTTACTAGGCATTCCACAAAAAATTTAAAGAAGGTGAAAACAACACTTTGAAGAGTTGTTAAATGCATAGGAGAAGGAAAAAGAAGAAAACGAAATGGTGGAAGAAAGGCAACCGGATCAAGTAGACGAAGAACAAATTAGTAAACCATTAAAATGCAAAACAGAAAATAATAAAGAAAATGCAAAATAATAAAGGCTCAGAAGAGAACGGAGTGTAGCCGAAAACTTGAAATACGAAACTGAAACTACTACATCAAGTCTATGAACTTGTCAGAGAAATGTGAATCACAGAAAATATGCCACAACAGTGGTCTGAAGCAGTTCTAATTTCTATGTTTAAAAAAAGACAGATCTGAATGCAGTAATTATAGGGGAATTGCATTATTGAATGCTGTATTTAATATTTTGGCAACATGTTAAAAAGAAGGTTTAAAATATACATAAAATCAGCACTTGTTGAATTATTTCATTTTTAATTAATATTTTGAAGTAATAAAAAGAGTGAGATAGGAGAACCCTTTATCTACTCCTATGTTTAACACTTTTTAATAAAAGTTACCATTGCCTCGCATATACTGACGACATATTGTTATTGGCTAGAAATAGAAGAAAATTGTAACAAGTGTAAAAATTAATGCACGCGAAAGCACAAATACGTAAAACTTAAGAATAAACAAGAGTCATACATCAAAAGTAAATTAAGAGTACAAACTGAAAAAGAGAAGAGTACATGTACTTGGAAGTTTTAATCAACATCAAATATAATAAAGAAATGGAAATGACAAGAGATGTGCAGGACGTTTGAATCGATTAATAGGGTAAAAAATCATCTCATGAAACACGGAATTACGTTTTATAAAACCTTATTAAAACCAACATTAATATATGGCAGCGAGACTAACACAAATAATCCCGAACAGAGTCTAGAGATTTAAAAAAAAGAAAATGCTACCAAGAAAAAAGGTAAGCAGCACATACTATATAATGAAATAAGTACAACTGAAGTAATTAAAACTCAAAGATTACAGTGGTAAGGATATCTTTATTGCCAGACAACAAAATAGTAAAAGGTTTTGGGATGGAGAAATCCAGAATGAAGAAATAGAAGGGGTAGACCGAGAACAAGATGATGGAAAGCAGTAAAGGAAGATTAGAAGGAAAGGGAAAAGTAAACTGTAGAGAACAGGAAAAAAATATATACTTTTAACAGTTCCTTTATATATTATAAGCAAAGTTACAAAATCAATAATACCAATATAGAAATTATATTTATTTATAAACAAGGGTAAAGTTAAAGCATATTTACACTTAAGAATTAGGAAAATAGAAGTGCCTACATGGTACTGTTAATGTAACTTTTTTATTTCATTGGCACGTTAAAAACGCGAATCAATCATTTTCTAGTTTTAATAATAGCTTATGTGGGTCAAATTTGGGTAATGGCTAGGGCAAGGTGACGATATGTGATGACCCAAGAGATTTGCGGAACGAGCAATTCGCCGTGGTTTTTGTTCCGGACAAAGGTCGCCGGGTTTGAGCGATATTATCCTTCTTCTGTACTGCCCCGAATTTGCTTGGGGGAGACGTCGTTCCGTATCGTTGAGGTGCACGCTCCCGACGGAAGTTTTTCTGGCAGAGCGAAGATGAGTGGGCGCACAGATACCCGGAGGAGCGCCGGCGTCCGTGCTACGCGAATTCTGCAATGCAGAAGCGGGGTGCGCGTCGCGGCGCCGTAACAGATGAGCTGTCGCAGGCGGCGCTGGTCACTGTGGGAGTTATTCATAAAACAAAACACGTCATGGCTGCCCGGCCAAGTACCAGCCTTTGTCTCGGGAAGATTGAGTGTACGTGCTTAGTCAGGGGTCAGTCGGCGAATGCGAGATATCCGCGGTTAGACGCCGGACGCCGCCGCTCCGCCGCTCCCGGGCTGGACGCTAATAAATTTTTACATCCACAAGTGTGTCCTAGCCCGGCGGCGCCCTGCGGCGAATAACTTTATTTGATGGCCGGCGGCGGCGCGGGGTGCCGGGGTGGCATTTTAAATATTGCAAAAGTGCGCTCAAAGACCGGACGTAATGGGGATTGATTGTCCCAGGGGCGTGTTTAATCTTTACCAAAATGCGCGCTTCAAGCCGAAACAATTCCATCCGGGCCGCATAAATTTCTTAGCCCTGCGGAGTCCTGTAATTTTACCTTTATGGTTTTAAAGCAAACCGCACTAAATCTCTGGAGTCTGTTACACTTGTTTTATTAAAGAGTTGCGGGTTAGCTGGTACTTCGGGCAAAGCTTTGTATAATTATGGGGATTACCCTTGTTGCTGCAGCAATCCGGCCGAGCGCGGCCCGATCCGGCGGCGACCTCTGGCGCGCTAATGCGGCCCTGTCTCGATTGAATTACGCCGCTAATTCGGGAGCCCGTTAATTGCCGGCCAAATTGGCAGTATTTTTGTTCCGCTAATTCGGCAGGAACCTATTTCATTACGGGAATTAGGCTAATCGTGGCGTCATCGGGTTCGGCGCCTGTTCGCCTCCACCTTTCCTCCCGAAATCATACGGTCGCCGCGCCGGAAGGATTTGCCCTAATCCGGGATTATAAGAAAGCGGACCTGGCGGCGGCGGCGGTATCCGAGAAAAAAGTTGATTTAATTCGATTAGTTTGTTTTGCAGGAGTTTCTTCTTCGTTTACGCTTTCTGATGAGATTTTTATTTCGCTCGTAATTATCTTTTGAAGTTTAGGTGTCTTCTGGTTCATTTTTATCATAATTATGCAAATTCGCGAGCACCGTTAGAGGCACGCAAAATTCTTCCTTACACTTTAATTACCGTTAATTTTGATGGCTAACAACGCCATTCCGGGCTGATTCCGAGAACTTCTGCAATAAAGCCCCCGGGATCTAGGCGCATCCATCATTTACGGCATTTCTCTTTTCTTTTAGACTTGATTTATACCTATACTGCCAAGCACGCGATGCGTTTTAAAACACTAGATTTTTCCAGACTAAACTAAATAATATTTCTTTGTTTCCTATAATTGATGCAATTTTTATGTTTAAATAGCTTTTTATTAACAAGATGATGTAGAAAAATAAATGTACAGCAAACTGAAAAATGCAAAAATTAAAATAATAATAGTAAAGAAGGTAAAACGTCATCAAGTCTACAAAATATTATTGAGGGTGGCCCAAATTGAAGACCAAATTTAAATTTTAAATACATTTTTTAGATCAGATTTTTATTGAATGTTAAGGTACATAATCTATGATTGAATATGGAAAGTTATGCCTGAAAAATGGCTGTCTCAAATTTGGCCAATTTTGCAAAATTTTTAACTATAATTTTCCACATGTTCGAATCAGTTATAATCGAAGTTTGTCCACTCTTTATGGAGGTGGTTTATACCACGGTTTTGTTTATGGATTGATGACGTAGACCTTAGATTTTAAGTAACCCCACAAAGAGACATCGCATGTTGTTAAATTACAAGATCTTGCTAATCAGTTGATGTCGATATTACCCACATCACACCATGTACTCAAAATTAGAACAAATAGTGACTCGTTGGAGATGCATTTGCTTTTCATAAATTACACGAGCATTTTCCGAATTCTAAATGCGACAATTTTAAATGTGCGCCTCATCGCTAAAGATGACTTTTTACTAAACTGAGAATTTACTTCTCAAATGCTTTAAAAGCAAATGGTAATTTGTCTATTGTAAGAATCGTCAGAATAGCTTAAGCTCTTGCGCGTTTTGAATTTTGTAAAATTGAATTCTCCAATGGTTGTGTAGGATACCGAGTCAATGTTTTCGGGTTTAAAGCAACTGAACAAATTTTCATACTCGTAAGGTCTTGCAGTGGCTACCGATCCGATCCCATCAAATTTTTAATCAATTTTAGGACAACTGAATCATTTGGTACTCTATGTGGACCAAAGTATCTTGGAGTTTTCGTATTTTTTAGCAAATCTGCAAAACATTTTAACAATAATAACCCGTTCTTCTTTGTTATAGCGTTATGAAAGTTGTTGATAGTAATATAGAAAAAATGCAGGCCTATAAATATAAGAAAGACACAAAAGTTTTTTGTTTTCAATAAATGATCAACTTGGATATTTTCAAAATCTGCCAAAAAAATTCTTTCACTTTAACGCGTCATTTTATTTTTACTCTTCAAATAGTTCTTTTAATTAAAATTGTCTTTAAAGTCATGTTGGATAACTATTTAGCAATCTAACACAAAAATTATAAATGTGAAGCTTCTTTGTTCATTAATATAGTACGGTCAAATTTCAATGTAGTATTATAAGGTCCTACACAGTCTTTGTTACAAATAATGTAAAAATGCAAACTAAACAAAATTAGATCAGATGTTTTATAAGAAAAGTTTAAATGCAATACGTATGGAAAAAATGTTAAAAACATGGAAGAATTGAGGGACACAAATAACAAAAACTTGGCTCTGTCGCGCAGTAAATTTAAAGTGAATTACTATTGAAGAACAGCGAACACAAAAATGTTTGCAATATAATCGGAAGTAAAGGTCGATCGAGGTAACGTAGAAATATTGCAGGAACAACATATCCAAATATTTTAGTAGACTAAGGAAGATAACAATAGGTGACTCAACTGACACAGCAATAAATAGTTCTGTCAGTGGCATAGCAAAAAGAGAAGCACAGCAAAGCACTAAAACCAAAATAAATACATTACAAGGAAGTTAGTCAAAAGAATAAAAAAGAAGAAAGAAAAGTAAAAAAAAATACGTGGAAGTGTTTAAAACCAGCAACAAACTAATGCTATAAATTCAATTTTAGAAAAAATAAGAACTAAGCGGGTAAATTGAAACAGATGATTCTAGTTCTTTTTTGAAGAAATACGTAATTTAAAATAGTGTTCAGAAGGATTGATTAAAAATTAGAATAATAAAATATGAAAGCTTGAATCAAACATATACATTTTAGAAACCAAACTACAAAAAAAGAGAGAGGCAAATGCAGAAATAATATAGCGAACCAACTAATTAAAGGATAAAAACAATTCAAGAAAACTGTGGTTGTAAGTAAGAATAAGATAGACAACAATTAAGAATAAATAACAAGAAAATAAAAAAAGAGTTAATTAAAAAAAATTAAAAGTAGCAACATAGAAAATAAAGATACTAAACGCCAAAGAACACAACACTCCATAAGAAATAATAAGATATTATAAACAATACTAGAGATAAGCGAAATAAATACAAAAGTTATAGGTAAAGAATTATTACATGCGTAATATACATTGAAATTCTCAGGAATAAAAGTGACTAACATTATTATTATAGGATATAAATAATACTTAAATCGAAGAGTAATAAGAATAGATATACGTACCAACAGACACCTCTACAGATATAGGTAAAGAATTTTACTAGGTTTCTAAGAAACAACAAGGATATGCAGAGAGGAAGTAGAATTCGTGCTAACAATGGGAGACTAGAATGCAAGGGTATAAAAATAATAAAGAATAATATAGTCTGATATGAAAACAAGATATATATATATATATATATATATATATATATATATATAATATAAAATATGATGAGTGCACGCGGGTCAATCGTTCCGTAAACAAACTCAAAATTTGAGCCTTTACGAGTTGAATTTACACGTAAGTTGTTAACCATAAAGAGAATCAATAGCATACGATTATATAAATAATGTCTAAGAAGGAAAATAGACGTTAAATGAGATAATTAAGTACTAATTTGCAAATATTGAATATTAAATATACAAATAAATACATAACGTCGAAAGATAAGTGATATGACCTCCGAAAGGTCGACTTGGGTGATAACACTTCACGCTACACGACGTCTAAATAGGCAACCCAAATAACAAATCAAATATTTAAAAGGTAAAATTCAATCAAAGCGATCAATCAAAACTAAGGATGAGTGAGTTCGACAAAATTGAGAAAATGTTTCAAATACTAGAGGGGAACATAAGCCAAATGAATGCAAAATTAGATACATTAGTAACAGAAATGAAACAAATAAAGGAAGAAAATGTAAAATTGAAAGCACAAATATTAGCGCAACAAGGAAAAATAACCAATTTAGAAAGAGAAGTAAGAAAAAAGAATATTGTAATAAATTAGGATAGCAGATGAAAAAAACAATTGAAAGCGAGTTAAGTGCCAAATTACTAACAATTATTCGAAAAACAGGTATGAACTTAGACATAAAAGCCGAAACCGACCAAGTCAGAAGAATTGGGGGTTACAGTAAGGACAAGAAAAGACCAATACACGCTAAATTAATTAAAGATAGTACGAAACTAGCAATCCTTCAGAATGCGAAAAAACTTAAAGGATCCGATATATGGATCGACCAAGACTACACCAAGGAAATACAAGAAGAAATAAAGACATTAATACCACACCTGAAAGAAACGCGGAAAAAAGGATTTAAGGCAGTTAAAATTCAATACGCTAATTGTGAACGATCAAATATATAAGGTCGATGATATAAAAAGGGAAGAAAAACGGACAAGGAAAAATAGTTCAGAATCAAATACCCTAAAGAGGACAGTAACGGAAAGGTCTGGATGATCAATTGAGGAAAGTAACCCGTACCGGGAGAAAAAAACTGGTAGACAAAGATAGGATATGGGGAAGTGATGACAAAAAAGGCAATGAACAAGGAAATGCGCAAATGGTAATACATCAAGAACATAAAAATAGGAAAAGAAACAAACAATACAACAAAGAAGAACAGAAGAAAATAAAACAAAAAAGAGACTCGATAAAAATTGGCACCTGGAATGTGAAAAGTATCATAGGAAAAGAAGAAGAAATAATAGATGAGATGAAAATGCAAAATATCGACTATTTAGGCAAAAAGAAAGGGAAAGGACAAATGGAACTGAGCGAAGGATACTGCCTATATTGGTCAGGAGTAGAGCAAGAAAAATGGGAAGCAAAAGGGGTAGGGTTAATAGTAAAATCCGATAAAGTAAATAATATTAGGAAAGAAAGATATATTAATGAAAGATTGCTGCCACTAGACATTAAAATAGACAATGAGGAAATGTGGACGATAATAGTAGCATATGCGCCTAATGATAATGAGAGGAAGGAAGTGAAAGAACAGTTTTATGAATTACTACAAATGTAAATTGATAGAGGAGAAAGAAATGTAATTGTAATGGGAGATATGAATGGCAGAGTAGGCAATAACAATGAAGGCATAGAAAGACACATGGGGCACCAGGGCGAAAACACTAAAAATGACAACGGTTTAAGGCTAATAGGCTATGTGTAGGAAATGATTTTGTGATTACAAACAAGAAATTCATGCACAAGGATATACACGAATACACCAGGGAAGCCCGCTCCAGGAACGAGAAGTCAATTATTGACTACTTTATTGTAAATACAGAAAATTGGAAGAGAATGGAGGATGTGAGGGTGAAAAGAAATGCTGAAATAGGAAGCGACCATTATTTACTAAAAATGGAACTCTGAATAAACGTGAAAGATAAACAAGAAATAAAAAGGAAGATAATAGTAAAACAAAAATCAAAAGTTATAGACTAAAGGAGAGTAAAATACAAAAAAATTTCCAAGAAATTCTAGATAAGAAAATTGCCCAAAATAAAATTGAGAGTAAATATATAGAAAGGAAATGGAGACATTTTAGAAAAAATATTCTAGAAGCAGCAAGAACTAGCTGTGGAGTAAAGAAAATTGGGAATACATACAGGAAGGGAAGTAGATGGTGATCAACAGAGATACAACATAAAGTCAAAGAAAAGAAGGAAAAATGGAAAAAGTATATAATAACTGGATCGGAAGAAGACTATAACATATACAAGAAAGCAAGAACCGAAGCAAAGAAAAGTATAAAAGAAACGAAGAAAACGGCATGGGAAGAGTTCGGAACCAGGATGAAAGAAAACTATTTAGAGAATCAAAAACTATTCTATAATACATTAAAGCATTTAAAACAAAAGAAACCACTCAAACTAAGAAATATAAAAGACAAAAACGGGAAAGTGAGAAGGAGATAATGCAAAGATGAAAGGAATACTTCGAAGAATTAACAGAAGCAGGAAATAATGTAGAACAAGAGATAGAGGAAATAAGGGCAGGACACGGGGATACACAGAAGATACAAAGAATCTCAAAAGAAGAAATCATGGAAGCAGTCAGGAAACTCAAACTAGGGAAAGCACCAGGGGAAGATGAAATCACAGCTGAGATGTTGAGATATATGGGAGAGATAGCTGTAGAGGATTTCCACGAGTTAATAAATGAAATAATAGTACAAAAAGTAATACCCACAGACTGGAATATAGGAATAATACTACCCCTATACAAAAAAGGAGACATAAAAGGATGCTCAAATTATAGGGGTATTACACTAATGAGTATATCCGGCAAAGTATTAAGTAGAATTTTAGAAAAGCGGCTGAGAGAAGAAATTTGAAAACTCGCTGGAGGAGTCACAACATGGGTTCCGTAGAGGTAGAAGCACACAGGACTTAATTTTTACAATCAGACAATTAGGGGAAAAAATGATAAGGAAAAAGAAGGAAATTTATATTTGCTTTATTGACCTAAAAAAAGCCTTCGACAGGGCAAAGAGAAAGGATGTTTGGGAAAGTCTAGAAAGAAGAGGAGTAAGTAAAGACATGATAGATGTAATCAAAACACTATACAAAGACAATAGAAATAAAGTAAGGACACACAACGAGTCAGAACAATTCGAAACAAAAATAGGACTGAAACAGGGATGCGTGCTTAGTCCACTCCTATTCTCAGTACTCATGGACGATGTAGTGAAGATCTGTAAAAAGGAATGCTATAATATGGAAGTGGGAAGTTGGAGATTAAAAAGAATAACAATACAGGAATTACTATTTGCTGATGATATGGTGCTACTAGCGGAATCAGCGGAAAAACCTCAGGAAAATATCAATATCTATCATCGCGAGCTCAGAAAAATAAACATGGAAATAAATATAGAAAAAACTAAAACTATGATTATTGCGAAGACAGACCCTCAACACAATATTAATATAGAAGGACAAACACTAGAACAAGTAACAAATTTCAAATATTTAGGTACAATAACAAGGAGAAATAGATAATGAAATAATGGAAAGAGTAGGTAAGGTGGGGAAAATATTTAACACACTGAAAAACACGTTCCTCAGAAAAAGAAATTCCGGAATAAATAAAATCGGAAGTATATAAAAAAGTAGTAAGATCTTCATTAATCTATGGCAGCGAATCCTGGACGATAAATAGAAGAAACGACAGTAAAATTAGAGCAATGGAGATGAGATATTTGAGGAAAATTAAAGGAATAACAGGACAGAGTGAGAAATGAAAATATAACGGAACAGCTGAAAGTGAAACCTATATTGACACTGGTAGAAGAGAGGCAATTAGGTTGGATGGGACATCTGCTTCGAATGGATGATAATAGGATAGCGAAGAGAGTATACGAAGCAAGAACAGAGGGGAAGGAACCTGACAAGAGACAGAAAGGCTTGGAATAAATTAATTAAGAAATGTTAATTAAGTTTAATAAGTTTTATAAGTTATATTAGATATTATATTATAAGTACTGTAAACTGGGTTATAATCCGACAGCTAACGGTATAAGGATTTTTAGTTTAAATAAATAAATAATAAATAAATGAAAACAAGGTGACCAGGAAACTATTAAGAGTAACGGAAAAAAACATATAATTTTACATAGAAAATGAGCTGGGAATAGACATTCAAAATTTGCCCAATAAGATATATGAAATATAAATAGGAGGAGGTAGAAAAGAAGTAAAATAGACAAATTAGCAGATAAAAAATATGTAAAAAAAAGAAAAGATGAAAAGATGCATGGGAACAAGAAACAATTTAAATAAGAAATGTAAAATAATGAATTGCTAACAACTAAAGAGGAAATAAGGAACATGGAGGAAACAACATAAAGAAAAATTTTAGATCAATAAACTGACAAGAAAAATCAACTAGAAAACTAAGAAAGGGAAAATGTACTCAATACGAATAGCCGGCAAATTTTGACAATTGAAACAACGAAAGAAAACGTTGATAGTTTAAAGAATAATAAAATTAATGGAAATTATAAAATAGCTTTCGAATCAATATACTTAAATAGAAAACAAGTAAGAGAATGTATAAAAATAATGTCTAATAAAACATGAAAAAAAAAAAAATTAAGGAAAAAACGAGCAACTTCCGAAGCAGAGAAACGGGTACAAAATAACATGCTATAAAAATCATAATTGAAAAGAATATGTAAAGAGTTAAACAACTTTGTTAGGATTAATAGACATAAAGGCTGCATTTGATAATATACAAAGAAAATTAGTATTATTGTGTGTTTGCTTTATTAATCTCAAAAAATGACAGTTTTGAATTTCTAAGACACAAAAAGATCGTTGAATATACTACTAAGAAATTTTTAATTTTTTTTAAATATCTTGTAAACTACAATCATTTAATTTAATTTAAATTTAAATAATTAGGTGCAGAGATATGTGTAAAGCTAAAAGTGGACAAAACTTCTTAGGATAACTTCAAATATTACGAGCAGCGAATTGGCCGCTAAATAATTGAGCATTTATGTGGCATGGGTCTGACAGTAACATGAGTCTTCTGCGGTAATAATATTAATTCGGAGGGGCGACATGGAAAGTGCTAGTAAACTACTCATAATTACTAATTGCAGCCGTTATACAGGGGTATATGCAGACTATTTATGTACTTAACTATTACGACTATAAAGATTTAAATGCAGCATTTCCATTTCATGTTGATTATAAACTAACAAATTAGGTAAATCGTAAATTAAAATAATAATTAATTGATAAATTGAACTAACTGTAAAATGTGTAATTAAAGGTTCTGGTTTACTATGAATGTTATTTTTACAAAACAAATCAACCTTATTATTATTGTTTTTGCATCCATACGACAAAAGAAAACATTTATAGTTTTATGTTGTTTCAATAATTGTAATCGTTAGCTTTCCTCCAATTTTTTACAATAATAGTCTTCATGTTTCTTTGTTCATAAGTTGCTTGGTCTACATCATTGAGAAGATAATGACCTTCAAAGAAAATCACTGCTAACGATTTTCCCGAATACATATTTAGAGCAGCAACAATAACTTTCGGTGTCTCCCCCAAATCCAGCGGTTTATCAGAGAACGGCGCATCAAATAGGCCGGAATCGCCGACAAAGCCGCGAGAAGCGCCCGAAATCCCGAAACTCCGGGAAGCTGGATGGAGATATCACCTGCGAGGAAAAATCGGGTCGGGCTTTTCCCGGCGTGCTCGAGTTGCGGGCAAACAACGAGAATGAATCGCCATTTGGAAAGATTCCCGAAATTAATTTGGGACCTGCACGGGCGCACCTTTGTTTATTTGCGAGGCGGAGGCGCCGTTAATATTTTATATAAACATCCCTCGGTCCTGCTAAGGGCTCCATCGATTCCGGCCGGAATGATCGCGAAGGATATTTTGGCGCGGCAAAAATCGGCCGGGCACGGCGGCCGTTCTTGCGGCAACTCAAACAAAGCGCAAAATTTATTTTGCGGGAATAGGCTGAGTAAATATTTACGCGCGCGCCGGCGGCGGCGCACGCCGCGCCGCCGGGCCGTGCGCGCAATTTCCGGCCGCCCATAAAAACCGTAATCACGAAATAACGCGTCGATGGCGCCCCTAATCAACAAGTTTTTAGCACGTGTGTGCGCCGAGCAGCCGTGTAGGGCGCCCTGCAGGTCGCAGGTCGATGGCAACGCGAGAATAATGGGCAAACTTTAACGGCGTATCTAACGTTTCTGATGAATTGCATCGATATCGATTGCAGCAGGTCGTAAAACGGGATGTCCCGGATGGCGAACTCCGGCTTCGCCCCTCCGTTCCATTCCGGGCGCTCGCGACGTTGTTTGTCAGGTGTATGTGCACCAAATTGAATTAAAATGAGTGGAAGGCCCTACAGAAACGGGCTTCATCCATTATAAAACAAACAGAGAGCAAAAACGTCAGGATGCAAATTCGAAATGGAAATGGAAAGAGAAATATTATCTTTACATTTTCAGCAGTAACACGCGTAATAGCCGTTGCAGCTGTTTGCTCGCAATTACAGCTGCTTAATTCAATCGCCAAGAAAGCGCGAAGCAGACGTGACTGAATTCAACAACATGAAATCCACATTTTTTAAACAAGAAATAACGAAAAGAAAACAATCAAAACGATCTGAATAATATTTTTCCCTCTAATAACTTACAAGAACAATAAGGAACATAAATCTATTAAATATAAATTATTATTAGAAGCTTTGTAAACCCAATTTTTAATTTGTGACTTTTGGACGACTTTTTATTAAAAAAAATTGGTGATGAATTCCTTACATCCTCCTAAAGCATATCGATGCTCATATATAGCAACAAAAACTTGGTAGGTCTATAATATTTTAGAGATACAGGCAGCGATTTACGTTCTAGAAGAGTAGCAAAGAAAAGTATTAAATATGGGCAATACTACTTTCCAGACTTGTCGCCCTGCAACTTTAGCTATTCTCAAAAGCTCAGTCACCCTTGAAAGAGAAGGAATTCCAGACTATCAACAATATTCTAGGCCAATACTATAAAAGTAATTATTTTAACAGATAACATTTTGCAAAATTATTTAAGCAGTAGAAACGACGATGGGAATATTATGTGAAATTGTAAGTAGCTTACTTTTAATAAGATGAGATCTCTATCTCATATAATTTTTACCAGAATAAATATAATTTTTTGTTATTGTAGAAGACTATAATTCTTCTTATTTTGCCATTCCTTACAAATATTGGCGATTCATATGGCTAATTTTGTTTTAGAAGCGGCTACTCTGAATATCTCAATAGATTTGCAATCAAGTCAGGGGCGGATATCTTTTAACCAGGAGTTCCTCCGTCTCCCTACTGACTTCTTCCCCTGGATTTGTCCTTCCATAATTAAGCGGAGTATTTCGTATTTACCCTGCATAACATGTCCAAAGTATTGTATTTTTCTTTTCTTTAAAGTTAATAGAAGCTCCTTATTGGTATTCATTCGTTGGAATAATTCAGCATTTCAGCATTTGTTATTGTTTTTGTCCAGGGTATACGTAAAATTCGTCATTAGATGTACATTTTAAAGGCTTCTATTTTTTTTTCTGTGGTGTGATATAAGGTCCAGGTTAGGTAGCGAATAGGTACTTCTTTGCGATTAGGACAGACCTATTTCAGGGGGTGGCGACCCTGCCTACGTGAGCTCTTGATTATCCTCCGCCTCCTATAACAGGAGGAAATCAAGTCCCTACCCAAAGTCCTATCATACCTAACAAAATTTACCGTACCTTATCCTAAACCAACTCACCAACCCGCATGGCAAGCGTGGTGTTTTAATGTCAAAATACCTTTCATGATGATATTAAACCCTAAGGAAAGGCCCCGAGTCCCCGGCGGTCCGCTTATCCCCGACCATGGCGGCGGTCGGATAATGAGGCAGACCAGGGGTGCTAAGAATCCCCGGGTTAGGACAGGCTGCCAAAAAAAAAACTGAACTAATGATTGGAACCATAAATACCAGAACACTACTACACGATCAACACATATATGAACTGGAGCATGAACTAACTAAAATGGGATATTATTGGATTATCCGAAATAAGGCGCAGAGGAGAAGAAAGTATAATACTGAATCAGGTAACTTATTGTATTATCGAGGATCAGAAAACGAAAGCCAACGTGGGTAGGTTTTATGATCAATAAAAACTAATACACAATATAACCAGGCTAGATAGCGAAACAGATAGAGTCGCATCAGTAACAATACAAATATCAAATAAACACAAATTAAAAATAATAGAATGTTATGCCCCAACAACTGCCCACGATGATGAAGAAATGGAAAGCTTCTACGAATGCATCAATGATAATCTATCCAAAGAAAGTACTAATTATACCCTCATCATAGGCGATTTTAATTCAGAGCTAGGCAATAAACAAGAAGAAAACGAAGAATATATAGGACCATACAGTTTTGATGAAAGGAACGAGCGCGGAACAATGATGCTTGAATTTTTAACACGCCACAAGATCTATGCAATGAATTTATTTTTCAAAAAGAAAAAACAACGTAAATGGACGTGGATATCTCCGGACACCCGAACAAAGAACGAAATAGACTATATTCTCTTAAAGGATAAGCATATAGTAAAAGATGTAACAGCGCTAAATTCTTTTAACATAGGCAGTGATCATAGAATGGTTAGAGCTAAAATAAATATTAATAGCAAAATAACAAAAGAAAAGAAAAGAAAATATAATCTACCAGACACTCAACGATTATTGGAGAAAACGGACGAATATCAGCAAGATCTACAAAATGCACTGCAACAAATAGAAGAGACATGGAATAGTAAAACTTAGATGATCAAAGTACCATACTGAACGAAATAATGAAAGATACCGCTGATAAAGTTGCACCAAGGAAAAACAAAAGTAGAGAAACTAAAGCAAACAACTAAGATTAAAATAGAACAAAAGAGAAAGTTATTTAGAGAAGGTAAATATGACGAATTTAGAGAAATGGCTAAAGAAACGAGAAGATTAGTAAGAAAGGATCTCGAAAACTACTATGAAATAGAAGTAGAAAAATAATAGAAAATAACAGATTGAAAAGCTTAAGAAGTAATAGAAAACAACAAATAGTGGTATTAAAAGATGAGAGAGGACAAGAGATACGACAAGAGAAGCTATGCTAGAAATAACAGAAAAGTTTTATAAAAACTTGTACAGTTCAAAGAAACAAGAAGAACAGGGAGAGAATACAAAACAAAACATGGGTGAAGAGATTGCTCTGTAAGCAATCCCAGAACGAACTTAAAAAAACCTTTCGATTTCTCTTTCGATCTCGAAAATCATTCGACGTAGAATTTTTTCGAGTTCATTTTCGAATTCAGCGTAAAATTTCCTATAAGAATCACATTTAAAATCGTAATGTCGAAAATTTCGAAATGTCGAATATCTCGAAACTATTCGAGATAGAAACTTATTTCGATTTTGAAATCAGCGTAAAATTTCCTATAAGAATCCATTTTAAAATTTAAAAGATCCATAATTTTGTGACAGCGACAGACAGACAGACAGACAGACAGAACGACAGACCGACTGACCGACAGGCATATAGAATTCAGTAACGAACTTTTTAAGTTCGTTGAAAATAACCAACATAGGATCAGAGGAGATGCCCGAAATAACAATAGAAGAAGTATACCACTCACTCAGGCAGATGAAGAATAACAAGGCGCCAGGAGAAGATGAAATTTTGACAGAGATGATAAAAGCAGGAGGAAAACGCATAATATCAAAGCTATGTGATCTTTACAATAAATGTCTCATGGAAGGACGAGTACCCGAAAGTTTCAACAATGCGGTAATTGTAATATTATATAAGAAGGGAAACAAGGCGGATTTGGAGAATTATAGACCAATCAGTCTACTCTCACAGGTATATAAACTATTGACAAAAATTATTACAAATAGACTTAATAACAAAATAGAACAGTATTTGACAGTAGAGCAGGCTGGATTTAGAACAAACTACAGTACGAATTCTCCTAGAAAAATCAGTAGAATATAATCTGAATGTACATATGGCCTTTGTTGATTTTAAGAAGGCCTTTGACAGCGTAGAGCACTGGGCAATCAAAAGGTCGCTAAATAATGCAAGGGTAGATCATCGGTACTCAGTGCTTTTATCATATATATATGAACATGCAACGTCGACAATACAATTTCATGAACATACTAAACCTATCCCAATTAAATGCGGCATAAGACAAGGAGATACGTTATCTCCCAAATTATTTACGTTAGTTATCGAAGATATATTCAGACAACTTAACTGGGACAACAGAGGCATACTAATAAATGGAAAACGTCTAAACCATCTCATATATGCAGACGACGTAGTACTTATCACAGAAAACTCTGAGGAGCTACAGAATATGTTAACTGATTTAGAACAGCAAGCATCTAAAGTTGGTTTAAATATGAATTTACAAAAACAAAAGTAATGTGCCCAGAAAATCCAAGAATAAATGTAAGAAACATAGAAATCGAAAATGTAGAAAGCTATATATATCTTGGAAATATGATAACGTTAGGAAGGCCTAATCAAAAATAGAAATAAACCGCAGGAAAAGACTAGCATGGAGCGCGTTCGGAAAACTAAGTAAAACACTAAAAATAAAAATATACCTATGCGTTTACGTAGCAGACTACCAATACAGCAATGAGCAATGATTGAAAGTGACGCAAAGAGCAATGGAGCGTCAGATGTTAGGAATATCCCTAAAAGATCGTAGAAGGAATACATGGATTCGAAGCATCACGAAAGTTAAAGTTGTTGTGGAGGCAGTGACAGAACTGAAGTGGGGTTACGCAGGACATGTTGCTAGATACCAAGATGGAAGATGGTCTAACACTTTATTAAAATGGAGACCATACCTAGGAAGAAGAAACAGAGGACGACCCCCAATGCGCTGGACCGACGACCTTAAGAAAACGGCCGGGCTAGCATGAATCAGAGAGGCTCAAAATCGTGAACACTGGAGAAACGTGAAAGAGGCCTATGCTCAGAAATGGACCGAAGATGGCTAATGATGATGAAGATGATGATCATTGGTATCCATACAGAAGTAATGGGGAAACGTAGTATCGTATCATTTGTAAGCATAGATTGAGGCTAAGGTAACATCTCGTAAAAAACTTTTTTATGCTTCTAAATGTATTTGGAGCTTTTTATTTGTGCGACCGAATTTATTTTCTATTAGCTCCATTTTTATTAACAGGAGTTTCTAAATATCTGTAATTGGATACTTGTTCTACAATGTTACATTTTACCCGCAATGTTACGCTGGTCTTTTTGATAGATCTATTACTTAGTTTTTGATATGTTTAATGTTAAACCGTATTCTTCACTCCGCTAGTTGATCGACCATCGTTTATAATTTTATTACATTTGTTGCAGTTAATACTATATCATCTGCATAAAGAAGATATGTTACTTTGCAATAATCTGTATTGATCTCCACTCCTCCACTGTTTTCGCCCAGAAATTTTATAAATACATCCTTGAAATACAAATGAGTATGCAACCCTGGCGGACACCTTTCTTTATGAGAATAGATTCTGAAGTTTGTCGCTCTATTTTAACTTCACCTAACTGTTGCCAATACAATGCCTCAATTATGCGGATGTCTCTGTTGTCTGCTCTAGTTGACTGTAGTATTTAAATTAGTTTTTTATGATTAACGTAAAAGAAGGCTTTTCGGTAATTAATGAAACACACGTATATATGTACATTAAATCTTGACGTAAGCGTCAGGACTTAAACAAAATATTCCAGAAACCTACTTTGAAACCAATTTAGTCATTGATTTGTTACTTACATATTATAATTTAATTAATTTTAGAATTTAATTTTTTCTTGAAGGTCTATGATCTTGTCGTTAATTTGTTAAAAAATGGCTTGCATTTTACTTAAGGTAAAAGTTACAAATAATGATAAAAATATAATATATACATGGTGAAACAATTTAAATAAGAAAAGAAATTCAGGAGAATAAACAAACGTGGAAAAGAATATCTCAGAACCATATTTTCCAACGTTGTTGCTACTGTTCAAATGATCTAGTTTAATCTAGTTCGATTAGACCTGAAAATTTGATTCTACCTCATGCTGTTAAACAAATTTAGATCACATCAGAAAACTGCTCGCTAGAAACAAATAAAAACATCTAAGAACTGTAATGTTACTGATTAAGTCTAACTCATTGTGACAAACAAATTTTGCAAATGGCAAAATATTAAATGACACAAAACCACAAAAATTAGAATTATATAAACAATTGAAATATAACGAAGATAGCTAGAACAATGATACAAGGCTATGAAAAGAATAGAAAGATTAAACATAGTCTAGGTTAAGGAAAAATTTTCTAGGGATAGTGGCATTAAGGAGTTTAATGAACTAAGAATTACTTATGATTTTCGAATTGAAGGAAGTAACTAAAAGTTATTGATTATATGAGCAAAGCAAAGCTAATAGTCGAGTCAAGACTTAATGATGACAAGCTTTTAGGCTGAAAAAAATTTGGAAGGATTATTAAGTTCAAGACAATGGGTAACAAAACTGGCATAATAATATTTGTGGGATGTTTAAGAAACTAAAGGGCAGGGTTGATTTGGAAGAATACTATAAAATATGTGAAAAACGTCGAATTTGAAATTAAAGCTAAGAAAAGGTCTAGAAGTTAAGAAGGTATAATTCGACAATATGTTCTTTGCCTTTATACGAAGCAGTTGTTTGCGATACTACCGTTAATGATCTATAGTGACAATTTATATATATATACGAAAAAAGTTACAGTCTCGGAATGCATAAATAAGTATGGATGTAATAAAAGATAAAACTAAGGTGTTGGTATCAGTAAACTGAATTTTAAAAATATTCTATTCATTCAAAAAAATCTGTTTTAACTTGTCACAGTAAAACGTGGGCGATGGATAGAGGCAGGAATAAACCACAGGTCAGTAAAATAAAATAATTACTAAAAGAGACAGAATCAATGATAGCAGAATTCGCTGATATTTTAAAGTTTATTCAACGGAGAACAATTGAACGTCCGTTTTATTGGTGCTTATCTAATAATGAATCAATTTTAGAAATATTTAAAAATAACGTGGATAAGGAAAAACAAAGGCCCAGGAAAACCTGAAACAAGTAAATGGCCAAAACTCTACCGAAAAAGAATCTAAACTGGAGACAAGCAAAAACATTGGTAAATAATAGGCGCAGGTGGAGAAACGTACTACACCTTCACACCTCTAGACCGTAAGATAGAGGAGGATCGATTATGTATGTATGTATGTATACTTAGGTAAAACATAAAAGTATATTGGTTAGAATTTGTTAGCTACGTCAAATATTAGGTAATATCAGGCGAAACACTTGCGACTTGTATATGAATATTTTTCGGGAGAAACCTGCAACGAGTCACCGTCTACATTGCTATAATTAAACTCAATAGTTCTATTGGATAAACGATCGCTTAAAGACTTTCTTGCAACCTTTTCAGTTTTCTCCTTCCTTGTTTTTTACTTTTTCTTTCTCTGTTTCGTATTTTAACTGCTTTGGCAACACTCTTTTCTTTAAATAGAATATACTACTGTGGGTAGTGATCTAATTTCATTTGGCATTATTAAAGTTTTAAAGAAGCTATACTACTCCTCATCCCCTTTTGCGTCTCGAGAAGAAAGTCTTCTTCCGTGAAACTAGTCATTAATTCGACAATATGTAACTGTGTCTTTGCCTTTATATGAGAGCAGTTGTTTGCGATACTACCGTTATTCTACGCTTGGGGGGCATTATTTATATTATTGTCGAGTGCAGTGGCATAGCTAGGTTTTGGACGTGTTAGACTAAAAGATGTTAATAGAAAGTTTACGTTTACTGGTGTTGGTATTGTCGCGAATATTTTTGTAGTCAGTGGAAGTATTTACATCCTTTACGATATAATTTGTTAAACGAGAACCACCGCATAGACCGCACTTAGCTGGAGTGTTTTGCTTTTTTTACAGGATATATTCCTGTGAGAACCTCCAAATTTTATGTAGACAAATAGTGGGTTACAATAGTTTTTGAATAGCCGTATAACTGATACCTCGTGCACTGTATGTTTCTTCTGAGTGTTTTGATTTAGTAAGTGGTGTATTTTTTAGATGTTTTTGTTGTTATTCGCCGATTTAAGGTCAACAAAGAATATATTTAATAACGCTTTAATTTGCCTTTGCTTGGCATTGATACTATTTCTTACACTATAACCTAGACATGTGATTGTTGAGTTGGAAATTGTTGTGTTTGTTACTGTAGCTGTTGCGGCTGATGTTAAAGAGGTTGCGTTTGCATCTGAGTTCAGAATTGTTTCTGATTTGATGGAAAGTAGGTAGTGTTTATTTGAGTCGTTTGTTACTTGTGATAGGTATTCTTGTGGCATTGTTGAGTTTATTATTGCCTGGTATTGATGTAGTGATGTAGTTTGTTGAGTATCATTTATAAATCAAGGGCCGGTCCCCGTTTGATTTTCGCCGAGCGCAAAAGCGCATCCTTGTGCTTTGAGAAGTCAAGCGGTAACGGACATTCTAAGCAAAATCCTGTAGTTTTAAAAACATAGGACCTTTATAAATAAAAATGAATATTAAATTATTTCACGTATCAATATTACAGAACAATTTCAATAACAAATTAAATTTTCCTTTAATGCAATCTTATAAAATAGGTATAAAATTATAATATTCTTGTCATTGCTAATGTATCAAGAACATACATTTCGAACATCGGTGTTTAAAAGCAATACTAATCATTGGTATAATATGGCGAAACTTTTATTAATCCAATTTATAGATAGTAGACGAAAACAACTCTACTATAGTGCATTCTAGGTACAACAACGTAACAAAAACAAATTTGTTTTTACAAAGGATTCTTGTTTCAGATATTTTAGTTCTGAAGCAATAGCTTATCTTGGTAAAATGCAAATCATGAAACTAATCTAAAGTCCTATTTCCCATGGTACATGTTTTAAAGGTTATTTTAGGTATGTTGCATTATGAAATTATAAATATTCATCCCAGGAATTTTACGTGTCAGAATTTAAGGACTACTGATAAAATAACTAGTTTAGTAAATGCAGCTGTTTTTATAAATAACGATTTCGTGACAACTTGCAGTTTAAATTTCAATATCCGTCTCTATGACTTCAAATTAGTGTACATCAAGTGAGTGTAAGGTTTTGAGTAAGTAATCATTGTAAAGCCAAACTGTTTTATAAAAAGAAATAAATTTAAATATTTTAATAAGTTTAAAACGCAAAAAATAAAAAAAGGTCTTCAATAGATCATTCGAAATCAAAAACTAAAAAATTGAGAAAATAAAAAGAAAATATTTTAAGAGCAGTTAAGTAGGAACTATAGATCTGAACTTATTAAATAATCCAAGTATAGCTAATGACAAATTTGTAAATGTAAAAAGGAACGTTAGGAACAGACTGATTCCATATAAATAATAATTTTCAAAAGCTAAGAACATCTTTCAAGTCATGAATCTCTAAGATTGATTTGTTATATTTGTCTTCCAATTCTGTCTATGCTAAGTTAACCTGTATGTTTGGTTATTTATATAATATTACCTAATGCGTATAATATAATCTTAACCTCACCGATTTTTTCTTTTATCATACTTTTCATAATTGTTTTTAGTATGACTTTATGTTTTAGTATATGCCCCGTAAGTTCGTATCATTTTTATTATATTCTTCCAGAGGGTTCTTTTCCCTTGTATTCTCGTACTTCTTTGTTATTGATGATCTATCTATTTGTCGAAAAGCTACTAATCTGTCCAGATCTGTGTATAGTACTATACACTCTCATAGTACCTCACACCATACAGGTAGCTTTAAAAATTATTTCCTGTTTTTACTGATATTCTATTAGAAATTTGTAAATTTTTTTTCTGCTTAGCAGTGCTTTTCAGTTTGATTTATTTACCATATCTCGGTTACTTCTTCCATTTTGTGTTGTTTAATAAGTATTGAAAATTTTAACGGTTTGTGGTGGTTGTCCTTCTACCATCACGTTAGTCTTTGATATATTTGTTTTCATGTTATTTTCCTTCCTTATATTTTTATATTATGAGCATCTTACATATATCATTGCTTCCTCTTTCTTGTATCAGGCATTTATTATTTTCATTGATGATCTGACATTATTAAAGGACTCTTTTATATCTATAAATGTGCCATATAAGTTTCTTTTCCTTTATTGTCGCATTTGCTTGTGGGTAGTTTCTGAAAATCATCACTTGGCCCGATTGAAAATCTTATGTGATATTATAATAAAATATAAAAACATAATAAAAAGGCTAAAAAAGGAGTGCATGAAGAGTAATTCACCATATCTTTATATATAATTTAGAAATATTTAGAAAATAAACTGAAATTTATATTTTAAGAACAAAATTTTACTTTTTTATACAGAATTTTAAGAGGCTGAAAATAAAAACAAAAGTTGGAATAAAGTGGTAGTTAAGTTAATTTAAACAAAAAGCAGTAGAAATGAGCAGTACGATTATTTTAAATACAAACAGTTATAAAAGGTATTAAGAATAAAATATATAAATGCTAATGGATCCAACAATATTGGGAAGAATTGCTATAAGGTTTGAAGGGCAATTTGAAAAATAATAAATTAATTACACATTTTCTTAAAACGGCTAGAATAAAACATTTAAAATTAAATCATAAACACAGAAACTGATGCTTTATGACGAAAAAGAACGGAACTATTCAAAAATAAATGCGATATTTAAAAAGCACGCATTAAAGAAAGCTTAAAATATATCGGTATGTATATTTGGCATTCCGTGTGTAATGCATTACTTATGTAGTTTACACCAAATAAATGTTTTGGGATATTACTACAAATTATTGTTGATGCTTAAAACGGGTTTGCGTTGTAATATCAATACGTTGCTTAAAATTCCTACATATACCGATGGTTTATAGCAAAAAGTGTACAAATATGAATTACTATTAGTAATACATCCTACGCATAAGCTGCTACTAAAGTACTTACACGATACAAGCTAATTCTAGTTATTCAACAACCATCAAATTGAATAAGTGGAACCGCGCAGTACATAACAAATAAGGTAATTCAACAACGGCTCGCTGCAATACTTATTGCTGCCTGCGGCTACGGATCATACAACTGCTGCTTCTACATGTTCCATACAGGTACAATTACAATCATGCTATATACAAGGTATTTATACTTTTGATAAAACAATACAATTAATCTACAGAATAAATAAGAAAAAATATTCTAGAGGGTAACTTGTCGCTAACAAAATATGTTTGTAATCCTCATTATCAAAAAAAAAAGAAAAATATTTGTACCAGAAATTATACTAATGTATCTGCGTGTTTTTTAATTTTTATTATTATTTGTTGCTCAGCAACATTCAATAAGTACCTTGACATTATATATAAATAACATGTTGAAAAATAACTCATTGATTATTTCCTTAATAAATACGATTAAGATTTGATAAATAACTTAACTTATTCTAACTAAACTAAACTAATTCTAGCTTAATTACTACACTGTCACTGATCACATTACTCAAAACGTGTTGGAAGTTCGGAGAATTTAAATTGTTTTAACCGTGGTTGTTCATCGTCCGATTCCATTAGGTGGTCCACGAGTGAATTGGGGTGTGCTCTAAGCCTATCCTTATAGCGGTTGTTATATATTTCTGAATTTTAATATTAATTGTTGGGTAGCAGATAGGTACTCCTATGCGATCCCGGCATGGAACAGACCTATTACAGGGACGCGACCCTGCCTTATGCGAGCAATGATTTGCCCCTACCTCCACTTCTGGGGGAAAATCATTTCCTACCCTTTACACCTACCCATCTCCCCTACCTACCCCATCCCTTACCAAACTCGCCAACACGCAATGGCAAGCGTGGCGTTTTTAATGCCAAATACCCCTCATTCTCTTTAACTATGGTAATGTCAGTATCCAAAACAAAATTACCCCAGGTGGGTAGAGCTCAAAGCTCAGAATCCCACACTGATCTTTCAGTTTGTCCCAAGGATTCTGGGGGGGACAAGACACTGATACATAAGAAGAAATGTTCACTCCTGGTAGCCACCTATAACTGCAGATCCCTACTAGATGATTCACAACTATACGATCTGGAAAACGAAGCAAGTAAAATTAATTGGGACGTATTGGGACTTGCAGAAGTAAGGAGAAAAGGAGAAAGCTATATCACTCTACCATCAGGAAATGCACTAATGTATAGCGGCCATGAAAGCGACAGTCAAAGAGGAGTAGGTTTCCTTGTTAAGAAATCAATAATACCAAATATTATTAGCTTCAAAGGAATATCTGAACGAGTAGCGTATATGATCATAGAAACATCAAAGAACTACCGCATAAAAATAATACAAGTTTATGCACCTACTTCGGCACATACTGACGAGGATGTTGAAATATTACACGAGGACATTATAAATGCGAGGAAAGAGGGAATGTCTAATCTTGATATAGTCATGGGCGACTTCAATGCGATTATAGGACATATAAAGAGGAGGAAGAATACATCGGAAAATATGGATTGGGCGAAAGAAACCCAAGAGGAAATATGCTAGCAGTTTTCTTGGCAGATCAAAAATTGTACGCCATGAACACCTTTTTCAGTAAAAAAGCCCAGCGCAAGTGGACGTGGATAAGCCCAAATGGGCAGACCAAGAATGAAATTGACTTATACTCTCATCCAAAAGTTAAGCATAAACGATGTCACAGTCTTAAATTCATTTAACACGGGAAGCGACCATCGGCTCGTAAGGGCAAAGGTTACTGTTCAAAAGTTTAACAGATATAAATATAGATATAAAAGAACGATAAATGCCCAGACACTCAAACAAAACAGGAAACCTATCAAAAGTACATACGACAATCATTGCTATTAAAGGAATATAATGACAACAATCTAAACCAAATATCTCGTGATCTGACACTAGCATTAACAGAAGCGTCGGAAAAATCACAAAGACGACATGCCAAAAATAAATAAAATTACTCAACAAACAAAACAAAAAATGAAGAAAGAAGAGAGTTATATAAAGAAGGAAAATATGCAACTGATGAATATCGAGAAGTGAGAAAAGAAGCGAGGCATATGATAAGAAAAGATTTAGACAAAATTCTATGAAGAACAAGTAGAGCAAGTAATAGAGGACAACAAAAGCATGAAGTGCCTGAAAAGAAGATATGGGAAACGAGAAATCATTGTAGTGAAAGACTCCGTCGGAACAGAAATAAGAAACACAGACGAGATCCTACAAACTACGGAGAAATACTATAAAACACTATATGGGTCGCACATTAAACAAGCTGAGGGGCCAAAAGAGAATTCTAAAATAGTAAATGTAGGATCTGATGATATGCCGGAGATCAGTGAAGACGAAATTTTGCATGCCCTGCAGACGATGAAAAACAATAAAGCGCCGGGAGATGATAATATAGTAATAGAAATGATCAAAGAAGCCAAAGA
Source organism: Sinelater perroti (assembly GCA_036346155.1). Taxonomy (NCBI): domain Eukaryota; kingdom Metazoa; phylum Arthropoda; class Insecta; order Coleoptera; family Elateridae; genus Sinelater; species Sinelater perroti. Next base: position 6,941,426 of record JARFIY010000231.1, read on the forward strand.
AATAGTAATCCCCAAGCTAAAAATCCTATTTAACATGTGCCTACAACAAGGAGAATACCAGATAACTGGGATAACGCCGTGATAGTAATTTTGTTTAAAAAGGGGACGCATTACTATTACAAAATTACCGCCCTATCAGCCTACTTTCTCAAATGTATAAATTGTTAACAAAGATCTTGATTAACATTAGATGATTATCAGACAGTAGAGCAAGCAGCTTTCAGAAAGGGATATGGTACCTGTGACCATTTACTTACTGTTAAAATTCTAATCGAGAAATCCATCGAATATAACCTGCCTTTGTTCATGGCTTTTATTGATTATGAGAAGGCGTTTGACTGCGTTGAACACTGGGCAATAATGAAGGAACTTAATTGTGCTAGAATAGATTCCCGATATACAGCACTGATAAGTAATATATACAAACACGCTACAGCAACAATTAAATTACATGCATATAGTAATAAATTCTCAATTGATAGAGGTATTAGACAAGGAGACACAATGTCTCCAAAATTATTTAATTTGGCACTTGAAGGAATATTTAAAAATCTGGACTGGTCAAATAGGGGTATTAATGTAAATGGGGAAAAATGAATCATTTAAGATTTGCCGACGACGTAGTTCTATTTGCAGACAACAAAGACGACCTACAAATTATGATAAACGAATTAGAAAAACGTCTAAGAAAATAGGTCTAAAAGTAAATTTGAATAAGACGAAGACAATGTGTCTTGAGAACCCACAAATAAACATAAATGGAACTATCCTAGAAAATGTCAACGAGTATATATATCTAGGACAAACTGTAACATTAAGGAAGGAAAACAGAGAACACGAGATAGATAGAAGAAGACGTCTGGCGTGGGCAGCTTTTGGAAAGCTAGCTTATATTTTAAAAAACAACAAAATACCCCAACGCTTGCGAACTAAGGTATATGACCAATGTATACTTCCCATAATGACATACGGCGCTCAAACATGGACATTAACGAAACAAGTAAAAACAAAACTGGAAGTCACTCAGCGAGCAATGGAGAGAGCAATGATTGGAATTACAATACGAGACAAAAAAAGAAATAAATGGGTAAGAGATAGAACTGGGGTCGCGGATGTAGTGAAAAGAGTGACGAAATTGAAATGGGAATATGCAGGGCATACAGCTCGGATCAAAGACAGTAGGTGGAACGTTAAAATCCTCCAATGGAGACCATGGACAGGCAAGAGACAGCGTGGCAGGCCAATAATGAGATGGCAAGACGACATTAAGAGAGTAGCAGGACTGCCATGGAATCGCGCTACATGGAAGAATTTGAGGGAGACCTATACCCAATACTGGGCGCAATGAGGGTTAAAGAAAAAAAAAAGAAAAAAATATTAATTGATGGAATGTCAGGGTCTCTTCGTATGACATCGTTTGGAACATACAATGGCGCATCTACCAATGATCTAAGAACCTTGGACTAGAAACGTCTCAGAATATCGATGTTCGAGTTGCTGGCAGTACCCCACAGACGTATGCCATATGCCCAAATTGGTTGATTATGGCCTTGTGCAGTAGTATTTTATTCCATAACGACTACTGGGATTTTCCACCTAGAAGCCAGCAGATTTTTGAATTGTGATCCTTTCCATATGTATTACATCCAATTTAGGCGTGTGTCCAAGTGGATTCCCAAATATTAAACACTCTCTGCTTGGGGTATCTGCTAATTATTGAACTGAACCGGTAAACAAGTGTCCCGCCCAGTGGTGAAGATAACATGCGTTGATCTTGTTTCGTTGACTTGTATGCGCATTTTTTGTACCAACTTTCCACTTTAGCAAGTGGTTTTGGAGATGGTCAGATGCTGTAGTAGAGTCAGGTGTGATGACAGTAGAACTGGTTTCATCTGAAAAACTAGAAACTCTTGTTTGCGAGGTGGGAAAATCTGACCTAAACAGCAGGTACAGTATCGGGCTCAAACAGTCCCTTGAGAGACTCCTGCGTTGATGGCGTGTAAAGGTGTTTTAGATTCACCATGTCTGACAAGAAAGTTTTTACTTGAGAGGTAAGACTTGAGTATTTGGTAATAGTCTGGTGGAAAGATGTGTTTAAGTTTATAAAGTAAACCCTCGTGCCAGACTGCATCATAGGCTTGTTTAACGTCAATAAAGACTCTTTGATGATTGTGTATGCTATTCTATGCACTTAGTGTATTGTGCAATGTTGACTTAGAAAGCCAAACTGGTGTGTAGGTATTAGAATGTTGTCTACGAGTGTTGGCATAATTTTCTCAAGTAGTAGCTTTTCAAAGATTTTTGACAAGATCGGTAGCAGGCTAATTGGTCTAGAAGACGGTATGTCTTCAACAGGTTTTTTTAGGAAATGTGAATAATTGTGGATACCTTCCATTGCTCGAGAAACTATCCTAGTCGTAATATTGCATTGTACAAGTCTGTTATGTACTTGTAATCTTTTTCTCGAGTGTTTGATGTAACTTATGTTGTTAGCGTCGACTAACATTACTAGGGAGTCATTTTTCAAACTATAATTCGGAAGAAACTACCTTTGAGGTACCAGGACTCAAGACCACTTGAGTTATTTAGTAATAATTTTTAGTGAAAGAATTAGACCACGAAAAATAAACTTGACCTAAACGATTGTTTTGTTTGTAAGTGAAAAATTACTAAATAGATTAGCGAAGTACTTTTACACAGGCTTCTATTTAACAAAGCTCTATTTAGTATTTTGTATGATATAAAATATTAGGCCCATAATATGACAAGAATTTCCTTATACCTTTTAAGGTTAAACTATTGCTAACAAATATCCTTGCATTTAGATGAAGAACAGCTACGCATTTTTTGTTTGTTTCTAGTGCAATTACTTAATTATTATTTTTGGTATATTATGAAATATTTTTAAATAATAGTGAAAATTACTTTTAAGATTTATAGAAAAAAGCCTTAAAAATAAAACTAAAACTAAGCTTTTTTACAAATAATTCTTCAAATGTTATTCATTAAAAGTAACGAGTGGATTTTGTTTTTAGTAAATAGGGAAGGGAGGATTCAAACTCATAGCTACTTTAAAATACAGTTATGCCAATACGCTCACATATAACAAAGTACGCAATGATTCAAGCAGTTTTACGAGTCTTGTACTGTAGAAAACAAAACGTTTCCTGAGAGAGCAAAAACATCAGTAGACTTAATTTGTCAATTCTCTCACACGTTGAAGTTAACAAGTGTAACTTCCTCTATTAAATGCGTAGAATATTATAAGAAAAAAGTAACACAGTATACAATTACTGCATAAAATTAATTGTAAAATTTCTAGAGCCACTAAACGATAAGCCAGAATTTTTTGGTTGTTCTTTCTTATAATGTGATGTTCCATGTAAATAATCTTGTAAATTGTTACCAATACAGAATTTTGGGCTCTAAATTACTTTATACAATACAGAGGCGTATTCGATATTCTCAAAACTTTGCAGTGGGAATTATTTCAATGAGGAATGTAATTTTCGTGTCATATTTTAGCTCTGACTTAGCTATTACTAGCAAGGTCATACAAGGACATTTAATTTATTTATTCTCCAAGATTAATAACCTGAAACAAGATGTATTAAAATTTCAAAGTTCTTGACATTATCATTACGGAACGTTATTTATATATTATGGCTAAAATTGAACACAATTATAATGTGTACCATACTACCAAATGTGATCTCGTGTCTCACTATAGAAATCGCTTGAATTGCTATACATAATAAGGACTACTTCTCTCATTAAAAATTAATAAAAAAAGTAGCCCCAGAAATAAAAGAAAATAGTTTAAAAGGGGCAATATTCTTTTTCAAGGAATAAGGGTACAGGAGCATTAAATGTATGCTAATATATTTAATACAAAACTCTAAAAAGATAATGTAAACACACAAATAAAAAGTTGGCAAAAATTACTGATTAATACCAAATATAATATGTTTATGCATTAATATATTTGATAATCATTAAAACTAGTTTTAAAAATAAAGACAAGTTGTCAGGTCTGCTCAAAGTATCATTCTGGCTCCTTCAACTTCATCAAAAGGCTCAAATCGGAAACAACGCATCGCTTGAGTTGAAAACTAGGTTTAAAAACCTCGGCGCCATCCAGATTTTTAAACTTCTCCTTAGTCGAGTGATCGACGGCAGATCTTGACCTTTTATAGGCCTGTACTGCGATAACGTAGTATGGGTCTTGTCGGAGCTTCTTGTGAATAAAGTCAAATTACCCACAGTTTTATAAAACAAAATTCAAGAATCAATGCCATGCCATAACTGTTGATGAAAGCTCTTCTTTCAACGCTGTTGAAAAATCTTTGTTGTTCAACTTATGTGGCCGAACGAAACTTGCCTTGAAGATCAAAATCTTGAACCATTTTAAGCAAATGTTGCGTCAATCCCTTGTGCTTAAACCTTCCTTCCAATAATATCGCAATCAAACCCAAAGTTTGTTAATTTAGTAATCAGTGTCAGCCGTGCCAAAAATATATTGATCATGATTCATAACAAAACTAGCATTAAAAAATAAATAAAGAAAAATGTAATTTTTAATCTTGAACCCTAAATGATAGATCTACATATGCAACCAGAACAAAATAAATTTTTTTTTATTATTATTTGTTGCTTATTTACAATCTACTCTCACACGAGTAATAAGTAAATTGTTTATAATTTATAATTTTATAACATGTCATTGGGGTATCCGACCAGCGCCTTACTCCCCGTAGGCTAAACACTAAGTTATTTTGGGTAGTTCCACTGGAAGGTCTTGTGTCCAATTTCGTTTTAATCGTCTGGTGATGGTTGGCTGGTTAGAGAGCTGTTCTATTAGCTGGTTTTTATGTCCTGCCAGGTGGTTCGTGTATGTTCGAGCAAGCTTCTGTATCTCTGCGGCTACGTATGGAATTCCTAGGTCTGTGTGAAGGATTTCGTTAGAGATGTACCATGAGGCGTTGGTTATTTTGCGAAGGATTTTTGATTGGCTTCGTTGCAGGATTTTTGTGTGGGAGGCTTTAGCGCATCCCCACAACTGTATACCAGATGTCCAGATGGGTTTTATGATGCTTTTATATAATAGTAGTTTCTTTGACAGTGAGAGTTGGGAGCGTCTGTCAAGGAGCCAGTGCATTTGTTTAATTTTAAGGTCTATTTGTTTTCGTTTGGCTTTGATGTGAGTGCTCCAGGTGAGCTTGTGGTCTAGGTGTAGTTCAAGATATTTGATGTCCGTCTTCTGAGGTATAGGAGTATTGTTGATGTTGTTTAGTGGGCTTGCAATACGTCTATTTGTGAAAGTGATTTGCGCGGATTTGTCGCTATTGACTGTAATTCTCCATTTGTCGAACCAGTTTTGCAAGATGTCTAAGTGTGTTTGTAGATGGGCTGCTGCAGTTATTGGGTTTTCGTCTATTGAGAGGATAGCTGTATCATCGGCGAACATTGCAAGTACAGTATCGTCAGTTGAAGGCGTGTCGGAAGTATATAGGAGATACAGCAGCGGTCCCAGTACGCTACCTTGCGGTACTCCAGATGTAATTTCGTGGTATTCGAAAGTTGTGTTATTTACTTTAACTTGGAAAGTCCTCTGGGTTAGATATGATTTTAGTATGAGGTACAGCTGATTTGGAAAATAGAGTTTTATTTTATATAATAGACCCGTGTGCCATACTTTGTCGAAAGCTGTTTATGTCTAGGCATACAGTTATGCAGACGCGCTTGGTTTCTAGAGTCTCCAAATGCTGTTAACTATTCGGTGCCCTTGGTGGATAGTAGAATGATACTGCGAAGCCAAACTGGTAGTTTGGGAGAATTTCATGTAGGTCGACAGTTTCATGGATTCTCGTGAGGAGCAGTTTTCGAATATTTTGACATGAGTGGTAAAAGGCTGATGGGTCTGTAGGAGGAGGGTTGCGTAGGAGGTTTGCCAGGTTTAATAAGGGTAATGATTATAGCATGTTTCCACTGAGTGGGAAGTGGCAGAGTCGTAGAATGCTGTTGTAGATGGTTGTAAGTAACACTAGGGCTTTTCTGGGGAGGTTTTGCAATACATCTCCTACGATTAGGTCGTAACCAGGTGCTTTACGTGGGTTTGTTAATTTAATTTGCTGTCTTACTTCGGCTGGTGAGAATGGTCTCAGAGGTAAGGACATTTGGCAGGGCGCGTCAAGGAATGCGGAAATGTCGGTGTCATCGTTGTTTCCTACCGGTTGTGGCGATGAGAATACAGTAGCAAAATGGTCTGCGAATGAATCAGCTTTTTCCTTGTCTTATCTGGCCCATGTATCATCGGACTTTTTTATTGGAGGTATCGGTGCTATTGGTCTTTTAAATTTTTTTGTTGCCTTCCATATCGTATGATCAATAGGTGAAAGATTCGTGATGTAATGCTGAAAGGTGTCGTTCCGGGCTTTTAGTAGTTCAGTGTGGAGTTGATGAGTAAGTCTATTATATATGGTCTTGTCTGGCCTTTGTTTAGTTCGTTGCCATTTTTTTCGTGCTTTGCGTTTTTTTTGTGACGAGGTGCCTTATATGATGAGGGGTATTAATATCTGCTGAGCAGGTGTTTGTTTTACTGGGTGTTGCTTGCCATGCCGCATATTGTATCATTGTAGTTAAATATTGGGTTGCTTCGTCTAGGTCGTAGGCGTCCTTAATTAGGATAGTTAGATTAATCTCGTGATCCAGTGTGTTTTTGAAGAGGTCCCAATTGGTGTTCTTGTTGCAGAGTTTTGGGGATGGTTCTCTGGTAATAATGGATGTGCTTAAGCTAATTAGAATGGGAGTATGATCTGAGGACAGGTCATAGTTATATTCCACTTTGGTGTATGTGTTTGCTATGCCGCGGGAAATAGCGAAGTCTAATAAGTCGGGGATTTTATTTGCATCTGTAGGCCAATAGGTGGGTTCTCCGGTTGATATGTAGTTGCAGTTATGATTTTGTATTGCTCTGAGTAGGTTACGCCCTTTTGGATTGGTTAGTCTTGAGCCCCAGGCCACATTATTGGCGTTCCAATCTCCTCCAATGAGGAATCTCGCGCCAAGGGAGTTTAGCAGATCTGCGTATTCTTCAGTTGAGATAGCATGTCATGGTGGCATGTAGGGTAGGACTTGAATCTTTATACTAGAGCTTTGAATTTTGTCGGTTTGAAAGGAGTTCCATTCGTGGTGGGAGATTAAGTTTTTGATAATTACCGCTGATCCGCCATGTGCTGTGCCATCAGGGTGGTAGGAAAGGTATACGGAATAGTGCGGTATTTTAATCACTGTTCTGGCTGTTGCGTGGGTTTTGGAGACTAGTAACACATCTATTTCCTGTAATTGGAGAAAACAGTTTATCTCAGGTATATGGTTTGATAAGCCACTGGCATTCCAGAGAGCTATACGGAGGTGGTTGGCCATTTTTAAGCTAATTTGTTTATAACAGTGGAAAGCACGTTTAAAACCATGCTGTTTTGGCTGATAAACTGCAAAAACATTGCTTTAAATTCCGTTAGGAAGCTAGAGAACAATTGGTTGATGTTATTCTGCTGTTCATTGAAGATATGAATAGGGGTCTTCTGTCGGATGGTTGCAGGGAGAGAGGTCTGTGGTAAGGATGATGCATAGCTTCTGGATTTTGTTTGGTGTTTTGTTTAGGAAGTGGTGGGAATTCGGATATTTGGTCGTAACTGGTACGTTCTGGATTTGTTTGTGATTCCTCTGAGTGTTGGGTTTTTAGCTCTTTTGATGTCTTGATATACTGAACATCCCTTGTAATTGGCTGGGTGTTGTCCATTATATAAGGCACAAGTGGCTGGAGTATTGGTTTTTTTTGCAGGACTGGGTTTCGTGGTTACCGCTATATTTGACGCAGACAAATGGTTTATTACAGTAAGTTTTCGTATGGCCATACTCTTGACAGCGGGTGCACTGAGGTATGGTTTGTGTCTTCCTGGGGGGTTCAACCGTGATATTCATATTACTTAGATGTTGAACGTTGAAGATGGACTTATTATTTTCTTTAGGTTCTAGGTCTACCATGAACAGTGACAATGGTTGTTTGGTTACTCTGTGACGTATGTTAATAATATTTCGTACTGTGTGACCAAGATTCCCAAGTTCTTTTGTTATTTCTGAAACTGGTATGGAGTGGTGAAGATTTCGAATGGCTATCCTGTATGCGCGTTGTTCTTTTAATTGGTAGGTGTGATGAAATATATTTTCATCTTTAAGGTGTTTGGTGAGTTTTCTGTATGAGTCTATTGTGTTGGTGTTTATTTTAATTTTATTGTTTGGTAAAGTTGTTGTGTGGTATCGCTCTTTTTCCAGGATTTTAGTAATATTTTTAATCATTTCATTATATTTGTTTACTCCATGGATATAAATACACGGAGGCTTCGTCATTCTAGGACTTTCGTTATTATTAGGTGTTTGCTCTTGACAAGCGTTTTCGGGTTGAGTTTGTGGGAGGATCTTGTATCTGTTTGATATGCTCGTAGGAATGGGTTGTTGACGATTAAAGATTGTATTAGAGTTGGTTATTTCCCATTTTTTGATTTTTTGCCATTCATGTTTCGTATTTGTCTAGGTACCTTGCGTGTTGTTGGGGCTGTTAGTATCTGAATCCGAGTCTTCGATTCAATCTGCATTTACACGCGTGATCTTGTAATGATATAAATAAACGACAAATAAACTCAAAAAAAACATATAAACATTATAAGGAGTAAAATGAAAATGCATTTAAAGGAAATAAAAATATTTCTCAATAGAAAAAACAAATATAAAAAATGTGTTTAAAAAAACAAATAAAATCAAAGATTAAGCAAATAAAAATACTAAGAATGAAATCGTAAAAGAATTATCTATGAGGTTAAATAACAAAACACACAAAACTGAAATTTATAAAAAGAAGAATTTGTTTCCAGAAACTACGTAGAAATATCAAACTTAAACCGTTAAAAATAATAAAAACATAATTAAGAGAATAGTGCGACTAATAAAAGTTGAAGAAGGGAGTAGTTGCTATAAATAAAATATATTTAATTTCTAATAGTTTTTAAAAACTATAATTGAATAGAAAAGTATTATGCAATACTTCTTGCCATTGGACCTAAGTTAGTGTTTTCTATCTTCAAAATTACTTATCGGAATCAGCTAGAACGTTAGATCTGTTTGCAAATGCCACAACCCTTTTTCGTTAGAAAAGCTCCGTGGGCCGGGCGGAAATTCACAAGGTGTAGCTTTCTCGCGTTCGGCCGGATCCATTTTTCTTCGTTTGGGCGCAGGCAAAGTGGAAACAGCATATTTGATTTAATAGCAGATATCCGACACATTATGGCAGGCAGACGTGTCTGACGAGCGCAAGTGCGAAAATATCGCAGTAACGACGTTTCCATTACGCTAAATTAGGTTGAAGCGATTCCATCGTTTCTGAGATGCCGTCAGCGTAATGATATTCGCCGAAGAGCGTTCTCCCGCCGAAATTCGGAATTATGAACGATATCTCATCCGGGAAACTTAATTTTCCCGCACTGTGCATGCTTCCGACCGCGCAATGCGGTGCCTTTATCGGGGCACCACAATTAGGAAGCAGAAACTTACTTTTGAATTTCACGATTTATGCCTTCCCTCGCGCAAATAATTCCAATCTAATGCAGTTATTGTGATACCATACTCAGGATAAGATTCCAAGGCGAGGTGCAAGATGTGTTTTGAATCCGTTAGTTCTCCTAAATAGACATGTTGTTTGTAAATATCAGCGAAAAACTTTATTTGCGGTAAACAAATCATAGTGAAACTGCTCTATTGTTTAAAATATTTTGTTATTAATTTGTGTCATTCTTTCTTTATACAAAATATAAAAAAAATCTTGAAGATAATATTTTTTCATTAAAATATCTATACAAAGATTGTTTTTCGTTTAGCTACAGCGAACATTGAACCACAGTAAAGACAGCTATTGCAAAATTACTTCTTGCAAAACATTTGATATTACAATTATGTAGACCACCGTTTCATAAGGTAACTCATAAATTCGTGTATAAGTTTATAGAGGATTTTTGGAATGTAAATATTATGTAACACGATATCTCTATCTTTTATTTTACATTTTTTTTTTGAGCACATACTTTTATCTCTTTCCACCAATTTTAATAGTTTTTAACTAGCAAATTTATGATTAATAGTTATTACTTTAGATTTTAAACAATTTTGCATGGCATATAGATTCAATTTGCGTCTTTCATTTTCATTAAGTTGATATTTTGCAAAACTTCGTATATTAAGGAAGTACGTTGTAAAAGTGAAGTCTTGTCATTTATTGCAGTAATATTTTCCACAAAATTAAAAAACTCTTATCTTGCAAATTGTTTTTATTTAATTTATGTTTTTACAGAATTTCCAAACGATTTAAGCTGAACCATAAAATAAATTAATAAAAATTCTTGATAAATATTTACTAAACGTGTAATATTAGAGACAAATTTGCATTATAATTTTTCAATATTCGATACCAGCAGTTTCAATAATGATCAGCTAGTACTCATTCTCGAAAAGGTTGAAAACCATGTTAATCCTTGAGCGACTTTTATTTTTAATTGCTTGTCGTTCCCAAAAAATTGTTTTTATACCTGATTTATGGGTACAGTTTCTAAACTACACCTTAAGTTTTTAACTTAGAGACCTTAGAGACTCTGCTGTGAGAGACTTATTAATTTTGCAACTGAGCAACGGAAAAAGGTACATCTTGCTCCGATATCTAGAAGTTCCCTTTAGAAATCGCTATTTATAACGCTCCGTAGAAGATTCACACACGATATCTCAACAAATACGTCAACATTTTGAAATGTACCTCATAGAGGTCACAACACAATATTGAACACATTCACATAACTTATTTGACAGTTCTACATAATTTCATAATGATCTCTTTGCAACATATACAAAAGTGATTTATGATTTATTGAAAATTTACCTATATAGTTTTCTACAAAATTTTACAAAATTTCCAAATATAATTGTTTTTAACTTATTGTTTTACTTGTATAAAGATTAATAAGATAATACGCTTCTTACTGCAAATAATTAACTAATTTGTTTAAAATAATAACTACCACTTTATACATAATTAAGCTTACAATTTTTGATTCAGGAAATATCCTTTAAAGACAGGGTCCAAGCCAGAGACATTATAAATTAATTTGTTGTTAGCTTTGTTTTTGTTATTTATTTTTCTTTTAAGAGTTCTCTAGTGGAGCTTAGTTTTTTTATTATTTTTCCTACTAGAATGTAAGATTGTCTGAATTGCATTTATTATTTGTTTCTAATAGTTTATCAAATTATTTGCGAGTTATGCTAGTTACAGCTTTGCAGATTGTTTGTTAACTCCTCACTAAGAACAGAATCTTATAGTCGAGAACATAATAAAGGATCTCCCCAAAAGAGCAATGGTATTTGTTACACAGTATTCACTAGCGTGTTTGCTATTTTTCGCTTTTTAACTCAGTAGAAATACGCACAAATAATCATGACTGCTAAATCTGAAAAACATCCGTAACCATTTAATAAGCTTTCAGTCTTTTTATCTATATTATTTACACAATTGCCGCTAAATGTACAAAAAACTAATGTAACAAAATGAATTTATTTCTTTGCGTCAGTTTAACTTTTGCGATGATTATTCACTCTTAAAGCAGTGCCATAAAATAGTTAATATTTCAAGTAAAAGGCGTGCTTTAATATATCCCAGACACTTTGTATATTTTTAGAAGTTTTGGCATAGCAGATTTTATATAAAATAAAAGAAAAAAAGTCCCAATTTAACTTTTCCAATAGGACGACGTAGTATAAACACGTACATTAGCTGAATTTTGTATTCCTGTGAAGTGTTTGCAATGACCTCCAGGCTGATCATTTATAGAGGTGTCGTATTCTTCAAAATCGTCTTCATTTATTGGAAGTTGGTCTATTAGTATCCACCAAACCACTGGATCCCGCCGAAGTCAACGCGCCAAAATCTTGGCGCCGCTTATCAATTATCAAAATAGCCTGCGTCTATAAAGCCTGTGATGACCTCTCAGGTTGACCGCCTATGGGACCGTCGAATTCTTCTAAAGTCTTCATCTATTGAAGACTGTTCTAATGCTGTAAATCCATTCACCATACCACTGGATCCCGCAAATATTTTGATGTCGTTTATCGACGATTGTGCCAACTTAATTCCCCGCACGGCGTTTTCTCGCTTGACTTTCTGAATCGATAGTGCTGATACATCTCCGCATTTCCGATCTGACCCAATTTAATGCGATCTGAGTTACGTTGATTTTGCTTTCACTTTATTTTCATGTACTGCGACATTTTCAACTTCAATGCACCACAGTTTTCCCAACTTTATCACTAGATAGTTTCGAATAGCCTGAATTGATCCGCTGTACTTGATTTTGGCCAAAACAGTCATTTATTTTTCTCAAACCACGCTACTAACAATGATACGCGCCCTCTAAAACCATTAGGCGTGCACTGATTTGTCGTTTTGTTATCCGACTAATTCTTTGTGTGGTGCGCGGACGGGGAAAGTTTCGGCTAGCTCACTTATTGCTTTCAACATTTTCTATCGAACGCTGTCTTATCCGTTGTTCTTCGTACAGTAGTTTTAGAGTATTAGTCGTTTCAAACTCGGCCGTTTTGGTTGTTCATAATTTTGAAACAACACTCACAAGCAGTATTCGTACCGAACTTAAGACGTTTTCACGTCAAAAGGCAAAGATCAGACAACTTCGTTGATTAAATCCTGGAGACCCATTAGTGGCTGGTGTCCAACTCATGACATATAGCAACTTTGTTATGTTATTTACTTATTAAGTTATCACAACGGCGGAGCCGCAGCCGTAGCCTTGCTTAAGGTCAGGCAAATTTATATATTTATTAATTTAATTTCGAAAACTCGTGTATATTTTTAAACGTTTTCATAATATTTAAAAGTGCGCATTATTAAGAATCCTATTACGATAAACACTCGGGATCGGGAACATGTTCCCTTCCACGAGTAACGCATGACCTGGGACCCCACAATTTAACACTCAAGCCAATAATGGATTCGGACAAAATGATAATTACTATAATCAGCCTATTGTGCAGGCATCAAACATACCAGGACAATCGTTTGTAAATGCACAAATGCCACTAATGTACCCCAACCGATCCCCAGCGAATCAAGCACCTTTACTAGGATTCAATCAACAGCCAAGTCAAATAGCACCTTCATTCACACCAACTTATAATCAATTTCCACCTGTACTATCAGCACAGCAGGTTAGTGCAAATTATGATAATTCTGTTAGCAGCAATATAAACTATAAAACCACAGAAGATAACTTAGCATGTGATGATGAAACAATGAACTAAAATGAAACACAAAATCAAACCAAACACGCCTGGCAAATAGTAACCAAAAGAAAAAGAGCAAAACGACAAAATTCTTCTGAAATTGATGCCCAACTAGAAACTGCTAAACAGTTCTCACTTCTCTCTGAAAGCAATAACAACACGTCTAATACTTCAATTCCCCCAAAAATAGAACCGAAACCTCCACCCATCTTTATATACGGAGTCTCAAATTACAAAGACATGATCGATAACTTAGCACAAGTAGTTGAAGAAGAAACTTACACTACCAAAACGTTAGCAAACAATACTGTTAAAATAAAACCCAACACTCCTGAAACCTATAGAAAACTCATCCGTCACGTTCGTGAAGAAGAAATTGTACACCATTCATATCAGTTAAAACAAGATAGAGTATACCGTGTAGTCATAAGAGGTATCCACCCTTCTATTCCCCTACCAGAAATTACCCAAGAACTCGAGAAAAAAGAACACAAAGTTCGTAATATTACAAATGTCAGGCATCGGATTACTAAAGAGCCCTTACCTCTATTCTTTGTAGCTCTCGAGCCACAAAACAATAATAAAGACATCTTTAAATTAGAATTTCTGTATCATTCTAAAATTCGAGTAGAAGCGCCAAGAAATAAAGGTGGGATCGTACAATGCACAAGATGCTAAGGCTATGGACACACGAAAACCTATTATAGGAAACCGTTTAAGTGCATTAAATGCGGAAGACCACTTAACACCTCTAGTTGCAGCAAATCTAAAAATACATCAGCAACATGTGCTCTATGTCAGGAAAATCATCCAGCGAACTACAAAGGCTGTAAAGTTTATCAAGATTTAATAAACAGAAACCATCACCTAAGACCAACCAGGCCCAGTCCTTTGTCACAAAATATTACAACTAATACTCCACTACATCCAACAACCCCAACCCCTACTTATGCCCAAATGACCGCAGTACAACCTAACATCCCATCTAACAACACCGAAACAGACATAACTAGCAAATTTACTATATTCCTTAATGATTTTAAGAATATGTTTAATCAATTACTCAACCAGAACAGTATGATTCTAACCATGCTGACAACAGTTATCAATAAATTAACTCAATAATGGCCCCTGCACTTAGAATTGCAGAATGGAACGCAAATGGCTTATCAAACCATATTCAGGAACTTACGCTATTTCTTAACATAAATAAAATTGATATCCTCCTAATCGCTAAAAGTCATTCAACACAAAGGACAACTCTTAAAATACCATACTATTCCATTTACTATGCTAACCATCCTGATGATGCGGCTCACGCAGGGTCTGCAATCATAATCAGATCTTCAATAAAACATCACGTACTTCAACCATACATAACACACAAAATTCAAAGTGCCATAATAAAAGTAGATACTTTCCCCCGACCTATTACAATTGCTACAATATATTGTCCACCACGTTATTCTATAACATGCGATGTATACCTCGAGTTCTTCCAACGACTCGGCTCACACTTTTTAGTTGCCGGAGACTGGAATGCTAAAAATACAGCCTGGTGATCTAGGCTGATTACTCCTAAAGGCAGAACATTATTGAGAGTCTTAGAACTAAATAATTTCAACTGTTTGTCGGCTGGAGAGCCAACTTATTGGCCGACCGATCGAAATAAAATCCCTGACCTGTTAGACTTTGCCATAACAAAGGGAATCTCAGACCTACATAGTGATATTGAATCCAATTTAGATCTGCACTCTGACCACAGTCCTGTAATAATAACTCTAAGCACCAGTATTATATGGAAAAAACCACAACAGAGACTGTCTTCCAAAAAGACTGATTGGAACCTATTCCGTCAACATATCAACGATAATATATCACTAAATATCCGCTTAAAATATAAGGAGGACATAGATGAAGCTGTGCAGTACCTAACTACGTTAATACAAAGCGCTTCCTGGACCTCTACTCCAGAACCCCATGGTCTCACCCGCAACAATCAGAACATTCCGCTTCATATTAGAGAATTGGTCATCGCAAAGCGTAGAGCTCGGCGCAGGTGGCAGACTGCCAGGAATCTACTTGACAAAACTTATTTAAATTGAATAATGCACAATCTCCACAATGCTATCCAAGAAGCAAAAAACGAATCCTTCGAATACTACATCGTCAATCTATCTACTGATGATCAGTCCCTGTGGAACGCGGCAAAGAAATTTAAAAGACCCATAGTATCTATTCCACCTTTACGAAAAGCTGATGGGAGCTGGGCGCGGACGAATATTGAAAAAATCCAACAGATTCGCAGAATACCTTGCTAGCGTATTTTCCGCTCCTGATATCCTCAACGATGATGAAGATGATGTCGAAATACAAACATTCTTAAACGCCCCTTGTCAGATGTCTCTTCCACCCAAGCCTATTTCACCTGCAGAAGTCAAAAAAGAAATAATCCTCATAAAGCTCCTGGATATGATCTCATTACAGGTGAAGTACTGAAAACTGCCCTAGAAAAACTATTGTATTATTCACAACCATATATAACAGCATACTACGCCTGTGCTATTATCCGATACTATGGAAGTATGCAATAATAATCATGATACTGAAGCCAGGAAAACCTCCAACTGATGCCACTTCCTATAGGCCAATAAGCCTCCTTCCTGTAATGTCCAAAATTTTCGAAAAACTTATCCTCACCAGAATTGCAAACCTTAACACATATAGATGCCTTAATCCCTAACCACCAATTCGGCTTCAGACCCAATCACTCCACTATCCAACAGTGCCATAGAATCGTTAATAAAATCAAAGAAAGCTTAGGAGCAAAACGAATGTGTACATCAGCATTTTTAGACGTAAAACAGGCGTTTGGCAGGGTCTGGCATGCAGGCTTACTTTTCAAACTTAAACAACAATTACCAAATCAATTGTTCCTCATTTTTAAGTCATACATGTCCAACCGTTACTTCCAAGTTAAATTCGAAGACTCATTATCTGACTACTAGACTATCAACTCTGGTGTACCCCAAAGAAGTGTTCTGGGACCTTTCTTGTACTTACTGTTTACCGCTGATATACCAGCCAGCGAGGATACACTACTAGCAACGTTCTCTGATGATACAGCCATCCTTTCTACAGATCTCGATCTGATACGAGCTTCTGCAAAATTGCAAGCTTATCTTTATCAACTCCAAATTTGGCTTGCGCAATGGAAAATTAATCTAAACGTTGCTAAGTCGTGTCAAGTCACGTTCACAACACGAAGAGCAGAATGTCCTCCTCTTACCTTCAATAAGACTCCCATTCCTGTCAAAGAGAAGTTAAATACCTCGGCCTTCACCTTGAGCTAAACTAACTTGAGACACATTAAGGCAAAAGACGTCAATTAGATTTAAAAGTGAGGAACATGTCTTGGTTACTAAATCGTAGATCTCAGCTCTCACTACAGAACAAACGCCTCATATACAAAACCATTCTTAGGCCTATTTGGACATATGGTGTCGAATTATGGGGCTGCAGCAAACCGTCTAATACAAAAATTTTACAAACCTTTCAATCTAAAACCCTCAGAATGTTACTAAATGCACCTTGGTATGTCTCCAACACCATACACGATGACCTCAAAATACCGTTTATACACGACGTCATCAGTACTTACTCTGTTAAACATAAAAATAGAAGCATAACCCACAGCAACGAATTAATTAGTGAACTGTTCAGACAACCATTGGAAAATAGAAGACTTAACAGAACATGGCCAGAAGACCTAGCTAGGTGAATCCAGAGAGCCGTCAATGGATGGCCCCTGACTCAATTGAACTTCTTTCAACCCATTTACTTATTACTTTATTAAGTAGATTGTAAATTTGCATTAATCCAATAAAAAAAAATTTACTTATTACTCTGTAGATTGAAGGAATTATAAATTTCAATCAATTATTTACCCAGAAAATAACTTATAATCGCTATTTTTAGTTTCTCTTATGTTTTGATAATTCCTTAATAATAAAATTTAAAAATTTTAACAATTTTGAGCATATAAATTAGTGAACATATTAGTTTATTTATACATTTTGATACTAAAGCAACTCTAGGTAAAAATATAAACACAAAAAGTTATACCAACCATATTTTATATGTATAGTAAAAGTCGTTTGAATATTTTGGAAAATATTACGAATAGGCTAACTGGCCTGCCTGTATGAACCGGTTTCTTGTAGAGATTTTCCAGGTCTTAGTATCATAATGATTTTGTAAATAATAATAAAATATACTACTAATTTAAAAATGTATGCTAATTTAAATTCAGGTTACTAGTATGTCTCATTAACATTTATTTATAAGTAAAATATTGTAGAGTGATATCAACAGAAATAGGAGGATAAAGTAAACTTTAAAACTTAAGTAAAATACTAATATTCCGGACTGTTTGTAATTTAACTTATTTAAATTAAGCGTTATTTTCTTGTGTATGTACAGATAAACATATATATATATCAAGTATAAGACATACTAGTGCCATCAGTCAAATTAGACTAATAAAGGCTTCAGTATTTTATTGATCCTTCATTTAAAGATAAAACGGCTTTCGTCTAAATTTTTTGGAAGAAGTATTATGATCTTAAAGTATTTAATTATGTAATGCAATCAATACGTGTAAAATACAATTAAATATAGCTGCAAGAAAAAAATTAGGTTTGTAAAAAAAGTATAGCAAAAAACGGCATAAGTAACATTTTTAAATTAATAAACAGACAAAAAAATTTACCGTAAGAATAATTTAATTAATATTATATCGATTAAAGAACAACTGTATTTTAAATATGCAAGTTAAAGCCCAAGAATTAATTATAAATTATTTTTATTTATTAAATATCTATTTATCATCTGTAATTAATAAATACAAGAAGCAAAATGTATGTGAAAGCGTAATCTAAATGACATAGTGATGCTATGAGAGTGACATTAAATCTTTTAAGTCTACAGATTAGTTTATTGTTGCCAGAAAGATTTTGGGTGGGAAAACGGTCTGTATAAGTATTTTTCACTGTATGTATTAATTTCCACCCTCATTATATTCACCTTAGGTCGTTTAAGATGTCCACGTTTCTTTTAAAATAAAGGGTGTTGCATATTGTGCTAAGCACTTTGTTCTGGAACCGTTCTAATTTCTGGGTGGTTGAGTCTGCTGTTGTTCCCCATAATTAAAGATCATACGTTCATACTGGTTACTTATTGCGATGTGATAACTTTTATCTAAAACCAAGCAGCCAGTAGTTTGTGCTGTTTACGTTTTCTACACACTTGGTTTCTTTCACTCAGTCTCTTAACTAGGTGCATTTCTAGGTATTTTATCTCCTCGATTTGACCCAATGTTACGTTATTTAAAAAGATGGGAGAGGGTATATTCACTTGCATTTGGTATTTCTTTAACTTTTGGTCAATTTTTTAACTTTTTTTATACTTGGGGGAAAATCTGCTGTAAATACGAGGCGCATTCATAAAGTAAGGGCCGTTTGCATGTATATAAATAGTGGCGCTTCGAAGCACAGTTTTACCACTGCAGCGCCATCTACACTGACTCATTGCGAAGCTACAGCGTCATTTGTTTTGATTCTGAAATTGTATTGTTGTCAGTGAATGCAAAGAACAATGGCAGCGAAAATCGTTGATCCCGCCAAGTGTGAAGTGCGTTCTGTGATTCGTTTCTTATGTGCAAAAGGATCGTCGGCTGCTGAAATTCATCGGGAGTTATGCCTGGTTTACGGACCACAGTTATGAGTGAAGGAAAGGTTAGACAATGGTGCCGTTATTTTACAAATGGCCGAACAAATGTCCATGACGAAGAGCGGAGTGGCAGGCCCAGTATCCAGACTGATGAAATCGTTTCCGGGACCAAGCACTGCGATCTGATCGTCGATTGACGATTAGTGGCCTGGCTGACAAATTTCTCAACTTGGACGCACTACTGTTTACAATATTGTCACAGAAAACCTCGCATACAGCAAATTGTGTGAAAGGTGGGTACCAAAATGCTCACCGACCACCACAAAGAGCAAAGAATGTCTAGTGGACGAAAGTTTTGGCCCGTTATCAACAAAATGGAGATGATTTGTTTTCTCACATTGTTACTGGGGACGAGACGTGGTATCCTACGCCAACCCAGAAACAAAACTGCAATCGATGCAGTGGCGACACTCATCCTCACCAAAACCGAAAAGTTTAAACAAACTCAGTACACAAGTCGAAAATTGATGGCTACAGTTTTTGGGACAAAGACGGTGTTCTTTGGTTGATTTCATGGAACGTGGGACAACAATTACAGCTGACGTTACTGCGAAACGCTCAAACACTTGAGACGTGCGATCAAAACAAACGCCGCGGGAAACTGTCATCTGGCATAATCCTCCTCCACGATAACGCGCGTCCTCACACTGCTGCCAAAACCATTGAGAAAATTCAAGATTTTCGTTGGGAACTTTTGACCACCCACCGTACAGTCCCGACCTTGCACCTAGCGACTACTTTCTTTCTTGCATTTTAAACGGTGGCTGGGTGGACAACGTTTTGAAACCGAAGACGGACTCAAAACGCCGTTGTCAACTGGTTCAACTCTCAGGCGGCAAGCTTCTATGCAGAGGGTTAAAGAAGTTGCAGCGGTACGAAAATGCTTAGAAGTGAACGGCGATTATGTAGAAGTAAAGTAAGATTGTACCTAACTAAATATGACAATAAAATTTGTTTCTTATGAGTACATTTTTTTCTGTGACCAAACGGCCCTTACTTTATGAATGCGCCTCGTAGTAAATACAACTCGACTTAATATGCACTCTTATTAGAAATATGTTTCTTAGTCATATGTTGCTTGCAAATATCTAGCTTCTGAAAATTATTTCAGGATAGTAAAGTAACGGTGTGATGTTTATGCTATTAATTTGTACAAGAGCTATACTTGTCCAAGGTTTGGCTGTCATCTACAAATGCTGCTGACTAGTACTGTTTATTTTCAATGGTTTAATCGATGGTATCCACCATCCTATGCACATGTTCGATCGTGGAATTTTCTGAACTGGAACTGGTAATCCGATATTACATGCAGGTTTTGCATAATATTATCTAATCTTTTGTCTAGTAGTTTCTGATAGTTTTTCTAGTATAGGTAATATGCTGATGGATCTATCAGAGGAGACAGCGTTTTGAGATTTACTAGATTTTTGGGATAAGGATAATTTGTGCAACTTTCCATTGAGAGAGAAAGTAGTAGCCTCAATTATATATAATTGTTAGTATGACTGACTAATCGTTAAAAAACCAAACATATTAAAATGTCAGTTTCAATTTTTTAATGCAACAGCAATATAAAAGTTAAATAACCGAACCTATAATGTCTTAACTACTTATCGTACAGTCCGTTTTCTTGTTTTTTGAAGATACTGTGTTATAATTTTATAAACTTAGTAACGTGCGGCATGTCATGTCAACAAGTTTTGACTCTAACAGGTTCACTTCAACAAATAAAAACACGACATAACTGCATGTGCACGTCCTTAGCCGTTTCTACATAATTTTCCGTAAATGTTTAATCAGTGAACTCTGATATTTCGCTTTTCAAACGTTTTTAACAGAGTTCGCTGCTGCCCGAGCCCACTAACTTTGCACCACAAACTTCTTCACAGATCATCAAGTCTTTCGCTATGAATTAAACACGAGACTTAAGTTTCCGGAATTCCTAACCTAACCGAGTTCTCGCACGGTCTGCGCCGCCCCACCTGCCTGCTCCTGTATCTAGCTCAGAGTTAATGGTGGAAAAACTCCCTGTCAATAGCATGCCACGGAGAGTTTCAACTATTCCCGGAACGACCCCGGGGGCGCCTGTTTGCTAATTAAGGCCGCGATGCGGAATCGCCTTAGCATCGCAGCAGCGCAGAACCGCGCAGGGGCGCGAGCTTGCGACGGGATTACGCGCGCAAAGCGTAATCGCAGCGAATATGTTTTCGTTTGCAAACGAACAACGCGGCGGCGCTAACGACAGCGCTTTCAGGAAGGAAAGTGGAAAATGAGTTGGAATTATTTATTTCGAGGGCCCGCCCGCACGCCAATGGTAACAAGCGGCGAGAAGATCTCCGAAAGAGGGTTTGTGCAGTTCCTGCGGTTAATTCTGAGATCGATTTCATTCCGCAACCAGATTAGCCCGGCATGAAGCCGCATCGGGCGCAGCTCGAGATGGAACTCATTTTTGCATTATCATGAATAGAACGGATCCGCGCGAGATGAATGCATTACAGGTTCAGACTTTCGGCAGTCGTTTTGGCTCCTTTCGAAAGCGCCGCCGCTCCACCTGTCGCGGTCCTCGACACACCGTCAGCTTTATTTGCTTTAACGCCGGCGCGAACTCTAAACAACAATGTCATGAAAGTAGAACGAGGCGTTGCTTTGTTTCGAACAATAGATGTGCGGCGTTTCTGCATAATTGCGGTGTGCATCATCAGATACGCCGATTTCTTTTATTCCCCACATTTTCAGCTACTTCAAAGCAGGGGCACTAAGCTTTCCTGAAACAAGCATATTCAAAGACAAAATTAAAAAAATAGCTATTACTTTAACATAATCCTAATATGAGGCGATCTAAATTGAATTTTCTGTAAACATTAATAATTTTTTTTTGCGAAAAACACGATCAAACCTTCCAGCATCTTTAATATTACATTCAAGAAAATAAAAATTTGGAATTACACGTTTTTTGGGGCGTAGACTTCAAATCTGAGGCCATTTTTAAATTTAGGGTCAGGGGGTTCTCCAACCGCTTTTTGAAATTGGCCGAAGGAAAAACCGAGTTGGTGCTCTATTTCTAGTTTTTTTCTGGACCGTATTAAAGTGAAATATACAATATACTAAGAATATTTTTATTCACTATGTATAAAAAAATATGCTTTCTCAAAAGAAATGATTTTATATTGCTTATTTCTTCCGTTTTCTCTTCGAATGCATCTTTGTTTTTTTCTTCAGCCTCTTTTATAGCCTCGTCAAAAAGTTGGAGTAATTGAATAACATCTTCTTACTTTTGTAAATAGCTTATGACCGTGTCTAATGTTACTAGAAGCCGCAAGAACATATATTTGTTCGTCTTTTCTCTTAAAGATCGTTTTGAATCGTGCGATCTGTACGACTGCAGGTGCTTATTTTATGCTTTATAAGCCTTTTACGACATCTGGCCGATTGGAAGTAACGCACTCTGAATATCAGCTCTACGAATTAATACCATATGCACCAAAGTCGGCATGTAATACCATGGATAAGCACGAATAAAGTAGCGGTTTCTTTCACTTATCTTTCAAGAGCGGTCACGTTTATTGGAAACTGACTGGTTAAAGTTTCTAATATAGTTCTAAATCTATAGATCAAATTCCGATCTATGCCTGTAGTTTGGGGGGATTCGTCTTCTTTGTCAAAAATTGACGAGCTGTGTTGCCATCATTTCTTTTGGAACATCAACTAAAAGGCCAAATCTTTGTTTAATTTCTTTTTAGATTTTTTCTTTTCTTTTTTTAAAACTTATTTTGTCTTTCTCTTCACGCGCTTGCCATGCTTTGAAGTCTAGGCGGTAAGATAAATGAATCAAACATTTAAAGAAACTTACCCACGCATGTAGCATGCTTAAACCGAGCCGAAACGCTTGGATCAGGATTCTTTTATCCGAGCCTGTATAAAATCATTCATTTCTTTGGAAGTCGCCGTTCAAATATAACATCTAAGCCCAGAGGCTCTGGTGACCGCATTACAAATTTTACCTTAAACCATTGGGTGACAAAATTTATGGCTTATGGTAAATGATTGTTCTTCGGTTAAATTAATAGTTGTTGGTGACAATAATTTATCTCCTCTTTTACTCGCATAATTTCTTTAGTTTCTTTAACAAAATCAAATTTTTATGCCAAATGATTGCAGTTTTTCCTTTGTCGGCATAGGGTAGTTTAGCGAAATGGCGGATGTTAAAAATATATTAGATTCGCTGAGATTGCGACCATAAAATTTTTGTTTATATAGTGACTGCCGGCTACTTCCGTCACACCCCCATTTTCAAATTAGGAACAGCCGGTTCTGATTCAATGTTTGTACAACAGACCTTTGAATGTCAAAAAGGCGCACGCATGTATAATCAGCAAGAGACTGAAGTGTTAGCTGTTACCATAGTCAGATAGCGTTAACTTTTAGCTTCACATATCCTTTAGCAGGATGGGTATAAATTTTCACCCAATCTGGTTAATAAATATTAATATTTGGTCATGTCCGCGTCAATGCAATATGCTTTATCATCACTGTAAGGCTGGATAGCTGATGAATCTGACTTCCACGCGTTTCATATTTTGAATGCCCTCGTCTGACTTTCTCCATTTCTGATGCTAATCTCAATGAATCTAACCGACCTTTTCTACTTAATTTTATCTTAGCAGCGAAGGTCAGTTCTTAGGTCGTAGTACACTTCCTCAGTTATTTAGTTTTTCTACGCTTTGTTATTACGCTATCTTCCGCGAAAATCACAGGTTTACCACCATGGCCCGATATTGAAGGCTTTGCTGACGTACGTCTTTAAAAACTACCGCAGAAGTGTCGGAGTAATCGAACATGGAAAAAACGAGCCATATCTCATTATTATTTAAAAATCGTTCCTAAACTTTCTTTGCTTTTCCATGTCGCTGAAAAATTCCTGAAGCTTTGCTTATGTTGTGCTTTAGCCTGTTCTCTTTCGGTATCGATAATTCCTTGGTGTTTAAACGGTTCAAAATGTGCTGAATTAAAACAATTCTATCAGACTGAGTTCCAGGGCTATTTAGTAATATCTCTGCTATATTGTGAAGATTTTCTTTAAACTGAGGCATTTCTGAAACAGAAAACATAGAACAGGTAATTTCGATGTAGTAAAATTCAAAAAAGTTAAATAACCACTTTTATAAAAAAACATTATGGGAAACTTCCCTAGAAGAATAGTAATCATATCATATTTCTTAGGTAAATTTCATACGATATCAATCAAATTTAGATTGTTCTAATATTTTGTATTTTATTTAGGAAAGCCATCCTAAGTTTCAATTTGGATCATGCTACATTAAGAAATTTTTAAATATTATAATTTAATACATAAAGTTTTCAAAAAAGCAAGAAATACTGCAATATAATTTATTATTAAGCTTACTATAAATTAGTTGAGTGAACTGTCTCGTAAATCTTTAATTTACATTATTATCTTTATTTAAGCGATGTGCTGCTTAAACTAGCAAGATTATGGCTAAATAGTAAATTAAATTAAATGAATTAGCCAACCTTATTTTGGTTCAACTAAGATCAAAGGAAAATCCTAAAATTTATATCCGAAGTTTTAAGTCTAAGCCTAATTACAATCTTCCAGTTTGGTGCCAAATGTTTCTTATTAATACCGGTAATAAGTCAACTGACTTCTATTACACACACTCTTATTCCTAAAATTTCAATAAATATAATATTGAAAAAATTTTGTCACAGGATTTTTGAGTTGCATTTAGTGAAAGGTTTTGTTCGGGTATGCTATATGATTTATTATCAAGTTTACCTACATTTTTAGGGTGGTGTCGTTATTAAAAGTATTTTACATATTAACTTTACTGCTATGATATGAACAAAAAGATTAAAAGAAACAACTGCTAAATAATATAAAGAGAATAGATAAGTCAAACAAACTTAGTGACTTTGAAGACGATCTCCCTATCTATTTCCACGTGCCCAGAATCAATTAGAAACACTCCAATGGTTTTAAACTAACTGTCAGTAGTGTTGTTGTAAAGTGGAAACATGAGGGTGTAAACACAACAAAACCTCAATCAATTGGTCGCATACAATGATAGAAAGAAACATTGCGTGTTAAAGAAAGTTTTTTGAGAAAACTCTGTACGCCAGGAACTTAAAAGTAAATTATAATCCAACAGCCAAATATGTACAGCATTGCTTGTGCTGTAAAGAGATTTGCTGACGAATTATGCTGTCAGTATGTATAGTACTACCAATGCGTAAGAGTTTAGGGGTGTTTCTTATAGAATAAAATAGTTTCTTCCAAAAATCTAAATAAAAATCTAATGTGGAAGTGTATAAAGATATTTTGTTTAGTTTTGTTTTATCTCAGATAAAAAACAGTTTAGTAGCGACGGTTGTTTCTATGATGATTACAATATTTTTTGTCAGTAAAGTAATATTAATTAAAAAATAATTTGGAATACAATAATGAATATATAGCCCTGATTTAAACCACATTGAATATACTTAAGATACAGCATTGGGCTTTGCCCCAGACCTTAATGCCCTGTATATTTTAATGTTTTGCAGCAGCTTTTCGAAAGAAACAGATTGCTAATTCTACGAAGACGTTTCAACACTTAATTAAAAGTTCCTTTTTCTAAAGATTGTTATCTAAGCAAAAAGTAGTGTCACTTTGTATAACGATTTTGTAACATAATTAAGTTAAGTACCAATTTCGAGTAATCAATAAAGTAGTGTAAAAGAACTCTTAAATACTCGTTTTATTTTGGTGTAGTACGTGTTTTTAATTTTCCACAACTCTTTTGTTTTTACTATGCCATTTAATATAATACCACAACAAGGCTAAATCACAATCAGGTATGCAAAACCACCAAAATTTTTTTGTGTTTCTTTAACTGCTAACAAGTTAATTTTTGCTGATTGAGTTAACTATTTCATACACTTCTACATTATTAAAACTTGTATGTTAACACTCGTAATGCACCTTAACTATTTCACAAAATATAGATGTTTTTACTCTCTGTTAAAAGCAGTGTGCTTAAAATATTTTTGTTTAAGTAATTATTGCTGCAATATTAAAACTGTCTTCGTATTTTAGAACATATGTTGCTTGCATGGTGTCTTATTTTCACTATTAACGTTCATATTCCTTAAAAAATCATTAGAATGTTATTTCTAATTTTTAGTAATGAAATAATTAATTTTATGCAGCATATTATTATAATGGTGTTCTTGAAAAAAATAATTAAACTCATAAATCAAGTTTCTTACAGCCGGTGTCAGAAGTGAAATTTATTGTAACAAAAAAATTTAAATCCATTATCATGCCTAAGCAATTAATGTTGTGCAATCTAAAATGTAGTAGCTAATAATGAATTAGAAGAGAAATTTTTATAGGCTATAGAAAACAGAATTGTGTTGCAACAAAGGTTGCCGCATACTAATCAACAATAAAGGCGCGCATTTGCTCATAACCACTTTGGGGAAAAGGTAAATTAAATTAAAGGAGACTTACGAAAATAAAAAATTAGCATAAAAGAACAATTCAGTCCGCAAAAACAACAACAGATCAAAAAAGAAAAGTTTGTAGAATGTTATAAATCTTTAGTAAAGAATTAAAAACAAACGTGGAGAAATGCTCTAGAAATTTGAAAGAAGAATTTGTATGGCAATTACAAGGAATAAAACGAGACGTCAAAAGACATTTACGAAATATTAAGAAAGGAACACAAAAAAATACAAAATAATGTTCCAGAAGTTTGATCGAATAATTAAATAAAACTTACCAGAAGCCATTTAGAAAATTGCTTAGGACATTGAAAACAAAGACACAGCAAAATAGCACTTTTAAAGTTTATGAAAAAATTTTCAATTTGAATTTTGTAGAACAGTTAGAAGCGATGAAAAGAATATTTCAGAAACCTGGAGAACTCAAGCTAAGCTTAGAAGTAAAATGAAAGAAGATATAAATAAATTGTTAAAAGAGAGGGTGTAAATATGGGTACTCTATTTTATTTTTGACTTAAAATTACTTTCTTTTAGAAAACTTCAAGTTTTTTGACCTTCATTAACAACTATAACAAGTTTACTAAGTGAGAGTAGGTAAAACAATGATTAATATCAATTATTTCAATTGGAAAACAAAGATTAAAAAAGGTTTCAAAAAAGTACCAAAAAATAGTGTGGAAATATGAACCCTCTCCAAAAAAATGACAAAAGTAGTTTAAAATGATTTAAAACAGGACAAAACAATAAAAAAACGATACATAGAACAAGTTGTATATTTGAGAATTTTAAATGAACAAATCAAAAATTATTTACAGAAATCGCAAATAGAACTGGCTTTTTCAGCTCCGGCACAATGTAAGTGTGCCCACATTTGGCACATAACACATTTAACCCACATTTCTCGGCGAGTGTCTTGAGAGAACTTTTTATCACAAAAGATGCAAGTTGCATCACTCGAGTCGCAGGAGTTTGATGAGTCTGATGAGGATTCGTATCGTTTCGAAGATTAAATTTTCTTTTTCTGAAGGCTTTTGGTCTTTCCGGCCCTGAGAGAATTTTTGTCAAGCGACTTGGTCAACTGATCAAATAGATGCGAAGGCTTTCACGGCCAGTGTTATGGTGCCTCGTGTTCTAAAAATTGATTTTTAAAGATTTTCTTCTGAAGAAGTCCGCCGCAGTTGTGGACGAAACGCCAAGAGTTTCTGAACTCCAACCACGGCCTTATAAACCCGAGAACCAACCACACGATGGTCAACTGATTCTTGTATGGCGTTCCAGTGATGAGCCTGACTCTTGCTGATTTGCGTCTCCGTGTAGTGATTCTCTTCTTAATGTTGGGTACAGGAGATATGTCGAAAGAAGAAACTGCTTTTAAAGTTCCCGGTGTTTCAGCAATTTGTAGGTAAAATGAGAAAGTATTGAGGTGATAGTCACATGGTCTTTCTGGCCAAGTCAATCACATCTAGATTTCTAACATGGTTATAATGACCATCCAAGATGAGTAAAACAAGATTTTGTTCAGTAGGACATGTTGTCTCAATGAAATGAACGAACCGTTCGGCAAACAAATTGTTTTGTTTTGAGCAAAAATTTACTACTAATGTTTATATTTGGTTATTGAGCAAAATTCTTGCAAATTAATGGTGCATGTAGTTTCCACGAAAAAACTAAATTACCACGAATTTATATTTCAGTAATAAAGCTGACAAAATTACAGGTTATCAACATTATAACTTTTTTATGTAAAACAATATATTTTTAATATTCTTTAATTTGTAATTCTTTAACAAGAAATTTCTGGTTATACTGAAACACTAGAGTACAAATAGTGGGCTCTATTAATAAAATTAGTATTAGATTTAAATTTGTTGTGCCAACGAAAGTAAAGTTGCAAATTTGTAAATTAGTGCAATAAGGATTTTAAAAAGTATTGAGAAAGTTTAAAATATAATTTAAACCTTGAACCTTACAAAATTAGCAGGACATGTTGGGCTTTAATCAACATATTTATATTTTCTGTTTCAAGATTTTTGATCCATAATGAATCACTCTTATCTTTACGTTCTGCTAGAATGTGAAACTTATTAATAGATTATCCAAAATATTTTGATATAGTTTTAGTCAATACGCTAAAATATATGAGCTGTATTGAAAAATACTGACTTATTACGGAAGTAGTTAGTAACATACATAATTCGCAAGTACTCTGTCAGAGAAACTTAAAAAACATTTAACGATAAAAGAACTACTACTCACAAACATTTAAATTTGCTTAGATAGTCGTAAGTTAAAATGAAAATTAGGAACAAATGATATATTGCAACAAGTAAATGTTTTGCATATAATCTTTGCCCAAATCGGCCGTACATATTACTACTACTTCTACAAACTTTAAGTTAAAGTGCTGTTTCATTGCTTTTACAAAAACGCTACAACAATACATACGTACTTTTTACAGAAATTGCAATCCCCGATATGAGTTTAGTATTTTTTCTTTTTTTGTAAACGCTCTAAAAATAACACCGATTGTTTAGTACGAAGTAATTGTAGCACGAAAATGTTTAGTACTACTCAGAGATTGTTCTATCCTCTGCCTATAACCCTTGCATTTATTATTAAAACCCTCTGAGGTTCGGCATTTGTAAATGTCCTTAGCAAACTCTTAAATTTTTTTACAGATATAATTTTAGGACAAGCTTCTCCTACGTACTCAATAACATGTGCACCTCGCCTGCAACACAATTAAAATCGTTTTACTCTTCTTGTTGCGTCATTTAAAGCCCCGATTTTGCAACTTATTATAATAGCCGCTTGCTAAATTGTTTGTCAACTTACGTTGCAAAATTGCAGAAAAAAGATTTGTAGAATGTATTTTAAGGATCGTAAAGACAAGTATTATAAGCAAATTAAAACACATTACACAAATTTATACCAGAATAATTTGTTATACAGTAACTTATAAGCGTGCAAAAACATCTAACATAGTAGCGTTTCAAGGAGTTGTAACAAGGAGTTCAGGAGTTGCAGAAGAGATAAGGAGAGTGTAATAAAGAATGTTTTCGCAATACAATTAATCAAATTTAGTATCCAAATTTCTTTATTAACAAGTATAAAAAATTATTGATCTCTCAAGCTCTCAAACTATGCCTTATTTTTGAAATAGTATCCGTTGATTTAAAATAATCTAAAATATTCAATGCATTTATCATGGAAGGAACATGAGCCCTTATTTGTGGAGTTTATTTAGTACAATTCTGATATTGCTAACACAAACAGATTCTATCAAAATTACGATATTAATAGGTCTATGTACAATTTCTTTAAATATTTGCTCTCAATCTGTTTCTAGTTTTCAAATAGTTTCCCATTTATGAATTTTGAGTATTTCTGAAACGCTTACTGCCATTAAAACTGTCACCAACTTGGTAATAGGGCACAATTATTATTTATATGTTTTGACTATATAAGAGCTGTAAAATCTTTTTATAGCAATGATTGTTATGTTTGCTTCAAGATGGTTGCGAAAGGCAAGAGCATCGTAGCTAAAACATAAATGATCGAAGAATATTCAATCAGCTTAATAATAAATTAAAAAGAACGTTAGAAAAAATTAGAAATGAAACTTGTCAGATCTATAGGAACTTGTTATCCGCACAAGACAATACAATATGGAAAGCTGCTAAGGGTCTCAAGCCACATACTTATACTTAAAACTGGTAAGCCCCTAGACGCAATTCAATCCTATCGCCCCATCAGCCTCCCCCCTTTAATATCAAAGTTGCTGGAGAAGCTTATTTACAAAAAAATTCGGGAAGATAAACTACAAATCGATTGGATCCCAAATCATCAATTTAGTTTTCGTCATCAGCATTTTACGGTACAATAGTGTCACCACACAATAAATACAATACAAACAATAAAAGACAAAAAATACTGTTCAGCGATATTTTTGGACGTCAGTCGAGCCTTCGATAAGGTTTGGCACAGAGGATTGTTATACAAGGTCAAAAAGCAGTTTCCCCATCAATATTTCTTCCAAACAAGAATTTTGCAAGAGACTTCCGACATAAGATCAATCCAAGCAGGGGTGCCGCAAGGAAGCGTTCTGGGTCCGCTCCTGTACTTATTACACACATATGACATACCCACTACGAACCATAGTGACATAGGAACCTTTGCTGAGAACACGGCAATATTGCTTGTAGCGAATATCCAATAATAGCATCTATAAAAACCCAAGAACATATAGAATTTAATAGGTAAATGGCTTATAAAAGGGAAAATCAAAGTTAATGAGGACAAGACGGTTCACGTTACGTTCACAACAAGACGATCAACATGTCTACCAATTAATATCCGAAAGGAACCTCAAGTAAACGTGGTAAAATACTTGGAATTACATCTCGACAGACGATTGCACAGTGGGCCAGAATCCGCAAAAGGTGGATAAAAATCTGAAACTTTGGAAATATATCTGTGATCCAAATGTGCGTCCATTCCTAAGTGCTTTGCCTCTTTCTTCAGATTCAAAAATGTCAAAAGCCCCTTTCCGTACGGAGGCGAAGTACTGAGGAATGGGCGTACATTTGGATCATAATGATACTTACACGAGATGGACATTCATTGGAAAAATATTTAAATAAATACAATCTTTGAATGGAGTGACTTTAAGGGAGTGAAACTTAAATAAATTACTAAAAAATCTATAATTTTGGGAATGTATTCAATTGGATAAACATCCTTTGGATAAATATTTAAAAATATCATGCCTGAAGAGGGTGAATTCAAGAGTGAATCAAAAAGAAATTAATAAAATCTAAAATGCTTTCAATTTTGGAGAGAGTATATGGACAGTACCGCGCGAAAGGGACTCCTGATGACCATATAAATGTGAATTAGAGAGATTAGTTTTTGAGCTATATTGTTCATATCCGCTGTCTTCAATTGCGAATACATTTATTTTCAAGTTATTGTCGAGAACAATCTAAGGTTTATCATGTACATATATATATATATAGGTATATTCATTGAAATACTATATTTATACTACTATATTATTTATAGTACTATATTTATACTATAAACTTATATTTATACTCTAATTTATACTATTGATAATACTTTACTCATTAAGTGCAACATCGTTTTCGGCTTCTGATAAGAAATCATCATCACTTTCCTCAAATGTAGATTCTAAATTTGCCCGAGTAAGGAGCTAGGTGTCTCCTCGGATGAGGTTTCTATTGAAGGCTTTTCCAATAAAGATAAAACTTCATTACAAATTGTAGAACTTTTTCTGGAGGGTAGTTGCCGGAATGAAGAAATACACGGATCTGATGTAATAAGTAGCCTATTTAATAAATCCTGATTGGTGCATATCTTTTTTACGGAAATGAAATTCTCTAAAGTGCTTCAGCTCTTTATTTCTCGATTCTTGGGCTTCCTCTGACAATTGTCCAATGGGCAACATTGCTTCTTTAATTATGATTGCCCCATGAACCAATATTTTATGGACTGAGGCTGGCATATAATACCATGGGTATTTTTCAACATAGAGTCTTGCAGTTTGTAGGGCATATTCGTTAAAAGTCTGTATATCAATTGTGTATCCACAAGACAATGTACGTAGTACTATTCCAAATCTTTTAATAATGCCTTCATCTACCCCGGTAATTGAAGCTGATTGGGTGCTAGCAGTAAAAAACATTCTTGCTGTGTTTCCGTCGTTTGTGGTTCCGCTGCCGCTACTGTTTGGGATATCGACGAGAAATCCCATTTTCTGTTGAAAATCCGCCTGAATTTTTCTTTTCCGTTCCTCAAAAATCACCTTGTTTTGTTTCCCTCGTACTTGGCACGTCTTTATGTCTAATCTGTAAGAAATATGTAGCAAGCACTCGAAAAACCTGATCCAGGCATGAAGAGAAGATAGTCCGAACCGTAGTACTTCTTCATTGATCGGTAGCTCGATAACTTTACTGATGACATTCATCTGCTTTGGGGTCGCCTTACAAATATAACACGTCTGTGCAGAGGAAGTCTCCGAAAGTGCATTGCATATGTTGCCATCTACCATTGTTATCATGCAAATATGTTCTACCGACAGGTTCTGCTTCTGCTCTGTATTATATTTTGTTGGAATAAGGTTGTTGATTTGCTCTTCCACGAAATTCGATTCTTGCATTGTTAATTCCGTCGTTTCTTCTTAAACTGGAACCTTATCGGTCTACAAAATCTAGTAGAAGATGGTCTTGAACATATCGCCATTACCAAGTCCAAATTCCAAAATACTTGTTTTTATTTGGAATGGCCTGTACTTCCATCACAACCCCATTTTATCAACAAAATTAGATTGCTTAATTCATCGTGCGTTAGGTTTCGTATAACTTGGCTCTTGCAATTCTAGTATTCGGTGTGTAGTGTGATCAAGAAGATCCTGCAGGCGAATTTCCGCTGAAGTTTCAGTGATAATTTGGGCTTCCTTCCTTGGATAGCAACGCGATTTGTCTGCCCTAATCTTGTGATAAGAGGGATATATATCTGCGAATTGCTTTTTGCTGTCAGTCTATGCATTAAATAAGAATGTTTGCTGTCTTTCGCCTCCACTACTTCCTGACTTGAGCGCCAAACTTGTTGTATTCTGGAAGCTCTAGTGAGGGTAGCAAAAACCGCCTTCGAAATCAACTTTAAAGCTTGACCCTTTTCCTCTTGTTTCAGAACTTTCTTAGCGGCTAAGATAATTTCCTCAACTGCGAATTTGTCCAAAAGATTATTAGATCTTCTCCTCTTAGTCCTCGAACTACCCTCAGAGACGATGTACTTGGTTGTTCATGATCACTACTTTCTTCAGTCTTTTCGCCTTCGACCTTAAAATTAAAGGGGTGCTTGAGCCAACTTTCATTTTGTTCCAAAAAGCGTTGAATTTTTTGGTTGCACTTATCAATCTTTGAATAAACTGCATGGCAGAATTTGTAATTAAACGTCTTCAGTCGTGCCATCGTATTTTCATCATTTTGTATCCCGAAG
This sequence comes from Sinelater perroti, assembly GCA_036346155.1. Classification (NCBI taxonomy): domain Eukaryota; kingdom Metazoa; phylum Arthropoda; class Insecta; order Coleoptera; family Elateridae; genus Sinelater; species Sinelater perroti. The sequence continues at coordinate 6,975,134 of JARFIY010000231.1, forward strand.
TGTTTGATCAGATGGTTATAAAGACTTTTCGTTCGAACGCCCTACCCCCTTCCTTACGTATAACATTTCGAAGACCTTGTTAACATTGTACTTATAGTTGCAATTTGAATGATAACTAAAACAAAATAAGCAGTTAATTACCTGAACTAATAAATCATTTTGTTATAAATTATAATCATGAGTAAAAACTTCCCAAATAAACAATAAACACATATTTGATAAACAATTGATAACAAATAATAATCATAAGTTCTTAAGAGTATTGTAAAAATTAATAAGCATGCATTATTTAACAATTGATTCTGCTTGCAGCAACCGAGCGCTTGTGCGCTCCGCGTGCGGTCTGCCGATTCTAACCATGAATGAGTGTCGCATTTTAAAGAAACAAATAAATATCGAAAAGGCGGTTGAAAGCGGTTACAGTTTTTTTAGTATCTTATAAAGGAAGGCTTAAGGTATTTTTTAAATATTTTTTCAAGGCATGACTAAGTAAGACTTTTTTTGTTTCTCTACCGAAAACTAGATTGACTTGTAAAAACACCCCATAAATATAATACTTTATTTTAAATTTCAATCCAAATTATTTTTCATAACATATATTAAAATAAAGTACATACCTCAAATAAGCTTCTAGAAACAATTAACACGTTTTCAATTCACAGCCTCTCTTCAAAAGTTAGTGACAAAATGAGCTGTAAACCCGGCCGATTGCTGCTAGGCGGAAGGGTCGTGTTTGCGATCCTCTAGCAGGTAGAGACTTCACCTAATGAGCTTAATATTCCAGGAAAAGATACAGTGACCTTCCTTTTTAACTATTCAGAAAATATAGAAACCATATGCGCAATTTGAAAAAAATGATTTTTGTCCACTTTTTGTGGATTCTGGCCCACTGTGGATTGACGTGAAAGGCGCATGTTACTAACAAAAGGAAGCAAATGGACCTAAAATCAAAAACCTAAACTGGTTCATTGGACAGCGGTCTCAGCTTACTTTAACCAACAAATTGCTACTTTATACATCATTCGTACCATCTGGTTATACGGATTAGAACTTTGGGACTGCGCCAGCACATCCACAGTGAATATAATCTAGCGCTGTTAATACAAATACAATCATAAATCTACTAAAAGAAGCTCCCAACAACAGAAACTTAAAGAAAAATAGCCGATATGCTATATATATGGGGGTGGCTCCACTGGGTGTCATTAAGAAATAAATAAATTATAAAATTAGCTCACATAATGTATTTTAATATTCTTATTACTAATAAATAATTAAAAAAAGTTTTCAAGATTTTCAGAAAATGTTTATCTATTTCTGTGCTACTGAACAAAACTTATATTTGGCAAAGTTAAATTTTCTGATAGTAAAATTAAAAAGCTTGTCATTAAAATTTTCGTAAGACAGTAAAAAAGCATTAAGGATAGCTTGTCAAAAATTTTTAAATTTATTCATTAAGAAATAAGAAATTATTCATTAAGTTTTTACTCTTTGCGACGAAACTTATATGCTTTTTTTAAGTTGGAATTTTGCCATGCCTACAGTTCAAGTAGTAAGTTATGATGCCAAAAATGAAACATAATATAATTTCTTCAAAAAAATATTTAATCCGAGTAGCTATTAATTTTAATGTCAAAATTTATGATTCTTTTACAAATTATAACATTCACGAGAACATTTAGATATTTTCTGTGAAAATAATTACAACCTTCTTGAAGAACAAAAACGACTCTGTTTAGAAAATCGAAAACGCCCCGAATGTTTATCATATTCAGAGAATCGAGTATTGTTAAGCATTTTGTAACACAATATATTCCAGAAGAAAGAATCTACCAAAAGTTATAAACGGTTTTAAAAGAGCGTTTAAGAAAATTATGAAAAATAAACTAACGCAGAGTATTTTGAAAAATCTTTAATTAATTAAGTAAAAGAACTAAATTTTCTGGAAGTCTATATTTAACATTCGATCATCAGATGAAAGGTTGTTCTTTAACTTGTTCTATTAGAATATATAAAAATTTATATTTAAAACTTGAGCTGATCAAATCTAAACAGAAATTATTATTCTTTAATTTATTAAATCATTATAAAGTTAAAAGCATTAAATTATTTTTCTATTTAGAAATATTTTTTCGCCGTATCAATAGTCTTTTGATTTTGTCATCTCAAAATGAAGGTGGGTGTAGCACACAAATCAATCGCATACAAACGCTTCGACACCAACATTACCTTCCTTTTAATGGTTTGAATGAGTAATAACCGCGAAGTGACAAGTTCACATTGTTTATGTTTATGTGGAATCTGGAGCAAATCCGAATTGTATGAGCACTGTCAGAGTGTTGTCGGTGACCTTTATTTTCAACTTTTGCACGTTCTCCTAAAAATATTTATGGCACATTTACACATTATTTTCGTAAGCGTATTAAGTCTTTTTAAATTTCCAATGTATTTGCGTTCTCCATTGTAAGAAATATAATAATAATTTATTGTGCAACAAATGAAAGTACGTCCTGCTCTGACATCTTGATACTGCTTAAAGGAGTGGTGATGTAAGGTATATTCTGCCTTCATCTCATGATGTAGCGATAATATCTCGAATTAGAAGTCAATGTTTATTCGGTCATATGCAAATTTTGATTCATTTGGCAGTTCAATTATCAATTTTAAAAATTCTTAATTTAGGGTTGTTCTTCAGAAAACAAAGAAAATGCGAATGTTATTTTAAGCTGGTGTTTCGTCTTCTTAAATATGGTAGGCCATTAGTTTCCAAAAAATACTTGATAATAATCTGTCGCGCAATGGGGGTGTTTCTTGGTCTGACATCGTGAAATCAACTAAAGAAGCAATAGTGCCAGGTGTCTTATTGGGCAAATCATTTTCAGCCCCTACCTGCAACGTTTAGAAGCCACGCCTGTCTCTGTTTACCTAATTATGCATAAAAATAATTCCGGCTTATATTTAATTATCTATATACTTTTCAGAAATGTATTATGGCCTGTTAAAATAGCCTTGTATATCAATTCACCGAACTTATAATAAAACAACCACATTTTTAAATTTCTCGTTTGTATTCTTTAACATTTAATTTCTGATTTTGAATATTTTTTAAGTGAATTCTATAGAAATCTCTATATTTTACGTTTTTATTAACTATTTTGTTACAAAATAAAAATAATAGCGGGTTACCTTAATTTAAATATTTTATTATGGCCCGGTAGTTTGAATTTTATATTTAATATTACTTAATTGGGGCAATATAATTGTTCTGGGGGTATTTGGAGGAGTTAAACACTAATTATAATTGTATAATTATTGTTTAACTTCTAATTATACAATTAATGCTTTCTGTGTAAATCCAAGAATTTAGCTTTAGGCTGTTCGTGCCCTTTAACGTTACACATGCTTCAAAACAGTTTCAACGTTTGAAACTTACCCTTGCATGTTTTGAAGTCTACGTCTGAACACGTAAGAATTATTTATATTAAAGTCAGGTTCTTTATTTGTTGCGTTAGTTTTTACTTTCTTGATTATTCTCATTATTGCTATTTTTATCATTTTTTTAATTAATTCTTTATGTTTTCATGTCTCTTTAGGTAACTTTATTTATATTGTTATTCTTTTATCATAAAGCTAATTCTCTAATTATTTTCTACTATTTTTGTCACCCTAAATTTTAACTTCTTTGTTTTTTGTTGTTTTTTGTTGTATATTTATCACGCACTACTTTCATATTTCAGAATGTTCTAATTCTTGTTCTAGCATATTTTAATTTTGTCTTTATTACCTGGTGCTCTTTTGGGCTTTTTGTTTCTGTTCTAGTTCGTTGACTTTTATCTACGTAGATTGAAGTATATGTTTTCATCAAATTGAACATCTTATTTATGTTATTATATTGTTAATATTAAAATTAAGTTTTTCAAAACAAGAATTACTAACATCTTTCTGATGAAACTCGCTGCCATTACGAGGTGCATTCAAGTTATAACACCTCCGAATTGTTTTCTCGGGACTGGGAAACAGATGGAAATATGCGGTTTGTTATGTAGTACGCGCGTACTCTTTGTGAATGGACATAGGACTCTACCGGTAACAGCGAGAGTAAGAACTGTTTTTATACTTAAGATGGCGACGTTTTCATTTCAAGAACAGCGTGTAATCATTCGTTTTCTCCATTTCCGTGGTATGACACCGACTGAAATTCATAACCGGTTGAGTGAGACATGTGGTGATGGTGTATAGATGTGTCTAATGTGCGTTTGTGGATGCGACAGTTTAAAGAAAGCAGAACGTTGTGTGACAACAAACCAAAACAATCTCGGCCTCGCACCTGCCGGTCTGACGACATGATCAAGCAAGTGAAAAACTTGTTTCGGCGGATCGCAGGATGAGTGTGGAACACATCGCCTCCAAAGTTGGCATTTTCGTGGGATCTGTGCACACTTTCCTGCATGACGACCTGAAAATGCGAAAAAAAATGCTGACAACTTTGAAGTGATTTCTCATGCTCTCTACTCACATGACCTGGCTTCTAATGACTTTTGGCTGTTTCCAACGATAAAAGACACTGTTTGTGGTCGCAAATTTATTAGTCATGCCGCTATTCTATCAGCAATTTTTTATTGGTCCAAGAAGACTCCTAAAGAAGCGTCCGCAGAAGCCATAGAATGATGGCGTCGATGTTGTGAAAAATGTGTACGTCTGCGAGGAGGTTACATTGAAGTGATACAAGTTTCTTAGTTTTCTGTGACTAACTTGAATGCGCCTCGTATATATGTACATAAAAAGTGCGCGAAGCAAAATCATTTATAAAATAAGTATCTTCTTTTTCTTAAAAGAAGTTTGAGACTTGTTTATTTATCCAGTTGCGTCCCCGTCTTTAATTTCTTGAGAAGTGGAAGTCCACGATTCTAACCATCGCTCCGGTGATCTGCCAGGTCGTCTGCGCATTAGAAGCTTTCTATCTCTTGCCATTTTTATAAGTCTGTCTTTCCCAATTGTGACACGTATTCGTTCTCCTTCCCTAGACCCATCTCACCATATATGGTGTGTCATATTTTTTTCGTATTACCGCATTTGGTATTTCGTCCCTTGGGTTGTGTCCAGTTATTCTTTTCAGAACCTTTATTTCGGTTGTTCTTAGCACTGATTTTGTTTTTACGATGTCAGCTATGATTTTTGCAGAAATGTCATTATTGGTCGTACACAAATTTTATGTATGGGGCAAAACGCGTCAACTGCCCCAGCGTTACCGTAGACGACCGCGTGAGCGCAAAACACGACGTTTTGCGCCATATACGTATTTTACTCTCTCTTTGCATATGTTTTAATCTTGATACGATGTAAGATTTCCTCCCAAGTATTGGAATGATATGATTTGTTCAATTATAGTGTTGTCTATGTTGTTTTTATATTGCCGTACTCTTTGTTTTGTGTACCAATATTTTCATGTTATAATTTGTAGCGGTCACATCTATAAAACATATGAAAACTGGTTTGCTAAATTCTATGGCCTTTTCTGTGGCCTATCCTAATGTGAATATACCATCTGTGAGTTACCTACTTTTTTTCTGAATCTCTGCTCCTCTTCATTAATTCTGATGTATTTTAGAACTGTTTTTAATGGTTTGAGTAAACATTTTTATTTGGAAATTTAGGAGCGTTATGCCTCTATAGGTATCCGATTATTCTTTCTTAGTTTTCTGAAATATAGAGATAATTATGCTCTTTTTCCACTTGTACCGAACTGTTCCTATATCTATTGTTTTTTGGAACAACATTGTCAATTGGTTGCATAGATCTTCACCACCGTATTTAAGCAGTTCATTTAGTACTCCATTTGTATCAGGCGTCCTCCTATTTTTTAGATTTTGTATCAGCTCGATGTCTAATGATCTGTCTATTCGAGTTGTTGCGTCTTTGGTCATCGTGTTCCTTTTAAGAGGTACATTGTCCTCATCATATAGGTTTCTAAAGTATTGTACCCAAGTATCTTAATTTATTGCAAATGTCTAAAGGTATTCGTTTATTTTCTTTTTTCTTCTTCTCAGAATTACCCATATTTTCTTTTGGGCACCATACAAATCGTGTTTCATACCCGCAATGAAACTGGCCCAGTAATATTTTTTCAGTTCTCTAGTCTTGTTGTTCGATTCGCTTCTGCTGGTATTATACCTATTATACTTTTTTGGTGTTTTATTGTTAATGTATTTTAAATATGCACCTTGTTTTTCTTTGGATAGCTTATTTCTATCATAAACCATGGCGTAGTAATTTTCCTTGCCCTCTTTTTCTCTAGACCTTACTCTGCGGTATAATGAATATTATTTCTGTTTTCCTGCTAGGTTACTTCGACGTCTTCAGGCCAAATACTTTTTTCTTTAATATTTTGTAATAGTTTTTAGCGTAGAGATTTTTATTGTTTGGTTTATCATTGATAATTGAATTTTTTTGCGTAAATGTTATATAGTTTCTTTCTTGGTTGCATTTGAAAACTTGCTTTACCTAACACCAATTTGTGTCCGAAACCTTTATATGTTTAGTTTAAGTTGCACACGTCGATGATTCGCAAATGATGTATGTCTCTTTTTATATTGTAAAGTCTTTCATAAAGGACTGATGTCTGGAGTTACACCATATTATTTGGTATTTAAGCTTGTGATTAAAAAACTTATTGTTTATTCATAGTTTACTTTTTAAGCCGGACTCTATTAGGCTTCTTCCGTTTTTATTTAGAATCGGCTCATTATTATATGCCTACTACTGGTTCTTCCCATATCTGTGCGTTCAGGTCACCTATTATAAAAAAAATATTTCTTCTTGCATTTGCATGTAAAATGCTTCTGTCTTTTTTTCTGTGCTTTCTAGTATCTGATGCATGCACGTTAATCGAGTTAACGTTTTCTTTTCTGGTGTATAGGGTAATCGCTAATGAGGGTCTTCTATGTATTGATAGTATTTGTTATTTATAATAAAACCTATGCCGACTGTTTCTCTTTCATGTTTTGCTTTATCGCTGTATTTCAGAATATAGCGTAAATACCTCATTTCACCTTTGCCCTTTTGATTGGTTTCTAAAACTGCGCATATGTTTATTTTATGTGTCTCCAGCTCTAGTATAACTTTTTAGCCTCTGCCATTTTAACATAATATATTCCAGCATCTAATAATATTTTTCTTTCATTTATTGTTTTTTTATTTTTTGTGTTTCATAACTCATTGTCTTTATCTATGCGAGGTTTTATTACTTTATCTATTATAGTTTAGATTTTATTATTATTGCTAAGCGTATTTATTCATCATCTCTTCTGGTAACTCGGTTACATGTCATTGTGGAAGTCGTCATATTTGGATCTGTCGTTATTTAGTTTTACCCCAAACAGGTCGCTAGCCTCGTTTAGAAACCCTTCTTTTTTGGCGGACCGGGGACCGGCTATGTCGGAGTTAAAACAATAAGTATAAAATACGTAGTACTAAAATTTAGATTTCAGACTCTTCTTGTAATGTAAACATCCAAAAAACCTGAAAATGAATATTTCCGAGGCTGTTAAATATGTGCAGTTTTAAAAAACCTTACCAGCAAATGATTACAAAAAATGTAAATTATTTTTCAGAAATGAATTCTGCAAAAATTTCTCAGAAAATAATATTTAACAACTTTAATGAGCTTTAATTTAACTTTCACCTTGTAAGTAAAAACTTACTAGTAGGATTGATTAGTCATGTACCTCTCATAACAATTAAACCAAAATTTGATGAATACACTATCAAATACAAGAACACCATGATAAAATAAAATAAAAACCTTCCGAGCAGTGATTGGTATAACGCGGTGGTCAGTCACAGCGGAGTTGTTTCATTACAGATGTCGGTTGAAGTGAAAATATGGAGCTGTTTTAATTCACTTGGATTTGGTACCATATGTACTTCACGCGCATTATTAAAGCTTAAGTAACGCTGCGACCATACCACTGAGGTTTTCTATCACCGAATAAGGAGCGATTTGCTAAAAATAATGACATCTTGAAGATAATAATTTGAAACACCTAACTATTTGAAATATAAAAGTAAAAGATACAACGTCATCTAGACATTAAATTAGCCGTTGTAATCTCCTAACACAAATACCAAAAATGTGTAGTCTTTCAAGAAGTACAAATCTGGAGAGAAATGGGTGTCACGTTTGAAGCAGCCGTCTTTAGAAGTGCGACAGTTCTGGCGACAGCTATGCAAGGATTATGCCAAAACTCTGGCCGTAAACAATACTCAATGTTGGCAGACATTCAACATGATAATAACAGTGACTACATTTTGTAATAGGTGAAAGCGTGAAAGTACATTTAACAAAAGCTTAAGCCAAGCACAAAACATTTTCTGGGTTGCGTGCTGTATGTGTAATACACTGCACGCTTTAATGTTATTTACCTATGCATTTTTATTTAGTTTCTCTTATTTCTGTTACTTTAACTGTTGTTTATCATGCCATAAATTGTATTTCTTTTATTGTATATAATTTTTACTTAACATCTACTATGATGTACTTTTCTTCTCCAATACATGTTCGTGTGTTATATTTGTCAACATTGTCTTTAAGCTTTTTATTTTGTAATTATTTTTTTAATCTTTTTTTGATTGGAAGCAGTATATTTCTATTTTTTTGTAGTAGATTTTGTGATACTAACTCACGCCTTAGTAAGATATTAGTATATTCAATTCTTTTTAGTGGTTTTTCTTTATTTTGTTTTTGGTGTTGGTTAATTAAGCTTTTGGAAAGCCTTTTTTATAAACCTTCTTATCCTATTTTGACTTTATCTTAGTACTATTTATCTATTCTGTGAATTTGTGCTTAAAATTTCTTGCTTAACTGTACACTACTTATTGGTTACAAATTTTAACATTTGTGTATTTTACTAATTTTCCAATAATTTATTAGCACATATACAATAAAAGGCGCCTACATCTATTTAAAGATTTGCCAATCTGCTCGTTCGTGACAGATAACTAAAGTATGTAAAATATCAAACAGCACATTCAGCAATTATCATAGTTTAATTGAATTGACACAGCGTAATGTTAATACTTAAATATACTGGCGTATTTAGAGTTGACAACTTTAACAAACAAGTTTATATAATGCAGTAGCTTGCCTAATTTTGCATTCATTCATTTAAGCTACTGCATTTCTGGGACGTTATCCTGCTCCATGAATTGTAAACTGCTTTACGCTACTTTAAATATTTACTTATACGTAAATTGCTAACGCGAGCTGTTTAACTAGCTAGTGCTGTTTTACATGCTATTTTTTTTATAAAAAAGTATTAAAGTTGCGTAATGATCACAAAGAAGTTTGCTTTTGGATGTTCGTTTCAAAGGAAAATTAGGTTAAGTACTTTTATTTTGTAGACATTGTATCTAGCATTAAATTTTCCAAGAATTTCTAAAAATTATGTTCCGTTCGCATAAAATATTCAAACTTATTGATGCTGTCCGTATTTTCCCAAAATATTCTTTGTCTTCCAATATAACTTGTTATTAACATTTATAGCAAAGAATATGTTTTGTAGATATCAATTTTGTATTCTTAAGTGCGATAATCGGTGCCACGTAAAAGATGTAGTCTGTATAGCGGACTAAAGTCAAGTTTTAATGAACCTGCTCGTCTTTAATTAAAATTAAGGTACAACATGTGTAGCTTAGTAGCTTCATTTAGGCATTTTACTTTTTAGACTTCTATATTTCTATAAATTCTAGGTGCTTTTTAAAAATTCTGAAAAGCATATAATGGATTCCTTGAAAATGTAGGAATCTTCAAGAACGTGTTCATTGTTTAAATGAATTAGAAACAGCAGTTCAATAATTAATTAAGTTATCCCTAGATAAATGTATGCTTCAGCACTCCCACTTAGTTGTTTGGAGCGCTTAGGTTAACTTTAAGTAAATTCATTTGCATCTATTGGGCTTATTGAAATCTACATGTTACTAAGAAGCGACGTTTGAATTTACCAGGTGTATACCAAGGGTATCGTCGGAAACGGTGGCATTGGATGTCTGAAAGCTAATATTTTTTCACTAAACCGTTGTTTGTGATGCTTATCTAACACGTTGTACAATCCTTCAGTCCAAACGTGCAAACGTTGTTTAATCATGAAGAGAGAGTACTTTTTGATTACCATTGTTACGTAAAGATAAAACTCGAAAAGACTTTTACAACGAATAAATTGAGCGAAGAGGTACTGTTGAATTTATTTCTTAGAGACAAGGATTGCTGTACTAAATTAGCAACAAATAATGAACTAAAAGGTGAACTTAAAAGCTAACATCTTGCCAATACAAATGAAATGCGTGGAATCGCTCTCTAAGGTATTGGTTTTAGTTATCATCTTTGTTTTGGAAGAGGTGGTCGACAATAAATACTTAGTGTTATTCAAAGTAAGTATGTTTTCTTGGAACACCCTGTATATTTTATTTTAAATGGATTACATCTTAAGCAAATCTTTAGTTTTGTTATACAGCAAATAAATAAATTTCTAATTTATACGTCAAACATTTGATCTGGGGCAGTGAGTACAACGTAAACCTGAATTAATCTAATTGATTTGCGTAAATTAGATGGCGCTTACCAGGTCTTTCCATATGTTACGTCATAATACATCAAAATTGTTATTTATTGTTATGCCCTTACGTATTGCAGTTCTGTGTATCTCAGTGAGTTCTCTAATTCAGGTGGGACATCTTGATTTTTATACTGCATATTAAAATTATTTTCAAAAAAACTAATATTACTTCCCTAGCATATTAGTTGTTACGTTAACTATTTTAATTATGATTTTTGTTTATTTTACACTATATTAAACTATACATAAAAAATTTTAAGTTTAACTCAGTACTCTCTCTCTCTCTCCCCCTCTATCAAAGAAGATCATCTCTTCAGCAATGAAAGCTACCTATCGTAGTCAATTGGAAATAATGCATTTTGGTTTTCAGTATTTGAAAGCTGGCGGTACATATTTTGACCTATTAAAATACATTCACATTGATAAAAAATTCTTCTATATTAAAAAAAACCTCCTGGATTTACTATGTGGTATTTAATGACGAATAAATATATATAAAAGTAAGCGACTCATAATGGACGTCACAATAATAGCGATAATAAGAAAACTAAAACGAGATTTAAAATAGAAGTTATATTTTGAATAAATTTGTTAATAATAATAACAATAAAATCAAAAAATGCTTATAGAAAGATTTGTGCTAATCTTATATAGTCTCCAGTGCGTGTAAGTGAATTTTGAGTTATATTCAGTAAGACAATACTAAGCCACATTTGCCAATTTAAGATCTTGCGTTGAAACCAAAACGTGTTTGGAACAGCTGACAATTAAAATTAAAATCTTAAAATTGGAAATAGAGATCTGCGATTTTTTAAACCTGATCAACCTGTGCCACATCAAATGTCTATTCAAAATGTCAATGAATTAATTGTCACAGAGGTTTTCAACAAAATGAAAATGGAAAAATTAAGAAATGTTTTTTAATGCGCACGGCAAGTATAGTGGTAGCTGGAAAAGATGTTTGAAAAATAGTTTGTGTGTGTAAATCAAGAAAACTAAACGTCAATTCTAGTGAGTTCTGAACGATTATATTTCTATTCACTATTTTTTTGACTTTTTATTATGGCCATTAAAAATTTTTGTATAATTTTAAATCCATGACATTCAAGAGAATATTTATAATTATATTTTCCATAAGTTTTTGAGGTTTATTACTTTACAATTAGAATTAGCTGATTTATAGTTCAAAAGTTATACACAACAGTTTTTCTAACGTTTTCTTTTTTAAGTGAACGTTAGAAATTAAATGTAGTACAATTTATCATACACAAAGTGTTTCAGTTGCAAATTTTTAATGCAAATATTGTACAACTATATTGTACATTAGATCGAAGTACAGAATTTGGGGAATCCTGGCTTGATTTATGTAGTTGTTTGCCTTATTTCTTGTAATTGAGTTGACTTGTATTTGTTACTGTTCTTTCGGCATTTTGTTTATTCAATCTAATGGGTAATGGGCTATCAAAGCGAATGAAGCAAACATTTTATGCTACTTCTGGACTATGTTTATTTGTTCTTATTTATAAATAACATAAGAATACGGCATTTAGATCTGTATGTGAAGTTATCATGGCGATGTCATCAGCGATGGTTATTGTTATAGAATGATTAGATGTAGATAGATTTGCTGTAAGCAATAAATACCCACCGGGGTCCAACCTCTACCTTGGGAAACTCCAAATATGATGCAGTATAGTATTCAACAGTTGTTTAGCCCATACAAATAGTTGGCGTGCTAGACTTTATTTTATTTACTTATTCTGCGAATTAATTTATGTGCCTGTTTTGGTGTGACGTACTTCTCCGTAAACCCAAACTGGGGTTTCGGTATAAGTTGTCTTTCTTACAAGTAAGGTTTAAGTCGTTTTGGTAGTAATTTTTTAAAAATATTTTTTAATGTAGCTTTGTATTAAAAAATAAAGTTATACATCCTATTGCTTCATTTAAAATCTCCTTCAAAATTTTATCAGTAATAAGGTCGTCGTTATTTTTACCTTAAGGTTATTTAAAATGGTATTGCAAACTTATTTTACTACGAGCTGCAGATTATTGCTATATGTCTACTTTCTTTTATCTTGGGTTACAGTGGAAAGCGATTCAAATAGTTTTTTTAAATATTAGCGAATCGTTTAACTTTTTTTTTATTGGTTTTGGGCCACTTATTTTCTTTTGTCTTTGATGAAATGTATTGTGGTTTTTAGATAATTCTGTTGCTTTTCATAGTGGATAAGTCCACAGATTTTCGAAAGCTTTCGTATGTACCCAAATATTGCTATCTTTTGTTGTCTTTCTACAAGTGTTTTTAGTTATTTTGCGGTTTTATTTTGTTTTTATCTTAAAGTGGTTATGTTAATTGTTATGTTTCTGTAATTTTCTTTTTTTCAGGATTTATGTTTGAAGGTTTCTTGAGAATTCTATTTTTTCTAATGTATGATAGCTTCTTGGGTTGCTTTGTGTATTTGTTAATCCAGAGAGTCGATCGTATCTCCTAATTTGGCTTAGCATATTTTATTTTTTAAATACTTTTAGATAATTTTATTTTATTTATTTTTTTTATTAATCTGGACATAATTTCTTTTTTTTTTGTTGGTGTGTTGTATTATGGGTTGGTGTTGACTGGTATTTAATATTCCTATTCATTTCTTCCAGTTTTTTAAGCGTGGATGTGATTGGATTGTTTGAAAGTTTACAATTGTTCTTAGTTTTGGGTATACTTTCCATTGTAACTACTTACATACTAAACCCTCTTTATAATATGTTGAAGGTATTTGTTCTCCCATTTCATGCATTTGCCGTTTGTATAATGTGCTATCCAGCGCTTTTAAATTTTCCTAGATTTTAAAACACTAACGTTCTATACGCCTGTGTGTTTGTCATCTTAGATACTGCATGCGTTGCATTTTTTGTAATATTGCCTAAAATTTTTTACCTAAAGTTTTTTACAGGTATTGTGTATTTTTACTTTCAAAAACTGTAATGCTAAGCATTTATTCTTTTCATCAACGTAGCAGCATTTACGCTACATTATTTTTTAGCACTTTTAGTGTGTATTAATGCAGTTTTATATTATCTGGTAATTTATTAAGAAAACAATATTTTCTACCACGCTAACAAATATCGGCAGTACTTCATGTCAGATCTAGATCTACATTTTGTTTTCTCTGTTATCACGTCACTTGTATTTTTATCGTGGGTCACTTCTCTAATTTACTATGGACAGTTTTAGTAACTAATTGATTCTTTTAACGGATACTGTAAGGCTGGAGTAAAAGAAGAAGGATTTGAAGAAAAAAATTGTTTTCTAATAGTTTATTAATTAGTAATACGGATTACATACTATGTTCACATAGACTCAGGGTTTCAATCAATGTAAATACCACCGGTCAGAACTTAGAGTGGCTCTTTGTTTGAAAAAACGCTATTTTGATAAATCAGGACGCTTTTAAAAACTATTCTGAAGTAATAAACTAACATCGAAGAATTTTCGCACCTAGACGGTCGTCCTCCAGGTGTGTCGCTTTGCTGTCATCCACGTACAGTTAATTATAGGTGAAATCGAAGGTTAAGTTAACGATTTCGTCGGACTGCTGCACTAGCCGCGTTATTTTTATTAATAGAATGAAAAGTTTGAAACTACAACTATTAAAACGAAGGTCATTCATAACTGCAAACAATAAAAAATGCATTTTTAAATAGCTCCTCGCAAGCAGTTAGAAAAGCTTACATTGTTTATTTAAGATCGTCGGGCGTCTTGTATTTCTATTTAATTGTTCTGTACTCCTTTTGGCCGTTGTTTACATTCAACTTTTTACTAAAGTTGCTAAAAATAGACTGAGTTAGTCACAGTATGGCAGTGCAGTTTACTGTAGCTGGTTTAATTGCAATTGAATTTTATACAGCTGTGCTAAGCTGATGTGGCATATTTATGTTAAACGCGTAATCCTTTCGGAAATACCACACAGTTAAAGTTATAGTAAATTAAAAATTATTAATTAAATTTTTCTGATAAAATTATTAAAAATAAATAAGAACTGTAAAATTATAAGGCTATCTAAACTTTAATATTTGAATTGCGTGCCATTTGCGTTCTATTAATGTTAGAAGTTTGCATTTGTACCGTTGATATCTGAGCACATGACAAAGTCCGCCAAAGACCAATAAAAACCCCGTTCATTTGTGAACTGGATATTAGAGAACATGGCTGTTGATATTAACTTCTACAAAAAAATTTGTATTGAGCGATGAAGCTTATTTTTCTTTATATGGCTTTTTTAAATTATCAAAATTGTCGTATATGGGACAATGAAATTCTGCGTACTATTTACGATAAATCAACGCATCCTTAAAAATGCATTATTTGCTGAGCATTGTGAGCCAGAGGAATCATTGGCCCGTACTGCTGGCAATACTGTTATTGTTAATGGTGTATACGATTACTCACACTCTTTTCCTTGAGGCTATTTCAAGAAAAGGATTCATGTCAACAAAGTCATTGAGATTTTGTGGCAAAAGGACAACATAAAAACTATAATTGCTGAAATAAAAATAAACTTCGTTGAATATTGATTGCATTTCAAAGAAGTGGTGGCGAAACTTTGGTCGACATCATATCTCACACGTAACTGCTAAGTGTCCACTTTATATTGATAGCAATAAAATTCGAAATGTTGGAATATTTTGTGTTTTAGTCAGTAAGAACTTTTTTATTCCGTCTATAAAAAAGAACACATATTTGCTTTATGATTTTGATCCTTTTTATTTAGTCTATTATTTTAATTTTTTGGTTGTTACTTTTATAAGACACTAAAAAATATTTATTATAATTTTTTTCCTTAACTGCAATTATCAAACTTAGTCTTATACAAATACTTGGGTAAATCACATATACATTAAAATTTTCTTCTTAGGCGCGATGTAATAAATAGAGAAGGGCATGGTAGATAAAAGGTTGTCTAAAATGGTCTTTCATCCTAAGGTACTTCACAAGAGTGCTGTTTTGGTTAATATCACGATATAAGAGGTATCTTCACCCACTGCGCACTTTGGAGACAACACCCGTAAGAGTCTCAAGTGTATGCTTAGCATAAACAATTTTTTAGGGGTCTAGAAGGAATTGGAAATGAAGGTTATTGATGTCAGCCTAAGACCAGTGTGATTGAGTATTGTTTGCCGTATCCTTGTTCCTTAAATTGCTTCTGACAATTTTTGGACGAAACTAAACTCGCATGTCGTCGCAAATGACATGAATTCTCAATCCCACAGGTTGTTTGCTTTACAACGTCTGGCCTAAACAAAACAAAAAAAATAAGGATTTGTTTTAAATTACAATGCCTTTTCTATAATCTGGATTTATCACCCAGAAATTTTCATTTGTTCGGATCAGTAAAAGGAGCATCTGAAGGACAAAGATTTAATGACGTTTAACAGGTCACATCTGTCTAATTCATTTTGATACATTACTTTTATCTAGCTATTTTGTATGGCATTTTTGTTTTCGTTACTCTTAGACTTTATTTAAATGTGTTACACATCGACTGAATGCTTAAAACCATGACACATGCTTTGTAACTTTATTCTCAAATAAATGAAAATAATGAGTTCAAACATCCTAACTATGAGTAATTTTTTTAACCTTATCACACTTATTTAAATACTTTCATTTTTTCGAGCTACAGTAAAATAAATCCACACGTTATTTCCATATAATACGTGTTCTGTCGCAACAATTTTATGAACTGCTGAGTGTGCACGAAAATTTATCTTTATGATTTATATCGAGTGTTAAATTTATTTTATTTTAACTTAATCTTTTTCCATCTGATTTTGGAGGGTAACTTAAATAGTAAAAAAATAAATAAGAAACTAATTTTATGGGTCGTTAACTGTGTACTAAAAATAATCTTTATTTACATTTGAGCTAGATTTCTTTATTCCCACTCAATAAACTTCTATGCATTTAGCCAGTATTTTAGTCATGAATTGGGCGCCTAGTGCTCTTTGTGCGTCCACTTTTACATGTTAATGCATGTATATATACTAAATTTTTATTTTTATGGTGCATTCTCATTTACCCCGCGGCAGCGTAGAATAATTTGCGCATGCATTTTTATTCATTTACATGTTATAAAGGTGTTTAACACGAGGTCGCAGGTGGCGGATAGCGGACGGCCTCTAGATGTAGAAGTTAACTGCGAAATACGCAGAAGTAACTGACAAATAAGCAGACCGAGTAATCTCTGGTATAAGCAATCCCCCTATGTATTACCAACAGTTTCTTTTAAGATTGGAAGAACAAACATAGGTTTGGGCATCCTTTTGTCCTTGGGGAGAAAAGTATCTCCTAAAAATGGATGAATCACCACTAATAAATGGTCAACAGCATAAAGATGTAGAAGGCAACGGGAAACCACTACACTAAAGATTTTTTATGGATATCTGTAGTATAAAATTATTATGGCTAACTTCAAAATTATTAAGTTAACAGTCCCCTAATCGGGTTTCCAGAGCAACAACAAATAGTACTACATACTTTTCCGGCAACGACGATCTTAATCACAGATATAGAATCGTAATAACTGTAGATAATGATGTAGTGCAATCTATGATTAACATAATCTGTTAAATAGGATTATGCTATTAAAAATACAAACACAAACCAAGAAATGTAAACTCTAAACTTATGCCTCGCAGAAGACAAAACGAATGAAGAGATACAAGAGATGTTGCAATCAGTGGGCAAGGGATATAACTATGATTTTGACTTAAACGTTAAAGTTGGTGATAAATATGTGGGTAAATATCTACTTGGCCTAAGGAACAAAAGGGAAGGTTGCAATTCAGCCAAGAGCACAATCTAAGTATAATAAAGACCTTTTTAAGTTACCGATACGCCGGCTTTATACTTGAAAATTACCCAAAGATAAAGATGGAAGAATTGTAAGACACTAGATCAACTATTTTCAGAGGTAAAATAAGAAAAAGTATGAAGACCTACTCAGAGGCTGATGTTTCGTCTGATCATGATCCTCTTGTAACTAAAATGGTCATCAAAAGTCTAGCAAAAAAGACAATAGAGGGCAAGAAATAAAAACGAAAATACAAAGTAAAATAAATAATAATTTAAGAAATGCACAAATATTCCGCTAAGGCACAAGTAGCAAATGGAGTAATTCAAAACTACGATAATAATAATCAAAAATAAAACAATGCTGAATGACTTTTGAAAGTTCATGACTGATCGTCAAATTGTCAAAAATTACTACAACAATAATAAATATAAAAATATTCAAAAACAAATTCTAACAAAAATTAGAACAGCGAAATAAGCTAAATGCAGAGAAATAGAAAAATTACAACTAAAACAACCATTTTAACAAAGATAAAAAAGTAAAAAATTAACTGAGACAAAAAAAAAGAAACAACTAAATTTATTAATAAATAAACATGGAGAAATACTTAGTATTATATATAGAATAAATTTCAGAGTATACATACCTTTTGTTGTTTTATAAGAAACCAACAGCTTTCTAGATAAAACTTCAATACTTGATAGTAGTAGTCTGGAAGATTACTTTTTATTTTATATAGCAGCCCTTCGTGCCATAACTTATCAAAAGCCTCACTATATCTAGAAAGACAGCAGAACAATATCTTTTAAATTCCAAGTTGTTACTAATTTGTTTGACGATTCTGTGAACTTGCTCTATAGACCCATGCTGGTTCCAAAATCCAAATTAATGATTTTGGTATGCATTCCTTTTGGTCTAATACCAGTTTATGAATTTTGAAAAACAGTTTATCGCACACCTTGGATAGTAATGGAAGGAGACTTATGAGCCTATACGATGTTACTTCTAGTGTTTCTTTTCTTGGTTTTGGTATCATTAGTATCTGAGCTACGTTCCATTGTTTAGAAACATTATTAAGTGTCAGTATGGCGTTAAAGATAAACATTATGAGTTTTAGACATTTATAAATAATTTTCTGTAGTACTTTTCGTATGGCTAGAGTAACTTGCTCAACCACGGTTTCTAGGTCTTTTACTGATTTTAATGGATTTTATAGTGTCATCTAATTTCACTCTGAACTCATACCAATTAGTGTTTTTGCTAAAAACTTTTGGTTATTTGTTTCTGTACAAATTGTAAATGCAATTTTATTAGCATTAGCAAACGATCAGAAGAAAGATTAAGCAACGACTCACTTGTACATTGTTTAGCATTTATGCCTTTGGTAACGCAAATATTAATAATGTCACGTTTTTACCTACGATCAGTTAGCCAATATATAAGTTGTCCTATTATTAAGCATTTCATATTTTTGCTCTTTATTGTTGCTAATAGTTCTTTTCATTTTGTTGTTATTAGTATTGACCCCACTGCGTATGCTTGGGTTGTAGTTGTCTCCGGCAATAAATGTGTTTCCCAGAGTGTTTAAAAAGTGTTTAAATTGTTTTTGTATGTTTTACATTAGAGTGGACAATTCACTGCAGATATCGTTAAGGACACTGAACATCATTCTATAGCTACATTATTAGCTTATCATTATTTATGATTCTATCTCGTAGTGTTTAATTCTTGTTCTAATTATTACTGCTGTACTGCCATGCGCAGTTTCCTTGAGATGTTTATTATTGTAAATAGAGAAGTTTGGAATTTTTATGACTCTTATTAGTAAAGCGCGTTTCTGAGATTAATATCACGTTACTACCGTTTGCTTTGAGAAAATACTTAACTTCTTGTACACGTTACATAGACAGTTGACGTTCCATATTGCTAGTTTGAGTATCTCAGCCATTAGGTCAGCTTTGTAATGTCTTTAAGTTTGTTAATGTCATTTGACTTTTTTTACAATTAACGCAGATTACATTATCTCTTTTCTTTCTCGGTGAACTTGTAATTAAGTGACCTTTCGCGCATTTGACGTATCTTAGTAGTCGCTAGCAAAAATTATTGGCGTGCCCGAAAGCTTGACATTTTACACAGTGCGGGATTTTTCTCTTAACGTGGGGTGCTTTAAATTGTACTGTAGAGTTATACAGTGGTTTTGTGTTACAAATATCCTTATTGTTGTCTTTTGTTTGTAGTTCTATGTAAAACATAGCCAAAGGTGCTTTCGGGGCCAGATATTTTGTTTGATACATTGATAACTATATGCCCAAGCGTGTTTAGTTTGTTTTCTATTATCTCAGTGTCTGATGATGGGCAAAGGCTTCTAAGGACAACACGGAAGTTCTTTTTCTGCTTAGGTTTTTATGTATGAAAATTGGTGTTTTTGTTTTTCAATGCATTGATAATATATGTGTACTTTTATCCGACTTTTGCTTGAATTTTAACCTGTTCGCCTATTGTTTTATTATACTTTGTTATTCCATCAAGCAATTTTATAAGTCCTGGATTTATTTAACTCCTACTGCAAAAATTGGGGGTAACTTTGGTTTAATATTACTTTTTTCTTGTTTATCGGTATCCATGTCATCTTTGTCTAAAAGCTTGCATTTATTATGAGTTTGTGCAGGATTACTCGACCTGTATTTATTTATTTTTTTGTCTCTTGCATTTTTATTTGCATGCAAACTGCTTAGTAAGATTGGTATTGCTGGCTAGTGGGTTGAAAGTGTTTTGTATAGATAATTGGTTGTGTTGCACTGAATTTTGCATGTCCAGTAATTGTACCGGTTGCGACTACGCCCCAGGCTGAATTTTGTCCATAGTACATTGCAGGTTGGGATTGTGCTAAATATGTTGTTGAAGAATTTTGGACGTTTACCATCTCTGGTCACCGGGTCACCGGTATCTCGTAATTTTGCACAATAAAATGGTGTTTGAGATTCATACTTTGGAGATTTAAGTTGAAAAGTAATAAATAAAATTACTTACGTTTCGGTCTCGCATTTATCATGAGCGATAACGATATCGCTTGACTGTCTTGTACTTGTAGTATCGGTTACCACTTATGTACACATATGCAAGGCTGCGATTATGCAGGAACGAGCGGGCTCTATCAGCAGGCAACATTACTGACGAAATTGAAATAAGGAAGGGAGTTAGATAACGGTGCGCACGCTGCCACCAAACCTCTTTAATATGTATTCTAAAAAAAATAAATAATAATGCACTAAGCAACGAAAATAGGAAGCTAAAGTTAATGAAATACCGATAGTAATATAAGTAAAGCCCAAAAGTTAGGCACTAAAAATTATTAAAATAGGCAGCCATATAAGCATTACAAAATTTGAAAATAGACATTTAAAAAGTGAATAGACATTATTGTTTCAGTGATTTTATTATACAATTTATCACGTAGATCGCATTTTTAATTATATAATAGTAAAAAAACTTTATTTACAAGAATTTCAGCTAATAATAAGATATTTTTTTAAATTCTCTATCGCTAAGGGTTGTCTCCTATAGGACAATAAATATTTTAACTGAGAAAAAGATCTCTCTACATCTACTGATGTTACTGGAGCAAATATGAAACACGTGATTTCTGGAACATCGTAATTTACGATTTTTTACATTTGCGTCTCCAGAAAGAATACAAGCTAGAATTTTTATAACTTCAAAGTCTTGATTCACATTTTCCTTATTGCTTGAGACATTACATATGTCTCGTATACTATTATTTACAATATTGGAATGCAATATGGATTAAATGAAGTTAAATCCCTGCTTTTTAAACTTACTATTCACTAGAAATCATAGCACAATTAGTTGAAATAAAGGCGAGATCGTTTTGTAAACTTTTTTACCAAAAAGTTTGTTGGCTGTTTTGATTGATGCTGCCGCGAATCGTCGTCTAAACTTCTATTTCCTTAATTTTTGTAAAATTGATAGCGTAGTAACATGAAGTGAAATCCACGTACCCCATCAATTTAATATTGGTTGAGATGCTAGAGCTAAGTCAGGTGCCATTTCTTTAAAGTCTTATCCTAGATGGTGTTGTTACAAAAATTTTTTTTACTGAAGATGTGAACATATCCATGTCGGAAAATTGTTCACGTATTTTTTCCGCTACACGATGTATCTCATGGAGAAGACATGTCAAATAGAACATACGTGGAAATAATATTTCGGGGCATTTTCTCCTTTTTTCATATATGGGGCAGCATCGCTTACGAACATAAGGACGTTGTTATAAAGAATTTTCTCTGGGAAAGTCGTAAATAATTGTGCGATTGTAGCGCTATTTGCCCTCTCAAGAGATTCGAAGTATTTAACAAATAAATTTTAGATGCTTAATTTGGCTTCAAAGATCCAACAATTATATTGGCGATGTACTTGAAAATCATTTTATATTGATATAGAGAAGCTATAGTTTGCAATTTCCAATCTACCTTCCTGTTGTTTCACCTATTGATATCCAAATCTTCTAGTCTTTTATGTTTTTTCGAATTTCACCCATTTCGGATTCGTAAGCTCTGTTGAGATAATTTTTTCTGAACGTTGATCCATTTTGTGAATTTCGTTTAACATGGTTTTTGAAAAATGACCGCAATGACGGATTTTGTAATTTCCATAACAAAATTCCAGCACTCACAAAGGCTTTACATAAGTCAAACCAAAACTCAGATCGTCGAATGGATGTTAACACAAACGTTTTCAGTAACGGAGTTTTCGGAGCGGCCACTTTCTCTTCGATTACTCTTTTATGGAAGAGTCCTTCAGTGTCTTGAGTAACAAAATACTTTTTTCTTAAAATTCACTAGTTTTTCATAGATTTTACAACAAGCACAGAACCATCAATTAAAAAATATCAATTTTAAACTCTCGCACAAATTTATTTAATTTGTCGGTGACAGTAGAACGCATTTTTGGCTTTGTGGCAGAAACAAACCTTCTTGTAAGAATGAATAAAAATAAATGCTAATCACCAAACAAAGTAGGTATTAATACTAAATTAAGTATACATTTTCAGGTCAAATTCTCGTTAAGGGATTAACAGATTACTGGGAACAAGTAATTAACATAGGTAATAAAGAAGTGGGATTTTTGTTGCCGCTATTTATTCGAAAAACAAAATTTATGTGACCAAATAAGCAGTTATAACTGTTATAAACAAAAAGAACATTTAACATAAAAAAGTCAAAATAGACATTTTTAGACATCTTGCCTAAACACCCAGGCTTTAAATATAAGACATGCGGATGACGTAGCGTTAATAGTTACCAGCCTTGAAGATTTACAGACAATACTTAATAAAGTAGTAGAAGCAATCAAAGAATATGGACTGTCTCTGAATATACAAAAACCAAATTTATGATAGTAACGAAAACATTACAAAATAATGGAGATATCTATATACATGACAAACATATAGAAAAAGTAGAAGACACTTTTAAATCAAAATAGTGATTGATCAGTAAAAATAAAATTAATAATAATTTTATTCAAAAATTACAACTTGCATTAAAAAGAGAATACAGTTGATTGATACTTGAATAGTTAGTTTAAATAGATCAAGCTAAAGGCGTAATTAAAACTAAATGCGTTGTAATGAAAATAGCAAAAAAATTATTTTTCATCAATCACAAGCGTATTCTATATTTTTTCGCTGTGCTTGAAAATGTCCAAATTCAATTAATTCGTTAGAGTGGAATCCGGAATTAGAAAAGACAGTTGGCTTCTGCATGCATTTTGCAAGTCTGTGTTCAGGGAATTCGCTCGTGCTCGGATCCTCCAGTAATTTCACGTACGAACAAATCTAGACATTTCGAGTACAGACGATCTGCAAGAGAAACAAAATATGGAATTTAGGAGATAATCCAATATCTGAATTTTTCGCTCGGCGCTCCCATTTGTCTCCAAGAGCGGTTCCAATTTCTGTTCGAATTTGTGCAACTGCAGAATAATATTTGTGTTTGAATTTGACATCCGGGATGATTTTTTCGGCCCCGCGCGCTCCGGCTCGCTCAAATATTTATTCTGGCGTCGACGCCGGGCTTCGATTGCCGAACTGATTGTTGTTCTAGAATATAATGTTTCAGAAGTGCGCGATTTTTCAGCGGCCGCATTATTATGTGCCGTGCGTGGCGAGCAGATGGGGCGGAACCGCCGGAGTGCAGTATTTGCATAGCCCGCCGGACAGCGGAGAAATTTGCGGCGCCTGTCAGGGGAAGCGCCGGAATTATTTCGGCGGATTACTTCCGGAATTGACCAATTTTTCTGGCGCAGGGCGCGACAAAAGCTCGCGCGGCGCGGCCGTTATTCTGGCCGGGCCATGACAAATGAAATAATTATCCGTGAAATTAAATATTAAGGGGAGCCGTCGGCCCGTAATACCTGCCGAGGGTGCACTTGCGTAAGCGCCGGGGAGTAAATAAAACACCGCAAAACCCCAATTCAGCAATTTGCCTTAAATGATAAATCACTGGCCGCATGCTGTTCCGAACTGCGTGTGCTGGCCGCCGCTGCAGCCGCCGTTTTGTATTTTTGCGCGCCGCCCGGAAATGATATATCTCGCTGTTCCGAATTAGTTGCTCAACTTCGGCGTCGGCGATTTTCTCCTCCTTCAGCACAAACGCCAATCAACACTTTTATTCAAACTGCTACCCGGAGCCGAGCGGCAGATAGCTATCGTTACTGACGTCCTTAAACGCCAAAGTCTCAGGATAATTACCACTGAAGTTTCCAAAAGGGAACAATTTCACTGGCGTTTGATCTTTAGATAGTCTAATTGTGATTATTCTGAGTTCGAGAGATTTAATGACGTTGAGAATAAATTTCGAGGGATTATGCCATAAGTAACTGAAATAAATAATGTAATTACTACAGAGGCCGGGCACTAATCGATATCTTTTGCACAGATTATGGATTTATATACAATGAAACAGTTAATTAGAATGTAAGATAATCTTATCCTTATTTTGATTACTCCTGCATCATTTTAAATTAAACCAGATGCAATTAAAACATTAATTGCTCTCACTGATACAGCAAAGCATTTTGTTAATGTGAATTTCCCGCAAATAATGATTTTACTAAAACGAACCCAGTTCCAGCCACAAAAAGCGTTGCATAATATCCATTATTTCCTTTAAAACTTGATGATTAAAAGTTTCAGTTGAATATAATTTTACTATTTATAATCTAACGATAAAAATTATTATAGCTTCTACAAAGTAAATTACATAGTGCCTCAAAATGTAGACTTCAATTTTATAAGTATATCACAGCGACTCCGTCTACGTGAATATAAAAGTGAGTTTTTTCTGTGCTGCGGGGTTAGTTAAAAGTGCGAGAGTGTTTTGTAAGTAGTGGTAAAATCAACTAACAAGAAGAAGTTCTGTTAAAATTACGATGAAAATTCCATAAGCGAGGTCGGACGAGAAAGCGATACCCTGAAAGCGAGATCGCGCAGGAGCTAATAAGCAGCGGGAGTGGGGCAAGTGAATCGTATACACGTGATTATATACGTTCTATAATAACAGTACGCCTGATAAACGTAAGTGAAAAACAAAAAAAAAATTGAAATAACAAAAATGGGCAAAAAACATCAAGAATACCTAATAAAAACAATATACAGTCTAAGGACACAGAAGGAAATAACGAAGCGATGGTTGAAGTATTTAATACTATGCTGGAAATGTTTAACATGTTTATAGGTGAGATGAGAAAGAACAATAACAAACTCGAACAAAGAATTTGTAAGGAATTCCAAGAGAACAAAGGAAATGAGACAACAACGAAGAGGTTATTAAGTTAAGAGAGGAGCTATATACGAAGGAAAACGAATGAGAGAACCAAAGGGACGAGTTAACAAAAAAAATCGTAGCAACTGAGTAGAGTGGAAGAATATCAAAAGAAGGAAAAAATAGAATGTGGTGAACAAAGGTCAAATATTCAATACAAGGAAGAAAGAAACTAAAATCAAACAATTCTTGCAGAAACGAGTAAAAGTGAAGGCTGCGATCAAGAACGCTTACACAAGTAAAACCCTCGGGGAATGTCAATAACTATAGTCAAACTGAGTAATTTGTATATATAGTGGCTATACACCCCAAGTGGAGTAACGCCGCTCCTAGTGGAGCTTTCTAGATCATTATACGGGTGTGATCGGAACCCATCTACTACTCCATCTTCTCGCAAATTTCTTTCCACTGTCTTCTATTATTCACTTTAGTCTTCCAATCATTGATTCCAATCTTTCTAAGGTCTTCTGTCACTTCCTGTATCCATTTTGATCTTGGTCTCCCCTTTCGTCTCTTGCTGCCTGGGTTCCATTCTAACATTGTGAAAATTGTTTTATCTGTGCCAGCTCTCCATACGTGACCCAGCCATCTCACCCTTTGCCGTTTAATTTTCTTTAATTTCTTGTTTTAGCTCAAAATTCATCCTACTCCTATATTCATTTTCCGCTATTCTTACAGGTCCTAGTATCGTTCTTAATATTTTCCTCTCCAATATCCTGAAGTCCTCTTCACATTTTTTCGTCATTGTAATTGTTTCCATTCCATACAATATTTCTGGTCTTATTATTGTTTTGTATATATTTATTTTTGTTTCCATTCCAAGTATTTTACTTTTTAGCATTTTTTGTTTGCTTGAAATGGTTTATTACCTGTCGTTAGTCTTTCCTTGATTTCTATTTCTCTGTTCCCATCGCTCGATAAGATTACTCCCAAGTATTTAAATTTGTTTACTATTTCAAATTCATATCTCTCCATCTTAATATATTTTTTCCTGTTGTTTCATTATTTTTGTTTTCTCACCATTAATTCTTAGTCCCATTTTTTCTCCCTCCTGTACTATCTTCTTTTAACATCTCTTTCATTATTGAACGGTTTTTTGTCACCAACACTATGTCGTCTGCGTAGGTTATAATTTGAGTTTCACCTGTCCTTACTGTTCTCTTGTTAATCTTTCTCAATGTGTATTCCAATGCTAAGTTAAATAATGTCGTGGACAGTGAGTCGCCTTGTCTCACCCCTTTATTTATTTCGAATTCTTCCGTTTCTCCTTTTTGCGTTTTCACGCTTATTGTTGTTCGCATCATTGTCATCTGCATCAGTTTAGCATTTATTTTCATTTCTTTTAATGCACTCATTAATTTGCTTCTGTAGATGGAGTCGAAGGCTTGTTTAAAATCTATAAACAGAAGTTCCATTTCTATTTGATATTCGTAGGCTTTTTCTATGATCTGTTTTACTATATGTATTGCATCTGTTGTTGACCTTCCTTTAGTAAAGCCGCATTGGTATTGGCCTATTAAATTTCTTGCATTATTAGTTAGTCTTTTTTGTATTAATGATGTCGTAATTTTGTACGTGGTATTCAGTAATACTTGTTGATTTCCTTTCTTGTGTATTGTAACAATTTGTCTAGCTTCCCATTCCACAGGTATCTTTTCTTCTGTCCATATTTTTTGTATTAGTATATATAGTTTTTTGTGTAATTCTTCTCCACCATACACTTTATCAGGTCTGCATTTATGCCATATTTCCCTGGAGCTTAGGCCATTGTTGCTTTTTATACTGATTTCTTTTATTTCTTTTTTCGATGGTACTTCACTTATCATATCTTGTTCTGGTGTTTCAATTTCCCCATTTTCTAATTCGTCTATCTTTACGTCTGTTAGTAATCCTTTAAAATATTTCTTCCACGTCTCCATGCGTTGGTTATCGTTTTCCCATCGTGATCTTTAATTCCAGTGGTCTTTCATTTATATACTTTGTTTTGTTCATTGATTCTTTTATAATAGTTTTTTGTATTTTTATTCTTGTTGTCCTCTTCAATCTGCTTTATTTTATTTTCCATCCATTCTCTTTTTGTTTTGCAATTAATTATCTTGGCCTCCGTTCTAAACTTTTCATATTCAGTTTTATCTTCTTCTTTATTCCTTCTAATCCATCTTAATCTTGCTTCCATTTTCCTTTTGCCTATATCTTTACAATTATCGTTGTACCATCCTGAATCAGTTCTGCTTACAGCCCTTCCTGTTTGGGCTTCCGCTACATTATTTATACACTCTTTTAATTGCAGCCATTGCGTTTCTATATCATTGTCACTTATGTTACATCCTTTTAGTTGTTCTTCCATTTTTTCAGCGTATTTCTTTTTAGTATTATCATACTTTAGTTTTTCTGCATCCCACTTATGACTTACATTTTTGTTCCTGTTCTGTTTTTTCACTTTTTGTTTTAAGGTTGCCGTTACCATATAATGGACAGTGTCTGCGCATGCCTCTCTATAAGTGCGTACATCTTTTACTGTTGATTGTTTTCTTTTGTTAATTAGTACATGATCTATTTGTTATTTTATGTCTATCTGGGTGTTTGTGTTTAGTACTACTTATAATCATATTTGTCCTTGTTGCCAAAGTACAGTCTTTGCCCATTGTTATTGGTTTTTTCATGGATTGTGTATTTACCTGCTAATTGTTTAATATATTCCTCCTTGCCTATGTGTGCATTAAAGTCTCCTAAAGTTATTATTATATCTTCCTTTAGTATTTTCTCTATTTCTTCTTCTATTTTCTCATACAATTTTTCTTTTTCTTCATTGTCTGCTACTTCAGTTACTGCATACACATTTAACAGTGATATGTTGAAAGGCTTTGATTCTATTCTCAAATAGGCCATCCTCTCATTTATTGGTTTAAAATCAATTGCACGGTCTTTTAGTCCTTCCATTATTATAAATCCTACCCCATATAATCCTTGTTTGTCACCTCCCGAGTACAATAGTGTGAATTTCTTTTTGTCTATCCTACCATGTCCTTTCCATCTTACTTCTTGTAACGCCACTATATTTATTTTATATCTTTCCAGCTCCATCACTATTGTCTCCATTTTGCCAGGTTCCAACATTGTTTTTATATTCCACGTGCTAATTTTAATTATGTTATGTTTAATTTTAGTTTTACTTATAGTTTTCTTTTTATGTGTTTTGTCTGTTGTTTTCAAATTAATACTTTCTATATTTATTTTATCTGTTGTAGTTATTTTCGTCTTTTCCTTTTTTCTTGCGTTTGTCGTTACCATTTCCAATCCTTTACTTTGTTGTGCTAGTTTTTTGTCTGATTTGTTTTGGTATTTTTTAATAATTTTTCTCTCAACTTTTCTTCCTCATTTTCTCCGGGGGATCTTTGGCTTACTGTTCTCCCTTTCTTTGCACACTGTTCCATTTCTTTTTGCGTATCAGCCTGAGACCTTTGCAGTTGCAGCTCTGTTGTGGATGCTTGGTTCTGTCCCGTTGTGTTTATATCCTCATCCATTATGTGTACTGCTTTTAGTTGTTGTAAGGTATATTCATCTCCATTTATAATGAGATTATTGTTTCTAATAATTGCGTGGTGCCCTTTTTGCCTGATTGTTTTCATATGCTCTCTCAGTTCTCTTCTCATTCCCTGCATTACCTTTGAATAATCTTGTTCAATGTATATTTTAGTTCCTCTCAGTTTATTGGTTGCTTTCAGAATTTCAAGTTTTTTTGTCCAATTTTTTAATTCTATTAAGAGTGGGCGGGATTTTATTCCCGTTTGTGGCTTACCAACTCTTCTTATATCTGTTACTTCTTCCTCAATCACTATTAGTATATTGATATCTCTCAAAACCAGTCTCACTCTTCTTTTTAGCTGCAATTCGCTCTCTTCTTTTATTTCCTCTCATTCATGCATTATTATATTCTTTTTTCTCCTCCGTTCTGATTTCCTGTTGCGCTATTTTTACTGTAAGTTGTTGGTTATCTCTTTTTAATTGTTCATTTTAATTTTATTCAATTCTACATTTATAATGTCTATCTTCCCTTCCATTCGTTCTTCCCTTTCATCTATTTTATAATTATGTTGTAATAAAATATCCTAAAACTTTAAATTTGCTTATGCCCATTGCTGAATGTACGTAATATGACACAGAATATAATGATTCTATATTCAACGAACTTAAAAAGTTCGTTACTGAATTTTATATGTCTGTCGGTCTGTCGGTCTGTCTGTCTGTTTGTCGCTGTCACAAAATTATGGATTTTTTAAAATTTTAAAATGGGTTCTTATAGGAAATTTTACGCTGATTTCAAAATCGAAATCAAAAAGTTTCTATCTCGAATAGTTTTCGAGATATTCGACTTCGAATTTCGGGAAAATTTCGACATTGCGATTTTATGAGTAATTCTTAAAGAAAATTTTACGCTGATTTCAATAATAAAATCGAAAAAATTCTATGTCGAATAGTTTTTGAGATATTCGACTTCGAATTTCGGGAAATTTTTCAACATTACGATTTTAAATGTGATTCTTGTAGGAAATTTTACGCTGAATTCGAAAATGAAGTCGAAAAAATTCTATGTCGAATAATTTTCGAGATATTCGAAATCGAAAGGTTTTTTTAAGTTCATTCTGGGATTGCTTACAGAGCAATCTCTTCGCCGGCCCCATGTTTTCTCTATAATTTTTGTTTAATTACTTTTGCTCCAATAACCAATTAATTGTTGGCTACTAAAGACATTTATATTGCACTATTAAAATAAAATAGCAGGATATGATGAAGCAAAGAATATGTTTATTAAATGTCTTGGTCTGTTAAGGCTATATTTTATTGACCCTCGTAATTTTTATGTACTTTTTTTATTTAATGGGAACTCTACTACTTTTATTTCTTGACTGTGAATAAAAATCTTGGAAGTAGCACGTAGTGCCAATTGAGTAATTAAAAATGTATTTTTGTAGCCATTGAGTTCATTTTTTCTATTTTACGTCCACTTCATATAGGCGAATTTCTTTTTATACCACTTGTTAGAGAAGGTAGTTTATTAAATTAAGCGCTCATATGCTCCAACAGATGTGTTTATTTATTTAAATGCTACTACTTATTTATTTAAATACTACTTTTGCAAAAAAATTTCCGAACCAACATCAGCCTGCGCACCCCTAATGATATAGAGAAAGCCACAGAACACTTCACCACTATTGTTCAATCTGCAGCCTGGAGGGCTACTCCCAAACTTCTAGATACGGTACGACAGGATGGAAGTATCCCAAATGAAATCCTTGAACCCACCAAGCAAAAAAGGAGGGCAAGATCTAAATGGCACAGGACTCGAAACGCAGCTGAAAAAACGATATTTAGTAGACTAACCAATGCCCTCAAGAATAAACTCAAACTGCACAAGCAAGAAACTTTTCAAAACTATCTAACTTCCTTGTCCTGAGCCGACCACGGTATCTGGAAAGTTTCTAAAGCTAATAAAAGACCACAGGCTGTTAATCCACCTTTAAGAAAACCAAATAATGATTGGACTAAGACGGATCAAGAAAAAGCAGATCTCTTCGCCCAGCACTTTGCCCAAGTTTTCACCCCCTACTCTACTGCACCCGATGTTGAGATTCAATACTTCCTTCAGACGCCACTTCAAATGTCGCTACTCATCAAAAACTTCACCTATACTGAGGTGCTTGATGAAACTCGCCATCTAAACAATAACAAAGCCCCTGGGTATGACCCAGGCTAAGGTGCTTACTGAACTGTCCAAAAATATTGAGATGCCAGTATTGGTCATCATCGTTAAAATTCGCGCAAATTATTCTAATACCAAAACCTGGTAAACCTGCTGAAGATATTGCCTCTTACCGTCCAATAAGTCTGCTGCCACTACTCTCAAAGTGTTAGAAAAACTTATAATCAAAAGACTGTATGATAGTGACATACTGGAAAACTGCATACCAGACCATCAGTTTGGATTTAGGCGGTACCATTCCACGATTCAGCAATGCCATCGACTTGTAAATATAATCAATGCGGCCCTCGACGCCAAATCTTACTGCTCTACAGTTTTTATAGACATTAAACAGGCATTTGACATGGTGTGGTATGATGGCCTATTATATAAAATTAAAGAACTACTGCCAAATAAATACTACCTTTTGCTAAAATCGTACTTGAATGATCGCTACTTCCAAATCAAATATGGCCAACATTATTCTGACCTCCGACCAATCACCTCAGGTGTGCCTCAAGGCAGTATCGTTGGACCGCTGGTATATTTACTATATACCTCAGATGTTCCCACAACAAATAATACACACTTAGGCACATACGCAGATGACACTGTCCTCCTTTCCAGTCATACCAATCCTCATATAGCATCCTCTAACCTACAAACCCATCTAACTCATCTTCAGACCTGGCTTGCTAAATGGAAACGAAAAGCACTCACGTTACCTTCACTCTAAATCACTCCGAATTTTCCCCAGTTTTTCTGAACAACGTACCCATTCCTCAAGCAACAGAAGCCCGCTACCTAGGTCTTCATTTAGACCGACGACTCACCTGGAAGTCTCATATATTGAAAAGGCGTAAAGAGATTGATCTGCGAATCAAGAAAATGTACTGGGCGCTTGGTAAAAAGTCGTGTCTTTCCCTCGAAAACAAGATCCTGCTCTACAAAACAGTAATCAGGTCCATATGGACTTACGGCATTGAGCTATGGAGCTGCTCTTGGAAGTCCAATGTTAACATTATTCAACGTCTACAATCCAAAACCATCAGACTGCTAGTAAATGCTCCGTGGTATGTCAGCAACTTGACCCTGCATACGGAGCTACAAGTCACAATGGTAGTGGAAGAACGTACCAAACGAAATAACACCCACTTTGCGCGGTTGCACGCCCATCCCAACACCCTTGCATCCAACCTTCATCAGGATTAAAAATAAAGAAATGGCCCAGTGATCTTAAAGGAGTGCAACTCTAATGAAACGGGATAACATCGCTGGATGGACTCTCCCTCACGTCAAATGTCATCACATTAGCTCATAGAACATTGATTTATTGTATTACGTTTTGATTGTTAATTTGCTTATAACCAATTAAAAAAAAAACAAGTGTAATTTTACGTTTTTGTTACAGAACTAAAATAGTGCAGTACGTGTTAAGAGTTTTACTGTTGTAAATACCAACTATTGAGAAATTAATTCACATAACAACAAATCAACAAAAATTGTAACAGCAAGAACAATTTTTTGACTACTGCCTCATATTTTTTTTATTTGATTATGTAATAGGGCAGTCAAGGCGCGTACAACATTTAGAACACGTTAGAATAAAGAGACCATACTGCAGTTAGCTTTAAATGTAATTAGTAAGTTTGTTTAATACTGTTAAATACTGGTGCAAAAAATGATGGTTGCTATAAACTAATTTTTTATAGATATATAATACAAAACACGTCTAACACATTTTACTTTACTGCATCTTTGTTTAGATGCTACAAGCATCTTTCTTCTGTTCCAGTTTTGTAAAGAGGTGAAAATACCATAAAGAAGTGATTCTGAAACCCCTAACAATTTTTTTTTGGTAAAAGCTAAGTTTTGCATAAGAAGGCGAGGGGCACCAATTTATGAAAAATATCATTTGGAAAAAGATACTTCTTTCAAAATACTCAATTACAATTTATTGCGCTCAATTAATGTTTGCTCTTCTGTTTTTATAATTTAAAAAATTTAGCTTTGTATACGTCATGATCATATTCTGACTACTACGATAAAATTTTTATTGTATTAGTGCCTTCTTTAAAGAAATAATATTATCGCAGGTCAACTAATTGCATATAAAAATATAAACTGATGAATCTGTAAACAAATTTTGAAAACGGTTAGAAATATTGTTTAAAAAAATAAAGAGTCATACATTAGTCTTTTAGCCTTATACTTGCAAAATAGATATTTCTTCTTTAAATGATAAAACTTTACCATTCAAAAAAATATACGCACAACAGTGCTAAAACTTGTTCGGCCATACCAATTTTACCGAAAATTTATGAATTAGTCTTTACCATGGTTTAAGTAAAAGTTCTAAATAGTAAAATAAATGAAAAATATAATAAAGACACATTTTGGAAGAAATAACAAAATCCGTTCTATCAAAAATTTTGTAGAATATGTGTTTCAAAAGGAGTGCTGTTTCTATGAGACATCACAATATTGTTTTTATAATAAGCATAAGATTCTTCTTAAGTTTATTATTAGAGATTTAATAAATTTAGAGTAGCAAGGTTTGTTTATAATGTACAGATATTTGTAATTTTTCCAAGCAATATAGTGCATTTTGTGATAGATGGGTAGACTTGATGTTAGACGATTCAATAAAAAATTGTTTACATTTCTCTAAAAGTATTTTTACTACAAAACTACATTTTCTTTTCCGCTTAGGGTATGTTTACTGCAGCCTATGGCTTTTGTGATTACCCTAATAAAGTAAATTTACAACCTATCTGAATTGATGTCCCCTGAATCAGCAGATACAGATCCTTTACAGGGTGTGTCTGGAAATCTTCCGATTTGAAGATTTGTCTCCCGAATGTATGTTACCTTTTCCTTCACAGCGCATCGCACTTGCATAGGATATGTAAAGTTGTTTCTGGTTCCTTGCTATAGTGTCTGCATGCAAGGTCACCATTGAATTTGCCAATTTTCTAGAGGTGTTCTTTAACAGTCGCATGTCCTGTAAGAAACCCTATGGTTATCTTTAGCTGTGGCCTACTTAGATTAAGAAGTTCTGCAGCTCTCTTTTGGCAAGGTCCCTTATTGAAGCTGAAATTATGCCTTGGTCAATTCTTCTAATACATTTGATGATGAGTGCGTGTCCTCTCCTTAATAATGCTTTGAGCAGCTCTTTGTGAAATTCCTAAAGCAGGTTCTGGGCCTATATAAGCCTCACTAGATCCTGGCTAGCCAATTAATCGGCTTTCTTATTCCCGTAGATACCGCAATGCTCAGATGTCCATAACAGTTTTGCCGTGTTATATTCTGCCAGTGCATTGAGTTTCTTCTATGCATTTCCATGCCAGTCTAGATGATGCTTTAGCTCTTGATAAAGCCTTTAATGCTGCCTGGCTGTCTGATATAATATAGATCCGCTTGGTTCTGTAAGTCCTCTTACCGTTTTCACGCACACACTGGAGTATGGCGTATAACAAAGCTGCGTTTAAGTGTAAGGAAATATTATAAATCAAAAATATGATTTGATTTTTTAAGTATTTTTTTAAACAGTAGTTTGTTTTTAGTATATTTTTTAATATAATTATTTTTTGTGTTAGATAACTAAATGAGAACATTTGTGATATATGCAAATCATAAATACTGTAAAAATCATGAAAGCAATTATAAACTTCTAGAAGAGTTTTACATCAACATTGTCTTTTTTATTAGATGGCATTATAGGACTTATCTTTCATGTACGTGTTTCTAATTACAACAGTATTTCTATTAATTTCTAACGCTGATGGTATATACGTACATTTTATTATGTATACTAAAAATCTTATTGAATTTTAGCAGCAATATTCCTTTTTGAACAAGAAGCTCAATAATAGCTTGTTCGATAAGACTAACATTTAAAACATTTAAATTAACTTTTTACAATTTAATGATAAAATTTAATAACACAATAATTTATAAACTAAGTTTAGTTTTTCTTTTCTATCTGTAATAAATTCTTTTTCAGTTATATGTTCTGGACTTTTATCACAAGTTGTTTTTTTTTTTACTTTTTATCGGCAGCATGTAAAGGAAACGACCTAAAACTTTTAGAGTAGTTTACTTTTGAGTCGTGTTGTTCTTCTGAATTTTCACTATTTAATTCTCAATATGATTTATAAAGTAGTATTTTTTCTAAACTATTAGTATAAAAAGAACTAAGTGTCGAAAGAAAAGGACTTTGCACTTCAGTTTTGGTTATTGTTAAACCTGTCACTGGCTATATTTTACTTAAATTACAGGACTAAGTGTAAGTTGCTTGGTGCTTGAACGGCGTAAGAATGCTGTTCACTTAAAAGCTTCAAAGAGTTGCTACCTTTTCCAAGCTAGGTGTTAGGTTAAACGCCTTTGCTTTGGTTACAAAAGTCTGGTTATTTCCAAGAATAACACTGTGGAATTTTTTCACTAAATGAAGTTATGCATCCGAATTAATTTATATAGCTTTCGGCATCAATAAATTAAAAGCATAGTATAACACTACCAAAAAACGGTTGTCTTGATTGTGCTAAACAAAGCTGCAGTTTTTGATTTTTTCGCCAAATACATTCCACATTATATATATCTATTCTTGAGAGTAAAGTAATATACCCAGATCTGATACACATATATGACCGCTCGTTTTTCAGGCATTTAGTTTCATAACGCGTTAAACTGAAGGCTGTGCTGGAACGCTGTTTCTTATGGTCATCGGTGTGAAGTTTGAATAATTCAACAGATTGTTGCTTTATTACAATTTATTATATTTCTTCATTAACAGTCGAACCTTGTTCGATGTCTAAGAACGTGCATGCTCTTCACTATCAACATTTGTTCGTCCTTGTTCGCATCCGTTGCTCCATATCCATAACATCCCTCAGTTTCAATTTTCCGGCAGATTTATTCTGGATATTTAAATAGCGAATAAAAATACGCCTTTCCGTTGTATGTTTACTGAACAGACATGCTACACATACTTGTTATTGAGCCCCATTACCAATAACATTACATACAGTGCTGTTAAAAACTTAATCTGTATACGTTTAGTTACTTTATTGTTAATACGGGACTTACTTTCCAGATAACTTTCGCATTCTGCTTAGTTGCTAAAAACAGTCTTCAACTATTATACAGAGTATATAGAATTACTGGAGTGTCAGAGAAAAATAGCAAAAACAAAGTAAGTCAAAATTCAAAGTAGTAAAGTAAATTCTGCACAACATTCTAACATTTATAAACATCTATGGGCAGTTTGGCGTTGTTCAGATATGCCCTGCTTACCTGAATAATTTTAGCCGCGCGAGAATCACAAGCTAAGGCGAGTTAAAAGTACCCTTGTCGACATTTAATCCGGTTATTATTCAATTCAAAAGAAGCTATAAATAATCATCCAAAACTAATATTTTCGTTCTCTCGTGGCTTTAGAAAAGAGAAAATACATTTCAAAATTGTCTAAAAACAGCCCGAACTGGTGCAGTTGTCAACAAACAGTATAATTATCATTTAATGCTACTTGCATAATGTGGGCTGCACGAATGTATTGACAAGAAAAAAACTCTGCTCATGCGTTCCAGAGAAAGCATTAATTGGAAACAGAGATGCGTTTTCGATCAAATGATTTGGCAGCGCGTTATTTCTTTTGACAAAAGGTAATACTGACAATTATTTAATGGTAGTCGAACATGAATATGGAAGCGTTAGCTCAATTAATTAAATAAAAAGTTTCTTTACCAAATTGTAAAATATAGGGAAGTTACGATAATGGTTGTGAATGCAATTTATGCGGTGGCAGATTACGTATAATTTTTTTCTCAACTACCATTACAACATTTAAATTTTGAGTGAGACATTTTTAACTTAGGCCTGTCTTTAATACTAACACTCCTGTTAAGGAAAATGTTTTTGTACAGGATGGAGCCCCTTGTCATCAAACGCGTGGAATAAGGAGCAACAAATTTCACTTTTGCTATTTTTAGAGATAAATCCAATTGAAAATTTATGGCGCATTACTCAAATAAACAATGGCTAAAAACACAAAGTCAGTTTAATGTTAGGGATCTCAGAAAATGACAGAAAATACCCCAGAAAACGATAGACAGTTTAATCGATACTAAAGCTTCTTCAACCAAATATAAATTTTAGGATTTAGTTTAATTTTGGACAATTGTTTACTAATGTAATTTATTGTTTAACTTTTGTATTTACTTTATTCTAGTGCTGATTGCTTTCGCTAATTTTTTTGTAGAACATCAAAGCAAACTTACCGCTGGGAACACATCTTAAAAATTGTTAACTTCTTATTGAAAACGAAAAACCTTAGTAGCGCTCTAAAACTATATTAAATTATATTGACCTTGTAAGTTAGAATACTTGGGAATCAATTAAAGCTTATTTTTTATTACGGTTTTCGCACTTACTATCATTGTTAACCAGAGAACCAACCACACGATGCACTATAGACTTAGTAGTTACATGAAACATGATGTCGACCAAATGTCCTCCAAGATTTCACTAATATTCATTCTTTTAGCAAAGTTTTCTATAATGGCTTTCCATAGATCCGGCTATAATTTAGCAATGACATGTCTGATATCCTCTTTTAGCCCTGGCAGGTTTGTTGACATACACCTCTTCATATAGTCCTAGAGTAAAAGTCTGAGGAAGTTAAATCGCAAGTCCATATTACCTCCGAGATAATATGACCTAGATGATTGGATTAAAGTAATGTAAGTATTTGTGTACTGTCTGCAAGTGCCTATATGTTGTTAAAACCACATATCATTTAAGTTCAAATTGTTGTTTGGTACTTTCCGACAGCTTCGTCTTAATAAAGTATGGGCAATAATTTCTCCAGCCTACAATGCACGCCAAACAGTGCATTTTTGTAGATGCATTAATTTTTCGTAAACAGCACTTGTAATTGGCCAATGCAAAACTCCAATTAAGTACTTAGTTATTTTATTTAAATTTGAAAGAAATTTACGTTACTTACATATAATGCATACAAATTATAATATTTATATTTTACATATCAACTCTGAGGAAAATAGGTAAATAAAACATATTATTTTCAGTATTAGACAACACAAACCATAACTAGAGTAAATAACCAACAACAACACTCCTGACTATATTAATGGTATGTAAAATTCTTGGAAAACCAAGCTATTAATAAACATAACTGCAATTTGATATTTTTGTAATATTACTTATCTAACAGAGAACCAGAAACATAAACAAGCAAAAATTCGCTTTACATATAAAGCAGAGCGGACCTATGCATGAAACGAAACTATAGGGTTTAACGCAATTTGATTGAAACGAATGACAGTGAATTATAATCAAATAAAAAATTTAGCGGCCGAAACCGAAAACTTTGCGGCGACTTCCGGTCAAACGGGCCTCAATATTTTGGAGTCTGGACTTGACTTATGGTCCTTAGTTGAATACTAAGAACGTTATGTTTCTCTCTATCATAGATCAAAAATTATAAGGTGTGACAGACGGCGGACATAACAAAACAACATACAATAGACTTACTGATCGCTTATAAACAGCTCTCAGAAAATCGCGAAACAAAACTTTCAAATTCTGCATAACCAACCAATCGACCAACGATAACTTAATACACCGCCGAGTGTAAATAACAAACAAGAAGAAATAGAACATTTTATTTATGAGCTGTGGCAACTGTTTTTAACCATCAAACGATTTTCCTCTGTTGAAGTAAACCAGAAAGTTAAACACACTAATGTTAATAAATATCCCAATTATGATCATAACCCACCCAGAAAAATACTAGTACTGCTCACTACTATCTACAACAGCATGTTACGATTATGCTACTTCGCTTCAGTAGAAATACTCTGTAACTACAATGATAGCAAAGCTTGGTAGACTATCACCAGAACCCATATTATATATATTTGAATTATTGGTTCTAAAAAGAATAGAAAAGACTGTTAACGCACCAAATTATTCACACATACCAATTGGCTTCCGAAGGCGACACTCAACAGTAAAACAAATCCACAAGATTGCAGCAAAAATAATGAAATCCTTAAGAACCCAGAAATTTTGTACCACAGGCTTCTTGGATATTAAACAAGAATTTGATAATGTCGTATACAAATTTATTATTCAGGCTTAAGTCAACCTTTTTAAGTTAAATATATGTATTACTGTTTGTCTGTGCGTAAGAAATTATCAAGTCAGAATAAACAACGATTTTTTGGACTATCAACACATTTCTGCTGGAGTACCACAATAAAGCATGCTGGACCCCTAATATAGTTTGTGTTCACTGCAGACGTTCCAACTACAGGTAATTCTGAGATACCTATTTTTTTAATAACACAGCAGTACTATCAATCTATGATAAACCCTTAGAGGCATCTGAAAACTTACAGAATCATTTCTATCTCACCCAGAATTGGTTTAATAAGTGGAGAATTTCAGTCAACCTTCATACCTTCCACAAGTCACATTTAAAAATGCAGTCATACCAGCTAAGTCAGAAGCTAAATATCTAAAAATGCACCTTGACTAAAGGCTTACCTGGATAGGTCACATAAAAACTAAAAGAAAACACCTGGATTTCAAAATCAAACAAATGAACTGGTTAATCAAAAAGCGATGCTAACTGTCCCTAGAAAATAAAATTCTGTTTTAAAAGACATCTTAAAACCAATTTGGACATTCAACTATGGGGTTGCACAAAACTGTCCAACAATCCTGCAGCGATTTGAGTCCTAAAGGCTTCGCATGTTGGCAGATGCCCCTTGGTATGTCAATAACCAAATCCTTGACGAAGACCTGGGGTTTTTATGTTTCCAGCGAAATTATCAGATTAGCATCTGCTTACCACCACATCCTTGTGAAACAGGAAAACGACCTCGTAAATTAACTAGCCCGCGAGCTAGCCACACCAAGAAGATTAAGACACCGGTAATCACATGATCTCATCTTTCGGCCCATCAAGCTCAAGCCTTCTAGCTGGCAGTAACATAAAAGGATGGATTTCCCTGAAGTCACCACCTCATTCATCCAATGCTTAATACTTATTTATGTTAATATACGAGCAGATTTTAAAATATGCACCAATGTTAAAAAAATAAAGACTAAAGCTTTGCCTACGTAAATAAACAAAAAAATTAAGTCAAATATTAAAATTGATGTATGTTTAGAATCTTGTGATTACTCTTTGTAGTACAATAAAAATAAAACCACAAAAAGCTTTAACATACCAAAGTAAGCTTTTTTGTAAATACAAATAGAAAACAAGCTAAAATAATAAATCCTCAAAAACAATTTTAAACAAATATAGCGAGAATACAACAATTACACTCCTAAACTATTCTGTACATTTAGTAATTTTACTTTTTTAAAAGCTCTTGTTTGCTATAAAAGTATGTATGCATATATTTTGACTTTTAAAAACTAAAGTAGTGTAAAATGTCTAAATTTTGGTTTACTTTTTTAGCTCTTTCAAATGGCCCCTAATTTATCTACTAATAAACTAATTGCAAGTTAACTCTTATTGTTATATATGCGTGGTAATATTGTTATATTCTAAAAAGTCTAACGTATAGCAACATTTTTTACCTAATTGTTTAGCATATTTATATTTCCTCAAGCCGACATTACCGTAAAAAATGTTAATGTGGTAGTTGACAGCAGCCTAATTAACTAGTTATTATTGTATATCGTTAAACTTCTGGTGCATACATCGTAAAGACCTCAGACTAGTGCCATTCGGCTCAGATTGAAGAGTAGAATCCGAAAAACTAAGTGTCATCCTCGGGCGCTCAAAGGGTAAAAAGTTATAAGCCTTTAAAAGTAGTAAGTACAGACTAATTTGCTTTAATATCTAGGAGGTGTATATGTGAAATAATAAATCTGCTCGTAAGATTACTGCAGCAGAACAAATCCCAGCCAGAAGTCGACCACGGGCTGTTTTTATGGCTGCAATTGATCGCAACCGTGCAAATGAATTAAAATTCATGTATGGAAATGCCGTTTAATGCTCTGCATCCATTCGTTTGAATATTTCAAACATGCGTATTCGGCAAATGGAACAATAATAGCAGATGGGGCTTCCCACGTTTTCTTTGCGAAGTTCGGCTTATTCCGCGCCTCTTATGATTGCGGCACGAGAGCAAATTTCGCGCTCGCTCCATTAAACTTTGATTTCTTCCAAACTAAGCGCCGATTAAAAAGTTCTGGTTTCGAAAACACGGGCTGTATTAATAATAAGCGGCGTAATGAAATCGGAGTCTCGAGTTAAAAATTCCACGGCGAGTCGGAATAAAGTAATTAACTGTTGACCTATTTAGCCGACGTTCGGGCAGATTTATGTGGGGCGGGCCGGCGGCGGGAGAAAAATGCTCGTTCTTCTGGGGGAACATAACCTTTATCGATGAAATTTGCAGTAATTATTTTCGGATTCCCGAGAGTTCTCGCGTGTTGCGTGGCAGTTATAAACCTGGCTGTCTGGAACTTGAACTCTGATGGTGCTTGAATAATGGCTTTTGTTCTTGCTTCCGAAAGAAAGGCCGATGACAGCAAACACCGTGAGATGACGAGGATAAGAATGCATTAAATGGCGCCGCGGCCCGGCTCCTCCATCCTTTATCTTTTTATTGTTTGTTACAACAATGAATTCTGTATAGAGAATATAAATCGCTACGTTGGGGTTGGTATCGAAAAGAATTCATTGCTTTGAGGTGGAATCATAAGTGGGGCTATTGGTCTACGGCATTATTAACTCTAGCGCCAGCGAAGCGCTTTATAGTGCACAGCTTGATGTTGCGCCTATTTTTGATCTCCACTACAGTTTCCAAGCTTTTTAGGCAGCTTATGTTAGGGTTAGTTATTATAAAGTTGACTTGACAGCATTAATCCGCCGGCAAATTTGCCCTAAGTTTTAAATGGACATCCTTCGCTCGTACAGGGGAACACATGTTAAAATGTAATCACTAATGGACACGGTTCGTACAGCGCCGTTGCTTTTATGGAGTCCGGTCGGTTAAAACAAATCACATCTCCATTAAAATTGGAATGCAGCGTTCTTTACTGCTTGGATATTCATAAAAACTAATTTTTGGGAGTTATTTTACTAAATACAAATTACGCAATTAGTTGGAAGTAGATTTATGTACCTTTTATTTTGGAATAGAAAATTTATTATTAATGTTGTTGAATTTTATTTCGACACAATGAATATGAACATTTTTATGACATATTTAGTCATTCTTGAGGTAACTGTGACAAGAATATTATATTTTGGGTTATAAGTTTCTTCTCATTTTTCTTCTTCTTCTTCATCTTTTGTAAGCTACTAGCTTGTTCATTTGCCGATTTCTTCTTTATTCATCATTTATTAAATTATGTTGTCTTTCCACCTTTTCTTCGAGCACCCTACGCTTCTTTTTCACGTTGGTCTGTTACCTCTTGCTTTTGTTACTAGCCCACTCTGATACATTCTTAATATGTGGTCATTCCATTGTTGACTTCTATTTGCTATTCATTCTGATGCATTTATGAGTTTGTAGCTTTTGTCTTATATTTGCATTGGGTATGCTATCACCTTTTGTTTTACCTTTAATTCTTCTTCAAACCCTCAGTTTTACTATCCGACTTTGCTGTTTTATATTTGTGGTTACTTGTCTTGTTTTGGAGTTATAGATTATTATTAGACGAGCAACGCTTTTATATATTTTATATTTTACGTCTTGTTAGAAGCACTTGTTGTTCTATACAATATTATCCAAACGGCCAATTACTCTGTTAGCCTTTCACATTTGTTAGTTTACTTCTTTTTCTACCCTGCTATTATTGGTTAACAATATACCTAAGTCCATTACCTGCATGATAATGACGTCATTTAACTTTAATTTGCACCACCTTGTTACTTTAGAAATTGTTATTCCTTTCGTTTTCTCAGCCGAAATACTCATGTTATATGTAGTGCATATTCTATTGAAATTATATAGTAATTTCTGCAGATCATCTTCTGTGTTTCCTGTTAACAGTATCATCTGCGTATGCTATAATAATAAATTTTGCATTATTTTTCACTTGAATTTTGGTAATGATATGTATGTCTTATTATTAAGTTACACAGTATAACAGGCACTTTATTTGGGGCAGGATAGTAATAATATTTTCTACACTGATTATGTCCAATGCTTTATGAAGTTCGACAAAGCACATATATGCTATTTTATTGGATTTAAATAATTTTTCAATAATTTATCGTGCTGTAAATATACCATCTATGCCTGATTTGCCGATTTACTTTTATTTAATTTTCTATTCTATTTGTCTACGTTTCTTTTTTCCCCAACAAATGAATAAGGTATTAGTTCCATGTATTTATATTAATAGTTTGTGGTGAAAGTAGTTCTCTCATTTCCTTCTTATAGTTTCTGATCAGCTTCTAAACCTGTTTTTGTTGCTTATAATCATTCTCAATATTTTTTCGAGAAGCTTTTCCCATAGTCCTGTTTTATCTTTTTATTGCTGCTGTTAATTTTGTTTCTAATTAGCTTGTGTTTATCATAAGCTTCTACCATTCGATTTGATATGTATTTTAAATAGGCTGCACGCTAGAGCTTTTACTTGATCGTTAAACCAAGGTGCTTTGAGGTGTTTCTTTTTGTTTTCTTTTATTTCCTTGCCCCTATAGTTTTTTCGCTACTTTCATTATATTCTCTTGATTTTTGTCCAGCTTTTTTCTCCATCTTTAAAATCTGTCGAATTTAGGTGTGTTTTTACTTATAATCTTAATTAGAATCGTCGTTCAGAGATTTTGCGTTAAACTTTTTTCTCGGATATATA
The DNA here is from genome assembly GCA_036346155.1 of Sinelater perroti. Lineage (NCBI taxonomy): Eukaryota > Metazoa > Arthropoda > Insecta > Coleoptera > Elateridae > Sinelater > Sinelater perroti. The sequence continues at coordinate 7,019,031 of JARFIY010000231.1, forward strand.
CTATATGTGTTTGATTTTATCTATTCTCTTTCTTAACGTACACATTGCTAGTTTGTGGTCGCTGCCTATATTAGCGAAACTCAAACATCCTACATCCAGTATTTTTATGGGGTGTACTTTCTGTTTGTGATTATGTAGTCGATTATGCTTCTTTGTCATCTTGAGTTTTTAAAAGTATATGTATACTGTTGTTTATGGTCGAGGAATGTGTTATTTATTTTTAGCTTGCTGTTTGTGCAGAAAGTTATAAACTTCTTTTTATCGTCATTGATCACATCCTCATTGAATCTTTGTTTGGTTTTGGGAATTACACTATTTTAGATTCTTCCATTATGTCACCCATTATTATGGTTTATTGTTATCTAGTACTTCTTGTAAGTTAATACGAAATTTTTTTATGTATTTGTTTATTCTCTTTCGGTGCATATACCTATATTATATTAACTTGCGTTTTCTCCATCGGTATTGTTACCATTAGTATGGATTTCGATTTATATTTGCATTCTTTAATGCTATCTTTATATTTTTTGTAGTTAAGAATACCAACTTTCTCTTTGACTCTCGATGCTTTCTCAACTCCGCTGTATGTAAGAAAGTAACTATTGAATTGTGCTAGTCTTTTTCCTTTCCGCTTAGTCTCCGAGATGAAACATACGTTAACCTTGTGTTCTATTATAGTCTCTTAATCTTTATTATTTTATAACCTTACGTTACAAGTGCCTGTCTTATAATATTACTTATTTCCGTCTCTTAAAATTTTTTCTTGCCATTTCCGTCTGTATTTGACCTGTCCCATTCTGAGAATTGTTATTATTTCACTATCCATATTTCAAATTATTATTTGTTGTTTGTTTCATGTTATTCCCGCATTCTTTAGTCGTGTCTATTTTGTTGCTTGGGTTGAATCGGTTCCTTGAACCGTTTCTTTTATGACAGACGTATTTCTAGCCAACCCTCCTTTTTACCCGGGCTTGAGACCGGCAGTAGCAACTGCTGGGCTACTCAATCGACTCATCAACTACCCTAAGCAAAGTTTTAAGTTTTTTTTATTATTACAACAATACTATTTTTTGTTTTACTATTATAATAGTTATTTTTTCAATAAATATTAGCTAATGTATTATAAACATAAATTTAGATCTTGACGTTACCTTCGCGTACAAGTAATGCGTAAAAACAAAATTTATTTAGCTCAACTTGTTTATATAAACTTAGTGCTCTTTAAAAATTACATCCTGGATCATCAGTATGCTATTGCCAGCGCGCCTAGAAGTTTTTAACTTAAATTTATTTTAAACCACTTGTTATAGTAGCCTACACAGCTTTAACAGTCGCAAAATAATTCCTTTTCAAAAAGAAATCGAAATGGATAGGTTTGGGTTACAGCAAGATTTTGTCAAAAACTCTTTCATTAACAATGGTGAAGAACGTAGGTGATGGCGCGACTCCATCTCAGCACTTTCATGTACGGTCCGTCGACATGGTACAAACTCCTTACGGACAACACCTTTAGAGTCAAAGTAAATGAATATCGCTTTCCTCTTTGATTTGCTCATTCGAGCCTTCTTTAATATAGGAGAGTAGGTAGTGTGTTTTATATTTTCGTCTTTGTATAATATTTAGAAAATAAATTATCACTTTCTTAAAAAAATCAGTTTCACGTATTTAAAAGTTTACAAGAAATTGACAAGCAGCTTCTTTTCTGTTCATCTGTCAAAAGCTTGAAGATCAATTTAGAAAAATTTTTGCATTTGTAATTCCGATGTAACAATTTCATTGATGTTGAAAATTCCACTTTAACTGCTATTAATCTAACACACAGCCGTCGGTTAGAGTCTTTCACATTAGTCGTGTTTTTCAAAGCGAAAGACGTTGATGGAAATCCTGCAACATTCTCCCCCTTCTTTAAACGCTTTGTGCCACCTAAACGTTTACCTTTTCGACAACGCGTCTTTTTTGTAGTATTTATGTATTATTAATTTTTCTAGTTTAACGTGAAATATTAGCACGTACTGTTAATCGACACTGAGCTCTATTTTGGCCCATAAGACGACAGATAGCTGTCAACTTCGCAAGTGACCCGCACTCTGTAAAGGCTCAAAGGCAAATGAGCTGAATCGGACCGTTTACCTGACATCCCCCACTAACTGTCAACTTCGAAAACCCCGCTCTCGGCTCTTCTGTCTGGACTAATAAAATCAGTCTTCTTACTTTCCGTATATGTAAAACATGATTCTAAAATCTCATGATAAATTTTTAAATTTGGAATAATCAGTTGAAACTTGTTGCAGATGTAATAAACGTATGTACTTATAATTTCGGTTACTTCAATGATAGTGTTTTTAATTACACTTATGTATAACCCCAAGCCTTTTGTCAACAAAACAGAAATAAAAAAGTATTTGGCATTCTAGAAATTTAATAATAATGTCTGAATTTATTTTTTACTTATTTCAACAGCGCAGCTTTCGATTAGAAATATTTTAAAGTAAAATGTATACTATTAGTCACATCTATTGTGGTTACTATAATTGATGTTAAACAAAGACTTTGATTTGTGTGTACCGAATAAATAAAATCATAAATAAAAATTTACATTTTTAAAAGTGAAGATATAAAGTCTAATACTGTCTATTTTGCTTCACGTTAACATTGGGACAGACACCTAATAACATTTTTATCTATATATGAAGCCTTGGAAAAAGTGTTGTATTTCATCTAATTCATCGTCATCCGTTGGAAGTGGTGTGAACGTGTTAGCTAGATGTTCTGCGAAGGTCCTCGCCTTTTCGCTGTTGCTTTTAGTCCAGGTGTTGTTAAAAGTTCGGATTGATGCTTTGTGCTGTTGAGGATGTTTTAAATATCTGATTGCTTTTCATAGCGAATAGTCATTAGCTTCGAGCTGAGACAAGTGTCTCAAATATTTTTGCACGTTTTGGTTTCTAATTTCAGATAGGAGATTTTTAAGTTCTGCGGAAGCCCGAATTAGATTTCGCTTGTCATCTGGATGCTTTGATATTTGCCATCTCCTTCTTAGTATACGTTTTACTGCGATTTTTTTCTTAGCTTAGATCGGGCAGTTTGCTGAATTAAGGGATCGGTTCCGATGTGGCCTGGCGAGCTGAATTTTGGACAACCCGATTAAAGAGTGCCACTGCGTCTGCCAAATCCTTAGTCGATTTTAGTGGAATATCAGTATTCAGGATTTCTTGGACTATTGCTCGGTTCCAGTTTGTATGTTTGTTAATGAGTGTGGGTCACTTCTCCTTAAGTTATATTTTGGTGCCTAGTGTTGCCAGTATTGGTGAGTGATCTGTTGAAAGATCAAGACAGGATCTAATATTAAGGAGGTTTAGATTTATATTTCTTTACAAAGCAAAGCTCGAGTAGATCTGGTAGTTTGTTGGGGTCTGTAGGCCAGTATGTGGGTTCGCCTGTGTCAGGGGTAGTATTTCCAAGTTATTTATAGCTTTCATCATTTCTCTACCTTTCGTAGTACTTGTTCTCGAGCCCCAGTGGGTATGATTCTCAATCCATTTTTAAATATTACAGAAAATCTAACTCTTATTTATAAAGATATTAAATTGTCGGCATTAAATTTGCCTATTTGTGTAAAAGTACCATTTAAGCTTGTATATGATAAAAACTATTAACTTCTGTCAATATAGCGCTTCTAGAACAAGCTTGATATTTGATTAATAAGCAGTATCAGATTTTGCAACAAATTTGTTTTATTATGTAATGAAAAAGAAATTATCATTAGTAATACTCACAACTCTTATTCTGTTTTTTAGTATTCAGTCAATAGAAAAAATAGGCTCTATCGTTTAAAGAAGCGATTACAGTATGCTTTCAAGAAATAATAAATTGGCTAATTCGTGGATTATTTTAATGTTTTTTTTATACTATATATCTATAAAATTACGATTTTATATTTGACAGAAAGTAAAGAAAAAGCAAAAACACGTATAGTTTCACATAAGCTTTTCTTTCTTACGAAACACGTGAAAAAACTTAGTACACGATACACTTACATAGACCTACGTGGATTACTATCCCAAATATACATTTGCAAAATTAAGGAATTTGTCGGCTTTATTAAATGAAAATTTGATATCTTGTTTAAAGAACTTTATTGTTCAGTGGCAACTTTAACAGGCAATTTAACTTAATTTGGTTTTTGTTTAGTAACCTGTTACTATTTTAATTTTCTTAGTTGCTATACTAAATTGGTAAATATTTAGACCGTAAAACTACGTGGCGTTCAGACACCTACTGATTGTACAATTGTTCATCTGGGCACCATAACTATTTCAATTTTGCTTTTTATGGCTTTGCCAATTTCAACTTTAGTTTTCGTTGTTAGTTATACGACCACTGCAAATAATCCCCAGTACATTTGAAAATCTTCTTAGTTAAGTTTTTATAGCGTCACTCCATCCACATAATGATTTTCATTTTTACCATTGAATAACTTTATTGTTTATATTTATTAATTTTTTTTAATAAACTGTATGTAAAATGTTTAAAATAATTAATATTTTGAACCTAAATTGAAAACTAAAAAGTTTAAAATTTATTCGCAGTTTTTGATATACAAGAAATAATGTTTGTGAAGGTTACATACTTTTTACATTATGACATATTCTATTTACTATATTATAAATATATTTTATTTAAACTTTAGACCGCATTTATAAATAATAAATTTTATATTGAAAATAAATTATCGCTAATAATTATTGGAATTGTGGCTATTAAAAACCATTATAACTAATAACTACGTTTTCCCTACATTTAAATTTTGGCAAAATATTATACGAGATTCCAACAAACCTTGAACTATTTATAACTGCAATTCTAAAATTATACATTTTAAATTTTAGTTCGGCTGTTTGTTGCAATTTGCTGGTTCTTATTTACAGTGCTGCGCAGAACTTGTTTAATATAAAAAAAATATTTTTGGAGTGTAAGACAAGCTTATATTCCAAAATTATTTTTAATGTTACTTAAAGGTATTACTGTAACGTTCAAGGTCAACAAAGTTGTTTTACCTTTAAAACAATTTTATATGTTACTTTGTGAAAAGTAAAAGAAAAATTTTAAATTTCTCTCCGTTAAAGTTAGAGTATTAAGAGAAGATAAAAAACAGCATCTGCCAAAAAGTGCAGTTGAAGAAGGTATAAAAGAACAACATAATAAAACCAATGTATTACAATAATTAGAAAACTAAATTGATTGCTAGCAACATCTGAAACTTACTCGGTAGCGACTGTAGTGCTGCGATGTCCGTTCCCAATGGCGTCCAGTGAATTTTCCAGGACGTATGCAAAGTAACGTTGCACCATTTTGAACATGGTTGCATTCAAATATCGTAGAAGCAGCAATTTCGAAAAATAACGACCATACCACGTTGGAAGCATTGGTTCTCGTCCAATTTAACTACTAGTAGCGGTGATTTTCAGATATGTACATGTGCACGTGCTAAAGAATGCAATCGTTTGACCGCCAAAACGACAAAGGACCCTTGGCCTTATGGCCATCAGTCGATAGTACCAAATTAAAATTTGTGTACCGAACGTTTCATACAGTAGTAAAGAGTAACTAACAGAATAATTCAAAGTGTGGTGCACACATTACAAAGCGATACGATTAAAATGGATGTGTGCGAAAAACCATACAAAATCAGTCCTTCAAAAACTGACGGAGGTATGAATGTTCTTTATTTATTAAAGTAATTAATAGAAATACCAGACGGAAAGCTGAGAAGCACTCAGAGTTAAGAAAGGCAATTCAAAAAAACAAAATTTCGCCGAGAAACAATTATACCCTGCTGGGTGACGCTAACGAAACTGTAGACACCGAAATGGAGGTTGCTGAAGGCACAATCACGAAGAAAAATGAAGCAACAAAAAAGGTAAAACTACCGCCCATCGTTCTCAAGTCACCTTTTAAGGGTAATTTCTTTTTATTATTAGCTTAAAGAACAATAATGATAGTACGTAACCGGGTTTTACAACATATCAGAAGAAATAACAAAACGTAACATAGATATAATTGCGCTTCAAAAAGTCAGAGGACGTTTCTACGATACTTTAGTACTGTGCCCACGCACTGACTAAATTAAAAAAATGATATTTAGTAAGAATTCTATACAAATCAGAATATTACTTCCAAGGATATAGTACACGCAATTTGCGAGTAGCAATTACAAACCAGAACAAAAGGTAAAACAGACAATTGTAACACGAATACTATCAATATGTGCAATGTTCAAAATGACAAAATCAACATTATCTCAATTGACCGTTGTTACATTGTAATTACCACTTATAATAATAGTAACTTTGCAAACTGTTTGTGTACGTTAATTACTATAAGACAGTGTTCTTTATAGTCTTCAATTTCAATCATAGGTAGAACATAAACAGCAACTAAAATGGTACCCTTGGACATGAACTTGATTGATATAAAGATTTGTTCTAAACAGATCACCGGAATTAGACTACTTTTTGAAATTGTAGCATTTAGAAAAAAATTTATATTATAACTAAAACTTTGTAGATTTAGTTACTAGCATAAGACAAATAAACGATTAAATTTATAAAATATTTACATTTATTCAATAATTTAAGGCATTATTTTTGACATCAAGTTCAACTATAAACGAATGGTACCTCGATGGACTGCAGTCCATTCATTACTGACATCCTCCTATAATTCAGCTAGATTTCTAAGAGATTGCAGATATTTTTCTATTATTTGCGCCATGAAGGCTCAGGTAGTCGAGACCTTTATAGAAGAGCTTTTGCTCTGTTCTATTGAAGAAAGTATACTGGATTAGATGCCCCATTTGATCGAGCGTTATCTTATTCAGATATTGGAAGTACAACGTCCATGTAGATTAGATTGGTAGTGTTGCCTATACTCTGACTAATCTGCTAGCATCTGATTCTCATACCATAATACCCATAATTGGCATTATGTGCGTTATCCCAAAACACTCTTTTTTCACCTCTATGGCGTATTTATATCCGACTATTGTTTTGGTTAAAAAATCTAGATTTATCAAAAAAGATGATTTTATGCCACTCGTGTTCCTTTATGTTGCTCATTGTATCCTTTGTTGCCGGTATAGAGAGAAGTTAATGGTAGTTATAAGAACAAAAGTCATACTATTAGTTACAATGCAATTTGTACCATTGTTACGTTAGGGCTCTTGAAATCGTACTACGAGCCTGTGATATTGACGTTTCTCTCGGTTGGTTGTCATGAGTATTGCTCTAAGCCTTGCACAACACTGGTACAGCAATCAATTCTTTAACTTATTATTTGTAAAGAGCCATCCCTTTAAGTAAATTAACAATACGTCCTTTTTCAACTACACTAATTAGTTGACAATGTACCCTTAATTGAGAACGAATCATTCAGATATCGTATAAGTTACACGCGCCAAATCTAAATATCTAAAAACAATTTTATGCCTGTATTCCATGTAATGTCACTACTTCTCCCAGACCTTGTATCTAAGGTATGATATAACCAACTATTGAGCAGATAAACATATGGACCTTAAACTTTTTTTCTAATTATCAGTTGTACCGAAAGCTTTCCTTCTGGGGTATCAACCTCAAACTCGGAAGTTAGAAACAGGCAGATGTGTTTTCACTACTAGTGATAAGCAGAGGCTAAAAAATTGTTGTGGTTCGCAAAAGAGAAATACTGCACTCTCTGGCAAATTATGCTAATAAGGGTTGCAAAGTCACTTCAGCTAAAAAATATAACCAAATCATATGATTCTCAAACTTTAATCGTATTGTTATTAGGGTATGTTCAATTTATTGTAAAAGTTTTAAGGCAACATGATTTGTTTTTAATAGTGTTGCAGTTTTAATAAGTAGTAGTATATTATGCTTTCTGAAAGCATCAATATCTGAACAATTATTAAGACATAGCTTCTTTCAAATATTAGGTCTAGTAAAAAGAAATCCATTATTGTTGCATGAAGTTGAAGGTTTTATTTAAAATACTTAGAATCAACCGATTTACGTCAAATATGCGTCGTTTTGCTCGATAATTTGTTGGCATTTTGAAGGTAATTACATTATGCCTTTCTCATAGAAACCCTTGTCCCTATTGGGACAATCTATTTTCACAAGCCTCTCTTGAGGCGAATTTTTCACCAGCAAAATAGGTTGCCACAGACAAGAACAGGTGGCAATCACTTGGTGCCAGGTCCGGACTATAAGGTAGATACATAAGAACCTCTCAACCAAGCTCCCGGAGCTTCTGGCGAGTCGCTATCGATGTGTGTAGCCTGGCGTTGACTTGATGAAACTCAATTCCTGTCCTAGTGGTCAAAGTTGGCCGCTTCTGGGCGATTGCTTCCTTCAGACGATCCAGTTGTTCACAGTACAGGTTCGAATTAAGAGTTTAGCCGTAGAGGAGCAGCTCATAGTGTATGATTCTTTGACAATCCCACCAAACGTGCAGCAAAACTGGCTTGGCCATCGTTTGCACCGGCTCACCGCGCTTCGACCACGACCGTTTTCGCTTGAAGTTGTCGTAAGTGATCCACTTTTTATCGCCAGTCACCACACGTTTCAGAAATGGATCGACTTTGTTGCGATTCAGCAGCGATTTACAGATGAAGATTCGGTCGAACTCGGCCATTTCCATAATTTTACCCACATTTTCGATAATTGGCTTCTAGAGCATGGTGCATATTTGACATCAAAATTACCGGAATGGAATCGACGAAACCAAAACTGCGCTTGATTGGCTGTTACAGTATCAGAGCTATAAACACTATTCACATTTTCAGCCGCCTGGCTTGCGTTTTCACCTTTATCGAAGAAAAACTGTAAAATATAGTGTATTTTCTCTTTGCTGGTGTCCATCTTTGACGTGAGCTCAAACAAAACTGAGTCAACCATTTACAAAACTGTCAAACTTTTTTTGATACTAAATGTCAGCTTTCTAACACTATCTAGTGTAAAACGATCGGACTTTTAGAGCGCGAGATACAATTTACTAAAGCCATCTATTGTAAAAATAATGTATTTCTTTTTACTAGACCTATTACATTGGTTTCGTTTGATTCATCACAACAATAAACCTGATCATCAAAAATCTGAAGAAGTTTATTGTTTAACAATTATTGTTACAATTCTTTAACGTCACATTATCTTTATAATTGTATTATGACTTACCTCTTTTGTAATAATTCAAATATTTTTATTCTAAAGCAATAACTTTTGAACCATAAAGCCATCAACAGTTGTTCGTTTTGTAAAATCTACATTTATGCTAAATAATAGGTTTTTTAAACCCCTAATGATTTTTATAATTTAAATTTAATCTTGTCATAGAACTTTTATGTGGTGTTTATGAAACCGCTTCCTACAAATCGTAGCTTTATAATAGTTAAACAATTGTGTTGTGTTTTTATAAATTCTTTTTATTTCAAGTAGTTATAATAGCGGTATTACATTAACTTAATTAATTTCTGCAATGAAACTTAACTTTCTATTTTTTATTGTTTATTAATTTATATTACATTTTACTCATCTTTGCAATTCATTATTATAATTAACTGGTACTAGTATAACATTTTGCTACATGTGTTTTTTTTGTATGTTGTTACACTATAAATTGAAACTCAAAGTTTTAATTAAACGGCAGCTGGAAAAGCATTAACATTATTTGAGTTAATTTCTAGCTTTCCGTATTTACAATTTTTGTTCCAAAAAGCACTAACAACTTTTTGCTTTTTAAGTGCGTTCGAAAAAGTAGCGCCGCTAAATACAATTATTTGAATTGTGAATTGCCTGATTAACGCTGAGTTTCCGGTTCTCTTAAGTCGTTCTTTCAACGCATGGGACATAATACAATTTTGTTAAGTAAACTTTAGTTAAAATCTTTGTTAGTATTTTTCAATATAAATGTGAACTGATTGTTAAGAATTTTTTGAAAATCTATATTACTTATCTTCTGTTGTTTTTAAGCTTATTTTCTGTAGGAAGTCGTGCTTGTTGCTCTCTGATATCTTGTAATATTAACTACTATACGAAAATTACAAATTGTGTGCTTAAGTAAAGTTCAAACGAGCCGCGGTATTAATTAAATTTAGATAAGCTAATAAAAACTTATAGTTAAATATTTAAGATGAATGTATTGAGTACTCAGAGCAGTTTGATCTCAAAGAAGTCAGTTCGGGTTAAATACTCACACTTTTGCCACTAGCAAAAGACTATTTCGTCACGTTTCCGAGGAAGTAATTGCACATCATTTCATATCAGATGAGTCAAGAAAACGGTTATTGAGTGGTATTACTTGAACTACACGATTCTATCCCACCATTTTATAGAAAAAATGGGTTACAAAGTAAGAAACGTAAAGTAAAGCACATTGTTATTATTATAAGTAGAGTCAGCCATGCCTTGTTAGTTCAATTGAAAAGCCAACAAAATATTAAAATCACTTTCAGTTAGAATTTCTACAACACTAAACAATCACAGTATATTCACCGAAGAATATTTCAAAAATGTGTTGTTTTAAACTATTCAAATGCATTAAATTGTAATAAATGCGTGATTTCAAAACATTTTATTATTTCTCAGGGAACACCGGCTTTGTAACAGCGATTCTTCTGCTAATTATAAAAATCGATTAAAAAAATAAAAATAATCGAGGAAGACTTGGGAAATGCAATATGCTAACCCTTAAAAGCGGCAAAATTAGATATCTCTAACTATTACCAGGCATAGCAATAACTAAAATAAACAAACCCAACATTCTACACAAAAGTGTAAATAACATTTTTTAAATGAGTTTCAAGAAAGTGCTTTTATAGTTACTTATTAAGTTATTACCATGTTATCAAATTATTATAAATGTACGCTAGCATTATAATGTTAAAATTGCTAAAAATTGTAGTATGGATTCTAAAAGGGGTAAAAAATAGCGTTTTAAAAATAACATTTTTAAAAATTGATGTACGTTTATATATATCTTTGGCTCTGCAGTCCTTGTGTGATCTTCGCCTGCTTAATAATCTTCTACCATTCCTCTATATCTAGTGAATTTCTTCTCCAAGTTCTTATTCTCAGTTTCCTTAAATAATTTTCTACGTTTTCGCTCCACTTATACTCCTACTCTCCGGATTTCTTTCGTATGCCATTTTTAATCCTCTCCAACTTTCCATTTCTATTTAGTCTTTGCGTCTTAAATGTGGCTACTATGTCTAGGCCTCCGTATAGGTTTTTTAATTCATTATTTTTTCTTGGTTTCCATTCTTGTCCTTTTATTGGGGCATATTATCCGCCTTAGTATTGTCCTTTCAAAGATGCGTAAGTTTTTCTGGTTTTCTAGTTTTATATATTCTTTTTTCATGCTTCTTGATGTGCTTCTCGATTGAATATATTTTTAAGCGCATATTAGCTTTTGGAATCCAGCTGCTAATTTGTTTTTATTTCTTCGCTTGTTTCACAACTGTTTGTAATTAAGTTTCTTAGGTATTCAAATGTCTGTGTTATGTGTTTATATATGTGGATGTTGTTCGGTCCTTTTCTTCTACTTTTTGTGTGCTTAGCAGGTATTTGTTTTTTATTGTTTACTTGGCTTCTTGTTCTAGTTTACGATATGCTGTCTTTAATGTTTGTTCTGTTCGTGCCAGGATTCACAAGTGCTAAGTATTGGCAGCTTCTATTATATATGTCTTCTCTTGGGTTTATTTTTCTTATGGATCTTTTTAATACTAAGTAGAACAAGGTGGAAGATAGAAAAACCCTTTTTTACTTCGAATTGATTGGAAAGGTTTTTTTGATTTCTTACTTTGTTTTTAGTTTGTGATATTGTCAGTTTCACTAGGCTAATTATGTATATTTGGTATATAATTATCATTTTTTAATATTGTTCTGATTGTGAATCTATAATCAATAGTCGATCTTCTATTTATAAATTGCAATTGATATTTGTTTAGTAGTTTTTCAGTATATGGCTTAATTATATTCCCTATAATTGTACTTAGGATTTTATACAATTTCTAGTAAAGGTATACCCCTGTAATTACTGCAGTCTAATTTGTTTCTTTTCTTCTAATAAATAAGGCAGATTATTGCTTTTCTTGGCATTCGCTCCCCGATCCATATGCTTTGCATTAGTTCTTGTAATTTAATGAGTAGTTCTTCTCCTCCGTTCTTTATTAATTTGGTTCATCTTCACATGTTATTTCTCTTCTCTCGTTGGCGGTGGTATGTTCATGTGTGAACCGTAGTACTAAATACCTTTATGTTCCTGCTCTTCTCCTTCGTTATCATTGTAGATGAGCAGTTTCCGAAAGCATTCCTTCTGTCTACCTATTATTTTTTTGTCATTTGTTATTAGCTTGCCAGCTTTGCTTTTGCATATACTTATTCTGGCTTGGTAGCCCTCTTTTTGTTCTTTGACTTTTTTCCGTATTTCTGTTCCGTTTTTTCTATTTCATCTTTTTTGTATATTCTCTTTTTGTTTTTACACAAATTTTGGGAAAAATTTCTTGTTGGTTTGATATTCTAGGATCACTTAGATTTTGCCATAATCAAAAGAATATTCTATATAAATACTGTTATATACTCTAGTTTTAATCTCAGTACAAATTACAGTCTTATCTATGTATATAGCACACGCTTTCAGATTTTTTCAGAATCGTTTCTGCATAATTGCTGTAATCAGAAAGAACATAGTTTTAAATATACATATTATTATTTGACATATTAAAGAGTGCCAGCCCATAGCTCTTGGCTTCGGTGCAGACGGATAAAGATTTTATCCTTCAGATGTCTGGAGAGTCGCCTACTCGGTCTCTAAAAATAAAGTAACTGCATTCAATTTTAACAAGAGATAATAATTTAAGAAGCGGGAGTTAGGGTAAATACATGAAAGTCTTGCCCTTCTAGTTTGCGGGAAATACTCTCTAGCAGGATGTAAAGCTTTACTGTTACTACATATTAAAGAACTTCTCTTCTTCTCCTAAGCCCAATTAATTATGTAATTAATTAAATACATTTTTGGATGTAGGCCTTCCCTAACTCCTTCCACCTATCACGATTTTGTGCGATTTGGATCCAATTTAGTGCAGCTGTACGTTTAAAATCATCATACCAACGCATAGGTGGTCGTCCTCTTCCTCTCTTACGGTCTCCTTTCAATTATTTTACGGTTCCATCTATTTTTGTCACTTCTCGCCACGTGTCCTGCGTAACTCCATTTTAATTGGGCAATCTTAATACCAATGTCTGTCACTTTTGTAATTGATCTTATTCTGTCATTCCTAACTTTATCTCTCCTTGTTATATTTAACATTGCTCTCTCCATTCCCCTTTGTGCTATTCTCATTGATTCCATGTTGCTTTTTGTTGTTGCCCAATTCTCTACTCCATATGTCATGGCCGGTAAAATACATTGTTCGAATACTTTTGTTTTCAGGCGTTGATCTATTTTTGTGTTTTTCAAAATGAAGGATAGTCTTCCAAATGCGATCCATCCACTTTTTATTCGTCTTTTTATTTCCTATTTTGTTTGACTCTCTATTTAGATCAATGATCATTTCTTTCAAGTCTTCTAAATTTTCCGCGAGTAGTATGATATCATCAGCATAGCGTAGGTTAGTAAGCCGCTCTCCGTTTACATTTATTCCTTTATCTGGCCATTCTATCTTCTTGAACACGTCCTCCAGTGTTAGGGTAAAGTTTCGGCGACAGTGTATCACCCTGTCGCACTTCTCTTGCAAGTGATACTGGGTTAGTTTTCTGATGTAATGTATATGTTGCTGTGACTCCCTCGTTTAGTTGTTGTATGAGTTGTATGTATCTTTGATCTATTCCACTGTTTGCTAATGCTCTATATATTGCCCAGTGTTCAATGGTATCAAACGCCTTTTCATAATCTACAAAGGCCATGCATACGGGGAATCCATATTCGTTTGATTTTTCGATGATTATTTTTATTGTTAATAGGTGGTCTCTAGTACTGTACTCCTTCCTGAATCCCGCCTGTTCCCGGGGTTGATACTCATCCAGCTTTCTTCCTAGTCTGTTGGTAATAATCTTTGTTAGCAATTTGTACAAATGTGACAATAAACTGATGGGTCTATAATTTTCAAGTTTTGTGTTTTCTCCTTTTTTGTATAATAATATGACGTTTGAGTTTTTCCAGGTTTTGGGTATTTGAGTTGTTTTTAAGCATGTGTTTAATAGTTTTGCTATTTTTGATATTAAATTATCCCCAGCCTCTCTGATCATATCTATTGATATTTCGTCATCTCCTGTAGCTTTATTAAATTTGAATTCTCTCATAGTGCTCTTCACTTCTTCTATGGTTATATCGGGTTGTTCTTCGGATCCCACGTTTTGAATCTTTCTAGTTCTAATGGCATTGTCTTCTATTTCTTGATGTACTTTAAAGAACTTACAAACAAAAAATGTACAACTTAACGCTACTGGAAAAATATCAAAGTTTCGTTAGGAAAAGCATACCTAAATAAATCAACTTAAAATTTATGTTAAGAGTCATAAGAGAAACATGCAATAAATTACTTCAACCGTAAATATATTATTAATCTATCCGAAGAATATTTTTGAAAAATCACAAAAAATCAAATAACCTGCGGTTGCTGTACTATCAGTTACAAAATTTGATGGAAGTTGGGCTCAATCATATACTAAAAAACAAATGTTTTATATTTGTACATCTCGCTAGAACATTCGCTATACTATACGGCTAAATAAAAACTATAATTAAGTGCTAAACCATCTTAACTGCCTGTCTGCATCTGGATATAATTTAATCACCAGTAGAGTACTAAAAAATTTGACACAAAAAGCGTGCTGTAAACAACAATTTTTAACAGCATATCTACTATCGTTGCAGTGGAAATTTACATAAATTATAATGGTTGCAGAACCAGGTAAATATGCAATGGAAGCCTGTTATTTAACATACATCAATTATTGGGAAAGTTATACTTAGTTAAATATTGAAAGATTGCACCTATACACAATTTAATCCCCTAACACCAATATGGGTTTAAATAGTCATATTGCATCATTTAACAATACTACAAAATAAGGGAATATTTTGAAAATGTGATATTTGCTCTTGCCTTCTTTGACGTGATTAAAAAGCACCAATTTGATCTATTTTATGTCACCCTTAATTTCTGCCTAAAAACCTAATTTTAAATCAAATTTGATGCTGTTCTATGCAACTGCCAATTCATTGAAAAGGGATGCTTAAAGGTACCGTACTTAGGTTATTTCTATATCCAACATTTACATTAGATGTACTGTTGTATAAATGGCAGCTTCTACCGACATTCGGTTGTAACTATGCGCAGATTTTAACACAGATACAGCATACGAAAAACTGTAGGATCAAACTGTAAAAAATCAGCGTAATCCAAGCAAGTTAATTTAAATAGCTTTCAGCAACAATAACAATGAATACTAGCTCACAATTGCAAAAATAAGAATTTTATAAAATAAAATATCTTGCACTTCATATTTATATCAAGCTTACTTAGAAAATCGGGTAACGTCAACTAAAATTAAATTTAATGCACACAATCTAGTGTTCAACACAAGTACGCAGTTGTTCCTTGAAAACAAATTAATCCTATGGAAAACCGTACTTACTTCGAATTGGAAATGTGGGGCTGCACTAAGCTCTATAAAACAAAGATCTTCTCAACATTTAAGCCGAAGATTTTCTAAATGTTTTGGAAACAATGTTATCAGATCGTATATAATCGAATATAATAAATATGTTACCCAACATAAAAATAAAATCTTTAACCAACTAAAGATAATCAGAGGACTTGGAAATAAGTAGACCAAAAACATTTTCGGAGAACTCCCGATAAGCAGCGTCCATTTCAACACAATAATCTTATGTAATATTTAGTAATTGCTTCTTATTCCTGTTAAGCAATAGTAAATTAAAAGATAAAGTAAAAAAAATAAAAAAAAATTCCATGATTATACTAATTTTATTTGATGTTTTGTTTATTACTGGAAATATGTCTCTTTATTATAAGTGCAATGTCACAAACTGTGTTATTTATGCGGATTCTTAAAATTCAGATTGTCTCTTCTAATATATTCTACTAATATTTTTACACTAGTTTTTCATTTTTATTTTACGATAAATGTATAATCCAGACTATGAACTAAATATAGTTGGTATAACTTATTAAATTATAATCACTATAACGTTTATTTATTTCTTACATAGAATTACTTTACAAGTTCTAAAATCCAAATTGTTCATGTAATTTTCTGTATTCGTCTCAAAAGTAAAGACGCGCGAAAGCTGTACAACGGCGAGCTTTTCCCTCTGTTTTAATTATGCTTGTCGATTTGATTAGTAACATTTTTTATTTTAAATTATAGTTTACCCATGTCAAGAAAATTCTTCTGAAATACTTTTTTTTACTTATTTTTCTTCCAACGCCCCATAATGTAGAAACCAGCGAGCAGACCAAGTACTAAACAATAACTTCATCTACATTAGTAGTAATCATATAGCTAGAGTAATCTGAATATAAATCTTAAGGCCAGTTTTCTTCTTGTTTTAAAAGGTTAAAAGTAGCACCCCCTTCTCCCAAAAACTTAATCTTACACGATACTATACCCTGGAATAGTGCAGTGAAAATTAATTTTAATATATGAATGTCAACGCTTTGTCTCAACGTCAAGAAAATATAGTTTATAGATGATAATTTCTTCCTATTCTTTCAGGTAAGCCGACTGCTATACCAAGGTTCTAGAACTTTACAAGAGTTTTGGTCAGTCCCAGCATTTTTAACCCAAACGCGATCGAGTGGGTCTTATCATCATTCAAATTTAATTTGTTGTTCTCAAACCAATATAACATCGACCACTAAAGACTTTAAACTGTTATTATTACCCAAAACATTTAAATTATCAGAAAATGGTCAGAGCTTTTATTTACTTGGACATTTTTAAATCATCAACAAATATTATAAAGAAAGTTGGGGTACTTTATAATTAACCACATGTTCTTGAAGAATGCAACCTGCTTTTTACTTTCCAGAAAGGAAGTACGAAAATCCAACGCATTACTACGTGTACCATACAATTTAAGTTTCTGGACAACCAGTTCATTATCAACAGTATCAAAGTCCCGAATGCGATCACACGATAGCAACATACAAAAATTAGACTGTTCGAGTTCACGAAATATTTTTCTTGAGATTCCTTCAAACAAATTATTTATAATAAAATTTTCTCTAAATCTACATTGAGTTGAAGAAAGGGTTTTGTCACAAGTCATTAAACGCATCTTACATGCTACTTTAATATTTTTAACATTAGAGGCGTGATAGTGATAAGCCTGAAGTGTTCAATGTTGTGATGACTGCTTTTCTTATGAGTTGGACAACTTTAATTAGAAAAATAATCAGTAGCAAATGAATAGTTTATAGTATGAGCCAGAGGTAGTTATATTTAATTCACTTAGTGCTTATATCGTAATAATATCTGATATCTGAATTATTAAGATTGGAAATGATATTAAGTACTTCATTTTTCTTCACTGAAATTATAAACAGGCTATTATATATTTTTTTATCAGTCTTTAAGTAACCTTGTGATTTACAACTGTTTTTTTATTTTTCAGAGTTCATTAATAAAAACATTATTAGAGGAGTCAGATAAAAAATTATCATTGATTTGTAAATTTTCTCCTTTTCCTGATACTTTCTTTATGATGTTCCAACTTGCTTTAGAGAGATTTTTTAAATTTAATATGATTTTATTATTCTTCATAATTTGATGTGCCCTGGCCGCTTTCCTATATATAGATCTAATTTTATTGACTTTATTTATTGAAATTTTCCCACCATTTATTTTGCGAAAATCTAACAATTAAGTAATTTTTATTAGGATTTATTGGTTTTTCGTAGAATCTAGTAGTATATTTCAACACTTATTTTGAAAATTCTGTTAATTGTTTTATAAAATACCTCCCAAAAATGTTGTA
This sequence comes from Sinelater perroti, assembly GCA_036346155.1. Taxonomy (NCBI): domain Eukaryota; kingdom Metazoa; phylum Arthropoda; class Insecta; order Coleoptera; family Elateridae; genus Sinelater; species Sinelater perroti. The sequence continues at coordinate 7,037,073 of JARFIY010000231.1, forward strand.
AGCATCAGAGCAGCTAAACACTGAGAATCAATCTAAATTGCCAAATTCTGTTGCGAACGCAGATGTTTTTTTTTTTTTTTTTGATAGGCCTGCATCTGACTAAGATGATTAGCGTTAAAGAATAAATTTAGGATATACCTGTATGTTTAGAGCTAAAAGATGTGATTAAGTTTGTAGGGCACTGTTCGACATTATGGAAAATGTTATCAATATAAACGTTACTATTATATCTAGTGGCTTCTGTCACAGCAAGTTTTAGTCAAAAGGCGACAGAATTCATCTGAACTTTAAAACTTGACTATTACATTCCAGGAGTTCTATGCAAACTTATGAAGATACGGCCTAGATTTTTTAAATAGACAGCAAATACTTTAAAATGGTCCGGTGCAGCCATATAATTAATACATTTAATACTCCTAAACCGCATTGAATTATTTATGTAGAGCATATGACATAGGGGACTCCTAGGTCGTTATGAAGGGTGTCATTTCTTACGTACTGTGGAGCATTGGTTAGCATTTCTAAAGGATTTTTGTATGCGATGCTTTGGCGCATTCCCAAAGTTGAACTCCGTAGGTCCACATTGGCTTTAGAATAGCCTTATGCAGTAAGATTTTGTTTGATAAAGAATTGTGAATGTCGTTCATGTAATCATGTCATTTGTTTAATTTTTAGGTCTAGCTGCTTTCTTTTAGTTTTGATATGTGAGCTCCAAGTAAGCTTTTGGTCGAAGCGCATGCCAAGGTATTTAACTTCGTTTTTAATTGGGACTGGGGTATTATCAATGCTGGTTTGCGCACATTCATCACGTCTTGTGATAAAGTTTACTTGTGTTGATTTGTCGGTATTGATCGTAATTCTCCACTTACAAAACCAGTTTTGTAGCAAGTCAAGATGTTGTTGGAGATGTGCTGCTAGCTCAGAAGACTGATTAGCTGACAGGGTGGTCGTGTCATCCGCAAATGTCACAAAGTATAGTGTGGCCTCCGCGGAACTCTAGACATGATTTTATAGATATCTGCGTTGTTGATTTTGATTTGATAGGTTCTGTCTGAGAGGTATGACTTGAGTAGGAAGTACAGCTGACTGGGGAGGTGTAATTTAAGTTTGTATAACAAGCCGGTATGCCATACTTTATCAACTGCTTATTTTATACCACTGGGCACACATTCTTTTTTCTTTATGCTTTCTATTATGTATGTAATAATTCGGTAACTTTAGACTGGCCTTCACGGAATCCAAATTGGTGGGATGGAATAAGTTAATTTAGGTTTACAGTTTCCTTAAAGCGCTTGAGTAGGATTTGTTTAAGGATTTTGGAAAAGAGGGGTAGAATGCTTATTGGTCTGTAAAATTGTGGTTGGATAAGAGGTTTACCAAGCTTAGCAATTATTACTATCTGAGCAAGTTTTTATAGTATAGCAAAGTAGCAGAGTAATACGCTATTATATATTGTAAATATCATATACTTGAAGTTTACATTAAGTAATAAGTGCTCTCAAAGTGGCAGTGTTATTACATTATTATTTTTAGTTACAAAATATACTAATTCGTCATGTTTACACCTTAAACTTCTAATATTTAGATCCATTAAAACACATAGGTTAGGTTCTGATTTTGTTAAGCTAGTTTTTGATTTTTTGATAGTCTAAAGAAAAAATCTGTTACAAAAATAATATGTGTACGAAAATTGCATTAACTAAAATTTTTTCTTGTTTTTTATTTATTTAAATTTAAAGATTTGAAAACGTCCTTGCCCTTTAAAGTAAAACTTAACGGATCACTACCTTCTTTCAATTTTTCCATAAATGACAATTTATTCATCTATTGCATCTCTCAATCCAATAATAATTGTCTTTTTTCTTCTGAATATATTGATGGAAACTCCTCAGGGTTAGTCTTGAATGTGCGAGATATCCTGTTGTAAGTTATCCACACCTGCTACATTTTTTGTGAGTCTCCTTTTTGAATACAAAACCAAGTGAGATGTGGATTTTATTGTAAATGATTTGGTTCTTGTTTTTGTTGATTTGTTTTTTAATCTTATGGTTCAGCTAAGAATTTACAATATTCTTTTGCCAACCAAAATTGTTTCAAGATTTCTATTTCTATTTATATTAGAATATTTATCCTTTACAACTTGAGTAAGATGAATTGCTATAGTCCTAAGTTTGTTTTTCTGAAAATTTAACATTGCTTTGTTTCGTCCTGAATAATTAATTGAATAAGTGTGCTCATATTTGTCAATTTTTTGTTCACCCCTATAAATTTTGTTTACATATATTACCTGAAATTATCATTATTTCATATACGTGACAAGCATTAACTTCTTTATTAACAAGATAACTTAAAAGAATTAAATTCAGTACACATTAACAAAAATGTATACAATAAATAATTAAATTACTGGAACATACAGATATTTTAAAAACTAAGATTAAAGAAAAATCTTATGGATTCAAATCTTCTTAAAATATAAATTAAATAAAGTAGTTAATAACTAATACAAAGTATTTGTTGCTAATATTCTTGTTTGTTTCAGGTATGTGGATAGTTCTTATATTATGACGGTGAGTAGGAGTTGCCAATAATTCAGTAAATATGTTTTTAATTAGTGTTATTGCTACTATACGATGTGCTTTAATTTTTTATAATTATTTTATTGGGAAATGGGAATTTATTTATTCTCGTTTTAAAATAACATCCTTGGGTTGGTTAGGCAATACTTGCTCGAAGAAAGTTTACGAAACAACTCTGCAAAGGTGCATACCTAGCAAAATATTTAGCTAATCTGTGCTGCGAGCTCTTCGAAGTTGCCTACGAGAGCGGGAGATATTTTTGCCGGCACTCGAGATTGGAGCGTTCACAATATAACAAAACTTTCCCAATTTACGCAAATATCAGGGGAAACGTACGGTCCGAGCATGTCTGCAGTAAAGGAGGCCTGCTAGCCTTAATCAAAGTTCAATCCTCCGTGACACGAACTGACAATAATACCGCATGCTAGAGTTTATTGGCTATCGGCGCTGAGATCGGATCACGAATGTTTGGAGCCGTCTTTCTATATTACGTTCGGGGGATTACGTGCAGTTCCACCTTTTGCAGGTGACCGGCAGTCATTCTCCGGCAGCCGGGTTCTTTATGAGCCCCCGAGGACTCGGCCGCCCGAATTTAAACGAAAATTTGTTAAGCAGCTCGGAATCAATCCATCAGGCCGGTTTTGAGCGCATTTCGGTTTGAAGCGAGCTCGGGGCTTTTCCATTTGCAGGGTTCTTGCATGCAAGTACGCACCTGCAGCAAATGTTGTGAAATTTTACGGTAAACGACAAATAACGTTGTTGAAATTTTCAACAATAAATATAAATACCTACAAGCAACAGAAAGTGACATACTTAGAGCTGACCAGAATGTATTCTTTTACTTTTGGTACCTTCTTATGTAAGATTTGAGGTCATTTGTTCTATTGTGTGCTGTGAAATAAAATATGGGGCATGTATAAAGTTTATTCTATTTTATTCTATTATATTCTTGCCCAAGCACAACCAATCATTGCAATGCTATAACGGATTGGAAATATTTGCAAAGCATAGTAACTGATAAAATAAATATAGACACACCATTAAATACCAAATATGACATTGGAGAAGTAGTAGTAACGTTAACAAATTTTATCCAACAAGCGACTTAGGAGACTACACCTCTAACAAAAAATTCTTTAATATAAAAAAAAAATCGAAAAACGGCGCCCTAGGAAACGTTGGCAAATTACCCGCCCAGAACCAAACAAGCGAGCACTAAATAGGTCTACGAAATAGCTCTAGAAACTTCTATTACAGTTTAAAAACCAAGAAATTCAACACTATCTAGCCAATTTCACAGCCGTTCAAACCTCTAACTATTTGTTTTGGTAAGTGGCCAAGAAAATGATAAGGCCTATTATGTACTTACCATCTATCCTCAAGCCTAATAGCCAAAAAGTCCGCACCAGTAAAGACAAAGATTGCTGACCATCAAGTTCAGAAGAAGACACTAGAATAATTAATTTTCTTAAAACCTCTATTAAAGGAGCATACCGAACAAATCATTCAAGCTCCATGAAGTACAAGAAGTCATCAGCAAGAAAATTATTCCTAAAAAGACTCCAGGCTTTGATCTTATAACTAAAAAAATCTTACAACAGTTATCTGAAGCCGCAATCTGTGCGATCACTCAAGTATAAAATTCCATCCTCTCCAATAGGTACTATCCAAGCACCTGAAAAGGAGCACAAATAACAATTATTCAAAAGCCTGGAAAGTCACCTTCTAATCCAATATTCTACCAATCATCAGCATTGTATCAGTAAAACACTTCGATTTTGCAAAATACCTAGAGCTTCATTTGGATCACCGCTTTACTTGAAAAGCCCATATCTTTAATAAACACAAACATCTTGGGTTACAATACAGGAAAATCTACTGGATGATTGCAAGAAAACCCGCACTTCTATTAGGAAAGAAATTATTGCTTTATAGTCATGCTAAAGCCTATCTGGACATATAGTCTCTCACTCTGGGGAACCGCTAACAACTCCAATCTGGCAGTTATCCAGAGATTTAGAATAAAGTGCTGCATGTGTTAGTTAATACACCGTAGTATGTGCCAAACAGAGTGATCTTAAGTGATTTGGGTCTACCAACCGTGAAAGAGGTAAATTAGGAAAACTGTCAAAATCAGACTCTAGGTACATCCCAACCAACTAGTGGATCTTTTAATGGATGAATCCGATGAACCAAAATGTCTCAAACTATTCAAACCCGACGAACTACCAACGCGCTCTACTTTTTAATTTTTATCTCGAAATTTAAACTTATGTTCAAACACTCATTTGTATTATATATATATATATATATATATATATATATATATATATATATATATATATATATATATATATATATGATCTACAAATTTTCTTCTTTCCTTCTATGTCTAGGACAACTGAGTTTTGTAGTATGTTAGTTGCTTAGACCTTAATCTTATTAAAGTAAGTTATAATAATTGTTTAATTATTATTTTTATCTTGTTGTTATCTGCATTACGTAGATCTATTAAAGGTATAGGGCTCTCGTTATGTGACGCAAACGGTAAAAAAATTACGCAAAATAACATTTCAATTCTTTTCCATTATGGTGATAAATAAATGGATGGTCAGTGCACTATGTTTTCAAAACAGGTGCCTTTACTAGAGATGGTCATTTCAACGTTATTCTCAAAACTCTCAATTGTGACCAGAACCTCTTCTGTGATGTGATTCTTAAGTTTGTCGATAGACTAGGATTTGTTTGGATAAACTCCATCCTTAAGATAACCCCATAAGAAGAAATCGCATAGGTTTAAATAGGAAGAATTTGGGGGCCACTCGATGCCATCCTCTATCTTACGGCTAGCCTCTATACTTATATCTCTTTCCAGACTTCTGTGAGGATGTCGAGGATGTCCCGAGTCGGATGAGCGTGGATCCATCTTACTTAAACCAATATTGGTTGACTTACCTTTTGTCTTTCACAATTGGAATGAATTTTTCGAGAACTTCTGTGCGATAAACTTTTTTATTCACATATTTTATAAGAAACAGTAGGCCTACGTAGTAGAAAATTGTACACTGTACACTAACTTTTTCTGGGTGTAATAGAAGAACTTCGGTCAAATGTGGATTTTCGGTACCCCAATGTTAGTAGTTTAGTTTGTTGACATAGTCATGTAGTTAAAAATAGACCTCATCCGTGAAATGGGCCTGTCTCTTGTCTAACTTTTAGTGGAAACCATTTTTATAATTACTTTTGTAAAAGTAAATTTTTTGTCAATATTGACCTCGATCAGAGGCGTTTGCAATTAAATGTTATATACAAAATAAATTTAATTTCTTAGTGAGGATGGTGTGCATAGAGCCCATAGAATTGAGCTGCTTCTGTAGAGACCGAAGTTGTGGGCTCTTGTTCATAAAGCTCTCGAGTTTATTCTATGGTCTCGAAAGTGTCCTCCAGTACACTTCCTGTTTTCTCAAATTTTCCAATCAGCCTATTATAACATATATAGATAATAGAAAATATAATTATAAAGCACATTTATTACGGTATTTTTTACCTTGCTACTGTAGAGACAGACAAGGTAGTGTGCTTGTCAAACTTGGGCTTGAAGGCACTTAGCGGCCCACTAGCATTTCGGCCACTCTCGTAAAAGGCGGCCACAGTGAAGACCCTTTTTCGGTTTAACAGCTTATCTTAGCCATATTTACTGTTGATCTAGAGTGTAAATAAAACTTCAAACATTGATTTAGCTATAACTAAAATTAGCTGAAAAGTTTTACCATGGCAATAAAAAACTCTTTTGTGTCACATAACGAAGGCCCTGTATTTTCGTTCTTTGATTAATTGCAATATTTTTTAAAAATCATTAATTTTCACTTATGATTTTACTTCTTCATTCTTATGATTTTATTTTTTCAGAGGCGTTTATGTCAATATTTTGTTGTGTGCTTGATATTTGTTATTGAATATAAATGATTCCTCTTTCTATTTCTAAGATGTCTATAAACTTCTTGCTATTTTTTTATTTTTAAATCTATTCCTTTACAATGTTACTTTCTCCTAATCTTTGAATTTTTATTGTCGTCACTATCGAGCTGTAATTAGAATCAATATCTGCAATTGGATTTATCCTACTACCAAAAACGCAGTTTCTATATTTTTTTGTGCGTTATTATAAAGATACTTTTATATATATAGGCGCCATTGTAATGTGGGATTTAGTAAAATTGTTAGTTTTTTAAAAGAAATTTTTTCTTTGTACTCAAATCAAAAGTTTGTACTACTTTTCAAAACTTTTTTTTAAGACTGATTTATATAGCGTAGCTATATCGTAGAATATTTTAAATATTCCTGGGGTTTTATTAGTGATAAACTATACAACTGGTAGACTGTTTACTTGCTTTAGTGCTAATTGTTGTGGTATTGTTTTGCTTAGTTTTTTATTCAACATAATTACTACTCCGTTTTCGTAGTTATATGTTTACTTGACTAGAAACATAAGTTATTTTACATATTTATGTTTTTAGTCTAGACATGCCTCCCACTATTTACCTAAACTTTTCGCATTTAAATTAGCTATTATTCATTTTCTCCTGGGAATTCGTAGCGCCCTTTAGTGATCGAACATCAAAATACCAAGAACCTAGTACCAATTCTATATTGTTTTTATTTTTATTTTGATCGGTATTTAAATGTAGTAATATCCCATTGGTATTGATTTCGTAGTATTGAAGCTGACGAATTCGTTATTTGATAACGCCTTTAACTTATTTGATTTATGGTTGAGCCAGATTTTTATCTTTCAATGACAATCAGTACTAGAGATGATATTTTTTACCACTAAAATTATTAAATTTTGTTTATTAATTTATAGAAGATATTAAATTTATTATTTTAAAGTAGTTTTCTATGCCTATCAGATTTATTACCATATCTGGCTACCTTCACTTAGTTCAGCCTGCAGGTCAATGTGACTGCCTGAGGTATTTTATTTTATTTTTTTTTATTGAGAAACTTTACAATCTGTCAGAATTTGACATTTAGTAAATTATGTGGTACTGTACATGCATATCGTGAAGGAAAGAGTCCAGTAACAAATTCCTTAAGTGGTAGTAAGTCAGTTTGGCTTGCAGCTAAATGGCACTATGAACTCGCGCTCACACAGTATCACTCACTCGAAGCGGTTTGGAAGATCCAGAGTTTTAATCCGTTTAAGCCGTGGCTTATCTTCGGCAACATCGAGAAGGCCCTCGACAAGGGCGTTTGGGTGGACATGAATCCTGTCACAGTAGCGTACCGTGTGACGCTGGATTTCTTTATTTACTGAAGGTATGCCTAGGTCACGACGTATAATCTCGTTGGATACATACAATGGTGCGGCCACGAGGTTACGCAACGTCTTGGCTTGAAAGCGTCTCAGAATTTTGATGTTGGAGTAACTAGCTGTTCGCCAGAGCTGAATACCGTATGTCCAGATATGTTTAAGTATAGTTGTGTAAAGGAGGATTTTGCTATTCAGAGACAGTTGCGAGTTGCATCCTAGTAGCCAGTAAATTTTTCAAAACTGAAGGCTTAGTTGTTTTAGTTTCGTCCAGATGTGAGTTTTCCATGTCAGCCGCCTATCAAGGCGGAGTCCTAAGTATTTGACACTTTCAGATTGTGGGAGGTGTTGATTGTTTAGCGTGACGGGTGGGCAGGTGCCTCGTCTTGTTGTAAAGGTTATGTGGACAGACTTTGTCTCATTGACCTTAATGCGCCACTTCGTAAACCACTGTTGCAGATTATTTAGGTGAGATTGCAGATTTTGGGTTGCCAATAGAGAGTCGAAATCAGATGCAAGCACCGTAGTATCGTCAGCATATGTAACTGTTAGGATTTTTCTGGAGGTTAGCAGGTCGGCAGTAAATAACAGGTAGAGGACCGACCCCAGCACGCTACCCTGAGGGACACCAGAGATGATGCGAAATAAAGTTGTTGTATATTCACCATGTTTGACCAAAAGAGCCGTAATTGAGATCTAAGTAGCTTGTGAGGACCAAACATGTTAAACCATTTTCTATCTATGACCCTCGATGTGACCGGCCACAACAAAAAAAAGTGTTACTTTTGCAGAAAGAAACATATATTATAGCAAAAAAGTATAATAAATCAAGTAATTGTAAATTTAAAATCAAAAAATTATTTATTTAATTTAACTAATACACATGAGCATTATAAAGTTGTTATTTATGCATAAAAGCTAGCGAACTAAAAAGTATACTAGCATTATAATTTAAGAAAATATTGACATACTCTTGATATTAAACATGCAACTTAAGTACTACAACCTCATATATAGCCATGAATTTTCAGAGATACTTGAACTTGCCCTCGCGGCTTAATGTATAACCTAAATTCTATTAGAACAAATGTTAAATCTGACAAACAGATTTCAACAAAATCGTCAGTTTTATATACATTATAAAGTATTATAGAATACCAACTGAACATTAGTTAACATTTGTTAAGACTACGCAATTTTTGTTTTGCTAAATACTAAAGTTTTGATATTACATGTCGTCTTTATATTTTAGAAAACATTTTTGAAAGATTTTTTCATAACTGATAGATGCAAAAATACAAATGTTAACTTCTGGTCGTAATCTATTTAACGTCGTTTGTAATTAATGCATTTTCTATAACATCTGTTAATTCTTGTCTCCAAAAGTTAAACGTACATTTATTTTATTTTGCTTATTATATTATTATTATTATTATTAAATAAGATGATAATATTTTCTGCTTCTATCCGGAAACAAAGTTCGCACACTTTTATACATCGGTCTTTACTACAAGAATATTTCCACGCTTTATCAGTTAAATTTATATTTTATGACTTTATATTCTTCCAAATCATTACTTGCGTGGTTAAGATCTTGGCCTATGTTGGTTTCGCTGAAATTTTGTAATTTTGATATTATATTGTCTATGTTGTGATTTAGTGCAAAATGTTTATACGCTTAATGTAAGAGGGATATATATCCCACCACACCTATGGAGAAATTAAAAGAAAGCACGCGATAAACACAAAAACTAAACTAACGTTCATTCTCCAATAAATGTTAATTAGCCTACAAATATTCTTATGTTAATCAGTTTGACTCTCCATTACAACATTGGTTGTAACAACGGTCTTTTCAATAAAAATGGCGTAACTAGGAGGCATATTGTAATGAACTCAGTTTTCGAATTCGATTATTTATTTCAAGTTAATAAGTAATTAACAACACACAAGCTCTATCTAATTTTGCGATTGATTGTCAATTAATTAACTAATGCACGGGAGAGTTTAGTTTGTGGCGAATTTGAATTACAGCCTAAATTTTATGTAAGTACTTGCTTCTTGCTAGCACATTATACGATACTCAAATATCTGGAGCCTTCAAATTTCTAAAACTATTATGGCTCAAGAGCTTTGTATTGGCAGACTACTATGCTAGAATCGCCTTAATTCTTTAAAGTTGTTCTTTTGCGTGCTTTCAGATATTTCAGAAACGACCTGATCAAAAATGCAGAGCACAAGCATCATTCCAAAGAAACAGTGATGCACTAGATGTCCAAGTATGTATGCATAAGAAAAGCCGACGATTTTTGTTTGATCGGTATGTCCAGTAAGGTTATATAAAGAATGCTTAACGTCATACTATACCTCATATCTACTATTGCGGCTCTTTCGTAAAGACAATTAGTCTTCGTATATACGGCTTAATAATACCATTATTGATCTGTCATTATCGAACATTACTGTGCATAACCAAATAGTATCTCTATCTAAAATACCCGAAAACTTAACAATATAACCAAGTAAGATGTAGCTAGATTATTATCTAAGCTCAATATTAAATTTTTTAAATTACAAGTCCTAATAATCTTAAGGCAAGATAAATACGTAATGGTAATATTACGTTTATTCTTAACCATTCAGATTATATTTGTAAGAAGTATTTACTAAAATTTTCGGACTATCGTGAAGTACTCGACAACTTACCTTGTAAAAAAATAACCCCCGATACCACAAAGCACTTTACAACCCAAAAAAATCTCTAAGAATCACAAAACTATACGGTTTGTTGCCTTTGTTGCCCGTATACACAAGTTAACCAAGTACCTGATTAAGGCTTATGATATGTCAAAAACTCCGACCATTTCTAAGTAATTCGAAAATTCTAGTGGTCACTTTTGTCTGTTAACCAACATTTCCAACCTAGAAACTTTAAAATTTTGAAAAATACACACATTTGAAAGACGACACTGTCAAATTAATTAACCATTTTCTATACAATATCCGTTTTACCCTGAAAAATAAATTTAACACCAAACCAATGGTGCTTCTATAGATTTCTTACTTTTACCTGTCATACCAAATCTTTACGTATTGAAGAAATGGTTTTTATGATTAACAATAAAATAGCTGATGTTAATCGTTGTTTGGTACGTTCCGAACATTATTTATCTTCTTTTATTTATACAATCAGTCTTTTTATGGACTATTAGTACAACTTATGTGTGCACATTGCACGTAATTTGGCAGGTTATATATGTATAACTTAAAGTGAAGCACTTGGTTGCGATGATTTATTTATCACGTTTATGTGTTTACTTGTTGTCTGTTTGATTAAGTTAGCCTTACGGTTTATAAATAATTTGTTAAAATACATGTTTGAAATAGTAGTCAAGCACTATTTGCACTACCACATTTACTTTAAATCAGCGATAACTGTCCCAAACATAACAGAAAAATCGATCGTAAATTAAATTTTCCAAATATTAAGCATCTGCTTCCGTTTTCTATCTACTGACAGAATAATTTGCGAGGAAAATTAATTAAAAAACACTCTTAATGGCTCAATATTAAAATGTTGGACCTATTTGGAAACTACGTCATCAGTTACACAACTCTTCTAAACAAATAAACTTTCTTCAGCCTAGTGTCTTTACAGACAAAAAAAAAAAAATCTAATTTAAAGAATAAAGTATAGAACACAAAAAAGGATTCTTCCTCTGTAACCCATAGTCCTCTTTCCGTAGTAGGCAGATTAAGATCACTAGTCATCAAAACGGGTACTTACTCAAACATTGAAATTTTTTTAAAAATTGACGCGGTTGAATCCGTACACGCATGCATGTATGCGCATGTAAAGCAATTATTACTCCGATTTTGTATCATTCAATGTGGGAAGAAATCCATCCGAAAACTTGTTTCAGAAATATACTTAAAATTGGTTAAAAAAATTAAACTGGAAAATTTTATGCTGCAACTTCGCCATTTCTAAGTTTGTGAGCACATAAAATGCGCATTTCTACAAGATTGATAATTTAAAATTGTTTGCACACTTCCACTTTCTGCGCCCATTGCGCAGAAACAGGGTATGTTTGTATAATGAGTTTGCAATAGCCATCAATACATTTTTTTGCTCTATAATACATGCAATTAAACCTTCAATATATTGAACCTTCGTATTAAATAATTCAAAAATTTTTCGTACACTCAAAACATAGTCACTTTCTAAGCATGTTGCCGAACATTATTTGTGTTGTTTGCCATGAGAGCAAAAATAATATTTCGTTATATTACTTATACTGTCTTTAAGCATATGTAACACACTGTTTAAGAATTAATTTAAATAGTTGTTGAAAATTCTATAAACACACTAGTTTTAAACAATATTCTAATTTGTCAGTATATTAATAATGTCTTAAAATAATCTATAATTACATATTCACTTTATTTGGTTGTGCTTTAGTATTACTTATTCCAAAAATAGCAAATTTACCTTATTGGGGGCTTTCGAATAAACTTTAAGATTGTTTTCCTGAATAAAACATAAAATATTAAAACCATCCGAATTTTATTGTTATAAGCATGAAGTACATAGGTAGCGGGTAGGTACTACTTTACGATCACGGTAAAGTATATACCTGCTTCAGGAACCTAGCGATCCTGCCTACGCGAGCTCTTGATTGTTCCCATCTCCTGAAACAGGGAGCAATCATGACCCAGCCTAATTCCTTAACCACATTATATATCCCTGCCTATCCTCACTCCCCTCACCAACACGCTTGGCCAGCGCGGTGAGTCATGGCTAAACACCCCCCCAACAAAGTACGTTAGGGGAGGCTTACATCCGACGATGGATAACACAGCTGATGATGAAGCATGAAGTACAGATCTAGCAGTTACGTATAAAATATGATGTCGGGTAAATGCCCTTCCCAATTCCGCGGATATACGACCATCCTTTTACTTAAGCTTTCCATAATATTTTTTCATAAATGCGGTTTTATTGCAGTAATTAAATCTTCTTTTAACCCTAGAATCGTTAACATAAAGCCTTCCCTTCAAAGAGTTTAACACGAAAAATTCTAGTAGAGTTAGATCGCAAGACCACGTTGGCCAATTGATGCTATCTCTCTACGAAATAACATGACCAGAAAATTTGTTCTGAAGCAAAATGAGTATTTCAAATGTTGTGTGATTTGTGGTCCTATCTTGTTGAAACCGCAAATCGTTCAAGTTTAAATCGTCGACTTCATTGAAAAAACTTGTTTAGAATTCCAACATAGCGTACACTATTGAAAGTAACAGCGTTGCCAGCTTAATACGCAAAAAAGTACGGGCCAATAATTTCTCCAACCCATAACGCACACCAAACAATGTATTTCTGTGGGTGTATTGGTTTTTCGTGGAAAGTACGTCGATTTTCACTACCTCAAATGCAACAATTTTGACAGTTCGTAAAATTATTTAAAGAAAAATAGGCTTTGTTTCTTAATATTTTTTTTTTAATTATTATTGACTGCTGTATTCTCTCAAATTAAATTTACAAATGTATGGAATTTTTGGTAGACTTTGCCATGTATTTAGATACAAAATATACAATTGCACATTTTTAGCGTTTACAAGACACAATTCAAATCCTGAAGTTCAATTACAGTCACCCTATATTTTCTAAGGTTTTTATTTGCATAAAACTTCGCACAATTAAAGCAAATAAATAGTATTAAAATCATATATTTAAAATATCCCCATCAGCGCCTATGACCTTTTTAAACCTGCTCCAGGTCAATATAACTTTCACTTTGCCGTATGTATCGTCAGTTTCATGTTGAAGACCCTTAAGCTGTCCTTGGTGTTATGATGACTCTCGTTAACTTTCGCCTCGACCACACCCCACATGTAGTAGTCAAGGGGATTGAAATTGATGTTGAAGAATAGCCACACGTCCGGGGATCAGTGTTAATATAAATTGTTGTATAGCCATGCCTGGGTCTTTTTTGTTTTGTAAATCGGAGTGGACTCTTACTAAAAAATGTACTCACGCCCGTTGATATAGCTATGGATGGTCACTAGGCCTTTCTCAAATGAGTAGAGCTTCTTGTCGCAGATTTTTCGGAGCGAAGGAATTTAAGTATAGCTCTGTGCTTTATTTTGTTGATTGTTATAGATTGTTGATTTTGCAAAACTAACTTGCAAATATACTCAAGAAACAGATCTGAACCAAAAATACGACGTTTAACCATTGCTACCTACAATACACAAACTCTCATCCGAAGAAAAACTAGCACAATTAGAAGAAGAACTAGAACACATAAAATGGGACGTAGTAGGAATGATTGAATTAAGAAGGAAACATGAAGGCCAAATAAACCTGACATCAAGGAACATACTTTACTACAAAGGAGAAGAGGAAGCCCTATTAAGAGGAGTTGGGTTTATAATACACAAAAGGCATGCAAAGAACATAATAGATATAGGAAGTATAAGCTCAAGAGTTATATATTTAATTTTAAAACTGAACAACAGATACAACATCAAAATAATACAAGCCTATGCACCTACATCGCAAGGATCTGACGAAGAAGTAGACACCTTCTATGATATCACAAAGGCAAACGAAAATACCCCAACACACTGTACACTCCTCATAGGAGACTTCAACGCAAAGATAGGACAAACGGAGGACGAAATGGAAACATCAATGGGGCAATATGGAGTAGGAGAACGGAACGAGAGAGGTAGAACTCTATTAGGATTCTGTCTGCAAAACAACATTCTTATAATGAACAGTTTCTTTAAAAAGAACGAAAACAGAAAATGGAGCTGGATGAGTCCAGATGGCACCACCAAGAACTAAGTAGACTTTATAATTTAAAATAAACGGCAAATTATAAAAAACGTTGAAGTTTTAAACAAATTTTCCATTGGAAGCGATCACCGCCTGGTGAGAACTACTATAAATATCAATCTAAAACACGAAAGAGGTAACCTTGTAAAAAAGCAAGCTAAAGGTAAAGGTAATAATGGAAAATGGACAAATGTCGAAAACCGGCAAGAATACGCAGACATGATAGAAGAACGACTAAATCAGATAAAAGATGAAGATAGCATCGAAGAAAGAAACGACGTTATTGTAAAAACACTAAAGGAAGCAACCCAGAAATACTGTAGCAAAGGAAACCTACGCACTAGCAAGATCAGTGCCAAAACAAAATCCCTAATAAAAGAAAGGAGAGAAATGGGAGACAAAACTCAGAGGAATTCAGAAAATCAATAAGGAAATATCAAAAGAAGTTAGAAAAGATATTCGAAGGTATAACACCACAAAATCATCGAAACAATCGAACAAAATAAAAAACTGAAAGTTCTGAAACGTCAAATAAATATTGGAACAAAAAGTATAATGAAACTAAAAGATGAAAATGGAAATACGATTACAAACAAATCCGATATTGTGAAAATTACAGAAAACTTCTATCGCAAACTATACAAAAATGAAAATCCTACAGAAGTAGAAGACATAAAATATATCAGAAACCAGGGATCGGAAGATATACCTGAAATTAGTCTGGAAGAAATAAAAGCAGCAATCGGAGAGATGGAGAATAACAGATCACCAGGAGACAATGGAATAGTTATTGAGGCGATCAAGGAAGGCGGACTAGCTGTCTTAAAAACCTTGAAATCTCTACTTAACGAATGTCTCATAGAGCAAAAAACACCCACTCGATGGGACAAGGCCATCATCACTCTGATACATAAAAAAGGAGACGCTACAAATCTGACCAACTACAGACGTATTAGCTTGCTACAACACATGTATAAGCTCTTTACTAGAATACTATCAAAACGTATAAGTGTAAAACTTGACCTATACGAACCAAGAGAACAGGCTGGATTTAGAGTAGGGTTTAGTACAAATGATCACCTAACAGTACTTAAACTACTAATTGAATAAAGCGTAGAATATAACAAGCCTCTTATGCTGATATTTGTAGATTATGAAAAGGCATTTTATTCGATAAATCAGCAACAACTCTTCCATGCTCTTTCGCAATGCCGAATAGACTCCAGATACACGGGTTTACTAAAATACATATATAACCACGCAACCGCATCAGTAAGATTACACGAAGACACCAACACATTTCAAATAGAAAAAGGGGTAAGACAGGGAGATGTCATATCCCCTAAATTATTCACGACACTCTTAGAATATATGTACAAAAACCTAGAGTGGGAACAGTGTGGAATTAACATCAATGGTGAACTACTAAACTATCTAAGATTTGCCGATGATCTAGTCCTAATCACAGATAAGATAGACGAAGCAAATAAAATGCTACAAGAACTTAAAGCTGCCTCAAAGGAAGTCGGGCTTGACATAAACTATACAAAGACAAAATATATGACAAACCTGGTCCTGAGCGATAACATTTCGGCAGATGATATAAAAATCGAACAAGTATACTCATACAAATACCTGGGACACAAGTTAGCCATTAGGAGAGATAATCAAACCCACGAACTGAAGAGGAGGATCAATTTAACATGGTCAGCCTACGGTAAGCTCAGCAACATCTTTAAATCAGATATCCCAATATGCCTGAAGAGAAAAACGTCCGATCAGTGCATACTCCCTGTTCTCACTTATGGGGCTGAAACACTAACATTGACCAAGAAAACCATAAAGAAAATAAGAGTAACTCAGACGGCAATGGAAAGGTCAATGCTAGGAATAACACTTAGGGACAAAATACCAAACACCACAATTAGGCAGCGAACAAAGGTGAAGGATGCTGTGTTGAGGATAGCTGAGCTGAAGTGGAACTGGGCGGGACACGTGGCAAGGCTGAAAGATGAGAGATGGACAAGACGAATGATTGAATGGAGACCCAGACAAGACTCATTCAGAAGCAGAGGTAGACCACCAACAAGATGGGCCGATGATGTAAAAAGAGTTGCAGGAAATTGGATCCAGATCGCACAGGACAAAAACAAATAGAAGGGTTTGAGGGAGGCCTATGTCCAGCAGTGGACGACCTAGGCTGGAGAAGAAGAACTTGTTTCGCTATCTAAGAGGATTGCGCATGCGCACAAGGCAGCCTTTTGGCTTTCCGGCAATACAATCTAAAATAATCTTCCTTGATGACCTTGTATTTATTCAAAGGGAAACTAAAATCTAGATTCAGTTTATCTTATTTTAAAATGATGGTTTTTAACAACATTACTTTTTAAATTTTTATATTGCGGCTCACTTACTGACACTGCAGCCTCAAGGGATTACCGTGCCTACGAACATTCAACATTGCAGACTACTTACCAACTAAAACTTCACATGCATCAATAAATTCGCCACCAGCGGAACGTTTGCTCTTGACCACTACGTCAAAGGGGCGGTCATTCTTAAAAAGCTAATATACACTACAATTTACACCATTAAAAAACTATAATTAGAAAGCGATTAAGGATTGATACCTGTATAAGATTTGATTATATCGTTTCTTAGATATGAAATCTCACGTGTAAAAGAGGCATACATTTTTTCCGGCATTCAGATTTGGCACATGTAACTTACACGGTGTAAACATTTTTACTTACTAACATTTCCGTGGTCATTAAAGGATATATTACAATCAAGTTAGTGAATTGGAAAATCGACATATTGTTGGCTTACATAAAAAGGGTGCTTCTTTACGAAAGACAAGCTGACAAATTATTCCACATAGCAAAATATGACGCAAATATGAAACCAATAGCTACTAATAATAACAAAAGTTACTAATTTGCGAAGACTACGATCTGAAGCAATTAATTAATAATTAGCCAGGAAAAATCTCATGATCAGAGGCTTACGATTACAAACTTTAAGTGCCTTAGCAACAATAGTAGACCATTACACGAGATATCCATTATCTATTTTCTCTTTTCGACATAAATACCACAACGTCTTTTCCTGCGACTACTACTAACTGCTTTATATCGACTGCAAGAAATTATTTTTTCTGATAAATCCAGATATTGTGTAAACCAAAACAATGTTTGAATATTAAATACGTTGTAGACATGGAGAAAGAGAACAAGAAGGTTGGAGTTATACGAGGCGTATTGAAATTATATTTATTATGGTATAGGGAACTATTAGTTATTATAGCAGGTGATCTACAATTAGATTTAAATGTAACATTGCCACCTACATCGTAGCGGTTTTACAGTTCGTGGTACTTTTTTTCTTTTAAAGGGTGCACCAAGCACAAGACAATGTTTGACCACATAATTCGTTAAATTTAATTCGACAAAATAAAATAAAATTTTTCTCATGGTAGGCCAGATCATCTACTCCTTTGCCTATTGAATATGTCTGGAATATTATTGCACGAAAGTTCAGTAATATTTACGGCAAAACATGATCTATTTATTGACAAGATGTCAAGAATAATGGAAATATTCTATGTAATCTATGTATAAATAATTATAGACAAATGTTACTTAATGGATCTGCAAAATTTCAGTTATAAATTTGTATTTTATCTTGGTGCTGCATTTACAATAAATAGTAGTGCAGACCAAAGTCCTCATTAACATTATTAATAATAGAAAGAGCTACATAAATAACGACAAGGTGTAAAATACACGAATTTCTTAGTACTTTACAAAGACGAGTTTGATCAGATTTAGGAGTATTAAATAAAATTTATAAATACAAATTATTACGGGATGTAAAATCAAGATCAACTTAAAAGATTAATGGAAACAGTCATTCTCTGCATTTTCTGTCCTCTTGAAAGATAAGAAAGTCCCGGTGTTTATTGGCAGAATTTACCGCAATCTCATCACCGCTAACATCAAAGATGTGTTGCTTTCCCCCTAAAAAAAACATTGGATTGCAATTTGTGTTTATTCCATTACAGCAAATTGTGTCAAATGCGCCACCTAAAAGAAATCTCCCACTCTGATTTAAGGCTATTCCTTCATATTGGATTGTTCCATTATCGTGGACGTAAATTGAAAATTTATGTAAAACGGAAAGCTTTTGGATGTAAATCAAGAATGAGGGCGAGATTTTTGTTTAGGGAAGCAGTCCGAGGGCGCCGCCCGAAATAAAAGTAATAAAAACCAGGGACTAATTAAAACTTGTAATTAGAAGAATTTTAATCCGCGGCGTTCTCCACTACGGTGGGCGAAGTGACTAATTAACTGAATGGAATAATTTACCAAAACATCAATTATGGGGTTGCGCTTAATAGGTGTCGCTGTTGTTGGCGTCCGAATTCGGGGTTAGTTGCCGCTTTTATAACTTGTCGAGGCCCAGTTACTTTGGCGCTTTTTGCTTTACGCCAGCTACTGCCTCCAAAAGCACGCCATTTAAATGATTTTAAAGCGCAATTACGTATTGATTAAGCCAAGTAAAAACGTTGTATGAGGGGTGAGATACATCGCGTGCGAAGCTTCCTAATATTTAAATGTTGATGAAGAATTGTGGAAATTGCAGTCCCTGAAATGCTTACGAACGCCTCAACTTTGGTGTGTCTACTTTGACGCGTAAAATTATTGCTTTTATCAGTAACCGCAGAATTTCGTTACACTAAACTAATTTAAATTTTTATTTTTTTATTTAAATTAGACTTTGATTGTCCTTTACAATTTTGGTGTTTTAAATTACTCTTATTTATTATTAATTTTTAATTTACCAAAATAGCTTTGTATCAATGCTTTATATGTATCTATAAACGTTAAAAACTTCCAATTTGTGCCATTGGTTGTTCAAGTCTCATATTTACTTTTTCTATTTGTACGTTAAATATTATCGGCTCCTCTAGTTACGCATGTAAAACGAGTAGAGTAGAGGTTTGTAACAAGTAGAAAAAGACTCAAAAAGCTAATGTAGCCCATTTATGCTTACAATCAAAATGCAGTTATTGCAAGGGCATACAGTTTCAGCCTGCTAAAAGCTCGTCTAAAGCGAAAAATTCGCATGTAAATTTACTTACAAATACGTTGCCGTTTAATGAACTTGCATTAAGTCGAAGTGGTCTTTTAAATTAAAGCTCGTTGAAACATAAATTGCTATGAAAGCAAAGCTGGTCGCTTTAAAGCGCGTTTAAAAAAGAACAACTACCGAATTGTGTACGGTACAAGTTGCGAGCGATAGCAGGTTCTGTTGTATCATGCAAATTACCCCAACCGGTCACCATTGTACGCCAGTGCTATTAATTTATTGTAATAATCAGGGTTTACTGGAAAAATGTTTTACATTTTTATTTGTTTGTCGACTATTGGAATTTTATCATTTAGTAGCTTTTAATATTTTACAATTAAAACGGCAACATATTGTTCATGTTGAATTCGATGTGAAGTTAAAATCTATTATATTCCTAAAAATAAAAAAATAAATTCTGTGCAATTAACTATCGCTTAACCAGGAACTAATTCTTTATGCAACTAGGACAAAATATAACTTAGTGTTAAATTTATATTAAAAACAATTTATTTTTAAATAGAAGATTATGTTTTACTGTGTTAAAAAATTTTGAAGGTAACCAAGATGTTATTGTAATATTTATTTGGAATCCCTTTAACGTTTTCTTCATTATTATTTCCATAAGTCTGTATATCTGTCCTTTTTGAGATACATCCATCTTTAATTATTTTTCTCTACCCTAGGCTTTGGTTTTCTGTATCCTCCGAACAATTTTAGCCAAGGTTTTTATTTGAGAAACTAAACGATTTACAATTCATATATTGTCTCGTATTTACTAAACTTGATTATGTAATTGCTCATTAAGGTATTTAGTCACCATTGTTCTCCACTTGTCGTGGCAATGTTTCTGCGTATTGGCGTAGGAAATATAAAAAAACGCCATATTTTCAGAATCTATAAGTTTTTGTTCTGGTAGTCTATAGAGTTTTTTTTTAAATTTCTGAGGTAAGGGCATACGTTTTTGATTAAATTAACTTAGTAAGATTATTACAGTCGCTCTAGTTGGTTAATTCCATTTTCTTCTTTTAAAATCGTCTACGGTCAGTTACCATGTTTGGTGTTGTTATTTTATTGTAACAATTTGGTTTCATTAACGTCTTCATATGATTTTCAGACAGATTGTAGTAAATTTTTCATATATATTGTAACCATGTTTTTTGTATTTATCGTGAAAAGGTGTACTATTCCAAATTACCGTTCTCTAAGACAACATTAACTACAGAGCGCCGGATATGTGTTTTCGTATAAACCAAGACTGTTCTAAAGAAGAACAAGCCCGAAAGGACGCTTTGTCATCAAATATGACATTGCTTCAGTCACTCTTTAATTTTTTTTAATCTTTTTCCTTAACTGATTAATTAAGAGGATATTCCAGTATGATGGATATTATTTCATAGCATTCTTAAAAAAAATTTTTCAGAAAGTGGACAAACAATATCGTTATGAAACATTTTCCTCTTTAGTATTTAACTAAGAAAACACTAATAAAAAATGCTTATAAAGCAATAGATATAAAAATAACAGAGCTCCAAACTTGAAGTAGAAAGAACGGCGTTAGATAATCTGAAACTAAAAACCAAAAATATTCTTGAATATATATATTTGTGGCCACAAGTGGAATTACAATTAAGTGAAAATATGGAGAAGTTTAACAATGGCGGTTATTTAAAAATGTAAGTTTGATTTTTACAAATTTTTTTTTCGGTTTTTGGGCTGCAATAAAAACAAAAATAAGTATTTCAACGTTGTTGCAGTTATAGCTGTAGACACACGTCTCCTAAAGATGTGTGTAAAGCAGCAACATGGTTTTAAAACGTCTGAAGTCAAAATTATTGTAATTATGATTATTCTGCATAGTATTGTAGAATATACCTTTCTTTTCTTCGAAGAAATTTTGCTGGGCTGATAATTCTTCCCATCTTGCAATCCTGGCCTTCTTTGCTGTATAAGACACGCGCTGTTCCGGCCGATGTATTCGTTTCTCATTTCAAATGGCAGCGTGGAATTTAGCTAGGCCTCCAATTGTGAAGCCTAGAATATTCGTAATCGACAAAATTGATAAAAAACCTTTGTTAAAAAATGAAGTTGACAAACAAGTGGCTACTTCAACAATTTTAACGCCAGAACAGAGGTTTTGGAGAGAAGAAATAGGTGAATTTCTGCTTCGAAGCATCTTTCTAATAAATTTGTTTCTGTTAAATTATTATAAATTGACTTGACTACTCGAAAAACTGCATAGTTTAGAGGTGGATGATTGTGATTTAAAGTGCGAAGAGTCCCGTTTGCTTCAGTTTTAGACCACTTACACCAACTGTCTTTTCGGACGAATATAACTGTGGTGCGATTTTTCGTCGATTAAATTTTTTGTTAAAACGTGTCCCACACTTTTTTTATATCCTAAATAGAATTAGAATTCCTTCTTACGGCTAGACCATAGTATTTTGACTTTGCCAGCGCCTTTCCCATCGATTACCCTCTTCGTTCTTTTTGCATTGCGTAATCTCGTATGCGTTCGTTTTTGTTTAATGTGCCCTACGCATTTTTTTTGTACGAAAGAATCGCCACTGTTTAAATCGATATTAAAAGCCTTTTATAACTTTTTTACTCCGCTTTACCAACACAATGGCCTTTGAAGCTGAGGTGTCTGGCGAGATCCGAAGATAACCTGCTCATTTATTCTACATAGCATTAACCTCCAAAAAATGCAAAACAAGCATTCTATTTTTTGATCGGCCAAGCTAGAATACCCCCTTAATCTATATAGTTTGTTTCCTGGTATCGCTTTATCCACTTATACATGACAACAGGAGGCTTGTATAGGTAAAGTGGTGCATCTAAAATACTCATTTGAAAGCCGTTGGAATAGTGACACAGGCATATCGTTTCTAGTTGCTTAACACTACTCATTATAAAACAGTATTACTTGCTTAAGCAGCAGCGGAGCAATTAAGTTACAACTTATAAAACATAGTGTATTTCAAAGAATTTTATATTTACAGTACACGTGTGCATCATCACATTAGTCTCAAATGACATTTTTCCTTTCATACGTCTCTGTGTCTGTTCTTTTCAATAAGTATTGATGTTTTTTCTCAGTAAATTAACACCAAGAGTACTGATTAGTTAATTTATTCAATTATGTACTTACAAAAATACATTCAGCTTCTTAACTTGTAAATCGCTATTTATAATTTTCTCAGTTGCAAACAATTCTTATGTGAATTTCTCGAGTGATCGTTTGGTAAGAGTACATAACACAGAATTTTCTCCAATGCCACCATACGCAAAGCATAACAGTTTTTGGGGTAAGTAATGTTGGTTTACTTTATTTGTATGGGGACCTCTTAGGCTGAATGTTGTTTTGAAATAATCCATTTTGCATTACCCACTACTAATTTTTTTAAAAACAGTATTGCGTACCAAACGAAAATGCCAGTCATTAAATTTTTTGGGACAAAATGTGCGGAAGAAGAATATTTGCACAAATTTTGCGTTTTCTATAACCGTCACGTATTTAGACATTTTCCAATGCTATCTAGTAAAAATTGACACACATTTTCCGTATAACTTATTATATTTTATATAAAAAATATTATTTTTAACATTTGCTAGAATATCTTTAAATACCACTAAGTGATCAAAGTATCCTAACTATCTACAGCGTATACAGGCAGCCAAATAAAAATGACATAAAGATTCTATTCAATACAACTGATCAGACACCAATAGTCGGAGATATTAATTGTAAACATATCACTTGGGGTTGTCGAGCTACCAATCCTGAAGGCACCAAACTCGAACATTATTCAATTGTCTATGCCTTTCAAATCCTGCTTCAAAATGAGTATACTTACTTCCCTTACCGCACAAACCACCTACCAGACATACTAGATATCGTCCTGAAGAAAAACTTTTCAAAGCAGATCAATCAAAGATTTATAATGGAACTTAAATCCGATCATTTACCGGTACTAGCATCCTTCCTCAGCACGCCACAAGTAAAGCCACCACCCCAAAGCTTCACTAATGGACCAATTGCCTGGAATACTTTCCAAGAAAACTTAGATCACAACCTTCGAGAACCGAACACCTGCGAGACTCAAAAACACATAGATATCGCTGTAACCAATATCACCACATCAATTGTGACTGCCGTAAAGTCATCAGTTATAACCTCTACTAAACCTATATTCACAAATAATAACCATCCTCACAATCATATACTGCAGCTCATTAAAACAAGAAGTCAAACCAGACGCCAGTGGCACAGAACCAGAAACCCAGAAACGAAAAGGCTATTAAACAGTTTAACTGTTTGTCTCAAAAAGGAACTCGACGAATATAAACTGGAATCATATCAAAGACATATAGCAAGCATCGACCCTGGCGGCCCAGGTATGTGGAAAACCACAAAAAGAATATTAAAGCAACACGAACAATTGCCCACTATAACTAATGGCAATGACGTTACTACACAGACAATAAAAAATCAGAAGCATCTGCTACACACCTAAAACATATCTTCACACCATTATCTATCTGTAATCCTACACACGGTCTCCACATAATTAATCATATTGAACGAAATGTTCCAGTCATAACCAAAAACATTCGTCCCACATTTCCGAGGAAAATAGTACAAATCATAACTGCCCTGCCCAGGCGAAAATCACCTGGCCATGATCTTATATCCAACACGATCTTAAAACACCTGACCAAAAAAATGTCTGGCACATTTAGCCTCAATGTTAAATGCGTGCCTCCGCACTTAGTACTTTCCCCGCTACTGAAAACACGCACACATCCTTATGTTCGCCAAGCTCGAGAAAAACAAAGGAGACATTAAGAACTATCGACCAATCAGCCTACTTACTACACTGATCAAGATCTTAGAAAAAATTAGTTACATTAGATTACTAGAATTTGTCGAAACCCAAAAACATAGTAACATCATTTTAATTTGGCTTCAAGAGAGGACACTCAACTTATCATCAGCAATGAAATAATAGAAAAAGGATACCAAACAAATACTATACTACAGTCCTTTTTTTGGATGTTGCCTTTGATAAGGTGCGTATCGAAGGCCTAAAGAAAAAGCTCATTAACATAAATGCTCCCATCTATTTGTTAGCAATTATCTTCTCATTTCTAGAAGATAGAACGTTTGCGGTTAAGATCAACTCTTGTATATCTGAGACTAAACAAGTGCTTGGTGGAGTCCCACAAGGCATCATACTAGGACCTCTGCTGTTTAACATCTACACATCCGATCTCCCGGTAACCACAGCATCCATAGCCGCATTTGCAGACAACACAGCAATTATCACTCAAAATGCCGATCTACAAGAGGCTGTGTATCACTGCAGACAAGATCACTAACTGGTTAAAAATTTGGAATATTCAAATTAATCCCACGAAATGTCAAACTAAAATCTTTACTTTAAGGAAAATAACTACGTTTCTAATATCATTATTGACGACAATCCCATACAATGGAATCCAACGGACTCGGCAGTCAGATATCTCAAAGTATACTTGGACACGCACCTAACCTGGAGCTTTCATCTCAATCACATGCGATTACAGGCAACAATAGGTTAAGGCAACTTTATCCATTGATTAATTGCGAGTCAACATTGAAGCCTGAATACACTATCTTAATATACAGAACGCTATTACGCCCACTAATTCTCTATGCCTGTTCAGTCTGGTGTTCTAGATCCCAAACGAACATCAGTAAAATACAACGATTCCAAAACAAAGTTTTGCGAATAGCAGTGAACACAGCGTGGTATATTCGTAACAACCAGTTGCACTACGAACTAGGTGTATCTCATGTTGAACGAGTTCATTCGTCAAACCACTAAAAAGTTTTTACAAAACGCGAGAACATGTGCTGGTGTCCTTCACTACAACTTGTGCCAGTTGAAAATACATGGTAGATTAAAACGAAGACTACCACAGGATCTAGTAGCCTCTGACGAAAATATTGATTAACGTAATAATTTCCCTAGGTCTTCAATTTTTTTAAGTAGCGTATCTGTATCAGAACTAGGTTTTCTGAATTTATTCCTAAACGAGAAACCGTAACAAAAAGCAAATTTTTACGAATTTAAAAACAAATTATTGCATGGAAATTTCCTTTAAAACGCAAAATACCTTTTTGTAAATTTGTTTTTACTTAAATTGTAATAAATCTTCAAACTTACCAAAGGCTATTTTTAAGCTTTTTTGGTCTCTGGGGCTTAATTTTAAACCTGTATATTTTAATGAAAATTAAAAGATTGCACCACTTACATTAAAAATCTTTAATTTTGTTTAAAACATAAAGTAATCTGTCAAGTTTTGTTTCACCTAAAAATGAATAACTAACATCTATCACATATCGATTCTGTAGTCTAAACGGTACATCTTAAAGAATTAAATTTCTTAAATTTGCTTTGATTTAAGAACTTAAACTAAACTTTCATACAAGAAAAGCCTTATATCGTACATATTTAACCTATTAACACTATCTGTACAGTAAACAGTCATACGTTAAAATCTATACGACATCCAAAACCAGATCTTTCAGATTATTTTGACATTCTGTAAGTTGTAAGAAACACTAAATTTATCCAAACTCCGAACATAGTCTATTAGTGAAATGTAAATCTACCCAAAGAAACCCGTTGGTAACACTTAAAGATATTTATTTTCCTATACGTGAACACGGCAAGATTTGAGTTAAAGACTGGTTACAAACACTTTAACTTGCTTGTGAAACTAACGTGCAATACTTATCATTCATATTTAAACTAGTAAGCATAATTAAATTAATTACAGCGATTAGTGTACCGAACGGCCATTGTTTTTAAATTTCTACGCTATTCGTATTAAAGTTAACAAAGACAATAACTGTGTCACAATTTAGGAGAACAAAAGAGGTTACTAGCAAATTAAGTACCTACCGCCAAAGCTTTAAAGGCACACGTTACGCTTAAATATGATCTGCATGAGAAAATAATAGCACAAGCTATAAATAAACTCATGGTTAAAATCAATTTAAAATTTTCCATAGTTACTAACATTATAGCTTTTCTATTATAATTTATTTGCTGCAAGAGCATCGTTTAGTTTAAATTTTGGCATTTAACAGTTTCCCAATATGTGTGCAGTAACTATGATTGATGTGACCCCAATTTTCTTGGCTGAGCTTAAAATTTAGGTAAACAATTGACGTTATCAACACGTAAGTTTATTTATATATAACTCTTGAATTCTTTCCTTTGCGCCAAATAAAGGTGTTTATTTTTACGAGGTACGTTTGAGTTCTAAGATTTCTAAATTTTGTTCTGAAAAGTGAGAAAGTTCAAACTTCTGTTACTTCTCAACGTAATTTCCGTATAGACGTACAAATTTTTCTTGTGGTAGACATGATTTCAAGGCTGCTAAGAACACTTCTTTAAGAGTGTGTTTCGCTGGAAAATCGCTGGTGCAACAGCGGCTTTATTGGAAAGTGATAGCCCACGAAGAGTGTCCTTCATGTTCGGAAATTTATGGCGGCATCACGTGTCAACATGTTCTGAAACATTACGATCCACGCAGCTTTGTGTTCGTCGGTCAGCATTCGTGAACTTACCTTGAAGAAGCTTTCCGCATTTTCAGGTCATCATGCAAAATAGACTTCACAGATCCTACAAAAATTTCAATTTTAAAGGCGATATCACACATATCTAATTGACACACTTCTATAACAACTTTCTCCACTCGCGCAGACATGGTTTCCGATTGGTTCGTGTCCGAGGCTACTTCGGTTTATTGTTACAACTCTCAACTTTATTTAAACTTACGCACTCAAGAACGCACTTTTTAACATTTATAACGCCTTCACCGCATGTCTTACTCAATTGGCGATAAACTTCGATAAGCGATTTACCACGCAAGAGGAAAAAAGAGTTGGTTGCACGTGGTTCTTGAACAGTAAACGTCGTTATTTGAAGTATAAAAAACAACACTGAAATGGCGATAATTCAACCTGTGTAGATTGTATGGTGTTGCTATCCATATTACAAGTTCAGAAATATTTTCTGAGCTTTTGAAAATTAATCGCAGCTTTCTACTCACTTTCACTGCCGAGAAAAAAAATTGGAGACATTACATCTTGAACGCGCTTCGTACTTTGGTACTGTCTGTTGCAAAAGAAAAAATTACAAAAGCATTTCATTATGGAGTAAAAGAATAATATTATAAAAGACAACCCTGTAGGATAGAATAAGAAATAACAGATCATAGATTCTGCAAAAACTATGACACTGTAATAAATTAGTGTACAAGAATTATTTCAGGGGCCAGAAAAATATTCAAGCCAATTTCCAAAACTAAAAATACAAATTCAGAAGTTAGACTTCAGAAATATTATCCATTCTCTAAAGAGTTAAAAAATGTAATCTTTAAATTTAGCCTTTTACTGTTCAGTAAAATTAGTACAGTCGTTTTAATCATGACGGCAGTGCTAATTATTATTTTTTCTCATGTTTTAAAATTACGCTTACTGCTGTTTTTGTTATCAAGAACGTACCTGACCGAAAAGCTGATTTGCTAATACTTCTATACATAATACTACATTTATTTAATGGCTATGATGACTACCCATTAAGTACTACATTTACAGCGAGAATTAAAGAAAATTAAAGAAAATTTAAAATTCAATTTTTAATAATTAAAAGAATTGTATGAATTTCAAATACTTTCCATCCAATGTACAGCATTAGTCTGGCGATGTACTTTCTAAAACTTTGCGCTTTGATCTCACTTTGTCAGCTTGAAAACAATTCTATTTCTTCTATTGCTGAATCATTTATCAACAATTTTTGCAAAGATGTTTGTTTTGCCGATTGCTTTTTATAGCTCGCCAAAAATAACATAATTTTGCAGAGAAAGGCATTACTTTTTTAGCAGCTGCCCTGCAATAAAACTTCAAAATTTTTTATTGCTGGGAGAAGTTTCGCTCACTTTTAAATTATCTACGTAGTACAGTACCGCCATCTACTATGTTTTCTATGTGTGACTAAAAGTTTGCTATACAATCCGCTTTAGTTATAGAATATAAAATTTATTATGTACACGAGAACGACGTCACATGTGCAATGTACTGAAAAAGAAAGCTGTTATATCAAAAAGATTTAAAATATATGCTGTTGACTAGATTTTATTTATTTTTCTTTAAATATGTATTTTTATGTGAAACGATATTTATGTCCGCGCATTTGATCCGACGTTTATATTTTACTTACAGGCTTTTGCTTTCACGCAAAAGAATATTTATTTGTTGAAAAAACTTAATATTTTCTGCAAATACTACTGGTTTCCCAAGTTCTGAACAACCTGCAATTGTATTTATAGAAGTTAAATTTAATCTATGGGAAAAATTAGAGTACAAATATAAGCTTGTGTTGCTAGTTTATCAATTGCTGTGCTTTGTAAAAACTTTTTATTTTTCTGTTAATGTAAATAATAATTTTCTTACCTTTTTACTCAATAAAAGCTAGCAACCCCAGGGCAATTATGAAAGCAAAAAATTGCTAATAAAGAAGACTCTTACCAAACATTTATTAAAATTTATATAAAAGTTTGCATGGCTGGTTGCTTTTAATTAAGGAATGAATTCAAATTTTTAACTATAAAAATAATTTTGTAGGCAGATTTTTTTAATAGCAATTTTACTACTTAATCCCCTTTTTAGAATCGTAGCGTAAATAATCACATTATTAACCTAAAATATTCTAGTCACTTGCAGAGCTGGTTTTAAATATTTATATAAAAACTATAGGATCAGACTTGGTCACAAACATTAATTTTGAACATTTCAGACGACAAATAATCCACAACCCTATTTTTAGCTAGTAGATACATCATTTAAGAGTAGCCTTTAGGAAAGGAATAGAGCAGACAAATTTAGAGACTTTACCTGACGGTTTAGCATTGTCTATGGAGATGAATTAGTCTGGAAACCGACTGCGGGGGCTAAAAACTTTACTAGGGCCAGGTCGCCTTAAAACGTTTATAAAAGTCACCTTAAAATATCTGTGACTGTATTAGATGTGCCGTTTATTAATTATATAAATATCACATTGCTATATGGCTTTTACAAAGATAAATGAGCTTAATTTAGTTATAATTTTAGTAAAGGAAAATTTAAAATCAAACCACAATTGTCTTTAGGGATTCAAAAGTTTAACAAAATTAAACTAATTAAATAGCTATTTAGTTATTTTATATTCTAAATTCTTTACGTATGTACCTAAAAATGTATTAAATAAAATCACAGTGTAAAAAATAAAAATTAAAGTAAGTTAAAATGTTAATTATTCGCAAATGGATTATTGTCCCTATTCAAGATTAATTACAGAACACAACATTTGTATAACTAATTCAATTTAATTAGCTGCTTTAATTGCTACTATTATTGTTTTTTACAGAAAACTTTTTAAGGTTCTTTTATAATTTATAACAAAAACTTTTTTGTTTCTTAACTTATCACGTATTTGAATATAGCGTAACGTACTGGTGTTAAGTAGCATAATAAATGGCTTTACACAAAATTTAAAAACATCATTTATTAAAATATTTTACTAAAAGCTTTCTTTGTTTTATTTGTACTGCTAAATTATTACTATGAAATCGAAAATCTAAAACCTTATGCGAAGTTTGGCAACAAGTCGGTTCAAATGAGTTATTGACCTTTGAAATCAGTTCATAACTGTAGGAGAAGTTGCAGCGTTGGTTACAAACACATAGTTACATTTTGCAGCTTTATATACCAGATAAAAACTAGATGGTGCAGAAGAACACACGTCGTTTTGGTTTTGGCTACTCTTGTGTAGGACATATTAATACCATCAAAATAATAATAGACCAGTCACGTAAATAACGATCGCCGCTTTAACTTTACAAATTATCATCGCAATTAAATTCCATAGACAGAAAACATATCTGGAGGGTACTCAAGAACGTAGGAGTTTAAGACAAAATAAACCTGCAAAGCTTGTAATGCATAGCGAAGTGGCGAAGCAGTCTCCCAAATTTGAGAAAAAATTGAAATCGTAAAGTTCCTTAACGCTGACCACTAGCAAATAAGCCTTTTTGGTCAGCTGTCGATTGGTGAAAACAGAATTTGGAAATTCCCAGCCGTTCTCGAGTTTCTGCTCGGACGGATGGATGGACGGACAGACAGAAGGACAACATGAAGTTAGTAAGTGACTCCGCTTCGCTTCGCCACTTAATAATGCGTCTAATTAAAGAAGGTTATCTACATTACAAACGCAGGGCATTGCACGGGGGACAATTGTCATAACCATTTAAATCAGCGACCGGAGTTAGGCAGCGATGTGCACTATCCCAACTCATCTTTCTGGATAATAACGGACTTTATAACACCACAAGAAAAGTAAGATGAGCCGTAACTGGGTACAGTCCTAGAAAGTACAAATGACTGTCCATTATCTACAAACGTACAAAATGTGCAAACAAAGCTGAATACTGTATTAAGTAAATCAAATCAAATTAATGTTAATTAATAAAAATAAAATTAAATCGTTAACTATTAATACATACGTAAGAGACATCAACATGGGCAACCAACTGCAATATCAAAAATGTTGAAAAATTCACTTATCTGCGTAATGTAGTATCAACAGAGTCACTAAAATATGTGAACCCAAAAAATAAATAAATCAGGAGTGATGTTTCTAAATATGAACCAAATATGAAGAAACCAGGACATTTATAATACATTTAAGATAAAATATTGTACGATTCGAAAAGAGGTACTATATAAAAGAAAATTTAAGCCTTTTGTAAATAGTTGTTTGTGAGATATTCTAAAAATTTAATAATGATCCATGGGGATGAATTGGACACAAAGGCGGCAATACCAGTACTACCATCGCCCAATTACATGTTTTAACGCAAAGTCATTAAAAAATTAATAGTAATTAGACTTTTTATGTGTTAGATTTACTTCATCGCTATTAATGTACCTTTCATACTAGTTCCTACTGTGCTACGTCTTTCATCTATCTCATGATATTGTCGTTTTGTATTTCATTGCTATTCGTTAGCAAATCTTGGAAATATTTTTTTTTTCAAAATTTTTTAAAGGTTTCTTGTCCATTCTTCACTTCGTTCAACCTCATCCTTTTCTTATTTTTAAATAATTTCAGTATCTTATGAAACATTTTTTGTTTGTCCTACTGTTTCTTTGTATTACTTCGCTAAATTTGATTTATAAGTTTTTTAGCTTCATTAACTGTTTTTCGTATCTTTTTACTTTGACTTTTGTTTTATATGCAACGTCATTCTTATTTGATAGATACTTTTTCCATAATTATGTGGTGTATTCTTTTTTTTTTTGTTCTGCTGCACCATACGCCTTTTTTTCAGTTTCTATCAATATTTCTTTAATATATTTCCATCTTATCTTAACTTTGTTGCTATTTTGTATGTTAGTATTTATTAATACTGATTTTTCCACCTGCCTAGCTATCTGTAGCTTTTATTCCTTATTTTATAAAATTTTACAATTTCTCTTTTCTAGGTAGCCAGTTAGTCATAATTGTTAACCATGTTTGGTTATTTTCGATGGTGGCTTCTACTTTTTTTCCTTTACTGGGCAGGTTTCGTGTTATTTTATATATTAATTTATGTTTAAATGTTGGTAGTTAGTAGGTTATTGACTATGCAAAATTCTAATATTATTTTTTCATTATTATTAACTGTTTTTTCAAATAGTCCAATTACTTTTGTTTATTTAGTATGTTTTCTTCCAAATCTTGCATTAAAATCTCCTATTAGTACTAGATTAGTTTCGATAATATGCAATAAGTCTTCTGAAAAATTGTTCTTCTCTTCTAATTTTTAATTTTTAATAGAGCCATGAACCATTATAATACAGCGAATGTTCTCACTTCCTCCACACAATCTTTAAATACAAAGTGTACTAACCTATGCTGTACTTTTGTAGTTCTATTAACTCCTTTATAGATTAAAAAATGTTCTCCTAAGGGCTTGGTTTCACTTTATTTTATTTTAGTTTTATTCTTAGTAATTTTATCTTTTATTTTTTTTATCTTTTTATTTTTATTTTTTAAGCTAACTTTTCTTTCGTTTTATTTATGGTTTTTGTATCCTACGTATAATTTTATATCCAATTTCAATATTACTGACATTTTTGAATTGTTATTTAGTTTTTTATTTTGATATTTAATTTTTGTTTTTACTTTTATTTGTTTCTCCAGTTTACCAGTTTACCAGTTTTATTATTTAATTGTTTTTTATGTATTTCCACTTCTTTTTTCTTTTTTATTTTCTTTTTTGATTTATGTTCTTTTGCTATATTTGTTCTTATTTCGTTTATCATAAATAGCACCATCAGCTGATTTTTTGCAAATTTCCCATTTTCATTGTTAAATGTTTTTGTTGTTGCCTCTTTATTTAGTTATTTTATTACTTGTACGATTGTAATTCGTTCTCTCGCTGCTATTTAGATCCCTGCCACTTTTACTGTGATTGTTATGCATAAATGTACTAAAAAGTGTTTTATATCGTAAAGTAAATAATTTTATTGTAATGTAAGTAATTCATGTCGGTGGTAGCTTTTCGAAATAGTTTTTATTAAAATATTTTTCGGTAAAAAATATTAAATTTCTGCAAATTCTTTTTAATATAATATTACATATTAGAAACTGATCATTTCATCTAAAATTATCTTAAATTATCATAATTCCTGGTAAATCTTTACAAGCTAAAATAATACCATCCTTTAGGTTATTTTTAGTAATTTCAAAATGGCTAAAAATTTTATGTAAAGTGAATGAATCAGAATTACCTGGTAATCAACATAATAAACAAAACATTCGTAAAGAAAATATTTATAAACATAAGACAAACAATCCATCGTGTTGGGTACCGAGGATTATTAAAGACAATTAAAACATTGCTACTATATGAATAATAAAATCATATCTCGGAAAATTTAACCCAAACACAAATTGCCATTAAAACTTTTTAAGTAAAGCCTATAAAAGCTGGTGTCGCTCACGAAAATGCATTGAGGTCTACATGTATGGAATCCCAACTACTACGAAAACAATCAAAAACGTTAAAACAGAAATTTTTTTAAATCGCCAACAATTTAAAGCAACTTCGATTGCGTTCGTATTTATTAGAAGGTAAAATAGAACACATAACATTCACAATCAAGTGTCCAATATGTTACCTTGCCAGTTTAAACTTTTAATACCTAAAGGCAAATAAAAATTTGTATTTACATAGAAGGTATCCGCCATCAAGAATATTGGACCGTTAGCATTTTAGCTTAGGATGTTAAAATAAATAGAAGCTTTATTACAATAGTAAGAGTAAGGGATTGTGTATTAAAAAATGTGTTATTTGACCGAATATTAGCTTAATTAGGTTTAGAATGTATGTAAGGACTATATTGGCCATAAATTTATAGTTAGAAGAAGTATTTGTTGATTTCCTTGATTGGTTATAATTAATAGGGTTTTTAAAATTGTCGATAAGGTAATAAAATTATTTTCTAGGACTATTTGATTGTTATAAATATGTGGATTAGTTCTAGTGTATCCTGAAAGTTGTCTCAATCTAGGTTATAAGTATTAATAGTTTTTGGTATGGGGTTGACACCTATGCCAATATAGCGTTTTGTTAGATGTTTTTTGTTGTTTTACCTTCTCTAGTAAACGGAGAAAAGTCATTTCTCGAAAGTATACAGAATTTAATAAATTTTACCCGTTGCCCTCAAAGTTTAATAAACTTTGCTGAAAGCATTACCTGTAATATAATTTTTCCATCAGAATATACTTCTTAAACATCGAGTAACAGCTGAGAACAATTTTTCGTTAGGATTTGAAATAGTCTAAAATGCTATTTTATTTATTAAATAGATTTTACTGAGCCCTCACAGTTATTTTCAAACACAAGTAGCTTTTCAAAAATGTTTTTTTAAGACTGGCAATTTTTTCTTAACTTTGTTTTCAGTGCTAGCGATTAGACTTATGTAAAGATATTGTTGAAATTTTAGCTTTAATATCCTATTTTTAAGCTAACAATCTTCTAATAAAGAAATATAAACATACCTTTAATCTATGTCTGTGACCCATATTATAAGAAAATAAATAACGGGTCTAATAATAAAGAGAAAAATCGTTAGATGTAACTGGAATTTTGCAAGATTTTAAGGTACATTTAATAACATTATGTTTTAAATAACATGTCATTGAAATTTTCACTCCGGCGACGTTAGCACTGTTTTCAAAAAACCCAATTTTTTATGACTGGGTGCAAGATATCAGGCAGTATTCTACGAATGGTATGTTTGATGTTTCTTTACAAGTCATCCCGTGTTTGTGATGTGTTTATGTAACCCTGAGTTTTAATACAACTCCAAAGAAAATTCAATGGCGCCAAGTTATAGAATCACGAGGACAGTTCACAATTATTGGTTCTCAAATTTTTTTTACAATAAGTTAATGGCGTCACTATAAATGTGGCTTGTGCCATCATCGTGTTGGAACCATATCTCGTTTAAGTTCATATTCAATCGCAGTTTCAAACACTTTCATAGACTGATATAGTTTGATATTGATTGTAATGATATTATCTGCATTACTAAAAAATAAAGTGTAGTAATGCTTTTGTACTATAAACTGCACCATGTAGTTAGTTTCGTAGATATAAATCTGTTTTTTTAATTATGTTTGTATTGGGTTTGACACAAACATAGTAATTTTTTTATTTAACCAGAACTGGGTTCATCAGTAAAGATGTCTTTTTACTAAAAATTGTATCTGCAATGCCAGATTAAAAAATGTGCCAATCACTTTTTTTGCGAAAATCGTAATTTTTGAGCATGAAACAGAATTGAGAATTTGAAGTCTTAGCGTTTTATTGTACTATATTGCGTAGAATAAATTCACTTTCCAATCTTTCCACAATTTGACAAATTGCAAGCTAAGAAAACGATTAGTGCATTTGTAATTTTCCTCAATTACACCATGCGTTGCACGAATTGAGCTGCTATTTTTATAATATCTTTCTAAGCGTCCTTAAAACACAAAGCAATGCATAAATAAATGGTGCACTATACTCACTATAACTGGTTTTAATATGCGGTTATTACGTTTTTAACACATTGTTCAAATATATATTATTACTTTTAAAAAGCTCATTATATAGTGTTTCCTAAAGTGACATCTCACGGAATGGTTGTGAATTGGCAGCTAGGATCTTGCCATCTGCATCTTTAGGCTGTTGTCTATGCGGTTATTAAAAAGTAATGTTTATGATAAAATGCCAAAAAACATTCCAGCCCTAAAACATAACATCTGAATATCGGTAAAAGAAATTGAAGCTCCCGTGCTTGAAACTATTCTACAAAATATCAATGCTTGCACGTAGCCGTAGTGGACATTTAAACGATATAACCTTGCAAGTTTAATTGCAATCGACTTTACAATAATTTAAAATAAAAAAACCCTAAATATTTCGTACTATTTGGTTTTTATACAAAAACAGCATCCTAAGTCTTTTTTGGAAAACTTACAGGGTTGTATCCAGAAGTAGCAGGACTGTTTTTTTCCGCGCGCGCGGAGCGATGGAGGGGGGTCTGCAAGGCCGGATGTTTTCGGTTTTCATGCGTTAGTTGAGTGTGGACCACTGTTTTAGTGACCTCTTGTTGTGACACCTCGTCGTCAGTTGCGATGGAGCGAAATTTGGAGCAGCGGTAAGCTATCACGTTTTGCTACAAACTTGGAAAATCAGCGACCGAAACCAAGGACATGCTTACGCAGGCCTACAAGAAGGATACCATAAGCCGTTCCTCGATATTTGAGTGGCACACGTTGTTTCGGGAGGGGAGGGAGCTCGTCGTGGACGACCAACGCGCCGGGCGTCCGTCAACCTCGCGAACAGACAATGTGCTGAAAGTTAAGCAAGTTTTGAACTCTGACCGACGGTTGGGCATTAAATTAATTAGTGATGAGCTGAATCTTTCGTACGGGACAGTCCAACGCATCATCACAGAGGATTTGTCGATGAGAAAAGTGTGCGCGTAAATGGTGCCAAAAGTGTTGAGTGACGAACAAAAAGAACTGTGTGTTGAGATTTCCCAAGAAATACTGAACTGTTTTCTCGATAATGTCATCACAGGAGATGAAACCTGGAAACAAAACGTCAGAGCGAAGAGTGGCACACCGCACAATCACCCCGTAAAAAGAAGACCAAAATGTCGAAATTTAAAGTGAAATCGATGTTGATTGCATTTTTTGACCGTCGTGGCATTGTCCATAAGGAGTTTGTACCTCCTGGACTGTAAATGCAAGGGTTTACATGGAAGTGCTCACACGACTGTGAAATCGGATCACATGCGTGCGACCAGACCTGGTCGGGAAGTGGAAGCTCCACCATGAGAACACGCCGTGCCACGGCGCGTGGATTGTGAGGGATCTCCTGGCCAAGTTCGGCGTTTGCGTTGCCTGCCCCTTCCCCCTACAGCTCTGATGTGGCACCGCCGGAGTTCTTCCTGTTCCCCCGGATCAAGAGGCAGCTCAAGGGGCATCGTTTCGACTCGGTGGAAGCAATCCAAGCGGCAACGACGAGGGCGCTGAACAGCATCCCGGAGGACGACTTCCAGAAAGCCTTCGCGAACTGGAAGGCTCGCTGCCAGAAGTGTGTGGATCCCCAAGAGGCCTATTTTGAAGAGTATTAAGTCGATGTACCAAAATGTTCAATAACTATTTGTAAAAAATCAGTCCTACTACTTTTAGATACCACCCTGGATTATTTAACATATAGTAATTTTCATTATCTAGACTTTTCTTTCTTTGGTAGATTTTAATTTAGTAGCTAGTAATTGCTTCTATGCATTGTACTATATAATCATACAGCTCTCAAAGAGTCGTAATTTAATTTTAAGGTCTTTTTCTAATTCCCATTTTTTGTCAGTACTATCACAAACATATTTTAGTATAAAAGTGCCATTTAACATTTGTGATAAACTTTTTTATAACTTCAAAAGTTTGTAGAAGTAAAATTCTTATTAATTATGTATTAGTCAAAGCGCTACCCAAAAAACGATTACGTTTAATCGAGGAGTTATTTTCACCCCTTTAATAATTGTATATATTTTTTATAAACCGATTACAGCTATCAGCTTTTAAGTTTATTAGTTTACAGATATAATTTATACGTTACAACTCAGTTCATTCTTTTTTAGTAGACTAATGCTGAATGAACTAGGAGTGAACGCAGCCTACGTAAACTGTTTTTTTAATAAATTATTTTTATTAATCTCAATAGAATTGAGTTAAATTTCACTACAAAAATAGAAATAATTAGACAAGCATTAATAAAACGATGTGGTATGGACTGGTGGCAGCAAAATAAAACACCGCTTGCCGCACTCGCTTCGTTCCAATAAAATAATGCTGTAACACTGGCGTAAATTGAGTGCTTGGTTGGTAATAATTTTTTTAAAGTGCCATTTTACATGTACTTCGCGTTTAAATAGGACATAAATGTAAATCAATCGTTGGCAAAGACACATGACTTTCCCAAATTTGAAAGTGTTTGTTCAGAGATGTTAAAGTTTAAACATGGAGGCTATCTTGCAGGGGTCAAACGTTCGAAGCTAATATACCAGATTATGAAGACAAATTTATATAAGCTGTGTTATTAATACGGGTAACTTAATGCGATCATTTCGTCAATTTTAATTGTTACATTTGTATCTAAAATTATAATCGTATAATCAATTACTCATAATGGAAAAGTCGTCAGATAGTTGCATTGCTATTAACGGACGGAAGTGGAAAACGCCAGATTGTGACAAGTTTTCAGGACCTTGGACATAATAAAGATGACCTAATGAGAAAAGCAATACGAACTGTCAGAACCCGCGTGCTTTTCAGTATTATCCGAAAGAGAATTACACAAGAGTTTCAATGAGAAAAATTGAAAACAAAACGGTTCATTTCATATCACAAAAAGATCTTCAACTGACCCCGTACAGGATATATCTTGCAAATGTAAACAACTGCGTACATCTGAAAAAAGGCCACCAAGTGTCACGCCGTTGCTGGTCAATTGACAAATACTTTTTTCTAAATGAGAAAATTTTTACAATTGAGGGGGTCCACACTAACCATAATGATATAAAGCAGTCTGGTGAACGTTCAAGATCTAATCTGGCTATGCATCTTTAGGGTGCTTTAACCATTGGATAAAATCTATTCAACAGATGTAACTCCTTTTATTTTTATACCCAAAAAGCTTGAGATGTGTACCTTAATGATATTTGTAAGCTGCTGCGTTATTTTAAATATATGAACATTTTGGTGTCTGGATTGGACGTGTTAGTAGGATTTGCCTGTTAACAAGGCAAAATTGACGAAAGCATGGTACAGTCAAACTATACTGATTCCATTGGTACTACAGAATAGTTGCCTAGCTTGCCAAAATCTAAACCATGTGGATCACATCATCTCGTCAGTTATAGAGACCTGGTCCATACCGGCTTAAAAGATTTTTTCTAATCTGTAGATAAAGTTCGTTTCATGATAGATTCTTTCCCACATCTTTTAGCACTGTGAAAAACTTGGAACTATATTTATTGGTTATATTGAAAGAAGTTATTCAATATTTTAGATTTAATATTATTTAACAATAAAGTCACAGTTTAAAATCATTAATTTATTCTAACCTTGCGCACCGAAATTAGACTCAGTGTGGGAGAGTTAATTCCAAAAGCGACTGTTTTGTGGACTTGAATAAAAATTGTCGTTATAAAACATATCATGTATCTTGGTCAAACATCAACAATTTTGAATCTTTTACAAATATCAATTGTCACTTATTTTAATTATGTCGGTCAATTTACTATAAGATATTTTTGTAATGTTAATGAGACATTTTTTTAGGCTAATTTGTAAATTATTATATCTTTTGTTTGAGTTTTTGACAATTTAACTTTAAGGCTAGTGTTATACAATCAGATATACGAAAAATAATGTTTTTGTTATAATACGTATTCTTTATAATTAGTTCTACTAGATAACTAGTCATAACCAGCTATCTTTCTTATCTAGTCCGTCTATATCATCCGCTTCTATCATTGCTTCTACATCTTATATTCTTTTGAAATCGCTATTCTATTACTCTACGAATCTAGCCATTGACCTTGTTCTTCCAGTGTATTCAGTTAAATTTTATCTTAAAGTGTATATTTATTGTATGACATTTGTTTCTGTTAATTTCCGCGTTGGATATGTGATCTCGTAGAGTCACGCTTAGCATTCTCCTTTCCATCGTATTCTAATTTTTTAAAGTCTATAATAATCTATAACATATCTATTTTGGCATTAGTTAACACTTAACAAAAGATTTTTTCTATTTGTAGCTAGTTGTGAGGACGCCTTTAATAAGCACCGTTTCATTTTTGTATTTAACGTATTTATTTATTGCTTTTTGAAACCCCTTTTCTGCTATAATTTGCTGATATTAGATTCTTTTTGTTTTGAGTTACTCAAAATCTGCGTTGCAATTTTGGTTGTTTATCGTTGCTCTTTTTTGTTTCTTGTTTTTATAATTATCTTTGTTTTTGGCATTTGATGGTCCTTTCCATCTAATGCTATAAGTATTACTTATTTTATTACCTCATTCTAGCATATCATTAATACTTCTTTAACTATAAATGTTACTTTAACCATTTTTGATGTCAATCAAATAGTTTTGCAACTACACTTTTCCACCGCTCAGGTAGCAAAGTAATCTGCTTAAAAAAGCCGCTTTGCGAACCTTCCAATATTGCCTTATTGATTGCTTCAATGACTAAATCTCAATTTTGCAGTAAATTCCAGAATTTACATCGGTTGAATATGGGGAGTGATTCCAAGTCTCTAACTTTTTCTCCATCAAATACTCTGTAACGAGCTTTGCTTTCTTTGGTCTCGCTAATACCAGAACAATGATACAAAACTTTATACTTTTTTCTTTTATCTATTTGGTGACATAAATCTTGAGAAATGACTTATAGACCTCCTTAGTGACGGTAGTCTTCTCTTCGCAAAGATCCCAAAAGCGATTCCATCGAAATTCCTTGCCTTGCCTCTTGTTGAGCAGTCTCGTCATCTCCTAATCATTAAGCCAACTTGTTTTTCGGCAGGGATACTCAACTTTCATCTATTGCAAAGGTCAGCTTTAATAACTAAGGTCCACTACTATATTGAAAGAAATTATCATTGCGTATATTGGTTCGGGCTTGCCTTTGTTTTTCTGTCAAATTGTATGGGATAAGTATTTTAAATTTTTTGAGCAAACATAAAACCTCAGTCAAAATCAAAACTATTAATCATTTCTTGTCAAAACTATCAGTCATTTTGATCACTTTGATTAGGTTTACTTAATAACAAATGCAAACTTCATATGTGCTAAATTTCATTTTGCTAGGTCAAGTAGTTCATGAACAAAGACATAATTTGTAAGTCTAGGTTACATTTTAATGAAGTTAAATATTTGTAAAATTTAAAA
Source organism: Sinelater perroti (assembly GCA_036346155.1). Lineage (NCBI taxonomy): Eukaryota > Metazoa > Arthropoda > Insecta > Coleoptera > Elateridae > Sinelater > Sinelater perroti. The sequence goes on from JARFIY010000231.1 coordinate 7,078,528, forward strand.
TTGATATTATTGGTACATATTTTCTGATTCAATATAAAGTAGTTGTTTTAACTGGTTAATAAATAGTTCCTGTTTACATGCTTTTTAGTTATTGTATTCCAATTATTGCAACAAACATAGAGAATTGGTGTTTATGGAAAAAGCCGAATAAAAATAACATTACTCTTGTCTGATTAATAGCGATATTCTCAGCAGCGCTCCCAAGGCGGAGCTTTGAAAATCACACGAAGCTGCGAGCAGCTCGTTTGCTCGGCGCAGATACAAAAAGTAAGTTCCGTAGCCAGGATCCAATTTAAATATGTAAACAGTGAGTGCACGCGCCGCGGTTGACCTTCCGCAGCGTTCCGCCATTTCGGCGATTCAGAAACCCATTAGCTGTTTTTACCGGCGTAGGTGAAGCCGGCGCCAGATACGCTCAAGCAGATAACACCGGGGGCCACTTTTTCCCCACATCATCTGGCCGGTTCTCAGGCGGCCATATAGCGGGTGCAACACAATATTGGCGATAATGGGGTTGCGGAGTATGCAATACTTCACCCGCCGCCCGTCAAACGCTTTTAGCGGCCGTGCATTAAGCAGGCCCGCGGAAGATCGATTGCAAGAAGACGTTTTTAGCCGATGCCGGCGACGGTTTACGGATTTGCTTATCGCGCCCCTATGTTGTCACTTATCTTGAATATATTTCCGAGATTATTTGCGGAGAATAGCATTGACAATCCCCGTTTTTGCTTCTAGAACAGGATCTCGCTGCTACTGGCGGGAATGCGCCTCAATGGTATAGTAGGTCGTCTTTGGCAGTTTCCAAGGACTTGCTTGCCTTATAGCGAGCTAACGGTTCGTGTGATGATTAATTATACTCACAATAGCGTCTAAGTTTCGATGCAACAAAAAACGCGTGCTTAATAATTATAATTAAGAAGCGGTTATTTCCGTGTGTCGTTCTCGAAATACTTTAATGATTCCATACTACATACGCAGATGTATCTTTTTCCTAATATCTTCTAAAGAGTGTAAAATATAAATTTCCACTGCGCTTAATTTTCATCTACATCAAATTGCTTCTTGCTTGAAATGCTCTTATAACCAACCACCTTCTATAACTATATATTCCAACAATTCCTTGCAACACAAGTACCACCATAAAATCACAAGACTTGACTATACTACCAGTTAAAATAAAAACTTTCTGTTATCAAATAAAAGCAAAGTTAAACCGTAAAGCAACAAATCTTTTTTTATGGTCCCAATCAGTGTAAGCTTACATTTTTGTGTTTTTTTTTATTTAACTACAACTTAGTTCAAGAGAACTGTTAAAAGCTGAAATTTTATAATAACATAAATTTTAATTAAAGCATTTTTAAGTAAAACTAATATGGATATCTATAACAAAATTGAAGGCTCGAAATAAATCCAAAGTTTTACCAAAATTGGTGAAGGTGGGTTTCAAAATTAAAACAGTTTATCAATTTTTATATTCTAAAAACAGCCATTTCAAATAGATTATAGTTATAACATCAAATCTTTGTAGAGCACAGTCTGTTCAATATTAAAGTGAGCGATTTAATCTTGGAAAAACGAAATTATTGATTCCTTTTTTGAAATATGCATTATAAAGTATCTGGTATAATCACCTCCATTGCTGATCTCGGCTTCTCATTTTTCCATACTTATGACGAGGTTTTTTGCATAATAATTTGGCAAAGGTCGCTATATCTTCTTAATCGAAAATGACAACGGCTGTATCGTCGTTTGAGCTTCATTTTCTTACGATCACAGCTTTTCAATGGGATTAACATTTAGGGGTGTTGACGGCCAATCTACCGCAATGATATTATTTTGTTGTTTATACTTACCGTGGAATTTTCTGTGATATTTAAAGTTGTTGCTTTCTTGCAGCACCCAATTTATCGAAACAGAACCAAAAACCTTTTCAGCAAACTTCAGTGAGCATTTCTGGTAGATGATACACAATATTCCCAAATTTTACAGGGTGTTTTACTGTGCCATGAAGAATCCTATCACTCTTCACTAAGCACACTTTCGACCATCCTCAGAAAAGAGACTCATCTGTGAATATGCCATTGTCCCATTCTCGATCCAGATTTTATTTTGTTTACTTCACGTGTTTTTAACAATAAAGATTCTTTGAAATTGATCAAAAAATTTTTTTTACGTAGGTGGTTTTAAATTGGATTTAGAAAGACATGAAATTGCTTTTTTGTGGTCTCATTTGGTCACGGCGTACCGAAAATGTGACTTGTCTTCAAAGAGACGCAAGACTGCTTTATCTGTCTTCGTTATTGTGACACGGACTATTACTCTCTCCGATAAATCGTCTACATTATCAACCTTTAAATATCTCGTTACCGACTTCTTAAGGAAAGCCTCCGATCTGTGGATATATGTTGCAGCCGCTTTATATGTCATTTTCAGTTCCTTTACCGAAAACACTGCCTTGTATCGTTTTAGGAATTTTGCGCTCGTTGTAAAGATAACAAATTTACTGACACCAACAAACTATGTACTGCGCAAAGAACACTAAGTAAAGAATTTAAACGAATTTACTTTACCAAATGACAACAATCACTTTCTTAGCATACAGTAGTTAATATAATTCTTTGGACGTGTCTTATTGTTCAATTCTTTTGTAAATTTCATTTCTACTCCCATCTGTTCCAATATATGTACATATGTATTGTAAACTTTATCTCATGGAATCTAGTTCTAGGTTTTCAATTCATTTCTTATTTTGTTAATTACACAAGCTTGCAAAATTTGGGCTGCGTCATCTTTTTTAATTTTTGGTAATTGAATCCAAAAATGACCATTTTTTTCTGTCACGCCAACATTTTTGGCAAATCACAAATTTCAAAATTTGTAAAAAGTCGAAAGACTGTGTAAATATGAGATTTCAAAACAGACTTAAAACGATTTTTTTCTTATGAACCTTCAAACTCATGGAACAGCACAAATTTGTGTACTTCTGCAGCATATTTTCAACGGTTTGATTTGAAATTCGGATCCTTTTATTGTTTAAAAACTTGGTTACTGTAATTTTAAGGTACTCCCAAGCTTATTTTTCAGCAACTCTCATTTGTTTCTCAAATTTACCATATTTGAGAAATTTTCTAATTTCAGGATCAGTAAAAATATCTTCTTTTAGTTTGGCGGTCGATAAGGCTGGAAATTTGTCACAAATGTATTTAAAACATTTATTTCTATTGGTAAGGCTTTAAAAAATTGCTTCATCGAGCCTAATTTAATATGTAAAGGTGGAAGACGAACTGTATTCGGATCTAAGGAAAGTTTTAGGAACACACTTTTGGTGCCAGCTTCCAATGAAGCTCTTTTTGGTCAACCTTTATTTACCCAATGATTTTCTGTGTCTCTGATATCCGATTCACACAAAAAACAAGGAAACTTCGCTGTCCTAAGAGCATTGATATTATTTTGAGATCGCCGCACTTAATACACTTGAATTTTTTTACTTAATTTTATCGAAAACGGTATCCACATCTTCGTAACTCTTTTTTAAATGGACAAAATGCCCGATGGCTATTGACGCACACTCTTCCACCGCTTCGTCATCTTCAACCTAAACAATTTTGTAGATTTTCTAAAGGACATTTAGAGGGTAGGAGGGGGAGGCAGGGGGGTTTTAGAAGCACAATGTGCCTCTTAAAAATTAAAATAAATAATAAAAATAAATAAACAAAAAATGTAATGAAATAGAAAATCAGGCTCATCTATAGCAATTTTCATTAGAAAACTTAAGGGGTCAATAAATCTCTCCGCCCCCCATCCGACCTTTCAACTGTTTTGCTATAAGAATGCATTGTATAACCCAAAAAGTGAATATTATATTTGTTTATTATTTAAAAAAACGTTTTATGTCTTTTTTATAGTATCAAATTTTCGCAATTTTTCGACTTTTTAACAGTTTTGAAATTGGTGATTTCCTAAAAATTCTGACGTGATGGAAATATATATATATATATATATATATATATATATATATATATATATATATATATATATATATATTTAAATCTTCTACCGCTTCTAACCACTTCTTCATGGGTCTACCTCTCTTTCTCTTCCCCTTTCGCTTTCTTTTTGGAATTCAATTCGGCTGCATTCTTTCCATGTGCGCTAACCACCTGACCCTTTGGGCCCTAATTCTTTGTACTATTGTGAGTTTTCCCTAGACTTCTATAATTTCTTTATTTGTTCACCTTCTCCAGTTTCTTTCGTTATCCTTGATTCCTCCGTAAATACTCGTTAACATCTTTCTCTCCCATAAAAAAATATATAAAAATAAATTATCAAAAACTAAAAGTGACAACAATCGCAGATTTGTGTTATCGGCCAAAGTTCTCCTTTACATGTTGTAATGGTATGCACAATAGTGTTAAGTATTCTTTTCTATGTGTGTTTTATTAGCTTTTAAATCCATATAGGTCCATAAAGTGTTTTATTTGCTTTTTTCTTTTACTATTTTGTCATCTATATCTGCATCTATTCAGCTTAAGTACAAGAACAGTTTTTTTTTTTTTCTTTTTTACAATTAACTCACGTGTTTCTTTTCAGGTACACATGTTTTATTAAAATTTGTAACAAATACCTGCGTGACAATTTTTTCTTTCATATTTTTCATTATGTATGTCATGTCTTCCTCGTCATGTGCCACAATTGGTTGGTCATAAGCAAACATACATGAATGTTTTATTTTGTCTTTTATAGGTATCCGCATTGTCTTACATTTTCTGTATTATTGTTCTAATATTTGTTCTGCGTATATATTGAACAGGGTTGCTGACTGTGTACAACCTTATCTAACCCTTTGGGCACCACTATTTCGGTAGTTACTTTATTTCAAATCTTATTCAGTATTTCTGTGTCTTGGTATAAAGTTTTAGCTATGCTGATCCGTTTTTCTCTAACACTCATTTTGATAATCGCCTTCTACAGTTTATATCTTAGAACATCTTCATAGGTTTTAATTAAATCTGCAAATGTTAGACGAGGGTCAAGGTTTTATGCTCTTATGTGACTCAACTGACATTGTCTACACATGATCTTCCGCATCTAAATCTACTTTGTTCCTTACTATAATTTTTCACTCTTCATCCATTTTGAATTTTTTAATTAATAAAGAAATTAACTATAGCTGATATAATACTTAATCTTAGGTAATTTGGGCATACAGTTTTACATCCTTTTTTAAGTATAGACACAATATATAAAATTCTCTATTCTTTTAGTATGGTTCTTGCTCCTATCTTCTGTAATATCCTCAATATAATTTCCAGCAGTTTGTATTATCCGCATGTTATTAATTATATTCTAATAATACACAGTTCTGTAGATTTATTATTTTTACAGGTCTTCAGCGTTTTTTACACATATGCTATTTTTATTTCTCCTTCTTGTGGCTCATAGTCACTTTTTCTGTTTAGCTTTTTATTGTTTAGTGTGTTTTGTAGTATTACTAAACTGATGTTATTTTATTTTTGTTTTTTTTAAGCTTCAAATTATTTCACATGCTTCTTTAGTTTGATTAAATCCTATTACTTATACTTCTACATACATTATTTTAATGTTTATTTTTATTGTTCAACTCATTTCTTTACTTCTTATTTGCATTCTACATATTTTTGTCTTGTTACTGATGTTTTATTGCTTAATATATACAATTCTCATATTTAGAAATACTAATTTCAAAGAAACGCATTAATCGCTCGTAAAATTTCAATAACGTAAAGAACGACTCAGCAACCCCAGACAGCGTATCGTGATCAGAAAATAATTTACTATCACTAAATATGTAATTTAACGACAGGGGGTTCTTTAACTTAAAGAAAAATTTATTGTTTTATTATTTTTTTTAGTTTTGCTCGGGTTTTTTCTTTCACATTTGCTGAGACATTGGTCATTAGTTGTTGTAACTTTTTTATCTTCAAGTTTACTCACTACTCTTTGCTTTATTCGATTTCTCTTTTCAACTAATATAACTTCTTGTTTCTGATCTTTTTATTCGGATTTGAAATAGATTTATATTCTACCTAATTGTTGTCTTTCCTTGTTATGACGGGCATGGGAAATATTAAAAAAACAATTGTATATCTAATCATACATTATCGTCTTGATAAAGTTGCTTTTTGTTCTCTTGTGACTAATTGCTTGGGGTTATCTTTAGTTTGTTTTTTATACTTTAGAGATTAATCTTTCTCAGGAAAGTACCATTTGATTTTCTGGAAATCGAGGCAGTTAGCTAGCTAGTTTTTAACACTAGTTTTTTAGATGTGCTTTATCAGATAACTAACTAATGTTTACGTGACTTATTAAAAAATTATTTATTCCCAAATTTGGCACTTTGTTGCTTTGTATAACGTTATAAAGATTCCACAGGCTTCTCATTTATCAGTTATTTTGATGTATAGGGTGATAGACACATTACACATGGTAGCCAAAATTACGTCGATCCTTTGTTATATGTGTGGTAAACAGTGATGTGTAATCTTACATAAAATATATCTAAAGTACTATCTAAGTACCAGATAAGACAATTGTATTTGCTATTTAAGTACTGTAATTCTTTAAGTACATATTGCTGGTGTCTATACACAAGGAAGTCTCTATTGTACGATATCTAGATACCAGATTATGTTTGTATATTCAGAAAACAAATCAACTGTTACTGAAAGCATAACAATTACCATCAGTACTCAACATTAAAATTCAGTGAAGGCGGTGTCGTGATGCACTAATTCTGAAGTTTACCTTTAGCTTGTAACTGAAATTTATTAATATAGACCTGGGTACTATTATTTAAGTCTTTTACATAGTGTTATAAAGTTTTGTTAAAATAAAATATTAACTTTGAAATCATCTGAGCCTACGATATAGAAGCTTGTTTATTTAATTAGTTATACTATGGATGATAACGCAGATATTATGTTTCTTCACACGAGAAACTTTGTGAACCTCAACAAGAAGTATTTTTGAATTGTTAGCCCGAAGAAATGTTTGCATTTTGTATCTAGAAAACTAAATATGGGGCGCATTAGTGGAAGAGCGCATATAAACTACGTAAACTTAAGAAAATTTGCAAAACGTCATAAATACTATCTACAAACTTTGTTTTAGTAGGAACCATGTACTAAGCAACAACATAATTTGTAATATGTCAAATCTTAAAAGAGTTAGGATGTTTCTTGGCCCGAAGACGCTTTTAAAACCTTGCAATATCTAGTTGGCTGTAAATTTTTAAAAGACCACTGACAGCGTTACTGAAAATTTAAAAGCCTTGGCTGAACAACATTTATAACAACTAAGATTTATATGTATACCTACGTATAACTCCGCAGAACGAGTAAAACTTTGTAAGAATAATCTTAGCACCCCTCACAATCTAATATCCTTAAACATTTTCCTTTTGGGTGTCGTGTCTACACTCATAAGTTACAGAGTTAGAGTGATGTCAAAATCTAATTTGTAAGTTTTAAAATAATGATTTATAAGAAAAATTAGGGAGGACGTTTAGCAAATATTACCTTTGAATTTCTAGTTTTTATTTATATAAATAAATTGTTTTTTCTGTTTTTTATACGAAAAATTAAAGCTAAACATTTGTTGAAACACCAATTATCAATGAGTTCTTATGAACTCTAAAGGTAAAAAGATTTTAATTAACTGATGGTAGGTTTGTGTTCTAGATGATATATTTGAAATATTACCAATTATTTTTAAATAAGTTTTAATACAGAGAGTTAAAAAATTACAACGGCTAAGTAAACGGAAGCTATGATAACCTTTTGGGGAAACGGTGATTTTTTCATAAATTTACTTTCAAAATCAGGTATGTCCATAATAGCACTTTTGCCAAAAAAGCTTTGCAATCGTTTCTAATGCACTCAGCGATGTACTATATAAATAAACCATTCTTATTCTGCAAATCTTGCAACAATATAAGCGATTTTTGATATGATAGCGTTATTAAAATCCACACCGTCTAAGCAATCAGAGAACTGTAAAGAATCATAGTAATCCAAATTAAGGATTCTTTTAATGGAACAAAATTAAGATTTCAGATTGTGTGTAGTCCATTTTTCAATGAGTCAAAACTTATTACGGACTTGCCAAACAGATGATTCTGTTGAGATTTCTTGTAGAGTTTGGTGTGTTTCAAGACGATAAACAATATTCATTTTACTCAATATAGAAATATCTGTTTCGGGAGACTTCAGTCATCGGCCGATCACAATAAAAGATACGAAGCCTCCGTTTTAAAAATTTAATGGATTTAACGGATAGATCCCTACTTTCAAAAAGTCCACCGGGGCATTAAATGGAGTTCAATGTTATTTGGTAATATGTTGCAGATTAATAACAATTTTTCTTAACTTTAATGCACTTAGTTATGTACTTCATAGTTAAACTATGATTTAAATAGGCTATATGTAGATCTGTTTAAAGGCTAAAACTGCAAAGTTTATTTTTTTACTTTTTTCATTATAGTTTAATCAGCTCAGCATTGATTTTGCTATACATGATTCGGTTGTGAGTCTTAATTCTTAACTTATACTAACGTTGTGAGGGTTAGATTCCTCATATCCTCATTGTACATTTATTTGATTTAATACATATATTGCTTGTTTATGAAATTTATGTATTTTTTGGAATAAGTCCTGTGGGAGTCTTCTTTTTAGTCTTCTATGTTTACCTTTTTGAGCAAGGTTATACGCTACTGCACTGTCGTATTCACTTATATTATCAAAGAATTTGTTGCACTGTTTATTTATGTGATTGAGTAGAGGCGGTAAATTTAGTTCTTTGTGAATTTGGTCATTCCGGCGCATTCACTGAAATTCGAGCAACTTTGTTTTGCAGAACTTGTAATTTTCTGTGGTGTGCATTAGATGCATTTCTCCATACAGGGCACGCTTATGATAAAATAGGTCTTAGTATTGTTTTATATATTAGCATAATGCACTCTACACGCAAATGTGATTTTCGAATTTTCAGCGGGTATAGGATACCCAGCCTGGCATAGCACTCACTTAGTTTTTTGTTCACATGGATGCCCCATCCTAGTCTGGTGTCTAGGTAGACGCCCAAATATTTAATTGCCTTGTTGTTTCACTCAATCTTATTTTGGTTTAATTTTATGATTGGTAAAAGTTCTTTATTTGCTTCAGGGTAAAGATTTTTGTCTGTGTCTTTGTTACGTTGATTTTAATTTTCCAATTGTTAAACCACCTCATCTAGGGCACTTTGTAGATGGTTCACTGCTTTTTGGAAGTTTTCATTTTGTGTTAAGATAGCAGTGTCATCCGCGAACATAGCCAGTTGTTTGCAAGTCGTGCATGTAAATATTGAACAAGAGTTGTCCTAATATACTATCTTGTAGTACTCCCGCAAATATTGGTATTTTATTTGATTCAATTCTCACCAAGAATGTTTTGTCTTTTAAGAACGGACAAAATTATGTTAATCAGATAGTCTGGTAATCGCAGTCTTATTATTTTGTACCTTAGTCTCTAGGTGTCACACTTTGTCGAAGGCATTTTGTAGGTAGATAAATGTTGCTGCAGTGTATTTTTTTTACTAAATCTCTTACTATTCTTCCAAATATTTGCTAAATACACTTGTTATCGAAATTTTTTGTAAGTGTTGCAGTTTTTTTTATGTTTATAAATCTGAGTGACCTGTGTTACGTTCCACTCTTCTGGTTTTTTTTTTATTATTAATTAATTGCGTAAAAATTTGCGTTACCACCTTTTATAATATTTAAAAAAACATATTTTAACCACTTTGTTTTTATAGACTTTAATTTATTTATAACTTATTCGTCTATTACTATAATTTCTTCAGTATTTACTTATTTTATATATAGATCTTTTGTTTTTAACAAATAATTTTCTATAATTGTCAATTGTACAAATGTCAATATGATTTTGACTAAAAATTTATCTCTACATAATGATTTTACATTTTATGCGTCTTCTACCTTTGATATATATGTCAATTTCTGCACATTTCAAATTTGACGTGTAATTGTTTTCTTGTGGAATGCTTACCTTCTCGTCTATTTCTTTTGTTGTTTTTAATTCGTAGCTTTATGTTGAATAGAACCGACATATTCACTACATTTTCCTTTTTTGTGTACTTCACAAATTGATATCAGCAAAATAGACGTAATAATTCACATGTCTATAAATTTACCCCGTTCTCTTATTCATATTTTGATGTAAGTACAGTTTACAAAAGCATTATGTAATCTTAGCGGTGCGGCTATGCAAATTAAGTCTTATTTTGTCTAACTTTTAGCACCTATCGTTTTGTTTCAGTTCTTTGCAAAAATTATCTAGGTCATATAAAATCAAGTTTTTATTAAATAATAACCTGCCTCATTATACTACCTGTGTACTCTAAACTTTATAGTTTTCACTTTACTATCTTCTCTAATTATGTCATCTTTATTAATCGATTTAAGTTATAAAATCCTTTAACATTACGTAAATTTATAGATATCTAAGTGTTCATAGAGTCTATTTTGAAATATATTTTTTTTATTTAAATTTAATGATTTGTTGATATTGTTGTTTACCAATTCCCCTCCATAATAATACTATTGTTACAACCAATTCTTGCATTAAAGTCGACAACAGGATTAGTTCTCTAGTGCTTTTAATATCAGACACGAGAGTCTTGTAAGATATTTATTTTACTGTTAGTGTATTCTCATTAGTCAACTGTATACCCAATCGGGTCTTCAAATGTTTGAGTTTGTCGGTATAATGCATTCTTCAATGCATTACGAGATAGTGATATTTGGGTATAATGTTTTCCTTTAAATTTTGGTAATAAACAATATTGTGTGATAGTTTAACACCTCAACCTCCAACTTGAGGAATTAAGTCAATTTTTATTTTGCGGTGGGTACTTTATTTCCCACAATTTTTTTTTTTGATCATACTGGTCAGCGAATTTCTTTTCATTTCAGTGGAGACGTGCTTCATAGGTATATCTGATCAATCTCTACATAGTCTGATAATTTTATTATGCATATTACTTTTAACTTTATTCTTATAATTTTCCTTTCTTCTTTTGTTTTTTCTGTCTTCACATTTAAATATTTTCTTCACAAAAGAACTGGTGCTATAAAGATAGACAATTTTTTTCTTTTTTTATTTAAAATGCTGTAAGGCCATTCGTTAGGATAACAACTGTTTTAAAGCATTGCTTCTGTATAAAGCGTTTTTAATTTTTTAAAACGGCCGATATAAATTATTTGTAGTACTGGTATCACGACCCCTTGATTTTTAATAACAATTTTAATGGCTAGCTATCTACGTAAAATTTTGTAATTTTGTAATTTTTTAATTTTTTCTAATTTTTGCCAGAGTAATAAATAAATAATTACTGAAGCTTATTTTAGGTACAAATACATATTCTAAAATATACTTTCGCAAATATTAAAATATTTCAAAAATATGGCTAATAGTGAACATTTCTAAATATTTTTATATTATATTACATAAACCATAAAATTAAACATTCGACTCAAGGAATGCGAAGAAATTGAAACAGCTACTGAACAACTCATAACAAAACTCCAGCAAGCTGCGCAACAAGCTACACCAACCATTTCACAAAAGCAACTAAACATTGACATACCACTAGAAATTAAACGAATGGTCGCAGAAAAACGTCGTGCTAGAGCTAACTGGCAACGAAATCATACACCTGCTGCCAAAAACGCCTACAACCATATGACCAATAAATTAAAAACAAAACTCAAAGAAATCAGAAATGAGAAATTTGAGCTCTATGTATCTCAATTAAATCGAACTGATGATTCTATCTGGAAACCCATCAAGCAAGCTAGAAACCAAAATTCAAAATACCACCAATTAGAAAAAGCAACACCGAACCTTGGGCAAAAGCGATAGAGACAAAGTCAGACTCTTCGCTGAACATCTATCCTCAGTCTTTCAACCACTTGATAGCGCACCAGACCAAGAAGTAGAGCGAAGTCTCTCCATCCCTCCTGACATACGTCATGAAATTAAACCCTTTACCCCAAACGAAATAAAATCTGAAATAAATCTGCTAAACCTCAAGAAGACCCCAGGAACTGATCTGATAACTGCCAAAATGCTGCGTGAACTCCCAAAAAAGGGCCTAGTGCTCTTAACTTATATTTACAATGCAATCCTGAGGCTAGGATATTGGCCAAAATGCTTTAAGGCTGCACAAATCATAATGGTCGGAAAACCCGGAAAGAACCAACCGACGTTACATCCTATCGACTTATCAGCCTCCTCCCGGTGACCTCAAAGCTGTTAGAAAAACTCATACTTCGTCGAATTAATGAAGACTTACTGCCCCAACATTGGATACCTTCTCATCAGTTTGGGTTTCGACAGGCTCATTCTACGGTGCAACAAGTACACCGCATTACACAAACCATAAATAAAGCACTAGAAAACAAAGAGCACTGTTCAGCTGTCTTTCTCGACATTAGTCAAGCATTTGACAAAGTGTGGCACCCCAGATTACTTTTCAAAATTAAGCAAACGTTCCTTTGGCATACTATAATTTACTAAAATCATATCTAAGCGATAGAACATTTCAGATAAAAATTAATGAAGTAACATCAGACTACCACCCTATCAACTCAGGCGTTCCACAAGGCAGTGTTCTGGGGCCTTTGCTCTATGTCCTATATACATCGGATCTACCAACGACACAATATACAACAATAGGAACATTCGCAGACGACACTGCTATACTGTCCAGACATGAAAATCCTGCAACTGCATCGGCCAACCTACAAAACCACTTAGTACTCCTTCAACAATGGTTACACAGATGGAAAATCAAAGTTAACGAAAACAAGTCGGTACACACAACATTTACGCTCAAAAAACAGATATGCCCACCAGTCGTAATAAATAATGCACAAATACCACAACTGAAACGGCAAAATATCTAGGCTTACACCTAGATCATAAGCTAAATTGGAAGGAACACCTCAAGAAGAAAAAAAACAAATAGATCTAAAAGTAAAGGAACTCAACTGGCTAATTGGAAGACATTCAAAATTATCGCTTGCAAACAAAACCCTAATCTATAAGACTGTTATAAAACCAATCTGGATGTATGGAGTAGAGTTATGGGGCTGTGCATCCAAATCAAACATCGCATTAATCCAACGTACTCAATCAAAATATTACGTCAGATTACAAATGCGCCGTGGTATGTATCCAACAACACGCTGCATATGGACTTACATCTCCCAACGGTCCAGGAAGTAATCCAGGAGAGAGCTATCAAGTACCATGCAACCCTAGAAACTCACTCAAACCCCTTACTGGAGCAGATGCTGGAACCCAGGGTCAACCAAAGACTAAAGAAACTATGGCCAATAAACCTAGTGTGAGTGTCGTGGTATGGCCAACAAACTCGTGTGTGTGTGTAGTGTATTCCTAATATCTATTAGACTCTAATACTCTCGAAGTACAAAACTGTAATTACGTAGGTTGTATTGTAGGATGCAAGCCTCATCATGTTATTCTTATCGTTAGTATCTATAATGATTGTTAACCATTTAGCTTATAGAATGTAACCTTGTTCTGATTGCTAAATAATTACATAATAAAAAAAAATTATACTACATAAAATGCTGCCTATGTTCTTTATGTAAATTGAATAAAAATGTAAACTAATGTGATCTGCATTGTATATGTTGCACGTAGAGTGGATGAACGTATTCGAACATTATATTTTAAGATGAGCCCGTTGGTTCTGAACGGTAAGAAATATTTCTTAGGGCACTAATATTTATGGACCTTTCATAACAATGTTCATACTCACTCAGTGAGGCAACGGTGCACTATACTAGTAATTTATAAAATTGCACATCAATTAGATGAAACCACTTATAAAAGAGTAACTCTTGAACAAACAAGTTCTCAAATTGGAGTATTTTGTGCGATTATAAAAAGTTCAAAACAATAACATACTTTTTGACAGTGAATGGTTTTGATTTTTTTTTTGCAATTTAACTCGTTTTTTCCTCACTTTCCAACATTTATTTGCACTCAATTAAGCTTCTAATCTGAGTATACTAAAAAAATCTCAACTAACACATCTATTAAGCACCAAAATTTAGACAATACTGAAGGGAAACCCAATTTTTAAAACTTTTAAAATAAACGTGAAACAAAACTTTAGATATTAGAAAGTTTGTTGTGTACCGCCTTTGAAATGCGCTGCACCCTGTGTGCCGCTGAACAGTTTCTTTTTATAATATTCCGCTATTTTTCACAACTGGCAAAAATTTAATATGGAAATCTTAGAATTGGTGGCTTATTTTACAATGCAATTATGAAACATTTCTAACAAGTAGCATGGCGTAATTTACTTTACTTTAACATCAATTAACCTTACAGAACAAAAAAACTTTACAAACGTGATTTTCGGTCAGAGAAATATACTTATCTATAGTATAAAATTGTTTAACCACTAACTTTTGGGTAATTTCAACAATTGACGTGGTACTAACCACACTATAATATGACTTTGAGCTTTAAAATCGAGATATTACGTACACTGAGGCCATCTAAATAGAGATAACTTATATAGTCCGAAATCCAAATGTAGAATAGTAATGGAGTAATTAAACTTGTTTGTTCTTAGTATTAGGCATTAGTCAGTTGTCGTTGCAATATCAGATTATAGTGCTTTGAGGTAATGCAATAAAAAGTGAATATTTATTGAGTTTTTATACCTACTATTCATAGTTATTTTTATTAGGCTATAAATTTTAACTGAATTTAATTATTTGCTCTTTCGCAGAAGTCTCAGCAAAAGTCAGAGTTACAGTTATTTATGTTTGTTTTGCGTTTGTTATCAATTGCGGCTGTAATAATTTGGTTTTTTATATTCAGCCAAATTTCATGAACACCGCTTTAGTTCAGTTTGGAAGTACATTTGCATGTTTTTACAGTTTATAAAGCTGACGTTTGACTTTTGCAGATAATCTTACGGTGTTAATTATAACTGCTTTCGCGACTTAATTTGCTTCAGCCGCTCCCTCCTTGTTTCGGCGTTTCCCGGCCGCAAAAAGTTCTGGTTCCGCCCACCGTTCTGCAATTTATATTTTGGAGCGGTCGGACGTTCAGCAGAGAGCGTTTAGCGATGGAAACCAAACAAAAGCTTTTACCGTTCGCAGGAGCTAATTCTGCGTTGCCTCCGTGTCGGGCGCAATCTAAAGTAGCGCCCATCGCCGTGGGTAAGGCCATATGTTCTCGAGCACAATAGATACTTTCAGGTTGTTCCAGGAAACTATCCCGCTCGAAAAAGTCAGAACTATTAGAAGTGAAACTTGAGTCACTGGTAATGGTGTTTCTTTTATCAGTTTGTTGTTGGTAATGGGCCGGGAGAGGTAGTTAGCAACTTCAGCCATCGCGAGCCAAATGTTGCAGCCAGGGAGAGCACGAACGTGTCAATTTGTAAATGTAACAAACTGGAAAAGACTCGTAATTACAGACCTCCTGAAGTTCTACATTAGTTAATCTTCCTTACGAGGAATTTACTTTCTGAACTTTCCTGCAGATACACACGCTTTGGCTCCGCAAAAACTGCCGCTCTAATCTACATTCCTAGTTAGGATTGCTGCTGCAAAAAGCCCAGACAGTTTTCGCTTCTAGTTAACGTTTACTACTTAGATATATCAAAATTAAGTTAGTTCTTCTGACGGTTCCGGTTATAAAATCCCGTGCTTTGAAAATTATTTTCTTTAAACAATAAATTAAAGCGCAAAACATCTGGTTTTTATTGTTTAAATAGACCATTATGTACCAATTGCATCAAGTTTAACATGACAATTTGCAAGTACAAATAAACACATAAATGAGTTGAAATCTAAAGTTTACATGTCATAAACTACAAAAGTGACAACTGCAAACGATGTTCCATTTATTGTTGCACAATATTTTATAGATTTCCAAACGCAAAAGTAGATTACAGCAAAATTAAGCAAAAGACGATGTTGTGTGTATGCGCCGTTCAATTTAGCCACCATTGCTATTACAATGCGCCTGATTTGTAATAATCTCGTAAACATTCATGCTGCGTTATTATTATGCACATGTAGGGGTTGCAGTTCAATAACCCAACCTTCGTGGCATAATTTATCGAGTATTTGTAGTAACTTGAATTTATGTTGTATTCTACAATACATGCAGCGTCGAGCTGCTGCGATGTCGAACACTGGTTCCTTGCTTGTTAGCAATAGTTGGAATTGAATTAAATTTGTAAAACAAAACCGACATGCATCTGCATGCTCTATATGCTTTAAAATACATTTACTTTCGAAATTTGAAAAATGTCCACATAGACTATTTTATTATGCAATAACGAAAATATGTTTTGGTTGGTTTTACAGACTCAGAAACATGGTAAAGTGTATTTGAAATTTTAATGTTTTTCTATGAATACTCGAAGGAAAAAAACAATTTGTGTGTCATTAATTAAGGACAACAATCACAAATTGTATCATAAATTATAAAGCGGGCAGGGTAAAGGAAACCGAAAAGACTATTCCAAAAATATTTTATGTATACGCAATACTGATAATAGGCAATTATTTACAACATGTTAATTTATACACTAATTAACAAAATTAAAATTAAATTCTCAATCAGTAACTTACAAGCCCGATAATTCATATTTTTATAATACATATGTGACGTTATTATATTAACTCATCTTATTATATCTACTCATACTCATGTATAAAATAAATAATAATTTAAAAGTATATTCCAATTTAAGATAAACTCACAAACTATACCTTTACTCATGAATCACTTGACTCAGTGAGATAAAATTGGACACATCAAAGTGGTTTGGTAGTTTTGACAAAAATTTATTAATATCTTCTGCGAGTGGTCAACATTAGAGATCTTTTATCAAAATGGTCATCAGGATACATTCACGATTTATTGCAAAAAAGACCATCAAGGGAATTCTCCTTACCTTGAAGAAGTGGGTAATCAAAATTAACAAAGAGCGTACTGTAGTTGAAGACACGAGAGGAGGGGCTTATCACATGCTTCCCGATAAAGACCAAAGATTGAAACGATTCAAAGCGTGCTGGGTCAAAACCAGATAATGATCAGTTGCCGAGCCGACCATACACGTTGAATTCTCAAAATTAGTCTTCTGAGGGCTTGTGTCTGGCCAAAAAAGGTGGAATACTGGTCTCTTATAATTTGGCCAAACGCAAAGACAAACGTGAATCTACATAATGTCAAGAAAAATTTTTTCTATATAGCCGTTGACCTTTCCAATAGGTGAAAGCTAGACACCTCTCTGCCGACCCATAAAGTAAAAAAAAGTTGCCTCAATGGTTAGACGAAGATAAAACTACTTAACGAGAGTTAAGGCAATAGGAAAAAGAGAACGATGTTGATTATGGCAGTGGATGTCGATAGAATCGTTTTTTGACATCTCTGCGAAGAGAAGACTGCCGTCACTAAAGAGGTTTATAAGTCATTTTTCGAGACATATCGCGGAATTAATTTAAAGAAAAGGTATAAAGCTCATTGTTTTGGTATTAATCAGGCTACATAAAGCAAAACTGGTTACAGAGTATTTGATAGAGAAAACGGGGAAAATTTGAGGTAACGGATGCCCATCTCTGTGATTTCAACTATTTTACGCTTTTAAAAGCTCGTATATCTCGGATTTGCTACAAAAATTAGAATTTAGTTATTGAAGTTAATATTGAAATATTTGCAAAGTGGTCTCTTTAAGGGGGTTAACATACCACTTGAGCGGTGGGAAACTGTAGTTAATAAAAAGGAAAACTATATTTGATTGTGATAAAAAATCATGGATAACATTTATAGTTACTGAATTACTAAAATGTTAATGAGACTGACTTTACATTTATTTCTTGATAAGATTATACTAAGTTTTAACTATGGTTTCGAAAAGTTGTGATTTTTATCATTTGATCGAACATTTACTTAGCAAGCAATAAAATTTATTACTTAAAATAAGAATTATTGTTCTTATATCTTATATCATCGATCTGTGAGCTTCTGTATTTGCTTGAAGTAGCAGCCTTAAGGCTTCGAATAAAAAAGTTTTGGTATGCTTTATCAACTTCATCAAATGACTGAAAGCGGCATTATCGCAAAAACTGATTCATTAAAAGAAAAGCACTATAGTGTTTTTATATTTTTCCGAATTAACGTCAGAGTGGTCCAGGAGGTTGATGCCTGACGGATGGCGTACTCAGTGATTAAAAATAATTGAGTACCAAAAGGTAATAATAGCGGTCGCCTAAGGCCCGGTGCTTGCCACATCGTCTCACAGCAGAGATGGTGCGCGACTCCCGGTCAGAGAAGGAAAATATATGAGAGTCTTAACCTTTCAGTTCGCAGACCGTGCTCCCACATGGAGAGTTAGAACCATAAAACACTTTCGAATTGGTCTTCTAACTCGTTAAATATAGCTTAATTAACAATACAACAAAAGTGCAATGGATTACTATCACCTCCTATCCTATTTTTAAAAGTGACGAAAACCAATATTTTTTATAAGACGCAATGTTAATTTCAAGTCCAAAACAAACGTATCTTTTCGTTCATGCACTTAAAAATGCTTTTTACTATCATTGAATTTAGCGTTAAAACAATTTTTATTTAAAGGGGCGTGTGCTTGAGAAAACTTAAGTCAGACCACTTTAAAAATTAAAACTTACAAACACAAAAGCAAAGAAAGCTATTAATGCAATTCAAAACTTTTTGATTAAACTATTAACCTAATTTTGAAATTAAAGAGAAAAATGTTAATATATTCTTTAAAAGTGTCCTTTCTGGACTTGTATCTTGACTAATTTCCATAGAGCTGCAACGAACTATTTTATAAAGATATATTACTACTAATTAAAAAATAATAAAGAAAGTAAGTGCCTTTTGTATTTGCTAATTATAGCTAGAATCTTACTGTATATCTAAGTAAGACATATAAAACTAAAAGAGATATTGTTGTAAAATAAGCATGAAATTGTTTATTAGTTGTTAAATGATAAATTAATAATATTTCAGCATAATATAGTAAAATTGAATAAAATAATTACCTTCTGACAATCGTTTTGTAACAAAACTAATCACTTGAGTCTGAGGTACAGGCTGCTAAAAACATTTTTAATTCTCTTAATTAGTAAAAATATGTTATTAAAATATTTTCACCCAATACTCAGTGGAATGCATCTTTAACATGAGAAAAAGAAATTTTTAAATAAATATTTTTATTAAAGTGCACAATTTTATTAAAAACTTTAATTTTGTAACAATAGAGGTACCGTGCATGTGCCATCCCCCAGGCTCATAAATGTTTTACACTTTATATGAAATTCTGTTTGTTTTCAAACAACAATGCAAATAATTGCTCTTCAGACTATTTATATTTAAATTCAAACTCGTTTGGACATGAAAACTACGAATATAACAAATTAACAGAAAATTTCCAGTAGTAATCCAAACACACAATTATGGTTTCATCAGTTAATTTGCCAAGTTTCCCAAAATGACATCTTTTAAATTTATGTTACTTATGGAGCGGATTATTAATTAATTTGACTAGTAATCTTGTATTCGATCATAATTATAGATTTAGTGTTATTGCAGTATTTTGCATTTGGCTACAGAATTTTCATGATGTTTCTATTAGAACACATCATCATAAAATTTTCATCCTCCTTTTATGTAATTTATTAAATTAGTCTTATTATTTATTGCAAAATTTTAACTTATAATACAAGTAAATTGACACAATCTTTTTAAGATCGCATTGAGGTGATTAGTAACTTAAGAAAGCATATTTTTGCATCCGTAAACGCGAAAAAACTGGTATCGTATTTATTATAGTTACTATAAATAGATTATACAGGCGTAAGCTACCTAACATTTTATTATTGGTAGGGTATTCTCAGAACCTGTACACGTTCTAGTAATGATCAATAAATACTGAAAGAAATCTTTTATGTATATCCGTTTTGATTCGGTATTTCTAAATATTAAAACCTTGATAAAAACACAGCCACGCAACACTTTCCTAAAACCAGAACGGTACTTTCCAAAATTTGTCAACATGAGATGATTTCTTTTAGCTGTGTAAAAAAGAATGTATATTAGTGGGTTTACGAGCAAGTTTTTTTATGTTACAAACATCAGTAGGCAACATGGCATAATTTATAAAATATTAAGAAATGTCTAAAATTGTCTGATTTTATTCTATTTGCTATTTCTTAACTACTGCCAAAATAATTTTATATTAAGTATAGATACTCTTTCCAAAAACTTTACAACCTTTCTTTGTTTAGTTTTATACATTCTTTTTTTTATTATTTTTGCTTATTTACAATCTACCCAACAATATACATAGAGCATTTAGTAAATTTTATGTTGGAATTGTGACTTGTATTGAGTATCGACAGTTCTTCAATTTTTAATCACTAATTAGGTCTTCTGGCCATGTTCGTTTAAGTTTACGTTCGACAAGCGGAGGACGGTACATGGAATTGATGTTGAGACTGGTATGTGCTGCATATCGTTGTTTTGCTTTAGTTGCATGGACGGTAGTTACTTCACTGATGAATGTTATTCCAAGATCGGTGTGAAGGGTTAGGTTGGATACATACCATGGAGCTCCAGTGATCATGCGGAGTGTTTTGGGCTGGAATGTTTGAAGTATTTTAGCATTTGATGGTTTGCTACATCCCCCTAGTTCAATGCCATAAGTCCATTTTGAGAATTATCTTGTATATGCTAAGTTTGTTTTCCAATGACAATTTTAATCGTTTACCTATCAACCAGTTCATCTGTCTCACTTTCAGGTTTAGTTTGGTTTTTTTGGCTTTAATATGTTCCTTCCAGTTTAGTTTTTGGTCGAGGTGTAGCCCTAAGTATTTGACTACAGGTTTTATTGGAATGGGTGAGTTATTAATCATCACTTGTGGGTATACATCTTTTCTTGTAGTAAAGGTTGTCTGTGTAGATTTTTCGTTGTTTACCTTAATTTTCTACTTTTTAACCACGTTTGGAGTGTCTGCAGGTAGCTTTGTAGTTTTTCCGAAGCATGAATAGGGTCTACATCAGAAATCAGGATTGCCGTATCGTCAGCGAATGTGGCCATAGTGATATCATTGTTTACAGGTATGTCCGCAGTAAAGACTAGGTAGAGGAACGGTCTGACGCTACCTTGGGGGACACCAGAGCATACCGGATAAAGGTTAAATAGAAAGGCATTGACTTTAACTTGGATGTAACGTTCATGGATTTAGGATTTGAGGATGAGATATATTTGGCTGGACAATGATCGTTTTAATTTGTATAAAAGACCTTCGTGCCAAACTTTGTCGAAGGCCTGTTGGACATCAAGAAAAACTGTGGCACAATATTTCTTGTCTTCTAAGTTGTATTTAATTGTATTGATTATTCTATGACATTGCTGAATAGCGGAGTACTTTTGTCGAAAACCATATTGATGCTCAGGGATTAGTTCATCAATGGGTGTGCTTTCATGTATTCTATGGAGAAGTAATTTTTCAAAGATTTTAGTTGCTATTGGCAGAAGTCTTATTGGCCGGTACGGGGTTGGTTCTGTAGGTGGTTTTCCCGGCTTTGCTATCATTATAATCTGTGCATACTTCCATTGGATTGGGAAGTAGCATAGACGCAGTATACTGTTATATATTGTGGTTAGAAGAACTACTGCTTTTTTATGTAGATGTTTCAGAACTTTTCCGATTATTAGGTCGTAACCTGGTGCCTTGAATGGTTTAATTTGTAGAATTTCTTTTAGAACCTTTGCAGGTGTGAATGGGTTTATTAGCAAGCATAACTGACAGGCTGCACTGAGATAGTTCTCTATTTCCTCGT
This sequence comes from Sinelater perroti, assembly GCA_036346155.1. Lineage (NCBI taxonomy): Eukaryota > Metazoa > Arthropoda > Insecta > Coleoptera > Elateridae > Sinelater > Sinelater perroti. The sequence continues at coordinate 7,100,496 of JARFIY010000231.1, forward strand.
CTTCTATATTATTACCTGGAAGTGGGGTAAACACAGATGCTAAATGTTTGGCTAATACTTCAGCCTTTTCTTCGTCACACTGGGCCCAGTTTCTTAGAGGGGATAGGAACTGTTGGTCGTTGAAGCTTTTTAACCGTTTTCCAGAGCGAGAGGTCCGAAGGCATGAGATTACTTAAGTAGAGGTTTAAAGTGTCGTTCCGGTTCTGCTGTAGGCCCTTTCTCAGTTTATGAGTTAGTCTATTGAGGCAAGTCTTATCGAGTGGATTTCTGGATGGGTGCCACTTGATTCGTGCTTTTCTCTTCTCGATGACCATTTCTTTTATGTACAAGGGTATATCAGTGTTGTGTGTGGTTTGGTGGTCGAGGGCGTGGATTTCCAGGCTGCATCTTGAATGACTGTCGTGAAATGTTGGATTACTTCTTCTATCTCAGTCGGTTCCTTAATCCGATAGTTTAGTTGAATGTTGGTATTTACCAAGTCAGTTCTTCTTGTGCACAGAGTCAAGAGTGGTTCTTTTGATATTGCGTGCTTACTTAGCGTTATTATAATAGCGCTATGATCAGAGCTCAAATCCAGACAAGATTCTATTTTATAGTAAATGTTAGAGATACCTTTGGTTATCGCAAAGTCAAGTAGATCTGGAAGTTTTGTTCCTATCGGTAGGCCAATACGTGGGCTGCCCGGTAGATAACTGTCTTAAATTATTTTGTTGTATTGTAATATCAATTTTATTATAATTAAGGAAAAAGGTTATTTCTGGAATATGATTAGTTAAGTCGTTGGCATTCCAAGCGACGATGCGTATTGAGGATGCCATTAGTGATTTATTTTTGATATGACGGTAGATAACATATTGAGGATCATAGAATTTTGGTTAAGGAGTTGATTGAAGAGGTTTTTAAATTCACTGAGGATATTTGACTTGAGAGTTGTAATATCTTGATTAACGTTGAGTGAATTCACATTGCCTGAAGCTATTTGTGCATAGGTCGTCTCGTTTTGAAGATTTTGTAAATTTCTGATGATTGGGGGAGATATGGGTGGAGCGTATGTTTGTTTTTGGGAAGTGGTCTTGGGTGAGTTGTTGTTGCTATTATTTCTTGTATTTAATAGCTCTTGATTTACATTGCATCCTTTATAATTCGCAGGGTGGCACAGCCACATAAAGCACATACTGCTGGGGTGGTTCTTGATTTTTTACATGATTTAGAGTCATGGGGACCTCCGCATTTTACGCAGTTGTAAGGTTTCGTGCAGTAGGCTTTTGAATGTCCATACACTTGACACCGCATGCATTGTATTATAGTATTTTTATGCTTTGGGGGTTCGACTTTGATTTTTGTGTTGTTGATATAGTCGATGTCGTAAACTTCATTGTTGTTATTTTGTGGTTCAAGGTCCACGAAGAAGAGTGGCAGGTGTTCTTTTGTTGTTCTATGTCTAACATTGATTGCGTTTCTCACTTTGTGTCCCTTTTTGGCTAATTCTTGGATCGTATTTACTTCTGTTGTGTGGTGTAAGCCTCTTATTACGATTCTGTATGCTCTGTCTTGCTTTAATTTGTACGTATGATGTATAATATTTTCATCTTTCATGTACTGTACAAGTTTCCTATAGGTGCTAGGTTCGTGAACATTGATTTTAACGGTATTATTTGGAAGGGATTTAATGCGATAGGTTTCGTCGGCAGCTACAACCGCAAAGCTGTCAGTCATCTTTTTGTAATCTGCAACTCCGTACACATAGATAAGGGGAGGTCTGGGAATGTTATGTTGGCTGTTTGTTTTGTTATTAGAGTTGTCACTTGTTGTTGGGTTAACGTCGGTTTGGAGTTGCGATAATGTTTGAAACCTATTTGATGTTTGGGTTTGGGGCTCGTTTTCTAACTGTGTTTGAATTTTAGTTCGTTTTCTCTTATGAGTGATTACTTGCCAATCACGAGTTTTTCCATTGTTTTCATTTGTGCTACCATGTATCATTGTGTCATCTTTATCGGTTGTGTGGTCTTCATTGTTTCCGATTACACCATATCGATAAGGTATTGAAGATGTATTAGTAGAGGTTGATGATGGGGCTAATGTCTGAGTGTAATTTGTATTAGGTAGCAAGGTTGGTAGCGGTGGAAATTGGTTTATGGGGAGTTGATTTTGGAGAAAGTGTTGCGGGTAATCGTTTTGTGGTATGTAATTCATTTGTTGCGAATACGGTGCTTGCACTGCCATGTTTGTTGATAATACATTGTTCATAGCAGTTGTTGTTGGGAACATTTCGTAAGTTACAGATAAATTATTCCCGTTGCGGATTTGTTTTTAATTAGAATAAAAACGCCTGCCTGTTCTATTGTTGTACGAATACAAAAGTCTTTTTAAATTTACAGCTAGTTTATAAAACATTTTAACGATACGATAGTATACAAAGCTTATAGGTCAACGTTTGCGCTGTGATCAGTTTTATACATTCACGGAATATTTATAAGAGACAATGGATAATTGATATCTTTTTTATTTCACTACAATTACCAACAATAAAAAGTAGAACGTTTTTAATAACTACTGTATTGAGCACTGAAAACGGTAAAAAGTGACAACAATTTGTTAACCAAAAAACCAATTTTTTTTATTTAGTTCTGCGACAGAAAAGTTAATATTACGCGCAAACGCAATTCTAATATTTGTTTCGTTGATATGAGGTATTATTAGCGGCCAATAAAGGATTAATATACAAATTTAGATTATAAAAGATCAAATCTTAATATAGACTTGAAAGTTAAGATAAATTTTGCGATTGATTAAGCAACTTTTTGCTCTAGATAAAAGATTTCTTAAGACCTAATTATTTCATCATCGGATCAAAGTTTTTCTATAAATATCTTCCCTCCACATTCTTCAGACAATGAACCATATAAGGAAAACAACCTTATTTAAACATTACAAATCTTGTACTAATTTGAACTACCTCCGCAACCGATCTTAGAAAATCATTAATACTATAAGTCCTAAAAAGTACTTGGATCCGATTTAATAAATAGTAAAATTTGCAGAGCTACCTACTACTGGCAAAAAATACCTAACATAGCTATTCAAACAGTTCAACATCTGGTATTTTTATTCTAATGAAAAGTGGCCTAAACACTACTTATCTCAACACTCAGCAAATCTCCCAATGATCCAAAATCTTACCGGCTAATCAGCCGTTTACCTATTGTTGCTGAAGTTTTAGAATATCTCATGTTAGAAGAATCATTCCAATTATTAAGAAAAATGAATTTTGGCTTCAAAAAGTATATTCTACAATAGAACAATTACATACTTCGATTAGTACAAAAAATAAATTAAAAACATTAGTTTGCCCAATTTCTCGATATCTCACAGGTATTAAACAAAGTGTCGCACACGAGACTCCTACAAATTACAATTATGTTTTCCCTTGACCTTCTTCATTATTTTAAAATCCTATTTCCTTAACCAACACTTTCTAAGAAAATGCGAAATAAAGTATACAAGTCTCTTTCCAATAAATGCTGGGGTATCTCAAGGTAGTATCCTCACTAAGTTCCCCAAAAGTTTTGCAACACTTGTAACAAAACAATTTTTATGGATAAACTTATTTAAAATCAACAAAATCTATTATTATACGATCTACTGATCTGCGAGTTTTTGGATCTGGTCAAAGTACCACGCGGACAGGATCAAGAACAACTTCAATTTCCTCTTAGTCTTCTTATCAGTGTGGGGTTTGGCGTTGTCTTGCTGAAACAAAGCGTGGTTTTGGTTGAATCAAAGTCGGTTCTTCTTTCTCAACTTGTCGTAGACATGGCCTAACTGCTGGCACTAAAGTTTAGCATTAGTGGTGCAGCCAATTGGCACAAGTGCAAAATTCAAAACTTCTTTAAAGTTTTACCAAACGTAAATCATGATCTTCTTGACAAAACGATCTTGGCGCAAAACCAACGACGGAGTTCAGCGTCATTGAACCCATTTATTTTGACGATTGTGATTGACCAAGAAGACCCATTTCTCATCCGACGTTTCAATTCGCTTCTAAAATCTGAAATACTAAGGATTGTTGGACAATTGGCCGAAAATGTTGACTCTTTTGGTCGCTTATCCTTTAGTGAGTTATGCGGATCCTGTAGGGCCTTCTTGCACACAAAGTCAAGCTGTTAGAGATGCCGATAAACCGTTTATATATTTACCCAAGGAACTGAACCCAAATCTCAAGTTTTTAACGAATGCTCATCTTCCAACTTTCCAAGCAAGTCTTTTTTGTCTAACTTTAACGGTCGACCGAAACGAGAGCAATCTTTGAAGCTCATGTCGGCGGAATCGAAACGTTTGTTCCATTTTAAATATTGAGATTCTTGAACGCTTCTAATTGAAAGTATCGCACTAGTGAGTGTACAGCTCGGTCATTCGTAGGGTCAACCAATATGGCTCAAAATATAGTGATCATCTTAGAGCGTATCTTAATAATTTAGCAGCGGACCTTGTACCCCTCCACCTATTCAAAATAGAAAATTCTAAATATAATTGCAAAATAATTCATAAATCACATTAAATTTAAAATAATTTTTTTATTTTAAAATTTAATTTGTGAGTTGTTTCTGTAGCCAAAAATCACAAGACTCGAAAGTCTAACAGGAATGTACTATTCCTACATGTCAAAGTAGTTTGTTATGTACATGTACAGATTGTAAATAAATTAGGATAAAAACATAGTCTGACATTCTTAGATAAGTTATAAGAACAATAGATCAGTATGAAGAGCCACACAACGCTGATCATTATTAAGTGCATTTAAAGTGGATCATACAATTTAAATTTTGTATAAAAATACAGATAACACTAAATTACATTTAAAATTCTTTATTAAATAGCGGCATTTTAATCTAAATAAAGCAGGATAAAAGAAAAACAAAAGTTTAAAATTAATTAGCAAGGTGGTTGATCAAGTAAACAGTACTTACTATAATAGTGATAATAAACACATTTATAAAAGTAACGAAAAATAGCAAGTGAAATAAAAACTATAAAGAGATAATAGCAAAAAAAGAAAAAAGGAAAACAATATTTTTTTTGTTTAGCTTCTAATTTTTAATTTATTATAATAACGGTATGCTTAGTTCTTACTTTAAGTTTAAGATCAAATACTCGTACACTAGCGACTGGAAAGATGCAGCCGGAGTTTTTTGCTCTTATAGTGCGCATTAATTCAAGCGCCACCCCGTTCACGTCCGCTTTGTAAGCCCCTTTCTGCAATAATTTACAGGTGACTAATCTCCTAATCTTCGGCTTAAACGCGTCTAATATAATTTTAGCAAAGCCTATTTAACGGTGAGTACTCCTTATTCAATTGAAACAGCTCGCTACTTGTTCTAATTGGGCGCCTTTGCGGAGACGGATGCTAAATGATGATAGCGCTAAAGTGGCCGATATTAACTCATTGATCGGCGGGAAATTGCGCTCAAAAGAGCACAGAAATAAAAGCCGAAGGAAGGCAAAAAACAAGAGTATATTTATCTCGCTGATTGCTTCATCCTTCTTACGTGTTGGTGATACATACTAGGCAGTTTCGATCTCTATTGGCCACTCATTCACAGAGATTTGGTTTGATTGTACTTTTTATGCTGGCACATCAATATCTAGGAACTGGATTCGGTTGTGGTGGCGGCGCGGCTGCGTTTTTCCTTCGGCGCTGCCCTGCGAAATGAGGCGCGCGTGGGGGCCGGCGAGCGGCCTGCGGAGCAGGAACTTTTGATAAATCTGCATAAATTTTTGAAGTAATTTCGTTTTGGGAATGAGAGTGCGCGGCGGAAGTACCGTTCAACTCAATCCATTTGAGAAAATGAGTTTTTTGCAGACGGCTACATTTGACACTTGGCACGACTTTATCGAACGAGTTAACTGGGGCTGCTCGTGAATGAGCTTAACGCCCCCGCAGCGCTAAAGAACCGAACGCTTTCGCCCCTCCCCCCTCCAGTCGCTGCGTTACTTTCCTAATCAGGACTCCAACTTTTGAACAACAAAGGGCAACGGCTTACGTGCAAGAAATAATGAATAATTTTTCGAATCTCTGCCGGCGCCGCCAGCAGAGATAAGGGTCCGGAGGCGCGCGAATATTGTGCTCATTCAGGCTACTCAAAGCGACAAGTAGGAATTGCGGTTCAGGATAAAGGGCTAAAGGTTAACTGTTGAGCAGTTTCCGTCACCTCGTCTCGACTTATTGTTTCGTTGCCGTGGAAACGGGTGGCAGCTCGAGCGTCGATAATGCGCAATCAGTGTTTTCCTAAAGCCGTCTTATCTATCATTAAGGCTCATCAGCATAGCACACTCTCTCTTTCATTTAGAAAAATCGCTTCCTTCCGCCTCGCCTCCACAAAGACGGCGGCGCACTTTGCGCGTTTAGGGCGGCACGGGGCATTTTTTAAAGATCATAAGCGCTCCAGTTCTTTATTAACTCGTGCAATTGCCTCATTTCATTTTTATCCCTCGGAACGTTCAGGCAGCTGAAGACACTGTCGAATTGATCATTTACACTCAACGAGTCTTTCTGAATTTCTACAGGGTATTTGCCCGGGATTCTCTCTTTATTTGACATAAAGCACGGTAACTGCTCGAGTGATGGAAACAAATTTTGCTTCAATGCCATTGCTGTCAATTACGCAAACTGTGTCAGTATAAAAGAAAATACTATAAGCTGTTATATTTTTACAGAAATAAAATTAGCGTCAGGTCGTTTCTAACGTAAGTTAAGCGATATTTCGCAGTTAAACACTCCCATAATGTTGTTTTAGTGCCAGCGCTTAAGCATTTAAGAATGTAGTCTTTAAAATTATTAATCAGGTATTTTGCAAGACTGTTTAAATATATTTACAGTTTGAACATTTAAATAAAATAATCTATAAGGTTACACCAGTAAAATAGTGGAGCCAGACACTTTTCAAATAGATTAGTCGAATCTAGAGCTAAAGTAGAAATAAATATTTTGTACTGCAGTTTCTTGCATTACAAACCTTGGAAAGAGGCTGACAAATTTTTAGGGAGAACAAACTTGAAATTTATTTCGAAAGCGGTCAACTAGTTTTCGAATAAGAAACACACTGGCTGTGCTCTACTATCTTTGAAAGTTCCAAGTGCTTTACCTAGATAAATGAATCTAAGAATAACACACTCGAGTGATGTAAACTTAAAAATTACACACCCTCCACAATTATAAAATTATGCGCATAATTATATATATAGTAAATAAACTGTTCAAAAAAGCTACGAATATAGTAGGTGTTCCGGTTAGTGATAATCAATGTGTTTTGCTCAAAAAATTCTTTATTTAGCATAAAAAATAAATTTATATATTAATAAAAGCATTTTCCATCATTAGTTATGAGCTTTTTCCATATTTAGGCAGCAGAATGCCAATTTCGTGCTGAAAAACCAAACGGTGTTTTGAAGCAATCCATTTTTTGACCCATTTTTGCACTTCTTCAAAATTATGAAAGTGTGTGTCTACTAATGCTTGTTGCATTATCCTGAAAAGGTGGTAATCTGATGGCGCCAGGTCTCTAGAATACTCAGGATGAGAGTTATCGTACAAAAGGATCACTTTTCGGCGTTTGTTAGCTATTGTAGCCTATTCTAGTAAAACATTTTAGCAAAATTGAGTAATTGTTATATAAAGTGATTTTTCAGTAACGGTTTCAATCAGTTTTGTAGTTCGTATTAGAGCACACTCTTCTGCTCTCACGAAATACAAAGCATAATCTCTTGGCTATAGATATTGAGCTTTGGCGTTGAAGTCGACGGTTCTCCAGGGTTCACCTATGATTTTTTGTAGTTGGGATTATTCAAAGAGATCTATTTTTCGATCTCCGTCATAACACAAAACAAAAAGCTCTTTTTACGCTGTTTAGCAAGCAAAAAATCGCGAGTTTAAGCAATAATCCACGTGACGTCAATTTTCTTTCCTTATGGATTTTTCCCATCACATGTAAAGATGCCTAAAAGATTAATTTAACATTACCTAATACCCCTGCACGTTTTTTGAGTGCTTTAGTTGGGTTTTCATCTAATAATGCCTACAATTAGGTGTCTTAGAAATTTTTGCCTGACCTCAGCGTTCTTTGCCATTCACATAAAAATCGCAATTTACGAAACGTTAAAATGAAAATCTGCAGATAAAATACGATAAAACTTCTTCACCATAAGATTCTGTAAGCATTTGATGATTTCTTTTAAATCTAATGTTCCATTTTTCGATAAGTAAAAACTAAATAAAATGGAGATAAATTGTCATATGCTATACACAAAATGTCAGTAATAGTAAAAATTAATTTCTATTTTTTACTATGGGTATTACTAATCAGAACTAACTATAACATCTGTTAGATTTAACTTTTCTAATACGCAACATTTTCTATGCGTACAACAACAAAACCAATTCAACAATCAACCAATCTAACAAATCCCATTTGCAACTGAAAATCAAATATTGACATCTACCTTTTATCTAATTAGTCCCTCCACAACTTCATACTATTAAACGAAGTAAAATAATTAGAAATTGAGCTATGAGTACGGTCATGAAGTCAAAAAGGAGACGAAATCTAAAGCCAAATCTCAAGCGATATGAAACGCTTTCTCAAACAGACTCTATCGACGGTTCTAGTAATCGACACTTCAACGTTCACCATTGTACATCTAAATAGTTAACAATTATAATTAGATGATGAATAATACATAGATTATAGACAAAAAAATATATATAATGCAACAACATTTACTAATAACACAGAGAAAGTTGACACTGTAACCCTAGACTTATATGAGAAACTTACAACACGCCCTAGAGGCGAAAATATAATTATCAATAGTACCACTTCAAAGACGAATACACATATATAGTATTTAAGGACTATTTATTTTACTAAAGGGATACCTTTAGTTTTATGCTATATTTTAAATTGGAACCATTTTTTTAAGTAAGCCGCCTATTGGATTACAATGTTTGCTAATTTTTAACAACAGCTGTCAATCGAAAAGCAATTAAGCAAATCAGTATTAAGATTAGAAAACTAATCTTTCTAGAAGTGGAATTTAGAAAAGTTGTCCTTTCGAATACATGCAAAAAGTGTTCAATGCTTGATGATTCGCCTAAATCGTGACGTCGAATTGTTCCGGTAAATGCAAGAGCGTTTGCTGTCTTGAAGCTTCTAAAGTCGAAAAATGATATAACCAAAAAGACTGCCATGTTAACGTAGATACTATTCGAAATACCAGAAAAAGGAACAAACTTACAAAAGAGAAATGAGCAGTAACAATAACTGTGTAAGATTTACATTACCAGGGCCTCAATTTTACAATGCCGCTGCGGGACAGTATGTACCTGATAATGTAAAAAGAATTAAAATAACAAAATCGGCAAGAAAACTCTTGTGTGGCAGGCCATATGCCTGTTCCGAATTTTTATGTTTAGTACAATTGCAGGCAAAGTGTGTACAAAAGAAGGCATGAAAAAACGATTAGTGCTTCTAAATTATAAGGACAATTTTTCATTATTTTGGTTAGACTTAATATCCGCCTACTACTCTGGTGCGACGCTTCAATTTTTGGATTCTAAAAGTATTCATTTTGTGAAAAAGAGAAAAATTTGCTAAACTGTCTTGAGATTCGCTCTATTAAACGTTACTGGGTTATTGTAAAAAGTCGCATAAGAAAAGATGGTTTAGAAGCTGAAATAATGCAAGAATTCAAACAAATGTGGGGTGTAGCTGGTTTAGTCTAAGATGTGCAGAGGCTTATGGCAGGTGTCCGAGCAGAAGCAAAACTTTTATATAATTAATAAACTTTAAGTACACTGTTTTGTAATTTTAAAATAAAATACCCGCCATTTTTTGAAAAATATATTATTTATGACAACAATTTTCTGTCTGATTAATAAAATGAACATCCTTTATTTGTAATACCATTATACCATCTCAACTCACCTTTTTTCAGATCAGCTAGTTGAATTGGAACATAAAGTACGAAATATTATAAATATACGCTATAGAACTACAAAACTACCACCACCGCTGTTTTTGATTGACTTAGAGCCCGATTAAAATAATAAAAAGCCTTAGCGGAAAAAAACCGGAATATTACACTTACCAAAGATAACAAAAGCGCTAGTTCAGAATAATAATTAGATATTTATATTTTACATTAATGTAGACCAATTAAAAAAAGATCTTAAGACACAGAGGTACGTAGAAATAATTTTTGGCACCCTAAATAGAAAGCCATAAAGAAAGAGTTGCCACCTTCTTAATCAAATTTAAATCGGCAGAAGGCTAATTCATTCAATGGTCAAAAGTAAATTCTCCAAGCTAAAATGTTACTTCCCCTAGATGCTACTTACTTTTAGACCAACTTTTAAAATAAGACCTAAATTTTCAACTGTCTCGTTCATAAAAATCACAATAAAGAGTGTGTTCCTTATTCACACCCAAACAGTCAAGTAAGCAACAATTGTACTCCAATTACTACAGAAACAACTAAATAACCAGACAGTATGATTTCAACAAGTTGTAGATGAATTAACACTTCATAAGAGTGAATTTTAAATAAATATATTTATGCCATATTGCTACTATATGCACATTTTACAGCCGTTTTATGGGAATTCTAGGTTAAATGATGTATTTAAAGAAACATCTTTGTTAAAAAAACATCATTGTTAAAAACACTATGAACTACAAGTTACATCTATAGAAGCCATTTTCTATCCATTGGATATAAGCTTCTCTCATATTTGTCCATGTGTTTCTGTTTTGTGCAACTTGATACCACTTGAGTCCCGAAACTTTTTTTATCTCATCATACCAGCGATGTTGGGGGTCTTCTAGCACTTTCTCGTTCTCCCCATGTCTCCATCTGGTGATGTAGCTGCTTCATTTTTCTGTATGTAACTTTGGTTTTTTCTCTTATCCATTGGTTTGTCTTGTGGTCTTTCAGTGATATCCACAGAATCCTTCTCTCTACGCCCCTTTGGTGTACTTTTAGTAGTTCTTAATTTTTTTGTCAGAATCCAAATCTTGGAACCATATGTAATAACTGGGAGTATGCATTTGTTGTAAACTTTTGTTTTTAATGCCATTGGTATATTCATGTTCAGTATGTTCTTTAATTTCCCATAGGCTGCTCATCCTAATCTAATTTTTACTTACATCTATTTTTGATTTTATATATATATATATATATATATATATATATATATATATATATATATATATATATATATATATTAACTATGTTTAAACAACTTAGTTCACGGGATGATCCGCGTCTATTTTGAGAAAATTCTCGACGTTTCGGCAACGGCTTTGATGCCATTTTCAAGAGGTTTGCTCTTCACTCGGGGTCTCAATCTGCCTACTTCCCAAGGAGAGCTATGGGTCTTTGAATAAGACTGAACCTTCGTGTGAAGTGAAAGTTTGTTTGGCGTTTGTTTCGGACGTAGGATTATGCCTGTTCTGTGAGAGGTTGGAGAGTCTTGGCAAGGTATTTGGCTAGGTTGTGGTTGGAAGAACCGAACGCACTAACTATAGGGCGTAAAGCAATGTTCTCTTTATGAATATTTGGGAAACCATACAATTTGGGAATTCTGGACGATTTTTCTCGGGGTATGTGGAGTTTCTTGGTATCGGATGAGAGGTTGGAGTTAGTAATAAGGGTTTTGGTTTTCTTTTCGAGGTAGGTAGTAGGATTATTAGGTACATGGCGATAATCAGAGGATTTAAGTAAATTGTGCATCTTACCGATGTAGTCCGCAGTATTTAGGATCACTGTAGCGTTGCCCTTATCTGCCTGTAAAATTGTAATATTATTATTTTCTTTTAGAGCTTTTAAGGCGCGTAATTCGGAGGCTTTGATATTTGGTTTTGGTAATTCGGCTGTACGTAGCACTTTGGCTACATCTTGCCTGGTTTCATTGCCACATTTTCGGAAGAGTGGAAATGGAGGATTCTATTTGGGATATAATTTGTTCAGTGGGAACGCGGTTTGGTGTTACAGCAAAGTTAAAACATTTTTCCAGAGCCTGAATAGCTAGGTTGCTTACAGGGTAGTCAGAAAGGTTATGTACCGTCGTGTTGGTCAGGGATGGTTGGGTATTGGGAATTTTACTTTGGCACAACTTGGAAAGTTTGCGTTTCTGGGTGTCGGTTTTCTTTTCGGATATGCACGACGCTTTGTCGTGTATAATCCTAGAGAAAGCATCCCAGATAATAGGATGAATTTTGGAGGAACTTAATTTATGGAAAAGGCCATAAAGTTCCAGATTGGTATTGGCGAGGTTTTTACGGGTAGCATGGATGGAGTTTCTAAGTAGAGATAGCTCTGCTTTTTTAAGGATACGGGAGATGGTGGATGATTTCTGGTGATGTTTTAATCGCAAACCAACAGGTATCACCTGTTGGTCTCTGCAGGATTTTAAGAATGCAAGGTCACACAAAAGTTTGGCCTTACGTAATGTAAGCTTTGAATATAGCTTAGTTAAGTTTAAAGTTTCCTCCCCGTAGAGGCGTATAAAATGTTCGGATAGGTTTCCGCGGTTAACTATGTTTAAACAACTTAGTTCACGGGATGAACCGCGTCTATTTTGAGAAAATTCTCGACGTTTCGGCAACGGCTTTGATGCCATTTTCAAGAGGTTTGCTCTTCACTCGGGGTCTCAATCTGCCTACTCCCCAAGGAGAGCTATGAGTCTTTGAATAAGACATGTCCATTAACTCCTGCTTATCTTTTGCGAACAGTACAATAGAAGACTAAATGGCATTATTTATATCCTTCGTGGTGTATTCTTTACTACGTAACAATAATAAGCAAAAGCTTATGTTTGTATTAGGAGATGATTTTAATGCCAAATATGTGAATATTTAGGTTAACTCTGTCTAAAGACACGGAAGCTACTGAAAGCAATAAATTATAACGGCTTATGACATCTGTTTACAGGTGAACCAACATATCAGCCGTCGGATCTATCCAAATTATTTGATTTTTTTATTTGTAGTTAAAGAAATTAGTCTAAAACATGTAAAAATGTAATTTTGCCTTGACCTATCTGTCTTTCGGTCGTCTACTGCAACCGTTATAAAGTGTTATGTGTTAATAAGTGGAAAATACATAGTGTAACTTTCTAAAATTAAAAAACTAACTTAATATAATTGTTGGCACCGTCATTCACCAATCACCGATAAAGTTTTGTTTGTTTCAAATAAGATCTGCTCTGTAATTATTAAACAATAGATTTCTGAAAGGTATGGACCCTGTAATTCTCAAAATAACTAAGCCCAAAGAAAAAATAATATCTGACTATCAATTAGAGCTTTGTAAGCTATATGACACCATTGAACACATTTTGGGCAAAATTCTGAGGTATTTTGAAAAGAAAAAATATTACTCAGTAATATTTGTCGAAAAAATTTTGTTACGACAAATTATTTCATAAAATCAAGCTTGTATTATCTACAAATTTTTTTCATATTAGCAAATGATATTTTACTGATAGGAACTTCTTGTCGTAATCAAGTTATTTCTTATCAATGCTGGTAATCCTTAAAAAAGCGTGTTAAATCCGCTACTATATTTTCTATTTACTGTAGATTTGCCATCTACAAAAGTTACAGTAAAACTTATATTTAGCAACCGTACTGCAGTACCAATCTGACATTTCGACTCACGCTTTGCTTACTACATTCTCAAAAACCATTTAAACTCATCACAATTCTGGTTTAAAACACGTTACGCTAAAATAAACAAAATAATTAATTTACGTATTTTTATAACGAGAAGGCGCACTTGTCTTTCTGTAGCACTCAATGGCTAACAAATACTTGCTATAAAAGACGAAAAATGCTTGAATATTTATAAATAAAAGCTTAACTAAAAAAAATTAGGTAAAACGCACGCTTAGTGTTACACTATACAATTGTGGGAGACAGCAAACAACTTTACTGAGACATTTGAGAAGATTTAAGTAATACATATGTGGAGGAATAGTAATTGCAAGATTTTGAAAACATTCCAAACCTAAGCATTGTGATCAATGCTTAATACAGCATAATTGATATTATGCACCGCAATTTTTACTCATTTTCTGTCTATCTAAACAAAATAGTAAAAGGGTTGAAATGAGGAGCCCAAGATGAAGAGAATAATGTCGTCTCAGTTGTCATATTGTTTCGATAAATTGTATTTTTACATATGTAGATACGTATGTGTATACATATAATATAGGTTATAATTATTCAAGGGGTAGCTGTATTGATTATTACATTAACAAAAATTACGTAGTAACTTAAGAAGCCATTAGAAATAAAAAGTTAGCTAATTAATTTAAAATTATTTTACTTACATTTACAAACTATTGTAAGCCAGCGTAGTCTAGTGGATTCCGCTTCCGGGGCTCTTTAATGCCTGGCGAATGGCCTACTCCGTCACTCATAATAATTGAAGTACCTCTCAGTTCGCAGGCCGTGTTTCTACGAGGGGCGTTAAAGTCTTACTGTTATTAGAAACTACTGCGGCAAGATGTAATGATAAAGAATTCAACCAAACTCAAACCAAAACAAACCTTGAGTTATATCTAGTCATCCGGGTATTCTAACTTTCATTACAGTTATGTAGAACGGGAGATACAATCTACTGATTAGTATTTGTTTACAGCCAAACAAAGCTTTGAAATCCTAACAACGGATTATTCTGAAAGATATGATAAACTAAAACTCAGAAATTTCGTTTATTGGACTTAACACGACTATATAAAGATTATTTTCTTATAGAGTTAAGTTTATTATTATACCTAAAAATGGGAGGAAAATATGAAAATGCAAGCTAGTATTTGTACCGTCTAACAGAAAAAAATATTCTTTACGATTAAAAAATTACGAAAAAATTAAAATTTTTTAGTTAACATGAAACATTACTGATATTATATAAAAACAACATAACCCCTTACCAACAGAATGGGAAGTCGAAAAAGTGTAAACATCAACACAGGTAAACAAATAAATAGTAAGCAAAGGAAACAAATTGCTTTAAAGGTAAAACGACGCTTAAGGAAAACAGAGCTGCATGGAATAATCTGTGTAAGAAAATAAATAAATAAAGCTAAATAAAGTAAAACAGTTAGAATGGGAAACATTTCATCAAACTGTAGCCATTGCAATAGAATGGCAAATCCAAAGAGAAGAATAACAGAAAATATATTGTGAGGCTACACCCGAAGTGACGATATAAGGAAACAATGTTACATCTAATAAATAAAGAATTGCGTCAAAAATGTAGAGAGAGATGCATCAAAAACGAAATGTCTTACAAATAGTAAGAAACCCTTGCACTAAAAACCGGGCTTACGAGAACAAATAATTAAGAAAATCAACAGCTTTAATTATTTGAATATGGAAATAAGCAAATAAACGCGAAGGCTTTCAAGGCAGCTGTTTATATATTGTATTGCTGGTTCGCGGGTTTCCGAAGTTTGAAAACACTCCATTTTTCATCCATAACTGCGGTATTGCCTTTATTCCTGGTAAGATGATAATGATTATGTCGTCATTCTTGAGTTCACGAAGAGCATCTAATTTTGCCGTAGGTAGGTTTTTTAGGCGGCTTAACACAGCGCAGATGCCTGAGATTTTGATCTGAACTTTCTCTGCTTTAGCTGCTGAAAGGTTTTTATGACTGCTTCTATGTTAGTTATAATGTCCCTAACCGGAATCAATTTAGGCGCTGCCGCAAACTTTTCTCCTTTACTGAAAGCAATGATCGTCTTTTGGCATAAGTTTATCTTTGAAAAGATTTATTATCGTTTATAATCGAGCTGTGCAGGAGTGCTGTTCTTCTGCAAACCTTGAAACTTAAAAGATAACTATTAATGGTAGCGACTAAAACGTAATACGATCTACGTCTGTGTAAATTCTGATGTGAAGACTTTCATGGTCGCTGTTTTAATTTATCGTGTTGCTGGTTCTTGGGTTGTTAGGTCGTAGTTGAATCATGAAAACTTTTAACGTTTCGTCCAAAATTGTGGCAGACATCTTTAGCAAAATTAGTTGTTGCTAAATACGCCTTGGAGAATTCTGGTTACGAGATAAAGCTTGGACAGACAAAAATATTACAGAAAATATTACCCGATGTTATACAAAAAGTAGATGGAAATTTATATTCTTGTTTACTCAAATCTTGGTTCACTGCCTTTAAGGAGCAAAAAATAGACTGCTATCTAGTGAAAGAACTAATGACGTCCCGATTTATGTCAGCAACTAGTCCGGTTACGTCAGACATTAACTCAATGACATTAACAATGGGCTTGCACCACTATCTCTACTAGACGTTATACAACCTATACGTCCGCGACATGTCAACAACGCTCTCCACTGGCCTCATACGCAGAAGACACGGCGGTACAAAGAGCTCTTTTGTCTCCTTGAGGCTTCAGGCGGAGCTTAATCAACTAGAAAACTCGTGCGATAGGGGAAGAATGGAAATCAACCCGGAAAAGAGCTAAAGAGCTCGGCGGTCCTGTGATATACTAAAAAGCCGCTTTACTGGCGAATATCAATATCTCAGATAGGGAGGGAAGGGGAAAACTATTTCGGGGTGACCTGAAGGTTACACGTAGATGCAAGGCCAAGTCGCCAAGAACAGCAATCGGCTTTCTTATCCATCCTCGGAGCCGACTCTGAAGCAGAACTAAACTGATCATTCATGAGACGATCATCTGCCCGCTTCAGTTTGGGGCTGGACCGCAAAAACCCACATAAACATACCTTAGGTTGTCCGGAATCAGGGTTTACGAGCTATCTTTAACGTCCTATAGTTTGTGCGAAACCATGACCTTTATAGAAATGTCGAACCATCCATCAACGAGGAGTTTATTTCCTAAAGCGTCTAACAACTCTACGACTTAATACAAGGTTATGGTGATTCCACCGTCCGTGACCTCTACAACTATCCAGTCGACCGAACCGCCCGTCATAAGCATCAGAAGATCTTGATTCCTTCGTCAGACGGCACGGGGCCTATACGGCCTTCCACATCTACATCAAAGGGACAAGGATAAGAGACTAAACTCAGAAACCCCAATTCTTGTCAATTAAGTCAACAGCAACACAATAAGATAATGTTTATTTTGAAGATGTTCACTGCAGCTTAACAAAATGTCAAAAATTTCCAAACTCCCATTACGGCTTAATAACTCGAACACGTTACGTGGAAATAACTAGTGCAAAAATACTAAATTAAAAAGTACGAAAACTGGCAAATAAACCTTGATAAGTATGCGGATATCTAAACAACTGTATTTGGAAACATAAGTATTGAAAAAACGAAGCTACCGCATGAGAAACACGCGCAAGCATGTTATAGACTCAAGAAATGTTTAAAATTGCGGATATAAAGATAATCAGGTAGATTATAGGATAAACATTAAGAAGCCACATCCAAAATGACAATATAAGGGAATCATGTCAAATCCAAAAAATAGGAGATTGGATAAAAAATCACATGCATATCTGGGATAGATAAAACTAAACAAGTAAGAATAACCAAAAATAACATTCTACAAGAAAAATGCAGCACAGGAAGACATATAAATGAGAGATGGAAGAACCATCTGGTATAAAAAAACTGTAGTTTAATTATTTAAAAGAAGAACAAACAAATAAAAAAATGTTTTATTAATTTTTAATTTTTTTCATAAGCCTACAAGCATTTTGAACTTTATTTCTTATTTCCAAAGCAAAAGTAATATTCTTAATATGATCAAAAAAATCTTAATAAGAATTATAATTCTGTTACAAACAAAAAAGGTGTTAGCAGCCTATAAATGCGATGTGTCAATAACAAATTAGATACGAATCTAACACGCGTTGCACGGTTTTTGTCGTACTTGCAGGCTTGCGTGCCGGCCGGCACGTGAAATCGCCCCACTGGCAGCTATAACAAATTCGGTTATAAAGTTCCTTTGCAGTAATTCAACAATTAACCCGGGCATTATGCCCCGAATGTAATCGCTAATAAATTCAGCGTTTATCGTGGGTGACAGGCCAGGTATGGAAGGAGCTCTTACGGAGTTGAGCGCACATTACTCCGCTATCAGGGCCATATTTCGCCGTGGCAGAGGCTTAAAAATCTGCTTGCCTAAATAAAATATGTACGGAGAGGTTGACTACGCACGCAATTGCAATTATGAGCGAATTTGCATATTAAATGTCTCGCGTGAACTAATGAAACGGAGCTGCTCCTGCAGTCTATTTCGGTAATTGTGGAAATTATTTGGAATGAATGGTCGCCATGAATGTTATGGGTGCGTTAATGACCGAAAAATTAGTTTTAAAATAAAGTCCCTTTATGGATTTTTTTATTGACATAAGCATACAATGAAGCACTGCTGCAGAGTAATTCAGTTGAGTCTTTATAACGCGCGAGTTGTATATTATTAAACTTTTTAGAATCACTTTTGTAACGGTAATATTAACATTTCACGTCCTGAAATGCTATTCTATCGCTAAAGTTAAGCTATTTTAAACTGGTAAATTTTTCATTAAAAATTTAATTTTAGGAGCCCGTTTTTGCTCAACCTGCTGAATTCGAAATTCGAGTAATTTTATCTACAGTGATAATTTATATCATTTTTTTAAATTTAATCTACGTTACGGCAGGTTGCTTTTTAATTAAGTTTTTAATTTAATAAATTTACTTTAGTTTTGTACTAAATTATTTTGAAAATTAAATTATTTACGTTTTGAGAATTGTTTTCCGACTGAATAATATTCAAAAAGCGATTATATAGCGATAACATTAAAGATATTCAATTTTCAAAGAACATTGCCCTTTATAAAAAAGGTTATTAACATATCAAAGGGTTCAACTGTTACAAATACTGTTTGTAGTGGAGGTACTACTTTAAAGCTAGCAGAATATTTTTACAAGTACTTTATTTTGTTGTATAGGAATCTTGTCTGTTACTACTGGAGCACCAACTAAACAGAAATTATTAGTCTTGTTAGTTATGTATTTTAAAAATCTAGCGTCCTATTTAAAATTACGGGTCGTAATTCCACTGATATGTACAACTTACATGTAGAGCTAGTGCGCGCCGGCCTTGTGCTACACTAACCGCACTAACATTGGTCAGCTGAGTAACTAACACTCTCCACGTTGACTTTGACTTTAATGGCAAAATCAGGGGTTTCTGGACAACTCTGTCTACTTTACAATTATACAGGGCACCGAAGGTGGAGTTTCGCAAATCTTAAGCAGTCTAGGAGATAAATTCTTGGATTGCGAGAATGGTGCCTTCTTAATGAAGATCGCAGTTTCTCACGAACTACGGAACTTTAAAGACGGACTCAATTCTGAAAGATCTTAGAAGCTTATTAAAATACGTTTTTGGTGTTTAGCCTCTAACTGGTGCAGCTTGTTGTTGATGGATGATTGGCTCCTGGAGTAGAAGATGGAGCCAAGTGCTGATCTTGCTGCTTTTGCTCTGAACACGACCCTGCCTATTTGTGGTTTCAAGTTCAGCTTCATGTCCAGAAATATTCGAAGTAGAAAGTTTATTTCCCTAAGGCAGCTTCCTTCTAAAGAACCTGAGATTCGTCTGGTTGTTTCGCAAGTAAAGTGGCCCTTTAGTGGAGAATGCGACCGCTTGCAGGAGGTTTAGTTTCTTCTGGAGTTTATGGGCGACGAACGAAGTTCGTAGCGAGTTGAACAGCACCGCCGTGTCGTCTGCGTACTGGGGCAGTGTAGTGGAAGGCGTCGTCGGCATGTCCTGGACATAGATGTTATAGAACGTTGGGGACAGCATAAAGCCTTGTGGGACGTCAGCTCGAAGTCGCCTCTCCGATGAACTCACACCACCGAGCACCAGACAAACTAAACCATCGACAGCAGAATTGCTGTGAAGGCTATCTTGTAGACTAACCCATGGTACCACAACTTGTCAAAGAACTTTGCCACAATTAGAAAACTAGACCGGTAGTTTGCTTCTTGTTGCAGCCTTTAGTGATGCGCTCTACGGGTCAAAGTAGTTAGCGGGTAGTAGAGTAGCCGGAACATAATCCAAACTGACTCTGGGCTAATTAGGAATACCTGACTACGATAAATCTAAAAATTACAGATATAAGGCACACGCCCTATCTAAAAACTGAAGAAGACACGTCGTCCATCGAATGTAATAATATTGTTTATTGCCTATGTATGAGAATAAAGCAAAAACAGCATCGTAATTCGTAGTAGCTAATGATAAAGCATATATTTTATGCTTAAACTTGGAAACAAAAATAAACGTCCACTTACACCACGCGCAGTTATCTTATGCAGCTAAAACGAGAATTATAGTAATTTGGAATTGCAATAACTTAATAAAAGCTAAACAGGACCATAATCGGTACAGAAAATTATTGCAGCCTTATGTCAGTGAAATAGGACTTTTAAAAACGTCCCTGGAATGCTGCATAATTGGCTACAATTGCATTTTTAACTTATAAGAATTAAATATAATGCTGTGGAAAGTACTTTTGTTTGACCTGACACATCAGAATCTTATAAATTTAAAAAAAATCTGCATGATCTTAAACAACATGAAAATATTAAATACTTAGGTAAGATTCTTAAAAATATTTTTTAATTACAAAAAAATAGTTATGCGCTGGAATATGTTAGCATTTGCAGTTGTGTTAAAGTTTCATTAAAAATATGTAATATAAACAGCAATTAAAATTTTTAGAAATTGGGAACATCCAATGTATGTTACTCTAATAAATCTTTGTAAGTTGAAAGATTATTTACAGTCTTTTATTAAAATCGTTAGCCATAACATTGAACACTCCTTAAAATAATTGCTCAAAATGACATTACGTATTATACTATTTGCATTTTAAAATTACAAAGCTACATTTGCAAACCATTTACATGTCTTTCCTTTTTGCGACTCAGCATTCTATTAGTCCCCAAAGTGCGATTCTATGCGTTATAAAAACATAACCACGTCTGCGAAATTGGTTTTGTTTCAGCTGAATTTTGAGCTTTTAAAAAACTACTGGTTTACAACAATATGCATTATCAAAGTTGAAAATAATTATAACTACTTAAAATAGAAGTAATTTAATAAAGTTAATATTTGTCTTACTGTACTCATTCACAATAAAAGTTCTAACTTTTATGCTATGCATTTTAAAATCAAAATGTAGTAAAATTATACCTAACAACACCATAAAAGACGATAGCTTAAAAAGATTAAAAAGACTAAGAAAATAATTTAAAACAACCGCAATTAAAAATACTCAGTCAACACCTCGGGCGTCGCTTTTTTATATTCAACTAAATATAATTAAGGAAAATCCACCAGAAGCACAAATATGTGACTATTAAATAATATAAATTGCCTTGTAAAACGTAATTCCATTTTATTTCATTTGATATAGACAGGACATTTGCAAGACAAAACAACAATTAATACGTTGAGGATCGCAATTACATAAAATAGTTCTAAGTTGTTCACAACAAAGATGGTTAGAGGATAATATAGGAAAATACGAGGCGCATTCATAAAGTAAGGGCCGTTTGCATGTATATAAATAGTGACGCTTCGAAGCACAGTTTTACCACTGCAGCGCCATCTACTGTCTCATTGCGAAGCTACAACGTCATTTGTTTTGATTCTGAAATTGTATTGTTGTCAGTGAATGCAAAGAACAATGGCCGCGAAAATCGTTGATCCCGCCAAGTGTGAAGTGCGTTCTGTGATTCGTTTCTTATGTGCAAAAGGATCGTCGGCTGCTGAAATTCATCGGGAGTTATGCCTGGTTTACGAACCTACAGTTATGAGTGAAGGAAAGGTTAGACAATGGTGCCGTTATTTTACAAATGGCCGAACAAATGTCCATGACGAAGAGCGGAGTGGCAGGCCCAGTATCCAGACTGATGAAATCGTTTCACAAGTGGACCAAGCACTGCGATCTGATCGTCGATTGACGATTAGTGGCCTGGCTGACAAATTTCCTCAACTTGGACGCACTACTGTTTACAATATTGTCACAGAAAACCTCGCATACAGCAAATTGTGTGCAAGGTGGGTACCAAAAATGCTCACCGACCACCACAAAGAGCAAAGAATGGCTAGTGGACGAAAGTTTTTGGCCCGTTATCAACAAAATGGAGATAATTTGTTTTCTCACATTGTTACTGGGGACGAGACGTGGGTATCCTACGCCAACCCAGAAACAAAACTGCAATCGATGCAGTGGCGACACTCATTCTCACCAAAACCGAAAAGTTTAAACAAACTCAGTACACAAGTCGAAAATTGATGGCTACAGTTTTTGGGACAAAGACGGTGTTCTTTGGTTGATTTCATGGAACGTGGGACAACAATTACAGCTGACGTGTACTGCGAAACGCTAAACACTTGAGACGTGCGATCAAAACAAACGCCGCGGAAACTGTCATCTGGCATAATCCTCCTCCACGATAACGCGCGTCCTCACACTGCTGCCAAAACCATTGAGAAAATTCAAGATTTTCGTTGGGAACTTTGACCATCCACCGTACAGTCCCGACCTTGCACCTAGCGACTACTTCCTCTTCTTGCATTTTAAACGGTGGCTGGGTGGACAACGTTTTGAAACCGAAGACGGACTCAAAAACGCCGTTGTCAACTGGTTCAACTCTCAGGCGGCAAGCTTCTATGCAGAGGGGTTAAAGAAGCTGGTGCAGCGGCACGAAAAATGCTTAGAAGTGAACGGCGATTATGTAGAGAAGTAAAGTAAGATTGTACCTAACTAAATATGACAATAAAATTTGTTTCTTATGAGTACATTTTTTTCTGTGACCAAACGGCCCTTACTTTATGAATGCGCCTCGTAGATAAAAGCAGAAACTGAATCAAAGGCTACAGTAAATCCAGGGATGAACTATCAAAGGTTAAAAAAATTATTATCGTATGAAGAAGATGATCAACTGTTGCTTATTTATTTTTTTAATCTAATTGCTATTTTGAATATATTTTTAATGCTAATTTCGCTAATTCCAAGCTTTCATGACGATCTTGCATAATTCATCAACTTTAACTTTATTTACCTACTGCCTAAAAACGACTGCTTTGTTCAGTGGATTTTAAGTATCTATAAAATTGCTCTAGGGTTCAATCATGCCTGTTTTGGGAATGTAAATCAGCATGTAAATGCCGATCAGGCTATTAAGGACGTGTACGACCACCTTTAAATATTTTACAAATTTTCCCAATAATTAACAATTAAAAAACTGCGCAATACTCTTTCAGATAACAACCAAATAAAAGTTTGCCCTACAACAGAACTTAATAATTATAATAATAATTACTATAATACGCACCATGTTGTATAATGTAAGGTGTGATAAAATACATTAGACGTAAAGAATAATAAAAATAAAGAAGCTAAGAGCAAACAAAGCTATTAATGGTACCTTAAATATTGAAAGAAAACAAATAAATTTCTTTTAAGAACATAAGAAATAGATAGAAAGAGCTATGGATCAAAACAATTGTTTATTGTTTATCTTTTAAAAATATTAAGTATTTAGAAAATTGCAATATTTTTGTGTAATAAAATTTTGGTCGTCTGTGTTAGTTATTATATAAAAATATTTTTTGAAAACAATCTTAAAAATTAAGAATAATGTGACTATTATACGTTCTTTAAAAGGGTATATGGCTGATGTTTTGTTAGTGTCTAGATAAGACATAGAACAACTCCAATCACAGAGGTCAAAACATATCCGAACATAGTGATCACCAGTAAGTATTACTTGCACTTTTTTATTTCATTTAGGATGTGGCACACGATGCTGAAATGTATATGAAATTGTGGCCACTAAAATACGTTTACAATAAAACGGGTGCTAGCAGACGTCCCTAAAGGACATTTTCTTGAAATATCAAAAAAACCATCGAAACTCGCGGTAATTTTAAATTTTATTTTTCTTTTCTGAATTGCCACAATAAGTTATCTCTGCTTTGTTATTATTTGTTTTTATTTTTCTAATCTGTGAATTGTAAGTTGATTTTCGATACTGCTGATTGTAACTATTTTTGAAAGGTAGTTTTACAAAGAGATTGCGTTCCTGGCATGCAGACCATATACCTACGTGGGGTGCACAACATCTGTTGCAAAAAAACTAACAAAACAAATGTTTAATGTTGGAAACTTTTTTATTATTTAAAAAATATTATTTCTAATATATTCTTCAATATATTGTTGCATACTCTGGAACCAATTTTCATAGCGAATCGGGTATCTCCGAATCATGGGTTTTGAACGCATCAACCGCTTTTTCCGGCGTCGAAAATCGTTATCCACACTAGTTGTTTGCGTCGATGTGTGCAAGTTTGCCAAGGAAGAGACTGATCCGGCGTCGCGCGTTGGTTTTTCCTATTTCTCCGAAGACTTCTGGAAAAGAAATGTTTGCGTACCATTTCACGTTTCTTTAAAATCACGGTTGCGATATGTCTAGTTTTCTCAAAAAATAGGCGAAGTGCTTCAAGGGCAAACTACTTTTATTGGGTTTGGGAAGACTCATACAGTCGACTGTTGTTTACTCACATAAATTCAATATTCGTCGCCTGTGACAATGTTGTAAACGGTTTTTGAAGCACCTCGATCATATTTATTGAGCATTTCTTTCGACTAATCCACACGAGTCTTTTTTTGTTCTATCGTAAACTTATGCGGGATCTAACACACACGCAGTTTTTTACATTTCAATGTTTATGCAATATTGAATGTATTCTAGTCATATTAATACGTAAGGATCCCTAAATTTTACGATAAGTCACATGACAATCTTGCTTTCCCTGTTCGCGCACGGCATCTACCTTTGCTGCCACAAGAGCCGATTTTGGACGGTTTTTTTTAAATTCATTCACTGGCAAACTATGACCACGATTGAATTTATTGAACCGACCATATATACAGTAGCTCTGTGTAGAGCTTTATCACCAATTGTCAAAGTGAGTTGATCGATGCAGTGTTGAGATAATCCATGAAATTCGTAAAAACTGATCGCACGAAATATTCATTAGTTAATTAAATTTTTAACTTAATAACAACATAATAAATAGTGTTCGTATAACAAAACGTTTTGAGTACGTATTCCGCCAAAAATGCCAAACATTATGATGCAAACGTCAAATCGCACTTAGCACACGCGAAGTTCTCAATTTGTAATATATACTGAACAGTCCTTGCAAAATTCCTTGTTCTTCTTCAAAGCAGAACTTTATTGAATAAATTTTTAGTTATTTAATAGTTATTTGCAGTGCCACTGAACAAAAATTTGTGACTCAAGTAATTTTAGATTTAATTGAAATTATTTTTTAAAATTTAGTACTAAAAGGTGCTCTTACAAGTAAATTTATCGAAATAAAAGATCTGGAAAGTAAAATTTGTGAAAAAATTATAATTTATAGAATTTAAAGACAAGATGATTTTAAGATTATTAATATAGTAAAAAAATGTTTAAGAAAAAATTTTTATTTGATCTTGCATAGTTAATAAAACCTGAGAAATTATAAGAATTTTTTTTTATTTTACAATAAATTAGCAATCAGAATATGTATTCTATAGGCTAATGTGCTAACATAGGATCTTAAATATGAAAATCCTTATCGGTCATGATGAGGCCTCTACCATCGAAGAGTCCTCGTCGTTTTCATCGGATGTCGTTTGACCAGAGACGTTTTAGCCTTCTGTTGTCTTGAGGATATAGAAGTGGGCGTATAAGAGGGTTGCTGTGTGTTGTAAGTCTGGTATGATGGTTGTTGCTTCTTTGCTGGATAACTTCAGTGATGTATTGGATGCGGAGGTCATTATGCAGTATATTATTAGACATATACCATGGAGCGTTAGTGAGTTCATGCAGGATTTTGGACTGGGATCTTTGGGCAATGGAAATATTTGATTTGTTGGCACAGCCCCACAATTCAATGCCGTATGTCCATATGGGTAGTAATATTACTTTATATAGTAAAATTTTTTCCTCGAGTGGTAGATGCGATTTTCTTCCAAGCAGCCAGTATAACTCATTGAACCTCAGATCTATTTGTTTCCTCTTTCTGGTTATGTGTTCTTTCCAATTCATTTTTTCGTCAAGATGTAGTCCTAGATAACGCACTGAATAAGATTGTGTAATGGGAGCATTGTTGAAGGTGACCGAAGGACATCTACCTTTTCTCAGTGTAAAGGTTACTTGGGTTGATTTTGATGCATTAATTCTTATTTTCCATTTGTTGACCCAGTTTCCAATTAGGTTTAAATGGTCTTGCAGGTAAGAAGCTGCGATTATGGGATTTTCGTGACTAGCCAGAATAGCTGTGTCATCAGCAAACGTACCGATTAAGGTATTTGTTGTGGTTGGGAGATCTGCTGTATATAATGAGTATAGCAGGGGGGCTAAAACGCTGCCTTGTGGTACTCCAGCTTTAATATCGCATGAGTCAGAGAATTCACCATTTACTTTAGCTCTAAATTGACGGTCTTTTAAATAGGATTTAAGTAGGTAGAAGAGAGAGGGAAGAAGGAGCTTGATTTTATAAAGAAGGCCATCATGCCAAACTTTGTCGAAGGCTTGGCCTATGTCCAAAAAAGCCGATGTACAATATTCTTTATTTTCCAGGGATGTGTTAATTTTGTGAACTACTCGATGACATTGCTGGATCGTTGAGTGCTGTAACCGGAATCCGAATTGGTGGTCAGGGATAACATCTAAAATGAGTTCATTCTGCTGCGGATTAGTTTTTCCAGTAGTTTGGAGATAGCTGATAACAAGCTTATTGGTCTGTAGGAAGATACATGATTTGGATTTTGCCAGGCTTGGGGATCATAATTATTTCAGCAACTTTTAGTTGTTTGGGCCAATACTGTAGTCTTAAAACCGCATTGAATATATATGTGAGCATTACAATACCTTTCTTGGGGAGTTCTTTCAACATTTTTGGTGTAATCAGGTCAGGACCTGGAGCTTTTCTAATATTTAATTGAGTTATTACATCTATGATTTCTTTAGGAATGATTGGTTTTATAGGTTCTGCGGGAGGAGAATTGTTGTTCAGAAAATCGGAAACTTCTTGATTTGGTGTGTTATCGTGAGGAGTAAATACTTCTGCTAGATATTGGGCGAATAGGTCGGCTTTTTCCTTGTTGCTTCTTGCCCATGGCCCCGGGGTGGAATCTTGCTTGCGAACTGGGGGGTTTGCGTGAACTGGTTTGAGAGCTGCTTTAACGGGTCTCCAGATGGAATTATCATAACGATTCAAGTTTAATATGTAGTTTCTAAACGATACATGTTGAGATTCCTTTATTTGGCGTTTGAGTTTCCTTGTTATTTGGTTATAAGCTGTTTTTCTGTTGGGGAATGGCTACGGTGCCATTTTGCTTTGGCTTTTCTTTTTCTGCTATTAGTTTTTAATTTCTAAAGGGATACTAATGTTACTAACATGAATTTTCGAGGGCGGCGTTGCCTGGTGAGCGGCTTGTAATAATATTGTGGTTAGGTTATTTAAGGCATCCTCTACTTAATTGGGTTCCTTTAGTCTTATTTTTAGAATGATGCTTTCGTTGATTTTATTCCTGTAGTCTTCCCAATCAGTTTTTGTATTATATATCTTAGGTGGCTTTTTAACATTTATTATAGTTGTGCTGACTGTTGCTATTACTGGTAAGTGATCGGAAGATAAATCTAAGTTGGGGACAATGTCCAAATAGGAGTTTGAAATGCCGTTATTGACGAAAAAGTCCAGGAGGTCTGGAATTTTCCCGGGATCAGTTGGCCAGTAAGTTGGACTGCCCATTGATAAGAAATTGTATTTCGCTTCGTGTAGGACCTTGGCTAATTCTCTTCCCTTCGTGGTAGTAGTCCGTGATCCCCATAGGGTATTTTTACTGTTGTAGTCGCCACCAGCGAGAAACTTAGTGCCAAGCGTTTTAAAGAATTCTTCAAAATGTTCTTTTTTAAGTTGGTGGCGAGGGGGACAATATATAGCACTTATGGTTATGTCAAATGGTAGAGTTTTAACTTTTATCGAAGTGGCTTGTAAGTAATCTTTTGCATATTCAGGTAGTACATAATGTTCGATGGTGTATTTTATTAATATTGCAGATCCTGCGTGGACTGTGTTGTCTGGGTGGTTAGTGTGGTAGAATTTGTATCCGGGAATCTTAAAGTATGACATGTTGGTAAGGTGGGATTCGCTGATTAAAAGAATGTCAATTAGGTTGTAGTGAAGGAAGGTTTTATTTCTTCTTTATGTTGTAAGATACCATTGGCGTTCCAAAGTGCTATTCGAAGGAACTTAGCCATTACTTTTGTCCAATTAACATGGTTAGCATGTTTAGTACCATGCTATTCTGATGTAAAAGCTGGTTAAACATGTTTTGAATTCTTCTAAGAACTTATTTAACAGTTCACTGATGTTATCTTCTGTATTAACATTCTGTGATTGTGGTGTGTAATTAGTATTATTGTTGGCTGTTTTAGTGTAGTTGTAGTTTTGAAGTGGGTTGTTAACAATAGGTGCAGGTGTTTGTTGATTAAGATTTGATAATGTTGGAGTAATATGAGGATTAAGATTGTTGTTTGAGACAGGGTTTTTTTGTATAAACGATGGTAATATTCATA
Source organism: Sinelater perroti (assembly GCA_036346155.1). NCBI lineage: Eukaryota > Metazoa > Arthropoda > Insecta > Coleoptera > Elateridae > Sinelater > Sinelater perroti. The sequence goes on from JARFIY010000231.1 coordinate 7,129,188, forward strand.
ACCTCTGTAATTCGCAGGTGTGGACCTCCACATAAAGCGCATGTAGCTGGGGTGTCCCTAGTTTTTGCAACTGGCGGTACTGTGCGTATTGCCACATTTGCACATTTAAAGGGTCTGTTACAGTATTTCTTGGAGTGTCCATATAATTGACATCGTGTGCATTGTATTACGTTGTTTTGTTTTCTTGGAGGTTCGACTTGTACAACGCAATGACATAACGTACGGATATCGTAGACTCTTTTATTATTGTCTGCTGGTTCTAGGTCCACAAAGAACATATTCAGCTGTGTTTTGTCCTTTCTGCTTAGCACATTGATGATATTCCTTACCTTATGTCCCTGGGATTCGAGATCATCTATTATATCTTGAGTGTCCATGGAATGATGTAAGTATTTTATTACCACTCGAAGAGCTCTTTCCTCTTTAGGTTGGTAAGTATGGTGAATGATATTGTTTTCTTTCATGTACTTAGATAGTTTCCTGAAGGTGTCAGGGGTGTTACAATTTATTTTTACTGTATCATTGGACGTACTTCTAGAGGAGAACTGCTCCTGTTCAGTTATTTCATTTAATTTTTTTATCATTTCTGGGAAGTTGGCAACTCCGTATAAGGAAAAGGGAGGAGGTCTAGGGATGATAACTGCGGTTTGGTTGTCGGTGCTTTCTGGGTTAGGATTTAAGGTACTAAATTTATTAGATAATTGTATGTTAGTCGGTGTTATTCCTTTGTTTGTGAATGTTTTTCTTCTCTTGACACTTTTAATTACTTGCCATGAATTTTCGTTTAATAAATTTGCAATTTCTTCATCGCTGGTTGATGATCATTCTTTTGTTGTTAATTTGCTGCGGGTGATCATAAATGAATTGTTGTGGGGCGTGCTGTGATTGTAGAAAATATTGAAATTGTTGAGGGTTTAGATTTTGCATGTAAGGTAGTAGTAATTGCTGTTGGTTAGGTGGGAATGTATAAGGCTGTGATAGGAACGTTTGTAACATATGCGTATTCGTAGCTGGCTGGTGTTGCATAATATTTGTTGATGTCATTGGGTTTTTAAAGGTGAAACAGTTGTTATTACTGAGTTAAACGTTGAAATTAAATTAATAAATAAGCTCGGCTCGCACGTTCGGTCTGCTTGAAGGCACTAGCAAGAATGATTATAAGACTTGAAAAATATTCCAAAACTAAAATTTGCTCAGTAATAACGAAATTAACGGGATATGAAAATTGAAATTATAACAAATGGTTATTGATTATAATTAGCTCATCTTCTAGTTCTAGAACTATTCACTGAACCTTGATAATTATAGCCTTTGGAATTTTCCTACCATAACTGTATTAATCGAGCACTCATTAGATAAAACTTAGTGCAAATTAAATAAGAACAAAGATTTATGGAGTGTGTAAAATAAGAGATAGCACATATAATATAACAAAATTATTTTAAGTAAAATCAATTCTTATTTAAGAAACACTATATAATAGTAAAAAACCCTAAATAACATTTAAAAATATATAAAAATAAAGTCTAACAACAATACACTTTACATATATATATAATAATAAATACGACATGCAATAAAATTTGAGAGTTAGTAGCAAGACACGTTAATTTAATTAATTTAATAATTTAACAACAAAAAATTTATATACTTAGTAATAATGGTACAAAAAACAAAAAAAATTTTACAGCCTTAGTCTCCTTCAAACTAAGCGCCTTGAGATCCCTCACTATTTCACTTTTAAAACATTCTGTAAAGCCTTGAATTGGAATCACAAATAATTGTATTATCAGGTTGTCTTTAATCTACCAAATGTTTTAAATATATATTGGTTTTTAAAGGTGATTTATTTTTCTACGGACGAATTTTCCAGCTTCATATAAAATTTGATGTATATTCACTACTTTACTCTCTCAGTCGTTACAAATGCAACGACCAGACATTACATATGCCCACTGGTCTCTAATCATTAATGATACGGCCCATAACCTTGTTCTTATCCACGCATGAGCATTACAGTCTTTCCTTATTGTCATCAAAGTATAACACTTTTTTTAAATTTTTAACTGTTGCTTAGCCTAAATAATTCGTTAATTATTTTAATCTTTTCTCAATCTATTTATAATGCCATTCAAATGTCTATTTGCAAATATATATATATATATATGATATATATATATATATATATATATATATATATATATATATATATATATATATATATATATAATAGAATGCAGTTTTGTCACACGTTTTGTTAATTGACATTTACGCCCTAATCAATTGCAAAAAGTGAACTCTTCGATTATGTAAGACGTTATTCGGACTATGGCAGATTGGAGACGGTCAAAGCTCCTCTGTTCGGAGACCCAGCGAGCGGGCGAGTTTGGGTTTAGAAACTTGTGGATATATGTGATATCATAGCATTTAAGGTTGCATGCTAGCAGATACAATAAGCCCTTAAGCCTGCAATGTTAGTAAGTGTTCTTCAGAGCCGCCGCTCTGTGAGCAAAATCATTGCTCCTCTGTCTGCGGCCGGTAAAGGGGAGTTTCAGTCTTGTTAAACTTATGGGTGTATGTTCTAGTATTAAGTTAATTAAGTAAGTGCGTATTAGTTGGCACAGTGGCTATTGAGTCTGCAGTGTCGTTAAGTGCGCTTCAACAAAGAAAAGTGCGTCTCAACGAAAAGAAAAATGCGCTCTCTTTAATCTTTCTTGATCTTATCATTTAGAAACAAAGTTGCCATCCAAATGCAGAAAATTTACTGTACAAAAATGTATTTTACTCTATGTAAGTAAAAAAAATTGTTTTGATAAACTCAGAGTTCGTTATCTTGCTATACTATTTATGTTTCACTTATGTTCTAGACACAACTATAGTGTTAAACAAGCATACAAATACATAAACAACAGCTACTTACGATTTCTCTTATAATTTATAACAAGATTGCAATTTTGTGCGTAGGCTGTATATGTACATATAAATATGTAAGAGCAGCCTATTGTGGCAAGAACTCTATATAATTTGAAAGGTCCTGTTTTTGTTAACATTAAATTAATATGCAGATCAAAAATTTTTAAATACTCTTTTTTTAGACCTTTATTGTTGGCAATAACTTTACTTTGTTGGTTCTTAATGTTGGAAAGTTTGAGGAATCTAGTAATAAATGATTTTAAAATTGAGTAAACTTGAGCAGGATGATGGAACGATAGGATGTATAATTAAACAATGGCCGTTGGAAGGATCTTTTGTTATTAGAGTGTCTAGGAAAGGGGTGAGAATTATTTTGTTCAACGTTTATTTTGACCTTGATGTTGGTATAAAGTTTATTAAGCTGAGAGGAAATTGCGGAAACGTATATTGTCCATAAAACCAAAAGCCAAAAGTATTTTCAACGTAACTAATCTAACAAGTAGGTTGTAAGGAAAAAGAAACAAGAACTTCTGTTTCAAAACTGAGGAACCCATAGAAACACCATAGCTTTGGAAAATAAAATACATAAGAATTGAATGGGTCATGGTTATTTAATTTGAGAGTTTCCCTTTCTAAATTGCGATTGGTTATTAGAAATTACAAAGTTTCAGTTACAGGAACGGTAAACAGACATACAACCATCAAAGCTGATTATTGTGTGTTCCTTACATATGAGAAAAATTGAGAATTTCTGAAAACTGCTAGGAGTTTTGGTTGTGTGTAAAGAAAGCAAAGTTGCTGACAATAGGAAGTATTTTTTTGTAAATTCTTGGAAAATCGCATAACTTTGTAATTCTTGGAAATTTGAGTTGGAAATTAATGTATTGTTTTTTTAAGACAGGTTGTTGGGTTGTTACATACTTGACGACAGTCTAATGATTTTAATACATCTTCCATTTTTTCGATATAGTGTTAGTTGTTGAAAATAACTGTACCATTATCTTTGTTGTCGGTGAAGTCACAATGTTTTAATCTTGTTTTGGAGTACTCAAACCTTGTATGTCGGTAGGTTTAATGTTGAATATAGGTATTTGCTATATTTTTGGGTAATTGGTGATAGCAAAGTTTATCTGAGATGTGGATTATTTGGTGGAAACACAATTTGGAGTGACAGTTAATTTAAGACTCTTTAAAAAAATAGCCGATTCACTTAAATGAAGATTAGAGGGGCTGCGAAGAGTGACGTTGAGTAATAACAAAAGAAAATAATAACATACGATAGGATTTAGCACAGATTGAAAAACTTGTCTTTGAATTTTTTTCGGATATATATATATATATATATATATATATATATATATATATATATATATATATATATATATATATATATACTAGCAAAGAAATCCCAAATGTCAGAATGAATATAAAAGAAGCTAAAGTTAATGGAAAATGTAGTACAATTTTGTATTGATTTGATCAAGATTTTTTCGTGCTAAGGAGATGGAATATCTAAGCCAAGGAAGATAAAAAAGGATGTTTGGTGATATTTCAGTTAGCAATCTTTTAGAAGTATAAGTTTTTGTCTCTACAATATTTTAAAAACTTAAGGTCATACAAACCTTTAACCTTTAGTAGAATAAAAATCTTTAAATACAGCTTAGTAAGATTAAAGATTGTCGGCCCGTAAAAGTGTAAAAATATGTGCGGAACGACTTTCGCGGTAAATTTACAATAGGTGTACGGGTTAAATTGGGTCTAGTTCTAGAAAATTTTTAACATTTTGACAAAACTTTTACTTTACTTCAAAAGAGAAAGGGGATGAGAGTGAGGGAGCGTGTGGGTGGAGATATAAAGTATTAGCAAACTCAAGAAAGTTATAGCTTCTCAAAAATAATACCAAATTCTTTGAGGTATGTAGATACCATTTAAAACTTGCATTATTAAGTAATTATTTAATTTTGTTTTTAACATAAATTAACAAGCAGTTATAAATAAATAAACACAGAAAACCGTGATTATTAAACCGATCATCTTCGCATTTAAAAAAACAATGCTTTTCAGCGCAGCTTCGTCTATTTGTAAGTGGTGTGTTTGTTTTGAAACTCAAGCCGGCGCTTTAATCATCCTCTGTGTGCCGGCTTTTTGCTGCAATTCGGAAAATCAGCCGCCACAAATCTTCCGCAATCGATTAGGGACTTTCGTTCGGGCACGATAAGAATTGAGAGTCTTTATATCGGTAATTAATGCGAATGCTTACGCCCAATTAATCCTCCCTATTGGGGAGATAAAATCGCTCCGCTAACGATGTTTATTTTCTTAATACTGATTCATCGCTATCTTCGCAGCGGTTAACCTTTTCTGCTAAGCCAAACATCTTCTGTTTAATTTAATCGCCCGCCCTCTCGCCCTAATTCGTTTATACCTAAAAGGAAACATGTCGGGAGTTTGACGGCTTTCGCAGCGCACACATTCTGGCTGTTCTTGAGGAAGCCAGAAGTGCCTTTGAACCTATTGTTGACACAGAGAGTTGGAAGCCGAGCGGCTCTGACATAAATATTATTTAACAAAAGGGGCCCTCATAATGGAATATAAAGCTCACTTGCCGCGTTCGAATCAAACTGCACGCCTTTTCTGCTAAATCAACTATTATCCTTTTTCAAAGGCAGTCGTCTTATTGAGCGACGCCTCAATGGGTGGGAAAAATGTAACGTTGGGATTTATAAGCTGGGAATTGTCGGCGGCTGTAATATCCTAGAACATTTAAGCAGACAAAGACTTGTCGTTGGATACGATTTTAAGAAAAGCTGGCTCTTTACTTCGTGTATGTACAGTAATTTTTTTTATTTTTATTCTAAGGCTGCACCGCATTATTTGCTGCCATTAGCGTTTTAAATTGTGCATTTTTGATTGCTCATTGTTTTTATTTAAAAGCAATAAACAATCAAAAATGCATTATCGTATATATTTTATATGATAGTGAATGGGATCGATTTTTAACTATCTAATTTTTTAACTAATTAAAAGCAATTTTTTACTGGACAGGTAATTCTTTGATTCCCCCATAGTAAAATGACAGCAATATTGTCGCTAAATCTCTATTCTTTAAGTGCTTTGTGCGGTGGTTCAAAAAAATAATAACTGCAAGGTAATAAGTTGGAACTATAGCGAGGATGTTCCGATGTAGTCTAGAACAAATCCCCAATTTATTGTCAAACTTGGGTAGCCATATAATACCCGTCATTATCGTGAACGAAAATAATATTTTGAATTGGGAATTAGCAGCTTTTTCGATAATATTCAAGTTTTGTTTCGTCTAAAAGTTGAGAGCTAGCCGCTAATAACATGAATATTCTCTTCAGCACGGTGGTGACTTTTGCTTTCAATTGCTTCTCGTCCTCTCAAAATTTTTTTGTGCAACGCTAGCACTAAATTTTTCTTAAGGACGTTTTTTTCGTACTGTAGCTACTTAAACTATCAGACATATATACAACGTATAAGGGTACCTAACATAGTAGTATTAACTAAAGTAGCAATAATACAAGGTGCTCTACAAGAGGAAACCTCTTCAGGTGCCCCTATCTGTAACGTTTAGAAGCTGCGCCCCTCTCCGTTTATCTCAGAACGTGTAAAAAATTGGTTCATATTTGATTCACCCTCGTAGTTATTTCCGAGTCTGCATATAAACTTATAAATAGCTCTGGTTCTATTGCATTACTTGAATCGTAGCTATTAGATGTTTTTTGACGAGTTTCCATAGCAGGTCGCACTGATTCAAATTAGTTCCGGTAGTTTATTACCAATCAATAATTGCAAGCTTCTAAAGCGGGAACATACGGGATAAACCCCAATAAGCCCCTTTGTGGGACAGCGGACTTTATGAGATAATAATTGGAAACAGTATCGGTTAGGATTTGCTAGGTCGGCTAGGTAAGACTTTAAAGTCATGTAATAATTGTTTTCCGGCAGTTTTATGTCTCACCACAATTTTGAATAGGAAAATAGTTATATGAATATATTTTAAACTGCAAGAGTTTAACAAGCAATACCTAAGGAAAGAGATATTTACAAAAAAGAATTAACAATGAATAAATTATAATTAAAAATAAGCCTGTCTTTTCAGTTTTTAATAAAACGTTAGATGATTCACTTTATTCTTTTTCTCAAGAATAAAATTTTAGTACGCCATTGGATTTCTTTAAGGAAAGATAATATAAGTTGTCATTATTATAATTTTTAGCCATGGCATCCACTTCTACATTAGGTAATATCAGTTACTTTTATTATTTCTCTTGTTTTGTTTGGTACCCTATCTTTTATCGTTATTTAGGCATTGTTCTTTAGATCACTTTTAGTTTGTTTTGTTAAAGTTATTATTTGGATAACATACGCAATTATGAATCCAATACATTGTTTGTAAACTTATTTGTTCACGCAGGTGGGTAGATTCTTTCAAGAATTTTACTCATTCTGAGAAGAATTGTCCTTTCTAAACTTATTCGGCGGTGAATTTTGCATGTTTAGTTACTTTTACCAATTTTATGATCTAAATTTTTATTGTCGTATTGCGTTTTCATTGATTACCTGACATCTTTGGTTATGAAATTGGTTTAATGGACGTTATTATTGCAAGTTTTAATTTTGTAAGCATGTTTGGACTTTTCTAAATCTGTCAGTTGCTATAATAATGTCATTGGTAAAAATCATGCGGCTTAGATTTCTCTACCCTTTCTATCTTAGTTCAGCGATTTAAATCCATATTCTAAGACTATCAGTTCTTTGTTTTATTATTTTTTCTATAGAATCTTGCAGTTGCGTTGTAGTGCATATATTTTACAAACTTGGCATATTTTAGTCCATTTTGTTTTGTTCTAATACTGATAATATTGCAGGTGTCAAAAGATTTTTTGAAAGTAACGAACACCAGTACAAGCGATTTATTATATTTCAGTGATTTCTTAGTAAGAGTCTTAATTGTCCGCAGATGGTCATTTGTTTCGTATCTGATCGTAAACACAGCTTGTTCTCTAGTCTAATAGAATTTAGCATTTGTAAGCTTTCCGTAATGAATATGATAACAAGCTGACTGGTCGATGATTCTTGAGATTTGATATGTTTCTTTTTTTACACTATTTTTCAGAGATTAACATTTGTGTTCCTTGAGAGTATAACCTGATTCCTTAATTATCGTTTCCGGTTGTTTGAACCTCTTGTTCATTATTTTTTTATTCTTATTTGTGGCAAGTCATCATTGTCTCTAAATTCATAATTACCGCATTAAGGCACTTGAGTTGATTATAAACTTTTGCTTTTTAATGTAGTCTTCAATGGGCATGATTCCTAATTCTTGGTGTAGCTGTGTGGTCCGAATGTACCAGGGCGCGTTTCTGAAATCTAACTTTGTTTTGGAACTCTGTATTTTGCGTAAGTTGGTTTGAGACATTTTTTACCATATCGGTGATCCATATTTATTAGTGGTCGTAGATTTTTTATAACAGCATAGTGCATTCAATTTTAGGAAGATTTACGGTTAATTAGTGGGTACAGCTGTTTGAGTCTGGCATATCCCGAAATTAATTTCTGGTTAAGAAAAGCCCCAACTCAGCCTGTGTCCAGGTAAATACCGAGGTATTTGACTGCTGAATCGGTGATTTCCACGGTATTGGTTTATTATTAATGTGAACTAGGTTGGGATTCGTGATTCGTCTAAGAGTAAATATTTTGCTTGGCATTTATCTGGGTTTATTTGGGTATTCACTGTTGAAACCAGTGTAACTGTGTAAAGTTGTTAGAGCTTGTACGATGTCCAAGAATTGTTTTTGAATTGAACTGTGTCATCCGCAAAGGTGCGAGTTGCCTTAGTTTCAGGCAGGTCAGAGGTGTAAATGGAATAGGACTGGACCCAGGACTTGCTGCGAACACCTGCATGGATATTTTGGTTTGGATAGATTCACTCGTACAGCAAAGGTTCTGTTTTCGACAAATGAGAATAAAATGGCTTTTAGGTAAATGCATGTCAATATTTAGGACTTTAACTTTAAACCTTCAAGCCACACTCTGTCAAAGGCCTGTGAGATGTCTAGAAATAAGGCCGCAGTGTAGACTTTGTTTTCATAGCCACGCTCGATAAGTTCGCTTATACGTTGTATTTGATGATATGTAGAGTGGCCTTTTCTAAATCCGAATTGAAAGGTAGGGATTGTGTTTGATCAATAACGGCATTTATCTAAATAAGTTCTTTCCAGCAGTTTGGATAGGGTGGTGAGAAGACTTATTGGCCTATAACTATTTTTTGTTTTAATTTGCCGTTTTGGAAACATTAGAATTTGGGCATGTTTTCCTTCTTATAGAATTATGTAAAGGCAGGCATTAAAGATTGACTTAGGCTGGCTAGGGCTTTCTTGGGAAGGTGCTGGAGATAGAATTTGTGAGTAGATCATGTCCGGGAGACTTTCTTGAGAGTGTGTCTATGTGAGTTTTAAGTTCCTTGGGGAGGTGGGCTTAATTCTATCTGTGGTGCACGTTTGTTTCAATGCAGGTTATCTTTGTTAAGTTTGGTCAAGTGATGATAGGAGTGAAGGTCCTTTCAAGGTTTACGTTCCGGATTTATTACTTCATCTGTTATGTAGTTGTCAGTGCCTGTGTCGTTTGTTAGTGTAGGCATTTCATCTCTTTGGTTTAGGATCTTTTGGTTTTTTCTTTAAACTTCTCTAAAGTTGGCTATGTGTTGTTGATAGGTGTTGACTCTGATGAGTTCTCTTAATCCTATGGGCAAGGTTGTTTAGTCGGTTTTGATTGAAGGACTTCTAGTTCGTTGCCATTCACGCCTGAGTTGACTTTTCTCGTTGATTAGGTTAATTAGATGCCTCGGAGGGTAATTGTACTCTGGTAGGGCTGTTACACGCGCTGGTGTGCATGCTTGTCGTGCACTATCGCTAATCAATGTGGTGAGATTGGCAATCGTTGCGTCAATATCTTCTTGGTTATGGATATTTGTGGGGCATGATATTTTGTTTTCTAGAATTTTTCAAATTGATCCCAGTTCATTTTGCCGTTTATTAGCTTCGGTACTGGTTGTTTCGGTACTGGGTTATTTGTAAAGGACACTAAGACAGGAATGTGGTCTGAGTTGAGTTCGGTTATGACTTGTTGGTACAGCGGCTTGTTAAAATTCTTCTGCAGAACTATGTCAAGTATGTCTGGCTCGTGGTCTCTTCGATACGGGTAATAAGTGTACTCGTCCGGTGCTAATATCTGAAAGGAATTTGCTGTTGCCAAATTCTCTAACTTTTTACCCTCAGGGTTGGATGCTCTGCAGCCCCATAAGGTATGTTTGGCATTTATATCACCAATGACCAATAGCGGCTGATTTGTATTAAATATTGTTTGTATGTCTTCGGGTACTAGTTTTTATTTGGCTGCCTGTAGGCGCTTGCTACTGTTACTGTACTATTGTCATCAAGTGTAACTTGGACGGAGGTCATTTCAATATTTAAATTAGGGATGTCGGCAGTCGCGTATGCTTAAACCTTCTTTTTATTAGAATTGCTACCTCCTGACGCAATCAGGGCGTACCGGTCCTTTCGATAGACGTGGTAACCTGGGATATTAAAGCTGGTTGTGTCGTCTAGATGCGTCTCAGTAATGCAAGCGATGTCTACTTTGTGTCTAGCTAGGAAGGATTAGGGATCGTTGGTTTTGGAGCCCATTAGCATTCCAGTTGAGGATTTTTAAGCACTGAATTGGTTTTGGTTGGTTATGGTCCATTAAAGAGCATGGCTAGGAGAGTATTTGTGATAAACGATTTAATTTGATCGAGGTGAGGTGTGAGTAGTTCAAGGAGGAGCTGTATAATGTTGTTGGCTGGGTCTGATTTGATGGTGTTGTGATTAAGTCCACTTTGGGTTCTGCTTGCATAGGTCTGTTCGTTGTTAACTTCCGAATTTCTGAAGTAGTTGGGTTTTGGGGTGGGGATCGAGGTTTTGGTACGTTGCCGCAGTAATTTAATATGGTGGGGACAACCGCGATAATTTGAACTGTGGCCTCCTCCACAGTTTGCACATTTTGGTGGGTCATTGGGTCGTTTTTACATTCTGTATGTTGATGGTCGCCTGCGCATTTGACGCAGGTATATTTTTAGTGCAGTAGTTTTGGTATGTCCATACTGCTGACATCTATAGCATTGGGGATGATCTTGGATTTTCTTCTTTCTTCGACTGTTACTATAGAGTAGAATATTGCTTTTAACGTGAATATACGTTTTGCTTCTTCGTTTTGGTGAGGTCAACTGCGCAGACTGGCAGCGGTTTTTTTCTTTTGTGTACAGTCGTGCTACTTTTAGAACTGGAATTTTATTGGTTATGAGTTCGTTTTGATTTCCTGGTCTGTTAAGGAAAGTGGTACATTTTGAGACTACTGATAAGGGTTTATCGTTGGGATTTTGGTAAGTGTGGTACTGTATTTGGTTATCACTGTAGAATTTAGTTAATTTCCGATAATCTTCGTCTTTTGTTAAGTTTATTCGTAGTGTGGATACGTTGTAGGTAGTTGTGAACGCACCAGTTGCGTGTTTTTTGATGTCTTCTACAAGAGCTTGGTGATTAACTGTCTGGTATGCATTATGGACTAGGGAAATCACTAACCCGTACTTTTTGAGACCAAAATTGTTACTAGTACTGTTAATGAGGTTCGCTATTGGGAGACTAAACAATGTTATTCAATTTTCGATTTGCACTTGAATGACATGTGGCTTCAATGAAATTAAGCCACACTTTGCCACCGCGGTCTTTCGATCTTATCTTATTAGACATTTTCCTGCTACGATTCAAAGGTTAAAAAAACCATTAAACGTGTAATTGCTTAAATAGAGCCACATTCATGGAAAAGAATCATGGAAAACTTTGCTAAAAGAATATTTTTTTATTTTTTTTGCCAGATTATTACTATCAATCTGCTCATAGAGCTATAAGTAAATTATTTAAATAAAAATGGTATGTTTGACAATTGAAACAGATGTTCATCAACATCGCTTCGGTTACAACTAATTCGTATAAAGACTTACAAAAAGAACATAAAATAGTCTAGAACGCTTGAACTAAAGTCTAACCGGCAAGTCATGAGTGTACTGCTCATTAGGTATCCGATTGTGGACACTGTTGTTCAATAAGTTTAGTGCTAAACTATTAGGGTAGTATTCTAGTTTGGCGATGTAACTATCAGTACTTTTTACTATTTCTTCTTTCACAGAATCCACTTTGAAGTCACTGCAAATGTCCGTCTTTGGTTATATAGTACAGTACGTTGAGGATAGTTAGAAGAGTTTTTGTTTGAAATCTTTCTATTATAGCTAGGTTAGTGGATGCTAAGTCTCCCAAAGTTGGATTCCGTAGGGCCATATCGGTTTCAAGATTACCTTGTAAATGAGGAATTTGGTGTGGAAGAAAAGATGGGAATGTCTGCCAAGTAACCAGTAGTGCTTGCTGAACTTCAGGTCAAGTTGCTTGCGTTTGGTCCACATGTGGGTTTTCCAAGTTAGGCCTCTATCAAGGTGGATACCTAGGTATTTTGCATTGTCAGATTGTGGTATTATTGTTCCGTTGATGGCGATGTGTGGACAAGTGCCTCTTTTCTTTGTAAAGGTGACATGTACGAACTTGGTTTGGTTAATTTTATTTTGCCATTTCGCCATTTTGCCTTCGCGCAGGTTAATAGGTCTGCTGTGTGCAATTTTAGTAAAACAATCCCTTGGGGGTACTCCAATACTATAGGGATTAGGTTGGTAAGTTTGTTTTTGTATTTAAATTAGAAGAGTTTGTCCTATAGATAAAACTTTGTCAAAAGCCTGACTGACATCTAGAAATACAGCGTTGCAGTATTCTTTGGCTTCAAAACTGGCATTAATAATTTCTACTACTCTTTAACTTTCAGTTGTAGAGTCCTGCCTTCTAAAACCAAATTGCTGGTTTGGTATGAGATTTTGTTCTTGTATAATTGAAGTTAGTCGCTTGAGTAGCAAGTTTTCGAATAACTTTAAAGTTATAAGTAATAAGCTTATTGGTTTGTACGACTTTGCTAAGTTGGGTGGTTTGCCAGGCTTTTGAATTAAAATAATTTTAGCGTTAAATATAAATGTCAGCAATGTGAAACCCTTAGGTGGTAGTTCCTTTAGAATTTGGCCTGTTATTAATTCGTACTCGGATGCTTTTCTTGTATGCATTTGTTTTATTGAATCTTTCCTCTCTTTTGCTTTAATAGTTGTGATAGGCAGTGGCAGTTCCAGTGGGGCGTCCAAAAACCTGTCCATTTCTTCTTTGTTAGTTTCGGGTGCTTTAGGAATCGGTTGAAAGACTTGCCTAAGGTTTTCGGCAAATACCTGAGCTTTCTCAGCATTGCTTTTAGCTCAAGTTCTGTTTTCTTTACGGATTGGTAGAACGAGTTTTTGTGGTTGTTTTAACCTTTTAGTGGCTTTTCACAGTAAGTAGTCACTCGCTTCCGTGCCCGATAGACCTTCGATGAATTCTTGAAAAGTCTTGTCTCTGTACTCCTGCAGCATTCTCTTTAGTTCTCGTGGTGCAGTATTTTAACGTTGTTTCTCTTTGGGGTGACGTCTTTTCTGCCACTCTTTCGTTATCTTCTCGTTTCTGCTGTTTTGTTCGTGATTTCCATTAGGTAACCTTTCTTCTTGCTGCTTTTTGGTAGTGTAGGTGTTAATTTCCAAGTATTGTCTGTATTGTCACTAGCTAAAAGAATATTATCGGAATCGTAAAGGACATTTGGCCAACATCATATGTGATACGTAACTTTATGTGGACAGCAATAAAATTTGGATTGTTTTAATATTTTGTGTTTTATTCAGAAAAATATCCTAAAGTTTAATATACGAAGTTCTGAACACACTTTGTAATTAAAGAGTTGAGGTTTAGCTAGTAGCTGGACGTTTTAGTTTTTTATGGAGTGAGTAATATTTACAGAAAAAAGCGAAAAAGTTGAATCTTTTTGGCTTGTGGGAAGGAACAAAGTTTTGTAAATGTTTATTACCCTTCCATACAAAACGCCCCACTAAATTATAATCTTTGCTGAGATTTGAATTTTTATTTTTTTGGAATCTTCGTATATTTTTCTATAAATTTTCATAAAATTGTCTTTTGTTGGTGGAATGCCCTTCCACTGTAGAGAGTGCCTTTATTACTAAACAGAATTTTGCATAAAACGTGCTGTTTGAGTAGCTACTTGCACATTTTAAATGTAGTATTTTATAATTATACATTGGATAAATGAATGTTCTACTATAAGCCTTAAGACTGTGAACTTTATTTATTATACAAGAAATCGACGTTGATGAGAGGTTTACTTATAAGAACCGCGACTTAAGCGTGCAATAGGGATTACGGTCGATGTATACTAGACTCGCTTAATGGCTTTTGAGCATCTACAGCGCGAGGCCTGCCACTTCCTTTTCAGTCGTCGATGTAATTTATGAAAAATAAAATTTTTACTTGCCCCCTAAATTTTCCATATATTAAATATTTTGGATGCGCCATTCATCATAACAAATTTTAGAGTTGTTTACAAATTATAACTATTTTTAACAATAATACTATCAATACGCTTTTTCACAATGTCGGCAAATACAGCATGTGATATATGCATTGTAACAGGGAAATTTTTATTTTATATAACATGCAAACAACTAAGCACGGTTAATTATTATATTACTTAAATAAGTATTGTTGCTGTTGGCGTGATGGATTGAATAACTTTTAGTTTAATAAAATCTTATAATCTCTCCAGGTATTTAAAAGTGATTAATAAGGCCTAAATAAATAACAATTGAGATATTTCACCTACAATACGTAGCATAAGATGTGGATTTTCACTTCACTTAATGTATTTGCAACAAAATTTAATAATTCCTTTTACTTTAGAGGAATTATTTTTGTCGCAAGTACCATTATCTAGCACTTAAATATTTTTTTAAGTAAGAAAGAAAAAATATTTGAATAAGCATTGCAAGTAGCTGTATTTGAGAGAAAATGTTGAATACTAAGGGGCAAATAAACAGGTTATCGTCCAATAACGCCACATACACGACTAATACAAAACTTGACATTTCATTTGTTAGTCACAAGCAAGTATAAGAGACAAAAAAGAAAGCATTGCTCCTTCCGCTGTTTGCGCAGATAGTTTAACATTGTCTAATACAATAAACTATCCTCTTCTTAGCAGTCATTTAAGTCTGGCATATGTATCTGAATTTTTCATCGGAGTTGAGATAGTCTAGCAAAATTGTCTCGTCTTTTAAATACTAGCAGTAGCATTAGTTGCGAATATTAAATTATACTACGTATCTTTTTAGTATACGTTGTAATTATTTATGGTGTGAGTAAAGAATGTTTTAAGTTTCTATAGAAAATTTATCGAGTATTGACAGGCCTGCGAGGTAGAATTATAAATTAATATACAATTTTGTAGAGCTTTATAATTAGCGTAAAGGCTTACGAAACACATATTAATTGCATATCATATGAAAACATAGACATTAATGTAGGACTTAAAGACTTTGCTACAGGAGATGCTAAGCAAAAAATACGAGGGCGTGCTGAAAATGAATACCTTCGAATTTTTTTCTTAAAGCTTTTTAAATAAAAACTTTATTAACATTCTACATCTGTACTCTTCATGTCTACATATTTATTTCTCAACATAGTTACCCTGGCAACGAACCTATTTTTTCCATCGAGAGGCCAGTTTGTTTATATCGTCACTGTAGAATGTTTGACTTTGTTGACGGAGCCACAACCTCACCTCTGCTTGCACCGCCTTATCATTATCAAAGTGAGCTCTTCTAAAATGTGCTTTAAGTTTTGGAAACATATACAAATCGGATGGAGCCAAGTCGGGACTGTATGTAGGATGATCGATGACAGTGAAACCAAGGCGTTTGGATTGTATGTGTGTGGTCTGGCACTGTCATGCTAAAGGAGAGGGTGCTCCATGTGTAAACAAACTTTTCGAATTCGTGCTTTCACTTTTTGAGGGTTTTGTAGTACCTTGCAGAGTTTACGGTAGTGCCTTTAGGCATGAATTCCAAATGCGCTACACCTTGAACTTCCCAGAACTATATTGATGCTCTCTTGTTTTCTGGGTCAAAATGGTGAACTCAGCTTTCATCACTTGTCACAATGTTGATAAGTAACCCATCACCCTCACGCTTGAAACAAAAAAGAAATTGTTGTCAGATATTCAATCTCCTCTGTTTCACGTCAGGAGTGAGCATTCGAGGCACTCACTGTGCACACAGTTTTCTATGCCGCAGTTCTGCAATCATGGCCTGTACACGCTCTCGTAATATGCCACACTTACCTGAGAGTTGTGTCTGTGTTACTCGACGATTTTCTCTGATGAGTTTAACAACCCGATTCCGATGAATCTCGTCGGTTACCGTACGAGATCGTGTACTCTCAGCTCTGTCACAGACGTTGAGGTCAGCACCACCGTTTTCTTCATTACGAGCACGAAAAACGCAACGTCGCACATTACTGATGTCAATAGAATCATTACGGTACGTAGCTTTTATTCTTCTATGAATTTCAATTGGAGGCACGTTTTATGCGGTTAAAAACTTGATTACAGCACGTTGTTTCGTACGCACCGACATAATTACGTTACACACCGTCATGTTACACGCTACAATTCGGAGCCCTCTAGCGGCAGAGGGTTGTAACTTGGGTCAGCGAAGCGGCAAAGTCGACCGACTAATATACATGACATGTAATACTTTAACCGATATTGAGAACAGAATAAAAAATCTGGTGTGAACATCACACGACTTTCCTTATCCTATTATTATATATTATACGGGGTCCATCGTCTCGGCCCTGCGCTGCTCTCGTCCTGGAACTTGTTATTTTGAAAAAGGACGAGGCGCGAGTCCAACACTCGAAAGCTGATTAAAATAAACAGTACAAGACAATAATTGACTCGTACTTAAACACATATAATACTTTATTACAAACGCATACAATATTATCATTCTTTAACAAAATTACACTTTATTATTGTTATATGTATTTTTAACAATAGATCCCATAAGATCTCATAGAAATTCAATGAGCAAATTATAATTTAACCAGTAGCTTATCTTGAAATTTATAAAAGTATTCTACTACACGAGTTGTTCAAAATGTCCATATATGTAGTTCTATTAATTACACGCAAGGTTCAAAATAAATCATAAAAAATGCAAATTATAGTTTAACAAGTTCGGTAAGGAAATGAATCATTACGTATACGAATCATTGCTAAAGCACGATGTTATAATTAAAAACTAATACTGGCAGCGGTGGGATTCGAACCCACGCCCTTTCGGACTGGTGCCTAAAACCAGCGCCTTAGACCGCTCGGCCACGCTACCGTACGTAACTTGGCGGCTAGCGCATTTAGGTAAATCGGGTAACAGTTAACAAATAGAAAGTAAATCACTTAGAAATTAATGCGAAAATATATTAAATGTACGTTAAAATTATTTATAATCTGTGCAACAGTAACTTTATTAATTTTTATTTTTTAAGAAATAATTAAATTAAAATAAAATGACTAGCCAGTTTCTTGGTTAAATATGTACGCAACTTAATATTTTTATATTACATAGTTCTTTTTTAAATTATTAATGTAAATTATTTGTAATAGAATTTTTTTTGAACTTATTGCAGAATCTATTATACTATACTACAAACGTACATAATTATTTTTCTATATAATTTGCCTTACCAAAAACCACTACTTTATTTTGGAAATATACAGGACAAGATCGTATTTGAACATACTGAAGTGTTACAAATGTTGGTAGAACATTATAAAAAAAATTGTTATAAGCAAACATGTAATAGAATATTATAAACCAATATTACTACTTAATGTGATTTACAAAGCTTTATTAAACAGAGCAGTAATATTTGAAGCGATGAGATGCCTGGAATTTCCAGAATATTTAATAGTAAAAATGGAGTTAGGATTGAAATAAGAGAATCTGATATCTACGTTACATTTAACATTATATTTTGGGATGGTCCTAAGAAGAGGAATAAAGTTAGAAAATAATACACAAAATTCGTTTTCGTTAGCTCACACAAATGATTTAGTTTTAATGCAAAGGAAAAGAGAGAAACTAAAAACAATTTTAAAGAAAAGGCAATTAAATGTAATAGAACTGGAAACATCCAAATATCTATTATTGGGAAAAAACAAGATGTACTATATGTAATAAAACAAATTTGAATAAACTAATAGTATAAGGTACTTACGTATCAAAATTAATAGTAATCTGTACGTATAAAAGAGAAGCGCTCACTCACTGATTTACTGATTCATCAACTCCCAGACTAAACCGCCGAACCTAGAACTTTAAAACTTTAGGATTTTATTTTATGTATGACGTAGGGACGTACTAAGAAAGGATTTTTTGAAATTCTTCCCCCGAGGGGGTCTAACGGGGGTCCAAAGTTTTAGGCTTTTTCAAAAACGGCTCGAGTTACAAAAGTGAACCTTGGCAGGAATGGTCTTTGGCCAAATTGAAAGAACCCGTGTTTCAAAAGTTTTGGATCTGACCCCCCATAGGGGCTAAACTGAGGGTTGAAAATGAAGCTTCTATTTCTGTTATTTCTGACATTTGTCATGTTTTATAATTTTTGATCTGTGATAGATAAAAACATAAGGTTTTTAGTATTCAACGAAGAACCATAAATTAAGTCCAGGCGCCAAAAATCAGCCTAATCTGAAAATCTTAAGACTAGTTTGACCGGAAGTGGCCGCAAAGTTTTCGGTTCCAGCCGCTAAGTGTTTGCCTCTATTTCTTAAAAAAATGGCAGCATCTGGGTTTGTTGTAACCTTCCAAGTCATCTCTTGACTCCTATAATGATTTAATTTCTCTAAACAGAGAGATATTCTCCATCTATATACTTATTAAAGATATTTGGCAGGAATAATCTATAGTTAAAGTGAGAGAACTCGTGTTTTAGGTAATTTATTAATTGCGGATTCATGTTATTAAAAAGTGCACTTCCTTAAATAAAAACGCATCCCCGCAGGGCTAGACAACGAAGGGGAGCCGAAGGCGACCCGAGCCGACTAGTGGGTATAATAACATTGAAATTAAAAGACGACTTGCAGTAAGATCGAGAAGTATGGGAAAATACAGAAATCTACTTCGAGAAGAGAACTTAACACATGCGGCAAATGTAAAAATTTATAAATGTATTATAAGAATAATAGTGACTTATGCTAGCAAATTTTCGTGTTAATACAAGAGTTGAGAAGTAAATTAAAATATTAGGGAAAGAAAAATATAGCAAATGATATTTGAGAGAGTCAAGTAAAGACATATTGCAGTGATTGGATTATATGACAAGGCTAACAAATAATCAATTAACAAAGAAAGATGTGTGAGCTGAAGTTGGAGAGTTCAAATAGAAGAAATAAGCCAAAGATGACTTTGAGAAAAATGGTCGAAAAAGATTAGCAAATTGGAAAATACTGGCATTCGTCAGGAAGGGCCGAGGAAAAGAATATTAGCTATTCTTCTTCAGATCTAGTGTTGACATATATACTCCCCTGACTAAGCAACATAGCTTTTCTAACAAATAAGGCGTTATCGTAAAGCAGGGTAATGTCTCGCATTGCCTGACTACTTCCATAGTTCTTCTTGACTTCAAAAGTAGTCTTAGCAACCGTTAATTAGCAATGCGAGTACTCTTCCCAGTACGTCACTTCTCGGGCTACGTCGGTAACTTGCATTTTTTCCTTCTTTCAGACAAATAAATACAGAAGCTTTTACAGTCAGTGTTTCGATGTATCCTGTTGTTGGACCATGATGGGAGTTTCAAAAATCTTGTGGTTGCATCATAATATTTTATTTATCTACAAGGGTAAGGTGAAAAGTTATCGGCCTGACACAGAGATGGTGCTGTAATCGGAAAACCATGCTTCCTGCTTGAGTGCATGTGTCATTAGTTCGTATGACTAGTTTCAACTTGTTCGCTCAAGCAGTTTGTGAAGGACGGCCAAAAACCGCAACCACACCGGAAACTATCGAAAAAGTGCATGATATCGTATTGGGAGATAGACGAGTGAAGGTGAGTGAGATAGCTGAGGCTGTGGGAATATCGGAAGAAAGGGTGCGAAACATCTTGCACGAAGAATTAGGGATGCGAAAGCTCTGCGCAAGAAGGGTGCCGCAATTGCTGAATGCCGATCAAAACCAAATGCGCAAATGATTTTCGCAGCAATCTTTGGACCGATTCAACAGGGATCCGACCAATGTTTTGCGGCGATGAGGCATGGGTCCACCACTACACGCCAGAAACGAAACAGCAGTCCACGCAGTGGGTGGAAGCCGGTGGTTCAGCGCCAAAGAAAGCGAAGTCGTTCACATCTGCCAAAAAGCAAAGGTGGCCAGCGTGTTTTGGGATGCGAAAGGGATCCTGGTAATTGATTACCTTGCAAAAAGGCAGAACAATTACAGGCGAATATTACTCCAATCTTCTTGACCAGCTGGATGCCAAAATTCGCGAGAAGACACTGGCTTGAAGGAGAAAAAAATCATCTTTCACCAGGACAACGCATCTGCGTTGGCGATGGAAAAAATGCGGGATTTGGGGTATGATTTGCTCGGCCATCCCCTCTATTCTCTGATTTGGCACCCTCAGATTTCCATCTGTTGCCAAACTTAAAAAATTTGTTTCTGGGAAGCGCTTCTCATCCAATGAAGAAGTTGATGAATATTTTCATAATCTTCCAGATTCTCACTTGCGAGAAGGAATACTGATGTTGGAGAGGCGCTGGATTGAGTGTGTTGAAGTCGAGGGTAATTATGTAGAAAAAAAAATCATTTTAACTGAAAGTCGCAGTCTTTCATTTTCAGGCCGAGAACTTTTCACCTTACCCTCGCACATTTTGGTTCACTGCTTTAAATGGGTAAAAAACAGACGAGTGAGCAAATGCAGGTAATCAACAAATGCTGAGATGTTACCTCCAACGAGCCAGCTTATGTCAGCAACTAACCTGGTGACGTCAACTACCGTTCCTACAACACTTCTACAAGTATAAAAGTAAATTTAATGCAAGGTCACAGCAACTCCACCGTTCGTGACCTTTACTTTAGGAATTGGACTCGAGAACCCCAAGACTTATTAGTGAAGTCAACGTCAACGTCTCGGTAACTTTTCGATCTCGGCTTCCTCTTTTATTCAAGGTGACGACTATTCAGCAACAAACTGACTATCTACAAGACAATCATTCGACCTTTAAAGGTGTATATGGTTCCAGTTTTGGGTCAAACCGCAAAATCACACATTAATAATTTCCACATTATGTGAATCCAGACTCTGCTGCCCATCTTTGCCGTTCTGTGCTTTGTAAGAAACTAAGACCTCCACAAAAATGTAGATGTTAACAGCGTCAATAGTATATTTTCAGGTATTTTACCTCTCCACTCTCCGTTCATCTCATGATACGTAAAAAATCCTTTTTAGAATATAATACTGGTTTTCCCACGTTCTGTTAAAAATAAAGAAGAAAAGTGAAGCTCATATTACATATATTCTTTTCCTTTTTCAAATATTGGCCTGCTTTTTTATTAAAGCACACCTATTGGTGCTGCAGCTTCAATAGCTTATTGTTTCTACTAACAAGCAACTTAAATCTTATAAAGTCACATACACCCATGAGTTTTCGGCAAGACTCGAACCGCTCGGGTGTGGAACTCCAAACAGAGGAACATTGCTCGTGACATTGATCTAGTAGTTGTAGATTATTTATTCTTAATAGTACATTGTTTTATTTAAAACGTAAAAAATCTAAACACTTTTTTGGTTTCATAATTTGTATTAAGGAATTGTCATACTTTTTAGTCAATTCTTTGAGTGTTTTGGGTATACAAAAGTCATTTCAAATAGTTATTAAAATATGGTACATGATATGGGCATGATGAGGGGTATGCATTTCATACGAGAAAACAGTCAAACTGATCATGTTTATAGCTCTTTAAACGTTTTCTTCTGACAATATCTTTATGCTCACGTAATTTTTGTATCATTGTCAAGAGGTAAGAGTCTTGCGTTTTTATTCTTTATAATATTCTATAATACCTTTAATAACTACCAGAGAAAATTATTGAAAAAGCGAAAATTGGCAATTTACTTAATAATTAAAAATAAGGAAAATAACTTTTTCATTATTGAGAACCTTTTCTGGTACAAACGCAATGGAGAAATAAGTTTTTTCGGATTTCTTTCTTAATTTGAGTTGTAAAATAAAATTTTATTTCTTTAAATAGGAGTCACAGTTGGACATATAAATTCTGATGAAGTTTCCCTTTTTATTTTTGGTATATAAAAAAAATTAAAATTTTCAAAATAATTTTATTTTATATTGCTTTCTACTAAGACGATTTTTAATAATAGGAGATTTAAATGGAGTAATTACATAAGTCCTTATTATTTGGTCGTCATAGGACCAATTGTTTAATTGTTGATTTTTAAATTATTGTATATTTTATATTCAAAAGTGAGAAGTAATCCATTTAAATCGTGATAACAAAATGGCTTAATAATGACTTAACTGTATTTAGGTAAAATTTATAAAATCTGTAATAGTTCTTGAGTATTTAAGGTTGAAAGAAAATTAAAATTTTACTTTTCATAAATTGTATCGGGTTTCTCAACTTTAATGCGCGGTGTACAAGACCTATACAATAATGGATAAACACAAATCGACAATACGGGAATAGAAATAAAATATCTAAAAAGAGTGACTGGTATTATGTGAAGAAATCGAATGCAAAATATAACAATACAAGAAAAACTAAAACAGTGACCAGCATTAGTAATGAAGATAGAAAAACAAAAATTAAAATTGATTGGGCACATATGAAGAATGAGAAAGAACAAACTTCTTAGGATAGTAACAAAAATTGGGGTAAAAAATAGAGACCACGAGGAAAGCCGAGAAGATATCGCGAAAAAATATATTGGATATAAAAAAAATAATAGCAGACGCTAGAAAGAAGGCGTAAGATAGAAAAGCTTGCATAATTAGACACCCGATGTTCTATAGGCAAAAGGGAGCGGAGATAAACTCAAAAAACGATAGTAAAGAACTTTAAATATTAGACATACGCGGTTATCAAAATAAATACTACTATGTGAATAAATAATAATATTAAATATAAGAAATAAACAATTTACTTCCATTAACCTTGGCATAATGCAGGCAAAGACTATAATAATAATGATGAGGCTTTAACGCCCCGCCTAGGTGTACGGCCTACGAACTGAAAGATAAAAGTTTTCATATGTTCACTCTCTCTGATGAGGGGCAATGTGGCAAGCACCGCGTCTTAGACGATCGCCATTATTACTCCTTGTTCGAAGTGAACGCAGGTACTTAATTATTTTTAGTGATTGAGTAAGCCACCCGCCAGGAATCAGAAAGCTCCGGGAATAAAACCCGAGTCCGTCCGTACCGCAACCCGCACCTCAACCATTAGACCACACTGCCTATAGGCAAAGACTATGAATAAATAAATTATTCGACTTTCCAGGACTTTGACCTGTTTCTCTATTCTTGATGTTTTAATATTTCCTCGACGACGCCTCACAGAAAGTCTTGCTGAAACATATACTTTCCCCTGTTAGCCATTTATTTGATTTAGGTTTCGTATCTTTAATATAACTATCAGCGGTCACTTTCAAGCTATTACATTCCCTTAGTTACTTACAAGCTCTAACATTATTAGAGAGAAGGAACATTTCATACGCACAGTGGTCAAACCGCAAAGCATGAGTTTGGCCAAACGTCGCGACGACTTCCGTGGGCGCCTTTCGTCACCAAACGAATCGAAAATCGCTGCCCTGCAGTTGTATTCTTGGGTTATTATTGCGTAATCGCCAGTTGTTGACTGTGCAGGGGTTTCTCGTTGAATAATTCAATAGGGGATTGCGCACACGACCGACTTCCCTGTAGGCTATTTATTTAAAATAATTCCAAATTTACTTCCACTCTCGAAATAAACTGAAACTAACCTACACAGTAAACACTTTTATTTCGTGTTATTTGTGTATGTTAATATTTTTATATTTTTTTACTAATACAGGATGTGATAGATGCACGATTGTCATAA
This sequence comes from Sinelater perroti, assembly GCA_036346155.1. Lineage (NCBI taxonomy): Eukaryota > Metazoa > Arthropoda > Insecta > Coleoptera > Elateridae > Sinelater > Sinelater perroti. The sequence goes on from JARFIY010000231.1 coordinate 7,153,276, forward strand.
AATCATTATGATAACAGTTATGTAACACATGCTTTTAGTATGTTAGTTGCTACAAACAAATTTTCATTTATGCAATGCATTATAAATATTAAAGTTACAGTTTGAATAATGTTTCGCACTTTTTCAAAATGTGTCAACATAATCAAATAAGAGAACTCAAAATTCATCTTATATCAATTAATAAACACTTCAAGGCGATGCAAAAAATATAGAGAATAGCCTTACTTAAAAGAAATTGTTACTGAAAATTTGAATTTGAAGTTCAGTAGTTTGTACCTGTTCTAGAACTGATCGGTTTAAAGTAATATAAAAGTTTTTAAGCTCAAAATTTCTAACAAAAATGGATAATTCGATTTTGTGGAGTACATAGTTATTTTTACAGAAGTTGCATATAAATTGCAGCATAAACATTACAAATAATTCAAACAATTCTTTTAGCACAAATTCAAAAATTTTGTTGCAGATGAAGTGAATGCAAATGGTTTGACTTGAAAATGTCAAAGCAATGTTAATATAATGAAAAAAATTGTAAAGTCACTTTATGACCTGGCAGCCAATGAAAGTAAACTGTAATGCTCATGCGTAAATGAGAACAATTTTACTGGCTCTGGTAAGTAAACATATGTAGTATGTGATTGTTACAGTCTGACCGGGTACAATGTTGTATTTGCATCAATTTTTGTACGAAACTAGAATATTTGTCCTCAGAAAACCTACATTATTTGCTTTTAGAAACAAATAAAAGTCCAATACAAACAATTTAAAGAAATTTGCAACTAACAAGGATCTGCAAGAACGGGAGGTTTCCAAACACTAAGATGTGTAAAATTTTGAAGACCTGAGCATATGCCATTAGAATTAGTTCTGCGTCTGCAGTTCCTAATATGTTGCTTCAAACTACTACTCATTCTTGCTAGTGCCTTCAAGCAGACCGAACGTGCGAGCCGAGCTATACCTGAGTTATCACAACGGCGGAGCCGCAGCCGTAGCCTCGCTTAAGGTCAGGCAAATTTATGTATTTATTAATTTAATTTCAACGTTTAACTCAGAGTTAAACAACTGTTTCACCTTTAAAAAACTTAATGACATCAACAAATATTATGCAACACCAGCCAGCTACGAATACGCAAATGTCACAAACGTTCTTATCACAGCCTTATACATTCCCACCTAACCAACAGCAATTACTACAACCTTACATGCAAAATCTAAACCCTCAACAATCTCAATATTTTCTACAATCACAGCACGCCCCACAACAATTTATTTATGATCACCCACAGCAAATTAACAACAAAAGAATGATATCAACCAGCGATGAAGAAATCGCAAATTCATCAAACGAAAATTCATGGCAAGTAATTAAAAGTGTCAAGAGAAGAAAAACATTCACAAACAAAGGAATAACACCGACTAACATACAATTATCTAATAAATTTAGTGCCTTAAATCCTAACCCAGAAAGCACCGACAACCAAACCACAGTTATCATCCCTAGACCTCCTCCCATTTTCGTATACGGAGTTGCCAACTTCCCAGAAATGATAAAAAAATTAAATGAAATAATTGAAGAGGAGCAGTTCTCCTCTAGAAGTATAATTGTAACACCCCTGACACCTTCAGGAAACTATCTAAGTACATGAAAGAAAACAATATCACTCACCATACTTACCAACCTAAAGAGGAAAGAGCTCTTCGAGTGGTAATAAAATACCTACATCATTCCATGGACACTCAAGATATAATAGATGATCTCAAATGCCAGGGGCATAAGGTAAGGAATATCATCAATGTGCTAAGCAGAAAGGACAAAACACAGCTGAATATGTTCTTTGTGGACCTAGAACCAGCAGACAATAATAAAAGAGTCTACGATATCCGTACGTCATGTCATTGCGTTGTACAAGTCGAACCTCCAAGAAAACAAAACAACGTAATACAATGCACACGATGTCAATTATATGGACACTCCAAGAAATACTGTAACAGACCCTTTAAATGTGCAAAATGTGGCAATACGCACAGTACCGCCAGCTACATGCGCTTTATGTGGAGGTCCACACCCTGCGAATTACAGAGGTTGTGAATATTACCATCGTTTATACAAAAGAAACCCTGTCTCAAACAACAATATTAATCCTCATATTACTCCAACATTATCAAATCTTAATCAACAAACACCTGCACCTATTGTTAACAACCCACTTCAAAACTACAACTACACTAAAACAGCCAACAATAATACTAATTACACACCACAATCACAGAATGTTAATACAGAAGATAACATCAGTGAACTGTTAAATAAGTTCTTAGAAGAATTCAAAAACATGTTTAACCAGCTTTTACATCAGAATAGCATGGTACTAAACATGCTAACCATGTTAATTGGACAAAAGTAATGGCTAAGTTCCTTCGAATAGCACTTTGGAACGCCAATGGTAACTTACAACATAAAGAAGAAATAAAACCTTCCTTCACTACAACCTAATTGACATTCTTTTAATCGGCGAATCCCACCTTACCAACATGTCATACTTTAAGATTCCCGGATACAAATTCTACCACACTAACCACCCAGACAACACAGCCCACGCAGGATCTGCAATATCAATAAAATACACCATCGAACATTATGTACTACCTGAATATGCAAAAGATTACTTACAAGCCACTTCGATAAAAGTTAAAACTCTACCATTTGACATAACCATAAGTGCTATATATTGTCCCCTCGCCACCAACTTAAAAAGAACATTTTGAAGAATTCTTTAAAACGCTTGGCACTAAGTTTCTCGCTGGTGGCGACTACAACAGTAAAAATACCCTATGGGGATCACGGACTACTACCACGAAAGGAAGAGAATTAGCCAAGGTCCTACACGAAGCGAAATACAATTTCTTATCAATGGGCAGTCCAACTTACTGGCCAACTGATCCCGGAAAATTCCAGACCTCCTGGACTTTTCGTCACTAATGGCATTTCAAACTCCTATTTGGACATTGTCCCCAACTTAGATTTATCTTCCGATCACTCACCAGTAATAGCAACAGTCAGCACAACTATAATAAATGTTAAAAAGCCACCTAAGATATATAATACAAAAACCGATTGGGAAGACTACAGGAATAAAATCAACGAAAGCATCATTCTAAAAATAAGACTAAAAGAACCCAATGAAGTAGAGGATGCCTTAAATAACCTAACCACAATATTATTACAAGCCGCTCACCAGGCAACGCCGCCCTCGAAAATTCATGTTAGTAACATTAGTATCCCTTTAGAAATTAAAAAACTAATAGCAGAAAAAAGAAAAGCCAAAGCAAAATGGCACCGTAGCCATTCCCCAACAGATAAAACAGCTTATAACCAAATAACAAGGAAACTCAAACGCCAAATAAAGGAATCTCAACATGTATCGTTTAGAAACTACATATTAAACTTGAATCGTTATGATAATTCCATCTGGAGACCCGTTAAAGCAGCTCTCAAACCAGTTCACGCAAACCCCCCAGTTCGCAAGCAAGATCCCACCCGGGCCATGGGCAAGAAGCAACAAGAAAAAGCCGACCTATTCGCCCAATATCTAGCAGAAGTATTTACTCCTCACGATAACACACCAAATCAAGAAGTTTCCGATTTTCTGAACAACAATCCTCCTCCCGCAGAACCTATAAAACCAATCATTCCTAAAGAAATCATAGATGTAATAACTCAATTAAATATTAGAAAAGCTCCAGGTCCTGACCTGATTACACCAAAAATGTTGAAAGAACTCCCCAAGAAAGGTATTGTAATGCTCACTATATATTCAATGCGGTTTTAAGACTACAGTATTGGCCCAAACAACTAAAAGTTGCTGAAATAATTATGATCCCCAAGCCTGGCAAAAACCCAAATCATGTATCTTCCTACAGACCAATAAGCTTGTTATCAGCTATCTCCAAACTACTGGAAAAACTAATCCGCAGCAGAATGAACTCATTTTAGATGTTATCCCTGACCACCAATTCGGATTCCGGTTACAGCACTCAACGATCCAGCAATGTCATCGAGTAGTTCACAAAATTAACACATCCCTGGAAAATAAAGAATATTGTACATCGGCTTTTTGGACATAGGCCAAGCCTTCGACAAAGTTTGGCATGATGGCCTTCTTTATAAAATCAAGCTCCTTCTTCCTCTCTCTTCTACCTACTTAAATCCTATTTAAAAGACCGTCAATTTAGAGCTAAAGTAAATGGTGAATTCTCTGACTCATACGATATTAAAGCTGGAGTACCACAAGGCAGCGCTTTAGCCCCCCTGCTATACTCATTATATACAGCAGATCTCCCAACCACAACAAATACCTTAATCGGTACGTTTGCTGATGACACAGCTATTCTGGCTAGTCACGAAAATCCCATAATCGCAGCTTCTTACCTGCAGGACCATCTAAACCTAATTGGAAACTGGGTCAACAAATGGAAAATAAGAATTAATGCATCAAAATCAACCCTAGTAACCTTTACACTGAGAAAAGGTAGATGTCCTTCGGTCACCTTCAACAATGCTCCCATTACACAATCTTCTTCAGTGCGTTATCTAGGACTACATCTTGACGAAAAATGAATTGGAAAGAACACATAACCAGAAAGAGGAAACAAATAGATCTGAGGTTCAAGGAGTTACACTGGCTGCTTGGAAGAAAATCGCATCTACCACTCGAGGAAAAATTTTACTATATAAAGTAATATTACTACCCATATGGACATACGGCATTGAATTGTGGGGCTGTGCCAGCAAATCAAATATTTCCATTGCCCAAAGATCCCAATCCAAAATCCTGCGTGAACTCACTAACGCTCCATGGTATATGTCTAATAATACACTGCATAATGACCTCCGCATCCCATACATCACTGAAGTTATCCAGCAAAGAAGCAACAACCATCATACCAGACTTACAACACACAGCAACCCTCTTATACGCCCACTTCTATATCCTCAAGACAACAGAAGGCTAAAACGTCTCTGGCCAAACGACATCCGATGAAAACGACGAGGACTCTTCGATGGTAGAGGCCTCATCATGACCGATAAGGATTTTCATATTTAAGATCCTATGTTAGCACATTAGCCTATAGAATACATATTCTAATTGCTAATTTATTGTACAATAAAAAAAAACTACTACTAATAAAAAATATCTTTAAAAAGGTCACGACAAGAATAAAAGTGTGGGTTCGCCGTTACGATAATATTTTCCTACATCGCCACGATTGAAAAAGGTGTGCAAAATTGAAACATGGATAGGATGCATAATGATTACTTTTAAATATTTTGTAATTGTAATTTTTGCATTATGCGGCCTCGCACTTTTAGAACGGACTATATACAGAAAATATTTTGAGAAAGAAGTAATAAATTTGTCTTAATTTAATCGGTACTGTGCTAGAAAGCAAATGCAGGAAGCGTAAAGGCCTCCATGATGAGAATGACAACAAATTTAAAAATATAACGATTACTAAAGCACAATAAAGCAGAAGGCTAATATTTAATTAAGCTAGAGGTAGCGCCAACAAGATCTCACTCTCTTTTATGGAAGAGAAAATTGCTTGCTTCGTTATCAGAATAAAAGGAATTTAAGATGTAACTGAATATTAAAATACAGTACTATCTTCAGAGTTATTAGATTGCACGTATTTCTTTTTTGTAACCAAAATTTGTGCGCTCTCTTATGGAAATGTGATTCTATTTTACTTTTAATTAAGTAACTTTAAATATGAGCAGTATGAATTTCTGATCGTAGTAATTGTAAGTTAATAACAATAACTTATTCTTTAGACAATCTTGTATTACTTCTGAGTTTTCCTTTGAGATAAATTTGTTTGCCGATTTTTTCTGGTCTTACGAAGAACTATTTGCAATTTTCAGAAATAATAAGACTGCAAAAAGAAAAAATAAATATTATATTTGTATTAAATTTTATGCACTCGTTTATGTTAAATACGAAAGAAATGACAGAATTCTGCGAAATAAATCCTCTTAACTTAAGGTAATGTGCGAAGATTATTTTGGTATTTTACTTTTTATAAATGAAGAAAATATTAAATACAAAACGTATTAAAATACGCATTTTCTCAGTCACATTTACTGAACTGCATTACTTTTGCGCGCAAGTTGTGTACCTAAACTGGGGGGACGCAATACACATGTTAATCAGCCGCGCTAGGGGACGTTCGAAAATTCGTTACACTAAAGTGTATGGCGAGATTACGTTACGCTTACTGATAGCGGTAGCGTTGACGTACAGTAACTTCAAAAAGTCTCCAAGAAACAGATATATTTTGTAATGTAATGGTTTAAAGTGGATCTCATTAGGATTTAATCAGAGTTGCACGTAGGAATCAAAATATTTCTAATCATTACTAACACTAGATGTCATACGTCTAGGGAACGCACGTGATCTAAAACTGGTTGGACCTGCAAAATTTGATAAAAATAAAAATAAATGAAGGTGCTTATTTTTAACCTTTTGACCGATTTTGCTCATCAATGAACTTAACTAATACCATAGGCAAATAAATGTATGTGCATTTAAATCAAATAAAAATATATAAGAAATTAAAAACTATGGTAAAATTTTTTTGAAGTTACGACAAAAACGTTTGCAGGAAGTAGTACATTTACGAAATCTATCTAATACGTTAGTTGTAACTTGAAATGGGATATAACCTACTAGATTTTATCTTTACAAAATATCTGCTACAAATAAATTAACAACAAAAATTATAAGAGAACTACCAATTTACTATTAATACAAAGCCAGGCAAAACTCCTTTTATAATTTTAAAAGAAGGTTTTGAAACGAACGGTAGTCGGAGGATGAAAAAAGTTACCATCTTGATGCACTCTCAACTGAAAAGGTTTGGTTCCAACAGAATGGAGCCACAGCCCGCGCAATAAAAGCTTTATTTTAAATGCTGCTTACACCGATTTCTGATCCCCCAGTCTCTCAAAACAACGACGTTTCTACAGGAGTATCTCAAAACTAAAATTTACAAACTTAGCCTCAATACCTTTAAAACCCCGTGAAATGCAATACTATATGTCAAGAAATTAGATATATTTGTCAACAAACGTTCTTCTTCTTTTTATTTGCTCTATTCCATTTTAAGTAGAGTCGATACTCTTAATTTTACTTCGCTAGGAAATTATGTCTAAGTCGTCGGGTCAGGTAAGTTTTCTTTTTCTAATAGTGAGGCCATGCTGGTCTACCATGAAGCTGGGGGGCGGTTTCTGCGTATTTTATTCTCTAGTAGGCGTAGAGTTCTCTTCGTCACATACCTTTTATTTTGCCTCATTACGGGACGTACCACCTTAATCTGCTTTCCTACAATTTGTCTTGTATAGGTGCCACTTTAAAACTGCCCAGCTGTATTCATTTCTGATCTTGTCTATCCTAGTTATTCCTCGGGACCATTTAAGGATTTTCATTTCTGCTGTGTGAAGTTCGGACCCATACATCATTGCTGTCTTGTAAACCTTGTCGTTTGTTCGAACGGGCATACGAGGGTCACACATTACGCCAGTTAGAGATCGCCAATTTTGCCATCCAACATTAACTCTATGCGCTACATCTGCCTCTATACCTTCATTTTTCGTGATCACTGATCCGAGGTATGTAAATTGTGTTACCTTAGGTACTGGTTTACCATCGGGTCAGGTAATTATGGCTGATTATAAGTTGTTGCTAAATCGGCATACTAGGTGCTTGATTTTGATCTTCCTGCATTTTCTGTTTACGCAGCGGTGTAATGTTGACTGCAGTTTGTTTGAGATCAGAACGATGTTGTCCGCGTAAAGGACATTTCAGGGAGGCCGGAATTGGATATCTTTTGTTACCAGGTCCGTGACTAGATTAAAAAAGTTGGCTAAGTGCCGAACCTTAATGAACTCCAGCGGTTACTTCAAACGCTTCACTAACTCCTGCTGGGCTTTTGACTATGGTAGAGACTTTATGGTACACATCTTGTATTAACTGCACGTAGATTTCAGGAAGATGTTGAGCTTTCAGCGCTTGCCATACCAGGCTGCGAGGTACTGGGCCGAAAGCTTTTTTCAAAATGTATAAAAATGAGATGTAGATCTTCATTGTTCAGGTGGTGTTTATCAGACATAATTTGTACTAATGTATTGCATTAGTTGTTGACTTTCAAGGAGTGAATCCAAATTGGTTTTGGGATATATCCGTGAGCTTTTGAATGCGATGGCTGAGTATACATTCTCATATTTTTAAGGTATGTGATGTCAACTTGATACCTCTATAGTTACCGCATTCTGTGTCATCACTCTTATTTTTGTAAAATGGGATTAGCAGACTTATATGTAACAAATGTGGAATGGTTTTACTTTCAAGAATGAGATTAAAAAAATTATTGGGCCAAAAAGAAACTCAACAAACGTTAAAAAGTATTTAAGAGTTCTACTTTAAGAGTGCATCAAGAATAAGGGTCCCTAATTGACCGGTATCCTCTCTAAACTACATTGAAATAAAGCTTTTAGTTCCGTAGTTTTTACCCTATTAAATAAATTTTACATGCCTTATATTATTTTTTTATTTAACAAAAAGAGAATAACAGGAAGCTATGTCCGACCCTAGATATATTACATACAAATATAAATACAATTTAATATGCAATATCTTATATATGGAGATGATATAGTACTGTTACCAGACTCCACTAGAAATCTACAACAAACAATGAATAAATTGAAAAGAGCTATAGAAAAAATGAAAATAAATACAAAAAAGAATAAAACAATAAAAATCGAGAAAAATAATACAAACAAAAACGCAAGAATAATATGCAATGGGAAAAAGCTCGAATTGGCCAACAACTATAAATATTTAGAATATTAAACAAAACTGGAATGATAGAATGGGAGATTCTAAACAGAAGAAATAAAACAAGCAAAGCATATTATGTGATATAAATAAATCAATAATAACGAAAAATAAAGTAAGCACATAAACAAAGCTTAGAGTGTATAAAGCGTATATAAACCAGTATTGAAGTATGGAACTGAAAGCTGAACAATACAAAACAAAACCAGAACTAAAATGTCGGTGAGTGAATAAAACTCCTAAGAAGAGTAGTCGGGAGAACCAAAGGAAACCGCATGCGAAACACAGTAACTAGAGAAGAACTAGGTCAAAAACCGCTAGTGCAAGGAGTGGAAAAAAATAACTTCAGTGGTATGGGTACATAGGATTTTAATAAATATAAAACGTTGTCTTCGCATAACAATTGTTTTTATTTTTTTATGTAAATTGTATTTTCTTCTTTTTCTTTTCCTTCGCTTTTATGCCCTAGAGCATCGAATCCTCTATCCATTTTCGGAAACTGTCCCAGTTGGCTGGCATTCTTTTCATTTCTTTAAGTTGTTTTCCTCTCTATTCAGCTTTCCTTTCTAGACTTTGTTCCTACGTTTTCCTTGGTCTTCCGATGCTTCTTGTTCCCTCTGGTCTTACTTCTAATATTTGTCTTGGGTCTCTATTTCTTAATCATCTAGAAGTCTTCTAGAACAGCTACTACTGTAAAGTTTAAATCAAGGTGCCAGACGATTAGATGCCTCTATATCAATTTGGCTTTAAAATTCAACAGTTTAACAAAGTTATAGAAATACTCGTGCTATTATTGAAGTGTCTAAGATCAAACTTATCTAGATTAGCCTAGCTTTTCATAAGGTTTGACGCAAAAGATTATTGTACAAATAAAACATTGCTTATCTCTCATTATTCATAAGTGAACAGGAATAAATCGACCATGGTAAGAATTTTCTTTATTAGAACGAATGTGCTCCAGAGTAGTGTAAGGTAACTGTAGGGTAGGTTAAAAGTAACTAAACATTAAAAATTGGTTATAGCTCTCTATCAGAGAACTAATAATGAAACGGTTTTTAGATAGATAGTAATAAATACAAAGTTGTACATATCTTGTACGTAATAGCACGAATCCAGACCACAACATTCAGAAGATTGAAGATCACGTGTGACATGGTATCTGGCTATAATATGACATTTTTATGCAGAATAATCTATCACTCTATTTTGTTTATATTGTACGTGGGTGGTGAGACCAACATTTTTGATTACGTTACAAAAAGAAGCTCAGATTTGACTCTATGTGAATTTTACCTATGGACCTAAGTAAAGGAAGATGTATACTGGAAAATTTGAAGGTTTGGATTATGGAGGTACTCAGAAGTATCCCAAATGACTTTCTTTATGAGATTATGCATTTTATTCCGGATTGGTTAAAGGCGCCGGTACCTATGTCTAAAGATTTGCTTTTATTTTTCTGTCACAAAGTACATGTACAATTGGTTTCATTAAATTTGTATTAGAAATATGGACTTCGTAACATATTTTTAATGCCTAATTAATTTGCACCCATCCTGTAACTCTGAAGTTGCTATAATTGTATATTCTATTTTACAACCACTGCACACTTTCACTTGAAGTAAACAATAACCACTAATAAATAGAAAAATCATCTGAATAGATTACAAGGTTGGCTGCAGAAGTGAAAAATTAAAATTAATAATATAGTATCTGTCCTGGTAACATTGATATTAATAGATCAATATATAACACTTTACTTAGTAGTGTAAGGTTTAATATTTGAACTACTATTTGGGTATTAGATTATTTTATAAAAATAGGTATGTGCCAATAACACAGACAAATTTAAATTTCTTATTAGAAAACAAATTTCTATGGTTCAAAATAACTATACAACTTATATAAATTTATGGAGCAGAGTTTTTGGAAGGTGCAAGTAATTTCAGCTCAATTATCATTTATAGGTCCTGACCAAAATTATTTTGATTTATTGAATATAAATGTATGTTGACCTATAAGCAAGGAAATTTTATATGATTAAATATGTAATAAAAAACATTGTGTTGAACACCAGAAAAATAGGAATAACATTAGAACATTTTAAACTATCTACTAGACAGGTGTCTAACACAGAAAAATGTTGACTTCGCTGGAAGGGCTCTGATCAAGTTATGTTTGATATTGTAATAAACTTGAGGAAGAAATATAAATATCTTTAGAGTATCCACTTAACACTACAATTAAAGCCTGGTAGTCACGTATATGTTCTAAGTTTTATTTAATTTTAGAACAGATCAAAGTTCTGATTTTAATTTGGATTGTACTTAAATGTCATTGCTTACTTTTGAATGAATGCTATTATTAATAAACAAAATTTCCCAATTTGGTGCAATAACAATTTTTATCCGATAGTTATAAGATCATTACACTCAAAAATCTTATTTGTTTTATTATTACCGGTGGTTATTTAGGTCAAAGCTTTAACTATCAGGAGGATCCGTGTCTTTCTTTTATAACACCAAACCACAAATTTTTAAAAATTGTGAAGCAAAGGTACTTTGTATTGTTAAGTTGTTCCAGAAGTCGTTCCTGTTTTTAATTTTTATTAACCACGTTGATAATATTTTGGGTTTGTTACATAGCTGGTTTTCTTCCAGAACTTTAAGGTATATGATATTTATTTCTTAAAATTCAGCTTATACGCTTCAACTACTTCGCTGCTAAACCAATCCCGATCTACCGAGGTAAAGAACTTCTCATCGAAGGTCGTGATTCTGCACCAAGTTGATGTTCTTTGGGTTGCAGAAAGAACTGCCGACAGACCTGCACTAGCTTCTCGGTTTTGATTCTACTTAAATTTTCTAGAAGATGACGCGCAGAAGCTTGAATCTAAATTTATTCGGATACTATTCTACCACAAGGATAGAGTATAACACGTTGTATATAAAAATTATTAGGAAAAAACGTATCATAAATCTAAAATACTACCAACAATAGCAAGCTTCATCTAATACCTATAATTATTGCACTTACATTTTGGTCTGCTTTTTTGCAGATAAACTTATTTTTCCTCAAAATAAAGAATGTCCAACTATAATGTTGCTGGTAGTTATTGAGATGGAAGGATTAACAGTCAGGCGGATCCGTGTCTCTCTTATAAACCAATAATTCACAAACTACTAAAAATATTGAAGTAAAGATAATTTGAGTACATATATAAAAAAATAAACACTAAATTCCTTTTGTATTTATGTTAGAAGCTAGTCATATTAAACCTTTCGATTTCCTCTAAAAAGCAAATATTAAGGAAGAAAGTTATTAATAAACTTGTTTTTTCATCCAGTGTGATTAGCAGATGCTATCCAACCACATTGCATTGTATATGAATTTATTAAAATCTGAGCTCGCCCGACAGCGTTCCCATAAATAACATACAACTTAGTTGGGTGGCACCTCTATAATCGCAAATTAGCGCCTCACAATCTGATATTCAAATCAGCTAGAGAGCGATTTTAGGGGCAAAATGCACGCGCTTCATAACTCGTTTGGCGCGTTCCGCTACAGCCAGTGTCCTTCTAGCCATAAATTGTAGCTTTGATTTTTAAGTCGATAACGGAGCTGTAAACGCTACCGACGCCGTCCTTTACACGCTACGGTGCCACCTAGCTCAGGGCAGAAGTAGTACGGGCGTTTTTAGGCCAAACTGCAACCGTTAAATATTCATTCGATACTGTTATGCCATTTTCAGTTACACGCTGCAAGGTAATTGAAATTTTGTGTTGGCTGGCTGCCTGCTGCAATCATTGCAGCTAAAACTTAACTACATCATATAATTACAATAAAATAGTTGATTAGAAATGTAATTAAATTATTAACATTTTTTATTAGATATACAAGATCGGCAAATTATTTCCTATACATGATAGTGATTACAGAATGGTTAATGTTACCACTTATAAAATTAAAATTACTGTTGATACACATATGATTTATTACAATTAGTTCATTTAGTTTAACTACTCACATTCACTATCACTATTATTTTGGTTTAAATAAATGTCTTGCGGTAGATTGCGTTTTAAACTTGTGTGTATTTGTCTTTGTCCAAGTTGATAGAACACTGCAATTGTTATTGTTTGCATGAAAATTTATGGTTAGCTTTTTGATGTACTCCGAGATCGTGGTTAAGCCGAGTTTTGTATAAAGTTGTCTGTCTCAGAATTTTGTTTTGTAGTACTTGAATTCTTTGTAGGTTTGTTTTGAGTGAATTTTCCCAGATTATATAGGCGTAAAGTACTAGTGGTCGTATTAGTATCTTATAGAGTAACATTTAGGCTTTAATGGCGATTGCCTGTTGATTAAGGGGATAAAGCTGAATGAACTTCGTTTAATTGTTTAGCTACATGGAACCTCCAGGTGAGTCTAGTATTTAGATATATACCTAAGTATTTGACTGCTTCCGCGATGTGTGTCCACGATTGAATTCCTATTGATTGTTATTGGCGGTGGTTCGTTGATTTGTCTGAGGGCGAATATTTTTGCTGTGCACTTATCATAATTTACCATTTTGTCAATTTATTTGTCGCATGTTGTAGTTGCATGATTGCAACTAGAAGGTTTAGTCAGTAATGCAGTATTATCTGCTTTTGTGTTAGGGATGTCATTGGTGAAGATGTTAAATAATAAAGAACCTAAGATGCTCCCATGGGGAAATGGGAAACCTGAAAGACTGGTAGTAATTGTAATTTCTAGATTTTATTAGATAACTGTTTATTGATTACTTTTTCAAGTAATTTCGATAAGGTTGCCAATAGGGCAGTGAGAGCTTTTTCGTTTTTTATTGGTTTGGGGAAGAAAATAATTAATGCATATTTCCATTTGTTGGGAAAATAGTCCGTTCCTAGACATACGTAGATATGGTAGTTACGTATGCTGACGTTTTCCGGAGAAGTCGCTTAAGGATTATGCTAGGTATTTCATCTTCACCTGTCGTTTGGTATAGTAGAAGTATTTTAATTATTAAAGTTAGTTCTTTCAGTGACGTTGGTTTTATTTTATTTCCGACTAGTGGAAGGTGTGCTTCTATATGGCTAACTTCTATGTTTGTAAAGCGTGGATATTAATGATTGCTAGAGGCAAATATTTTTTTCTAGGTGGTCGGCGAATGCTTCACATTTTTTTTTATCAGTGTTATAAATTGCATTGCATGAGGTTATTGACGGAATTTCTTGCGCCTGGTTCGAAGGTGCTAATGTGCTTCTGATATGTACTGATTCTGTATTCATCCAATTCTTTTTTAATTCTATGTGATAAGTTAATAACCAAGTTTTTCGTTGCAGGATCTCTAGTGCGTTGCTACTCCCTACTTAATTGACCTTTTTGCTTTATTAAGTTGATTATTTGCAAGGGAAGAATTTTATGGTTAGTAGGTTTTCGGTTTTTTCGTGGAGTTGTAGCTGTTTGTACACTTTCTATTATGCATGTTGTGTGCATAGTTATTGTTTCATCTACCTATTGCAGCGTTAGCAACTTATTTGGATGTTTGAGATTTTTATCTAGTAGTTCCTAGGACAGGTTCCAATCTATTAGCCTTTGTTCATTAGGTTTTCAAAAAGGAGCCATTATAAACGGTATTATTACCTGAAGATGGTTCAGCACAAACTTCTTGAAGTATTTGTGATTTAAAATATTTTTGAACTGTAGTGTCCAGAATATCTGGCTTATGGTCTAATCTATTTTGGTAGTATGTCAGTTCTTCCGGCGTTATCATTTGAAGAGCTGCAATTGCTTCAAGTTTTATTCCGGCTGGGTTACCTGCTACATCCCCATATGGTATTTTTGGATTTGAGATCGCCAATTAAAATTGTAGGTTCATTACTGTTAAATATTTCGTACATGTCGCTTTCAAGAAGCTGTTTGTTTGGTTGCCGATATACATTAATTATTTTAAGATAGTTAGTTGCTTTCTTGTGTTTTTATTTTGATTGCTACCTTTTCTAGCAGTGTTGACTGTTGGACCTTTATGATGAATAATTTTTTGTTTTACAAAAATTGCTACTCCACCAGAGAAAAATCTTGTCGATTTATCTTGCAATAACAGGAATAACTAGGAATTTTTATGTTTTCATTATTAGTTAAGTGAGTTTCCGATATACATGCTAGGTCTATGTTATATCTTGCTAGAAATGTTGTGAAAATGTTTGTTGGGCCTATAGTCCGTCGGCGTTCCAGTTTAGAATTTTTGAATGAATAAGAGTTTTGTTGCAATTACGATCCATTTAGAAGTGGTAAAATATTGGTTAGCAAGAATTGTTTTTTTGACCAAGCAAATGGTTTAATCAGATTTGTGATGTAAAGATAGCAATGGTTATATGTTCAGTATTAAAAGAATAATTTGTTGATTTTCAGGGTTGACTTTGGTTATTCATATTTATGATGTTTTTGACAATCGGTGGAAAGTTAATGAAGTTATTTTCTGGTGCTGACTGAATGCTAGTATTAGTGTGTTGTTTTTTAATGTGCATTCTACTTTTAAAAAATTTAGAGTCTTAAAAGTGTCTACAGTCTCTGAAGTTGGCTAGATAGTTATCCTCAGAATTGACGCAGATTGGGGAAGTATTTCTGTCTTTATCGCAGTCAGTGCACAAATGATTGCCAGACACTTCACACATCTGGGTTGTAAGTTGACACTAGTTCTTGGTGTGGCCGTAGAGTTGGCACCTGTGGCATTGTGGCGTATTATTAGATGTTTTCAGTAGTTCTACCCTGGTTATCGTGTGATATATTCGATTTTAAGTCATTTTATCATTTGATTTGTCATTGGCCGTTAGTCGTATTGTACTGGAACATTCTTAATCACAACTGAAAGATTATATTCAGAGAGTTCTCTGCTAGATCTTTTTTAGTTAAAGAAACTGGAACATTTTTAATCACAAGTGAAAGTGGTCGTTCACTGAGATTTTAAAAAGAGTGGAAAGCAATTTCATTTGTTAAACAATATTTTGCTAAGGCCCTCTTGTTATCGGTAGAGAGTGTAATCTTCAGTGAAGTTCCAATGAGGCTAGCAAAATATTTATCTTTAACGATGCTTTTAATATCTGCGATAATTGTTTTGTGATGTAAGAAAATTGGAGGGATTTTATTCTTGGTTTCTTTATTTGTTTCCGTACCTGTATCAATGTTCCCTGACGATGTACCTTCGCCTGATGGTTCAAGGTCTGCTGGCAGATAAAATTTGTTTTCCTCTAATAACGATGTAGGTTTCCATTGATTTATTTTACGGTGCACTTGTAGAAGGTGATAAGTAATTCGAGTTTCTTTTGTTTGGTAGCATTACTTTACCCCCCCCCCCCTAACGGGAAGCAATTAGAATTACGATGTAGTTCTATGTACGTATAAAATATTTTTGAATGGTAAATATAAGCGTGAATTTAACTTCCACAGCTGACAGCTGATAAAGCCCCCGGACTCTTGATATCGCTATGGATACTCACTTGCACGACCGTTCAGCATGAGGCCTCATGCCAAACTCTCAACATTTCTATATTACCGCTATTTTTCTCTCATTTGTGTCTTGCTATCCGTTTTATTTTTATTAAATTTATACGTTCTTTGCTCCTTGCCTTAAACAATTATTTAAATTATATAGTAATGCTTTTACAATTTTAGTACTTTAAAAGTCAAAGTAAGAAATACTTTTATATGTTACGCTACAGTCTATTATCGATATTCACATAACAAAAAGCATCTAAAATTTTGGGAAGATTTAAAAATTGGTTAGGGGACAACTTTCGTAGGAAGACTTAAGTATCCGAGTGGCATATACAATTTTTGAAAGGACGAGAAACAGTTGAAAATGGAGGCCAGCGACGTCGCGTGGTAATTAAAAAGAACATTTGCATTGTTCGCCGTCTCCTGAGGACGACCGCCGATTAACGGTTACTGAAATAGCTTATATTAATTTTTGAATTAAACAAAACTGGTATGTCATCAGATAAAGTGTTAAGCCTGTATTAGTGGGATAACTTCTAATTTATTTTTATTTAATATTTAACTGGATTTATTTGGATTTTTGTAATAAGACTAAATATTTCAACTTTTAAATAGAAGCAAAGTTTGCAGATAAGGATTATAAAAATTATTAGTATAAAAAGAGCTCCTAAAATGTAGCGTATAGAATCACCTTTCAACAGTATGGAAGTATAGATATTGAGTTTCATATAGAATGAAAGAATACTTGAAAATACCAAATAATGCTTTGAAACAGTTTATACAATGCCTTTAAATATATATAAGGGTTTACATAATGACAACCTTTGATAACACGTATTCGCTATAGGAAATATTTGTCAGGATCGTTATTTATCTATTGTGAGGATAGCATTTTCTAATCTCACTCAAGCTGTGTGGAAATTTGCAAAATCAATATCTGTTTTGAATAGGAATATATAGAGGATGCCTAATTAATTTACTTCAGAAGAACTCGCAACTTTACTAGGCATTAGTTATTCGCCCGTCTTATAATGATTGGTTAGATAAATAGCACTACTAGTGTATATCGTACACGTTTTTGGGAAGCATCTAGTAACATCCAAGTTAACGTTATATGGTAAATATAAACTGACTAAACATTAAAAATAGATAAATAAATTTTAGATTATGTGGATACATGAACGACAGTCATGGACTATTGTTCATTAAAATTGCAGCATTATTAGAAATAAATTATATTATAATGAAACATTTAAATTAAATTAAATATAGTATAATTAGATACTTAAGATTAAAGTTTAAGAAACATTTAATTATTTTATTCAAGATGTGGATTTATCGTTTACTAAGTATGAGATCTGAATGAACCAGTAATGTCACGTGTAAAATAGGCACAAATTTTGTACATGTAACTTACATAGTATAAGAATGCCTCGTTATCTACAAAGGGTACATTATGAACAGCTTATCAAATTTGAGAGAGAATGTATTGTTGAGCTACATGAGAAGGGTGTTTCCTAACGAGTAATAGGCCTAAAAATTTGTTGTCGTAGCAGTGTCACGGGAATATGAAACCTCGTGAATTAAAGAAGGTACTAATTCGTAAAGTTCGGAGTCTGGAGGAGCACGCCGAACAACCAACCAGGAAGATTTTTATCTTCAGAAGCTTTCGACTACAGACCATAGCGCAACAATAATAGACTACTGTATGGTTTTGATTATCTACCTTCTGTCTTTGACGGCGATTACTCGCAACGAAGCTAGCACTATTAACGTCTTTTTTGCGACTAACAATAATATTTCTGCATCTGAAACGAAGAATACAGTGAGCAATGGAAATGCGCCTGTAGACACAGGCGTGGTATAGAATCGTCTTTTCTAATAGCCACATTTTTTGGTTAAACCTACATGATGATCAGATGTCAATATCTCGTAAAGCGGTTAAAATGAGCAAGAAAGTTGCATATTAGGTGTGATAGCCATGTTACCTCTAGTAAAAGCTAAAGCAGCATTACCAGTGTGATCTATATCAACGCAATCGTTTCTTTTCTTCAAAGAGTCTCCTAGCCAATTTTTCAACAAGATAAAGTTTAACCACATCTCACATGACATAATAGAGCGTAAACTCTTCCATAACCGACTCGAGTACTTCTGAAATATTGCGCGTAGAGTACAGCACGGCCTCTAAGGAATTTGCCTGAATTATGGAATCGTCTCGATAATAAATGAAATGCAGTCTATCGAAACACCATTCGTTTATTGTTTGACAAGAAGAATGGAGATGGCCTATAAAAGTTCAAGAACTGTTATTTAAAAATTTTAATAAAGCCGTATACATTGCAAAACAACTTATTGGATTAAATCACCAATATAAATCACAAGGTGTACTAAGTCATTAAACCAATGTGTTGCTAATTTAGGCAGAAGTAACAAAAATTTAGCACTTTTTGTTCTAATAGCGTGCGTTCATTGTTACCCATAGTTTTGTTTGAAATTTGATTGAGGTAAAACTATGACACTCTTCTATATGGACGCTCAGAATAATAGTACCGAATGGCAAAGACTGTTCACAAAACGACGTGTTAGTTGGTACTTTTCTGAAGTCCGTACCTTCACACCAACGGATTTGTTGATAAAAGTCGGTGTTATAACTCTTTCATTTTCGAATTTGAATCCGTAAAATGTTGCATGGGGTCACCTGTAAGAATTATATACTGTAATACTGTAAAGAAACTACTAGTTAAAATAAAAACTGCTTAAGTCATTTAAGACATGTCAGACATATTTGGTAAAGAGGATAGACTTGCATAGTTACTGAAGGTTGCCATTTACAATAACTTCTGTAATACTGTCACTTGGATATGACCTGTCGACTGTGTTTAATAAAAAACCTCGATTTCTACGTTCTGCATGCATTAGTTGTCGACCTTAATGCTTTTAGTAATTATAAAATATTTGTAATAGCGCAAATGTTCAAATAATTTAACTAAAACTTGCATTAGACCTTGAGTACTCTTAAATCAGGTTGTGTAACTATAAACTAATTTGTCAAAATCTGGGGTGTAGATTTGCATGAAAGTGGAATTCTTTGAAATTAAAAATTTAAATTTAATAACTCATACCGTCAATAGTTTTTAGATTACAGTAAGCAGTACCAAAGTATGAAAATTTAAAAATTCAAATTTTTTCTAACCTTAGGCTTTCTTTCCCGCTAATTATTTTTCTTCTAAATAATAATAGACAGATTATAAGTAATTAGCGATCCTATTTGGTTAACTTAAATATTTTTAAATTTAAATTTTTGAGTTGAATTCCTCAGCACTTGATATAAAGTAAGCTAATAAAAATAAAAGGCAGACAATTTATCTTGGTTACAACCAAATAACACAATTGCAACAGTCAATTTATTAAAGTGTGCTATTTTGAATTTATTTATTATAAACTGTAGATCTCTATCGTTGTAACAAGAATTAAACTATAACCTACGAGGCGGTTCTTTTAAAAACACTTTGTTGCCGTGAGTTAAAGAGTGGCGCGTAAATTTTGTGTAATATGGTAGCTAATCTCATCGCTGTATGCAAGCCGAGTAGCTTAATCTCAAATTCTACGACATTGGAGCTGATAAATCGCATTCTAAGATAAAACACCAAAAATCAATGACTGGTCGTGATAAATAGTTCACTTAAGTTTTTGTGGGCTTATTAATAACAAGAATGGTCACTACTAGACTACAAATAATCTGACGAAATGGTTAATCTTCTTATAATAAACTAAAAGGCGCATTCAAACAGGATTTCGCAGAATATTCTACATTCCGTAACGCATTCTTTTCCAGTTATAACAGTATTTAGTTGTTTTAGAATTAATATAAAACGTAACTTGAATAAACACTAACTTTATGCCTTAATGTGAATTTCAAATACATCTCTATGCACTTGTAATTTGCTGTGAAACCAAAGTACTAATGACAGGTCATCACGGAATGAAGATTCAAAATAAACAGATAACCAGACGTTTAAACTAGCCAGGAAACGTGGAGTGTGGAAAATTTAATTTATTATATCAAACGAAAAATTAGTAACTTTTAACTAAATATTAAAGTAATTACTGGTAAGCAACAAACATGATAAGAAATTATACTTAGGTACATAGGTAAGAAAAGATTGGGATAGTCACATGGAAGTTAAGACAAGAATGGAAATGACCAGAGACGGATTTAGAAAGATGAAATAATGTTATGTGATAAAGAATTGAGCATTGATCTACAACTGAGAGTGGTTAACTGTTACATACGGTCTTAAATAGAATAGATAGAAATAGAGAACTTTTGCACATAGTGAAACGAAGAAAAGTCGAATATCTGAGACAAATGCTGAGGCATGATAGATACAACCGACTACAGAAAATAATAATGGGCAAGATAGAAGGTAAAAGAGGAGTGGGAAGAAGGAAGATGCCATGGCTCAGAAACATAAAAAATGGACGGAGATCACCAGAGTCGATACCCTTTTTAACATAGCAAAAAACAGAAAAATATTTTCAGAAATGACAGCCAACCTTCACTAGTTGGAGCGGCACCTACAAAAGAAGATAAGAAATTAAGGTGAAATAGTTACAGCTTATAGCTCAATATGAATATTTTATCTAATTTAAAAATAATTTAAAAAGACCTTTCTGGGCAAAAGTAAACTGAGAGAGCACACAAAAATAATTATAACTACCTCAAGAAATGAAGCAAAACAAAGCATTAACGAATAAAATTAGAACAATAAAAACAAGATATCTTGTAAGAAAAATTAGCAAGTCAAGAAGAACGACTCTAAAATTTAAAAACAGAATAACGCAAAAACCTAAAAAAAGATATATATACAATAATATAAATAAACAGCTTCTTGCAGTGTCTTGCCGTCAACCGTCGTTGGCTTTTATGTTGGTCATCATGTTTACTATAGTGGCTTTATTGACTACCGCTTAGAACAATTGAATGGTCTTCTTCCTATACCAATCTCGTAAGTTCTTCAGCCAGGACATCCTTCTTCTACCTGGCCCACGTTTACCGACTCGTTTTCCCTGCATGATTAAATGAAGAATCTCATATTTTTTCGGGTGTCTCATTATGTAACCGAAATAATGCAGCTTTTGTTTTTTTTATAGTTTAACTAATTCCAATTCTTTATTCGTTTGCATCAGTACCTTGTTGATACTTATTCTGTCTATCCAACTTATCTTTAATAACCTTCTGTACACCCACATTTTGAAGGATTGTAGTTGTTTAAATGTGCCTTTTGTTAGTGTCTAAGCTTTGATACCATACAATAGAATAGGTAAGACATAACATCTCACCATCCTTATTTTTGTATCAATTCTTAGATCACGAGTACAGGCCTTTCTCATCTTAATGAATACTGCCCTTGCTTTTTCTATACGAATCTTAATTTCTACTGACGGGTCTCAGTTTTCATTGATGGTACTTCCCAGATAAATCAATTTTTTGTCCTTCTCCAACGCTGAGCCGTTTACTGATATGCCATTGTCTTCTACGTCCCCTTCTTTACTAATGATCATATATTTAGTCTTCTTGATGTTTAGTTGCAAGCCGAATTGTTGTACTTATCTGTTAATTGATTTATTAGGTTTTGCAAACTCTCACTGCTGTTGGCTATTATTAGCTTGTCATCCGCGTATCTAAAGTTATTAAATGTTAAACAGTTAATATTAATTCCTTCCTTAATATCAACATCTACAACTAAGAAGAATAATATATAATTCACTTAAAAACTGTATGCACCACATTCAACTAAGTGGGTTTGCACCGGAACTTGCAGAAACAACAGCAGTAAATCAAAATTAAAGCAAAGTAAAACTGATTCTATTTTGACAATAATCATGGTGACGATCATAGTTTCAACAAAAAATTTCGGACTGATCCTCCTGAAAACTGGTCGATGGGGTGTAATAAAACTTACATTTTTCTAAAAGTAAAACAGATATACACGTTTGCATTGAACGAAAACTCGAAGAAAAGAAAAAATATTGCAAGGCCTGCTACCAGGATTAGAGAAAGTTAAACGAAACTGAGAAAAAACCCGAAAGAAAAAAAATTAAAGGAGATTTAGAAAAATGCAATATTAACAATTATAATAATTCAAAATTATAACATAAAAAGTGTCCAAAACTGAACTCCGAATTTAGACTTTGCATTTTTCCGTTTTTGGATCTCTAACTCCGATATCTTAATAATGTAATCTACGATTCTTTGGCTTAGTAAATATAAAACGCTATACGAAACAACAGTTTATTATTATTGTTATTAAAACATTACAAATTTGTGATCGTTGATGTTATATGACAACCCACTATTTTGGTACCAACTAGGCAACATAAGTTTGAAGCAAATTTTATTCCATCAGGATGATCTTACTTACCATAGAGCTTGAGTAATAGTCGATTTATTGGAAATTTTTGATTACATAAGGCAATTTTTACAAAATTTTATAATTGGTCAACTAGATCTTGTAATTTAACATTATGTGACTTCTTTTGTGAATTATTTAAAATTCAACAAAGAGTTGACGACCTCAAGAACGAAATCCTACGTGTTGTAGATGAGATTGATAAGATGATGTGCGAAATGGTAATTAAAATTTATGAACAGAACCAAGATTTGAAATCGAATTAGAAGTGGTTTGCTTCCATATTTAATCGAAAGGTCTAACCGAAAAGTTAGTTAAGCGTTCTTTTACTAAAAATTTGAAACCGCTTTCAATTTGAGCTACTCTTTACTACTACTAATAGAAGTCTACGCTTCAACAATGTTTACGTCGCCATCATCATCGCCCAGCCATTTGCATCCACTGCACATAGGCCTCCCCTAATCGTTTCCATTCCCTTCGGTTTTGTACAATTCTAATCCATTTTCCTGTTACTCTCCTTATATCATCGGTCCGTCGAGTAAGGAGCCTTCCTCTGCTTCGTTTGTCTTGACGTGGTCTCCATTCGATGATTCTCTTTGTCCATCTCGCGTCACTGAGCCTCGCTACATGTTCCACCCATTTTCATTTCAAGTTGATGATTTAGTGGATTATGTCACGTATGCCGGTTCTTTGCCGATCGTTAGTGTTTCGGATACAGTCTCTCAGTTTAATACCTAACTTGGTTTTCTCCATTTTTCTCTGAGCTACTCTTAGTTTGTTAACTGCCTTTTTTCGTTAACGTAAGTGTTTCTGATCCATTAGTCAGGACGGGGAGAACACATTGGTCGTAGACTTTCCGTTTGAGACTTATCGGTTTTTAAATACGTCTCTTAGTCTATCATACGCTGCCTATCTCAGGCTTATTCGTCTTTGTAGCTCACAGTTTCGGTTATCTCTGGCAATTATTAATTTGTGTCCTAGACTTCTTCTAATGTTTCGTTCTCAATAGTTATGTTTTCCCCAATTATTAGGTTTGTCATTATTTTTATTTTATGCTCGTTGATATTTAAGCCTACTTTTGTGTTGCCAGAGATAATTAATTTACTATTTATTGCGCTTCTCTAGGTTGTCTGTTACAATAACAGTGTCGTCGGTAAAACTAAGGTTGCTTAGTTTAACTACGACAATGTTTACATCTTAACTGTCTTAAGTTTGAAGCATTTACATTGTCTCATGTTTTTATGTTTGGCCTTTCGTGTATTAGCTTTGTATCTTGACTTGTTTTCTGTCTTTCGTTTTAAACTTTCCCTAGTGCCTTGTATATTTTGTCGTTAGTTTCTTTGATATCTCTTTTTTCGTGTTGGGAATTCTGTTAGCATCCGTTTGATTGTGTCTTTTAATTTCTCTTGGTTTTCTAGGGCCTGCCACTTTTTTTTAGTTTTCTTGTAACCATATTATAACTTTCATTTTCTAGATTTATTTTAATTGTAGCCCTTGCCATTCCATGGTCACTTCTTACGAAGATTTCATTTAAAAGTGTCACGTTTCCAACAATAGACTTTTTTGTCCGTTATGATATAGTGTTTTTCATTTTTATTTTGAGACTACATTCGGACAGCTCGCATTGAAGCTTACCCACGTCCATCTCCTTGTGGGTTTTTTGTAGAAGAAACTATTCATTTGAAACAAATAGTTTTCTAGTAAAAAGTTGTAGTGAAAAAATGGCTGTATTTGCTTTGCCGGGGTGATCTTAATTAGTATGTAATTAGTATGTAGGGGGTAATTGGCAATAAAACACCACATTGGTCAGATGCGTCGGCGAGTGTATAGTAAGCCGCCCCTCACATGGGAAACAGTCGTTGTTTACAGCCGCCAAATCTAGATCTGACACTGCTTTTTTGTTGGTCCGCGATAGGTATTAGATTTCCCTTCTGCCCGGTATAGTTATTGGACATTTTCCGATCCGCCACATAAGGACGCGCCCTCTAGGAGTTACAGGCTCTCCCGAGAGATGGAATACGTAGCTGGTTTACAAAATTTTTAGTCTCAACAAGGAAACAGCCCTACTCATCAAAAATATTTTGCTACTACAATCGTATAGGCTTTGAAAGATATGTAAAAGTTTTAGCCATTTTGGGTGGTTCGTATCGGTCGATGTCAATGCTTTTGTAAAAATGAAAAAACTTGAATAGGTACCGTGCCGCAATTAGATACTTACATTTAAAAGCTATACGCTTATGCAAATTAAAGCCAAGTTAGACGCCACTTACAGAAACCCCGCTCCATCATTTGCCACTGTGAAAAGATGAACAGCTGAATTTAAATGTGGTCGTACCAGCTTGGCTGATGATGACCTCTACCGATGACGTCGACAAAGTCTCCTTAAATGGCCGACTGTCGAATCAAAGTTAGGGCATGTCAAAAAACGCGTTTGCCATATGTTACCTGAAGAATTGGCCACGAAAAACTGTCCGCGCGTTCAAACGAAGAAATAGTCAAAACAGTGATGAAGTTGCTCTAAAAGAGGAAAATACGGTTTCATCGGCCAGGAAGGTGATGGCAACTGTTTTTTTTTAGGATAGTCGGGAAATGTTTATCTACTACTTAGAAAAAGAGAAAACAATAACGCGATCTACGCATCGTTATTGAACCATTTGAAGGCAACAATTGCAAAAAGTGGCTCCATTTGAAACGCAAGAAAGTCTTCTTCCATCAAGACAACACACTTCGGTGATCGCCATCGTCAAAATTTACAAATTGCAGTTTGGATTGATTAACCACTCAGCGTATTTACCAGATCTGGTCTCCAACGACTATTTCCTGTTGCCTTAGCTTAAAGTTTGGCTAGGAGCATAAAGATTTTCATCAAACGAGGAGGTCATCGCAACCGTAGACGCCTATTTTGCAGAGTAAGGCGCCAAGTTAAAGAGATTGGAAAAAAGTGTAGCGACTTAAAAAACAAAATTGAATTTGACTGAAACAATACTTGTTTCTATGTTAGGCTGAAAATTTTCAGATTGCCACCGTAAATATGTGCAATTATAAAACTCAAGACCGCAATTCAAAGTACAGTGAGAGTTACTACAAGCATACTCTCTCTACTCTGACTTAATGGATACAGTTTGTCGTTTATTCGAGATTCCATTATGAACTAAATGAATTACCCCAAAGAACTGGATTAAAATATATATTTATAGAATAAAGATTATCATAATTAATAAATCAAGTTTATAACCGAAAAGTAGAACAATAGAATATATAGAAAAAATAACATGTTTAGGCCAAATAATTTTTTTAGAGAAAAAGAACTCAAAGCGACAACCAAAGGAGTAAGTTAGATCTGAGAAATACTGGACGATAATTTACCTAACAAAAGAAAAACAAATTTTTAAATATGTATGTAATTTTATTATTTTATGACACTCTATCAAGAAGTAAATTAAAAAACTAAAGGCAACACAATATAAAATTAATTAGAATTATTTTAAAATTAGTATAAGGATAACATGAAATAAACGAATACTAAATATAAATTTAAAGCAATAAACGCAATCCCACAGTGCAACAAATTTAAGTGGAAACGGGTAGGTTACATTTGTAGATCAATTAACATTTCAAATATCCACGAGGCAAAGGAAACGAATACGATGAGGAAAAAATACTAGCTGGAGAAAATTGGTTTTATAAAAAAGGTCTTTGCCCTTTAGGGGATCTATTTCTGAGATGTGGAGTTATTTTTCAATTTTTTCATACAATAACAAATATTTTATATAAAAATTAAATGCTTCTAGTTGTGTTACCTTGAGATATTAAAAATAATTGTTGGTTATATAATAACCGAGTATTATCCAACTAACATCATAAGCTTAGACGCCATATGGGAAATTATAAGCGAATCGTATTTTGATAAAGTAGCATGTATTTATAAATATGCATCAAAGATAAAAATATATTGTCTATTTGTTCTATAAATGTACTAATACATTTTTGCTACATGTTCTCCGAGTTGAAAGTATAAACAAATTATTATATTTTTAAGTACTTTTCTAATGAGAACGCGGTGATATATTCAATTTTTTTATTTTCTTTAAAAATTAGAGTTATTATACTGCCATATCATAAAAAGAAGAATTGATTCTCATTTTTGTAATGTATATTACGTTATTTTTAAAATTTTTAATATATTATAGGAAAAAATTAGAAATATACAGTTGCCACCAGTTTGTATGCGTTTAATAGATACAATATGGTGTCGTTTTATACTATATTTGAGTCAATAAACCAAAGAAAATTTCTCGGTGCTACGTCTAAGCAGTAGCAAGGTTGAGAATTTTTTACGGTTTCTTTTGCTAGAAACTGGTTTCACCAGCAATGACGCATGGTGTGGCTTATTGTCTTGGTGAAGAATCCCGGTATAGTGTATATGCAGATCTTTTTCATATAAAGTACACCGTTGACCGTCCTACTCGGGTAGTAGGAACTCGTTATGCCCAACAAATTTTGAGTTAAAAAGACAATTAATATTTCGTTCACTTTTTATTTGTACATTCAAGCTTTTTTAGTCGAAGAAGCTTTTGAGAACTTTGTCTATTCGTCTTCGAACTGCAGTCATAAATCCATGTTTTACCACAAGTCATCAATTTCTTCACAAAAATGGGGCTCACCTCTTACACGATCGAAAAGCTCGTGAGAAAAATAACTCATGTTTTTTTTACTATTTGTCTCTCAAAACTTTGGAAACCAATTTAACACAAACTTTTGCACCTGCATTTTAGTCCTAATACTTTCATGTACAGTAGATTTTGAAAGTCCCACTTCATTTGCTATCAATCGAACATTTAGACGCCAGTCCGAGTGAAAAGCTGTTCCCCCTATAACTTTATTGTTCAAAGTAATAGGTGTTGATAGGTGCCTTGCATGTTGCTAATTCTCGACGTCTTGTTTTTCTTCCTTAAAATCTATGTCTTGTGCACTTGTACTTTTGATAATGATCAACATTGTGGTGCCATAATGTGACTCTCAAACAGCTGTTTACTTCACAAGCGATTCGTATTCTATAAAAGCTCAAAGTCAAATGAACTGAATCGGATAGTTTACTTGACATCATTCACCAATGAGGACTAAGACTCCACTCACCGATACTTCTGTTTAAACCAAGAAAATATAACTACCTTTTTGGCATACCCTCTAACATATTTTTTGTTACAATACTGATCGTTTTATTAATTTGCTAATTATTATTTAAATTATTTTACAGAAACTTTGATGTGCAAAAATGTGGTAACAAAAAGAGTGCAACTTTAACATACTTCAGGCGTTATCTAAAATGACACGGTATAATAATTTAGTTTGTAAAAGATTAAGACAGATTTAATGTATTATTACAATGTTAAAAATAGTGAGAAAGCTGTCACCAATATTATAGGAATGCCATTTAAAAATCCTACAGTTTCAAGTATTCATGTTGTAGCTAAATTTAGTACACTACGACAGTGAACATCGCGGCTTTTGGAAAAATACAAATTTAGGCCATATAAAATAAGAAAGCAATAACTTCAGTAAACAGCTTTTTATCAAGTAGAATTTTATAACTAATATCCATAAACTCGCAAGATCAATAATTATACAGAAACATTATTTGAACGAACTAAGCATGTATTATTATAGCAAATTTATTAATAAACACAACGAGCATTAGTGGGCTGACGTTAATCCCTACTGTATAGTCGATATGCAGAATCAAAGGCAGGGAGGTGTTGGTTTTATTGTTGGTGTGGCTTGCCTATAAAATTTTATTATATTAGTTTTGTAAAGAAACAATGATGTAAAATTATGAAATTTTAAACTTACATGTAATCAACAATTTTTTTATATCTCTTACAGTAATCGAAATGCCCTGTAAAATATCGAAATTTACTTCCCCTATACAATTGAATCTGAGGTAAAGTTGAAAAGTTTAAAGCAATTGCAAAGTCTGATTAATATAATTATTTTCTTTTTGGAAAGACATATATAATAACGAATGTAATGGAAAATTTTGTTTTTAAATCCTCTAGGTAAGATGTCGATAATTTGGTTTGCACCGAAGGATTGTTATATCTATCCTATCACCTGTGTTTATATTTTTTTAGGACACAAAATGTTTTTACTAAGAAAAAAAACTATCTTTAAAAAGTGGCGTAATTGTTGGACCCTTCATTATTTTGTCTTAAAGGCCTGTTGTAAAATCTTTTGTAATAGAAAATTTTACTGTTTGTTCCGTACAACTTTAGTCTTTTATAAAGGCTGCATAGAAATTTTGCAAATAATAGGCATAGATACAAGACGGTTTATTATGGGTAACAATGGCCAATAAAAGTGTAAAATAAACTTAGAGATTCGCAAAACATTTGCTTTTTTCTAAGGATTTCACAAACGAAAAAGTTTACCTTACCTTAAAGCATTTGATATCGATTGAGTGCTCTTACACATTCCTTACAATATCATTTATGCGACCTACTGCCGATAAAATAGTTATTATAATAAAATTAAAATAATGTTGTTTAAATAATTTATCTTTTGAACAAGACAAAGGTTTGTACAAAAATGTATGCGTTATTTGCATCTTAGAAAAAATTGTCTGCTCTGTGTGTCATACATGGCCTAAACTTTTAAATTACAAAACAACTAATCGTATGCCATGAAAGTGTAAGTTAGCAGTTCCTACATGAAATTTAATAATTAAAAGAGTAAAACCAAAATTTTTTTTAATGCCATAAGATAAACGAAGATAGAAGCACATTTAAAATGCTGAGAGTAAGAATGCCCGAAGAAGGTTTTCTTTATAAGATATCTAATACTTCCACTTCTTTAATTACTATCATTACATCAAAATAAGAAGTATTTTCATTTGTTGTCCAAGAATTATTATCGAACTGTATGAAAATTTTTAAAACACAATTTTAAACCTTTGGAAATACTCGTTATACACGTGATATAAACAATTTTTGGGAGAACATAAATTAAGCTTGCTGATATGAGTACAAGAATCCCGAGAACCAGCCTGACTCATGAGCAGTAGTATTCAAACATTTTCAGACGTTAGCTTCAAAAAAACTTTCTTTCGGACTATACTCCAACTATCAATTGTTTAAACGATAAAAAACACTTTGAGCACAGACGTTTAACGACGATGCTGCTGTTGGTGTTCTTGTACGATTGGCAGATGTCACAACCGCATTCATTTTTATATAACGAAATCAAAATACTACTTACACGTTTAAAAAATATTATTTCTAGATCAAGCGATTGCGTAGAAAAATAACTTTGCATGTTTGGACTTTTATATTGCTTTAATAAACTGAAAGAGTAATTTTAATCTATATTTGATATACTATAGTTTCTACTGAAATGCAATTTTGAGTACTCAAAGAAATATCTCTAAAATAAGTTGTCCAAAAGGAAGACAACTAAATTTATGTATATTATGTAACTACACATTAATTTTGTAGAAAATATTAATAGTGTTCTACACAAAAATGTTATTATACTTCTTATATGATTTTTGAAAACGAAATTAGAAAATAAATTCTTCAAGAAGCTCCTTTAGTTCGGTTCGTACATTTAAATGGAGCGGACGTGTTGTGCTAGTTACACTTGCGGCAGCGATTATACTTTGGTTAAAAACAGCCATACTTATTACTAGACTAACATCGCTAGAGAGTGAATCTAAGGCTTTTAAAAGCATAAAAAAAATTTGCCAATTTTGAAAATTATTAATAAAACAAAAAATTAACGGACGATGCGTTAGTTGTTGCTTTCTAAACAACAACATAACTTAATCTAACAACTGTATTATATATATATACACATACATATACAGGGTTGTATCCAAAAGTAGTAGAACTGTTTTTCCGCGCGCACGGGGCGATGGAGGGGGGTCTGCAAGGCCGGATGTTATGGAGGGGAGCCTTGAGAACAAGTTTCGACCTGCGGCAGTCGCCTGCGTGCGTTAGTTGAGTGTGGACCACTGTTTTAGTGACCTCCTGTTGTGACGTCTCGTCGTCAGTTGTAATGGAGTGAAATTTGGAGCAGCGGTACGCCATCAAGTTTTGCTACAAATTTGAAAAATCACCGACCGAAACCAAGGACATGCTTACGCAGGCCTAGAAGAAGAATTCCATGAGCCGTTCCTCGATATTTGAGTAGCACAAATTGTTTCTGGAGGGGAGGGAGCTCGTCGAGGACGGCCAACGCGCTGGGTGTCCGTCAAGCTCGCGAACGGATGACAATGTTCTGAAAGTTCTGTAACTTAAATGCTAGTACGATAAAGAAGGTCTACGAGAATAGTGCTTAATGGAAAGCGCAAGTGTTTTGGTGGCTTAAAGTATTTAGAGAAGAAACGTGCGAGGCACTTCAACGTCTAACCAGTGTGCTAGATTCACAGCAGATAAAGTGAGACTATTAAAATAGATTGTGTATTATATCATTACTATGGTATTGCAGATGTAGAAAGTTTGTACTAAATTGGTTCCCAAAGTTTTGAACAATGAACATAAAAACATAGGTCTGTCGATTTTTTCGTGAGCTTTTGGATTGTATGAGAAGCGAACATAAATTTTTGTAGAAAATGATAACGACAGAGCCTTGAGTAGCACTATTGACTTTCCTTGGGCAAAGAAGCTTGTAATGAGCAAATGAAAATAAATATAATGTTTATTGTCTTATTTTTGACTATAAATGGGTTGTCCATAAGGAGTTTGTACCATCTGATAAATTTCTGAAAAAGAATCACGCGCGTCCGCTTGGAGACCGCCAATACCTGGGTTCTTCACCATAATAATGCGCTGAACCATGTGAAAAAAGTTTCCAGCGAAAAAAGCTGCGGCACCTCTACCCCAACATCCCTATAACTTAAAGCTAGTCTGGCTCGGCTTTTTTTGTATCGCCAGATCAAATTCAGCTTGAAATAGTGTTCTGTAAAATATATTAGTTTAAGTCTTCCAAGCGAGCTACGACAAGTGCAACGTTGTGTTAATGCTTAAGAATCATTAACATTTACAGGTTAGGCTTTAAGGCTTGTCTCGGCTTTATGTTCCACCTCATTCGCGGTTTTTGCACATCACGTCGTCCTTTTAATTTGTACTAATTTGCTACTAATAGGAATCTTGTATTTGGCATTTGAATTGTTTACTTCTTCCATCTAGATTTTTAAATTTTTATCATTGAGTTCTTCTCTAATATCTTCTTTACGAAGGCAGCAAGAGTTAAGAAGAAATCACGTTTAGGACAACAAAATAATCAAAACATAAATAATCAATAAATCACCAACAAGGAGATCGATAAACGGTTGGTCGCCCAAGTTATAGAATAGTTAAACAGCAATTTAGAAAAAGGCAGGCTAAAATCATAAATAAGAGGAAGAATAAAAATAAAAAAAATTCTCTTCCAGAATTCTACAGCCGAGCTTAAATGTATTACAAACCATTTTGTTGAACAAGAGAATTTGCTTTATCTTTTTTAAATCTTTAATCATCTTTTATGTAATTATTAACACTTAACTGTTGCATATAAATCAGCAACTAAAAATAGCTTGATTGCAGTGAATTTCTACTGCTAAACGTACAAAGCTAGAGTTTAATATACAATCATTCAAATTTTGCTAGTTTTGAATGATAATTTTTTATTGCAGTATCTTTTTTATTACTTTTGCAGATAATCAAAAATGACTGTCGTTGTTTAGAACATTATAATTTTTTTATATACAATTTTTTTTATTAACATTAAAACAGTTTATAAAATAAATTTACACAGAATTATTAAACGCATCTCTGTGTTTAGTATTGCTGTTATAACCGAAATGAAAAGTAAATTATTTCGTTAGTAAAACAAAAATGCTGAATATTAAAGTGCCACGTCTATTGATATACCAGCATAATAATGAATACAACTAGACACCCCGATACAATTGTTATAAAAAGCGTGCAGTAAAAATTTGCCTGTCATTTAGCCACTGAAAAATAATATACTTGTTAGGCATGTCACTGTAGCAGATAACATCTAACAGTGGTACTTCACCTATACAATTTTAGAAAATTACAATTTGCCATTAGTATCATTACACTCACAATATAATTTTCGTGCGTGGGTGAATCAAACATAAATTCAAAGTTTTTTTATGCTCCCTAAGGTAAACGGAGATGGGCGCGACTGCTGAGCCGTGTAAGTGGGAATATATCTGTAGCAACCGGACTTCAAAGCAACGAGGTATTTTCGTCTATTGCGTAACGGATTATTACTAAGTTTCTCAGGACATCGAGCTAAAAAGCATTATAAATTAAAAGAAAAACTTAAGTCACAATTTGGCAATGGCAGTCTAAAGAAAACACAAGTGTTGAAAAGTTGAAAATTAGCGTTACCAATGTCGTTTCAGAACCAGCGGAACTAAATTATTCTCCACCTTTTCAGAAACGGTGCCTAATACAATTTCTGAAGTTACGTTTTTCATATTTTCGAAGAAAGGAAACTTGCATAACGACAACACCCGGCGCCGTTTAGCTGACCAAGATTTTTTTTATTACGGAATTTTTTATAGCAACTAGAATATTAGTATACTCTATAAACTAATGCAATATAGTCTCTAAATGTAAATAAAAAGCTTTCCCTAAGATTCAAGCCGCTGTTACAGTACTCTGTTAGATTTTTTAGCCGCTTAGTTTGACTTGAATATCTGTGCAACAGTTTCATTGGAATGGATCTTCAAAAACTCGTTGGTTAGTTCCTTTACATATATGATTTTTAGGTCTGAGTAGAATGTTTAGTTTGCCACATTAGAGAGGGAGTGGTTTTAGAGTGCAAGAACTGAATGACTTTAATGCTAGATCTACTTGCACAACCCCACAACTGATAAACGTAAACTCAAATTGGTCGAATAATGGTCTTTTGCGAAAAGACTGTTGGTTAATAACAACTTTTCTTAAGTACTGTCCAAAAAGTGTCCTTGTCTTTTGGGTTTTTTTACAACTTCTATAATCTCATTTAGGATATTGGGATTATTAATTTTAATATTTATTGGTTGGTGTATAGAGTTTCAGCTCCCGCCCTATACCGTAGTTATAAACTGGTTTGTAGCATATTCTAGTATTATGTTTTCGCTCTTTTTGTTACTGATGAAATAATTAGCTGTTTTATATATAATGTTTGCTATAATTGTGGCTATTGTCGAGGAATACAAGGTGCATTCAATTTATAACACCTACGAATTATTTTCTTAGGATTGGGAACAGATAGAAACATGCGGTTTATTTTAAAATATGGGTATATTTTTTATAAATGCAGGTGCAGATGCAGATGACAGCACTGCACGGCATACAAGACTCTAGCGGTAGCGGCGACAGTGAGGGCTGTTTTTGATACTTAAAATTGTGACGTGTTCTTGTGAACAGGGTGTCATCATTCGTTTTCTCCATTTGTGTGGTGTAACATCGAGTGAAATTCATCGCCAGATGAGTGAGACATGTGGTGATGGTGTTATGGATGTATCTAATGAGTATTTGTAGGTGCGACAGTTCACAGAAGGCAGAACGTCGTGTGACAACAAACCAAGACAATCTCAGCCTCGCACCTGCCGGTCTGACGACATGATCAAGTGAAAGAAACTTGTTTCGGCGGATTGCAGGAATGTGAAACACATCGTCTCCAAAGTTGGCATTTCCGTGGGATCTGTGCAAACAATCCTGCATGAAGACCTGAAAATGCGAAAAGTGTCCTCCAGCTAGGTGCCACGAATACTGACAACTGTAAAGTGATCTTTCATGCTCCCTACTCACCTGACCTGGCTCCTAGCGACTATTGGCCGTTTTCAACGATAAAAGACACTGTCCGTGGTCACAAATGTACTACTCATGCCGCTATTACATCAGCGATTTTTCAGTGGTCAAAGAAGGCTTCTAAATAAGTATTCATAGCGGTCATGGATTTATGGCGTCTACATTGTGAAAAATGGTGCGACTACAGGAAGATCACGTCGAGAAGTGACACAAGTTTCACACTTTTCGTGTGACTAGTTTGTGAGAAAAAAATCGGGCGTGTTATAACTTGAATGCACCTCGCAGTTAAAAATTTGATAAAAGTTATTTATAAAAATAAATTTTAATAAGTTCTGAATTTTTTATGTGGCAGTTCCGGAAAATTAGGATTAATTATTCTGTGTGATAATTATAAGTAGTATTTTGCTTTTAGATGTTGTTAAGTGCGATCCCTAGTAAGATCTAGAGTTTGAAAGAATTGTTGCAACCCTTGGTATGTTAAATATCGTCGGAAAACAGTAAATGGCGACGACAATTAGTAGTCAGTATTACGTAAAACTATTAGTTATAATTCAGGAAAAGTTTCATTTTGTTGGTTAAAGTGTTTGAGGATTTATTTGGCTGACATTTGGCTGGAAGTTTTTGAGCACAACTTACATAAAAGTGTGTCTTTTTCGCATAGTGCGCATATGACCTTAGTGGTTTTAGTAAGTAAGTTCTGATGTCGTAGTTTCCGTATCCGTTATTTTGGCATCTCTTACATTAGACTATTTCGGTATTTCCCTTTGTTGTTTACAATATTTCTTACTTTATATCCTATGATTTTAGAGCTATTGTTATATCTTTAAATAAAGTAGAATAATGAGAGTGTTTGAAAACAACTTTGTAATGTAAATGATGTGTATATTACTTTTACACGCCTATTAGTTTTCTGTGTATATTAGAGAAAGTTTATATTTGAAATATTATCATTTAAGAGCTTTATTGTGAATTTTTATTTCTGCTATTATGTTAAATTTTCTATAGCATCTCATAATTAACCACACTTTGCACAAAAATTGGTGTAGCTTATGTATTACCAAAATCGATGCCTGCACAACATATTTTTTTAATTAACTGCATATTTACAATCTATTTCTAATAAAAACAATAAATAAATTATTTGCAAGAATATATAAGGATAGAGTAATCGCACATTGATCCTTCTCTAAGAATGCACTGGACTAATTCACATCATACATCTCTTGTCTTATGCTCGTGAGCCAATCTTTTAAATTTTCTCTTTGCTTCTGGGGGATGTTTGATACTAAATTATTTTCACGTTATTCCATTCGTTTAGAGTGTCGACTGTATTTTGACTTTTTTAGTAACAAGCAAAATGTCCTGATTATTATATAGGGTAAAGTTTGATTTGTACCAAGGTGCATTAGTAATAAAACATAAAACTTTGGATTCCATCTTAGAAAGTTTTTGTAACTGGTAGCTTTGCACACCCCATAACTGTATGCTAGAAGTAGAAATAGACTGAACGATATCTTCTTCCTCTTTGTCCTTTCCCTTGTACCTTACGGTGTTGGGTCTTCGATCCATTTTTGGTACTCCTTTCTGTTGAGCGCCATCCTCTTTACTTCCTCGATGTTCCTACCCCTCTGATGTACCACAGTTTTAATACTGTCTATCCATTTCATTCTGGGCCTGCCCCTTCCTCTCTTCCCATCTCCTCTTGCTTCCATGATCCTCCTTGGTAGCCTCTTGCTGTCCATACGTACCACATGTCCATACCACTGTAGCTGTCTATTTTGTATGGTTTCTATCAGTGGATCTACACTTAGCTCTTCTCTTGTAATTATGTTTCTCACTCTATCTCTTCTGGTCCTGTCCATTATTCGCCTTAAATACCTCATTTCTGCGGCAGTGATTTTACTTTTGTGTTTGTCTTGCATGGGCCAAGTTTCCGCTCCGTATATCAGTGTTGGTACATATACTGTTTTGTATAGGTGTAACTTTGTTTCTTTTCTCAATTCTTTTTTATTTACCAGTGTTGTGTTTATCTGGTAGTATACTTTTGCTGCTTTTGATGTTCTGTTTCTTATTTCCTGTTCTAATGTCCCATCATTGCTTAATATTACTCCCAGGTACTCATATTGTTTTACTACTTCTAGGGTGTTCTGTCCGCATCTAATATTCATGTCTTCATCCTCATTGCCTGTTTGTTTGCTAATTTTCATGATTTTGCTTTTTTGCATTAATTTTCATTCCTGCATTTTGTATACTGTTGTTCCACTTATTGACTGCGGCTTGTAATTTCCTGGCTGTGTCCGCCAGTAGCACAATATCGTCTGCATACACCAGGCTTTGGAGGTTTACTTCTTCCATTCTCCAGTGCCCCAATTTTAAATTTAGTGATCTCTGTTTACTCTTC
Source organism: Sinelater perroti (assembly GCA_036346155.1). Taxonomy (NCBI): domain Eukaryota; kingdom Metazoa; phylum Arthropoda; class Insecta; order Coleoptera; family Elateridae; genus Sinelater; species Sinelater perroti. The sequence continues at coordinate 7,190,282 of JARFIY010000231.1, forward strand.
TTTAGAATTTGGTCCATAACTATAATGAATAGGAGAGGACTAAGGAGTCTCCTTGTTTGATTCCTTTTCTATGTTGAAGCTCTTCGACTCCTTCCCCTTTATTCTGACTGTTCCTATTACTTTTTTGTATAACGCTTTTGTGACTTTGGTCAGTTTGTCGGGTACTCCTGTCTCTTCCATGGCCTTCCATATAATCCTCTTTGGTATACTGTCGAAGGCTGCACTTATGTCTAAAAATGCCAGGTATAATGGTTTTCCTTCTTCTAATCTCTTTTCCGTCGCCGCTCTTATAGTGTATATGTGATCTTGTGTTTGTCTATTTTTTCGAAATGCCGCTTGTTCCTCTTGTAATTCATTGTCCACGTAACTTCTGATCCGTGTCTCAATTATTCTCGAGAATATCTTCTGTATACATGATGACAGGCAGATGGCTCGGTAGTTATCACAATCATTAGTATTTCCCTTTTTGTGTATTGGGACGATTATATTCTCCTCCCATTCTTTAGGTATGACTTCTTCATCCCAGGCTTGTTGGCATATTCTTTGAATCCACTCTCCCAATTTTTCACCTCCGTATTTGACCATCTCGGGGCTGATTTCGTCTTTTCCGGCCGATTTTCCTAATTTCAGTCTGTTAATTGCTTCTATTACTTCTTCTGTGGTTATTATTTGTTCATCTTCCATTTATGCTGGGGCTTGCCTTAGGTTTCTCCTCTCAGGTTCTATTCCTTCCGCCTTAAATTTATCTTTGTAATATTCACTCCATGTATCTAGGATTTTGCTTTCTTCTGTGATCATGACTCCGTTTTTATCTTTTATACACCATGTCGTTTTGCCATATTTTCCCATTAGTTGTTTGACTGTCGTCCAAAACTCTTTCTTGTTATTAGTGTTATCTCGGAATTTCTCCTCAATTTCCTTTTCAAAGTCCTCCCATGCTTTATTCTTTGCTTCCTTAACTATTTCCTTTGTTTCGTTCCTCAATGTTATATAGCTTTGCTTGTCTTCTTCTCTTTTCGTCTGCAGATATTTCTTCCATGCCCTCTTCTTTTCTTTGACTTTGTTTTATTTCTTCATTCCACCATTTTGTTCTTTTTTGTTTTGGGCTAATTCTCTTTTCCCCACATACCGCTATGGCTGCTTTTATTATTGTGGTTTTGAGTCTCTCCCATCTTTCGTCTATCGTCCATTGATCTCTTTGCTCTTCCTCTCTTTCATGTTGTCTTAACAATTCGTTGATTTTATGCTGGTATTCTATTTTTTTCTGTTCTGTCCTTAGTTCTTCCGTCTTTATCCTCTGGTACTCCTTTTCTGGTGGTTTCGGTACTCTCACATAGAATCTTGTATCTACTGTGACTAATTTGTGTTCGAAATTTATTTCCGCTCCTCTTATAGCTTTTACATCTAATATAGCATATTTAGTTTCTGGGGTGTAGGTGTAGTAGTCTATTGTACTCCTGGAATTTCGATTGTCTGCTGTGAAAGTGATCTTATGTATGTCCTTGTGGTTGAACCAACTATTTCCGATTAACATCCTATTAGTGATACAAAAGTCTATCATTCTGTTGCCGTTGTCGTTTATTATCCTGTCTGTACAGAATTTCCCCAATACTCCATTTCCTCTTCTAGAGTCGTTCCCAACTCTGCCGTTCCAATCCCCCATGACGATAACGTGTCTTGATCTTTCCTTAGCTTTCTCGTATGTTTGTTGTAAACTTGTGTAGAACATCTCTTTCTCTAGTATATCTGCGTCCTCTGTAGGTGCATAGATTTGTATTAGTGTTACTTCTTCATTCAAAGTTATGTCCAGCGTGATTATTCGTGAGTTAATGCCTTACCAGCCCGTCATTTGGTTAGTTAGTTCATTACTTATTAGGAAACCTACCCCTTTTTTTGCTCTCGCTCCTAATGGTACACCTGAGTATATAAGTTTGTATTCTTTGTCCATCATTATTTCTTTACTTCCTTTTTTCTTTACTTCTGATAGTCCTAGTATTTTGACCCTATATCTTATCATTTCCTCTATCAGATCCACCTCCTTTCCATTTAACCCCCTAGTATTCCATATTCCTAATCTAGTCCGTTGTTCTCTTTGGTCGCTTTCCATGCATCCGTCCATGTCCGAGGCTAGTGATTGTTCTCTGAATCTAGATACCTCGTATGGGTGATTAGCCCGACGGCGAGGGCCCCGTTACCTCGGGACAACTGGTATCAGGATATACCCCCCGATGCTGGGTCGTCAGAGCCCCGTTCGTTTTCTAGCAGAGGATACCACGTGCAGGTGGAGTTGACATTTGAGTAGCTGGATGTTGGCGCCACTCCTTACCCTCCACTGAACGATATATTTGTATAATAGAAGTTTATTGTCTGTTAATAATTTGGATCGACGTGTTTCTTTAAATTAATTTTTGATAAATATGTAATCTTAAGTATTTTATTTCATTGTTTACTGGTATTTTAGTATTGCCAAGAAAAAATGGCAGACATACTATGAGTTTTGTAGTAAAGATAATTGATTTTCTCTAGTTTATCTTTATTTTCGATTGATCAAACCGGTTCTGTAAAACATCCAAATAATGCTGTAGATTATATGATATGAGCACTGTTTCTATAGTGCTGTTGTTTGTTATTAGTAGAACTAAAGTATAAATTAAGAAAGGCAGCGGACTCAACACGCCCCCTTGGGCACTCCTGGCCATTCTTGATGGTAGCTGGAATAACTAGAGTTGTATTTTACTTGAAAGTATAATTCTGACATGTACGATCTTAGTAGACATTAATGCGGATTAGGAAAAATGTTTTTATTTTTACTTTGAGTGGCATTTAGAAATACAGCAGTATACAGTTTCTTTTACTCGATAATTTTGATGATACTATTGACGTTCCTGAGAGTTTTCTGTACAGTTAAGCGACGTTTTTAGAAACATAACTGAATGTCTGATATAATAGTTAATAGTTTTAGGTCAGTTTTATTTTTCTCAATTTTTCGAAAACCTTAAATAGAATAAGGCCAATCGGACGATATAAACTTGTCTTATTAGCAGTTTTTTTAGTTTAAACACCATAATAACGTGGACAAATTTAAAATATCATAATATCAACATACTGTTATATATGATCAGTAATACTGCCGGTTTTCTTGACAGATACTTTATGCGGATATCTTTTTTTTAATATTCTTAGGTGTTTCTCTGGAGGAAACGTTTTCATTGGAAGTGACATTAGTTTGTTGTATATTAGTACGAGTTTTTCGACCTTCATGTTATAACATTCCTTTACCACTTATAGTTGTTTGGAAGTAGAATATTAAGGAGCCTGTTTATTTAGTGAAAATAGCTTGCTTCGTTTAGTTCATCAGCTATTTTAATTCTTACTTTTAGGCTTAGCTGATCTTCAATAATTATAAAACAACATGAATTACTAGAAAACATATAAAAAGTATAAGGATATTATAATATCCTTGTAATTAACATTATATACAGCTGGTACACAGCGAGGGTAGTACATGAAGGCAAAATTTCAGAACAGATAGAAGTAGAAAGGGAAGTTTGTCAAGGATAGCCTTTCACCAATAATTTTTGTAGTTATTATGGACTGGATAATAAAAATACAGGAAACAAGAGAACAGGAATTTATTGGAAAATATTCAATTAGTTGGAGGATTTGGAGTAGGCGGATGACGTGTTTATTAAAAGCAAATAAGCAACACATGCAGGAAAACACGATAACACTAATGAGCAAAATGCAAAGAGAATAGGTCTTCAAATAAACGCAAAAAAGATCCGCGTAAATAAGACATACATAGAAGAAATAGAAGAGATCTGCTATTGAGGCAGCATAATACAGTTAGAAAGTAAAACGAAAAGGGATATTGAAAGGAGAATTCAGCTTAACAGGGTGTGTAATTCATTAAGTACATCTCAAAGAGCAACTATAAGATTATTTCGCAAAAATGTAAAGAGCATATTGTTATATGCGGAAAAACGTAGAAAGAAACTAAACAGTTCTTAAGTAAAATACAGTAATACATTAGTACATTATTAAGAAAAGTTTTCAAGGTATTATAACCGTATACAATTACTAAAGAAGAGCTACACATGGTTACTCAAGAAGAGAAAGTGGAAATAACTTAAACAAGCAATAAGTTTAAGAAAAATTAGAAGACCGTGGAAGAAATGTGGAAAAAGTTAGTGAAGAAATCAACGAAAAATCTACAGGATTAGCTACCCCGTCATTAAGAATATAGCTCTCAAACACTCATGAGCGCCCTTTTTTTATAAAGCTACAGGAGAAAGAGGGAGAGAGAAAGGGATAGTTTTGGGAAATAACCCAGTTGTATCCTGATCAGTGTTTGTATGTGTTTTTTATTTATAATATATGTAGTTATTGTTATAATTTTCTATTTTTCATATATTTCATAATTGAGTTTAACGTGAAGATTTACCTTTGTGTACAAAAAAATCTATTCGATCGAACAATTTATTGAGAATCTATTGACCAATAAGTTGGTTTGCCGTTCCATAATTCGTTTACAGCCTGTTATAGGTTTATTTCTTTATGAGTTATTGCTCTTGTTGCTTAAAATTTATTTCGAGCATTTTTCCTCTTATAAAGAATATTGGTTCCAGTAATACAAAAACGTATATTCTTCTTTAGATATGGCATGTTGGGGTGAGCAATAAGCAAAAGAAGCTGCAAATTAGTACTAGATTATTCTGTTTTATTTGTTTGTCGGTAGATTAGCTTGTAATAGGATATTTAATTATAAATTATACATATCAGATTCTATTGCATTATTTGTAAGAGAATCTGCTAATATCTAAAATCTGTTGGTTAGTGAAATTTGTTATTACTGCGCTTTTGACAAAGGCGAAGACTTGGATTGTTTTCGTTTTTATGTATGTCTTTAACTGTCTACTAGCCGAGAGTGTAGTTGTTTTATATAATTTTTTATGATTATCACTAAAATTTACATAACTTTTTTTTTTTTATTGATTTATATAAATATTGAAATGATCTTAAATGGGAAGGTAGAAATGACTATTGTTGCTACTGAAATTGTAATTTTGTAAATGAGTTTTGCATGTTGTTAGATTGTTGAAGCATTATTTGGTTTGAGAAGTTCTGATTTCGTATAATAGTACTTGTGACATTGATCTAGAGAATATTTCTTGTAACATTATTTGTTGCTGAGTATTAAGACATGTAGTCGTTGCTGGCTGGTAGTATATATATGTAGAATATTAATTCGTCTCTATGTATGGTAAATGAGTTTGTTATATTACTTACAAAATAAAGACAAATTTATTATTAATGGGAAGTACTCCTGACCTTACATCTAATGCAGGATAACCTATTACACAACTCGCTTCCACAGTCAAGTGGATTTCGATACAAACTTAATCATTCGTTCTGGACTGCACTCCCTGCACTCTGGATTTATTGTCCTGTGATTACTACGACTACTGATGTAATCATGTATTAAAGGTGTTTCTGATAGAGATACGCAAGAGTGTATATTACCGAAGAAATAAATAGCGATAACCAACTTGGTTTTTGATCTGGACTCAGTGCCTAAGTGTTGATTCAGATATGTCGAAATGTCCCAACAGATTTAAAAAAGCTTCGACAAGGTACGTCACGATAAAATGATACAGATACTAAAAACAGCTGGTCTAGATGATAAGGATGTACGTATCATAATTAAATTGTATTGACATCAAACAGCGATAATACGAGTCGAACATCAGACAAAATCAGCATTAGAAAAGGAGTTCGTCATGGACACATTCTGTTCTCTCTAATTTGTAACCTGTACTCAGAAGATTAAAGACAATACATTTATAGATGCAACAGAAAGAGCAATCGTTTATGGCGTAAACAACAATGTTAATAGATACGACGGTGACACACTCATATTAATCAACAGCGAACAATCTAATGACTAAAATAAACAATACATGTGAAGCTTTTGGTTTAAAAATTAATATTGAGACGAAGTATATAGCTATAAGTAAGCACCCACATTATAACCAACGGTATTACTGATAAGCTTTCTTATCTCGGCAGCAATATCATTAACCAATGGTACCCAACTGTCAAAGTAAAGAGCTAAATAAAAAGTCAGAGCAATCTTTGTTAAGATGAAAAAACTCTTGTGCAGTTGAGGTTTATTCAACAAAACCCTCTATATAATTGACAAAGAGTTACGGCAATTAAGCAACGGAAGCTAGAATACTTCTGGCAGATTATGCGACATTTCAAGAAGTACGAGCTGCTGCATTTAATTATAGAAGATAAAATCGTAGGCAAGCGCAAATTAGGCTGAAAAACTTTTTTTGATCTAACTAGTCTTCTTCTATGAGGTCTCTTCTTCTCATATCTTCTTGCATTTGTTTGAACCATGATTATTCCGATCATCCTCTTCTGTTTCTTCCTTCCGCTCTCCATTTTAATTTTTGCAAAAGGCCATCATTAATTGTTTATCCTACAAACGTGTCCATATCAAATTAATCTCCTAGTTTTCTCCGATACTTTGATAAACGTATATATTTTTCTACGGATTTCGGTATTGTACACATGTTCTAATTTTGATGCACTACATCCTCAAAAGTTCATTTTCACTATCTCTAGTCTTCACTTATTTTGTTTTCTGATGGGCTAAGTCTCCGCTCCATATAAGAATATACTCAGTACCATTGTATCCAATATTCAACTTTTAGTTTTACTTTTCATTTTCTTTGACTACAACATTCAGTTCAATTTTGTATGTTTAATTTGAATAATTCCGTTATTAATTTCTGTGTTTACGTTTTTTCTTGTAATTTTACAGTTTCCAAATAATTATACTCTTTAAATGTTCTTCTGACTTCTCCATTAGGGTTCAGGTTATTTCCTTGTTATTCCGTCACTAGATATTTTTTTTTGTAATTTATTTTTAGGTCATTTTGTTTGTACACTTCTGCTAGTTTTCTCATTATATAATCGATATCATACTCATATCCAGCTATCAAGACTTGATTATCTGCAAATTTAATCTATTTCTAATTATACGTCCGTACAGCCTACCAGTTTGACGTAAGTACACTTATTCCTCTGCAGTTGTCATAACTTTTTATCGTTCTTTTTTGTGAATGGGGGTTAAAAATCTTAATTTCCAGCCATTTGGAAGGTCGTCCATATCAACTAGATATTTATTAAAGATATACGTTAGTTTTTTCTATATGACTTTTGCTGCATGTATTAATATTTCGATTGGTATGCTTCCTAGGCTCGCAGCTTTATCGCTTTTCATTCTCTTTTACTATTTTCTTGACTTTTTACTGTTATCCGTTTCACATTTTTTTAATTTGCTTTCTATATTTATTTGTATTGTACTGTGTCTTTCTGTAGCATGTCTCAGTAGTATTGTTGCCATTCCGATATTCGTATCATACTGAGATTCTTAAATTTACCTTCTTTCCTTAAACTTTTTGTCGTTTCTTATGTTTTTTTGTTCTTGTTTCTCCTATGGATAGTTCCACCGCAGAGCATCTTTGTTTCCAAGGTTCGTTCTTTGTCTTTATGTTTCCTCTTAAATTCTTTGTTTAGTTCTCTATATCTTGCTCTTACTTCCGGATCCCGTTTTGTCAACCAGAGCTTGCGCACCTTTTTATTTTCTTCTATTATTTTTTTAATCTTTTACTCTACCAGTTCTTTTTTAACTTTTTGTTTTCGTTTCTACGCTTCATGCGCTGCTTCCTGTAAAACTGTATTTTTCACTTTTTCTTGTTGTGCTGTACCTTCCGTTTTTTCTTGTAATTTTTGGCTATTCTTAGTTTGTAAAAGAAGTCTATGGATTTGTTATTTAGTAATTCTAAGTTATGTATATAATTTTTCTTTATTCTCTTTAATACTTCTTCTTGGACAGTACGTTATCATTTTTAATAGGAATCAAACTGAATTACATTTTGCTTCCTATAAATCCGTACGTATGTCATTTTTATCTGGGAGTTTAGTGTTTGGATCATATAATTTAATAATAAACTGAGTTGTTGTTTGCCAGGTTTTGTATACGTTATTATGTTTAAAGTATCCTTTTATTAATTATGAGAGTAAATGTCTGGAATATTTGTATCAACTCTTCTCCTTTTCCATTGAAATATTCTTCTCTAAATCTTCCTACTGCTAAATCATCTCTCCAACCATTTTAGCATTTAAATCCTCTGTAATTATTAATTATTTTCTGTTACTCGTATCATTAAGGAGTTTCATCAAAACTTTTCGTCTTCAATACTAGCATATTTTGATAAAGCATATACTGCCTCTAAAATCATCGTATATGTTTCTATTTTTAATTCCACCATTATTATTCTTTCACTGACTTTCTGGCAGTTTCAAATTAATCTTCTGAGCTTTTATGAAGTACAATAGCCACTGTTGCTCTTACCCTTTTATGTTTTTCTACTCCGGTATAGAACATAATATAGTCGCCAAAATATTATTTCCATGCTATTTTTTTTGTCTCAGTATTTCGTTGTCAATCTTATACTTCTTTAGTACTTTCTTAATAGTTGACAGCTCTTGTATATTCCAAGTTTCTGCTATCGATTTTTTATCTTTTGATCTTTGTTTCTTTCTGGGTTTAAGTTCCTTGGGGCTTTCCTCTAAACGAGAGGTGGATTTCCACCCGGAGTTATTTTTCAAATTATGTGGTGAGTCAGACGCTGTTTGTAGCCGTCCATTTTGGATCAGACGCTACTTTGCTTGTTGCTCCGCGAGAGATACTTTATTTAACTCCTACCTTTGACATTTAAAGAGTGTTCCTCTATCCTTTACCCAGGAAATGCGCCCGATAGGGGTTACAGACTACGCACACGAGGTAGAAGAACTTTCTGGTTGAAAATTTAAGGCAATGGCATGAAGGAATTACGAGACAACTGCTCGGAGCAAGTCGCACCGCAAGACTACTATTTTTAATATGGTAGCCAACATGATGACCAATAACCACTATGCCACGGTACCACAAGAAAAGAAGAAGAAGATTGCATTTATTTGAACCACAAAAAGAAGTACTTAAAGAGCAGAGATTTCAAAAGGATGTTGGTGTCAGGGCGTTTGTGCGCATTTGACTGGTGTCACAATCACCTTCGTTTTAAAACATTGTAAGTCAGGAAGCTATTAAAGAACTAACTTTGTACTTTTGTATTTTTCTAATACATTAATAAATTAAAAAAAAACGTTTTGATTTATATTTGATTCACTCTTATATATCCTAGGCAATGCCTTTATAAATTTTATTTTATTAATAATATATTTCACAATGACTGGTAATTTCACAGAATTCAAAAAATGTGTTTTTGCAAATTTGTCTAATTTATATAACAATTATATTAATATTAAATATCTAGTAGTTGTAAAAAAATTATGAAATAGTAGGCTAACCAGTCTACGAGCATTAGCTTAAGCGTAATGGGTCCTATGTTGTTTGAACTTAAAAGTACGTCAACGGCTTGATAACTGATACTCCAGTTCAGAGAGCAAATTTCCATTTGAAACGTGAGATTTATCATAGCTGGAACGTCTCTATCGATGTATGATAACTAAGCTGTTAGGATTAACTGTTATAGAGTAAGCTAATTTGTAAGTGCAATTCGGGAGACAATTTGATTGATGACGTGAATTTCCTCGGCCGGTGCTTTCGACCCGATTTGAATCTTTTCTGCTTTATCACATCGCTGCGTTACTTCGACCGATGGATATTATGAGCTTATTAATCGCGGATGACGGAAAGCCGGGATGAAGACAGGTTTATTTTAATCGGCTGGATGTAGACGTTCCTTCGTGTTGAAAACGCGCTTTATCTGTTTCGTCTGGGCCCTGGCCTGATACGAAATTGGGTTTGGTAGAAGGCAATGTGTACATATTATGTATCGCCCACGGGACCGTTGCCATCGCGCTGCACTAATCGAATGTTCATTTGGCATTATGCAATGGTGCAATCAACCGGGCAAATCTAATTTGCCGGGCAAATACGCGGAATTTCCGTTTATTTTCGGGCAACCAGCGCGCCTTCGGGGCTTCACGCGTATGCGAGCACGTTCGCGGTTCGTACGGGCGGCGCGCGCCCCCAGGCCGGGGCCGGAGGCGCGGGCGACACGCGATCGGGCCATAACGCGTCGCGCCGCACCTTGTATACTAAACCGCTGAGTTATGGTCAATATACTTTATTACCGTGGCATTTCTTGTAATTCATTGTTGCGTCGATTACTGACGGCCGCATTTCATTTTGTTGTGCGTCATAAATTATGCATGGCCCTCTCGGTGCCGCTCTAAATGGCGAATTAAAGTTGTTTGATTTCATGATAGGGTAGGGACTGCCGGCCGCCAGAATTAGACGGCGGCTGCTGACGGGGGGCAAGCGGACATTTGCCGCGCAACTCCCGCCAGCTACCCCAACTCAATTTGCTCGCCCAAATAGATTTTGCAAAAATTGTCCTGAAAAGGATCCGTTTACGTTTTTTAATTCCGCCGGTAACACACCCAAAATTGCAAGTTGTGTAATTTTAAATTCGGAACTTGGTTAATGTTCGGAACTTCCGTGCCCCGACAAAACTTAAATTAGTTCAAAATTATAATTGCCTGCTTCGTCGCCAGAATTTCAAAATAAGAAGACCACGAAACGTCACACAATCGATCGTTTTCTTTAAACTACAAGTCGTACATCATATTGATGATGTAAAGGTTTAATATGAAAATTTTACTTGAAAACACAAGATCTTCGCGTGTGTTATGGTTACAAGTTGAGTTGCGACTCTATAGCTCAAATTTAAACACTTAAAGTTTGGTAATAGATTCCAGTAAATAAGTAGTTAAAAATTTCTGTTTGCAAGTTAAAGTTATATATTTTACGCAAATTTCTAAAAGAATTTTTTTGATATGTATAATATCTATTTGCAATCTGTACATTTGCAAAACATATGACAGAAGATATTTAGAGGCGTTAACAGTGACGAGTATAAATCCAATGATTTACACTGAGATACGACTTAAGATTGTTATGTGCAAATTTTCTAAGGAGCATAAGATGCGAAGTTACAGGTTACATTAAACACTAAAATCTATATAGCAGATACAATAGTTTGTGTTTGTTTAATCTTTATATATGAGCACTATTGTCTAGTAAATTTAGGACTAGAAAGTTAGGACAAGATTCTAATTTACTAAGATATACTAAACTACATTTAAAAATCACATTTTTAATTGAGTCCACTTTTAAGCCATTTGGGATGTCTACATTTCTAGCAAAATATGGCGCATTACATATTGCACGCAAAAATTGAGATTGATACTTTTCTATTATCACTATATTAGAGTTTGCTGTTGTGCTCCGCAGTTGTATGCCATATGTCCATGTGTGTTTAAATATTGAATTGTATACAAGAAGCTTGTTCCTAAAAAATGGTTTGGGATTTTTGCCTAGAAGCCAATTATTTTTTTAAATTTATCACCTAGTTGTTTGCGCTTCTTTCAAATGTGAGTCTTCCATGTCAGGCCCTTGTTCAGGGACATACCTGAATATTTGATTTTCTATACTAGGAGTATGTTATTAATAAATACCGGTGGCGTAATACCCTTGCACTTGTTGAAGGTTATGCGGAATAATTTTGTTTCACTTATTTTGACACCCCATTTTTAGACCACTACGACTTTATCTAAATTCTGTTGTAAGTTTGGTGCCGCTGTCACTGAATTACTGTGGCTAATCATGATGAGCTTGTCGTCGGCAAAGGTTGTAGTAAGAGAGTGTTGATTCGTGGGCATATTAACTGTATAGATAAGATGTAATAGCGGACCAAGGACGCTTTCCTGCGGTACAACAGAATTTATTGGGTGGAGGTCTGTTAAGAATTGCCCAAATTGTGCTTGAAAATATTCTTCCGACAGATAAGATTCTAGGATAGTAAATACAGAGTGACGAAGGCATTTCTTTAGTTTGAACAGCTGTATAGCATTTTTTTTCCTTTAAGGCTTAGTTAATATCGTCTACTGCTCTATGGACCTGTTGAATAGTCTAATGATCTTTCCTAACCCAAATTATTGCTCAGGGATAATGGTATTTTCTTCTATTATTAGTGTTATTCTTTTTATTAGCATTTTTATAGTAGTTTTCCTAATATTGGCAATAAACTGATTGGCCTATAAGAGTTTACATCATGTAAGGATTTGCCAGGCTTGCCAAGCATGATCACCCGAGCAACCTTCCATTGTGCTGGAAAATATCCTAGCCTCAAAACTGCTCGTATAGCATTGTTATCATGCCAATCTGTTTTCGGGCAGTTCTTTTATTAATTTGCCGGTAAAGAGGTTGTATCCAGGAGCTTTTTTGGACTTAGGTTAGATCTGATTGTATTTTGACTCTCTTGCGGTGAAGAATTCCATATGCGGAGTAAGCTGAGGGGTTCTTCTAAAAAACTTTGTATTTGTAATTCTTCATTTCTACTTATCTGTGATTGAATTGGCTGATAATTTTTTATAGATGTTATGCGAAGAGATCGCCTTTCTCAAGTTCTGTACAAGTTGTTGACATTCGATATGTTTTGTCGCTTTCCGCAGTGTGTATGTAGTTTTTATCTTCTGTGACAATCATATTAGCAAGATATTTATTACAGCTATTATTTTTAAACAGTTTGATCAGTTCTTTCAATTCTGAAGTAGCCTGGTTGTACTTTCTTCTGTTCGATAAATATCTTGTATTTTGCCAGGCTTTCTTCAGCAATTTTTGTTTTTACTACTAATGGATATAGTTATTGCGCTTTCTTATTGGATATTTTGGGTGTTGCTTCCCATGCGGCATTTTGGATTATTTTGGTAAATTTTTCGACGGCCATCTCAAGTTCTTCAGGTATTTGTAAAGCTAGTTTCATATCCAGCTCTTGTTGAACAATATATCTACAATAGCACCAGTTTGTATTTTTGTTGAATGGTCTTAACGGCTTTTATTTTTCTATTATTGTTGCACTTACAGTTGCCGTCACCGGGATGTGATCTGAGGATAAGTCCAACTCGGATGCTATCTTAGGTAATTAGCAGGAATGCCTTGTGTCACAAAGAAATCGAGAAGGAATCTGGAATCTTGTTTGTATCGGTTGGCCAATAAATAGCTTCGTACGTTGATAAGTGTCCTAGATGTATTTGTTGTAGTACCTGATCCAGTACTCTACCTCTTCCAGGTGGAGAAATTCAAGAACCCCAAAGGGTGTTTAATTGAATTATGGTCGCCACCCGCATCAAATCGGTTACCTAACGACTTGAAGTATTCTATGCTTGTTTGTTGCATAATTTGGAGGACAGTACACACCTGATAGTACCAAGGGTACATCCCAATCCTCTATTTTACATTGTATCTTGTAGATAGTTTCTCTTAACTTCAAGCAGGATTAATGATGTTGTCTAATCAATATTGCAGTACCTCCTCTAGCTTGTGTATCTACGTCTGTATAATTAGTGAAATATATTTGATAATTGTGTATCTTGAAATTTGTTTTACTGTTAAAGTGAGTTTTAGAATTAAGTAGAATATCAATATCATTATTTTTGATAAATGTTTTAACTTTATTTTTATGATTTTGAAAGACATAGGCGTTCCACAGATCAACCTTATAAATTAGAGCTATTTTGCTTGCTTAGTCCTTCAGTAAGAAGTCTAATATGTGCGCTTAGTTCATTTATTGTTTGTTGTTGAGCTGCGATGGTTTGTTGCAATTATTATAGGCGTTAGATCATTGCTTTGTTGACTTGTTGCCTGACTGTACAATTTTTGTTGAGGTTGTGGAGCTGGTGTTTGGTTTTGCCATTGTGGTTGATCATGATGTTGTAGAGGGAAAAAATCTGAATTTGGTTGTAAGGGTTGTTGATTTTGTTGACTATGTTGCCGGGATTTTTTTGTTGAAGTTCTGGTTGGCGCAAGCATATAGCAGGTCTAGAGTTTGCTTAATCCGTAGATCTTCTAAGAATATCTAGGTATACCCTACAGCCTTTATAATTGGCAGGATGCTCACCTTGACATAGAACATTTTGGTGGTTTGCCGTCATTACGGCTTTTTTACAAGTACGATAATCATGAAATTAGGCATATTTAACACACTGAGCAGGTCTAATGCATCTATTCCTAATATTCCCTTAGCATTGATAATTTTTGCATTGGGGTATTTACTTTTTTCTGGGTTTTTCGAATTGTATTATTGAGTTTCCGATGCGTTTAATGTTAAAAATTTCTTTGTTGTTTTCTTTAGGTTGAAGGTCAATGAAAACAAATTTTTTCAGCCTATTCTTTCTATTTAGCACATTTCTGATATTAATTACTTCATGGCCTTCAAGTTCTAGAGTGTCCTTTGTTAATTTTTATTCAGTAGTTTGATGCATGTTTCTTAAAACAACTCAAAACTTCTTCTCTTCTTCTAGATGTAGGTGTGCCTAGCTACTTTATTTGTGTCTAAGATGTCCTGTAACTTTTTATAATTTTTAGTGATGTAGGTTTGAAGTTTCTGTTTATTTCCTTGCATGGCTTGGTAATGGTAATTTTTCTTAGAAATGTTACCTTCCACCAGGGTGATAAGCATGTATACTGGTGTTATATAGTGAAGAATAAATGGGGAAATTTGTATTTTCGTTTGGATTGTATCCTGATTTTTATCCTGTTTGTCGCTAGTGCTTGCATCGGCTGGTAGGAGTTGATATCTATTTTTTGTAGTAGTACCTGGGTTTATCTGTTTAGTTTTTTGAGCAGATGGGCTGTTTCCAGTACGTTTTTTTTATTTCGAGGTTTTATCTCTTGAAAGTCACTAAGTGTAATTTAATTACTTAAAAATGATCGGTAGTGACAGACATTCTATCTGCATTTTGTTTTGATTCATTACACATGTAATGGTGCTGTAAATTGCGAAGAATGATAATCAGGTTGAAGTATTAGGGATACCATATGCGGTTGAAGTAATCCTTCCTAAGGTATCTGCTTATTTATTTGTTCATGTGAAAAGGGGGCTGGCAGTGGTGCGAAACCAATATTGAGCGGATAATAGCTACTTTGTAGTTGGTTTTGTATTTACATATGATTTTGTGTTGGTGAAGGTGTAGTAGACATTGATAATGCGTATAATTGTTGGAAATTTTGTTGAGAGTGAGTTAGCGGAATAGTAGAGTAATTATTTAATGGTTAAGGTGCAAAATTTGCGTGCTGCTTGATGTAGTTAGGATAGCATCCCTGGTTAACAGGAAAACCACCACTAGTATTTTGCATAATTTGTTCCTTTTAAAGATTAATTTTTCCTTTAACGTATAAATTAAGTTTTATTTATCTGGTAACCAGAGGTTAATAGCTGACCTATTCAGAATTATCATTCGCTTACGGGATGTGGATGGTCAGCACAACTTTACGATGCGAAAGCCAAACAATAGCTCTAAAAGAATTTATAATAGCTTTTCCAAAAAGTATTTTAGGATGTTATTTATATATGTAGTGCTTCTTCAAAATCTTTCATTTTTACCTGTTTTTCACTAACCTCTTCCACTCTTATTTGTTCCTCTTTTTTCTTGCCTTTAGACAAATTATTATCAATACAAAATTGAATTAGTCTTCTACCTTTCTCAATGCTTATCTATTACTCTTTGTCATTTTTGTGTATCTTTCCCACTGTTGAGTTAAAGTCGCCTAGTAAAATTTGCCCTGTATTGCTTTTATCGATTTTAATGTTCCCAACGTCGTAACCATATTTGTAGCTGACCTTTTCTTGTATACTTATTAATATTAACAATAATACTTAATTATAATAATTTTATGACTTAATGATGTGCATCAAAAATAGACTTATTGCAACATTGAATGTCCCAGCAGTCAATTTTGATGATTTGTAGATTGATTTAATAATAATTACTTTCCTCACATATTCAATATTGGAGTTTGTATGAAGCCTGTGGTCGGATACATAACAGAGAGTATTAATGATGATCTTTAAGATTTCTGATCTGGGTGATTTGTAAAACTTGTAAAACTTTTACTGGATTTTCTTGTATGGCAAGAATGGCTGTATCATATGTGAAGATTTCAGTAACAATGTCTCTGTTAGTTGACCGCTGTAGAAAAGACGTACAACACTGGTCCTATGACGCTCTCTTGCAAATCTCCAGATTTTCAAACACCTCTCTATTTGTTTTGGTTCGAAATTTATTACTACAGTATAATATATATTTTTTTAAATGCTTGGTTTATTACATGAGTAATACGGTAAGATTGCTGCGTAGTTAAGTGAAATTCTCTAAAGGCGGGCTGATATGGAGAAACCCATCTTTCTGAGGGTAAATCAGACTTAATTCGTTTAAGCACCATTCATGCAAAGGACTTATAAAACGGTCGAAGAAAGCTTTAGTAAGATTTTTTCCTGGATTTAGAGCCAATATGATTTCATTTCTTTTCAGCCTCAAACAATGAGTCGTATTTTGGATGTATTCTAAGCACAGATATTTCTTTTCTACATAGTTTACTTTACGTTTTCTTTGTTGCTTTATTTTTTTGTATCTATTAGTATTTAGAAGACCAATTTCTCCATTAACTTTGTTTTGTAGAACGTTGGAAATTTGTACACTTATCTTTTAGTTCTCTTCTTGGTCGTTGAGCTTAAAGACTTTAACAATGTACTCAGTAAAAAGGCTAGCTTCTTTGCTTTAACTTTAAGACGAAGGGTTAGGTTACTTATAGGAAAGACCGAAGACTTGCGTTGATTTATAGATTTTGTTAACTTCTTTATTTAATTGTCAAATTTGTTCAGATTGGTAACATATTTCTTTGCAATAAGTTTATTAATTGGATTCTTTTTGCGCTTTCAATTGTAGTGTGGTTTGGTGGCCTGATTGCTTAAATATATCGATGAGCCTTACTAAAGCTTTATCTGCATTACTAATATATTTGAATTTGGTTGTTCTTCCTTTTTTTACGATAATCTACCCAATTAGTATATTTATTGTGTATTCTCAGAACAAAGCTTCTGCAAATGACATACGTACCAATTGTTGCAACTATTGGGGAGTGACTTGAAAGCAAATCATAACTGGGCAGAATAATCTTGGAGGTTTGGAATGCCAATAAGTTGAGTTGCCTGTCAAGAAAAAAGAATAATTTCTCTTTTAAATCTAACTTTAGTTGTTGTTTATCGTGGGCTGCATAGAGTATGTTAAAATCACCTGCAGAAAGAAATTTTGTTCCTGAAATTTAAAAGAAGCCTCTAAAGAGTTTCTCTTTAAATTGTATCGACACAAAAATCCAGTTATTGTTAACTCTTAAGGCATTACTTTAATTATTGCATTTTACAATAAATCTTTATCATATTTAGATATTTTATGGTGGCTGATTGTAATAAGTATTGCTGTGCCAGTATAGGTAGTAATAGTTGATATTATCATATGCAAAAGTACGATATATTCATAAAGTGGCTTTTACTAATGAGGGATACATCTACAAAGTTGTGATAAAGAAGTACTTTTACTTTTTGTTTCTATTACAGAAAATCATTAAAATTTACAAAATTATTTTAATAAATTTAATGCTTTTACTAATATGCGTCTATGGCCACTTTGTTTTGTCGCTGAAACATCGCTTTAAATGCTCCCAAAATTCTGTGTTTTATTCGTTGGTTCTGTTTCTTTTTGGAACATATGAGTTGATATTAATATTGACATTATTGGCAATATTGGAGATCCTTGAGTCCGACCCCTAACCTTTACTGGTCGGTGACCTGGCGTGAATGGTGGTAAGTTAAGTCACTTTTGCACTACTGTACAGAAAGATGAAAATCTTCGGTCATCTTCGGCAGGTTTCCATGTTCAGATCGTGATTATAGAAGCCACAAATAATGGCTTTTGACGTTAGATAATAGTTAAATTGCACCCTAGAAGATATACTTCTGGATTGTCAGCACGTCGGTGTTGCAATGGAGAACACTGGTCCTGGCAAACTGGGAAGCCCCAAAAATGGTCCTTAGCACACGATTCTAGATCACCTGGGCTTTGATGAAATACCCCTGAACAGGATATCATAATGGTTTTATAAATCGTTAGAATATTGCAAAAAAGACACTCAGGTTTCAGAATAAAAATCAAGGTTTTTTTAAGTTTATTCCCATGTATGGTGCCTCTTCCCCCAGGGGAATATTCTCAATCTTATCAGGTTTGAAAACTTTTCTCGGCGTTTATATCTATTCTTCAGATGCTGCAACAATTTTCTAGCAAGTCTAGCTCCTTCTCAACTCTTTGGATTACCATCGAGGTTTGTCGCTAGGTGTCTATAGAGCTGGCATCTTGTCGTACATGGACTGCTGTTGTATTCTATGGTTGATAGGATAAGAATTTATAAAATGATTTGAGTTTTTCTGGAATATCTTTATTTTTCTTACAACTTGGTATATTATATATTCCTCCACATTTTAGCCATACATAGAGTTTACTGCAATAAGCTTTTGTATATCCATACCGTTGACAACGCATGCATTGTGATATATTTCTGTTGTCTTTCGTAGTTTATTTTAAATACTTTGTACTTTGTAAATACTATTATCCTACAGGCCCTAAGTAGACAAACATAGATTCAATGGTTCTTTTGTGACCTCTCTTTTGTACATAATATTTCTAACTTTATACCTTTTATAAGTTAGTTTTCACGCATTTCCTTGTAGATGAGTTACGTAATATACATGTTGTTACCAGGTCGGGCACGGGCGGTGATAAATCGGGCGTCGGGACGCTACGACCGGCAACGCGTGGGGCACGGAAGGCTAAAAAAACGAAGCGTCGGCTCCAACTTACGATTAGAATTATATTTACAATCTTACAAACTTAACCTACCTTACACTAACTTAACCTACTTAGCTAATTTACAAGAACTTAACCTGCGTCTTAATGTACGCGCTGAAATGGGCAGCGAGCTGGCGCAGCGAAGCCAGGCCGCGAGCTAGGTGCAGCAACGCAAACAGCGGGGCCGGTGGCGAGCAGTCGGTCCAGAATGCGAGCAGCAGGTCCGGAAAGCGAGCAGCAGGTGCGGGCAGTGAGCAGCAAAAGAAGCCAAAAGGGACTCACTTGATGGTTTCTTCTTAAGAGGCTGACGACCGAGCGCGAATTCTTTGGTGGATCAGGTTTTAAGTGCTCAGCTCGTGCTCCAGTCTGCTGGTGGGGTGCAGAGTTCAGGGTGGAGGCACGCTGAGCCCGCTGGAGGATGCAAAGCTTATTCAGGATTGGTGGGCGCCGGTGGCGCCTTTGCGCTCATTGGAAGAAACGCTGGCGTCCTTGCCCTGGGTGGTAAATGCCGTGGCAGCTATGGTCGACTCGGAACCGCTTGGCAAGACGCGGCGCGGTGGGTCAACTAATCCGGTGTTGTACACGGCGCCACAAAGTCGGCCTCAGGTAACATTCTTTGGGATTACAAATTCCAAAGGAGGGTAATATCAGCCCCGGCGAAATCGGAACCAGATAACAATGTCTAATTACCACAAGGGACGCTCACTTTTCCTTAAGTTGATAAATGCCATGAATAATTTTGTTTTCTCTTATAAATTTACCAATTCTGTAAGCATTTTGAATGTAGGCAAGTAACATATCCATATTTGAATTTGTTGTTTGTACACTACTGCTTATTAAAGTTGCACTATAATTAAAAATAATTATATGCACTAAAATTATATATTAATTTAAGTTTACTATAATTATAAATCCACTAAAGTGTTCTAACCGTATGTTTTTGTTTATCCAAGATTTGAATAGAAGGTTAAGTAATAATGTCACGTGTAAAATAGGCATAAAAGTGTTTTTAGACTTGTTGGCCTATACTAAGAAAGTGCTCCTTCACGAGAAATAGGCCAAATAATTATTTTCTATGGCAGTATTGTAGAATAAATATGAAACCATTGGTTCTTTGGAAAAGACCGGGGTTTGGAATAATATGCACGACAATTAAACGGAAGAATTGTCATTTTAAATAGCTTGACCGTAACGCGACTTAAAATTTTCCTGTATAACAATTACATGGTACCATTACATGGTGATTGTCTATCTTCTCTGTTCGAGGTCAATTATTTGCCAGAAGATTAACAGCACGACATTACTTCTAGCAACTATTACTAACTTCTTTGTACCGACAACGAAGGTTACAATGGTCAACACAAAGACGTATTTGGACACAGAATCGTTTTTCTGATTAATTTAGGTCATCAAAAGGATGACTAAATATTTATACGTTGTAGACGTAGAATATAGGAGCAAGAAGTGTGCATTCATACAAGTCATACAACATCAACTATAGCTGTTGTGGTATAGAGAGCTAGCAGTTATGGTAGGTCAGCTCTAATAAGAGTTAGAGCAAAATTTTCAGTCGTAATTGCATCGACGCGGTCTTACAGCCCCAAAATTTTTAAAAAGATAACCCTCGACCACATGTGGTACTTAAACATTATTCCGCATTCAATAAAAAAAATAAAAATAGGGTTAAAACTTTCTCATAGCTGGTTCAAACATTCGATTTTTCACGAATCGAAAAGGTCTGAATATTATTGTATAATAGAAAGGATACAGTGTTATCTACGACCTATAAAAAATCTGATTAAATTATGGTCTCTTAATGAATATAATAATGCAAATAATATAGTCCATTATGTTTAGACAGATATTTTGTAAAATTAGTAATTCATTCGTCTACACTATTAAATAAATTTACAAAGTTTTAGTTGTGCATTTTTACTTTTTCATGGTGCTGCAATTTTAATAAGCAGTAATGCATATTGCCTTCCGTTTTGTTGAGTTATCACTTGCACCATTCATTGTTTTGTTACTACACTTTTACTAATTTTTCGAAACCAACTGATTACTTTGTCACGTCTCTTACTTATCAAAAATAAAAACGATGACCGCAAGACATGCACTTATTGTAAATGTTGTCTTTACGTTGTAGAACTGTGCCAGGTTTGTTGGTAAGCAGCTTTCTTTCACTTATTCCCAGAACAAAGTCAAAGACGGTTAACGCTTTCGAACGAGAAAGTCAACCCACATTGTCATCTTTTGACAGTAAATATTAGCTTTATAAATTCCATTGCAACACATGCAGTGTGCGAAGTTGAGCCATCCTATTGGAGCTAAACATCATTTAGGCTCAATTACTTAATATTGATCTACAGCATGGTATTATATGGCACTCTAATCATCGTAACATCAGTATTTGTACTGGGCTCATAAAAATATATCCCATTAACACCTCTATTTTTATTGCAATACATTACACACACTATTTCCATTTCTGAGCTTATTCTCTTATGGAAAAGTGTCACATAATTTCTTTACTGCATTGTAAAAAATTAGTAATTATCACAAAATGTTAAATATTTTATGCCATGACTACACAATAGAATCAAAATTGTGTTTTATTTAAGTGGTGCTATGTGTTTTAAGACATATTATATTTTTTAATATTTTGATGTTTGTTGACAAAAATATTTATATAACATGCGTGGTAGCAAATCCTTAGATACAGACAAGCTAGTAGTGGCATGACATACAAAAACAGTAAAACCAAATAGTTAACTATAGCATATAATAGAAGGAATGGAAATTAACAAAATGTTTTTATTTAATTATACAAGTATTGGTGAAAATAATTGAAAAAAATGGTTGAAGCCGGAACATCTTCAGTACGCAATACAGTTTGTATTCTGGACGAAATAGACCGACATAAGTCTTGAATAGTGATAAGTACAGCACAGCCTCCAGCTTAGCTGCAGACGAAGGAGGTAGAAATCGAAACCAAACCATATTTTTCAAAATAGTCTACAGAGGCTCGATGATCTTTAGGTCTGGAGACTCAGCAGGCTAGGAAAGATGTTGAACCTCATCCCCATGCTTTTACAAATTCCTCTGAACAGAGCCTGGTTACCCAAAAGTTCTCTATATATCCCTGCTGCAACCTGAGCTTCAGGCCGTAATAGACCCCTTACTATGTTTGACAGTCGGGTTCAGACAGTCCATTTGTATGCTTCAGAGGGTGATTGTTAGTCAAACACGTGACTAATGGTGGAAAATAGGAAGGGTGATTCGTCTGACAAAACGACACGTTGCCAGTTCTCCAACGTCCATTTTTGTGGGCACTGCACCATGCACATCGCTTTTAAGCATTTCTATCTGTTATTAAGGGCTTGGCAATAAAAACACGCCAATGGATACCCATTTTATGCAGTTTTCGCCTCACTCTTTTGGATGATTCTGTGATGTTTAGATGCTGATTAAGTTCTGTAGTTACTTTCTTGGGCGTTGGATTCTTCTGGGATGTTACAATAAGCTTCAAGGCCGGGCGGTGTCTATCCTACAGCTTTGTCTTTCAACTACTACAATGCTTTGCTGGCTCTATTTTACGGTATATTGTGAATACGGTAATGACTTTCTAGCCCGTGCCTCGTATTGCACCGTATAACGGCGCTATTTTGCTCACATATGCTTCAGCTAGACGGGTACCAATATTTAGACCTTTTCAAAATTCCGTCAGGTCGAATATGCGGGTCACTCACCACTCATGTACAACGTTCATACCCACACTACCACACTCAAAAAATACGGTTGATTTACGCAGTACCCAGTGTTACCAAGCATAGTGAAAATATGTCTTACTTTTAATAAGTGCTTTTGATATTTTGTCTAACACTTGTAAATAAAATTAGATTAAATAAGAAAAAACCAATCGTATCTATCTTTTAGCAATTTGCATTTTAAAAAGCTTTAAACTACCACAGAGCTAAAAATAGTTTCAAATCAATAGACTGTATTAGACATCTGAATGTTTTATAACGCATATAAAGAGGAATCAAGCGATACAACTTTTAAATTTATTATCCAGAGGCGATACATTAACGTCTGAAAAATCCACGGCAAATTTGTAGCCGCAGATGCTTCCAAGTGCTTTAAATTGAATCCGCGTCGTTGGCGGTTTTGTCTGAATGAAATCCAATTATTCTAGCGAATGTACGCGATATATAGCGCAAAAATGAAAATCCAGTCTAGGATACGTCGGCCCAAGCGATTTGTTGTTCTTTGAGCCCCGTTGTTCCGCGGTGGCCGGTCATATTCGGCCCCGTTACCGGAATCTACAATTTCCGGCCTACGGCGGGCGCAATTTGGAAAATTCTAAACTGCAGCCGTGTCTAATTAAAAGCGCGCCGCACGTTATCGGGCGCGGATGAGCTTTCCTGAATAGTCAGCGCTTTGTTCGACCTATTGAAATCCCTACCTATAGCACATGTTCGGTTTAAGCCTTTGTATCTGCTGTGGTTACTTTTGTTGGTTTTGTAGCCGTCTGTATCGACATTTTTGCTTCCTCCTCGTCTACGATTTAAAACATCAAAATCGGGGTGCCGCCTTTGCGAATGCAAACGTGCTGCAAATTACACGACGCACTTTTCTTGAACGGGATTTTCAGATATATTTTCGGGCTCCGTCAAGCCTGAACGGCTCTCTATTTGCCAAAATAGAAGCAGGGGGAGTAACTAAAGCCGGGCCTGTCGGCTAGAAATTATGAGAGTAGCCTACAAAACGATAATGAAATCGCGAGCGTTTTGTGAAACGCACAATGGCAGACTACGCAAGACGGACGTTAAGGTACTCGCTCTGAAATATGAAAGTTAGGCACGACTCATTCCTGAAATACAACTTCTAGCAGTTAAATTAGTTAATTAGTTGCCTGTTTACAAGTCGTTAACAGAGTTCGGGAGCGCAGAATAATACGCTGACCTGTCAGTGTGCGCGGAGAATGCAATATCGGTAGCAAATTTTAGGCGCCCCACGCACGTGCCGCCTTTTGTTGCGCGATTAATTAGTCATCGATTCCGAATTCAATTACTCTATCACCGCAAAGCATTTACTAAAATTGTTACTGAATAAAAGTGGTATACAAAAAAATTGTTGGTGAATAAGCGAATATAAAATACGTTTTTTAAGTTTACTTTTTAAAAATGTTTAACACCGTTTATTGAATAATCTACCTATAGTTAAAACGATAAGTTCGTATTATTATAATATAAAATTGACACGCAGGGGGGCGTTCCAGTGAACGCCCTCGTATAATTTCTTGTTAGTTAATCTTGACTGGCAAATCTAATAGTTTTCAATTTTTGTAAACTATGCAATTTATCCGTTTTGTCCATGGGTTTTTTCACTAATTTATTAAGATGCACTTTAGCTGGTCACCCAGTAAATTAGACCTAAGTCACATAGTAAATTTTTAATTTCTTGTTTTTTATCATTAGCACGCCCTGATCTCTTTGCAGAGGAAAACTGGGGTAAAATAAGAAAAACTATAGATCAAATCTCTAAGGAAGTCTTAGTACCACATCGAAAAGAAGCGAAAAAGAATGGATGACAAAAAATAATAGATTTATTAGAAGAGCGGCGACGGCTTAAAAATACGGACGAAATGAGATACCAAGAGATAAAGCTAAAATTACGAAGGAAAATTAAGGAAGCTAAGGAGAACTGGATGCAGGACAGATGTAAAGAAATAGAAGAATTACAAACCAAACATGATGAATTTAATTTACATAAAAGATTGAAGGAAGTAACTGGTAATGTAAAACGTAAGATACCCTGCATACTTAAAACCGCAGATAATAAATTGGTATTAGATCCGGCAGACAGAGTAAAATGTGGAAACCTATATTAAAACCTTATTTGATGATAATAGGGCCGAATAGATATAGGAAAAGATACAGAAGCAAATATGGAAGGCCCAGAAATATCACAGTCAGAGGTCGACTATGTTTTGCGAATGGCTAAAACTAATAAAGCTGCTGGTCCAGATGAAATCCGTCAGAAATCCTCAAGTTATTTGATGAAGAAAATTCACGTATGCTAACGAAGATGTTTAATCAAATATATAACACTGGAAATATACCCAGATTGGCTCAAATCTACATTTATTCCGATCCCGAAGAAAAATAACCCAACATCATGTAACGATTTCAGACTAATTAGCCTAATGAGTCACGCACTAAAGCTATTACTAAGAATCATACAAAATAGAATATACAGAAATGTGACATGATGGTGGCCAATTCTCAGTTTGGATTTAGAAGCGGTCTAGGGACTCGAGAAGCACTATTCAGTATGAACACCTTACTGCAGAAGTGCAGAGAATACCAAAAACAACCTTCGTCTGCTTTATAGATTTTGAGAAGGCCTTTGACCGAGTTCAGCACAATAAACTTATACAATCGTTGGCTAAAATAGGACTTGACGACAAAGACGTAAGATTAATTAAAAACTTATACTGGAATCAGACCGCGCTAGTACGAACAGAAGATGGCGAAACGAATGAGATTAAAATTAAACGCGGAGTGAGACAAGGGTGTGTTCTATCGCCACTCCTGTTTAATGTATACTCAAAACAAATTTTTCAAAATGCAGTTTGGGAAGCAACAGAAGGAATAAAAATAAATGGTGAGATCATCAACAACATCCGATACGCTGATGATACTGCGGTGTTGGCTGAAAATATGGAAGATCTACAAAATCTCTTGACAAGAATAAATGAGGAATGTGAGGAAGCAGGACTGAGTATGAATATTAAGAAAACCAAGTTTATGGTCATTAGCAAAGAGCCTGTTGGTCGAGTTCGACTTACAGTAAATAATAGGTCAATTGAAAGAGTCTTCAAATACAAATACCTAGGCTGTTGGATAAATACAGAATTAGATCCGGATGATGAAATAAAAGTAAGAATCGAAATTGCAAGAAACGCATTCATAAAATTCAGAAGTATGCTGTGTAATAAAGGCCTAAATCTATCAATCCGTATAAAATTTGTAAAGTGTTATGTGTGGTCTATTTTATTGTATGGCGTTGAAGTATGGACCCTAAAGAAAGCTATAATGAAGAAAATCGAAGCATTTGAGATGTGGATATTCAGAAGAATGCTGAAGATACCGTGGGTAGAAAGAGTAAGCAATATCAAGTATTACGCAGAATTGGTAGAGAAAGAGAATTACTGTCTACAATTAAAATGAGAAAAACGTCATATTTTGGGCATATTCTAAGAAATAATAAATACAATATACCGCAGCTTATAATCAAAGGAAAAATTGAGGGAAAGAAAGGTGTCGGTCGAAAACGATTATCGTGGATGAGAAACATCAGAGCGTGGACTAACATGAGCGTTGAGCAACTGTTCCAAGCTGCCATGGATCGTCAACAATTTCACCAGGTGGTCGCCAACCTCTAATTAGAGAAGGCATTAAAGAAGAAGAAGAAGATCTCTTTGTGTAACAAGACTAGATATATACATATTATGGTGTATTCACTGACGCAAGCAACAATTTTTTTAAATTTTTTGATGTTACTATTGCTGCAAGTTTGTTAGAACTCTGTAAGTACAAATATTGGGTTCTCCAAAAATTTTCTTAAAAGTTCTTTTTATTCACAGTAAATGCTATGTGTGATTCATCTTTGTTAACCTAAACTCTCTATTTCTTCAACCACACCTAAATCTTATTGAGGTTCGTTTGCAAGTTTTTATGTACTACTAGCGGGGTTCGAATGCGAATAGAATAGCTACGGCTGTTAATCTAATCGTTTCTTACGGAACTCTCGGTGGTATAGGTTGTAGTTCTATATATCTTGGTATTTCACAATAAACATCTTTACAAGAGGTACAATTTTAATACTTCTTATAACTGATATGACAAATTATTTTTAAGTTCCTACAGCAGTCCCTAGTGCCATGCTTTGTCGAATGTTTAGCGAATGTTAAGAACAGCATTGCTAATATATTTAAATATGCGTAAATTTGTGCTACCGCCCCACGATTGTTTCTGAAGCCAAATTGATCATCAGAGATTGTTTCTTCTAATATTAGTTTAATTTGTTTAGGTAGAACCTTTTTAAAGACTTCGCATTGTACTAATAGGAGACTTATAGGTCTTTACGAAGTTCGTTTTGTCACCTTTTTTAGGGTTGGGTAGCATGACTATTTGTGCTTTTTCAAAAATAGTGGAAAGTAACTTAATTTTATTACATGCGTTAAATATTTTCAATATAGTCTTCAGTCCTTTTTCCGTTAGATTTTGTACTAACAAAACAAAGTCTAGTCTTACAGTCTTTCTAGGATTAGTCTCGATTTTAATTGTGCGTTTGGTTTCTTTATGTTTAATATTTTGAATAGATAAATTCATTTGATAGGGTGCTTCTACGTCCTATCTTATCGTACTTTTTTGTGTGATGACTTTGAGGATACTGGTTGAAAACATCAAAAACATGATTAGCAAATATATTTACCTTCTCGTTGTTGTTTCTGGTCCGAGCTTTGTTCTTTTATTTGATTGGTAATATAGATTGCTGTGATCGCTTAATTCTTTTGATTGCCTCCCATATAGAGTAATTGTTTGCTTCTGCGGTTAATGGGCTACTAAGGTATTCTTGGACAGATTGTATATTTTAAGTTGAGTAATAATTTTGTAAAATAAATTACATGTTTATTAAATTTTATCTCATCAGACCCCTGCCTATCAAAAGAGCAAATAAATAAAACAACATTAAAAAATAATACGTATGGCAGTAGTTCTACTTAAGGTATTAGAAAAAAATGAATCTATTGCTTTTACTAATTAAATTTCATGAAAAATTGTGACATTCATTTTTGGAGTATTAAAACTTAATGAATTATCTTTGATCCAATGAGCATACAAACATCAATAGTCTCGGTTGAGTATATTTTTGCCCTGAATTTTTTATAAAATGCTTTAAGATACTAACATCAAATTTTTTTCACATATGATAAAGTCAGTGAACAGCGGCAGCACCTTGACACTATTTTCGTTTGCGCAAATAGAATTTGGTAGAGGTAGCATTTATAGAATAATATGAGAATATCTTACAGAAACATCAGATAAAGTGACTTGCACAGCTTTTATAGATATGAAAAGGACCTTTGATAATATTAGGCAAAGGTGTCAAGAGTCAACGGCTTGGCCCAGAGAAAAGTTTTATAGCAGGCCCCTAAAATATTTTACTATACATTTTTTGGAGATATTAATATGAAAATAATTGTTACATAACTTTACTAGAAATCAAAGTCATTTTTGCAAGTTTGAGAACTTATATAATAAAACAATTTTAAATTGTTACTGTCCAGTGGTTTGCTTTACGTAAATCAATGTGCAATTTGCCCGAGAATATTCAACCAACGTTAATATAATGAGAATAGGTTGCGAACACAATGTTTCCTGGCAGATGATGAGATAGACTGTAATACGTTCGAATCAGAACGACTAGTTGAACGCCTGACGCCCTTAACTGAAAACACATAGCGTGTTATCATAGGCCCATAAACTGGCAAATCTGCATCGAGTCTCATTAGAAACTCGAACATTAAACTATAAAAACTATTCGGCTGTTTCAGAAGTTTTTCAAAAAAAGACACAATGAGTGCAGTACAAATATAAACTTAATACAAACAAATCCAGATAGCCGAAAATCTATTAGACGTAACCCAGGTTCTAAAAGACCAGCAATTGACAGTTCGAAAATTAAAATATGTCATATTCTGATTTAGATTTGCCATTCTGGAACTTCTGACTGTTCCCAAAATTAAATCATCTTTAGAAATAAGAAGATTTCAGACCATGCAAAATATTCAGGACGATACGACGAGACAATTATTTTTAATTTTAACATAGAATTTTTCAGAATGTTAATATGATGAAAACATTTTGCGCGGTCTTGTTATAGCCTGAAGATAGATGAGAACAGACTATAGTGCGCATGTGTGTATGAGGGCTACTTCACTGATAGGTTCAGTAGGCAGTTAAATGTCGCTGCTTAAACACATGTCATGTCATGTCATGTTATTTCTTGCTGTTATATTGTTATTTTGGTTTATTGAAGTTAATCTTCAGCTCCCTCAAAAATTGTCACGGCGTTTTCAAAGCTTAAGTTTGATAGATATTTTTATTGATAGGAATGCTTCTATTTTTTAAATGTTATACATATATTTTGGAGATTTATTTTCTAGTTGTGTGCAACAAGTTATTTTTAAGTAGTAGCCAGTCTTATATAATTGTTTTCGACTTCGAATTAGAGCTTGTACAATACTTACATGTTTTAAGCAATTAAAGGCTTTTTTGAAATATATGAGTGTTATGTATATAATTTTATTATATTTTTTAATTAAGTGATTAACTGTTCGAAGTGATCTACAGTGGAAAAGCTTTTTTTGGATTTTACTTAGTTTGGTCAATATACTGGTTCATGTTGTTTATATATTTGATCATGTAAAAATTTATAAACATCTTATAAATACTGAGTATTAACCTTATTGAACGATAGTTGATGATTTTTTCTTTATCGCCGTTCTCGTGTAGTATAATGGTTGATGATCTGATTAATTGTTCTTGTATGGTTTTTTCTTTTGTGTTTATTTCCTATGTTTGAGCTTGTTAGGGCTTTTCTTGTTTTTGTTCTTTGTATTAAATCAATTTCATCTCCACTTCTTGTACGTATTAACTATTTAATATGGCTGTTTTGTTTTGTGTTATATAGTTGTTTGTGAAATACTATTTCCTTTCTCTAATTGTTTTTAAACATTTCTGATTTAAAATGTTATTAATATTTTTGTTTTTTCAGTATAACTTTCTGATTTTACTTTTAGTTTATTTATCAAGTTTTGCAAATTCTTTTTTTACCTCTTTTGTCAGTTTTCTTTAATAAACTTTCTTGTTTTTCCTGTAAAGTATATTGATTTTCTATTGGAATTGCTATTTGTGTTTTTCTAGGTGTGTTTGCTTCTGGTAAGATTATTTATGAGTTGTTATAAATGGTTTATTTATAAGATTTTTGTTTATTAATTGCAAGTTATATCTAAAATTATTTGGATTATAGTAATGTAAGATTTGTTTTTAAGTTTAGGTTGTATGTGGTATTTCTGTTTTTTTATAGTTGTTTGTACTAGACTACGATCCGAGCTGATATTCGAACCTGTTTAATGCTTTGGTATTCTTCATTATTTGTTTATAGTTTGTAAGGATAAAATGGATCTGACTTTTATATTATCCATTTAGTGACAACCATGCCCATAGCTTCGTTAAATTTTTTAGAGGTAGTGTTTGTTATCAGTGAATTACTACTAATGCAAATTCTGTTAATTTTAACTCTCTTTTCCTTTTGCGCGTTCTTTTATTTTACCGTTGAAATGATTTTTGTTTGCATATTAATTTGTTGTTTTGCTTAATAATTTATAGAATCTTTTTTTAGAGCAATTTTGTGTTGATGTATAGATTTGACTTATAGCTATGTGTAATTAAAGATGTTAACATAAAAAAGATACGTAGAAAGTTAAAGCTATTGTGTGCGATAAAACGGGACAAGCAGCAGTCTCCCTTGAAGACAGTTTTCTGTATTTTGAAAACATAATCACAAAAAGGACAAAGAATGAAAATGCTAACATATAGCCTACATCGCTTTGATGTCAACCTGACCTTTTAAAGTGCCCCCTATTTTCTACAAACTGACCACCGAATATTGGCGGTATAACTATAACTTACACACTTTTATTCTGAAAAAGAGAATGGCTTCAGACGCCTAGCCGTTTTTATTCTCAAGAAACAAACACTATGACATATTCAAAAATTAAATATTTTGTAGATCAGTCTTCTAATCGGATTTTTGGACGGAGACAATTAAGGAAGATGGAAATAAAACCAAACTAAAGAGAGTAGAAATATGGAACGTTAGAAACCAGAAAGGGAAGAAAACAGATTAGACATAATAGTATTAAATGAAGTCAGATCGCCAAATAAAGATAGTATATAGATCGGAGACTTTCGAATAATTAACATAGCAGCTGAGAAAAGAGTGGCGGATATGGCAGTAGTCATGAAAAAGCAAATAGAACAAATATTATAAAAATACATAATATACAATAAGAAAATAATAACAGTAAAAATAGCTGCTTTCCCAAAAAACACAATCATAGTACAGGTGAACATCCCCACATTAAGGTACAGTAACGAAGACTTAGAATAAGTCTATGAACAGAAGCTTCAAAAACAAAATTTGTAAAAATTACCCAAGTTCCGATTCCACAACATGGTTATGACACATGTGGTATAAAATTTAAAAACTAAAAAAGAAAAAGGACAATTTTGGAAACTAGAGATGTGAAACAGATACTAAAAAAAGCTGGAACAAAAAAATAGAGAGAGGATAGTGTGATAAGAATTGTAGATCATTGGTGAAATAACTGTAAAATAAATTTAAACTCATCTGCAGAAGTGATACCAAAACAAGAGAGTAAAATACGAAAACCTAGGATAATGAAACAAACAGTAGAGTTAATCAGAGATAGAAAAAAATACAAAAACGATAAATCACAAAATGGATTAAGAACTATAAAAAATAAGAAATAGATTTAACAAGGAGTCAAAAAGAACAAAAAACAGTACATGCCAGAACAATTCCAAAAAAAATAGAGAAATTATTTAAAACTTAAAAGTAGAATCAAGTACGGCCCGTGTATTGAAACAGTGTGGACGTGTGCGAGCCAAATTTTTACCTGCGATATCGCCGCGCCCGAGTCGCAGCCTTTAAGGTCAGGCGTACTTATTTATTTAATAATTTAATACCCATGTAATCAACTTTAATATTAATGTTTCCCACTGACAATGGGAATAATCCGCCATCACAAAATAACTCCAATATGTATCAACAATATGGTTACCCACCCTCCTATCAACAGCAACAGTATACTGTAAGTAACAGTATACATTCAACACCACCACTCTTCGAACAAACACCATTAAAGCAGTATGCCATCAATCCCACCGGTTCAACCCTCTCCGTATTATACAATGCCCGTAATGCAATATCCAAGGTTGTCTCAAGTGCAATTACCTTGCCGCAAAATAATCAAATAGAAAAATATCAGCAAGAAATTTTAAGTAATGTCGGCGAAGACGAAAACATGGCTGATAATAATAACACTTGGCAAGTGGTTCCTGGCAATAAAAGGAAAAGACGGAAATGTAACCCACAATTAACTCAAACATTCAACTTAACACAAACAAACCAATACTCTACGTTAACAGAGGAAACAGATGTACCAGGGGCTAGCAGCAACACTAACACTACGGGTCAAGCTGTTCAACTGCCAAAACCACCGCCAATCGCTGTTCAAGGTATCGAAAACTATCAACAAATGGTAGCTAGCATCACGCACATAGTCGAAAAGGAACAATATACCTCTAAATGTATGGCCAATAATGTCGTTAAAATCAATGTTCACACGCCTGACTCATACAGGAGATTGACCGCCCATTTTTTAGATACCAACGTTATATTTCACACATATCAAAACAAGCAGGAGAGGGCGTATAGAGTAGTTGTACGGCATCTACACCCCACAATCCCGATAAATGTAATAATAGCAGAATTGGCAGCAAAAAATCATAAAGTTCGAAATATTAGCAACATCAAACAATCACAAACTAAAGAAGCCCTGCCGTTATTCTTCGTGGACTTGGAACCGGCCGATAACAACAAAGATATTTATAAATTGCAGTATCTGCAGAACCTAAAGATAACGGTTGAACCACCTAAGCAAAATAAAAATATAGTACAATGTACAAGATGCCAAAACTTTAACCACACAAAATCATACTGCAATCGCCCATATGCGTGTGTCAAATGCAGCGGTAACCATGATACAAGAACGTGCACCAAAAATAGGGATACGCCGGCAACGTGTATCTTATGCAATGGACCACATCCTGCCAACTACAAAGGATGTATGGTCTATAGAGAATTACAAAACAAGACCTACCCAAATACACAGCAACCAAAGAAACAACCTGCACAGTATAAGCCAGATATAAGAAATTTTCCTCCTCTGCCAAAACCTAATGTTCACGCTGATATGCCGATGCATACCTATAGCCACGTTACAGCAAATAAACCAGACTCATCTAATGACCTCACCCTCGCACAATTCCTTGCCGAGTTTAAGGGAATGTTCAATCAACTGCTACAACAAAATAGCATGATCCTCAACATGCTCACAACAGTAATTGTCAAATTAGTTAAATAATGTCTAAATTCATACGTATTGCATTATGGAATGCCAACGGCCTCCAATCTAAAAAATTGGAGGTAGAAGTCTTCCTTCAAATGAACAAAATTGATGTACTACTCATAAGTGAAACACACTTTACAACAAGAACGTTTATAAAAATACCTCAGTACAGCATCTACCACACTGTACACCCAGATAATACAGCCCGTGGTGGGGCAGCTATTATTATTCGAAACTCGATAGTTCATCATGAATTACCAAAATACGAAGAACCGTTCCTGCAAGCTGCCGTTATCGAAATCAGTAAACTGCCTAGCCCAATCACACTAGCCGCTGTATATTGCCCTCCAAGACATAGACTAACCACGAACATACTACAACCATTCTTCAACACCCTTGGAGGGAGATTTATAGTAGGTGGCGACTTTAATTGTAAACATACAAGGTGGGGGTCTCGATTAATAACTACAAGGGGTAGAGAACTTGAAAAAATTCTTACTAACAACAATTACATGCATTTATCAACCGGTACTCCAACATACTGGCCGACTGACGTGAACAAGATTCCAGATTTATTAGATTTTTATATAGCCTCGGGCATTTCAAGAAATTATGTGGACGTCACTCCTAGTTTCGATCTATCTTCGGACCACAGCCCTGTGTTAGCTGTCATTAGCGCTACAGTTATCCAAAAGCAGCCTAAGCCAGTACTTTGCAATAGACGAACTGACTGGGACAAATTTAAAGTACACGTCCACCGACATATAAATATTAATATAAGCTTAAAAACACCGAAAGAAATAGAGATCGCAGTTAATCACTTTATAACAACAGTCCAAGAGGCAGCCTGGAATGCTACACCAATGAATATCCAGAAAATCGAGTCATTTAATGTTTCTAGAGATATAAGTGAATTAATAAAAGAAAAAAGGAGAGCAAGGTCAATCTGGCAACGTACACACGACGTTAATGATAAAACCATATACAATCGACTTACTAATAAACTTAGGAAGAAGATGTTAGAGGCGCGTAATGGAACATTCCATAACTACATAACCAACTTATCCAAAGAAGATCACAGTATATGGAAAGCCACTAAAGGATTTAAGAGACCCCAACAACAAGTCCCGCCGTTACGCAAAAACGATGGCTCCTGGGCAAGATCAGACAAAGAAAAAGTTGAACTATTTTCCCAACATCTGGCAGACGTATTCACACCTCACTCTAATGAAATTGTTAACAATTTTCTCGAAGCACCACTACAACTATCACCCCCTATGAAAAAATTCACAATTGGTGAATTACAAAATTAAATAAAATGGTTAAATAATAAGAAAGCGCCGGGCTATGATCTCGTTACAGGCCTTGTACTTAAACAATTACCACGACAAGGAGAACAATTCTTATTGGCACTCTTTAATGCAATTCTACGCTTAACATACTGTCCCATACAATTAAAGTTTGCACAGGTCATCCTAATATTAAAACCTGGCAAACCACCAAATGAAGCTCAGTCTTATCGCCCAATTAGTCTACTGCCTGTCGTGTCAAAACTCCTAGAAAAATTAATATTAAAGCGAATAAACGAAAATAGTCTACTTGAAGAATGGATTCCAAATCACCAGTTTGGATTTCGCAAAGGACACTCGACTATAGAGCAATGCCACCGAGTAACCAATATTATTCAGCAATCATTTCATAGTGAGAAATATTGCTCTGCTGTATTTTTAGATGTGCGGCAAGCGTTTGACCGTGTTTGGCACAATGGGCTACTATTTAAAATTAAACACATCTTTCCACATCAATACTATCTCCTGCTTAAATCTTATCTAACTAATCGACACTTTCAAACCAAAGTTGGTATGGAATATTCACAACTGTATCCAATCACGGTTGGTGTTCCACAAGGAAGTGTGTTGGGGCCACTCTTATATCTGATTTTTACTGCAGATATATCGTCGACACCAACCATAACATTGGGGACATTTGCAGATGACACTGCAATCCTGGCATGTCATGAAGATCCACAAATCACAACTCATATCTTGCAAAAGGCACTAAGTACAATAGAGGGTTGGCCGGAAAAATGGAGAATTAAGGTCAATGAGACGAAGTCCAATCATATAACATTTACCACAAGACGATCACAATGCCCACCTGTAAGCTTGAATAATGTACCTATCCCGCAAGCAAATGCAATTAGATACTTAGGTCTCCATATGGACACAAGATTAACGTGGAAACCACATATAATAAAAAACGCAAAGAAATGGACATCAAAATTAAAAAATGTATTGGCTCATAGGAAGAAACTCTCAACTCTCAACAGAAAACAAATTACTGGTGTACAAATCTATCATACGACCAATATGGACATATGGCTGTGAACTCTGGGGTTGCGCCAGCTACTCAAATATTGACATAATACAACGTTTCCAGTCTAAGACATTAAGAAGTATATTCAATGCTCCATGGTATGTTTCAAACCGTATCCTCCACTTTGACTCCAACGTACAATATGTGCGGGACATAATCAGACAACGGGCTACAGGCCACCATGCTCGGCTAGCGGGACACACTAATAACGAGATTACACCGCTAACACAGCAGTCAGTAATGAGACGACTTAAACGGAAATGGTCATGGGACTTGACAGAATAAAGAAATCATACACCATCCCCTAAGCCTTCAAATGGAGGTAACGAGACTGCACCACTGGGTGCACCTCTCTTCAAATCTATTCCAAACTTCACGCAATTAGCTCATAGAATTTATTGTAATTAATTCTGATTGCTAATGTACACGAATTCAATAAAAAAAAAGTAGAATCAGTTTATAAAGCTATCAAAACATTTTTTCGAAAACCTAAAAACGCACTAATAGCGTGAAGAATAAAAATAGAAGAATATTAATAGATTCTGAAGCAATCGCGGAAAAATTAAATCAGTATTAAGAATAACTATATGGTAATATAGAAATAACGAAGTAGAACTAGAAAAGGGTGTGGACGTAGAAAATCTTGAAAAATACATAAAATTTAACCGGAGCACGATAAGTCCATACAAGAACATAAAACAAACAAAAGAGTGGGAATAAATAAATTTCCGGTAGAAATAATCAAAAATATCACTAGATTAACTCACACGAAACCATATCAACTAATTAAATAAGATGTACGAAATAGGAATAATACCAGAAGATTTTATCAGCAACATAATAGTGCCAATTCCAAAGATAGAAAAAAATGGATAGACGCGAAAACTACCGTGCATCGGTCTGATATCACATGCGTCTAAAATATTGACAAAAATCATATAAAAAAATAGAAAGATTAATAGATGATCAACTTGCATATGAAATGTTTGGCTTCAGAAAAAGCTCCTTAAGAATCATAAATGAGAAAAGAGTAAATTTACATTTATAGCTTTTTTTGATTTGGAGGAAGCTTTGGCATTGTAAAATAACCTACGCAGTTTGACATTTTACGCAAGGTAAGAATAAAACACATGGACAAAATAATTGTAAATGCCACGGGCAAAAAGTAATGATAAGGCTAGGAGATGCCCAAAAGTAGCATCAGTACAGCTAGGAGTCAAATAGGAATATGCAGATTACAACAAGCTAAAGCAATATTTCTTAAGAAAGAGCGATTAATAATATCTAGTAAGACCTCTATGGGTAGAAAAAAACTACTTTTGCATACTCTCATAGAGTATCGCACTATAAGGGGCTGAAACTTGAACAAATACAAAGAGTTGCCACAGAAAAATGTTAGAGACAAAATGGGCTGACAGAATGTCAAATAACAAAATATAAGTAAGAATAGAAGAAGATAGAAGGCTATAAAGAGACAATGAAAAGAATAGACATATAGATAGGACATATGTTGTGCCATTCCAGTGTAGTGCAAATAATAATAGAAAGTATGACAGTTGGGAAGAACACGCAAGACAAATCTAGATTGCTCCAGTTACCGCAAAATAAAAAGATTTGCTAAAGACAGTACTAAAGACATTGTACTAAAACAAACAAATCCAAAAAATTAACTAGAAACAGAAGAAACAACACAGAGGTAATAAATAGAATTAGAGAGAAAAATCAGTTTTTTAAAAAAGATGACATTAGTTCAAGCGGAAAAGGTAGAGCTGCCGACGAATGCTAAAGGTCAGATGGGTGGACCAAATCAGCAGCAAAAATACAGTAAGAATATAATAAAAAGAATAAATGCACTGAAACATGACAGCATGCTGAAAACAATTATAGAAGAAAAAATTAACTAGGAAATCTAAGATTACACTATATTACATCAGATGTCAGTATAGGCAAAATTAGAAGACCAGCCATGCAAAAATCAATGGAGAAGATTGAAAACTATGCCAGAAAAAGCAATAATAGAATCCATTTAGCTACTAGTCTGCACAACTTAATAAAATTTAATGTAGATTGCTGTTTATTAAGCCGATATTTTAATAACTCCTGCAGACAACACGCTGAGGGTTGCCAACCAATTGGTAGTTAATTTCGACATTACTCTCCTATACAGTAATTGTGATTAAATTATCAAACTAAAATAGAATTTCTAGTATAGAATTTCTAGTGGCGAGCTTCTAGGCTATTAGCCGAGCCGTTTAATTGTTTGTGATCTTTATTCAGGCTCGCACACAGGGCGTTATCAAAATTTAATTAACAATTCATTTCGGTTGCAGGGCCGGCGTTCTGGGGCCTAATAAACCCCGAGTGGTCCCTCTGCAACAAGGGCCGCCGACAGTCGCCGGTGGACCTGGAGCCCAACAAGCTGCTGTTCGACCCCAACCTTAGGCCCTTGCACATCGATAAACATCGGGTAAGAGGCTTAGGCGCGTACCGCGAGCGAGCTACACCAGCCGCGATTAGCTGATCCCTGCATCAAGCCGTCACGCTGACATCAATTCGCATTAGCCGGATTATAACTAGCGCCGAATCGATATTGGCGGCATCTGCATGCCCGCCGAAATTGGCCCGATAAGACGCGGCCCGGAATCCGGAGCGCACACACGGCAACCCTAAAGCGGAGGCGGCGGCGGCTTTATCTCTGCGAACCACCGCCGTATGAGACCGCATCATTCTCTAGCCGTTGCCAACAGGTGTTGCTCTCGTAATTAATTAAACTAAGACAACAATTGCGGCGAGATAGTTTAATATCCTTATTAAGTACGCAAGTCTCCCGGGTCGCAAGCTGGATTTAACTCCCTAAAGATGTGTTCAGCAAAGTTTTAAAGTTGTGTCCCGGTTTTCTACTTCATTTTTCACAATTGAATTTGTACATAGGGCATCCTTTTACTATAGTTGCCGATTAATATTTACACTTCTGTTACAAAGGTCGATCATTTAAGTTTATTATCACAACTTGCCTTGTGGTAATATACTGCAATGCAGCAGATATTTCGGAACATTTTTTTTTTAAATTATAATCAACTTTCAAATATATGGGCATACTTTTTATATTGTCTTTTATATATTTTTTAAATGAATATTTGATGTGCCTTGACAGAAAAAATTGTTGTTTGTGAAAAGAAATCTTAATTTTTCTACAAAAAAAGGGCCAAAAGACATTTGGCATTAGATTTCTACAATTTTAAAAATGATTTTAAGAGGTAATTCTACTAGTTTTTAAAAAATTAAAATTTTAGGCTTAACCAATGTCTTAGGGCCTTAAAAATAAGATACAATAGCTTTAAGGTGAATAGAAAGTTTTAAACTACTATTCCGAGTCCCGCTCCTAATTACTTTTGAAGCCCACCCAATACATTATTACGCGCTTAAATAATACTTGTAACTTCAAAATATAAGGAAGGTATTTTACTTGTCTATAATAAGTCCTATTGAGCATGGAATAAATTATTTAACTGTATCTGACGATGGAACACGGAGACATTACTTTTTATTTCCTTAAAAATATTATTTATCCTGCCTTTCACCAAAATATAGAGAATTGAGACTTGCGGTTAGCATTCTTGTACTCTTAACAAAGAAGGTAACTCTGACGTGATATTAGGTCATCATGGAAGCCGTAAAACAAGCAAGAAGGGCCCTACGACAAGAGTTCGGTGGGTACTCTAAAGTTTTGGAATGGTTGTCGAAGGAGACGGACCTAAAGACGCAAAATATTCTTGTCAAATTTAAATTATTCGGTGAAGTGATGTATTCAACGGGAAGATGGAGCAAATGAGAAATGATAACATTTGAAATAGTGACGAGAATAAGGAATTTCATGAGATGAAGGAATATAAGGTAGTGCCAGAACCCGACAGGAAATACGCTGAAAATGGGGCAGAAGATAGTGGGTAGCGCTGAACTCAAGATACGAAATCTTATGCTCCTAACCATGTAGATGTCAAAGTTCTCAGGAGAATTGACTGACTGATTAGAATTCTGGGCTCAATTCCGAAAGTTGGTGAAGATGCAAAGGTGAGCGAAAGTGAAAAACTACGAGAACTACGTGAAGTTGTGGGAAGTGCTTCAAAAATGGTATGGGAACGAAGATTTATAGCTGAAGAAAAAATTTCTGTTAAGCATATACCGGAAGTTCGATTCCCAATTACGCGTTTTACAAAGTATTTTCATTCGTGAAATCGAGCCTTACCTTATCTAAAACGGTTGGCAACGAAGCCCTTTGCCTATGCATGATGATAGTAACGACGACGCGGCCAGAACAGGATTTGACTTTCTTATGTCATTCCTTGAAAAAGAAATGGAGATTCAACAGAAAATTGAGATTACGAAAAGTTTGTTTAGGATAACGTACAAGTTAAGACTTTAATAAGAAGCTTAATACCCGCGATGCTAATAAAAAAACGAACAACGTTACCTACTTTATTTTTATTTCACAATGCTCAACGATTAACTTGTATGTTTTCAAGCCAAGGCAATGCCATATAAGGAGAGAATCAAGATACAAACAAAAGATCTTTGGTTCCGCTACTGTAGTTTTCACATTTGCAAG
The DNA here is from genome assembly GCA_036346155.1 of Sinelater perroti. Taxonomy (NCBI): domain Eukaryota; kingdom Metazoa; phylum Arthropoda; class Insecta; order Coleoptera; family Elateridae; genus Sinelater; species Sinelater perroti. The sequence continues at coordinate 7,230,373 of JARFIY010000231.1, forward strand.
GATTACAAAACTTTAAAGTTTACAGTGCAAAAATTAATAGGAGGCATCATTTTACACTGCTCTGTAGAGATCAGAAGAGAAAAAACTACAAAACGAATAACGCAACCCGATCAACTGGTAGGTGTGCAATAGCAACCCCAATCTAGGCTGTTTTAGTAAAGATAGTGAACAGGGATGAAGTATAAACTGTTAAAGTTTTCATGGATGGAAATTACCAGAGAAGCTACAACCTAGCTGCAACAGCACGAAAAGTAAACTTGAAATCTGCGGAGATCTAGGGTGTTGTCTACTCCACGTTTGGTGACGCAAGGACAACATCTGTAGAACACATTAAGAGGTTGTTCATCGTATTCGAGCATAGTAGGTTATGCGGATGACTTTCCAAAGTGACTCATAACCTTCCTAATTTACGAGAGGAACTTAAGAGAATAAAAATAACTCTGACAGACGACGTAAGGAGTTAATCTGAGGTTGCACTTTTGATTGGAGGAGACATATACGCTCACTTCATCCTTGAAGAAATTGAACTCTTGATTTGTAGAACCACTGCGATAAATACTAAACTGGATTGAACTTTGCAAGAAATGTTGGGGGATGCTTAAAGAAGGGCAAAGGAAAGAAAGAAATGAACGCGTTGTGCTTATCCATGCATATTGCTAACGTAAGTGCGGCAATATTATGGAAGTTAGATGGGAATCAAAGAGCCTGCCATAGAAAAACCAATAAAACAAAAGAATGAGCTGACCAGAGAATGTTTTATTTATAATATAACGAGGAAAGATATGTTGTAGAGTTTTCGTAGAAGAGTAATCTGCTATCTGTCCCTAATAATCCAGATGTCTTCATAAAGCAATAAAAAATTAATTCAACCGGACTTTATGATGGCTACGATTCTATTTTCAAAGAATAGGAAACTGTGAAATTTATTAAAAAAAAACAAATGAGTCTAAACCAAGAAAAACGTGCATTATCTCCCATATCGACCTGTAGTGTTGAGTAGGCAAGTTTTCGTTGCTCAATGACTGTTTACAGGAGAAGACTACTTTCAAATTTATTCTTCAAATAATAAATTTCATGCATTTTGGACAGTCATTAAGAAAGATTTACAAAGCTTAGGACTGAAGACAAGTTGGAAAACAAAGACTTGAGAAGACTGTAAAATTTAGGCACCCTTGTGTAATTTGCTAAAAGTAGCCCATTCACCTTAGGAGCGGTTATTTTCCATCACTTAAATTCCCTACTAAAGGAAGAACGAAGTTTTGAGAAAAATTACTTAATTGTCTGTACGTAGATAATTGTACAGCTTCAGAGCACACGGTGAAAACTTATCATTTATTCAAAAATAGATCAGTAAAACTGTTTGTGACGCAAAAATGGACCTACGCATGTGACTTTTAATAAGGGAGGCAACGATGATGAACAGCGAGGAACATTTAGTGCTTGAACTCAAATGGGATAGAAAGAACGACGGACTTTATGTCCTCACATAAAGAATTTTTATAATCCCTAATAAGGTTACTAAATCTATGATTCTACCCACAATCCAAAAAATTCGGTCCTATTGGCTTCACCCGTTTCTTATAAAAATCCTGCTTTAACAAACGCGGCTAAATAAGATGAAATGGGTCGAGAAACTATCCGAATCTAAGACTTGGATGTTTTAAAAGTGGTGCGATGGAGCGAAGAACATGGAGCAATTACGAATCCCTCACTTATCTACAGGTGGAAGGAGTGAAACAAGCAACTGAACTTTACAAACATTTACAGGCACAAGCAAAAATGCCTACTGCACTGTAGTATTTTGCGAGTGGAAATGGAAAAATGCATGAACGCATAGCTCGTTCTTTGCCAAGTCACGGCTAACTGCAGTCAAGAAAATAACTATTCCAAAGCGAACTAATTAGATGCATTATTGGAGCAAACTTGGTGAAAAATTATTGAATTTGAGAGACGTACAAAAATTTTACTGATGTGATTCCTCCACGGCTTGGAACGGGTGATGGTTACAAAAGCATATGACAAAAACAAAATACAGAGAGAGAAAGAAAGTGTGTATACTGAACTCTTTTGTCGCATGTTTATTTCACGAAAAATACAAATTATGACTTACGTGCGATAATTTCTAAACAATAAATTTTGTAAGAAAGACTGACAAGAGGCCAGGACCTCTTTCCATAAATGATGCAGAGCTTATACATATACGCCAAATACAAGAAGAATTTACTACAGAAAAAAGATTAAAATTGATTAGAATGGAAATATACAAGGACGAAAGGGGTATATCCTACAAGTGAAGACTCGTTGGACCTATCGCAAGAATTTAGGTGATTATAATTTTCCCGTACTATCATCTAAGAAAAGAGAAAGGGTAAAACAAATTATACGTAAAATTCACCGATTTGATTGTCATCCTGATGTTGAATTTATGATGACAATTTTACGACGCAAATATTGGATTCTGAGAGTACGACGCACGATTTTCAGCGTAATTTAAAATTGTCATCGCTGTGTGAGATGTTCTGCTCAAGCAGATGAAGCAGGTCCTGCTGTCATTCTACTCAAGCAAGAATTATTTAAGGCAGTGGAGATTGATTTAGCTGGGCCTCTTATTTTGAAGAACAGGGAGAAGGTGTGCTGTGTCCTTTGTGCAGTCCATTTAAAAATTGCTGCTTTAGAAGGATTTTGTGAAAAGTACAGAAGACCGAATATAATTTATTTGGAAAACGGTACTAACTTTTGTGAAAAAAACGATATACTGGAATTTGTACAAAGTGAGGGCAATGTTTCCAGAAATGAGATTTGTTGTTGCCTATAATGTCCAATTGGTAAAGCTGATGGTGAAAACAATGTATACGCACAACGAAGAATATTCTGAAACGGGCGATGGGGAAAGATACGCTTAATTGTAGGAAACTCTAAGCTTTTATGTATGTAGCAAAGATCCCCAAGATTTGAAATCTTTTACTCCAGATTTATTCTTATATTTTTTTAGGAGTGTATGTTGTTCCGAATGCGAGATGACAGACTCAGAAAATCCAATTTCGATTAAATTACCTTAATATATTACGTAAACAAACGACACGCACGCTGAAAGCAGATAATACCAAAATAATTCGATAGCCGTTGGGGAAGGTACTTCATTTGATACCTGTATCCCGATGGTGTAAAGCCAAGGTGAAAGTAGGAAAGGTAAAATTGTACGCAGTGGCCAAAAGGTTTTTTTCTTTGGAAATGGATTCAGATACAACAATGCACTCTGCAATGCGTACGCACACTATAAATACAAGAAGTGGAAGAAATGTGAAAGCTCCTGCCAGGCATCAATAACGAAATTCGCGTACGTGTGGCCTAATAGGGCTCTGTTAGTTTTCTGTTCCCTTTTATTGTCCTCGAAAAGCTACACCGCGTTTTCCTCTTTAGAATTAAAGTAAAGTTAGAAAAGAAGTTTTTCACGATTGTTCTCAACTTACATTTTTCCGATTAATTCGATTTCAGTTTTTTTTATGAAAAAATTTACATCTTTGCATGGAGGGGCTATAAAGTGAATACAATTCATTCATACCGACGAAAGCAAGCATTGATAATTTTGAAAGATTGGCTAAAGTTCTTTTATTACGTGAAAAACATCATTACTTGAAATAAAAATAAAAATTTTTGCCTTAAAACCATTAAATTTTATGTATTTTGAGCTTATTTGACATATTATTATTTCTCCGGCTTTTCACTAAAGTATAGAGAATCAAATTTTGCGGTTAGCATTCTTAAATTCGTAACAACTTGTCTTCGTAACTTAAAAAAAAGCTTTGGGAAAAAGCAAAAACTAACCGGAAAGCTTATATGAGAGCTTTTTATATACTACTACCACTTTAAATTACACGTCAATAAGAAGATGAAAAATAAAACCTGGGCAACACTATCATATTTTCACTGTTGAAAAGCTACATTATCGAGATTTGCGGTGAAGATTCATGGTGTTTGTGAGAGAAAAAAACCGATTCTCTGCGTTAATATACACATAAACCAGTTCTCACACAAGTAGGTTCTAATTACATCAAACCAATCTACAAGGTCCTCAACTCAGATATACTTCTCAGTCGTTGCATCAGTCTATAACTGTTGTAACCTCTACATGGAGGCTAATGAGTGTCGCGTCATCAAATTTTCGGAGCGATCGTGTCTGATGCTGCAAAAGAGCTTGACGGACTCTCAAATACGATAGAAAGGAAGAAGAGAAAAATATAGTTTTAGGCTTCTGTACCTCAAAGGGAAGCCTTTAAAATCGTTGCGGACTCTGTCTGACTTTCAAATTGAGAACTACTGAACCTAAAGACAAGGGGGTATCATTCGAAAGCCTATGGCCTAACGGGTTCACATTCGCAAGCTGACATAGGTGGGATGTCTCAGCTTCCAATATATCATTCCTTATAACTTTTGTTCAAGGCAGCTTTCAAGCTGTAGACCAGCTTCTATTTCTGTCATTTCTAACATTTGTCACTCTATAATTTTTGATCTGTGATAGATAGAGACATAACATTTTCAGTATTCAACTAAGAACGATAAGTTAAGTCCAGGCGCCAAATATCAGCCTGATCGGAAAATCTCGAGACCGATTTTGACCGGAAGTGACCGCAAATTTTTGTTCATGAAATCTGTGGAACCGGAGTTTCACGTCCGAACTTGTTTAATATTGAAGGCGAATTATATGGTGTATATATCTCAAAGTAAAAAAGAAGTTCAATTTTACTATAAACGGATGTCAGATTTTTCTCAAAACACCGTTTTTAACTGGCCAGAATAACTCCGTCAAGTTTCAACCGATTTACTTGCCTCAACTTTATAATTACATTGCCTATTGAACCACGTACTAACTTTTCAATTTTTTTTAACTTTTAAGTTAATATACGATATTTTTTAATTTCCTTGCATGCTTCTCGAGCTGTTCTTATAAACTAAAAACTAAAACTTTTCTATAAGGTTCAAAAATGAAGGATAAATCTTTCCGGCCGTGTAGCACGATTTGCGTGAGCAGACTTGCTATGCTGAGCCCTAACGCCACTAATTTGCTTAAAAAAATTAAAAAAAAATTGTAAATATACATGAATATATACATTACACAGGTCTTTAACAGAATTGTCAATCTATTGCCTTTTTTCGCTCTATAGAATGACAGCTGTTAAGTTTAAAAAGCACTGGGTATTATACTGTATAAAATTATTTTTATTTTATTTTGTGATGGTAAAATGGAAAAATATTTTACAGAGCAAAGAAATGTTTCTTTTAGCAACAATTATTGAGGATTTAGGGGCCAATTCTGACACCAAAAAAGTTGTTTGTAGCCAAACGAATTAAAAATATTTTAAAACGATTGACCTGCTTAAGTTACATAAATATCTGTAGATGGATACAACTAGGATAAACATTCTTTTAGACAGAAGACAAATACCTTGAAATATCGACTAAAATACCAACTATCCTTAAGCCGTAAATTTCTATTCTGAGCACACATCCAATTATAAATTTATAACGCAAGCTGAAGCGTTATGTTGCTACCTGAAAGAGGAATTCTACAAACTAAAATCAAAAGTTGACTCTATTCTGCAGTCGCATTTTGCTCTTATTCAATCACTTGCATAGTGCACACTTTTCAATAAACATTTCAAGTTGTTCAGCGTTGCTAAGAAAAACTACACAACATAAAAAATGTTATGACAATGATTGATAGTAAGTAGTAATTAAAAAAATTATTGAATGATTGTAAAACTTTGTGCTCAAATTGAAAATTTTAAAGCATAAACAACTACATTTTAAATAAAACTGTTATTGGTTATCTATGGAATTCTAATAATTTTATATAGTGGCCTTGTAAAGTTCAAAACACTTTTCTGTTTCCTTTTCATAGAGCTTGTGTGTGTTGTTTAAAAAAAGGTTACAGAGAACATACTGCTAGATACAAGGATTGAAGGAGCAAGGTCTGGAGAATACATTGGATTTTGGAGCTTTTTTATCTCCAGTTTTTACAGCATCGGTTGTCGTAGTGGACCATAACGCCAATTTAATTGGCAAAAACCGAAAACGAGTGAGTTTGTTGACTTGCTCAAGATACTTGTTCTTCGGGAATGTTTTACCAAGTTGAAGAAGCTGAAATAAAAATAATTTCTGCATAATTGCATCATACGAACAGCAACGCCTTTATTGAGTATAAGTCAGATTTGCTTAATTTTATTTCCTACTGTTGTACGTTGCTGTGCAAAACCTACTTTTTATTATTTGTTTTAATTAGTTCTAAAATAATTTTTTTTTGTGGTATGATCACTGATAGACAGTTATTCTACTCATATGTTAAACTTGGAAATTACTTAAATTTACTTTCAATATCAATGTCTTCTTTTATTCTATTATATAGGTTACGAAGAGTTGCTTGCCAAAAAGTATTTTTGGCGTCTTTACTGACAATTTTTAAGATGCTTTTCCTCAAATTTTTGCAAGGTGGGAACGTATAAATTTTTAACTTGAACGGTGTTTTCTCTGGATCGAAGACGTGGTACAATTTAACTTAGCGCCCATTCGTAATGGACATAAGCATAAGCCGCCCAAAAGAAAAGCGTAATATGTAAAGTTAAATCAATGCAAAACTTATACTTTGGTTCATTATACGTATTTCTTACATTCATTTGCAGTAATTTTTAATTTTTCCTTAAATTAATGTTGGTAGCAGTAATACAATGTTTGTTTTGATTCTGAAATTGCGTAAACTAACTTTAGCATTGTAGGCATTTTGGCTTGGTTTCTACAACGGCTAGGGGACTTAATTCAATTAGTAAATATGCATCTGTTCTTACACCATAAAAGAGATACCACTCGAATGCGGAAAGATGGGCAAGAGGTGGATCAGCCATCATCATTAGAATACAAATTAAACACTACTAACTTCCGAAATTTAAGAGGATTATATGCAAGCCGCTAGAATTAAAGAAAGAAAGAAGTAAAAGATCGTTATGGTCCACTAAGAGTTTCAGCTGTTTATTGCCCACCAAACAAAGAAGGATTTATATAACTCTTTCGCTCCATTGGAAGCAGATTCCTGGCGGGCGGTAATTATAATTCGAAGCACACATAGTGGGGCCCCAGGCTGTCACCTTCAGGTAGAGAAAGAACACTATATCAAGTGGTCCAAGAACTCAAATTCGGCGATTTATCAACTTATTAACCCACTTATTGGACCACTGACCTAGGCAAGTTACCGGATCTTTTTGACTCCTTTGTGACAAAAAAATAGCGCCTGGTTACCTGAAAATTGAATCAAATTGGGAATTACATTCAGATCACTTTCTTGTTGTGCTACTGTAAGCACTTCCATCCTTGAAAAAGAAAGACCAAGCAAACTAACTAACAAAAGAACTAATTATGACTACTGCAGAACGATACTTGACAACCTGTTGGATCTGAACATTCCCTTAAAAACGTTTGTGAACGTAGAACTGGCAATTCACATGTTTACCAGACTAATACAAAATGCAGCTTGGGAAGAAACCCCCGATATACCCATCAAGAAAACAAAGAAACACCGAAGAAAAGAAGAATTTGGTAATCTACATATTATCCCTCAGACAAATGGCGACACAATGCAGCTGTCTTAGAACTCAAAAGCGCTAATAAAAAAGCTTAAAAATAACATTTTTAAAGAGTATCTGGATAACTTGAATGCCACAGCGGACTGCGACTATACATTATGGAAAGCAACGAAAGTATTAAACGCTAGCAGTAGCCTATACCTCCCATAAAAAGTCAAGGTGGATCTTAGGCACGAACAGAGAAAGAAAAAGCGACAACCTTCGCTAATTACCTCACGACAGTTTTCCAAGCACTGCCCTCCCAAATGACCAGAGACGAGGAACAAGAAATCGCAGAAACATTATCAGCCCCTTACCAAATGACACCAATACCGTATATTTTTACAGTCAGAGATCAGGCAAATGCTAAAAAACGCTTTAAAACCGCACAAGTTGCCAGGCTATGACGTTATCACTGAAAAGTTACACAAAAACCTTTCCCGCAAGGGAGCTGTCATGCTCACTATAATTTACAACGCCGTATTACAACTAGGATACTTTCCGGCTCAATGGAAAGTCTCGCAAATGATACTCATTCCGAAATCTGATAAATTCAAATATAAAGTCTCGTTACATAGACCTATCAGTCTTTTATCAATAATGGGTAAACTAAAAATTACTGGCCACAAGACTAGAGTCCATCATAGAGGATATGAATTGGATAGCGGAGCACCAATTCGGTTTTCGAAAAGGTCATTCCACTACCCAACAGGTGCACAGAATTGTAAATGAAATCAACAACACTTTCGAAGAAAAGCAGTACTGCACAGCGGCTTTTCTGGATGACAGTCACTTTTGATCGAGTATGGCGTACAAGGCTTTTATATAAACTAAAAAAAAACATCCCACACTGCAATTTCATTATTATCAAGTAATTCTGGTTGATTGGCACTTTTAGGTAATATATAGCTAAGATCTATCAGAACTACACACATTCAACACAGGAGTTCCGCAGGGGAGTACCTTTTCTACCAATATGAACTCTGTTACTGGAATCTTCGTCGACGACAAGACAATAGTAGTTAAACACAAAGATCCCCTAGTTGCTGCCACACTCCTCTAATTAAACCTATACGAAGTGGAAAATGAAACTTAAAATCAACGTGAAAAAATCAATCTACATCACAATCACCAAATGTAAAGATACTACACCACCATTACTCTTAAACAACTTTCCGTTGCGACAAGTCACTAAAATAAAATACTTAGGGATGCATCTAGACAAAAGACTCAACTGGAAAACGCACGTTTGGAAGAAATGTAAACAACTAGGTCTCATAATGCGGAAACATTACTGGTTAATCGGCCGCCGTCCAAGTTATCCCTTTCAAACAAATTGCTAGTCTACAAGGTCGCCAATAAACCAATTTGGACATATGGTCTTCAGTTATGAGACTCAGCAGCTTCTTCAACCATTCAAATTATCGAAAGATTTCAGAATAAAACGTTACGGGCATTGTACCTTACTACGTACGCAACGCGGACATTTTAAAATACTTAAAAGTGAATACAGTGCGCAAATAAATCAGTAAGTGCAGTGAAAAATACCTAGATAAAATGTTCTTTCACACTAACACCTACGCAGTAGACATACTTGACACGAGTGCACAAACTCAGAAGCAGTCAGCCGACCTAGGTGCTCTATTACGATGTGATTGCACGCTGTCGCTGCCTTTTGTACGTTCGGCCCCGTCCGTGGTGCCTCAGTACATTTGGCCACGGAAAACCCACCTCCGGGTTGAAGCCGCCAACGAAGAGCACGCCAGCAGTCAAGAATGTAAAATAATGATAAAAAAATCATAAACAAAAGCGACAACTTTATCAAAACAAGCAAGCAATGCAAAATTCAAAACAATTCTACTAATTTTCTATTAATGGGGTTGAAAATTAGCAAAGCTGGCGTTTATGACGTGACACTATATGGAACATAATTTTTTTTTTTTTGAGTGGGGGGATATTTAAGTTTTTTAATTGCAGTAGTATATTATTGTTAATTCCGACGTACGTAGATTGTACTTTCGACATTTACTTTAATCGTTGCATTAATATTTATTTACTAAACTAAAATTATTATGGTCGACTAACACTGATTATTCTAAAATTTAAGACCGTTTTTCAACATTTTTAAAATATGGAGATTGTGCTACTTTACCAATTTTTACTGGAAACAGCCATACAGCGGAACTACAACGGGACGTCCCGCGTTTCTTGCAAGAACTTTTCCTCTGGATATCCGCCGCGGCTAATTATCCCGTGACCTGTAATTAATGTGTAGTGAAAATCTAATTAAGTTACTGTCGACTGCGGAGTGGTGCAGGCCCTGCCGAAATGTCGCACTAGAGATTAGAGAGAACTACAAAGCCGGGGGCAGAATTAGGACGCGGCGCCGATCTAAAACTTGGGAACGATAAGCGCTACCAACAAGGTGGCCCAAGTTAGTAAGTCATAACCCGACAAAACAACACAAAAGCAGCCGTACAATGGATACACTCAAACTTTAACATATAATTTAATTATGCCAACCAGCAAGGTAATTAAGATTAAATCTGTCCCACGACTAAATAATAGGCTTAGTGGGTTTTTCGACAAGGAGGCTGTAAATCGTCATAATATAGCGGTTGTTTGGAAAGGATTGTGGGACCTGAAGGCTTATCACATATAATTTGGAGTTATGAAATTTTAATGATGTACTTATAAAGTGGTACGTTTTTATGTCTTAAATATAAATTAATTAAAATATTATAGAGAATTTTATATACAATAAATGCATTCTTGCATTATCATGATTATTACTCCAAAAAAGGAGCCATAGAGCAAATGAAAATATCTTCAAAAACTTCGTTTCTTAAATATTCATAAAAATTGATAAATTACTTAGTCAACATTAACCAAATTTAACTATAATCTCTTTATAAATTTTGGCACACATGCAACTGGGTCGCTTTTTAGTATAAAAGCTTATATATATAATCTTACTGCACCAAATTAAACAATTGATTGTGGCTTCAAACACAAAAACCAATCTTCAAAGATCAAAATTTAATATACCTATACAGAATACGTAAAATTGTAACTGCACTGAGTACTAGTGGACTCGGGAGAAGGTAAGCTACTGGAAAAATGTTTTTATTTCATTACAGGTCTCGTCGTTAATTCTTCATTTAAATAAAATTAGTCAACAAATAAAAATCAAAAGCTTTTTTAATAAATTCCTTTATTACAAAGATTATAACTAGAGTGTGCTAATTTTATTTTATTACGTAAATTTATTGCGAAAGACAAATCAGTATTATTATTAACTAAAAGTAACTTGGAATTTAATACTAATATCTCATTATAGAGAGCTAATAACCTTTAAAAGTAATTAAAAATTATGAGTTTTTTTTTATTAAACCTATTTCAAGTAAATTGATGTCCTTAACACGAAATTTATTGCGAAAGAAAATTTTATATTCACGAAGTCTTAAATTCAATATTAACCGAAGGCTTAATTAAATTAACTCTAAAGACGTATATTGTAATTTATTAAATTATACAATTTAGATGGTGTTAACGTGGTAATTTGGCTCCATCGCCAAGTATGGATTTCTCTCAAAGTTTTCTAAAAGGAGCTTGCAGTGGAAAACAAGAAAGCAGCCTAGAATAGCCGTTATATTTAAACTATAACCATTAAATGCAAGCGAACTTCTTTAATTCGCTATTGTTGTCCATCCTTGAACATAGGCCTTCCCCATTGCCCTCCAACGTTCTCTATCCTGTGCCAGCTCTATCCATTTTAGGCCTGTAATTTTCTTGATATCATCAATCCATCTCATATTTGGTGGTCCCCTATTTCTCTTTCCCTTCCACGGCCTCCATTTTACGATTTTTGTTGCCCACTTTTCTTCGCTCATGCTAGTAACGTGTCCCGTCCATTTCCACTTCTGTTTTACTATCTTAGTTATCACGTTTGCTACACCTGTTTTTTCTCTTATTCATGTGTTTTTTTTGTCGCAAAGCGATATACCCAGCATTATCCGTTCCATTCCTCTTTGAGCTACTTTACTTTTGTTTACTACCGCTCTTGTTAATGACCACGTCTCTGTGCCATAATACCTTATTAAAGATATAATGTACTGGTTATACACTTAAGCTTTTCTTTCGAACTTTTTTCTAAACACTCACCACTAAGCACTCTATAATTGTTTTATTCTTTCCTTTAGTCGTGCTGTCTGGTTTAGCTTTTATTTGGTTATTTCTTGTCCTAATTAGAAATGGTCTTCTATCTGCTCTATTTTCGCGTTATCTGTTGTTATACTTTCTTGATTTTTATCTATTATACTTGACATGTATTTTGTTTTTTCTGTATTTATTCTTAATCGTATTTTTTTACTCTTTATTTAATTCTTTCAGCATCTCTTACGGCTACTCAATTTTTTCTGTGATCAGCACTACGTTGTCGGTAAATCTTAGATTACTCAGTGTTTTTCCGCTTTTCCCACTTGAATACATCTTCCATTGCAACTATGAACAGTTTCAGTTACATTATGCCCTTGTCTTATTTCTTTTTTAATTTTTACTTGCTTTGGCGTTTTGCAATTTAACGGTAAATGTTGCATTCTTGTATATGTCCTGGATTAAGATGGAGCATCTGGAGTCCTTTCTTCCGTTTTAAAATGCACAGTGCTCTACACTATCGAACGCTTTTTCGTAATTAACAAACGATAGATATATCAAACTTGTTATACTCTGTGGTTTTCTCTAATAGGACGCTGAGCGTTAGCAAGTGGTCTAGCGTTCCATAGTTTTTACGAAATCTAGTTTGTTCAGATGGCTAATAGAAGGTAAGCTTATTAGTTAATCTCTTTGTTCCTGGTGATCTTATCTGTAGTTTATTAATTTTGTTGCGTCTCCTTTTTTGTGTATAAGAGCCATCACTGCATTTCTCCATCCTTCAGGTATATTTTCCTCTTCTATGCATTTGTTGAATAATATGCAAATTTGTATCTACGGCGTCTCTCCTCCTTTTTTTTATCAGTTTTATAATTACTTCATCTTCTACCGGAGCACGTCGGCTTTTCATTTCTTTGAGTGCATTTTTCACTTCTGCTGCTGTTACCTCGGATATGTTCTCTAAGTTGACATTTATTGTTCTTGGTCTTTTATTTTATGAGTTCGTTTTTCTGTATCCTCTGATTTATATAGATTTTCATGATACTCTTTAGCCATTTTCGTAATTGTATCTACATTTGTAGTTGTTTTATGTTTCTAGTTTTTACCTTAAATTAATCTATGATCACTATTATTGATAAATCTACTTAGCACCGCCACGTATTTTATTATGTTTTATGTGCTAATATAATATAATTTATCTTATTTCGAGCCTTTTCATCTAGACTTATCCAGTTCAATCGTCTCTTAGAATTTTCATAGAGTCAAATGTTCATGGCATATAGACTGTTGCTCTCGATAAAGTTCATCAACATGTCTTTACGGTCATTTCTATTTCCCAAGCCATGCTAAATGATTTTATTTTTTGTTATACCAAACACTAATTGTATTTTCTGCAGATTATATAGAATAAAATGCAAAGTACATCCTTCTACAGTAAAATAGTGCGGAGTAACCAAAATCAGTACCGCTTGTTTTAAATATCTGTATTAAATTTAGTACATTGACAAATTAATTTAAAATTTAAAATTGAGTAAAACCGATAATTATACATATAGATATTAGGAGCAGTTTTATATACATTCAAAGTATGTTCCAAAAATATTCAGCTAATGTTAATATAGTAAATTCTATTATGTGATTTGATAGTTTTGGGGCAGACGTCACATAAATTATAAATAATTGTTAACTTAAGAATATAATCAAGCAAATAAGAGCAAGAACATTTATAAATCGCACTAATGCATATGTGCTGTGTTTAGAAATTTGATGAGTAATCTGATACCACAACAATAAGTATTTCAGGTTTGAGAAATGGCACCTGGCGAAGAGTACGCGTGACTATCAGGATAATCTCACTGTGGGTAGATAAATATAAACAATGTAAGAGTCGGAGTTACAGTGCATTAAAAGAACAAGAGAATACCAAGTTTGGAATGAAATGTTAGTGTAAGTGTATAGCACAAAAGTCGCGAGCAGAAAATGTGTTTACAATCGGTTCAAATGCTTTCGCGACAAGAAACAGGCAACTGAGGATCGGCAATTAACTCTACGATTAATGACATAAGAATTACACATTAGTAACATCGTCCGTAAGAATTTGGTTTTTGGTAGGTTGGAATTTGGGTAGGTGGAAGATTTGAACGTTTGACAGCGGTTTTACGATCATTTGTTAAAGGGGCGTTTGCTAAAAAATTTTAGTTGCCAAAGCATATTGTGAGGGATGGTGATAATTTTTAAGGCCAAAAAAGTAATATATTTGTATTTTTTGTTTTGCTTGTTTTCACCAATTTTTTACACACCACCTATATAAACTATGCTATTCAGATGATCTAAATAATTATACCTTTATCTACTATATATTGATTTAACTTTATAGGAATATATGGTTTCAATAAATAACAAGGAAACTTTCTACAGCGGTGCGATGAAATTAGGATAAAATTTTAAAAAAAAATTAAGATTAATGTCTTCATAATGATCAGCGTCAAAAATGCTGTCGAATGATAGGCTGCATGACATATGTGAGTACAATAAATTTTCGAAATCAATCCTATGAAAGGTACTGAGCTAAGATGTGTGTATACCAAGCATGAAGTGAATCCGTTGAATAGAACGGAAGTTATAGTGTCTTCAGGTACATAGACAAACAGACAGGATGATAATCTCATTAACTTTCTACTATAAACCCCGCTGTAGAAAGTTAATAAGGTTGGGATAGTTCATCAAGTGTTTATAGACAAATTTATTAACACACAACGTTTCTTAGTATCTTTTTAATAGCAGTATCAATAAAAAATCTAACAAAACACTATAAAAATAAGAAAACTTTACCTCAAAAAATTAGTGGTTAATATAAAATTTCTCTATACTCTGCAATACATTACAAACGTTTTGGTATGATTCTAGTTAAATGGTTTATTTTGGAAACTAACTATCTCCGTATTTTACATTTTAAGAAAATAAAAACGTTTTATTTTTCATGTGAGTCTTATTTGGACATTTAAATAGAGAATATGTTAAATACTGAGAACTTTAAAGTGCAATTACAGCTGAACTATTAAACTTTAAAAGTATTTAAAAAGCGCCAAATAAATAAAAAAGTGCCAAATAAAAAAAATAGTAATATTTTAAAATTTAGTCCAGTTTTTATAAAAATTATTATTATAAACAAATTATAAGATGAGTTTAACAACTTTTCTACTAGCAAAACAACATCTTAAAGATGCTCACTACATACATAAATAAAATTACAAGACTCCAAGGACTACAAAGCACGCCAACTGAAATTCAAGAGTAACTGTGAAAGACAAAAAACTTTAGAAATGGACAACTAAAAATAATTATTGTTTTATCTCCCCTGGAAAACCCTACTGACCAGTGACCTTAAAAAAAATTTTCAAATATTTTTGATTTGCGAATGACGTTTAACTCAATTAACGTAGAATTCAGTTACGATCTTTTTTAGAGCCATACTCGCATCATTGTAATAGTTACCTTCTTCTTAGTTATAAAACAAAGAAATAATACGTTATATAATAAATACAAAAATTGGAATTTTTTGAGTTAATTTTGGCATGTTCTGATTGTCTTAAGTTTAAGAAGAAACTGACACTTCAACAATTAATTCAATATAAAATATCGTATTCATAATTTTTCATTAAAATACGACAGAATAAAATCATCAAAATAAAAAATTTCAAGTGAAAATGGTCAAGATATACAAAGCTTAGATATCAAAATGTAAGAATACATAAAATAAACAGATAATAATACTACAAAACAATGACATAAAGTTTGTGTTTGTCTGGAACTTTGGTAAAAGTCTACTCATCCTCGTAGTCGGCGTTTAGGCAACTGAAGGATACTATTATAGAAGACTTTATGCCTTCTTGTATAGTCAATCAACTTTTTGTTTATGGAAACTTGTCTACAGAGGTAAGTGTTTGCTACCTGGAGTTCTAAAAATTCTTATAAACTCTTTTGTAACAACTTTTACCTTTGGTGATTTTTCTGAATGAAAACTGTTTGTATAGTGCTACTCTCAACGATATTTTCTTATCTTGAGAGATATCTTCCCCAAATGTTTTATTTAAAATTATTGTATTTAAAATTATGGCCACCATCTTTTAAAACTCAAAATCTCTTCTGTTTTCATTTAATGAATGAACATGGGCCTAGTTTTACTGGTTTTCAGTATAAGATCTACATACTGCTGAAACGTGTAGACTGTCACTTTTCGTAAAACACGTGTTATACCATATAATTATATAAAATAATGATTAAAATGTAGATGTAAATGTAATGTATGTCATGGTGTCGCTTTATATTACTTGATATTTATTTTTTAATGTAATATAAAAAAAAACTCTAACTGGAAACTTGCTTGCTGCACTTTTATATTAAATGTAAATAATTGCTTTGTTCGTCTTCAAATCATAAGTACAATATACTTTTAGAATATAAAATATCTCTTGTACAGGTATGTGTGGTAAAGGAAGATTTTGCACATAGTTAAAACTTGGGGTTACTATATCGTCATCCTTGTCTTCTGCAGCATTTTTTAATTCCGCATAGAGCTTTCTGCCTTTCTTCTTGTGAAATATTTTTGCAGCAGCTACGTTTCGCTTACCGTTATAACTCAAACGTCCCTTAGTTTTAAACTGAAAATTTTACACTGGCTACAAACCTCAATTTGTGTCTACTAAAAGGAATAGTTAAAAGAGCTAGGCTCATTTTTCTTAACAGTTTTCTCAGAACTTTAATTCAATAAGTTATATACCTTTTAAGAATATTTTGAAACCGAAATCTGTGCTGTTAAGCATTTGTAAGTGCGTCAACAGGAAGATTTTCTTGGACTTGAAATCAGTACTGCGCAAAAGTTTGTTTTTGCATTTTTTAAAAGAAGGATAGCTAACTCAAATACTAATTAATTTCTATTTAATAAGTCAGAAAGCAAAAATATTTTTATTTAAGTCAAAAATCGTTACGCTGAAGATGTCAAAGAAGGTCTAATGAATGGTTCAAATGTTGCTGATATTTAAAAATTGACTATAGATAAAACGACAAATTATTAATATAGAAACAAAAATTCCAATTAGTGTGTATTTATTCTTAGATCTTGTAAATCCTGCATACGAATTAACCAACAGGTAGACTAGCTATCACCAGCGGTTCAGTGTTTGACAACTATATTGTTTATTAGAATAAGACCTGTAACGTTGCAAACTATAAAAGTGCTCTAAGAAGTTTTGTAAAGGTTTTTAAGTAGCACTGAGGGTCGTGATCAAACTTTAACAATTGCTTGAATTGAAAATGAGCCAAGGAAAGGGTCTGCTACATGATGCAAATTGTGTCAATTTCAATCTCATATCAATACATGACCAAGTAGGATATAAATGCTTCATCAGATTCAAGTGCATACAAAATCGTAAAAGTGATTGATGGCTTTCGTTACACAGACCACCATACCAATCGGAATTATTTGACTAAATGAGTTAACTTAAAGTTAACTGACAGGTTTCACTCAAAAGCAGTATAACAAATTATTATCCTTCATGTTTGTGTACTGGGAAAAGCTGCATACTGGTGATTCTACATTATGCATTGCGTGTGAACGTACCTCTGAGTAGCGTAAATTATTACATAAGTAAGGAACATGAAACGCTAACCAATAACCTGATGTTTTATTTTGTTGATCCAGGCGTTATTACATGACAAAAACACGTTGCCAACCTGACTGACTTCGCTTGAATGCTTCAGGAGTTGACAGATGATAAGGTTATCACCATATCTCTAAATGAACAAGAGTACAAACAGTCGCTTCTAACGCATGGCCTAGAGGTTGTACCATCATCAGAATCTTGCAAAACTCGTGATAATTACTTCAACAAATGGGTTATTAATTATCTATTTTAAATTAGTAACAAGTGAAACATTTTATAGGGGTGGTGTTTTAGGCGCCGACATCATTCGAAATTTCATAAAGTATGAATGTATAAAAATCATGATTAAGTTAAAACAACAGGGCGAATACTAGGTTACAGGCCACCAATCATTTGCACCTACTAATCGTCTTACAAAAACTCAATGCGACAAGAATGTCTATGTTCTATGTACTCAACGAGACAGCCTAAAAAGGTTTTGCTGTTAAGATTTTTAGAGTAAACTAGATTAAGCTCGTCGTATCAGCTACGCTTAGTAAAATCATACTGCTACGTCAATGCCTATAATGGCACCTGCAAATAAACCTGAAAATAAACGAAGTAGCAAAATGAGGGAAAGTAAAAAACCAAACTGTTAAAATATGATTTAAGTTATATGATAGACATGAAGGCTAAGAATGGCACCAAAATAGAAAAATGGAGCTCGGAATAAGAGGTACGTGAAAAAACTCTTGATTTCTCTCCATATAAAAGCAAAAACAGCTACAAAATGTATACAGATATTAAAGTAATATTATTTAAACTATTTACAGCAGGTTGCTAAACTTTAAAGAAACGAACCGGATACCTGGCCTATTAGATTTCGAATAGCCCAGATGTATGTAAAAGTGGAATTAAATCAAAATTTATT
This sequence comes from Sinelater perroti, assembly GCA_036346155.1. Classification (NCBI taxonomy): domain Eukaryota; kingdom Metazoa; phylum Arthropoda; class Insecta; order Coleoptera; family Elateridae; genus Sinelater; species Sinelater perroti. Next base: position 7,248,708 of record JARFIY010000231.1, read on the forward strand.
CTCCAATCATTCACCAGTGATTACAACAATCACTACTACAGCTATTAGTAAAGCAAGTTCCAATCTGTTCCAATCCTGTTTGGAAGAAACGACTAACATCATTATTAGACTAAAAGACACTTACGATTTGACAAAGCGACCTAGTACCTAACCAACTTAATGCAAGATGTTTTTTTTATATAAAATGTTTATCAGCACTTTTGTATTACACATGGCATCATTGTTAGTATATGTTACGACTGACTAATCTAACTGATGAGGTATCTTGATTCCTCGGACACCTCTTCGTCTGATACGAATTGGTCTTGGGGGAGTCTTCGTTTTAGGCGGGAATGAATGTTCCGCTTGCCAAGGTTATAGTGAGGTGCTCCATCGCATGCTTTGATGTTGTTAAGAAATTTTTTGGTGCTTGTTTTTATGTACTCTTCTATTGTTAGAACTTCTGGTTCGTAATATAACTGAGTATTTCTGTGGTTTGATTATGTTTGTTTTTGATGTGGTACTCCAGATTAGCACTGCATAAAGTGCTAATGGTCTTATGAGGGAAGTGTACAACATGATTGCATCTTGCATAACTCTGATTGATTTTATGGTTGATATGCTGCTTCCAAGAGAGTTTTGTGTCTAAAAGTACTCCTACATATTTCATTGTTTTATCAGGGGTATTCCATTCGATCATTTGGTTGTTGACATAAATGTTAGGTGAGTTGCGAATTCTCCTGAATATTTTTGCTGGCATGTGCTTGAGTTGATTTGTATATTCCAGTCACTAAACCACTTTCATAACTTATTTATAGCGGCCTGTAGTAGTTGTGCTGCTTTTGTTAGATCGTTGCTTAGTGTAATCATGGCTGTATCGTCAGCGAATGTTGCTAAAGTGGCTTCTACAATTGGCATGTTTGAGGTGTAAATGTTAAATAAAAGTGGTCTCAGTATACTGCCCTGAGGAACTTCAGCTCGTATACTTTTGGTATCTGAGACTTCGGCATTTATTTTCACTGCGAAGTTTCTTCTCAAGAAAAAAGAATAGTATTGTCTTTAGGTAGTTGGGTAATCTTAGTTTCAATAGTTTTCTTTTCAGCTCCTCTAGCCAGACCTTATCAAAGGCCTGTGCTACATCAAGGAAAACGGCTGTTGCGTACTGCTTCTTTTCGTATCCAATTTCGATTGTTTCAACTATTCTCTGGAGTTGGTGTGTGATTGAGTAGGTACTTCTGAAACCAAACTGATGTGGGGGGGAGTAAGTTAAGTGAGGTCACTTCTTTATTTAGGCGAGTGTAGATAACTTTTTCTAACAGTTTGGATAGAGATGTTAACAGACTTATATTTCTGCAGTTTTCTAAGCGTTTTTTGTCCTTTCCTGGTTTAGGGAATAGCAGTATTATGGCGTGTTTCCATTCTTTTGGGAAGTGACCCATCCTCAGGCAAGCATTAAATATTGATGTTAGGTAAGCTATGGATTTCATAGTTAAATGTATTAACACGATATTCGGTATGAGGTTGTAACCGGGGCTTTTTCTTTTGGGGAGTCTAGCGATTAAAGCTTGTAGTTCGTGAAGCGAAGTTGGTTCAGTGATGACAGGTAAGTTCTTTTCGATGTAGTCAATCGTAGATGCTGCTTCTGTTCGACTGCATGTGATTTTTGGTGTGAAAGCACTTTCCAGATGGTTGGCGAATGCCGTGGCTTTTTATGCATCAGTGTAGTAGTTTTGATACTATCTGTGATTGTTGGAATTTCGCTGTGCTGTTTCAGAATTCTCTTTGTTGCTTTCCACATCCCAGGGTCGTTTGATTCAAGCTCTTCAATGTATTTTTGGTACGTGATTATTCTTATTTCGTCTAACTCTTTTTTTAGCTGGTTTGTTATAGTTGAGCGATCGCTTATCAGATGGGTGTCGACTTCGTTGCCATTGACGTACAATTATGTAGTTTGAGTGGTAGTAGTGTCTGGGTTTATGATACAATTTTTTCTTCAATATTACCTTGAGTACACTATTTACAATAGACGTTGTAAAGTTTGATATTGCGACGTCGATTCTTTCTGGTGCTTTCAGTTCAAGTGAATATTGTAAATCATCATTTAGAGCTATTTGAAAATTTTCCCAGTTTATTGCTGCGTTTATTAGGCGAGGAGCCTGTGTGTTTATGTGTGGAGTAGCTGTGAGTGTTATGAGTACTGGAAGGTGATCCGATTCGAGCTTTCGATGACTATTTGATAGATTTCAGTTGAAAAGTTTTTTTAGGAAGATCATATCTAAGACGTCGGGCTGGTGATCTCTACGATTTGGGTAACAGGTATAGTCAGGTGGGGTTAGAATTAGAAATCAAATGTCTGTGGAGATTTGCTCAAGTTTAATGTCTTTTGGGTTTGTCGCTCTGCAGCCCCATAGCGCGTTCTTACAGTTTGGGTTGCCTATTGCAAGAGTAGGTTCGGACGAGTTAAATATTACTAATTAGTGTGTGGCTTTGGTTTTTTAGTATTATTTTAATGCGAACAGTTCAAAGTTTGGTGTAGCTGGATAGGGTATGATGTTGTGGTTGGTCTGCTTTTTGACTAATCTGGCTACTCCTCCTGCTGCTTTTTCTGATATTCGATCTTTTCTGTGCACCTGGTAGCCTGGTATTTTAAGGTTATCTTCTGATGAGAGATGGGTTTCTGTAACATATGCTACGTCCACATTGTACCTTGCCATGAAAGAACTTAATAGTGATCGTTGGGCTTTTATGCCATTGCAGTTCCAATTAAGGATTGTTAGCGTTCCTATTATTTCTTGTACGTTATGGGCCATTGAAAAGGAGAAGGAGGAGTGTGTTTGTGATAAATGCTTTAATTTAAGTGATGAACGGGGTTAGGAAGTCGATTAGGATTTTGATTAAGTTTTTTGGCTCTGTGTTGTTGAATTGTTGTTGTGCTTTAGGGTGGAGTATATTGGATGTATTGTGGCTTATGTTTGGGGGATTATTATGTTGAATTTTGGTTGTGATAGGTTTAGGGGGCTGCTCCATGCGTTTTCTGCGTGCAGCCGTATGGTCGATTGCTGTTCGTTTTTGGAGTAAGTCTAGATGATGTTGGCATCCACGGTAGCTCGCTGCGTGATTTTGCCCACAGTTTGCGCACGTGGGTGGATCTTGTGCTTTTTTAAGACACTGATTGTAAAAATGTTTTCCTGCACACTTCACACACCGGGGTTCAAGTGTGCAATAATTTTTAGTGTGAAAATATTGTTGGCAAAGGTGGCATTGAGGAATACTTGTTGGTTTCTTTCTTATCTCAACAGTAACTATTGAATGGTATAATAATTTTAATTTTAATATATTTTTTGCGTCTTCGCTAACTGTTAACTCTACTTCATACGGACATCAGTGGCTTATCCTTTGTAAGTAATCGCATTATTTTAATTATTGGTAGCATTTTAAGTTCGTGTTCGAGTTCCTAAATTGTGAGCGAAATTGGGTTGTTTTTAAATATAACACTAAGCGGCTTGCTGTTTGGGTTTTGAAAAGTATGATTTGATTTTCTTTTAGATAATCGAAAATTTTTCTGTAATCTTCCTGCTTTGTTAAATTTATTCTTATTGAATTTGCATTACAAAATGTGATGAACTCACCTGTTGTTATCCTGTTGTACCGTTTTTGAACTGTATTTGTCGGTGGTGATTAGGGATCCGATTTGCGTTTATTTAACGTTTGTATTTCCATTATTAGGTCATTGCCGATTGTATATTTTAATATTATAAGTAACTTACTAATTTAACTGCAGAAAGATGGACTATAAGATAGTTTTATAGTCAGCTGTGTTGCACAGATAGCGGAGCGTTCACGTAGTGCCCGCACCGTTTCACTATACAAGATGTAACTTAGCAATCCACTCTTACAGCCTTAAATGAGCCGCCTAAATTTTAATATTCGACATATACGACAACCAGTATCTGAAAAACGCAGGACAAAAATTATATTACAAATCTATCTAACGAAGACCATGTAAACAGTTAAAACGGCCTACTATCTTAATTCCACTAATCAAACAAACAAACAACAGTTGTTAAACTACACCAGAGAAAAAGCGGACATTTTTGTCAAACGCTTTATTCCAACTATGATAATAATGAATTTGAAGCCTTCACTAACATATTTTGTCAGTTATCATTACCTGTGGAAATCTTGTTACCAGCTAAAGTAAAAGAAGGCAGTCAAATACTTGTAAAGCTCTTGGCTACGATTTTATCGTAAGTAAAATACTAAATCATTTTCCCAGAAAAACCTTATTACTGTTAAGTATCTATAATAGCATGCTAACATTGTGCCACTTTCTCGTACATTGGAGGTATGCCTAAATTATTATGACTATTATAGTTTTATGTACTATTAAAATTCTACTTAATTGAACGAAATGTTCAACCATGAATGAACAGCTAACTAAGAAGCTACAAAAGCATTGACTCTGGAATTTCCCAGGAGAACCAGGAACCACTCCTGTACTTGTTATGTACATTCGATTTATCAAGTTACAGAAAATATTTCTATTGCCACCTTTTCTTATGTTACCGTCATATTGTCTCTTCAAAAACCATGATAAATTTACCCAAGTAACTTTTAAATAGAAACGTATCACACACCGTTGAATTGCAGTAAACAAATCTACTTAAAATTGAAAAATACCTTGGATTACTCTTGGATCAAAAACTTACATAAAGTTTTCACTTTAAGACCAAAAGAAAACAATGGGACCTTAAAGTTAAACAAATGTCTTGTCTGCTTGGGCGTCGGTCGCAGCTTTCCCTTACAAACAAGATTTTAATGTACAAAACCATATTAAAACTTACATGGTGTCATGGAGTACAACTTTGGGGTTGTGCAAAGCGTGAGATACTAAAATACTACAAATATTTCAGTTAAAAACCCTTACAATGATGACAGACGCACCATTGTATGTTAACAATCAAACTCTGCATAAAGATTTGGGAATAAAATATGTTAACAATGAAATCCAACGAATCGCAAACACATACCACAACAGTATCGTCAGGTGCCCCAAAAATCTAGCAGAATATCTTTGGAACCAACTAGCAGTCGAAAGAAGATTACAACGGCAATGATCAGATGACTTACTGCAAGACATCCAAAACTAATTTCCATGTTTATTAGAGGAAATAGTAATAGCTATATGCCTTTCGTACCATATAAAGTATCATCAAATTTACTTATTATACTAATAACAACTAATAAAAAATGCTCGGTTTAACGTAGAACTCAATTTTCTTTAACAGGTTAAAAAAAGTAGTTTAGGCTTGGTGATTATTAAAAATTAAGTATGACAAAATATATAATTACGACAATTACTCTCAACATGTAATTTATAATCCAACATTAATAGCTCGGAAGTGTAAAGATTCCTATCGCACGATTGCACACAAAAAGCTCGTTTACGCCGTAGTCGTCAACTTATAGTTCAAAACCTTGTTAACCCCTCATACAGCACTTTTAAGGCCTTTTGTCGCAGGCACGACGCCTTGGGGAAGAATTATTCTGCGGCCCTATTTCATAAAGCGGCGGCGGGAATTTATTAACGAAAAAAGCGGCAAACTTTCAAAATAAACCGCACCGGCCAGCCGGCCGGGCCGGCGAGTTTCGGGCGGCGCGCAAAAACCGTCTTTCAGCAACGGACTCTAACGCCTCCTGCGTTTCAGGTTAGCGGAACCATCAGCAACACGGGGCACAGCGTCATATTCACCGTGGATAATGACACCCGCCATCACATAAACGTGACGGGAGGGCCTCTGTCGTACAAGTACCAGTTCCAGGAGATCCATATCCACTACGGCCTCCACGATCAATTTGGCTCCGAGCATTCCATAAACGGATACGCCTTCCCGGCTGAAGTAAGTTGCAGTCGTTATGTACCACTACGCTCGTCTCTTTCGACTATTCTTCTTATTAGGACGCAACTTTGGAACTTTTAGACTTGACGAAGCTCGAATTTAAAGCGGAACCGGCTGATAGAGAGCTCGCAATGGGCCTCCAGGGGAATCGGCTGGGACTTTTAAGCGCGAATCATTAACGGCGGGTTAATACGGCCCGAATTGCCGCTGCTCCGGAGCGGCGCGATGAAAGGCTGGCGTTTGATAGTAGTCGTAAACAGAAACATTAACTTCTTACACTATTTACCTACAATTAGCGACATTTATAAAGTTTAAATTAAGAAACCGAAAGCTAGACACCAAATTTTTAAAGAATTTTACCCCTAATTTAATATTTCTTCATATTTTATCTATTACTTTATTATTATTTAATTAAAATTTCGCCCCTTTCTTGTTTTTAAGCGTCTCACATTTGTCTCCATTATTGTCCATTTATCATGGTCTCAGTTTGTTGTCATCCATGTTATGTCCTGATGGCATTATACTATCGTCATAACAGTCATCGTATATTTTATTTCTGCATGACTTTTGGTTTTTTTAGTTTTTTATATCCCTATAATGTATCATCATCATTTTACTTTTTATATTAATGATATTTATTTTCGTGAATTTTCTTATCAATTCAACTGATATTTTGTCTTTGTTGACTTTGAATTTGTAGTTTGCTTACAGAGGGTGTCCCAACAGAAACTCAGGATATAATTTTAGAATAAGACATTTTATTTGTTTATAAGTAGGTAAAATTGTAACTCTAATAAACTGAAGCAAAAAAACTTTCTGTAACTCTGAAAGAAATATTTTCTGTGGATCATTTTCAATCAGAACTACATTAACTAGTTTCAGATTTAGTTACTTCTTTTGATTTTTACGTTGAACTAATAAACCGAGGCATCTTCTACTTCTTCTTTATTAAGCTGTCGTCATCCAACGTTGGACATAAGTTTTCCCTTTATTTTTCCATGTGTCTCTGTTTGGCGCTACCCTTATTCGTGCTAAACCTCTTCGAGTCATATTTCCATTTAGTTCGCAAGAAGCCCAAGCTTCTTCTACCAGTCCATAAACACTGTTGCGTATTTATTTATCCCCTGGTTTGTCATTCTGCCTCATGGTTTGACTTCATTTTAGAGATGTTACTTGTTTTTTAACATCTACTAATTTTGTTTTTTCTCTAATTCTTCACCTTTTTCTCATTTTTATCTTTTAATTTTACATTCAACATTTGTTTTTCTATAGCTTGCTGAGCTCTAGCAAGTTTTTTCATTAATGATAGTGTTAAGGTCCCATGTCTGTGCAGCGTAAATAAGTACTGGGAGTACGCAATGGTCATATACATATTTTCTCAGTTTTAAAGGTATTTTTTTGGTTTTTTAGGATTTTATTTTGTATTTCAAAAGCTGGTCACGCTTGGCGTAAGCGTCTGTCGATTTCTAAGCTTTGATTGCATTTTTTACATACTATAATCTGCCTTAAACAAATATATTCTTGTACTGTCTCTATGTGTTGGTTGTCAATTATTATATCTCTCTTTCCTAGTTAGTTAGTAACAACTTTCCTTTTAATTCAACTTTTTTTACTCAACTTTTAGTTCCTCTAACATAGTTTTTAGATCTTCAAATAAATCTGATATGACTACTACATCATTCACATATGTTAAGTAGTTGAGGATCTTTCCATTTACATTTACCCCTTTATACTCCCACATAAGGTTGCTGAAACACCTTCAAGTGGTGTAATAAATAACTTCAAGCTCATCGAGTCTCCTTGTCTCACTTCACGATCCATAGGAATGTTGATGGTGTTTTCGTCTAGCCGTATTGCCGTATTGTTGCTTGGTCATTGATGAAATGGAACATTTGGGAATATCATTGGTCTACTCTGTTATTTTTTAATGTTTCTTCTATCATTTACATTTTAACACAATCAAAATTTCAGAATTTCAAAATTTAGTAGTCGTAAGCTATGTATAAAGGAAGATTTTACTCTGTGCCTTTTCTTATAAGTATTTAGGTAGTAAGAATATTTTAGATTCTCACCTAACTTATTTATTATAATCTTAGTAAAAGGTTTGTATATTTGAATAAGTAGAGATATTGGTCATTAATTGTCAAGAATTGTTTTATCTTTTTTTTTTGGAATAGAAAAACTACTATAAAATTACTCCAGTCGTCGGGCGCTTTTTCATCAAATAGACATTTGTTGAAGAAGGTTTGCAGTGCCTTGATTATTGTATCAGCGCCTTCTTTTATTAGTTTACCTATTCCTCCACCGTACCCTGAACAGTTACGGTTTTTGATAGTTTTTATGTAATAAATCAAAGTATTCCTTTCAAAATCGGCAACGTTAATTTTTTATATTTGAGGAAAACGGCGTCTCTTCTGTAATCTCATCCTATCCAAATTGTCCAAATCTGGTACCCCTGCCTTTAAAACTCCAGTAATAAAAAGTGGTAGGGTGATAGGTATTAAAAAGTCTTCTTTATAAACATATGTTAAGGGACGTCCATTTACCACAGCCTCCATATTACAGAGAACTCATCCTGGTTTACTTCTCGTTTTCCCAAAACTCCTACAAGTAATTCCTTTACATAACAAATTAATCTCTCTCAAAATCCTCTGAATCAGGGAGTTGTAGGAGGTAAAAAAATTGCTTGGATGTGATGCACATCTGTTTCCATCCTAAGACAAAGTTGGGGACGTTATCATAGTAAATAATTGGTAACCTTCTTCTACGTGCTATAAATTTTTGTAGACTGAGTAGAAATACTTTTCATAGTGATTTTCGCAATTAGATTTAGGTGAATATCTCTGTACAAGACACACATGAATAAAGTAAACCAAATTTTCTCACTTCCCTTCAAGAACGTAGGTCCAGCGCAGTCAACTCCAATGAACTCAATGGGATAGGCACCTCAAATTCGATTTTTAAAGGGAGCTGATTTTATATCAGAGATGTATCTGTTGCAATCGTTATATTTTTGATGACACGTTATATCGTCCGACGAGTCACAGTGATCCACACTTGTTCTCGTGGCCATTCCACCAAAAGCTATACATCGGCGTGACTATTTCTTTTGTGGTCATGTAGGATAAGAAGCGACGTAAGATAATAGCATTTTATAGATATTTTTATCTCCTCGAAACGTCAATTTTCTTTTATTCCTGAGTAAACTATCTTCATCTACTTTTAGATTGATGGAACATTATTTTAAGCTACCCGGTGTGGTTTATTTCTTTGCAAGAAAGTAATTTTTCTAGGTTCAATTTCTGTTACTCTCTTTAAGTTGTATAGAATACAAAGCATTCGAGCCACAACAGGAACTATGTATAAATATTTGTTGAATTTTGATTTTTTCAGGCAGTCCCATGATTCCACAGCAATAACATTTACTGACGTAATTTTCTTGACCTTCATCTTTATTTATTTTTATTAGCGAATACTTTTTCTGATTTTCATCCATTTAGATTCGACCTCGTCCAGTCTGTCCTTTCACCAGTTTGTCTAGTAATTCGTCTAAATTACTTAATCCGGAGAACACAGTTGAATTACATTTTTCTATAAAAGTGCCCCAATCTGCATTTTTCCAAATCCGTACTTTTGCTGTAGCAGAATTCGTCCAATAATAAAAAGTTGTACAGTGTGACTTTAACGTGTCTTTCATGTAATTCATTCTAATAGATTTATAATGAGTTTCTCCAAACGAGCCACGTAAGAAACGTAAGATCGCTAACTCTATTATTGACTTCATAGAATGTGTAATAACTGTTACAAGAAGGAATGGGTTGCAGTTGACACCGAATATAACGTATTGGAACCGATCCTATCCAGATATTTGCAATTGCTACTATTATTTTCAGACCTTTCACTAAACAATTATTACAATAGTCGCACCGTTGTTTATCTCAGTTTCAATTTTCTAAGAATCGTTAAAAACTAGGGGTAGTAGTGCTGAGCGACTTGGAAACTGGATTTTACGAAAGAAAAGGACATTTATCCGTCGATTCATAAGAGGGTACTTTGAAAACCGTATCTTAATCTTTGTATTTATCTTTCTTCTCTAATTTATTTATAGATGAACTTAACTTTTGCCCAGTTATAAACCGATTGATCTGGAGAGAGCCTTGAATCCATGATAGTGCAACTTTGTACCTCCCATTATCTTGCCTTCTAACATTTTCCTGGAAATATTGTATGGCTAATATGTACTTCTCTTCTCTACTTTGCTTTTTAGGTGGATCAAATATTCCAATAACCCCCAAACTCCAGAATACTTCAGACAACTGCATATCAATTAAAAATGCGCTTCTATTCTGTATTTTTGTTCCAGACACTTTTTAACTCATAAGTGATCATTCGAATGCAGTCTCAGATGCTTTTGATCCTGTCTTCAATTTCAGCGTCCTTTTAGTCATGATGTCGACCGCTACGTTAGCCCTAATAAAAACTTCTAGTTATCACGTTTCTCCGCTAGCAGGATATACTAAACCACTTTTCCTTTCAATAAAAACGACAATTTGAACTTGAATGATATGTTGTTTCAACAAGATGTAGTTAAATATCATACACCACGTAAAACACTCACTTTGCGTAAAACCAAATTTTCGGGTCGTATTATCTTGCAGAGGTTCCATTCAACTGTTTCCTTTGGAACTATTTGAAGGAAATATGTCCTGCTACGATTTAAAGCTGAAAGAGTACACCAGACGTGTCATAGTTGAAATAGAGCCACATTTATGGGAAAGCCGCAAGGAAAACTTTTTTAAAAAAATGGTCGCATGTCAGCAGAATCATGGAGGGTATTTGGCCAATATCATATTTTATACGTAACTGGCAAGTCTGTATTTTACATTGATAAAAATAGATTCAAATTAATCTAATATTTTGTGTTCTGTTTAAGAAAAACATTCTGAAGTTGAATTACTACAGGTATTTCTATCGATAAAAAAATTATTTATCTCATACTTTGATTAAACAATTTAAAATTTAAATGGATGGTAAATTTTAGATTCAACGATTACGATAACAGCTAAGTATAGAGAGATTAAATAGTTCTTCTTCTTATTGTTGAACTTCTTTTGGATAGTTATTCTTTGAGTGATTTACTATTCTTTTTTGTAGGATTTGCTATCTTTTTTTTCTTACAATATATCAATTCCAAAAGTTAAAAAGCGAAAAGACATTTGTATGGCAAATACTTCGTTTGCAAAATATCGCTGTAGAAAGTTAGCAATTAGTCCATAGTTTTAACATGGGATAACACATTATATATATTTTTAATAGAATAGACTTTCTAATGAGAGTAAATGATTAATATTTAGAGATTAGAGATAATTTGGCTCCGCCTACTTGGGCACACCCGCAGTAAATTCTCTATCTGAAAAATAAACAAAAACAAAGAGTCCAAACGAGCTGAATAATTTTAGAGCAGATGACACTATTTTACAGGTTTTGTAGGCCACTTTTGTAAGTCTGTATAAATACACATTTTTCCCAACAGCTTCATTCTGCATTCAGATCTTTCGTTTGACTTGTGCAAAATAGTGATATCAAGATATTCAAGATAGTTGTCGTCAACGTGTTACAAAGCCAACTGAATTGATTTATTCATTAGAGACCCTTAAGGACCTTAAGGATCTTTCCACATAAAAAACATTTTTAATATTTTTTAGGCAGCATTCACCAGTAAGTCCAAAAAGAGCAAATACTATATGTCTGACCAAATATCCGGCTTCATTTTTTACTTCTGTGATGGATAAATTATTAGAAAAAGTTTTTGGCCAAATTCTCCATTATGTTAATTGTATTAGGTTTTTTTTTCATAATTTATGAGATTCTTTTTATTCCAGTGTTTAGTATTAGTTTATTCCAATGTCTTTTTTTTTACCCTTGTATTTGACATAATTGTAGTCGCGTGGGATATTATAAGCCTTATCATATTTTGATGATTTTTTGTATGCACTAATTGATTAAGCTATTTGTTACTTTGTATCAAGTTATTTAGGCACTTTATTTGCATTTTTCAATTATGATATTTCACTTCTATTTCCGCCTCAACATCTTCTTCGTTTTAGAGTACTGTCTTCTATTAGATGTTAGTAATTATTATGGCGATTTAAATTATGTTTCAGCAGGTTTAAATGTTTAGTTAGTACTACAACCACGCCATTCTCTTAAGCTTCCTAGACAGGGTGTTCTTTTTCGGCCTATGCTTCTTATAACTTTTATTTCTCCCTGTGCTGTTAGCCTCAACAATGAGTACTCTTAACAACAATTTTCTCTTTTTAATTGTGTATATTGCTTTATATTATTTTTTTGTTTTACGTAATACTTCTGTGTTAGTTATTATTTCTATCTATGCTATTCTCCATATTCTTCTATAGCACCACATTTCAAAAGCTTGAAAATTCATAATATTTGTTTGCTTCATTGTCCACGCCTCTGAACCGTATAGCAATGTGATAACATATGTATTCGAAGAACCAAGTTCGGGAACTTTATAAACGCTTGTCTTGCTTTCTCTATTCTTGTTTTAATTTCTTTAGTTTTACTGCTAGTTTCTGTAAATATAAATATAAATATGTAAATATATAAAAATGTAAACAGCAGTTTACCTTTCTAATTTGTTTATTAGAAATTGTCAAATTTTCGTCAATCCTTAGTTTCTTTGATATAATCACTGGCTTTGTTTTGTTAAGGTTTAGTTTCATGTCATAGTTATTACTGTGTAAGTTTATGTTTTCAGATAAACACTACAGGTTTTCCAATTAATCTACATAATAATCGCATATTGTTCATAATTTTACCATTTATACTTATTCCAATTTTTTCTTCCTCTAAAGCCTCCTGACACATTGCTTCACTATATATATTAAACAAAATCGGAGAAAGAATACATTCCTAACGGACATCTCGCCATATTTTAATTTTTTGTCATTTTATTTCTACTTTCACTGTAGCTGTTTAATGCCAATACAATTTGGCTATTATTCTTGTCACGATTATCAATACTTTTCTTTTTAAGTATTTTATATAACATTTTATGTCTGATTTTATCAAAAGCTTTTTCAAAATCCATAAAGCACGCATGAAGTTCCTAGTTTATTTTTAACCACTGTATTTTTAACCACGCTGTATTAATACATTTATTCCATATAAGGCTTCTCTCGCTTGTAATCCCTTTCTAAGTCTCATATGTGTATCGTTGCCTTCTTCAAGTTTCTTGTATATTCTCTTATAAAAGACTTTCAATGTATGACTCATCTGTGCTATAGTTCTATGCTCTGTACAGTTCTTGCATTATTTTTCTTTGTTGTAGTTGAAGTTACCAATTCTTCTGGGATAAGACCTGTTCTATAAATTACATTAAAAAAGTCTACCATTGGGTCCATCATATCATTATTTACAAGTTTTAACAATTCTACTGGAATTCCATCTGGCTCCACAACTATTGCTGTTTTTGCATTTCTAATAGGATATTCTATCTCACTTTTTAATATTTCTGGCCCTGTCTTTACCGTTTAGTTTTCTTTTAGCTCAGATTTGTCGTCATGTACGTAATTTTCTTTGTCTGTGATTTTTATTTTATACCAGTGATTAGTCTTCCAGCATCGTCCTTTAATATATTTGATTATTTAGCTTTTTAAATACTTGCTGGTTCCTTCATCTTCCTGTGCATATTGAAACTATCATATTTTACTCGTATTCTTTAATACCTCTGTACTTTCACATCAAACATGTCTCTTTTGCTTCTTTACTTTTTATTTTAATTACTCTATAAATTTCTTTATATTTTTGTTTATTTTTATCTCTGTTTTTCGACTTTCCTCCAGCAAGTTTAAAATTTCTTCTGCCATCCAAGCTTGTGTCTAAACGCTACCTGAAATTAAGGTCTCTTTACCAACTTTCAATAAAGCAACTTTTCGTTTTTTCTACTTTTCATTTACGTTGTCAGTGTTTTGGTTTGTTGTTCAACAGTTCTGAGATTATAATTAACTTTTTCTTTTGCATTATTGTATGTGCGTTCTTCCTTTAGTTCCCTTACAATTATTATTTGCTCTATACAACTAAATTTTTACTTCTTCAATTTGATATTTAATATTGCTACCAAAGGTTGTGATCTCACCCGATGTCCGCTCCGAGATATGTTTTTGCTGATGTAATGGCATTTTTAAATATGCTTTTGATTATTTCATCATCTATTTGTTTTGTGGCCCCTGGTTGACCTCCATGTATAAAAACTCATATTTGGTAACTTCAACATCGTATTCATTATTATTAATTCTTTGCTTTGGCAAAATTCTATCAGTCGTTCTTTTCGATCATTTCTCTTTCCCAACCCATGTTCTTCAGTACATCTTTTATTTTTTAGTTTTTTCAGTTTCGCATTAAAAAACACATTATTAGGGTTACGTCATGTTATTTAGTAGATTTTAGGACTGATTGTAATTGTTCATAGAAGATTTCAATCTCTTCATTCTTTATCTGCCTTGAATGTACTTGGATTATGTAGATTTTTCCTTTATTCAAGTTTAGTTGTATTATTATTATAATATTTAGAATAGGGACTAAAAGTGGCTACTGATTTGTTTGTTTCTTTTTCTATGATAATTCTAACACCATATCTAAGTGTTTGGTCGTCACTACCTGCAAAGTATAAAACACTTTTATTGGTTATAGCTTCCTAATCCTGGTCTCTGTAGATCGCTATTTCCAAATATACTCAAGTTGAGTCTATTTCTGCTGTAGAATTTGCCTTGAAGTTCCGGAATATTTTGTTCTGAAATTTGACATGCTGTAGTGGTTCTTATGTCGTTAACCTTTGTAAAAGTTCAATAGGCTTTCAGACCAGTTTCTTAATTTTAGGACAAAGAAGTGTACTTTTACTTGTCACATTCTTTGTCCAAAGATGTTGGCTTTCATGTATTAACTACTTATATCGGCAATCTTTCGGTGAGGTATAGCTACTATAAGAGCCAATAAATTCCTTAGTTAAAGGTTGCCTCCTATAACCTTTCATTTAGTTTGGGTTGCGTACCAACATAGTTTACCGAGATGTGGACGCTTAAATAAGCTTTGAGAAGCTATAAACAAAAGTGGGAGTTTATCTGGAAACCAATATTTCGAAATGACCCGTAGGTCTGGCAATTCTGGGTATAGAAATACTACTCCTATACATAAACCCCGTACATTTATCAATATGGTTATAATTTATTATGCATTGGCACAGTACTGTTTCAGTTGATATTATTATTGATTTATTATTTATTATGACATGTTTTTGATGTTGAATAATAATATCTTTTATAATTATATCCCATAATCTTTCACCGTTTTGATTTGCCTAATAATTCTATGACTATATGATTATATTTAATAATATTCAGAGAGATTTTGTGATGATATTTGTTACATTTATTATTTATAAGAATTTTCTTGTGGCTTTAACATTCTTTTGGCATCTTTTTTATCAATCTGCTTTCGCGTTGTTTCAAAATTTGTAGTATGTTTATTATAAGAACCTTAATAAAAGTAGCGCCAACCGCCTATTAATAAATTATCTGACTTTCAATAGGACGCAAATTGCGTCATATTGTCTTTCTTGTTTAAATTAAAAAGTAATTTGTCAGAAGTGAAAATCGGACCCACGCCCACAGAGTGGACTACGACCTAAACTTAGACCACTAAGCCATCCTGACACCATAATAACTTTATAATAAAAAATTATATGTATAAAAGCCTAAGATATATGTGGAACAACGTTCTCATCTTGTTTTCTTTTTTGTTAATGTTTTTATTTGTAAACCCAAATGCTGCTAAGATTGTTACTATTTAAACACTTGTGTTTCGAAGTTTTTTTGTAATTCTTATATTCACAAATATTTAAATTATGCATTCGTTTATTTTTACGTTTTTTTATTAGCATTATTTATATTAGTGTTCATCAAACTGGCTGCTAGACTCATCGATAAACCCTTCTTCTTCCTCAACCGGATTTAAAACAGGCCACAGCAAAATTAAATTTGCTTTTAATTAGTTAGTACGCAGCAAAATTGAAGCGGATTATTAAGAATAAAATCAATAACACTTATGTTAGTTATTATTTTTGGAAAACTAATCAGTAAATACAACATTTTTGCTTTTATTTCATCTCTCCTAAGGCGTTCACTAATAAATCTGACATGATCTATATTTCAGTTCTATCATTTTCTTTCAAGTACCAAGGAATATCAAAAATCTTAAAAGTTGACTAGCTAATCCAAAAGTTTTTTAAAATAAATAAATTACCTTTTAATTATAAAAAGACACGCCAACCCAGAAAACGTATGTTTAGCACGTTGGAGAAGAAATCAAACGTCTGTTTGTCTGAAAGTAATCTCAACAATTTTAGCGATGTTCTTTTGATTTATGCGGTGATGTTCGTCCATAGTTTCCAATGGCAAAGTATGGTTGGATTATCTTGTTTTGCACTTTTTGGTTACCAACTGATAGTGTTTACATCCACAAAAGCATTGCCATAGAGAGCACCTAGCCATTAGGAACTCAGTGATAGCACGTTGCTTCAACCGAATGTTCATGTTACTTGTCTTTTTAGTCAATACAGTAGACCTAACTTATAATGTAGGAAAACGTTACTTAGTGTTATGATTAAAGAATAATATAGTACGTACTTCATGTGACTCTAAACAATATGATCACACTTATTATCTGGTGTGGCTCTTAGATGCGGCGCGGACAGGCTCGGGTTTAGGATCTCAGATACCTAGGTGGCCTACAAAATAACCAAGTACATGCTTTTGTTTTCAACCCAGGGTAATATTGCGGTCATTTAAGATGCGGTGCTTGCCTTACCACATCACCCCGTATAAGATATGGCGCGCAATGACCGAGGCAGTAAGAACGAATATATGAATGTCTTAACCTCTCAATTCGCAGGCTCTCACACGGAACGTAGAGTCTCACATTATAATAATTGTCTAGGAAGCAAGAGTTTTTAAATATCTTCACAAAAGTGCAATATTTTTTATGAATACCAATCTGAAGGTGATATTACACAACAAAAAAGTGTTAGAGAATAAATTTTTGTTTATAAAATCCACGAAACCTTAATTAAATTAAAATCAATGGAAATATTATATGCGTACTAAGGCGTTATTACTGCTTATGTCACTGCTTTTGTTCCTAATATATTTTAAAGAATTATAAAGTGTTATAATAAACTAGCGTGATATGTGAAGGATATTATTTTTCACTCCTAACGAAATCTTTTAAAATATTATTTAAATTTTTGTTTTGTGATTTTAGTACACACTTTAATGCTTATTCCGGTTACAAGTATCTACAATTATTATCAAATTAGCATATTATTTATAAGATTTTATATTTTCATGTAGTTTTCAACGCATACTTGTGAAAATTCTCACACTAATTTGGTAACCACTCAATTCGATTATAAAAGCTCGATATTGTTATTGGTATTTTAGATTTTTTTAAATATCAAAAAAAGGACGACGATAATTATATTCATCTCTTGTATGGTAGTAAAGCAGTTAATTCTACTTTAAGCCAAGTTTGTATAGGTGTTTTTTGTTGAAAATTACAACCCTTTTCTTGTCATCTCATTTTCTTTAACACTTTTTAATTAAGTACAGATGAAACATACTCAAAAAATCAGGAAACGAATCTGAACATAAAGTGGTTAATCACAAGAGAATATTTTATTTGCCCATGGTTAGAACAAAAAACTTCTTTAAGTCGTTAATTTAATTTAAGATTGGCTGGTGAGAAATAACATAGCTCAACAGCCCTACTAAATGTTTATGCTAATTATAATTAATAGTAAGAAGGATGAGATTTAAATATGTTGCAGGTTGAAACCGACCTTTCTCGTTGTTGCTTTGTTAAGATTTTAACACAGAGCGAAATGTGGAAAACGCCAGTTTTATTAAACTAAAGTAATAATTTGGTATCAGATGAACCAATTAACATAAATGACATACAGTGAAATGTAGTTCGAGATAATAGTGCTTATTTATTATCTTTCAAATTATTTTTTTATAGTTTTTACCATAGAAAATTGTATTAAAATATTTATAAGGGAACATAATTCTTGTGATTTAAAATCTTTATTGCAGAAAGGGCACAAAGTAATTTTGATAATAAATTTTAACAGTAAAAATGTAACCACATTGACCCTTTAGTGCGCGAACTAATTAGGGCTGCCCAAATTTTACCAAAGGCGTATTCCTTTCTTTTATCTACTCACTATACTCAAAAAAGTTTTATTGTTATAATTAAAGGCATAGGTGAAGCAACTACAAAAAAATACTTTCCTGTTTAACTTCTTATAGCTCTATTGTCTGTAAATTGTTGTAAAGTTTTATTTTGTTGCTCTTATTGGCATTTACAATCTAAAATCAACAAACACTAGCCACATGTTTTTTAAAATAGTTTTGTTGCTTAACAATAATAAAACTCACACTACTTGTTACTACCTAAAGAAGTTCTATTTAAGACATCTTAACTGCTCCCTAACAGATATGTCTTGCATACGAACAGGGCTATAAAAATATGGCCTAAAATATTATAAAATTAAAAAATTAGTCTTCAAATTGTTAAATTATTTTTAATAGTGATTAAGGTTATCTGAACCTACAAATTTCTAGAATTAAAAGGCTCATAAGTGAAAAAATTACACATGTGTTTTAGATATGAAGAAAACAGTTACATATGTCATCGGATATATTGTATATAAAGAAGATATTACTTGGCGAATAGAAGTTTTCTGAATGTTAAATTTTCCTTCTGTAATAAAGCCGAGGAGAGCCGTGGTGGTTTAGTGGATAGATCGCTAGACCAAGAGTTGCAGGTTCGAATCCCGCTCTCGCCAATTCAATCTCTGGCATTTTTACGGCCCGGCTCGACTCGGGCTGCAATAAATGAGTACCTGGAGGTCAAACTCTGGGGTAATGATAGGCGGTCGGTACGTAGCGCTAGCCACGTTACTACCCTTGTGTACCGTAGGCTCTAGATTGTAGCAGATCTATCCTGTTACGACCCCAAAGGGCCTTCAAGGCCTGTTACGGGGAACTATCATTTATTTATAATAAAGCCGAGATCAAGAGTATTTAATTGATCATGAAAACTCGCCACCAATTTTTCTGACTTGAAATTGTATTTAGGTGAACACATTCAGAGAAACAAAAATTTTTTCCTATTCTTAACCAGGGTATTGAGCACTAGAAAAATCTTATAAGCAATGGTCGGAATTACCCAATGAACGTAAAGCGTTGTTCTAAATTTTCTGACATTTTTATTTTAAAAGAACTTCTTGGTGCGATTTTGCCCGTTTGTATTTACCATAGAGTAAAGTAGAATTTTCTCATTATTTTATTTATTTGTAACTTACAAACAAAATGGAATACACATAATCAAAACAAAGATAAAATAAAAGTTTTGTTCTTGTGGTCAGGCTTTCTTAGAGTTTTGCAATTGTTAACGTAAGTTCTGTCATTGAGCCTCCAAAAGAAAATCTTCAGTCCTCAAATCCAATAAACGCAGTGAGCTTTTTATACAGGGTATCTGGTGGCAGATTTATATTTTCAAACTTAAATAAAAAACGTAATAATTGACACAAAGTTTTATTAAGAGCATTGAACGATAGAATAGAAATGCGGATTTCATTTTTTAAAAAGTATGTCATCCAAATGTCTTCCGTCAAGTTGCACACACTGTTCAAAACGAAGCCTTGTGTTCTGCGCCAAACGCTGCAGTAAACTTGGTTCAATTGAGCCGATTTCTCTACGAATATTTTCCTTTAAAGACACAAGAGATTGGGGATTGTCATTATAAACCCTCTCTTTGAGGTAGCTCCATAAAAAAAAAATCCATGGGAGTTAGATCGGGCGACCGCGGTGGCCATGGGATGTCCCCAAAGCGACTGATCAGTTTTTAGGGGAAATTTTCCTTAAGCAAATTCATCGAAACTCTGGCTGTGTGTGCAGTCGCCCCATCCTGTTGAAACCACGTGTGTGAAGAGTACGATGGATGAGTTCGCAGGTTTGGCAAAAAGAAATCCGTAATCATGCGTCGATAATTTTCACCATTGACATTCGTCGCCTGACCTCGAGAATTTTGAAAAAAAAATGGTCCAATTATCCCATGCGTGGATAAGGCACACCAAACAGTCACCCTGGAGCAATGCAATGGTTTTTGATGTTTCAGTCGAGGGTTGCGGGTTCTTGGAGACCAGTAACGGCAGTTTTGCTTGTTGACGTGGCCGTTTAAGTGAAAATGAGCCTCGTTGCTCCAAAAAATAGGATTTACAGTGCGAAAACGCTCCAACATCGTTTCACAAAAATTGTTGCGTAAATCAAAGTCACTTTTTTTCAGTTCTTTAACGATTTGAATTTTAAAAGGATGGAACTTCAGATCCTTTCTTGAAATTTCATGAGTAATCGCTCTTGGAAGTCCCAGTAAGGCTGCTCTTTTCCGTATTGAAAGTCGCGGATTTTCACGTAAACTGCTTTCAACCAGTTAAATGTTTTCGGGAGTCCTTGAAGATCGACTGGGCCCTGGCCGTGGGGCATTCATAGCCGAGGCAGTTGCGCGGAATCTCTGCACCCACGAACGAATTAAATTTAGACTCGGTCCATCACGTATTCGCCGAATACCGAACTTTGAACAAAATTGTCGACGGGCAATTACGTAAGAATCATTACTCTTAAAAAATGTCTCTACAGCGAACGCGCGATGCTCACTCGACCATTGCGACATCGTGACTGACAAATCCGCACGATCGGTGATTCCAACGGCGCCACCCTCACCCCGCACCGTATATTACTTTTTGAAATAATCGTATTTAAAAATATAAATCTGCCACCAGACACCCTGTATTACTATCTTCGAGATGTGATAATTGAATAAGTGCTTTTCTAGATATGTTTTTGATGACCTAACCGTCATCAAAACCTGCAATAAAAACATTTTTGCAACATTTTCCTATAGCGTTCCCTACCGGTGTCTAAACAGCGCCCTGTGTATTTTCGAAAAAATATGGCTCATTAATGTGGCGACACTTTATGCCACACCAAACCATTATGTCGATTGTGTATAGTGGCTTCACTTGTGTGAATTTAAGATCTATCTATTCTCAAAACCGGCAATTTTGTCTATTAACAAATCCAATTAATTGAAATTGTGTTTCGACATTTACTGTTAAATTTTGCACAAAATTTACATCATTTCTGCATGATTGAAATATTGAGGACGTGCTAATCAATCTTTATCTTTAGCTTGTATGGAAAAAAACGTAGGTGTTGGTTCAAAATTTGTTTTAACAAATTCCGAGAGATTTTCAATTGAGAAGGCCGCCTTCCCCTATTCTAGTACTTCGTAGCCTTT
This sequence comes from Sinelater perroti, assembly GCA_036346155.1. Taxonomy (NCBI): domain Eukaryota; kingdom Metazoa; phylum Arthropoda; class Insecta; order Coleoptera; family Elateridae; genus Sinelater; species Sinelater perroti. The sequence continues at coordinate 7,270,022 of JARFIY010000231.1, forward strand.
CTGTACGTCTGGTAGCTTTAACATTTTTTCTTTCAAAAAACTTTCGAACTACTGTCTTAACAGTGTTTTTGTAAGGTGTTCCGCGCACACTATATAATTTTCTGTAAGCTCGTTGTGTTACAACCATTGAGCAATGGTTTTAAAATAAAATATCACTATTTTAGTACGCCGGGCAACATTGTAATCTCTATGTTAAATTCCCCAAGTCTTAACTGCAAAACGGAAAACGGGAATTATAAATCAAGAGGCGAATATTATAGTTATTTACATTTAAAAGTAATCAGGTAATTTTCCACGACCCTGTATGCTTAATTTGAACTACGTTATATCTAACTTTCTTTTTCTGTAAATAGCTTTAGTTAAGATGGTTTAAACCTCAAATGTTTGGTTTCTACACGAGTATTTTATGCAGTTAATAATTTTGCTCTGTAAGTAGCTTTTTAGCTTGGTATATCGTTTTAACAAATTTATCTATCTGTACACATACATGCATATGTAAAATAATTTCCAACATCAGTATTTTATATTAGAGGAATACGATGAGTTGTAAATTTATTAGTTTATTTTTATTTCTTTCTTCTTGAAAATATAAAACCACACAATTTTGCTTGTTTTTGTAAGTTTTACTAAATAAATAGAATATTTTTAAGAAACGGAAGACCTACTTTTCTTAGTAGTTTATCTGAGTACATACTGATCAATAATAAAGTGACTGCTGCAATTTTGAAAAAATTTAGATGATTTATGTTTTTTTATTTAATTATATATTATGACCTATTTGATATTAACTAATACTATTCAGTTACCTGATTACATTATACTTTTGCAACATTTTTCCATAGCGTTCCTACTGGTGTCTAAACAGCGCCCTGTTTATTCTCGAAAATTTATTTCTATTATATGTCAAATTATGACACACCAAACCATTATGTCGATTGTGTATAGTGGCTTCACTTGTGAATTTAAGATCTATCTATTCTCAAAACCGGCAATTTTGCAACCAAATTTTTATAAACATTATGTTTCGACACTTACTGTTAAATTCTTACAAAATTTGCATCATTTCTGCACGATTTAAGAACTCCTGAAATATTGAGGACGTGCTAATCAATCTTTATCTTTAGCTTGTATGGAAAAAAACGTAGGTGTTGGTTCAAAATTTGTTTTAACAAATTCCGAGAGATTTTCAATTGAGAAACCGTCTCCTAACTTATTTTCTAGCCTTTCTGTATGTCTGGTAACTTTAACATTTTTTCTTTCAAAAAACTTTCGAACTACTGTCTTAACAGTGTTTTTGTAAGGTGTTCCGTGCACGCTATAAAATTATCTGTAAGCTCGTTGTATTACAACCATTGAGCAATGGTGTAGACACAGTGTAGCGAAAGGCTTTGTTTATCTTCATAGAGACGCAAGACCGCCTTATCCATCTTTGTTGTTGTGCAGATCATTTAGATTCTACTCTCCAAATTTACTTTATCTACTTGTTTACGAATACCTCCGACTCCTGCATATATTTTATATCCGATTTCGGTTCCAACAGTTTAGGTCCTTCCGCATGATTTACTAAAAACTCTGCCTCGTGTCGCTTCCAAAATTTTGCACTTACCGTAAAGATAACGAATTCATCGACATCAACAACACAATGCGCCAGCAAACTATATACTGCGCCAAAGAGCACGAAATTAAGATTTAAGGAAATTAATATAAATGGTGTTGTAGTGCCTCCTTAGCAAATAACAACAGTTACTTTCATGTCCTACACACTGTATTTTTTTTACTTTTTAACATATTGGTAACATTTAATTAACTTTTATAAATAGAAGAGATTCGTGATTGTTTTGAAAATTGTTTCTTTGGCATTTGAACGAAAATCCTCACAAAACTATATTGGTGTATATACAACTAATAAAATTACAATAAGTAATCTACATTTTAAAAATGTAACATTTATATATGATAATCCACTCCATTCAGACTTGCCTTTAAAACCTAAGAATCTTTCTTTACATCTGTGCTGTGCGTAGTTTTTCTAAACGGGGCACTTGCGTTGTTATTTGCGTTGTTAGAGGATGTTGTAAGGGCGGCCCTCAATCAACAGAGGGATCGTTGCTAAAGCGTTTTTAGGGATGTAAGAGGCGGCGTCCTTCAGGCAATCGGCTTAGGGCGAAATAAGCAAGCCGTAAGCATTTCCAAACGAATTCGGGGCAACATATTGGAATGCGGATTTAATTATACGAGCTATTAATCATGCCGCCTTGGCCGCCCGCCTTATTGGCAGCCGATTCAAAATTGCCGCGCGGCCCGGATTTTCGATAAATTATGCCGGCTGTCCATTTGTATCTATCAATTTATTGTAATTCAGCGAGCCGTGCGCGCCGTAACTTATACACGTTCGCGGTCGATATTAAATTATGGGGGCGCCTGTGTCTCGCACACGTACGTTGCACGGGCCCACTTAATCGAATTCTCCCGGCCCTTGCGCCCTTTTTACTGCAGTTACAAAACTATTTACATCGCGAATAAGAGCTCTCAATTTCTAAGCAATTGGTTTTCCGGGCGGCCACAATTGGAGCAACGCGTGCGTGACGTATTGGGTCGAGGGACGAGCATACGTGAACAGCAGAAGCAGAAGAATAAGACACAATTCACTCGCGGAATTTATAGGCGGTCCGGCGGGCCGTTTAAAAGATTGCTGGGAGAAACAGTAAACCATTTCTTTGCTTTGACAAGCTGCAATTTCCGCGTGGGGCACCGTGGGACCGCGCAAATACAGGAAACAAACAGGAAAAGCTTGTTAAAGCACAAAAGCGCAGAGCTTTCGAGGCTTGTCTTGCCGTCGCAACTAACGTAATTCGGCTTTAAGTTAGATTAAACGTAAGTTTAAGATTATAATTTGAGTGCAAATTGAACTATTTGAGAATTACTAACAGCTAGAAAAAATATAATAAATAACTTTATTCCACATTTGTTCGGAAGCTTTCATGTTAGAATTTTTCTCTTTTTTATTTTTATCTATTTTTTACAGTTTAAATAGTTTTATTATTATCAGACCAATTATTTAATTATTATTAATGCCAAATTTCACATTAAATACGCATTATGATTTATGTGTAGATTTTTCTTAGTGGTGTCAAGGTATTTACTTAGAATTATATTTTTAAATTTATTAAAGCGTCATAGAAATACAAACTTATTTTTCTACATAATCTCCTGATTAAAGGACATATTTTTTTCAATAGTTGGGTAGTTATTTAATTTTTTTATCCGTAAAACGAAGTTTGTAACTAGCAAATCACTCACGATCGCTTTGATAACTGCACCGTCCAATTTCTACTCGCCTCCCCTAAAGTGTTGTTTTAGTAGTCCAAACAAATAATAAGCTCGGAGAGGGTTTTTCAATGTAGTCCAGAACTAATTTTCAATTTTTTATCAAGTTTGCAGCTGTATGGGGCCAGGGCTTGTAGTAAAACAGGATAACCTGTCGGATTGTCTGAGCACTACCTTGGCTTATAGCAGGCTTAGAAGCAATTTCAGAAACCGTTAATCGGTGGTCATTCTCGAGAAGGCGGCCGACAATTCTTCTCAGTCGCCCTGATCCTCTAGTGATATGGGTGATCTTGAATATCAGTTTCAAATGGTTTTTTACCTTATATCATAAAAAACTTGCGTTAATTCATATGCAGGCTTAGTATAATCTTAATATTTTCAGAATTCCTTTATATAAATTTTATACTCTTATAAAAATTATTTCAGAAGGGTTTCCTTCATTACAAATTAATAAAAAATTAGGTTTACCATTTGAACTGCGCCAATTTCTGATAAATGCTCGACTCTGCACGTTACTGTGTTGAGTTTGTTTGTTTGAGCGATTTATTTTTCCAAGTAATAAGTAAAATTTCATTGTCATCATCATTACTACAGCACTTCCTCACCAATGATTTTGATGGTGGAGTAGCAAGTGCTTTTGACTTGAATTAATTTGATGGCCGATTTCTTTATTATGTTTAGTAACTGGTGATCAATTGTCACCATTCCGTACAACCAAAGAATGTTCGTATATACGCAGATTAATATATGACTATCTTGGTTGGCTTTATGTAGGTTCTGTCTCAGTAATTGCAGGGTATATTGTAAACCTATTGGGATTTTTAGATATAATGGTCTTTACCTGAGTAGAAGTCTGTATATTTTAGAGCTTGTGTTTTTTAAATATTCTTAATGATATGGGTCAATGATTTTTTAAAATACGCGTTTTACATAAGGTTTCAGAATAAGAGTTCTAATAATAAATAATTTGAACATCATGCTGTTTCAGTTTAGCATATAAATGTTACTATTGTTAATTTTCCTGTAAACAGTATGATAAAAACTGTAATTGAAAGAATTGCTTGTTATTAGGATGCTCAGCAAAAGACAAAAGTTGTTTTGTTTAAATTCTATTGTAAACTGGATATTTGTGTAAGATTTCTTTAAAATAAAAAGGCACTGAAAAAGCCTATTTTGTCTACTAGGCCAGATAACAGACGCGTCGTTAACATACTTTAGTCAATAAATAGGTTTTAAGGGAAATGAAGCAAAGGCAAAAAAAAACTATTGGTGTGGGGGCATAATTTGTTTTAAAAGGTAAAATAATTATTAACAGGGCAGTGGTTTAGATTATGAGTAGTTTTTAGGAGTTACAAAGCCTCAGTGATGAAAAACAAAATTAAATCTATAATCTTTTTTTTTATTTACAGCATTTGTCAGTTCAAGAATCAAGTGTTATACATGACAGTTTTGATATAGAATAACTATAACTAAGAGTACATTAATTATCTGTGGGGCAGACAATTGCGGCCTCTGACGATTGTGTTGATGGTCTAGTCTTCTTCCTCAAAGAGGATATCTTGTGGGAATTTTCTCTTTAGTCTTCTATTGATGTTTCGCTGTCCGAGATTGTAGTGTGCTGCGCCAGTGCAGTTTTCATGGTAGTAATAAAATTCCTGGTAATCGTGATGATATATGTTTGAACTGGTGACACTCCAAATTCTTGGTGTAATTGAGCATTGCGGACAAACCAGAGGACATTCACTGCAATTCTCAGTACCTTGTTTTGGTATCTTTGTAGTTTTAGGAATTTCGTCTTGGATATTGTGCTCCAGATTGGAGATGCATAGAGAGCTAGAGGTCGCAGAAGAAATTTGTAGAGAAGGTTGATGCACTCAGGTTTAAGGGGGGTGTTGCGGTTTATGATGGAGTAGAATTGTCTCAGTCGGTTATGGCATTGAGCTAATTTCTGATTGATGTGATAACTCCAGCTCAGTCTAGTGTCAAGAAACACCCCTAGATATTTAACTGTTAAGTCTTTAGGTGTCCATGGTATAACTTGTCCGTCTATAGTAAGAGAGGGAAAATTGGTAAATCTTCTTAATGTGAAGATTTTGCATTGACATTTGCTGGGATTAATTTTTATGTTCCACTCTTTAAGCCATTTGCAATATTTATCTGTTGCGTTTTGTAATTGTTCGATTGCTATCTCTAGGTCGGTATTTTGCGTTATGATGGCCGTATCATCGGCGTATGTGGTTAATGTCGCAGCTATGTTTGGTATATTCGAGGTATATATATTAAATAAAAGTGGCCCTAAAATGCTCCCTTGGGGGACATCCGATTTTATGATTTTGGTTTCAGAGATTACACCATTGATCTTCACAGCGAAGCTGCGGTTTTCCAAGAAGGAGAAACTGATAGCTTGCAGGTATTGTGGGATTTTGTAGTCTAGGAGTTTTTTCTTGAAGCCTTCTATCCAGACCTCGTCAAAAGCCAGGGTGATGTCCAAGAAGACTGCCGTGGTGTAGCATTTATTTTCAAATCCTGTTTCGATGTGTTCGCTAATCTGTTGCAATTGATGACAAATCGAATGGCCTTTTCTGAATCCGAACTGAAAGGTCGGGAGGATGTGGAGTGCATTGCTAATTTTGATTAGGCGTAAGTGTATAACTTTTTTTAAGAGCTTAGAGATGGTGGTCAGTAAGCTGATTGGACGATAGCTTGTAAGGAGTGCTTTGTTTTTCTCGGTTTTGTGGGAAATAACCTAATCGCAGGCATCAGGGTTGCCAGGTATGAAAGACATTTTCTAGTTAGATGTTGGAGGAAAAGGTTGGGAATTAGGTCATGCCCGGGGGTTTTTCGTTTGTGTAGAATCTTTATTATCTCCGCTAGTTCGTCTGGGGATGTGGGTTGTTTAAAGTCGGAGCTGATCGGATGGTGTGTTTCAATGTATGTTATGTAAGTCATTTGGTTGAGGAAGCAAAAAATTGTCGGTGTGAAGGTCTATTTCCAGGTGGTTGGTAAATGCGGCGGCTTTAGCTTCGCCTCTACAGATGACATCATTGTTTGATTTTAGTGTTGGTATCTCTTGTGGGGGTTTTAATATTTTTCTAGTGGTTTTCCACATTCCCGGGTCCCTGGGCCTATATCGTCAATGTGTTTGCGATAACATTGAATTCTGTGATCGTCCAATACACGTTTTAATTGATGTGTTAGGTTGTTTAGCTGCCTTTTGGTTTCTGGGTTTCTTATTCGTTGCCAGAGTCTTCGGGTTTGGCTTCAAGATTTGATCAAGTTGAGGGGGGGGGGAATGTTATAGTCGGGTCGAAAATATCCGGGTTTACTTAGGGATGTCTTCTTGGCAGCATCGGCTATCGATGAGATTATGTCGTCAAAAACGTCTGTGTCTATGTCGTTTTGGGTAATAAGAGTTCTCATTTTGGTGAGGTTGAGGTTCAATATCTCTTGGAAAAGTTCCCAATTTATTGGTCCGTTGGTAAGTTGGGCAGGGGGTGGTTTGGGTTTGGGAGTGCTATCGAAGGAGATTCGTACCGGCAGGTGATCAGAATTTAGCTCAGGGATGACTCGTTGCACAATTGGCTTAGCGAGGTTTTTTTGAATAACTATATCCAGTATATCTGGTTGACGATCAGCTATGTATGGAACGTAAGTGTATTCGTCTGGAGTTAACACTTGGAGACCATATATCGTGGAGAATTGTTCGAGTTTTGTGCCTGCTGAGTTTGTTGCTCTGCAGCCCAGGTTGTGAGTTTAGGTCGCCGATCATCAGTGTTGGTTGTGAGGTGTTGAATAGTGTCTTGACATCATTTTCTTGTAGGGATTTGTTGGGTTGTCTGTAGGCACTCATGATGGTAAGGCTACTTGAATTGTTGAGTTTAACTTGTATTCCTGTGACTTCTAGCGTAGTATGTTGGGAGATGGCAATCGGGTTGTGGGCGTAATTTTGCTTGATGATGATAGCAACTTCGCCAGACGCAATCTGGGCGTTTCTGTCTTTGGGATACACGCAATAACCTGGGATTCTAAAGTTTTCGCCCTCTGTGCGGTGGGTTTCAGATATGCAAGCTATGTCTACTTGGTATCTGGCTAAGAAGGCTATGAACGTTGAGCATTGAGAGCTGATGCCGTTCGCGTTCCAATTGAGGATTGTTGATACGTTGACTGGTCGATGTGGATTAGGGTCCATTTAGGAGAGTGTTGAGTAGGAAAGATTTGATTGGGGAGATAGGATTAGTTTATTAATATATTGATGAGATCATTTGAAGGAGCAGGATCTGGTTGCTGAGGGTTGCAGTGTTTGGATATTGCTTAAAGTTTTGATGTTGAGCATTTTTGGTTATCTTTATGTAGCATTGTTGAAATTGGTTCTATTTAGGATTCTAAACGTGCGTTTGTTGGAGTTTGTGGTGGCTGCATCCACGATTTCTGGCAGCTGGTCCGAATTAGATGTTGGTTGCGTTCTTTCTATTCATTAACAGTGGGTGATTATAGTCTGACATTTGACGATTTAAACGGCAGGTGAAAAGTAATCTTGTGTCCGTATTTCTGGCATCTGTGACATTGATATATGTTGGTGCGTTCTTTCGTAATTCCACTGTAACGATGGAGTGATATAGCTACATTATATAATCTGTATGTTTGGAAAAGAATCTGAGAATATTTAAGACGTGATAGAATTTATGACCTATGACGAGGTCCGTTCTGTAAAAAGCTGTAAGAAGTTCTACCTAGGGTAACTAAAAGAATGACAAAAAATTATTTTAGTAAGTCGTCTATTTTAGATATATATGCCGAGTCATCAAGAACATTCCTGAAATTATCAAATATTTTCAATCGCAACAGCAACTTTATTTTTAATCTTAAAATACAAATTTGAAAGCTATTTATATGGATTTAGATAGACTGTAATTAATGGAATACTTATATAGGAAGCTTGTTCATCCGATCTCACATCATTAAAATTGTTTTCTTGAAAGTACCTAAAGCATGCATTTTCCAAACAACCAACTGAAAGTATGACAGATCAATACAATAAAATCGGCACGAGTTACGCAACCATTATTTGAAGCATTTTATTAAAAGTTTATCATACTGAGCTAATTATATTATTTGACATCTGCATTAATACAGAAGATAACAATTTTAAGCAATCAATAATCTTTCCGTAAATTATTGATGTAAATTTTGTTTTCTCTCAGTTAATTTAACATTTCTCACGTTTTTCAATAGGCCCATGTAAAGACAAATAATCTATTGCGTAGCAGGTAATACGAAAGTAAAACAGTGAAATGATTGCAAAACAAGATTTGTTTCAAAATTTCTTGTTCTTTTAACGTTGCATTTTAAGCTTCCTGAAATTTAAAATAGTTTTAACAGTAGCTCCAGCTTTATTTATAAATTTTGAGGCCTCGTGCATCGTTAAAGAAAGTTATTTGTATGCTGTAACATCTAGCCTTAAAATTATTTAATTAGCTCTTATTGTTTTTTACATACCCTGGAAATCTTAAGTGAAATCAATTTGCATATACGCATATGTTATAGAACAACTTTATAATATTCACAAACGATAGTTACATATCACAGTTTAAGCATAACTTTACTCCTTAACTGTGACAGCAAAAAATATTTTGACCAAAAATATAATACAGGGCAATTTTAAATATTGGAAAAATTACCCTCATTTTGTACGATCACCTTTAAGTGGTAAAATTTTATTCTTTTTGAGTATCCCACGCCTTAATCCATAGACAGACGAAACAACGTGTTTTGTAGTACAGCAAAGTGCTCAATAAGTTTGAAAATAGAACATTTCTCTGCATCAACTGCATCATAACATAAAGATCAAGATCATCAAAAAATAAAGATTTCAACGACAAGAACCTTCTAATAACTTTTTATTCCGTTGGTCTTTTACAGGAAGATATCGTTAGCATGTTATATGGCCCCATTACGTAATGGTATTTTTATCTTTTTTTTTAGTTTGGACAATCCTTGTAATTTAACGAAAGACATGTATCTTTAATTATATTATTTAATATAACTATTATTGCATTTATTAGGATAGATTAAGAAGTATATTACACATTACCCATATTTTGGAACTAAAGAACAAAATTTTTCTTGTGTTGAGTGTAATAGGCGACTGTGTGATCAAGTTCTATAAAGATGTTGCTTCGTCGATTGATTTTTGTAACTAAAAAACTGTAATTTAAATAAAATTGATCGTCAAATTATATGATAAATAATAAGTACGTTCGCCACGTTTGTATGTTCGAAGAAGGAACAGGAATGACAAACAGCGGATCGTCCAACTCTAAACTGTAAACACTAGTGAGTGATACTATTTTTGCAACCGCTGCGTTGCATATAAAAAGTAAATTAAATATTTTCTACATTAGTGCGCCTATTCACAATCAACTGGGTTATCGTACGCCATCATCGTGCTAGTTGATACGTGTGTTTACTCATAAGAAAAAAAAGCTACGTGACATCATTTCTAAGTCCTCAGTTTTTGAGCACAATTGTCGCAGAATATGAGTAATGGTAATCATTACACTGTTGATACAAAACTGCCGTTTTACGAACGGAAACAAGAGGAATTGCTATTGCCAAAAAGTCAGTCTTCTCTAATTTCAAAGTAGTAAGTGTGTGCCCCAAGAAATTGCATTAAAAATCAAAAACTTCAAAAAATAATAGAATTGTTTTCTTTACGACATCAGTACTCCAATTTAGCTGGTGCTCTGCAAATATGTTTGTAAAAATTTAAGTGAAAAGTATCTTTCCCTCCCCTCTCGATAAACCTAATTTAGTACCCTATAATTATTTTTTTACTTATATCAAGCAAGATAGAAGAGTAAAAAAGGTATGATTTACTTTTTTATTTATCCTTATAACTATATATTTTAACATGCTATGCTACTTTCAAAACCTCTATTGAGCTCTGTGCACACACAAGCCCGATGCACTTACAAAACATTTAAAGTTTTTTTTGGTAAATTTTTGGTACTAATGTTAATTGTTATATTTATAACTAGTCCTAGAATTAGAAGCAAATGTAATAGTTTGTAGTATTATAATAACATGAGAAGAGTATGTCGAAATTAATTAGTAAGATCTAGTGTTTTTTGTCTATTTAAACATCGAGTGGTATTTCCACTTCTAAGAGATTTGTCACAAACACACTAGAATGAATCTGTAGTCTGTTCACATAGTTGGTTGCATATCTTTTTATTTCGTCTCTGGCACATGGAACATTGAGATTTGGGCGAGATTTGCTAAACTACGAAGTCTTGCTTTGAAATCTTTGTAGTATTTCAATATTCAATGTTTTCTCACAACCCCAAAATTAGATTTCATAAGTCCACACAGCTGTTAATATTACTTTGTGCAGTAGCACTTTGTTATTCAGCGACAATTTAGATTTTCTGCCTAAGAGCCAATACATGTTTTTCATTCTAATGTTCAATTCTTTCCTCTTTTTTGTAATGTGTTTTCTATGTGAGTCTTCTGTCTAAATATATACCGAGGTGCTTAGCTTCTTGTTTGTATAAAATTTGTATGCTATTTAGTGTGATCAGTGGTGAATTATGCGCTCTGTAGTGAATGTCATTGCTGTTGATTTATTCTTTACTTGTGTAACCATTTTTGTAGGTTATTAAGTGAACTTTATAGTTGTACCGCTTCTTGTGTAGGATCTATATTCGAAGATAGTATTGCAGTATCGCCTGCAATTGTGGCTGTGATCACATTCTCGTCACATGGTAGATCTGTTGTAAATATTTGCTATATAATGGATCCCATGACCCTGGAACACCAGCGCTAATTGAATATATAGTAGGTTAGAGTGACAGTCACCATATTTCACTTAATAATACCTGTCACTTATATATTATTTTTTAAGTAGGTAATATTGATGTGGCAAAAAAAGCTATTTGATTTTGAATAGTAAGTCAGAGTGCCAGACTCGGTCAAATGCCTGGCTTACATCTAAAAACACTGCCACACAATATCGGTGTTCTTCAAGATCTTTTTCGGTTACATCCGCAACTCTGTGAATTTGTTCTAGTGTAGAGGTATTTGCGACTAAATCTAAATTGATGTTAGAGTTCTATTCTTTTTTATCTGTTGCAAGCATCAGTCTTTTCAATACGAGCTTCTCAAACTATTTTGATAATATTGACAAGAGTGTTATCGGCCTATATGAAAGTAACTTTATGCGAGGGTTTTCCGGTATATGTATTAATATTATTTATTTACATTTCCACTGCATTGGGAAGTGCTGTAATCTTACTACCGCATTAAATATTTTTGTAATTGTTGAATTATTAACGCAATTTTAAAATTTGTTATTTCCTTCAAGAACAATTTGTGTTTTACTAGGAAATTATCCATTAGGAAAAATAAGGGTACAAGAAAGGCTATATTCGGTCTCAGAAATTTAATTAGAAAATAATTTATCCGACAAAAGTAGAAGCTGATCTCCAACTTGAAAGCTGGGTCCGCTAAGATGGCTTTCGATAATGTGAATTGGACCATAATGATGAAAATACTGAAAGCCATAAAAGTGGATTATAGGGATAGAAGGATAATAGGGAATTATACGTAAACCAAGAAGCAATAATAAAAATTGACGATTGCGAAGATAAAACAAGAATAAGGAAGGGGTAAGACAAGAGTGTAATCTGTCACCTGGAGTATTTAACATATATATAGAGCATGTAATTAACGAAAGTAAAGTAATGTGTATCGACATTATAGTTAACGGAGAAAGGATACAAACGTTGAGCTTCGCAGATGGCATTGCTGTTTTAGCTGTTTTAGGCCACTAGAGTATATGGAAATTATTCCAAGAGAGTAACTGGAGCAAACTAGAAATAAATGAAACAAAAAGGATAGTAATGGTGTGCTCTAAAGAACCTGAGGAAATAAGATTTAAAATAAAAGACGAAACCCTAAAACAGGTTAAATCTTTTATATACGGAGGTAGTAAAGTATCAGAAAATGGGAGAAATGCAGAAGATGTGAAAAGCAAAATTATAAAAGCAAAAATGATGTTTGGTAACAAAAGTAAACTATCAACATTAAGAAATATTAGTCTAAAACAAGAATTAAGCTAGTACAAACATGCATCTAGAGCGTAAGACTCTATGGGTTCGAGGCGTGGACATTAGGAAAAATAGGAGAAAAGGCAATGAAAGTCTTAGAGATGTGGTTATGGAGAAGGTTACTGAAAATTAAAGGGACGGACAGAATAGCGAATAGAAAAGTACTGGATCGAATAGGAGAGAAAAGAAACACAATAGAAGTACTAAATAGAAGGAGACACAGATGGATTGAATATCTGTATAGAAACAATCAATTTGTAATAAACATTATAGAAGTATTGATAATGGGTAAAACAGCCAGGGGTAGACCCCGTCTGGAGTTTGTGAAGCAAGTAATGAAGAATGCCGGTGCGGAGAATTACATAAAAATCTATCTGTGACAAAGTAAAATGAAAAGTTGCTGGCCAATCCAAGGATTGAAGAGTAAAACAATATATTTATCTAGAAAGTAATTTGGCCAAGTTTAGCATTGTCAACAAAAATATCATTTTATAATGCTCTTTGTGTTAGGTATGTTATAATTTTTTATACGGTTATTAATGTCTTGTCAAGCAACATATTATTGGTAGACTATTTTAATATTGCAGAATTAACTGTATTTTTTGCTTTATATTTCTTACAACTTAAAAAATCGAGCCCATGATTTCTCAAAATATAGAGTTTGTACGATTCGTCTGTAAATTAATTTTTTCTAAAAAATATGTATTAAATGTTTCTGTTATACGAAATCTTGCACAAAGTCATGTAATTTGCTTTAATAGCGGCAGATGCGAGTCCAAAAATATTTGGAAACCATCACGCGAATTTGAATACGAAGACGTTCCAGGCCATAAATAATAGAGCGCATTTATCAAGGAAGTCGTAATCAGGAATGCAAAGCTCCCCGGGAATGTGTCGGCCGTGCCCTGCAGGCCCACTTGCGATTCGGAAGCGTCCCTAATCGCCGTGGCGCAGCGCCTGCGGCCTGTTTCAAAATTAAGAATTCTTCATGGGCTCGCTCGGACAATCCGGCAATCAGCCGCGCGCCAGCATTTGAATATTTCGAAAAACGGCTGCAACAACGAAATTATTTTTCTAAGCGCCGGGGGATTTGCGCAGAAGGCGTCGGTTACTGTTGAAATTTTAATATTCAATGCGGATTCTGGACTCGAATTAAAATTGATGGAAGTTTCCTTCTTGAGTTGTTTTAGGTTTACCTCGAGAAAAAACTTAAAATTATTTTTTCGTAAAGCCTGTACAAGTAGTACGGTATAATAATTTTTCATTCATGCATGGATATACTAATACAATCAAGAGTTACTACTAAATATACATCATTTTCCTTAACCTGACAATTATTTTATTTAAGTATCAATATGAAAACGTTTAATTTTTAAAATAAATTTGATTAATGGAGAGGACGGGTGTGTTAATTCGACAATTGCACAAAATATTAAACTTTTTATATTAATTCAGGACAAATTACAGCTTAATAAATAACATAGATAAGTTAAAATAATACTCACTTGCATAATCCGGTAGCTTATTTTAGTCTTCGAATTCTCAAAGTCGTCTTTTATGAAATGGGGAGGTTTTAAATTTATTCTTTATTTTATACTTTCTGTTGTCAGATACGTTAAGCCGGTTTTAAACAATGTATGTTTAAAAGATTTTGTTTATTTGTAAAGTACGATATTCTATATCGTCCAAAAACAGTCACAATCTCTTAATTGCATAATGTCAGAGTCAAATTTATCTAAAAGATTTATTGACCAATAAAACTGCTTTAAAACAGAAGATATATTTCTTACTTAATTTTTTATTGGTGAACTAAATTAAGAATTAGAAAAACGTTTCAACACAACAAAATATATAACTTTCGAGTTGTAAGGCTAGTTTTTGTGGAGTTCATTCTGTTAGCCTTTTCCATCCTTTTTTGTCTTGTGATAATGTTCTTGGTTTTTTCATTTTATTTCTTTCTTTTATACCGCTTTCGGAATTTCTTTGCATCATGTTTTCCTAGATCTGCCTATGGTTTTTGTTTTGAATTCCTACTTTATACACTCGTCTCACTATTTCTTCTCTACTTATTTGCATTATATGGCTATGCCATCTCATTTGTTCTTCCTTTACGTGTTACTGTTAGACTTCCTCTGTATGTTGTATTTCTGATTCTGTCCATATTCATATTGCCTTTTATTTTTCTTAGGAACCTTATTTCCGTACTATTTATCTGGCCTCGCTGGGTTAGCGTTGTTACCCATGATTTCGCTCTATATATTGTAGGTACTGTTACTTTTTGTATTTCTTTATTTCCAAGAAAGCTATTTTAATCCTTTTTTATATTCTTCCGGTCGCTCCCTTTCTTTTTTTGTTTTCTATTCGATTCTTTCATCTCGTGCAGTTACGGATCTTAGGTATTTATATATGTTCACTTTTTCCAACCATTCAATCATATTGAGTGTTTTATGCCTTCTCTACTTATAATCGTGGTTTATGTTTTGGTACTGTTGATTTCCATATTAATATTTCTTAGCTGCATTTATAGCTTCTAGATTTTTATGTATGCTTTTTTCGTGCTGTGCCATTATTACCTTGTCATCGGCATAGCGTAACTTCAATAATTTTACGTTCTCTATTTTTCAGCTTCCTACTGGTATCTCATTGCTTCTTTTCTTACCTCCTTTATAGCTTCGTCAATGGCTAAAGAGAATAGTATCGGGTTTAATATGCAACCTGGCCTCATTCCTGTAGTTGTTGATTATCTTACAGCGTTTCTTCTACTTGCGTCCTAATTCTTTTACCATAATTCTTTTAAATGTTGTTGCAACTGCAAATACTGTGACTATGATTTCTATAGATTGGTTGAGATGGACCTCTCGACTGATTGCAAATTTTTAAGAAGTTATGAAGTATATATACCACGGTAACGTCGGTTACTTATCTAAGAACTTTGAATTCAAACTTTTGAATAATTTTCAATTTAGATACACTAGAAAAACACCTTAATTCCAATTTATATGTTTAAATTAATTTAGTTATATTTTTTCAGATAAATATTCTATATCGTAAGGAGAGAGAGCAATTTCCTTCTAACGAAGCCACTTATTGTTACTATCTTAAATCCGTTTGTTTTATTCTTTCATTATATGTAATTTCATACTAATTTGATACCTAAAAATTGTTTTCATTAATTTTAATTCCATATTTGCTGAAACATGGGTGCAATAAATTAGATGTGTTCTCAAAACTATTATAAAATGGCAACCGGAATTTCATTTCTAGTTAAAACTTCTGTGTATTCAGGAATGGTCCCAAGTATAGAATGTGCGATAGCATGTAAAACAATTTTGTAGACTAAATTACAAACCTTTTTGTGTAGCTTCTGATGCAAGATAGTCCTGAAGTTTCTTTATCACAATTGACTTGACAGGAGCGGGATGATAGAAAATATTGTAATGGTCAGAAGTAGTAACGTAGTAATTTTTAAGTCATATTTTATCAAATGTTTATTGGTTACGAAGCAATTTACCCCTCGTAGGCTATATAAGTGACAGTGACAATTTTATTTGACTATTGGATAGTAGAATGATTATATATGTCTAAAGCCAAGTTAATGATACGGGAGGCATTGCCCTAATAAATTATTTACATGTTTTGAAGTAATAGTTTATCTAAAAATTTAAAGACTATTAATAATAAGGTTACACATCGTTACAATGTCACATTAATATTACATTAGTATTAAAATAATTTCTGCGTATTAAAATTGTCTTTCTATAAACAGCCAACTGGTCCTTAATAATTGATGTAATACCTTACTACTAATTAAGTTGTAACTTCAAGTTTATTTATATAGTTTATCTCATCTATACTTTACTATCTAGTTTATTTATGCAAACTCAAAAAAATTAATTAAATACTTTCGCATTTTTCACTAGCGCACACGAGAAACTATTACCAGTTTTCGCTTGATTTTTGACTAATAATGTTGTGCTTGCCTAGAATAAGTTAAATAAGTATAAGTCTAGCCGTTGGCCAGGTGTTCCATAATGCATAAATAAATGGAACTGCCGGCAAGCTATCTAACAGAGCTAAATTTTAATTCACAATATTTCTGAATTAGCGGCAGCAGCATCCAACATTTATGCAAAATAAAATAATGAATAAATGCAATATAATTCTACGTAGTATAACTCAATTTATGCTACTTACCTAAATTGATTATATAATAACTACAACGTAAAGTATCACACTAAGAAGCTACAACGAACTTTAAGTAGAGTCTATAGCCAATCAAATAAATAATCCACCTTTAATCAACGACAAGAATGATTAATAGTAAAAGTGCTAAACTGCTGCAGAAGAATATTAATACTTAATTAAATATTTCTTAGAAAATGCGGTGACAATTAACTTATGTATATCAGGGTTGAAGAATCAGAGACTGTGTAGAGCCGTAAACAAACATTTATATTTATATATATGATATAAAAAAAGATTGAAAAAGAAGTTCTATTATTAAGAAGACTTCTGATGTTTTTGCAAATATAAAATCTGCAGTTAACAATTAGAATATTTAAGATATAAAAACATTTTTAATAAAATTAATATAGTTAAATCTTCATAAAAAATGGAGATCTAGCATAGTGTCTAAAATGTAAACAATATGATTATGTAAGATATATTAAATGTAAAAAACCACACGACACTAAAATCTGTGAGCTAATAAAGGATAATTTTATTTACTATATTATGTGTTCCAAATTCAATTTGATCAGTAAAATATTTAAAATTTAATAAAGCAGCTACAATTGACACAATATTCCAAACAAAGGTAATAAATTTTATATTTTCGGAAACCTAAAAAAATGATTACAGTTTTTATTAAAAAAAACAAGTTAATATTGTATTTCAAAAATCTTACAAGAAAATAAATAGTTTTATCTTTAAAAATTGCTTTTAGACTTGATACATCCAAATCGAGCTGAGATCTAGATCAATTAAATTTTCTGTGGAAGTGAGTGCAATCTCAAAATTTGATTTTATTTGAAGTATCCTGTATGTCTTTGAAACTCTAGGGGTTGCTAAGTATAGTACCAAATATAAAATAAATATTACTTGGAACATCAATAGTCAAAGGAAAAGTATTATTTTGATTATAAACGATATAATACTCAAACTCCTTGTGCGCAAATGACAAAGCCTTATACAGAAGCGTTCAGTAGTTCAGATGCAACTTTTAATTAATTCGTTAATAAATTTAAAAGTGTGTTCAACCAATCAATTTAGAAAAACAGCATGACACAGAACAAGTTGGCCATTGTTACAGAGAAATTAGTCGACAATAGCTAAATTCCCAATATTAACTTTGTGATACTCCAGAAAACGTAAAATCAAAATCTTTTCAATAACTTACGATATAGATATGTTGTTGGCATTAGAAACTCATTTTATTGGTAAATCGATTTAGGCTACAATAAATCAGATTAACAAATTAAATCAGTTACGTATAATATCTATCCTGAATGAATTTACTTGTTAACTTTAACACTTAAATAAAATGTCTAACTTACTATATCAACAATGATATTTTGACTAACTTTACAGAAACACAATCGAATTCATAGCTTCAGTTGGTATAGCTGTGTGTGCTACGACCATAACGAAAAAGTAACTCTACATATATTACAAAACAAATTAACTAAGTGGAACTTATTTAGAGAATGCATACATCAAAAGTTAATAACGCAGGAATAGAAACAGAAATGAATTTGGAAGAAACTACAAATTATCTTATTACAACGGTGTAAGAAAGACACAAAATTGAAGAACCACAAACAAAATATTCCTGCAGAAATAATGAAGCTGGTCGACGAAATGCGCAAAGCTAAAGCTAGATGACAACAAAGTCGACATGCATTAAACAAAATTCCTGTATTCATAATCTTCACAATCATTTATTGACCCAATAGTGAAAAATGCAAAAATATTTACTTAATTTTTTTGAGTTCGCACAAATAAAGTAGATGGTATAGTATAGATGAGATAAACTATATAAATAAACTCGAAGTTACAATTTAATTACTAGTAAGGTATTACATCAATTATTAAGGACCAGTTGGCTGTTTATAGAAAGACAATTTTATTCTATCCTCGGTAAAAGTACCGGGCTATTTAATTTTAATACGCAGAAATTATTTTGATACCAATGTAATATTAATGTGACATTCTAGCGGTGTGTAACCTTGTTATTAATAGTCTTTAAATTTTTAGATAAACTATTACTTCAAAACATGTAAATAATTTATTAGGGCAATTCCTCCCGTATCATCAACTTGGCTTTAGACATATATAATCATTCTACTGTCCAATACTCAAATAAAATTGTCACTGTCACTTATATAGCCTATGAGGGGTAAATAATGTTTCGTAACCAATAAACATTTGATAAAATATGACTTAAAATATTACTACGTAACTACTTCCGATCATTATAATATTTTCTATCATGCCGCTCCTGTCAAGTCAGTTGTGATAAAGAAACTTCAGGACTATCTTGCATCAGAAGCTACACAAAAAAGTTTGTAACTTAGTCTACAAAATTGATTTACATGTTATCCCACATTCTATACTTGGGCCATTCCCTGACTACGCAGAAGTTTTAACTAGAAATGAAAATCCGGTTGCTATTTTATAATAGCTTTGAGAATGCATCTAATTTATTGCACGTATGCTTCAGTAAATATGGAAGTAATATTAATGGAAACAAGTTTTTAGGTATCAAATTAGTATGAAAATTACATAGAATGAAAGAATAAAACAAACGGATTTAAAATAGTAACAGTAAGTGGCTTAGTTATGCTGTTAAATAATGTACCTGGTTCGTACAAAAGAATAATCGAGCCTTAAAAAGATATATTTCACAAAGTAGTAAAGACATAACATCAAATGGTACATGAAAAGAAAAAGAAAACGCCAACATTTAAAATGTGTTTTAAATGTTCAGGTGCCAAAAAATCCAGTTTGAATAGTGGCGACGCTGCACCAGAAAGCCTTTTTTGTTTTTGATTACTGTGATGTAGCATGTATTTTGAATATGGGGCATAAGAACTCCTTTATCATTGCGGAACATAAAAGAGATATGTCAAAACTTGTTTTTTTGTGCATTTTCCAAGATTGAAATATACAGATCTTTTCCTTCGGTGAAAATACTGGTATACCATATCTTGGTATATTGATATTACAATTATGACCGTCTCTCTGACCGACAGAGGGTTACAACGATTGCATATTACAACAATATAGGGCTCTACCTCTTTGGTATAGTGAAGTACGTGTTTATCTAAATGAGGAAATCCCTTCCTGCCAGATTGGGTAATATGCTAGAGGGAATTTGGTAGTTTGGTTTGCATTTCAAGTCTTCTAATCTTAAGGTTTTACAATTTTTTCCTTGGACGTAGATTGAAGATCTGGTTTACATGACAGTACGGCCAACAACAATGGATGAACTTCTAAACCTTATTACTACTGATTTGATAAGCATCAATTAGGGGGCAGGAGGCACACCGCAATATATATGGACTGAACTATACTAGCTTTTAGATGTATTTCGTGCGACGCAAGGAGTTCACGTTGAATATTTGTAAAGACATTTATCTTTCCTTTTCGCGTACCATTTCATATTATATTTGTAATACATCTTTCTAAACCGCGATTATTATTTTGCAGTAACCACCTTGTATTTTTAAAATTAAATATCTGTTTTTTTTAAGACATCGAAACACAAATTTTTGTAATAATAATTTTTTAAACTTTGTGTTTTTAGCTTTTTATCCGTTTGTGTCAATAATATGGTTTTTCCACGACACCCTTATTTATAGCTTTGATATATTATATACGTTTTTCTTAAGGATTTCTCAAAAATAATCAGCTTATAGTAGCTGAAAATGTTAGTTCTATTGACTATGTGAATAATGGAGGCTAATAAAACTATTAGTCCTACATTGTCAGATATAATTGCTTATAAGCGGTTAAGGAAGGGTAAGAATGATAAACTTTTTTCACTAAGTACTTTTCAAGCTTCAGTTTTTAATTTAATAACAATTATGAAAAAAGCATAGATAAATATCTGAACTAATGAACACGGGTTTAAAATGGAATGGAATAGTTTTCCTCAGTTTTGTAGGGCGAATATTCATTATTTTACACGTATTTAGTAATCGGATCAGCCTTCTGCAGTCCAACATTACGAATGTGGCAGCATAACCATGTAATATTCATATCTTGACACTAAGAGTAATTGTTGGGAAAGCAATTTGTACAGCACCCCATTCTTCAGCTCTTTTTGCCCCGAGCCGCGGCGCTGTTTCCGGCGCGAACTTGCGAGTATTTGCTTTTTTCGAACAAACGGGGAATGTGTATAACGAGTGGCAGGAACAACAAACTTCGAGTTAAGCTCGCTGGTATCAAAAGCGAGAAAAGTTGGGAAGTTCGCTAGGCGCGCGCGAGGAGTACACCCTCTAATTTGTCCGAACAAATTGCCGAAGCATATTGCGACAGGGTTCATTAACTGCGGCATTTTCGTTTGAAACCGAAACAAAGCGCGCGCGGGCTGCATTTAGCGCACATCCGGGCTCCGGGCTCGGTGGGCTGAATGCACGTTCTGATGGATGAGATAAAATTCGCGATGCTTTATCCGCGAGTAAAAGCTCTTCTGGTGCACTTGACGGGTTTTTGGCTACATGCCTCGCGCTTTAAAAGCTCTCGTATGAAGGGCTTCATAAGTTCGGCCGATATGCTGCTGAATAATTCCCTTCATCAAGCAATTTTGCCGTTTAGCAAATTTGCACGCCCGTTCAGGCTTTGATTTAGGGGCTTAAAAGACGTAAATATCGCACGATCTCTGTAAATAAAAATGTAATAAATTACTGTGGTATGCCACACAAAAGTTTTACTTAATGGCATTAAATTTATTATTTAACTGTACATTTGCTAATTTATTTAGCTTTTATTTAAGTAACAAAATAACATTAACTGATAATTGTTAAATAAAATTTAACTAAAAACTTATAATAAAAAATTAACATAGCTTTACATCGTGATGTGCTTACAGACTTTTGCATTGAAAAATAAGGTGAAGCATAAAAACTAAATTAAAAACTTTTAATATTTAGTTTCCAGAAAATGTCAATCTAATTTATAGGAAGCACAGAACAACTAATTAGATAGCAAAAAGTTGATTTTAAAGTTTTCTATCCCAAGTCTAATAAAGTTAACTTAAAAAAAACCTGTCTTGAATAATTAACAGGTAATCCGCATTTTTGTTATCTCTACTTTAAATTTTACAGATACACGATAATGTTTTAATTTAATTTTAGTTTAGTCTGAATCACTATAATTATTTTATTTAACGACCGGTTGGTTCTATTAGAAAACCACTAACAATAACATCTTTAATAGGGATAGAATTACTAAACATATAATCTTAGCCTATGAGTAACTAAGAAAAGCAAATTAATTTACTGAGCATTTAACTAAAATTTTCATTTCTATTAAAAATATTCCAAATCAACACTTTTTAGACGGCATAAATAGCAATAACACAAGTAAACTAAAAGCACAACTAAAAATAATCGGTAGAGACAGAACAAAACGCAAGTTTTTAATAGTACTTACAACAGCTGGATGCAATATCAAATATTCACTATATCTAGAAGACATTAAAGAGATCAAACTACTCAATACCACCTATTAAAACAGAATTTGGGAATTAAGCTAAAAGTCCAAAGACAAAAACAAAGTATACATTCACAAATCACCTAGAAAACTTTACGTCAAATATAACAAAATGTGCAGCTCTAGAAGAAGACGAAAAAATTATTTTAATATTCCAGAAGCTTATCAGATGGTAACACCGATTAAAAATTTTACCAAAAATGAAGTAAAAAAGATTATTCAATGCAATGTAGATCCAAAGAAAGCTACCGGCTATGATTTAATTACTGCAAAAATTTTACAACCGCTCCCAGAACACATACCAATTTATAACTCAACTTTTCAACTCTATTATGATGACCATTTACGTTTCCTCTCAATGAAACTAGCACAGACAACACTCACTAAGCCAGGAAAATAACCCGAAAATGTAAACTTTTACTAACCCTTTAGTCTTTTGCTACTGGTCTTCAAAATTTTTGAAAAACTAATACTTAACAAAGTAGCATCTCTTTTAGATAACAAAAATGAATATAATTCGATTTATGAACAATAGATTCAACATAAAATGAAGACTTTGAAATAAATAATGAGCTGATACTAGAAAGTGGACGGGCATTTGCGAAAGTTTGGCATAAGGGGTCTTTTATACAGCTTAAATGCATGTGTCCAATCAATTACTTCACAATCTTGAAGTCTTATGTCAACAACAGTTCTTTTCAGGCAGAATATGAAAATAAATTTACCGATATACAACCCATATATACTGGTATACACCAAGGCAGCGTTTAAGGACCTGTTTTATATCTCTTGTATCCTGCAGATCTAACAACATCACAACGTGTAATCACAGCAACGTTTGTTAATGATACAGCAATTTGGCATCGAATAAAAATCCTAAAATAACCTCATAAGTCTTGTAAGATCATACTTAATGTCTACTTACACAGTGTTTGAGTAGTAAGACAGATTATAATAAAATGAGACGTTAAAAAATAAATATCATGCTTAATCCATCGCCATTTTAACAAAGATAATTATACACTGCTAAAGATGAAGATCTGTCTTTATAAATAGAAGACTTTATATTTAAACTGGTCGCTCCACAAAACATTTCTTCAACCGTCTGTTATCTAAAGTTTATGTTTTTTGTTTATTTAAAACATTTGCCTTTATTAATTCATCAAAATACAGTTGTCAAAATCTATTCATTCACACAAGCAGGCTCCATTTAATCATTTTTTTACAATCAATACTAAAATTGGATCTTGTTGGATGTTTTTAACTTGTACTTATATTTAGGTTTTCGTTAGACATCCATTTTGCTTGTCACTATATTTTGATATTCTCTATTTGTTGTTGACGTTCTTGTTTGTTAAGGCAAATTTCATAGAAAAAAAATGTTAATTATCTCATGTCTTCAGTTCAATAACTCGTCCAAACAAATAGACTTTTTCCAAACCACAGAAGATTTCCCGCCAAGCTTTCATTTCAGATAGCCAAGTAAAGCACATAAATTCTTCTTCTATGACTCATAATTCTGGTTGTGGAGGAAGCAAATTGAGATCCCAAGTGAAAAGCTAAATTCTCTTCAAAATGGGATCAAAAAAGATGCCGGGTCGTCGAGAAGTGTCAAATTTTTAATTCATAAGGATGTAAAGTTTTTCTTTTATTTTTTTTATTAGGAGTTTATTTAGCAATCAGAATAATACAAAATTCTATGTGCTAAAGTGCTGACTGTTACTAGATGTACTAGTATTAAGAACATGATCAGGTGGATATCCATTGATACCACCTGTTAAAACTTAAGTGATTGAAGTATACAATAACTTAAATTAGTTCATCTGTTACAACTTAATTATAACTAATACACATTAACTTAAAATGGTTCACTTGGCCACAGTTTTTTGAGTCTTTTGTTGAGCATTGGTTCGAGAAGTTGTTCCATTAGCGGATTACGATGGTTGTTTAAAACGGCTTGATGCTTGATGGCTTTTTTACGGATTTCTTCATGTACTGTTGGAACATGAAGATCGGTATGTAGTGTATGGTTCGTTACGTACCAGGGAGCATCTGCAATTTGTCAAAGTATCTTGGATTGACCCCTTTGTATGATTTCTATGTTTGATTTGGAGGCACACCCCCAGAGTTCTAGTCCGTATGCCCATATTGGTTTGATGACTGCTTTATATATCAGGATTTTATTTTCCAAGGATATCCGTGATTTCCTTCCTATCAGCCACTGTAGTTCTCTTGTCTTGATATCTGCTTGTTTTCTCTTGTTTGTAATGTGATGTTTCCAATTTAGTTTGGTGTCTAAATGCAGTCCTAAATATCGTACCGATTGTGTTTGTGGTATGTTCACATTGTTTATTGTGACTGCGGGGCATGTTTCTTTGCGTAGTGTAAAAGTAACATGCGCAGATTTGTTCTCGTTCACTTTTATTTTCCATTTTCCAGCCATTGTTGAAGGTTATTTAAATAGTTTTGGGTAATGTTTGAGGCTGCTTGAGGATCTTCATGGCAAGAAATAATAGCTGTATCATCGACAAAAGTCCCTATTATTGCATTTTGGGCTATCGGTAGGTCGCACGTGTACAAGACATATAGTAGCGGTCCAAGGACACTGCCTTGAGGCACTCCTGAGTTGATTGGAAGGTAGGCAGATTTCTCTTCATTTACCTTAGTTTGAAATGTTCTCTCGTTCAAATATGATTTTAAGAGGTTGAAGTAGGCTGGAGGAAAACTACACTTGATTTTGTGAATCAGTCCGGGGTGCAAGACTTTGTCAAAAGCTTGGCTGATGTCAAAAAAAATTCCACTACAGTATTGTTTTTTTTCGAATGCTTTGTTTATGGTTTGTAAAATTCGGTGAACTTGTTGTACAGTCGAGTGTTTCTGACGAAATCCGAACTGATGCTCTGGTATCCAGGTATCTAAGGGCAGGTCTTCGGGTAGTCTGCGAAGCGCTAGTCTTTCAAGTAGTTTTGATATTACTGGCCGTAGACTGATAGGTCTGTAAGAGAAAACATCAGTTGGATCTTTCCCTGGTTTACCTATCATTATAATTTGCGCTTTTTTAAGACATTTTGGCCAATATCCAAGACGTAGAATAGCATTATAAATTTGGATTGGTATGATTATTCCTTTTTCAGATAATTCTTTCAACATTGTAGCCGTAATAAGATCGATTCCGGGTGATTTTTTTGGAAATTTAATTTCTTCTGCAATTTCCTTTGATGACAGTGGTTTGATAGGCGTGTGTATTACAGGTGGGGTAGAAAGACTTTGTTCTATTTCTTCATCTGCTACATTATCTATCGGTTGGAATACGGAAACCAAATATTCTGCAAATAAGTGGCTTTCTCAGCATCACTTTTTGCTATTGATGCTTTTTCTAATTGGTGGAGCAGGAGTTTTAGGTTTACTTCAATTTTTTACTGGCTTCCAAATGGAATTATCTGTTCTGCTTAGTTTAGATATATATTGTTCGAAGTCGTGGTTTCCTACTTCTTTAATCTTACACTTAATCGGTTATAAATCTGTCTGTCGGCAGGAGTGTAGGTATGTTGCCATCTTGATCTGGCACGACTTTTTACAGCTACGGCCCTTTTTATTTGTAAGGGTATGTCCCGCATCATTTTCCTTGGGTGAAGTATAGGTGAAGACTGTTGCGCAGCTTGTTGTAGTTACTTAGAAATGCTTCTGTAGCTTTTTCTAATTCATCAGCTTCCTTCAACCGAATTTTTAGATTTATGCTATCATTTAATATAATCCTGAACGTCTCCCAGTTTGTTTGATGATTGTGTAATCTACGCGGGGGTTCCTTGTATATTACAGATGTTCCGATAGTTGCTATAATAGGAGAATGTTCGGATGTCAAGTCGTAGATAGGTATAATGTTAGTGTATATCGAGTTAATTCCATTTATAACGTAAAAGTCTAACACATCAGGAACTTTCCCTGGGTCAGTCGGCCAATCAGTAGGTGTACCATTTAATAGAAAAGAGTATCTGTGATCTTTTTTGTTTTTAACAGTTCCCTGCCTTTGGTTGTTATTAGGCGCGAGCCCCACCTTGTGTGTTTGCTATTGTAATCTCCACCGACTAGAAATTTATTACCTAATGTTTGGAAATATTCTTCAAAATCATTCTTTTTGGTATTGTGACGAGGTGGGCATTAGACAGCTGCTACTCTAAGTTCATATGGTAGTATTGATACTTTTATTGCAGTTGATTGTAGGAGTTTTTTTTTGATATTTCGGTAGTACATAATGGCGGATTGCATTTTTGATAAGTACTGCTGTTCTGCCGTGTGTCGTACCATCAGGATGATTAGTATTATACGTTACATAATTTGCTATTTTGAAATATGTTCGATCTGTAAAGTGCGTTTCGCTGACTAGTAGAACATCTATGTGATTGTTTGACAAAAAAAATTTTACTTCTTCTTTATGCTGTTCAAGACCCTTGGCGTTCCACAGTGCAATTCGTAAGAACTTGGCCATAATCAAGCTAGTTTACTAATTAACGTTGTTAACATGTTAAGTACCATGCTGTTTTGTTGTATTAATTGGTTGAACGTGGCTTTGAATTCATTAAGAAATTTCGATAACATGTTATTTGATCATTCTGATGTATTATCATTGTTTGGTTGATTATTTTTGACTACACTGCTGTAAGTTCTATTTTGTTTTTGAAAATTGTCTTGATAAAAGTTCGGTCAAATGCTAAGATTATTTGTAGTTGGTGATTTTGTAGTACTGTCCTTTTTTTGAGTCTGATTCCCCTGGATTAGCTTGTGGTAATATTCACATCCTTTATAATTGGCCGGATGGTCTCCTCCGCATAAGGCACAAATGGCCGGCGTGTCTCTAGATTTCTTACAGCTTCCAGTACTGTGAGACCCTCCGCATTTTACACGGATGTGTAAGATCTATTACAATAAGTTTTGGAATGGCCGTATAGTGGGCACCTTGTACACTGCATGATATCATTTTTGGACTTGTGGAGTGGTTCAATTGTAACATTTATGTTTTTTAGATTTACTATTTTATATACATTTTATTATTGTTAGCTGGCTCGAGGTCAACGAAAAAGAGATTTAGCGGCTCCTTTGTTGCTCTGTGTCTAGAATTAATGATGTTTCTCACCTTGTGCCCTAATTTCGTTATTTCTTCTGCTATTTCAGCAGTTGGGATAGAGTTGTGTAGATGTTTAATAACCACTCTGTAGGCTCGATCCTCTTTCAGTTGGTAACTGTGGTGAATGATATTTTCTTCTTTTAAATATTTGGATAATTTACGGTAATTTTCTACAATTAAACAATTTATCTTGATGGTATTATTTGCTAAGCTCTTTATGGTGTACTGTTCGTCCTATAAGCAGTTTCTTATTTGTTTTATCATTTTGGATAGTCGGTTACTCCATATGTGTAAATGGGAGGGGGTTTCCTGATCTTTACACTAGGATCAGTATTTTGATCGTTGTTTTCTTCAACTGCTAATGTGCTGTACTTGTTAGTGGTGATTATATTATTATTTACAGAATTATTTGTAGTTCTTGAAATCTTCTTTCGTTTTGTACTTCTTGCTTGTTGCGATGTTATTAATTCCCTGTATGTTATCTGGTTCATCTTCACTGGTCGATCACATTCTTGTAATTTGTTGAGGGTGATATCCCTGTTGTGATATATTAGTTGACGTAGTAGTTGATGCTTGGTATTGCGTTTGCTGGCTATATACTGGCGTGACTCAAAAATGCGGCTGAGCCATCAATTGTGTAGGTGATTGGTTTGCCTGGTGATAGACACTGCTGTTGTTAAATGCCATGTTAATAGCTTGCGAGTTGATTACTTATATTAATAAATAACTGAAAAATTTAAAATTAAAATTGGTAAATAATAGGCCTGATCTTATGCAAGCCTGCAGCTGCATCGGCACGATAACGCAGGTAAAGTCAGCCCATGCACATCTACTCTGCTTCGATGCACAAGGCTAACTAGGATGAAATGATTTTACTCCTCAATAATGGGAAGTCAGTGGAAATATTATAAATCAGATGATTTCAAAAATATTGAGTAAACTATCAAGAAAAATATTAATTATTTTAATTTACATTTCTAGTGTCTTAAAGGACTACATTATTGACCTAAAGAGTTAAAAGATCGTAAATTATTCTCATTCCTCTGCCTGGAAAAGCATTGACTAATGTTACTTCATACAGTACGATATGTTTATTATTTTTTATTAATAATATAGAAAATCAGTTCAGTTAAACTTTTCTTTGTCATATTCACTAGACCTTTTTAACACTATAATAATGTCAAGGCTTTATCGTCCTGCCTGAAGTAAAAGCTCCCATAAATATTTGCCCTTACTGTCCA
The DNA here is from genome assembly GCA_036346155.1 of Sinelater perroti. Taxonomy (NCBI): domain Eukaryota; kingdom Metazoa; phylum Arthropoda; class Insecta; order Coleoptera; family Elateridae; genus Sinelater; species Sinelater perroti. Next base: position 7,298,536 of record JARFIY010000231.1, read on the forward strand.
ATCGTAGTGTACTATATCTCATACTGAGCGGTATGGCAAATACCGCAACTTGTACGACCGCATTATCACCCCTCGTTTGACATTAACTCAGTTACATAATCATTCTTAGTAACTAATTAGGCTACCTGTCAGGAATCCAAGCTGGGACCGTCTGCATTAAAAACGAACGCATCAGCTACTCAACCATACTGGGGTTTTCTGACGAGATGAACCTACAAATGCATGGATTTTGAAGTTGTTACTACAATTTTCTTAAAATATTTTAACAAATTCTTATATTGTTTTATCAGAAATACAGATTTAAACTTCCAATCCCAAAAGCGTTCTTGCTCTAAGACGCATTATCAATAAAATAACTCATATATTGTTAAAGTAAAATATACATTGATATAACTCGATCAAGGAACAGTAACCGTGTGAATAATTTTGTGGAGACTAACGGAAACCTATATATACAAAAAATAAACAGACATATGAGCATTATTTGATTGTATAATCGATACAAATAGAGAAACGTCTATACTAGGCGACAATCAGAAATTACTTATCATTTAAAAGCTCTTAATTACAAGCGCGTTATTTTAATTATATTCATATTTATAATTCCATTTTATATACTCAATATAATTTCGTGTATTGTTAATAAATTTGTATCTAAACATTTCGTGAAAATCAATTCGGGATTTTACATTCCTTAATTAGAAATAATTTTTGTATAAGAATTTACACGATGCGGCTATTAAAATATTTAATTAGACATTCCGATCAATGCATTTTGCGTTACTTATAATGCCTTATAGAAGTTTAACGTGGAAATTTTAATTAAATTATTTATGAATTAGTTGAAAGTTTATATTTAACATGACCTGAGTATTCAGAAACTGCGGTTGTGTAACGTAGCAGCAGATGTACCTCATTGAACCTTGAACGGCCTAGCATTATTTCATTTCTATTATTACCGTAGGTCATAAATTTTATACAATTTTAAAACAGCGCTGAACAGTAACTGAAAGCAACAACAATGCTGTTTAGCAACTTTCAGTAAATTTCAAAATAACAATTTTTTTATCATATTCTCAACTTTTGTTTGATGAATAAAATTGCAAACTACAGCAGATCATTTTACTCAAACAATATAGCCGTAAAATTCCGAAATAAGTAAAAAAATAATTCTTGCGATGTAAGCTAATTTGATAATTTTGATTACATAAAACAGTTACTTTTAAGGTGTATCAAGGTATTTATAAAAAAATTAAAGGACAAGTCTATTAACATAAATACAGGTTTTGGAAAACTATTTTTTAAAAATAATATTATCTAAATGTGATCCTGCACACCACGTAGCTTCCATAATGGCTGCAATTTTTTGGAATATATTTTCTTTCAATTAAACCGGAGAGTTCGAATTGTTGCTATATATTCTTGATTTAAAATATCCCCACGTGACAAAATCTATAGAAGTCAAATCGGAATAATTTTGGGAAAAAATATCACGAACTCGCGGAAGAGACATGTTAGAAGTGTGAAATGTTGCCCCGTCTTGCTGGAATCGTGTTCTTTGATTATAATCAGCAAAATTTTGCAGTTCAGGTATCAAGAAATTGCTAAGTATCTCCGCATAACGCTGTGAAGACACGAAGCCTCTTTTATTGTCAAAGAAGTACAGATCGATTATTTTTCGCACTGACATTGCAGCCCATACAGTCACTCTTCGCGAATGAAGAACTTTTTTATGCTTGAATTGTGGGTTCGTAGCGCTCTAGTAACGGCAGTTCTATTTGTTAACGTGGCCATTGAGGGGGAAATGTGCCACACCCGAAAACAAAATGTTGAATGAAGTCGCTGACTGGCATCGTAGGGCGTTAATTCTTGCACCAATTGCACAAATCTTTGCGCAGAATACGGGGTGTAATGATGATCTAAGCACATTCAAAACACTTTCCGTTTACCAACAGATAAGTCAGGAATTTCGCGAACGGACTCTCGTACATTCTTTATGTTTTCGTCAGCTCTTTATGACTTTGATCTTCGCAACTTAGTTTGATTCATAGTTGAACCAGTTTCTTCGATCTTACGCACCCATTTTCTGATGATGGACTCATTTGGCGCTTGATTTATGTTACGCAAATCATTATGATTACTGAATTTTCTCCGTGCAATAATATCCGAATTATTGTTTTTGTAAAATTCTGCACACAAAACCCAGTCTGCTTCCAAGAGCGGCTACAGAGCGACTACATTCTCGAAAGCCGCACTACCAATTGAAATGCTCCCCTATTTGGTATTAATATAAGCAAGTGATGAAATTGATCGAACACCTACAAAAAAAACAACAAAAGTACTTAAATCAACTCCAAACTTTGTACAGTGTTGGCGATTACCGAAAAAATTATATGCAACTTTTTTGATATTGCTAAAATGTACTTTGTAAGTGTAATTAAAATTATTGTAACTAATTTGTGTTGAATATGTTTATCTGCAGAGCCGGTAGGCTTTCTGAAATAACTCCTAACTGGATATAATATTGTCTTTTAGTAGAAAATAATTTTTTGTTTTATTTAAAGTTCCTGTAACATCAAGAATTATAAAGGCCTTGATATTGGTAGAATTTTTAACAACACTATTTAAATTTATTTTTTATCGTATGCTTTCAATTTTTTTATTTGGTAATTAGGGAAATCGCAACTTTATTTATTGTTTAGCTTGATACTGAAGTTTATTAACCCAGAACGTGTATATAATAAACAATTCTTTTATTTTTAGTTGTACTTTAAATCTCGATCATTTTACACTTGTTACCGTGCATACAAAACTTAAAATCATCACCAAAAAATCAATAAACTAACTTTTTAATTTAATGGATCTATTTATTTATCTACGATAAAATGGTGAGCTAAGTAATTCTTTAAATGAAATGATTGTACACCATTAAATTATACTCTAGTTTATAGTCTAATAAGTGGCGTTATACGTCTTGTACAAACATTTATCGTTACAACAATTAAGTTAATTTAAATAAAATTAAACAGCTAATGTTTCGAAGCATGCAATAAATAATAAATAAATTGTTTAAAAAGTAACAATAGCTATTGCTCTAATTAAAATTTTGGTGTGTTAGTAATAGCTAGAATGTAGAATAATCACAGCTGACGTATAATTTGGAAAAGGGTTGATTAACTTAATTAACTAAACAGAATTGCTGCCGGTATCGGAATGATCTAAGGAATAAACGGTTTCTTTAAGAACTTTAAAAATTCTGCATATTTTTCAAATTTTAAATCTTAAAACAAGCGCATACACAAGAAATTAATAAATCAGATGTAATAAAAAAATTTATATATTAAATTTCGTGTTAGTTGATGTTCTTGTTAAAAATTCTCAATGTTTTCCACTATCTGTATTTATTCTAAAAGCTGACTCATTTATAGAATACTTGCGTATATACGAGGTGTCTCCAAGTGCTAATTTTTTTTTCTAAATAAGTACTTACTCAAAAAAGTTGAAACTTCTGGTACTTTTGAACGTAGTCTTCGTCTACACGTACACATTTTTTACAACGTCGTCGCCATAATATTCTATGATTGCTGAGAATAGTTCTTTAGGGGAGTGTTATGCAGTCCAATTGGAAATGAGCGGCCGTAGAAGGTGTTCTTTATGATCATAAATTAATGGCGGCATTACTTGTTAACATGTCATGAAACATTGCCATCCGCGCAGCCTTGTGTTCGTCAGTCAGCATTTGTTAGACCTAACTTGAAGAAACTTAGCTTATTTTCAGGTCATCCTGCAAAATGGGCTCCACAAATCTTACGGAAATTTTAAGTTTAGTGACAATATCGCGCACACCTAATCGACGGTCTTCTATAAAAACATGCTCCACTCGCGCAATTATGGTTTTGGTTCGGCTGGTTCCTGGATGAGGTTATTTCGGTTCATGATCACACAACTCTCGACTTTATTTAAATTTTTGCATTTTTAAACGCACATTTTTAGCATGCATAACGCCTTCATCGCAAGTTTCACTCAATGGAAATGAATTTTGGTGGACGTTTCACCACTCCAGGGGAGAAAACAAATGATTACACGTTCTTCTTAAACACTAAACGTCGCCATTTGAAGTATACAAAACAGCTTTTCCAGCAATAGCGCTAACTCGACCTGTGTACATTATATGGTGCTGCCATTTATATTACAAATTCAGAAATATATCCCGGGTTTTTTTTAAATTATCTGCATCTTTCTACTTACTCCCACTGCTAAAAAAAAAATTGAAGACCTTACAACTTAAACGCACGTTAATATATTTTTAGTAAAACAATAAACTTTATTGCTTTTATCAGATGAGATAGAAATCCATTTTTTCTAAAATTAACAATAGCTTTGTTCTTGTATCCTTGTGGAATAGTTTAGTGAAGTCGACGAATGCCCTGTGTGTTTTAAATTATGTTCTCTACGTTTTTCTATGATCTGCTTCAAGGTGAGGACAGCATCTATACAGGATCGTCCTTTGCAAAAGCCATTTTGCTCTTTGTCTAGGATTACTTTAGCTATTGTTTGCGCAAACACGTGTAAGATTTTTTCGTTTTTTGTTATGCTAAATGACGAATTTTAAAATTAATTATATGCGTATGCTAAATAACATTACATGATTTGTTAAAGCTTTATTTGTAATATTAAAACATTTGCTTTTCAAAACGTAAACACAGAGTGCAATAAAGAGTTCAAGTACAAAATGTCACTTTAAAATATCAGAAAAGGTAACACGATACAGCACTAAAATAAACTCAAATGATAGATGCACGTTTGTTACGTGTTTTAGACCCAGATTATAAATTCTTTCTAGGAAAAAGTTAAAGAATTAGAATTTTACATGTTTTTCACTTATTCACAAAATCGCATTAAGTTCCCATGGACAGTTGAAATCTCACAGTGTTCCTCGTTTAGGTAACGATGCACTTTAGCATACTTATGAGGTGCTAAAATATTGTGTTATTAAATATTCTTTTATTTGTAGCCACTGTTACGCCATATAGAGGTACGATGGTCGTTTATTCCTTTTACCTTTACGCATCCAACTTATATCTAAACTGTTGATACTATTGTAAGGTTCTCTAGTGGACTAGTGGTTCTGTATTATACCATGGTTGAAATGTATGTTGTGATGTAATAACTGATAAATACTTTCTATATTTCAAAATACAAAACGCAAAACTAGAAAAATACGATCTGCAGCTTGAAAGTTGCATAGCGTTATAAACCAATGATTCATTTGCAATGACCCTGTAATTATCGTACCTTATGAATAAATTCTTATATTTTAAGATGTTGACTTGATTGTCCAATGCAATTTTGGTTATAAAAATGTTTTGGTTGCACGCGATACAAATTACAAATTATTTTATCGACGTTTTTATTGCATATATTTTTAAAAAATAGGACAAAATAGTTTCACCTAATAAAATATATCCTGAAACACAACAAATTAATTCTATGGATGATTTTCTAAATTTTAATAAAAAGTTGCATAATATTGTTATTGCCAAGTTTTATATTATATGTATATGGATTACATATATATTAACAAAATCTCAATGCCTCCCATATGGTTACTTTTGGCGAGAAAAATCCTTACATCCAAGCTGTCAAATATTTTACTGAATGTGCAAGATACTGAAATATTACAAAAGAGTTAGTATTTGACAATTAGTAATTATAAAACAAGTACTTTATACTATAAAAAAATTGTATGTTCTGTTTTAGTGTTATAAATTTATCAAAAGTTTGGCTGCACGTTTGTGTAGATCGTTTGATCAGGGGAGGGGAGCGGAGCTCTCCTGAACACCCTTTCTTATGACTGGCCATGCAATCTTATGTTGTATGGAATCCAACAAAACAGTTTTTGCTTCTTTGAAACACAGTGCTATTTTACATTTTGTATTATGCACATTAGACATTTACATTGAAATATTTGGTAGCGTTGTTGTATTGCTTTCCAATCTGACCAATGGTTAATATTATTTAAGCAAATATTTCTAAATGGCACATGTGAAATACATTTTTATTTTTTCTTTATTTATGTTTGCTCTTTTGTGTTGTTAGGTCTTCATCTTTTAACAACAATTTTATGCCTCATTTTGCACAGATTTCTAGTACCTTCTCTAAAATTTGCCAGTCCCATATTGTTTTCATGGACTCTCCTATACAACAATTATACATTTACAGCAGTCAGGTCCAACAGCAGGAGGTACTACTTCTTCGAAGGTATTCTGTTCTTGTGTTTGCCTAGCAAGCTTTCGCCCACGTGTTTGTTGTAGTGCTTGGCAATGTTAGGATATCTTCTCAATTCTGTGTTTTAAAGATGGGAATGTCACCACTTAGTGTTGACAGAAGTATCCTACATTTTAATCTTTCCATGTAGGACATAAAACGTTCTTTTACTGTTGTAACCATTCCAACAAATGAACCTCATTCTTTCTTGTTCAACTCACTCTATGAATGCAACTTATTGTTAGAAACTCTATTTTTCCTAGTTGTTCCTAAAAAGTAGATTTCCTCTTTGACTCAATGCACAGACAAATCAATAGATATGTAATAGTAGTCACAACATACAGTATTGGACAAAAGTAATTGAATTTGTTGGAAATCTCTGGCTTTTTAATCAAGAACCGCCCGCAACTGGTACCAAGTTGGAAATAGCAAAGCTCCTCTAGGCAACAATCTCACACAAGAACAGCGTCACTAGACGTCAAGTTCCATGGCAAGTGCCAGGTGGACGATTTTGACCATGACAAAAGTAATTGAATTTTACCATCAACTCAAAAAAATAACCAATAAACCGGGACAAATAACAGAAACCTAACAACAGACTAATATTTAGTAACATAGCCATTGTTTTCCTTCCAAACGACTTCCTAGCTCATCTCAAAGATGCTCAATCGGATTCAAGTCCGGGGACTGTAAAGGTCAGGGCAAAACTCGCACTTTCTTCTTCGCCAGGATTTCCGTCACATGGACCGATTGGTGCTTCGGGTCGCTGTCGTGTTGAAATACCCAGCCGTGAAACATGTTTCTACGTGCGTGTGGGAGCAACTTTCCATAAACAAGGAGGTCCATAGTGCCGTGGATCCGAACAAGTGGGCTAACTTTTTTGCACTGAAACAACCCCACATAATTACAGACCCACCTCCATGTTTCACGGTCGGCTTCTGGTACTTCGGATTGTTTCTTTCGCTCTTGGGACGTCAAACCCACTGCATACCGTCGGATCTAAACAAACAGAACTTGTTCTCATCACTCCAGAGGATCTTGCGAGCGGTTCTTGATTAGAAAGCTAGAGCGATTTCCCAAAAATTCAATTACTTTGTCCGATACTGTACCTTCTAATTACAGTTTTTAAGGATTCTTTTGCTTAAACCAAGAACAACATTACCAGAACCTTCTAGTTCAGGTTTATTTTACAGTCTCTGTGATAGATCCCTTGCCTAGCCACTGTAGATCTCAAAATGATAAAAGTTTGTATCATATATGATACAAAATGCGGTTAAGGTATTTAACAAAATATATTAAGTTTGGCCCAACTTTGGAAAACTAAAGGTATGAATTATTAATAGAACCGCCTTAAACAATGTATTCAAACTTTTTACAACATAAATTTTATACAACCCAATTTGATCGGCTTCCGTGTTTTTTAGTAACATTTTGGTAGAGTCGAATTTTTTTTGTGTTTATGCAGATGTCTTTCGTAGTAGACATTAATTAAATACTATTAACAAAAACTGTTAGGTTAATGTCCGGTTCATTTGAATTGGAATAATTTACATACATGTCTCTCCACTAAGAGCACAAATGTATTCAAAGAAAAAGACAAGAACGTAAACTTTTCGGCTGAAAATATTGGTCCGTAGAAGGATTTTTCGTTTGATTTATATCCGATGTAATACAATACGGCTATTGTCAAATCATACATAATACTTTATAAGCGTACGTGGGAAGAATGCCTTTCAACAATAATTGAATTTGATATAGGAAATTTATCACCTTTATTGGTTTATCCGAAAGTGTTACGTGACGGCGTACGCGAAGCATTGAAGCAGAATTTAGTAGGCTCTACATACAAGATTTAACCGAATCAATATTTTCGCTGCAAGTTCCGCCGGAGCACGGGGAGCAGTCGAAACGTAAAAATCGCGCGCCGAGTTCGCCGGCCCGGAATTCCAGAGGGCCATAAAGCTATTATTGTCACTCTCGCTGCCCTAATCGCAAATGAAATAAGCCGCCGCCGTATTCCGGCCACGTCGCAAACTTCTGAAATTTGCAACAAAGTTCATCGCGGCCACAATCTTCAGATATTGACTCGTTCGCGGATCAAAAACCGCGCCGCCCCACGGGGACTCGTATAACTGATTTATTCACATCCGGTGGTCTTTTAAAGTTCATGCACAAAGCGCCGTCGTTAAATACGCTGTTGTTCGATTCGCGCTGTTAACCCATAAATATTAAGCCACTGCGCCCCAGGGCTCCGTTATGTTATTTAAAACTTTTAAGCTCCGACAAATGTACGGCGTGTACCCTCGTTAGCGGAATTAAAGATGTAACTCGCAAAAAATACAGCGCCGCAAACTCGGCTGCTTCCGAAGCGCTGGCGCTACAGCAATAATTGTAGCCGCGAAAAGGCCGTTATTGCCCTGATTGCGAAGTTCGTAATTGAATTTTTTGTAACCATAACGGGTAATTGTTTATATAAAATAAACCGTTTCCAATTGCTTTAACGAGTAGATGATCTTATTGGTTTAATATCTAATTAATATTTTAGTTTTATTTACAAAGAAATAGAAATTACAAAAAAGCATTTTATAACTACAGTATAGAATCCCGCTTGGAACTACACACCATAGCCAACAAATAAAAATTAACAATCCTAATATACCAAACAAAATCATGGAAATGGTGAAAGAAAAAAGACGGGCGAGACCCAGATGACAAAGCACCCATAGCATTGAAGACGAAAGAAGGTTTTATCAGTATCGAATGCCCATCAAAGTTAATTCCTACCGGCCTATTAGTTTAGTCCTTTTAATATTCAAGCTGCTTGAAAAATTAATATTAATGAAAACTAAATGTAAGAAGCATGGCTGCCTAATCATTAATTTGGATTTAGGCCACCGTCTAACATCATCCGAACTCCACTACAAAGCAAAACATTTTACACCGCTGCTTTCCTGGACGTAAGACAGGTATTTTATTGGACATGGCACAGATGTTTTACAATATAAAATTAAAAAAAAATTCTTCTTACTATTATCTTCTATTACGATCATATCTTACATACAGAACCTTCCAAACAAGGATTAGTTAAAACATTTTCTAAATTAAAAATATAAGTGGAGGAATACCGCAGGAGAGTGTCCTGGGACTCATATTATACCTATTATTTATATATGACCTACTCACAACAGAATCAACTGATATAGGTACATTCGCCGACGACACGGCGGTTGCTCGCGTGTAATGAAAATCTGGTACGGCATCAACTGCATTACAAACTCATTTAAACCAAATTGAACAATAGTTACTTAAATGGAGAATTAGAGCCAACGAGACTAAATCAACTCATGTAATATTTACGGCAAAACATCAAGAATACCCAGCTGTCGCTCTTAACATAATATTAATAAGAAACGGAATCCAATAGACTTAAAACTGAAGCAGATGTACTGGTTCATTGTCAATTATCAGACCAATCTGCTCCTATGTCTGTGAGCTATGGAGTTGTGCAAGTCAATCGAATGTTGAAGTAATTTCAAATCCATCTTTACTTTGGCAACCGCACCATGGTATGTGACAAACCAAACGCTCCATGTAACCTTCATATCCCTTATGAGAAAGATTTAATCAAAAAGTACTAGAGCTTCATCTAAATAAATCTTTTGCACCACTGACGGAAGATACTCAACTCAGACGCCTTCAAAAGTAGTGGCCAAAACTTGCACTAGCAATTTCTTGCTTGATTTTAGGTAGGAGCATATCTTGCTGAATAACCGAATTTGGAACGTATCTTGGAGCATCCGCTATCATTCTGAAAACCTTGTTTTGGTATTTTTGCAAAATTTCCAGGTTTAAATCGCTTGCAGCTTCCCTCAGCTGAATTACATAAGCCCAAACTGTTTTTAAAATGGATTTGTAGAGCAGCGCTTTGTTTCTCAGGGATAACTGGGATTTCCTACCTACTAAACTGCATTTTCTTTTTCATTATGTATGTCCGCACAGGTTAGCCGTCTATGTGGGTGAATCCTTAGATATTTATTGTTGTTCTGTTGTGGGAATTGTGTATTATTTAGCAATACTAGTGCGCAAGTTTTATTTCCTAAGGTAAAAGTTACTTGAACTGATTTTGTTTCATTGACGTGCATACACCAAAGTTGCAACCAGTCTTCAAATTGGTTTAGGTTTCTTTGTAGGGTTAGTGATGATGTTCGCAAATTTTTAATTAACACTAGAACTCCAGTATTGTCTGCATATGTTGCTACTAATGTTTATGGTGTTGTGGGTAAGCCCACCATATAAAGCACGTATAAGGTTGATCCCAGCATGATGCCTTGTGGAACTCCAGCTTGTATTGACTGAAGGCTTGACTGTGCATCCTTAAGTTTAACTTAAAAACTTTTTTTGGTTTAAGTATTTTGTTCTTCAAGGATTGATTTTATTTTATTCGGCAATATCTTTCCATACACTGAATATAATACACAACAAGCTAATAGGTCGATATGAGTTTATTTCTTCAAATTTTTTTTTGAAAATGTTTGTAGCCGAAAAACTGCGTTGATAATGTAGCTTATCAATTTTATTGCCTTTTTCGGTAATTACTTAAGATCCTTTGTCATTATTAAGTCGTAACTTGTACCTTTTTTGAATTAAGATCTTTAAAGACAATATTAACTTGGGTGTTCTTAACTGATTTTATGGACTGGGCGATTTCTTATTTCATTCAAGGGTTTAATATATAAATGATTTTTATTCTGCGCTACACGTTCTGTCGTGTGGTGAAATATTGAGAGTAAATGTTCTCCGAAAATGCTTTATCTTGATTAGGACGCAACAGTCAATCTTAGTACCTTTAATTTTACATTTATAGACATTTATAGTTTGCCGCGGCATTCAATGCTGACTGTTAGATAATTTTTTAGGAGTTCGATGAGGTCAAAAAGATCATTTTTTGTCTTTAGTAAAATATTTAGTTGTATTCTTTCGGTGAGTAGTAGTACTCCTAATTCGTGTGTCTTTTAGTAAGTGTTAAAGTTTTTTTTTACTTGTATTACATGATAAATAAGAGGTATTGGAGAATCATCTAAGATAATATCCAAATAGGACCCAATTTTTAAATAGTTTGACGAGATTCCTTTTGTGACGCAGAAATCTAACAGGTCTAGGATTTGATTGGGGTTGGAAAGCCAGTATAAGGATTTAAATGTGGATAAGTAATAGAAGTTTTGTGCTTTTATTGCCTTAGCTAATTCTAGCGTTATTTTTGAGAACATATATAATTTTTGGTTAAATAAAGTTACATAATGATCCTTTTTAGTGGCATGCCGTAGAAGGAGTAAACAGCTAAAAAACAATTTCTCTATTTTTTTCTATAATTGCAGTTGTGGTAGCTTAAAGATGATCTGTCTTGGTAGTTTGTAATGTTTTGATTGTACTTTTTACAATGACGGCAGTTTCTTAGTGTGCAGTGCCATCAGAATGAGGTGTAACATATATAATGTACCTTGGTAATTCCTAAAATTCCTAAAAAATTATGAATGTGTAGTTTTTGATGTGAGCTTCTGATATAAGCATGATTAATTTCCTGGCTATGTTAAGCCAGGCTATTGGCGTTCTAGAATGCAATATTTATTGTCGGCACACAAGCTAAACTAAATGAGATGTTATAAGAGGCAACCATCAAATTATGATCTTAATGGCTCCTGTGGTAAAACAGTGAGCAGTGGCAGCTGGCTGTCTCAAAACTGGTCACACGCAGAAATCAAGAGATTGGAATGGCTGTGATTACAGACAACAAGCGGCGTACTGGTAACCAGGAAAGCGGAGCTTGTATAGCGGTGGAGAAGGCAACGGGAAACCACTCCATTATTTCCCTAGTAAAATCAAAACAATCAAAATACAATGGCCCTCAGTCCCTGACAGATCTTAAATGATCAGAGGGTGCGAAGAATCCCCGGGAGGAATTCAAATTTAAAAATTGCAACATGGAACTTCAGAAGTCTTTTCCAAGCTGGCAAACTGCATAACCTAGTATTGGAGATGGATATATTAGAAGTAAACATAATGGAAATCAGCGAAGTCAGATGGCCAGATAATGGAAAATGCAAAACAGAAAATAGAATGTTATATTTTTCTGGAAGTGACGACAGAGCCACCCACATAGAGTCGGAGTTATAGTGGATAAAAACACCAATAAATCTGTTGTGGGCTTTTTTCCCCTTTCTGAAAGAGTAATTATGCTACAACTGCAAACACAGAAAATCAGAATGAACATTTTACAAGTAGACGCACCAACAGCACAAAGTGAAGAAAGGAAAATAGAAGAATTTTATGAACAAATAGAACAACTGCTAAAAGGTGTTAAGAAACATGAGATATTAATTATAATGGGAGATCTGAACGCCAAGATCGGTAAAAGAAAATGTGAAGATCTGATTGGAGAGTATGGACTCGGAGAGCTCAATCCAAGAGGTGAAAGGTTAGTCGAACTTGTTCAAGAGAAGGAAATGGTAGTGGCAAAAACATTTTATAAACTACCAGAAAGACACATCGGATAATATAGTAAGAAATCAAATTGATTACGTTATGATCAGAAAAAGATGCAGGAAGAGCATTCAATCAGCTAAAACATATCTCGGCGCAGACATTGGCTCAGACCATAACCCTATAATTTCAACATTCAGACTGACTCTAAAGTGTATTCAGAAGTTTCACAAAAATAAAGACATAGATATCATAGATTAAAAGTAGGGAAATAAGGTTAGCAGTTGAAGAACGAGTAAACAGGGAAATACACAAAATAAAAGATAGTAATAAAGAAGATAATATAAATAACAAATGGAATATCATTAAGAAAACAATGTTAGAAACAAGTAAAAAAAGTTTAAAACACGTAAAAGAATCGAAGAAAGAAGCTTGGATGGTAGACGAAATACTTGAACTAATGCTACAAAGAAGAAAATAGAGTACAAGCAAACAACAACATAATGAGATACATCGTGAAATACAAAGAAAAGTAAGATAGGCAAAAGAAAAATGACTAAACGAGAAGTGTGACGAAATTAAAAGGCTACAGAAATTACACGATTCTTTCAATGTTTACTCAAGATGCAGAAGAAAAACTTAACACATGGAAAGAATATATTGAAAAACTCTTTCAAAACGATAGAAACAGAGAATTAGTAAAGACAGAAACAAGAAAAGGTCCAGACATAACAGACGAAGAAGTGTCATATGTACTTAAAAATATTAAAAGCGGAAAAGCAGTTGGCTCAGACGAACTACCCGCTGAACTACTGAAATTAATTAATGAAAATCATATAAGCGTACTTACCGAACTCTTCAACGCGATTTATAAAAGTGGAATAATACCTAAGGATTGGCTAGTATCAACATTTATTATAATTCCAAAGATACCTAATGCAAGAAGATGCGAGGAATATGCAACCATAAGCTTAATGAGTCACACACTAAAATTATTCCTAAAGAATTATACATAAACGCATATACAATAAATTAGACTACGATATCAGTGATTCACAATTTGGATTTCGTAATGGAGTTGGCACTAGAGAAGCACTATTTTGTTTAAACGTACTAACTCAGAGATGTTTGGATGTTAATAAAAATGTGTACGCGTGTTTGGTGGACTATGAAAACGCTTTTGATAGAATTCGGCACGACCAACTTATACAAATCCTTAAAGAAAAGTAAATCGATTCTCAAGACATTGCAATAATAGAAAACCTATATTACAACCGAACAGCAAATATTAAAATAGATAATATATACCCAACAGATATAGAGATAAAGCGTGGAGTACGGCAGGTGTCCGCGCTTTCTCCCTTCCTATTCAATTTATACTCTGAGACTATCATGAAAGATGCACTATATAATGAAACAGCTGGAGTAATAATTAATAGAACACCTATAAATAATATAAAGTATGCAGGTGATACCGTGCTACTTGCAGAAAATATTAATGATTTGCAAAGAATTGTCCAAAATGTTTATGATGTTAGTAATCGATATGGACTGAACATGAACTTAAGTAAAACGAAATTTCTCATTTTCACTAAAACACCAAATTACCGTGTTCAACTGAAAATAAATCAAAAACTTATAGAACAGGTATATAAATACAAATATTTGGGCACATTTATTAACAGTAACATTGACTACGCTATGGAATTAAAAACAAGAATTGAAAAAGCACGGAGTGCCTTTATAAAAATGAAACAGTTCTTCTGCAACTGCTCTTAAAACCAACTATTCAGAGCAGCAGTAAATAAGGTGGAAATAATCATGATGACCGCCAACCTTCGGGAGAAAACGGCACCCTAAGATAAAGAATGTTGGTAAATTGAGCATTGTACAACTTTATTCCATAAGTTTTGTTGTCAATGCTTCCAAGTTGCTGTCCGGTTGTTGTTGAGATACGTTCGCTTGTAGCTGTTGATGTTGATGGACTGTTGTATTTTGGTCTTCGTCACGTGGCGCTGTTTTTTGGGGATATGCGATATGTGGTTGGTCTAACTGTAAACTATTATCAGATTGTTTTGCGTATTTTCTTATTTTGTACGTCTTTGGCTATTATTCCTGCTTTATAGTTTGCAAAACGATTGCCTTGACAATTGATGCATTTCACATCCTTGCTTCTGGTTTTTCTTTTGCAATTTTTTTGTTGAGTAGTCACCTGCGCATTTAACGCATCTTGGTATTCTACAGCAATAATTCTTTTTTTATTAAAAATTTCATTTTAGATGTTTCTTTGTGTGTGTGTGTGTGTGTATGTTGTGTGTGCGTGCCTGTCTGTCGGTCTGACAGTAAACAGAATATCTCGAGAACCGTAATAGCTAGTGACTTGACATTTGGTATGCAAGTTACTTGTAGGTAGGGGACGTAGTGCGAAACTTTTGGTAAAAATCGGCAGAGCCGTTTGGTCGCAAGGTTGCAAAATCGGTCGCAAAGCGGTCGCGAATCTAAACGCTTGAAGATACAAAAAATTTATGAGAATAAAAATGATTTGTTATCACAAGATAAACATGAATTTAAAGTAAAAGTTGTTAAAATAGGAACTCAAAAAAAATTGAAGCTCAGGATTTTTAATATACCGGGTGTTCATAAAATGTTTCGGGAAATTTATATTACCTGGTAGATCAGACCGAAACGAACAAAAAATTACAATGATATGTTCAAATAAATAAGTTACAGCCGATTAAAAATTAATTAAACGGACCAATCACAGCGCGCTCGGAGAGCTTCAAGGCCTACTGCGGGTGGATGGGGGGAGGGGGAGCGCTTGGCCGCTAGGAGGGAGCACGCAGGCGATAATGGGGAAGGCTGTGAGGGAGAGCTCGTACGGTTACCTTCAGTGACGTAACAAAATTTTAAGTACCAGTCAATTATTGTCTTGTACTGTTTATTTTAACCAGCTTTCGAGTATTGGACTCGCGCCTCGTCCTTTTTTAAAATAACAAGTTCTGGGACGAGAGTAGCCAAGGGCCGAGACGATGGACCCGGTATAATATAATAATAATACGATAAGGAAAGTCGTGTGATCTTCACACCAGATTTTTTTTAATTGCTGTAGCTCGACAAAGTCCATTAGTAGCGAAAATTTGGAAAATGTGTATAATGTTGTAAAAGTTCAAAACCTTGTGTCCGTGTTCAGCTAATTCTTTGGGATCAGTTATAGCCCGCATATCTCGTAACATTACTTTCAAATTTTAATTCATTCTTTATTTGAATGGTGTGAAATTTCGTTTGTTAATTGAACTGTAATGTTTAGATTTGTGTTGTTGTACCTTTACCTGTATATTACTAATTAGTTTATTGTTCTTCGAAGATGTCTGTCAGTGGTTTTAAATTATTCACACTACACACAAAGATTGGTAGAGGCTTTATATCTTCTGATTTTTTTTCTGCGTCAGTTGAAGATAACTTTATATTGGTTTGATGTGCTTGGGGGATTGAGCCAGCAGTCGGACATTTTTGCTTGTTTTAGGTTGCACTGTTGAGTTCGTTCTTATTATAACAATATTCAAGAAAAATGCATTATTTTTGTACTGAAAGGCAAAAACGCCATCATTTTTACTAGACTAATTGTAATGTATCATTCTAATTCAAATAGCGAATATGTCAACTAATGAAGTAATAGAGAAATTGGCTTTTTAGTTCACTAGCGTAGAGATGGCTGTAAATGATATTTATCCACAAATTGATAATGATAAAATAATTTGTAAAAGTAAATGACAGAAAAGTTTCTTAAAAATTTTTTTTAAAATACTATCTTAGTTTGCTGAAATGCATTGTCTATGCTTCACTATGGCGAAGGTATAGATGAAGAAACTTCAGATAATATTTTTGAAAAGAAGTTGGCAGTATAGTATTGAGATGTAAAGCAATAATAGAAAACAAAAATACAAATTTTTTTCATAACAAAAATCAATAAAATTATAAAACAGTTGTTTATTATTTTTGGATGTTGTTATCTTTTTTTATTATAATGTAGTTAATTTATAATTAATGTAGTTAATTGTAGCTTTATATATTAACAAAAAAGTTACTCACTTCTAGCAATAACTTAGTTTTATTAGTTATATGCTCTTGTCCTATTACTTAAGACTTTGTAGATGTTATTATTTATGAAAAATTGATTTAGAATGAAATCTAAAAGGATAATAACGAATGTAAAAAAATTAGAGAATTTATAAATTTAATTTCAAATGAAAATAATGCAAGTTAGACCCGAATAACATTTTTGTGTAGCTTTTATGGGAGCTTACTTATGATCTCCCATTTATATTTTTTAGGCGATTAGACGTAACGCGCCCAAAAGGACACTTGTGCAGTTTAATGGGCCTGCGTTAGACAAACAGGCCTATTTGCTCAGCTCCTTGCACAGCGTCTTAGACCCCAGATCGGTCTTCCCGTGAAGCGCTGGGGCGCAGGGAGGCCATTTAAAGCCGGGCCGAGATCTTGGTGGCGGTGCAACAGTAATGTGAGTTATGATGCGGTTACTGCATCCTTAATTGATATTTGTGGCCTTGCGGTAGCAATTGGATCTTGCAGATAACCGCATTTAATTAATGTATGGCGGGCGCGGACTGCATATGCATCCAAAGGGCCTTTCGGCCATTGAAGTGTCTCTTCCGAGCAGCCTTTGTTTTGATGCGATTGTTTCGGGATTAAAGATTACGCGCTCTCATCGGGGCCGGCCCGAGGTGGAGCTGTTTTATGCGCTTAGGACTTCCGGTAGCTTTGGCCGCTGCACTCAGCCCGATTAGTTTGCCTATCGCGGGTGTCAGCCGAGCTTTGTGCAGCTTTGATGTCGAGTCTTCGTTGCAAGCGAACGGAAAATGATGGATAAAAACCCATTGTGTAGTTGCAGCTGACGTAATTCGGATTTATCCACAATGGTCCAGCATAAATCGGCCAGTGTTTAATAGAATTTAACTTTTATAACGAATAATGTTTAACTATGGGGGTAAAACAACTTTTTAACTAAATACAATGAATCGGTTAAAAAAATTTTTAGTTGGGCTTTTATTTTGTTACTAAAAATAATTTATTTGCTTTTCAGCGTTATAAAAGTATTGAATGGTTATAAAAGAGAACAAGCAAAACTTACCATAGAAAGACTGTGGACCATTAAAGCTACAGATTGCTCATTATGGAACGCTACAAAACGTCTTAAACAGCCACAATAACTGCTACTATCAATTCAATAAATATCAACAATAGCTATCGTTAGAGGAAAATACAATAATCTGCAACGCCACACTGATAATTAATTATTTTTTAGCCCATCAAGCAAAAATCTTATAAGCTCATAAGTTTTTTTTTAATGTTATATAAGTTTTTGGAAAAAATATCATATAAACGCTGCATTTGAATCAAAAGAATGTTGTACAGTCGTCTTCTAACAATATGAATCAAGTGTTTCATAAGGTTTGGCACTAGAAACGTCTTTTAAATTTAAAACTTTAGTTGCCATATATCTTTTATTGTATTCTAATCATATTTGCACAAATTTAGTACGCATAAAAATATGGATTTCTCAAGGAAGTGTTATGCGCCCGATTCTATATCTTATATTTCCAGCGGACCTACACCACTACTCAATGCTATACCTACAATATCAAAAATTTTGGCTGGTGGCTTCATTTCTATCAGAAACAAAACAGTAGGATAACTAACATTTTCCTAGTTTTTATTACAAAAATTTGCACAAACAAAATGGTTAATTTTGTATTCCTCTGCGATCCCTTTTTGTAACAGCGTTAAATTTTGTATTTTCTCAAGAGCTTGTTGCAGCTGTTGTTTGGTAAATTATAATTATGGTGGTTAACCTTTTTTTATGATGTTTAACCATGTTTATTTATCATTCAGTGCACTACAACGTAATCTATGCAAAAATAAACTATAAAACAGCTGGTTTCAATGTGACCCCAAAAGTATCAGATTTAAGCTCAAAATTAAAGTTTTGTTTACGGTAGCTTTTCAGGATTAGTTGCAGGCAAAGGAAATAAAAGTTCTTTTATTTCTAAACTGCAAAAAGTTGCTTAAAACACGGTTTACATTTGAAAAAATTCTGCTTTAATTAACAAAACACTGTTTAAATTGTAGATATTTTAGTAGTTGACCATATTGTATTATAATTATAATTATTGTAAATTATTTAAATTGTTTATTCGTACAAACTTTGTAAATCCTATTTTTCTGTAGAATATTTTAAAACTTTTTCAGTTTATTTGAAAAGGAATATTTTTTAGATGTAGGAAACTTGAACTATAGGCATATATGTATTCCAATGCATTTATTGGATCTGTTTTTTAAATTTTTAGTTCATTCCTTATACATCTATTTTTCCCTGTAAGTTAATATTTACCTTTATTATTTGAACTGTTTCTGTAATCTTACAATTTAGCATTTGACGACTCAGTGTACTATTTTAAATTTTTAGTGTAATATAATTAACGTAATTTACAATTTTCCTCTACGTGGTAATTAAGCTTTTAAATAGCAATCGATACACTATTGTTTAAAGTAAAAGAAAACTAGTTCTATTAAAACATTGGTGACATATTTTGAAGCTTTATAGAGAATTTTAATAGCTTTCACATATTTTTGTGTTCAAAGAGACTCCCTATAAGTATTGTGTTACATATACAAAACACAAAAACAAATTTCAGTAAGACTAAATAAGCATCATAATTTTGTAGTATGCCAAAGTATGACATTAACAAACCAAATTCCAAGTGCACAGAATAACGAGTGGGCATCAGCTCCACTTTAAAATGGATATGATATTAATATTTATATATAAATAATCCCCTAAATGCAAAGATATGCATGATTGGTGTTTTATTGCATTATGTTGTTCGTTCCCAGATCTTTAGGTTGTGATTGAACTTTTAACGTTATGCGTATAATTGCAGAGAACATCTTTAGAAGAAATCTTTTAAAAATTCTTAGGAAAACTGCAATCTAACAACCTAAAAACGAACAATACGATGCATTAAGAACAATTCTAGAACATAAACAGAAAAATAAATGTGTCTGTGGAAGCTCAAATTTAGTTATGCGTAATATATGATGTCGATGTGTAGGTAAATTAGAAAATGGGCAACACTATAACCTGAGTATTATAAGATATATACTACAAGACTGCCAAGTTATATTTTCCGTCATTTAAACCTCCGCATGCCTTTCAACAGACTTTCAAAAAAAATAATTACTAATCTCAGAACATCAATGTTATAGTACGTTTGGAATTAGAATAAATGGTTCAAAATAAACATGGGAAAAGTATATAAATTAAGTGATACAAGACCAAACAAGCAAACGGAGAACAATCTTATAATGGGACCTACAATAACACAAGAAATAGTCACCGCACCTGTATCAAGAACAAGAGATGGAAAAGCAGCAGAATTACAAAATGTACATAACTAGGGAGCCCGATAGATAAACAATGGGATCACTCTCTAGAAATAAGTTGCAGAATAAACAAAGCCAGAGCAGCATTAAACAAAAAACATCCCTTGTAGTCATGGCGTAGATCTAAATACGAAATACTCTCTACTTTTGAACGGAGTTGAGTCATGAACCCTAACAGAGGCGGTAAGCAAAAGATTGGAAGCATTTGAAAAGTGGACATGCCGCCGCATGTTAAAGGTCTCATGTGGGTCGACCACGTAACTAACAAGGAGTTCTAGAAAGAATAAAAAAAACAGAAATAATTGCTACAATAAAAAGGCAAAAATTGGAATATTTATGTCATGTAATAAGGAATTCCAAACAGATGGGATCACTCTCTAGAAATGATGTTGCAGAATAGAACAAAGCCAGAGCAAGAAAAGCATCCCAGAACGAACTTAAAATCCCTTCGATTCATGGCTGAATGAATATCTCAAATTATTCGAATAAATCGACTCTCACTTTTGAATTCAGCGTAAAATTGAGTCCTATGAATCACATTTAACAGAG
Organism: Sinelater perroti; assembly: GCA_036346155.1. Lineage (NCBI taxonomy): Eukaryota > Metazoa > Arthropoda > Insecta > Coleoptera > Elateridae > Sinelater > Sinelater perroti. The sequence continues at coordinate 7,319,290 of JARFIY010000231.1, forward strand.
GCGGTAATGCAAAAGATTTGAATAAGTCGAATATCTGAAAACTATTGACATATTTTCCGATCATTCGCAATGTGTAAAGATTCTTTAAGAATTACTCATAAAATGATGGGTCGACCACGTAACTAACAAGTCGAAGTATCTAGAAAGATATTCGAGATAGAAACTTTTGATTTCGATTTTGAAATGCTAAAATTTCCTATAAGGCATTGAAATTTTAATCCATATTTTGTGACAGACAGACAGACAGACATTCAGACAGACAGACAGACATGACAGATTCCTACAGACATGATGATTAGTAACGAACATAAGTATCGTTGATAAAAAACAGGTTCAGGCAGGAGACGTATATTATGGCTGAAAAACCTAAGACAATGGGATGCCAAAACAATAACGGAACTCTTTAGAGCCGCGGTTACCAAAATGTAGCCATGATGAAGAAGAAGAAATAAATAATTTATATTCAGTCAGGTTGTGAAGTTTTGTGCCGATCTTTAAAGTTTAAGGGCAGATATGGTACGTAAAGGGATGTCTGTTACTATCATCTAAATAAAAAGTCTAATTCCTACAAAGTTGTTTTGCAGATAAATGCAATTGTGATGAAATAATTTTTTTTTGACATCAAATGGGGACACCAACATATGCTAAGCAATAATATATATTTTTTTATTTTTATTTTATATTTATATCTGAATATTTTTAATCTACTTCTGTATATTTTAAAGTAATAAGTAAATTGGTTGATTGTGTTGAATATAAAGGTGACGATCATGCAAACATAAAACATCTGCTTTCTCTGTACTACTACTTCACTGACCTTTAATTAACCCAGGTTCTTGGCCATGATCATTTTCAGTAGATCTAATTGCTTACGATTATGTTTAGAGTTGTTGGATTAGAATGTTCTAGTGTCCTGCTAATTATTTTTCAATAAATATAAGTATAGCAGAGAAAACCAAGCAGTTATTATAATGTCTTAGTAATGAATTTAATTATTTGATTTCTTTGCTTAAATGTATGCTAATCATGTTAATAGTAGATATAGATAAAGTAATAGATAATTCACTTTCTGTTTGTGAAATAGTAGAGTCGATCATAATATTAAGAATGACTTGTTTTGGATTTGTTTTTATTCACTTGCTTTAATCAACCCACCTTAAACGCCATGATTTTTGAAAATAATCACTGAGCAACATTCATGTTTAGATTGTTAGACGTAAAATTTCTTGCTTAAAATTGAAATTTTTCGATAACAGAACTTCAGTAACCAAGCAGTTAGTATAATGTCTTATTAATGAATTTAATTGATTTGATTTCTTTGCTTAAATGTATGCTATCCATGTTAATAGTAGATATAGATAAAGTTCTAGATATTTCACTTTCTGTTTGTGAAATAGTAGAGTTATTTATATGTATTTAGATGTGACTTGTTTTGGATTTGTTTTTATTTATTGTTTTTATCCACGTACCTTAAACGCGATGTTGTTTTTGAAAATAATAGCACTGAGGCAACATTCACAACTAAAGAATTAGACGTAAAAATTTCTTGCTTAAAAAATGGAAAGGCCGCTGGACCGGACCTTCTTCTTCTTCTTTCTCTTCTCCCATTTTACCTCACGGTGTTGGGGTTTTGAGCCATCGGTTGTAAGCGTTTCTATCCCTTGCCAGGATCTTTATTTGTTCTATGGTCTTGCCTCTTTTCCTTGCCACTTCTCTGATGTTGTCTTCCTATACTTTTCTAGGCCTTCCTCTGGGACGCTTTCCTTCATCTTTCATTGCAAACACTTTCTTGGGGTACCTTGTCTCACTCATTCGTACCATATGTCCAAACCATTGAAGTTGTTTTAATTCTATGTTTTCTACTAAGGGTTCCTGATCTAGTTCGTCTCGTACACTGCGATTCCTTACACGGTCTCTTCTCGTTTTTCCAATTACCCGTCTTAGGTACTTCATTTCTGTTGCTGTTATTTTTGATCTGTGTTTATCTTGCATTACCCATGATTCGACTCCATATGTTACGGTAGCCACGTAGATTGTTTTATATAAGTGCATTTTGCTTTTCTACTTAATTCCTTTTTCCTATTAAGGTATTGTTTATTTGATAGTAGACTTTGTTAGCTTTGTTTACTCTGCTTCTTATTTCTTCGTCAATTTTCCCATTTGCACTTATTCTTACTCCTAAGTATTCAAGTTCCTCTACTTCCTGCAATTGTCTTCCTTCTATCTGTATTTGCATGCCTTGCTCTTTCGTTTTCTTCTCGCGATATTTTCATAATTTTACTCTTGTCCGTATTTATCTGCATCCCTTCTCTTCCAATCTGTTCTTCCATGTTGTTACTTTCCTTTGCAGTTGTCCTTCACTTGTTGCGATCAGAATTATATCGTCGGCATATAGTAAGTCTTGTGTCAGTACTGGGTATAGATTCAGGTATCCCAGGCTAGTATTTCTGATGTCTTTTTTACATTGTTCGTTTATGTAATCCATATATATCACGAAAAGTAGGGGGCTGAGACTATCCCCCTGTTTTATGCCCTTTTCCATCTTGAATTCCGTAGATGTTTGCCCATTTAGTCTTACTGAGCCGGTACTATTGGTATTTACACTTCTTATTACTCGTTTTAATTTTGGGCTTACCTCCAGATGGTCTAGTGCTTCCCATATATATTGGATCGGACCTGATAACGTTAAAAACGAACTGTTAATTAATACTGGTCCAAATGCACGCAACGGGCAGGTAGATCTATATAATAACTACTGGAAGTCATGCGCCATTCAAAAAATATGGCGCCCAAGCAAAAGTAGTAACAATACTTAAACCTGTAAAAGCAAAAAAAGAAGTAACAACTTATAGACCAATCTCTCTGTTGCGTACCACCTTAAAACTGCATGAAAGATTGATACCTAATAGAATTTCTCTCGAAGTCGATCAAACACTGATTAGTGAACAATGTGGATTTAGACCTAGAAAACCGGACAAATCCTAAACTTGACCCAGCATATAGAAGATGCGTGCTTCCTGTCGACACCGCCACTATGCGACCGCTAAGCAACTTGTCGACACACTCATATTGTCATCTTGTTATGTGATCCAATATCGATATTTAACAAAACATAAATGTAATTATAAGATTCAATAACTGTTTTACTATAATTTCACGAAGTTTCATCTCTTATTATTATTAATTAAAGTAGCAGTGATTTAAAAAAAATTGGTTCTAATTATCGTATATTATAAATAAGCACGTTAAAAAATGCAAAAAATACTAGATTTTTTTGGTAGTCAAACGCGGATTTGATTCAACTAAAATTAAAAAAGGTATTCCCTTCATTTGTAGCTTTTTTTATTACAATTTTATTGCCAGATAAACAAATGACAGTTTGTTATACATAGCATTGATAAATTAGAATACAATAACTAAATTATAACAAAATGAGACTAATTAGCAGTCTCATTGGTATTTAAAAACAATAACGATTAATAATAATGATTGACCATAACAATATGATTTAGTTGTGTTCGCGATTAGGTTGGATGATATCTTGTGGTAGTCTGCGTTTCAGTCTAGTGTGGATATTTGTTTGAAACAGTTTATAGTGTACCGCAACACTACACGCACTTGAGTTAGTAATAAAGTTGTTAGTACATTTTTTAATAAACTCTTCCACGAATAATACGCTTAGTTCTTGATGTAGTTGTATGTTTCGTATGCACCATGGTGCGTTAACTGCGCTTCTCAACACCTTGTTTTGAAATCTTTGCAATTTTTGTATGTTGTTTTTGGAAGTATTACACAATACAGGTGATGCGTATAGTGCCAGAGGTCGTAGCAGACTTTTGTACAAAAGTACCTCACATTCAACTTTTAGTATTGAATTTCTATTTATCAAGGGATACAATTGTCTTAGTCTAGTATAGCTTTGCGTTAATTTGTGATTAATGTGATATTTCCAACTTAACCGAGTGTCGAGGTAAACTCCTAAGTATTTAACTACAGAGTCGTTTGGGTTCCAAGGTATTATACTATTGTTGACATGTACATTAGGTGGGTTATTAATTCTTCGCAAGGTAAATATTTTGGCTTGGCATTTATCAGCGTTAATTTGCATATTCTATTGTTTGAATCAGGAAGACAGGCTGTTTGTTGCATGTTGTAATGCTATCACTGGATTTTCTAGTTTGGTCGCTTGAGTAAAAATGACCGTGTCATCGGCAAATCTTGCTAGCGTTGCTGTAATTTCGGGTATATCTGAGGTGTATATGTTGAATAGGATTGGTCCTAGTATGCTGCCTTGTGGAACGCCAGCACAAATGTTTTTTGTTTCAGACAATTTTGAGTTAACCCTAATTGCAAAGGTTCGATTTTCCAGAAAGGAGAAGATGATGGCTTTAAGGTTAGTAGGCATATCTATGTTTAGAAGCTTCTTTTTAAGACCTTCGGTCCATACTTTGTCGAAAGCCTGTGCGATATCTAAAAATATTCCTGTGATATATAGTTTGCTTTCGAAGCCCCGTTCGATAAGTTCACTTATTCTCTGTAATTGATGACAGGTTGAGTGACTTTTTCGAAATCCAAATTGAAATGTGGGTAATATGTTGAGATTTTTAATACTGTTAATCAAGCGTTTATGTATGATCTTTTCTAATAATTTAGATAGTGAAGTTAAGAAACTTATCGGTCTGTAGTTGTTTACTTTTTTCTTGTCTTTTCCTGGTTTTGCGAACATGATTATTTGTGCATGATTGTGGGAAATAACCCTGTCTCAAACAAGCATTATAAGTGGTGCTTAAGTAGGAGTGCTTTATCTGTTAGGTGTTGGAGGATGTTGTTTGTAATGAGATCATGGCCGGGAGTTTTATTTTTGGGTAGTGTATCTATTATACTTTTAAGTTCGTTGGGTAAAGTTGGTTTTATGCTATCCGGTATAGGTAAATTTCATTCGACGTCGTTAATTACTTGCATAAGATGAGTTGGCGTGCAGGTAATTGCTGGAGTGAAGGTCTTTTCGAAGTGTGATGCAAAAGCAGCAGCTTTTTCGCCGTCGGAACCATACTTTTTGTTGTCAGTTTCTGTAGTTAGTGTGGGAATTTCTTCTCTTTGGTGTAATATGTTTTTTGTTGTTTTCCATAACTCTGTCTCCTGGACTAAGATCAGCTATCTGTTGCTTGTAACAATTTATTTATATGTTGTCTAATTCCCTTTTGAATAGGTGTGTAATATTGTTTGGGAGATTTTTGGTTATGGGGTTCTTGTTTATTTGCCATTCGCGTCCAATTTGGCTTTTGGTTTTGATTAATTCAATTATGTATCTCGGGGGATAATTGTAGTTTCTCGGAATGGTCCTTTTTGTGGTTTGCAGGTCAATTTTATACTGCTTTCTATCGATGTGGTAATGTGGTTTATCATCGAGTCTATGTCCTCGGTGGTGTGGAGGCTTTTAGAAAAATGCAGATTGTTGTCTAATAATTTATTAAATTGATTCCAGTCTGTTTTCCCGGTAATAAGTTTTGGATTGAGTTGTTTGACAGATAATGTATTTGCAAAAGATAGAAGAACTGGAAGATGATCAGAGTTGAGTTCTGTTATAACATTTTGAAACACTGGTTTATTAAAGCTTTTTTGAAGTACAATGTCGAGAATATCGGGCTGGTGATCAAATCGGTAAGTGTACTCGTCGGGAGTTAAGATTTGGAATGCGTTGTTTATTGCAAAATTTTCGAGTTTTATTCCCTCTGAATTAGTAGATCTACAGCCCCATAATGTGTTTTTAGAATTTATATCGCCTATGATCAATAGTGGTCCAGTTGTGTCAAAACATTTTTTAATATCTTCTTCGATTAGTTTTTTGTTTTGTTGTCTGTAAGCACTTATTATTGTAACGTGGCTCTCAGCAACTAGTGTAACCTTTATCACTGTTGTTTCAATTTTTAAATTGTCGATTTCAGGAAGTCGTGTGTGTTCGAATTTTGTTTTTATAAGAATCGTCACTTCTCCTGCGACTACAGTAGAAATCCAATCATTACGATACGTGTGATATTCTGGAATTTTGAATTCGATGGTGTCGTCTAGATGGGTCTCTGTTATGCAGGCAATGTCAACATTATATCGGGCTAAGAAGGCTAGTGAACGTTGGGTGTTGATTTCGTTCGCGTTCCAATTAAGGAGGGTTAAAGTGACTTTTTTATGTTTTTGGTCCATTAAGAAGTAGCGGTAACAGACCATTTGTGATAAAGGATTTAATTTGACTTAGATAAGGTGTTATTAGGTCATGATGGTCAGTGGTTACGGTGTAGCATTGCTGAATGGTTATTATGTTTGATTGGATTTAATCACTTAATTGAGTTTTCATTGACAAATGTCTGCGGTTGTTTACGTTGGCATATCTAGATGGCGCGAGCACGGTGGTAGGGTTGGGTATCTAGTTCGTTGCTTTAAAGCTTATGTGGTGTGGGTCTATGATGAGTTTGATGTGTTTCTCGGATTGTTAATCCATTAGTTGGTGGTTGTTAATTGGATTTAATACACTTTTGAGTTTCTACGATGCACGGTGGTCAGTTGGTTGGGTTCTAGTGTGTTTAATAGCTCTAATGTGGTGCGGGTATCCCATAGTTTGCAACTGGTTCTGGCAGTTTGCTGGTATGGTTTTAATTTTCTTCTGGTTTATGTACACATTTGACATGGTTTAAGAGCAGTAATTTTGTATGCCCATATTGTTGACAACGGTGGCATTGCGGTATTTTTAGTTTAATCTTCTGGCTTCTAGTAACTTGGAATGGTAAATTGAGGTTAACCAGTAAATGCGTTTGGCTTGTTCATTTTAGTTAAATCTACTGGCAGACTGGCAGTGGTTTTTGTCTTTAGATTACTTACCTTTATTATTGCAGGTCGGTGAGGGAAAGTGGAACATTCTTAATAACCACTGATATCGGTTTGTCGTTTGGGTTTTGATAAGTACTGGTACTGTACCTCGTTTGTGGTAAAATGTTTTGTTAGTGTTCGATAGTCTTCGTTTTTGGATAAGTTAATACGGAGTGTAGTTGTGTTGTAAGATGTTGTAAATGGTCCGGTAGAGAGTTTTTGTATATCTTCTATTAATGCTTTATGGTTAACAGCATTATGCAGGTATATTGGCGGTACTTTAACTTGCTCGGTGCCCGATTGTGTATTTTGCGGGCTATCATTATCCGAAGAATGTGTGGGTGCTATGGCTGTTTCCAGATGTGGCGGTAGATAGTATTTGTTGCTTGTTAAAAGATCTTGGGTGGTCCATGCGTACCGTTTCTGCACCTCATTGATAGGCGGTGATAATTTATCACATTTGCGTTTATTTTGCAATTGAATCCATTTTTAAAATATTGTTGGCGATTGTTAACAATATTTAGTAGAAATAAGTAAAATAAAATCACTTACTGCTTGCAACGATAAGCGTTTATGTCAAGCGTGTCGCACTGTTATCGGAACGCATGCAAGGCGTCCTCTCCGATTCACTGCTCGTACTCGACTCCATTTGTAGCTAAAAATCATACTCCTTAATTAACATCATTTTTCTCTAATTTAAACTAAATAAATCGCTTTGCGTTAAAAGTTAAAGTTAAAGTACAAGTCTTTAAGAAGAAAATGATGCCTTAAACGCAACTCTATGACCTATCGTTCGCGAATAAATTAATTTTTACGAATGTGTCTTTTTAGTTGCATAATTACTTTTTGCAAAAGCTAATAAACTTTTCAGAACCCGACTGGGCTCATTTTATTTGTCGTAATGCAAGTAATCGTTATTCCAAATTTAAAAATCATAAGCTGTAATATTTTTAAAATACATTGCAAATTTCGAAGTTCCCATTTTGGTGTTTTTCCAATTTACGGATCAACAAATGTATGGATCTTTCCGTTTAGGTCTACTTTTGTAAATATTCTAAATACCCACAACTTTTTCCAGGTATACAATTTAATCCGAACTAGAATTTTTTTTATATATGAAAAACACTTTTTTACACACATAAATAATTATTATAAACAAACGGGAGATTGAAATTTTGGGTAAACCATACCGTAACTTACTACAATCGTACTTTATATGGGTAAGTCGTTAGATATCTTTTTAGATATATTTTTCTTTGAAATCACTTTATTGATGCTTATTTGACTGGTCTACTAACAGAAATTTCAAATGAAGTGCATATATAACACTATTCACATCCAATCTATCTAAATGTGACTTTAGCTCGCACTTTATTATACAAAAGGCATACGAAAAAAAAACTAAATCAAAGCCAGCACAAGAAATAGAATCCCAAAGAAAACTCGCCATTTCAAAATGGGGCGCTAACTCGCAAGTCTTTGGTACTACTGCAATTTCCGGTATGGAAAAGTTCTGTGTACGCCCACAAAGTATTTTTTATTTAGCATTAAATGAGAGTCGCAAAATAATAACAGGCTGCCTCAAACTTATAAACGTTGACTGCACGTATCAGCGGGAATAACAATTCTATTCATACAAAGAACAAGTTAGTATGGCAGAACGCACCAAACAACAACAGGACACCAGGCACTCCCTACACATTCTCGTGCCCATAAATAAACGTTTCAAATTTTATGTCGGAAACAACAGCCCTAACAGGACGTTAGACAGAACGAGAAAAGAAATTTGGTACATCTTACTTAATGAAAGAGACGAGAGAAGAATGCATTTTCTAGTAACTGAAACCTTATCTAAGAAAAATAGTTTAGAGTGACCAGCATGGAAAACTTCAAACAGATTGCGAAGCAGAGTGAAAAAATCCAAAACTATCATGGTCAAATGTGAATAAGGCATCTATATTTCTATGAACGGTGGTGTATGTTAAAGTACTGTTACTTATTCTGTCTGTACTGCACCACAAATGTGATTTTCCAAATACTTGTAAAGTTAATTTAAGTAATATATGGAAAACGTTGCTTAAAGGGAATGTAATTTTAAAACCACTAATAGAAAGTAACAGTTTTACATTTATTTGTTTGTAAGTTCTTTACTAATAAAGCTGATTGCCTTTTTTCGCACTATTATGCAAACAACAGCCGCGCTTGCTTATTCAGTATACGACTATGGCACAGCCGCTTTATAGTTTTCGCAACAGTGTTGGTAATATAGAAAATTGATGTTTATACCCTTCTATTATTTACAGTAATAGCGCAACATAGTAAACTCAATTTGTTTGAGCTTAAGGATATGCATTTACTAAGATCTCGCTTATATAAATAAGCGCAGATCTCTCTAATGATTTAGTCGAATTTCCTATTTAGAAGCGCCTAATGAATAAGACGCGGTTTAAATAGCAATTTATCTCTGTAAACTAACCGGATCCCGCGGCCGCCCCTCCGCCGGAGGGGCAGTAAGCGGATTTAATAACTCCGGGACTAAAAGTTTCTAATAAGGAATTAAAGCCGCCGCCGCCGCACTCGGTAATTGTCGCGAATTTAAGATTTCCTAAATTCATAAAGATATCAATAAGTGTAATTAGCTTGGCCTGGCTGGTGTGAATTATGGTCTTAATAACACTGAGTGTTTCCGCGCCTTGCCCGCCCCAAAAATTAAAAGATACTCCAGCTCCTCGCTCGGCGCGGCGCCGCCCGCAGCTCCCGTTCCGCAAAAAGGGGCATTTTTGCCGAAATGGGAGCGCTAATTTTCATGCGTAATTTGACGTAATTGAAATAAACGTTTTAGATTTATTGCTTTTTTGGTCTTTGATATTCAACATTTATTTGATGCTTCACAAAGGGAATTATGGCACTTTGCGGCAGCGACCTGGGCGGCGCAAAACATTAATTAAATCTCTTTTATACAGTTACCAAATACAAGCAAAAAAGAAATGTATTTTTACTAACTCAATATAAACAGATAATTTAAAAGAATTTTTGCTTTTTACAATAAGCAACAAATATTACCTAGCAATTTTTAAAGTTGAAGAAAAAGATAAAGATATAACAATAATAAAACAAAAATTGAAAGGTAAAGTATTTCCTTAACGCCTCATTGCCCTTAATTATGTTAAATACAACTAGTCTACGATGTAGAGTAACAAGTAATTATGTTCTAATACAATCTTAAAGCTTAGTTAGTGTCTCAGAGGTAATCCTAATAACATCATTCAGATTTTATCACTTGAGAATCTTGATATGTGCACTATTCTTTGCTTTATACCTTACTCAGTCGACTAACTGTTGAACCGTCGTATGGCTATGAATATGAAGCTGGTTTTTGAGCTTCTTAGCAAATAGTCTGATTTTATTCACCTTCATTTCCATCTTTAGGTCTCCATATAAATAATGTTTTGGCTATTTTTCTATTTGCTCCTTGGCACTTTATTATGAAAACTTGTATATTGCTACCACTAGCACAGTCCCCTAGTTGACAGTTTTACATCCAAGTAGGATGTAACATGTGTTTGTATAACTTTAACTTATTGTATGTTAACACAGCAGATCTTTGTCCATCAGCCAATATATCTTTTGAACTTGATGATTAGTTCTTCCCTCTTCTTTTTGATGTGATCTTTCCATTTCAGTCTAGCATCTAGATTTATACCTAGATATGTTGCGGTGTTAGCATATGGAACTTCTGTTTGGCCTTACGATACGTAAAGCTGGCATTCACGCATAAACTCTGTCTATCTCTATTTGTAAGTTATTTCTTATTAACTTAGAAATTTTCAGCACCAGTTGCAAAAATACTTGTATACCAAGATATAAGTACAATATGGAACCCAGCATGTATTGCCTTGTGACATACATGCTCTGATCAGATTTATCTAAGAGTAACGTCTTCTTGTCGATTACAAAAATGTCTGTTCCTAATGTAAGATTTGAAGAACAGGTTACAGTCTCTAAATAGCAATTTATCCAATCTGGGGTGCCTCACCTTATCAAATGCTTGGACTATGTTTAAAGATACATCCTAACAAATATTATTTTCGTTTCTCGCCTTTTCAATGGGGTTAATAATTTGACAAACTTGGTCTAAAGTGTTTATTCTCAATTCCAATGGCCTGGAATAATATTGTTTTTATCAAGAGTAGGTTTCAATTTTTTAGAAGTAACTTTCCGTACAGTAGAAATTAATTGTACGATTCCATATCGTTCATTTATTTCCCGGCCTTTCAACATAATGGTACGCGCTTAAGCCGAAGTAAGGCGTTAAGTTGGACAGTTTAACAATTTCTTTTTCTATAAACCGCTTTTGGACTTGTTCATTTATAAGATTTTGTCGTATTTAGGTTTTGTTTATATTTTCCTTGGTATTTGTTAAAAGTCCGGTTTTTTACCTTCTTTATTTTGCATTCGGCTAGTTTCGACAGGTCTTACCTATTGACGCTCTCATTTGATGGTAAATTTTCCTTGTTTTTCGTTTTATTAGAAACGAGTACTTTAATTTTTGTTTGGTAGTTTATTTTCCTTGTTGTTTGTACGATTATTTTAGTATAAACCCATGTTGTCTGCTATATGTTATTAACAAACCTTTTAGTCTTTAAATTTAATTTTTCAGAAGTTGTAACTGAATTTTATTGTCCTACTCTATACTAAAACTGTCTCAATCAGTTGTATTGTTTGTTAGAAATGACAGTTCTTTTTTTATTATGACCTGTTTATCTAATATTATAACTATCTATGAATTATTTGGTGCTAGTCCTAATTCTTCTTCAACCTTAACATGATCATAAAATGAAATTAAATTTGTTAATCGTATAAGAAACAAGACACACATTTATTCTATAAATGGGTTATCACAATATTTTAAAAGTGCAATATTGCTACCAACAACAATTTTAAAAACTTTATAACTTTAGTAACAATTAAGTGAAAGTGCATTTAAAACTTTGCACCAATTATTGACAAATTGACAAATTGACAAATTATATCTGGCATCTTATATTATAATACAGTTATTCTGCGTATTATATGCTATAAAACTTCAGCAAAAATTAGTCAGTAATAAGTTCGAAAACTAGTGGAAATCTTAGTGAAGAAATCTTGCGTAAATTTTAGGACCCTTTGAAAGCATTTAAAAGTTTGTTTCGAATTTGAGAGTTAAATTACTTGAATTTAGTACTTTATCCCTCACTTTGCATTAATCGAAATTTATCTATGTGCGTATGAGCCAGGTTAAAGGTAATAATTTGTTGTAAAAACACGATGGTTGTGGACATATTTTGAGCAACAAAACACTTTGCTCGAACTATTATTGATATTAAGTTTATTACGTTTCTTAAGCTATATAATGTATGTGAATAAGCTACATGAGACTTAAAGAAAAAGTCCAAATTTTGGTAATAAAGCGCTTAATAACCGCATAGCAAATGAAAGTTAATTAAAATCTGTAAGTTTAGTCAAAGGCTATGGTATTATGCACATTTTTATTATCAGATCTTCAATAAGAAATCATTAATGTGAGCAAACTGGTAAATGGTAAAAATTCAGATCGATTATGTACATCATAAAAGAATTTGAGATAGTTTTGAGCTTAGCTCAAGAAAGGCAACTTAGTAGAGCAAGTAGAAAACTTTAAATACCTAGACGACCACACTGGATCTCATTAACGCGTCATTTACTGTTTGTTCGGCCGGAATAAATGAACTGTATAGGTAATTTTGAATTTTAAATAGAGAACTTCAGACAACTCTAAAATTAAAACACTAACCTGTGGAGACGGCGCTTCCACAGATATCGGTTCCCTGCTGTTGGTCCTGGGGCTTTCAGAAGAAAAGGAGAAGAATATGGATAAAAATTAGGACAAGTTACCCCAATCTTCACAGCAGACGAAACGGAGGCGTCTTCCTGGTGTAAAGGTTCCCTAGTGCAAATGCAAAAGCGCGAAAAAAGGCAAATGCGTAATGCCGCGAACAAAAATGAGAAATGCAGGTTTTAATAAAGCAAAAGTATAAAGTCGCGTGAACTTAACCTAATTGAAATGGCCATTTTAAAATGAATAAAGCAAAGGCTTAATGTCGCGCGAACTAAACGAAATCAACATGCGAAAGCAAGTGCTAAAAGTCAATTGCACGAGCGCGGCTCGCGGCCTTAATCGCCACGCGTGCTTGCAGTCATTGGGACGATATATTATTATATTATAATTATAGCCGGCCCTAATTTAAAATTTCAAAAATAAATATAATTAGGAGATTGGCGCGAACACTGTTAAATCCATGCCATCAATAAGTGGTATAGGTTATATGCTTCAATAACATGTGATAGTTTGCTTCAACAATCGAAGGAAACGCATTTGTATTGCTAATTTTTAGTAAAGAAGCGACACTTCACCTATGTAAGATAATAAATCAACAATATGCATATATAGAGATTACAAAATCTTAACCACACATTGTAACATGAGAAGGGCTATATTTTTTACTATTATTACTATCCTGCAACTTTTAATTTTTGTCCAAACGAATTAAAATTTTAAATATTTTATTTTCCAACAGAACAAATTTCTACACCCTTGGTATCAACATGTTTGATATTTTTGAACAAATCTTTGCATTATGGATATGTCGCATAAAAATATCTTTGTGTTTTGTGATGATTTTTTTTATTTGTGTATCGAAACGTGAACAACGATATCACGAACTGTGTTGAACAAGTGGTTATTTTTAAAGTAAGGCGCCTCAGTTTGTTTTAAAGAAATTTGCTCTCGTAACTTTTGTTCTTGTTTCTGTCACAAAATATATTTTTAGGACATTTTAAAACATTTTAATACGTTACAGTAACATACGGTTTGTGTATACATTCTTAAACGTGACATTTCAATGCACCAATAGAAAAAAATCCTTGCAATAAATTGATTTGTGTCGTTCTTGTATTCTTTTAAATGTAGAAGAAAACAAAGTGCATTTTAGACACTTAATGTTTTTCTATTACCCAAAAATGCAGCAAATGCAACGAAAAGATATGTGTTATTTGCGAAGAAAGTCCTTTAGCTGACAAAACTATTCAAAAGTGGTTCAATATGTTTAGAGAGAAATTTAATGGACGTGTAGTTTTTAAAGCAATTAGTGATGGGCAACGAAAAATAGATTATTTACGACAGTATTAAATAAAAAATGTTCTGGAGTAAGCGCAACTAACCACCAACAAGCTGGTTTCTATTCGAATAGAGTTACGCTTTGAATCTGGTAAGATTGAAGAGGAATTCTGTATTATGATGGAAACTCAAATAAGTAGTGTTTGCAACTGGGAGAATTAAATATAGCAATTTAGGAAAAATGTCTAGAATAGCGGGTAAACGGGAGACCCCACACCGTTTACCCATAAAACTGCGGGTGGAGCTACCCTATCCCACATCCGTGGGTAATAGATGCCGCCTGTAGTAATGACGTGGGATAGAGGTTCACGCAAGTGACCTCGCCGGCGACTCGTCAAACGGGGCAGGAGAAATCTTGCCAACACGAGTACTGTCGACTGGAGTATTTGCTGCATCGATTAGGCCCAAGGCCTACGGAGACGTTAGACCACATGACGTTATCCCTTTAAAACTGTTATGCAGGCTATCCGATCCCAGACTTGTGGGCAAAGGACGCCGGTAGCAGTAGCGATATGTGGTAGAAGTTCGCCCAAGCGACCTCGACGGCTGCTCGTCCAACGTGGTAGAGGAAACTCTACCGAGACGAGTGGGGCTGCGTTTCACTCTACGACGCAGACTCGTAAAGGTGCTTCGAGCCACCCTATCCCACAATAGTGTGGGTAACGGGCGCAACAAGTATCAATAGATGTGGAGTAGAGGCTCACGCAAGTGACCTCGACGGCCGCTCGTCCAACGTGGTAAAGAAAACTTTACCGACACGAGTGGGTAGTGCACCTTACCCCGTGGCGCGTGATACCCGTAAAACTGCTAGTGGAGCTACCCAATACCACAACTGTGGGCAACGGATGCCGCTAATCAGTAACAGAGGGGTAGAGGTATCAGGAGAGTGACCTCGACGGGTACTCGTCAAACGTGGCAAGGGGAACCTTACCGACACGAGGACTAAGGGGAGCGGGGTAGCCAACCGGGGCGGCTTCCCTGTTCCCCCTCGATGGTGTTAGACTGTTAGGGGTGGTGGCACCGCTTTAGGGACAGGTGGGACTTGTTGGCCTTCGTGCGACCATGCCCTTAAGCGGGGGAGGCTTCGGCCTGCCCCCACCGCCCGTCAATTATACCGGCCATATTGTCGGTCTGGTGGGCGGAACTGTAACACCTCCGGTACTCTGAACTGGTGAAATAGGAGCATAGTTCGGTATCTGAGCTTCCCAGCCTCGACTTGCACGTCTGTCCGGGTGCATGCTTGTTGCGGACCTTAATTTGGTCGTACTGTAACGAGGGTAGAACCTCCCGGTTCGTGTTTGAAGACTCGGCAATAAGGGTACTCGGTATCGCATCCGGCACCAGCAGGATATGGGTGTAGATTAGCTAATAGATCATCAGGACAATGTAATTTTGACTACCCGATAAAAATTATTGGAGCTCGACAGGGATGTGCGGCCCCATCCGTCATATTCACGAGACGTTGCAGCTTCAAATTTTTATTTATCTTTGCAAAATTCTCACAGCGTTAAGGACTTCAACTCTTTGAAAGCCGTAAAAACCACATCCAAAGGTTTTCTCAAAATGAAGAATGAAATATTCCAGTTGCATGAAAGATGCAGAAAGGTTTCTGAACAAAATGACATGTAAAAGTCGAAACAAAAATATTTGCCTCAAATTATAAAAAATAAAAAAGTACAACTGCAACAACCTAGCCAGCTGGGGTACCAGTTTTGAATCTGACAGATGCAGACTTCTGCTTCATGCTAATTGGTTTAGATTCGGGGGTGTAATAATGTACCCAAACTTTATAACAGATTACATTTTAGTGTAAAAAAGCCCTGCATCCTGATAATATATTAATAATCATTTGCTGCTGTCTGATTTTTAAGACTAGGAATCCTTGATGATAGTTTAAACACTGCTGTAACTTAGTTTTCCTTATAAGCTTTGGTGAGCTTTATCTTCAATTACTCCTTGTTCTGCCTAGAATACGTATACACTTACTTATTTCTACATTGTTTTTTAAGTCGTCTATTTTACGCATTCTGTCTTAAGAAATCTGACAACAATCCGTTGCATAACGGATGAATATTTCTTGTTTGACGTTTTGATACTGATTATAGAAGCAGTAGTTTGAGGCTCCCCAAGGAGGAAATTAAATATCTAAAATAAATAGTGGTAATGCTAACGTCGAAAGTAATCGAAAGTAATTCTTCTACTGATTTTTTGGCAGATTTTATTTAATTGTTAAAAAATCCAATTTTGTTTTGTTTAAATCGTCGAAGCGCAAATCTTAATATAATTATTTCGCTAGAGCTACTTTTCCTTTTTTATAATAATTTTAACACATCAGTATCATTTAAATTTTCACGTTGTCAACTACATTATATAATATCTTTGTCGCGTTAGTCTATCTACTAGAAATGTCAGAAATAGTATTAATGAGGTGTAAAATTTAACTCAAATTACTTCTTCTATATCGTTTGTACCTCCCATGCAAAGCATTAACGCGAAAAGTGGCCCGAGGTTTAAATAAGTTGGATAACTCATATTTATCACTATTTGATTAGGATGTGACATTTGTGGGAAATTAAAAATAGCCGATAGCTCACTTGGTATGTATAAAAATATAGTTTTTCAAATTCGTTTTCAGATAATTACTTTTATGATGTTGGAACTATTTTTTACTTTGTTTGATTATTTTTGCGTAAAAGGCTGTACAAGTTAATAAATAATTGAAATTTTAAGTGGCTTGCAATTTGTTGGCTCGGAGACTAGTGTACAACACGGTGATTCTTGCGGACCTCCGCTCTTTAGCTGGTGTATCCATCCTGTAATCACGGACTTAAATCACAGATGGATGTGTGATATCTGGATAACGGAACAACAGCAAAAAGCCCTAATACTATTTTAGAAGATTTCCTATACATTAAGAAACCATTTTAGACTTCGAGACTTGTCATCAACCCAAACAAATGTTAGCCGTTTTTTCTTGGTGACGTTGGCCCATTTATAGTAACCGAATTCAACGCTATCCCATCAGGAATAATAATAGTCAAGAAGGTCATTCTTTAATTGGAGCTTCAGTTCAACAGAATAGAATTTAAAAATTTTTGAAAAAAAAATTATTGGAGATAAATTTACTCATTTCCCGCCTAAAGACCATAAAATTTCACTTTCATATTATCTTCTTCGGCATTGTCTACTCGTGGCAAAATTAGTATACCTTCTTCGTACTACTCCTGCATTCAAAGTGTTGGGACTCTTAGATACTGTAGATAATCTAATCAAATTTGATTTAGAATCGTGATCAACAGAGAATCTGTTTTGAATCCTTTAATTGTTATTAATCCTTCGCTTGGCTCAACGTACCACATTGCTTGGCTGGAGACAAATTTCTTGGTGACAACTCATTTAGGATTATTATTGGTCTTTGTCTTGTATTAAACATAACTCTTTTCCCACATTTCCGAAGCAGAAGTGGAGAATCTCGGTTATCACGATCTCTTTTGTAAGAATAGCACAGGAAGCACTATAAACATAGAAGAATTAATAGTCTTAAAGGGTGCAATTTTTTCTGTTGGTACACCTTCTTGTTTGAAAGTTAATGCTTTGATGCTTTTGATGATAGGAAGCGCCCAGACGGAAGTACTTTAATACCATAGAATAAAAAAAAGTTTTCGTTTAGGATTTCACATGCAGAGTCACAATAACCCCTCCATACTTAGACATTAAAAAAACTGGTTCTGTTGCCGAACTAGCTGCTACAAAGAGGAATAAGTACAAACCCATTATTGCTTAAGGTTGTCTATTCATCTCTTTTGTTGTTGAGACTTTTGATTTTTGGTGTGAGGATGCTATTACTTTACCAAATGACATTTTATACAAATTATTATAGGTGAAATACGTTCTCCTTCTATCTATCCCAGCGCATTAGTTTGGAAGTTCAACGTGGGAACTTTTTTACTTGCATTAATTTTTATTTGTTTTTACTTATCCAAATGTTTTTTTGCGAAATGTTTTGATAAAAATAAAAATAAACTTTCTGTTGAACTTTAAATGCAACTATTTTTTAAATAACAGACATTGATTGGATCGGCTGAGATTTGTAATTGTTATTATTCTTTAATTTTTGAAATAATTATACATTTGACGATTTGCCTAAGTAATGACGCTAAAATGCCTCGTCAAACGCAGAAGCTGAGAATATTGTATTGAAGCTGCTGAAGTCCAAAAAAAAGTATGTCCGTGCGTGAAATAACCACAAAGGGTGAGGTTGGTATAAGTGTTACTCCAAATATAATAAAAAAAAACAACATACGTACTTACAATAAACAGAAAATGCCGAACGAGGAAAAAAACTTCGGCTAAAACAACATTGTGGAAGATTTTAGGGCGTTTTAATTCAAAACTAAACTCGTGTTCTTACGGATGACAAAACATGCGTCAAAATATGTAGCAGTATGTTACCAGGGTTTGAATTTTACAATGTTGTTGTAGGGAATGATAATGTAAGAATAGATAAAATAAATAAATTCGGTAAAAAAAACTTTTGTATGGCAGGTCATAAATTCCTATTGTCTTAGAAGCTCTGCATTTTTATGTGGTACAATTGGAGGCAAAATGTATAGGAAAGAATGCATACAAAAATAGTTATTACGTGTACCTTTATGTTGTAAGCACAACATTCCTCCATTATTTTGAACAAACTTAGCATCTGTCGGCGCGTAAAAATTTTTATTTTGTGAAAAAAGAAGGCAGTTTGCCAAACTATCCTGAGCTTCGTCCGGTTCAACAGTGATTGACTATTGTAAAGAAACACTTAAGAAAAATAGCTGAGAAGCTAAAACAATCCAGGAGTTCAAAGAAATGTGGAGTGTAGCTGGCCGAAACATTTCAGTAGAGGGTGTGCGGAAGCTTGACGGGGAGAAATTTCTGTCTTTATTATCATATATATATATATATATATATATATATATATATATATATATATATATATATATATATATATATATATATATAAATTTTTTTAAATTTGTATTCTGCACTAAATTTAGAATATCTGGAATTATCACAAAAGCTTTTTGTACTAAAATATTGCGTTAAAGCTATTGTTAAAGTACTATTATCATTTTCAATTTTTGTAATATTTGAAAAAGTAGTCTGCAATACTAATTAGAAATTTTGTTTGACGTCATACATACATTTTTTAAATTATTGTAATAGACTGTTAAAGCCAAAATGGTTGAAATTTTTTATTTACTCTTGAAACTTTTACAAAACAGTTCGTTTTTGGAACTGGACACTGTTTAATGTAAGCGAGATTTATTTTGTGTATTTACTAGAATACATATTTTAGGAGATTTATGTTGCGAATGACGAAAAACTTTTGCTTTGCAAGCAGTATTTTATTGCCAGCTCCCCCGTGCGCCGGCTTTACGACGCAAAAATCCTTGTTTGCATATTTTACAAAAGAACTCTAATTTCAAACAACTGTAATCCGCGAATTTATTGAAAAGCGGCCAAACACTAAAAAGCTAAGCAAAAACGGCGCCGCCGCGGAGGAACGGCTGGGGGCGGAATTCAGCATAAAGGACGAACGGAATAAACAAGTTAAATGAATGCGCGCCCGTGCGAAAATAAAATTTGTAAGAGTTGCCGCGGTATTGCCAATAAATCAAACTTTCCGGCTTCGAACGAGGTGTTTCAACATCTCTTTAGCGGGGCGGAATAATGTGATCGCGGGTTATTTATGGGTTCGGTTATCCACCATATTGGAAGTGTATAAAGCGAACGGTGTGGGGCTAAATATCTGCGGTTGCACCTAAGTCAAATATTGCGATTAACTGTAATCTGCTCTTGGCGGGTTGGCAAGCGGCCCCGTGGCCTAATGGCCCTCTGCGGCTTGCACAGCCATAGCAACTGGTGCTCAACTTGCTACATTTGTATTTCTTGGTGGCGTCAGAACTAATGTCATTGCTGAAAGTTCTCGCTGTTGTATATACAAAATTGGTTCTGGTTTTTGCATTACGTATATATTTCTTGTACTTACACAATGAACACAAAAACTACACAATTAATAAATACTGAAGTAAATATATACAACTACACTAACACGACAAATTACATTTCTCTCACTATCCTCTCTAATGGATTTTAATTTTCTTTAATCTCTCAGCTGTGACCAACAAGATTGACTACTTACATAATTATCTAATTATTTTACCTCTTTTGCATCGTATCTTGTACCTATATTTTACTTGTTTAAGTCTTTTTTAAAATTAAATTGAATTTATGTGAAATTTACACTTTGCTTGTAATATACAGGCTGTTTAATGAGTGACCACTGTAATCTTAAAAAAAAATAAATACAAATCAGTTTTTTGTATATTGAAGTATCTAATATAAACTAAAAGACAGTCATCCAATATTTGATCCAATCACCTTCATTACCGATTATAGCTTCTCCCTTTCCATGTTTTGAACAAGGTATTCGGTATAACCATTTGGCAAATATTTCCATATTTTAATTGGAAATAGCTGGTTCATCATGTATACTCGCTTTTTCTTAAAATATATTTTTATGTACGACCACACAAATTCAAACAGATTAATATCTGGAGACGTTCTTGCCGTTCCATGGTAGTAACATTATTTTTCTTATTGTTCCCACGCACTGGACAGTTTTTTGCAATTTTTAGTCTGATTGTCTTCTTTAGCAAGAATTTTTGGTAGATGCTATCTTTTCGGTGTCCAATTGTCCGTAAATAGGAGACCAAAATCGCATTTACAGAAGCATTCCAAAACATGCACTTTTACATAGTGTGTGCTGAATAATCCTACTATTCTTTATTGACCACGCCTTCGATAAGGGAGAGCATGCCTAAAAGGAAGACTCGTTCGTGAGAATAACATTGTTCCAATCTTGATTCAATTTTGTACACTTGCTTTTCCACCTGCTCTTCTGATAAAGGTTTATCCAAAGTTGATCAAAAAGAAAGGCGACTCATATTTATAAAAACTCAAACGTTTTATTGGGAACAGTTCAGCGACAAACATGATTTGTTTTCAAAAATACGCTTCTTTTTTTTCTTCTTTAGGTGCCGTATCCTATCGGATGTTGGCAATCATCATTGCTATTCTAACTTTGGACATTGCTGCTCTAAACAATTCTCTTGACGTGCAGTCGTACCACTGGCGTAGGTTTTTAAGCCAGGATATTCTTCTTCTTCCCACGTCTCGTTTTCCATGTATCTTTCCTTGTATTACCAGTTGTAGAATATGGTATTTGTTCCCTCTCATTACGTGGCCTAAATATTCCAGCTTTCTTTTCTTTATTGTATACAGGAGTTCTTTGTTCTTGTTCATTCGTCATAGCACCTCCTCGTTTGTCACTCTATCCATTCATGATATTTCCAATATTCGCCGGTATATCCAGAGTTCGAATGCTTCTATTTTTCTGCTAATTTCTTTATTTAGGGTCCATGCCTCCATTCCATATAAGAGAACACTGAAAACATAGCATCTGGTTGTCCTCATCCGTATTTCCAAGCTTAAATATCTGTTGGTTAGAATTTGTTTCATTTTTACAAACGTGCCTCTAGCCATTTGAATACGTGTCCTTATTTCATTTGTGTATTCCCAATTATCATTCACCCATGTTCCCAGGTATTTATATTTGTTTACTCTCTCTATACTCACATTATCTATTCTAATGTCAGGAATGTTCACTGGTGTTTTTGTAATTGCCATGTATTTAGTTTTATTTAAATTCATTCGGAGACCATATTTTCTGCTGATGTCATTTGTTTGTTCAATAAGTCTCTGTAAATCTGGAATATTATCTGCTAAAAGTACAGTATCATCAGTATAACGTATGTTGTTAATTATCTTTCCGTTTACTACTATACCACCATTTTCTTCCATTAGTGCTTCTTGAAATATTGCTTCCGAGTATAGGTTGAACAGCATGGGCGAAAGAATACAACCTTGCCGAACTCCTCTCTGTATTTTTATTTCTTCTGTCAGCTGATTTTCTACTTTTACTGTTGGTTTTTGTTGCCAATATAAGTTTGCAATTATCCGCATGTCTTCTACGTCTATGTTCTTTTGTTTTAGGAGTTTCATTAGTTTATCGTGTCTAACTTTATCGAACGCTTTTTCGTAGTCTAGGAAGCATGCGTATACTTCTTTATTAATATCTCTGCATCTCTGTATTAGTATGTTTAGTGTGAACAATGCTTCTCTTGTTCCAAAACCATTTCTGAAGCCAAAATGTGTCTCACTAATATCTACTTCTAGTTTTTTATATATTCTTGAGTGTATGATTTTTAGAAAGGCTTTAAGCGTGTGGCTCATTAAGCTTATCGTTCTATGTTCACAGCATTCCTTTGCGTTGTTTTACTTTGGTATTATAATAAACGTTGAATTCAGCCATTCTTTCGGTATTATACCAGTTGAGTATATGGTGTTGTATAAATCTACAAGAATATTTAGTTGGTCGTCGTCTATTAGTTTAATTAGTTCAATTGGAACTTCGTCTGGTCCAGTTGCTTTACCGCATTTTAATGTTTCAAATGCTTTAATGACTGCTTCTTTTGTTATTTTGGGGCCATGTTCTCCTTCAATAGTTTTATAGTCTTCCTTTCTGTCATCGGCGAATAGTTCTTCAATATATTCTTTCCATTTTTCTATTTTTTGTTTTACATCTAGTATAATTATTCCTTGTTTGTCTTTTAAAATGTTTGATTGTCTCTTCTTGTATGTACCTGTGACATCTTTGATCTTTCTGTGTACGTTAAACATATCGTGTTTCTGTTGTGCCTTTTCTATTTCTTCACATTCTTGTTTCATTCAATTTTCTTTTTCCGTTTTAATTTTTTTCCTTATCAATTTGTGGATTTCACTGTATTTGCCGCCCTCTTTTATCTTACTTTTTCTTCTCTCTTCCATCAGCTCTAAGATTTCGTCTGTCATTCACTTTTTTTTCTTTGTTGGTTTTCTTTCGGTGAGTATTTCTTTCGCTGGTTTCATTATCGCATCTTTTATGGTATGCAATCTTGAGTCTATGTTGTCGTTGTTATCCAAGGAGTGTCTTCCCATGTTGCTTAAATTGTTATTTATTTCATTTTTAACTTGTGTTCTTATGTTTTCTTCCTTCAGGTGTTGCACTTCTATTCTACTTGTTTTCTTTGTTATTTGTATCTTCTTAAGTTTTATATGCATTTTTATGACAACAGGATTGTGATCAGACGCTATATCTGTCCCTGGATATGTTTTTGCCGACTTTATACTATTTCTGTATCGTTTCCTAATTAAAACATAGTCAATTTGATTTCGGCAAATATTCTGTGGTGTGTCTTGTGGTGATTTCCAAGTCCATAATCTTCTATCTGGCAGTTTAAAGAATGTGTTGGCTACTATAAATTCTCTTTCATGGCAAAATTGGATCAGTCTATCACCCCTTTCATTTCGCATTCCAAGACCGAACTCTCCTACATGTTCTCCACTTCTTCCTTTTCCAATTTTGCCATTAAAGTCTCCTATTATTAATGTCACATCGCTCTTTTTGGTTAGGGATAGAATGGTGTCTATTTGTTCATAGAATTCTTCTACTTCATCCGCGTTTTTCTCATTGGTAGGTGCATAGACTTGGATTATATTTATTTTATCTACTGTGGCACATAGTTGTATTAACATTGCTCTTTCAGATAGTGACGCTTTTGTTAGTTTCTTTGGTGACTATTATTCCGACTCCATGTTGGTGTTTTGCTTCATTACTGCCTGAGTAGTACATTACTCCATTATCTGTTTTTATTTTACCAGATCCTGGCCACGGTACTTCACTAATTCCGAGAATGTCCAGCTGTAGTCGATTCATCTCTTTGGTTACATTTTGCAGTCTTCCTGCTCCAAATATACTTCGCACATTCCAAGTTGCAATTTTCATGTCTGACCCGGGGATTCTTCGCACCATCTGACCAGTGAAGGTCTGCCGGGGACTGAGGGCCGTGGTTTGTATGTTCTCAGCCATGATGATTGTACTAGGAAATAAATAATGAGGTGGTTTTCCGTTGCCTTCCTCATCGCAGTATCATAACCGGTAGGGCCATCATGTGGCCGTCGCCTATGACTATCTGGAGGTAAGCCGTTCCAAAGTCCATCTCCTCCGCCTTAGTCTAGTTGTGGTAGCTGCTTCCCAATACCTACTAGTTTTGGTCCGCCCCGGGTATTTTATTTTCCCGGTACCCGCCATATCTGGTGAACATTCCCCTATCCGCCACCTGGGAGGCGCTCGATGGGGGACTAGTTACCCCTCACGGGAAAATACGTTAAATCGTTTCATCCTTCTTCGTTGTTGTGACGCAGGCTATTTCCTTCTTCGAATAAATTGTCTACGTTTTCAACCTCCAAATATCACTTTAATTACTTCGTAGCCTTCTTAAACGCCTTTAACTTCCACATATATTTTGCAGTCGCTCTATACATCTCTTTGAATTTTTCGCATGATTTATTAAAGACACCGCTTCATATCAGTTCGGGAATTTTGGGTTTATTGTAATGATAATGATTTCACCGATATCAATAACACAATATTCCGGCAAACTAATCACTACTTTTATTGCACTTTCTGCATTCACAAGTATCTTTTCGCCTACCAATTTAACACATCTACTTCGAAAAAAATATAATTTTATATTCTTTTTTTTTAATCTAAATGTTTACAGTTGTAGTATTGTTCATATTGCTCTATACTTATTAAAACAAATATTTTATTCATTTTAACTGCATTTTTTGTTATAAGAGATTCATTTACGAAAGTTTAGAAATTGCAAGTTTATCTTTCAGCTGACATCGTGGACATTTTTACAATGTTAATATTATCTATTTATCTAAAAGTTTTATTTTGTCACAATCGTTAGTTTTACAAATTGTTGTAGCATTTGATTTAAATATTTATTACACAGTTTTATTATTGTATTTCATGTGAAAGTGTATAAAAATTTAAACTCAACTTTGTAGCAAGTACTGAAGGGTACACTAAAGATAAAACAAATAGTTAAATGCAGGTTAATTTGTTTAAAATATTAATGACAAAAAAGCGAAATTTATATTAGTAGTCATAAACAATTATTAATACAATTAAAGACTTTAAAATTAAAGATTACACTTAAAATAAGGTTATATCCTATTACATAGTCATAATGCAAAACAATAAATAACTCGCCATTACAAAATAAAGGCATTTGTCATGCCAAATTCTTACACTATTATACGTACTTACCAGTGGTAGTTTATTTGCCAATTTTATAAAATGCATGATCATTGAAAATGATTAATAAACAACAACTCTTAATCTAGATTTTAGAAATTAAACACTGAATTAGGAAATTAAAACAAATTTGTATTATTAATAAAGAATATATTCTTCAAATGAATATGAGGAGTGCTTTAAAGGTTACAGACGGGGCTCTCATAAATAAATTAGAACATGTGATGATCAATTTAATATGACTTACAAACAAAGGCAAGGAAATACTGCAAAAACTTAAATAAATAAGAAGATAGCAAAAAAAATTAGGAATAGCTATTAGGTTTACAATTAAAAAAATAAAAACAAAAAGTAAATCGGCATTAAAGAAATAAAAACGCACACAAAGTAAATTAAAAGAGAAACTTTTATGTTTGGACTAAAGACTGATAATACTGATAATAAACAACAAAATTGAAAACTGTACTTCTTACAAATTATAAATGAAAGTAAAACTAAACATACAAAAAACATAAACAAGAAATATGAGCTATAGAAGTTATAAACGCAAAATTACTAAAGTATAAAATATAATACATTTAAGTTTATAGGAAAAAGAATTTAACTAAACAAAAAGCTCAAAGAAAATCAAAGAAATACCATAAAACACAAAGGAAACGAAGCACATGTGAACAATTAAGAGTAACAATAAATGAGAATGTGTACTGATGGGACGAATAGCAAAATCAACTGAGGATAAGTACCTCTCGCTGGACAAGCTAAAGGTGATGACAAGGAGATTAATATGAAAACAAATATAAAACACTTAATAAACGCATAATAAAAAAAGTAAATTATTATTTAGAATAAATACAGGTGGAAATTGGTAACTTAAAATGTAGTATGAGCTTTAAATGTAGAAAACAAGAACTTGTAATAAATTCAACGTCTATATTTAAACACAAAAAAAACAAAAATTAAAGAATAAGAAGAGGAATTGCTGAAACACATACATACGTAAAGTATATAGCGGAATTCTTTAGATAAAAGTAGTAATTAGGGCTGTTTAAAACACAATGAACTAAAAATAAGTATGAAATAATAAATTTATGTTTATATAACTGAATGTAACAAGCAAAAATATAAAAATTAAATAAATTTAATAACAAAGAACAATTACAGATATATCTATGTTACAAAAGATATAAATAATAAAGTATTTGTTTTACTAAACACTACGAAAGCACAACTGCAACACAATATAAGAGAGGAGAATTATTAACAAATACTAGATATGTGAAAATAATGAGGTATAAACAACCACAAAAATTACTAGTTGAAGAGCTAGATAAATAGATAAATAGAGGAAATATTATGTGGATAACGTAAGTAAAGTTACAGAGACGACTAAAAATTTAACAGTATCAAACATTAAGACAACAAAATAACTTAAAAAATAATATATAGCATAAAAACAAAGAATAAGGATCAGTAATCGGAGATTATTAAAAAACAAAATATAAAAATTAGTAAAGAGATACAAGAAAAAACTAAAAAGATGCTTAAATCAAAATTAAATAAATAATGGCATGTTCACATCTTTGCAATATAAGAAGTAAAAAGAAAAGTTTCAATTTTATAAGTCACAGATATATGTTGTGTTCGCAGACTTGGAAAAGGTCATAAAGAAAATAGTCTGTAGGGAAATTGAAAAAGCGACTTATATTAACAATTAGAAGCCCTTATAAGAACGATAATAACTAATTCATTCACTAAAAACAAAATATCTCAAGGATTCCAAACAAAAAATAATAATTAAACAGTGGGAAATGTTGAGGCCTTCTATAATAAATTTGTTAAAAAATTAAAGAGAAATCCAAACTCAAAGAAAAGAAAGTAAACTTCAGCAATTTGAAATCCTAAAATGTCTCCTTGCAAATTATAACAAAGAAATTGTGGAACATTTTGAATATTTGGAATAAATAAGTAAATAGGTCGTAAAATTAGTACAGAAACATTTATAATTAATAAACATACCAAAATCATTAGACAAGCAAACGAATACATTTAAGAAGTCCCAATATTTAAATACTTATACACAATTATACAAATCAAAAGCAAGATGTACATTAAAAATAGATTCGAGAAAGCTATTAAATGCTATATGAAATAAAGATTTTATAAAGAAACAAGAAATATTGAGGAAAATAAATATGACTTTTTTAAAAGAATGTATAAGATCAGTATCGTAAAATTGGGAGGTAACAGAACAAATAAAATGTTATATTAAATACATGCAAACTATAGAAAGAATAAAAAACGAGATAGAATATAGATGTATTAAAAAACATAAAAGGAAAAGAACTAAAGTAGCGGAGCCGATATATAGCGATAGAAGATCCAAAAATACGGAAAGTTAATTTAATGACAAACAAGATAAAAGTAAATCAATAAAAACATTATCAAACAATACAGAATACAAAAGACTAGGACAAAACCAGAAACAGTATATTTGTAAATTATAGTGATACAAAACTCCCACAGCGACATGAACAAAAACAATTGGTAATAGTTGAGGTAAAAAAATATGTTGCATTACATCTGTGCTTATCATTTGTTATTTTCATTTTTCCTATCCGTAAATAGTCTTTAAATTACTAGTTTAGTCTAATTAGCATTCAATTTCCGGTTTAACACTGTTTTTTTCTCCTTTTTAAATGTTATCAATGTTTGTTTCGATTTCATCTTAAGTTTCTTAATTTGCGCTACATCTTCAGCGCACTCTTTATTTTGTGTTTAAGTTCTCTCAAATTTGTTTAGATACAAGAGAATTTCAAAATAATTTACTATAACTCAGCTTTTTAATGCTAATAACTGTAAAATATCAAATAATTCTACTTTGCTGTTTCTTACTGTTTATAAAAAATTTGGAAATATTCAATTTTTAATACTCTTGACTGACTCTATTACTTGACTATAAATATTTTAGAAGTTATGTGCTATTATATAAAAATGATTTTTATAAAAAAAATTATATTTTTCCAAAAATACAAAAGTATGATGGCAAATAAGTAATCACCATCCTTTGGGTGAAGCTGTAACTTTACTGCTAAAATACAAATTAGATGGCTGTTAAAATGGGTTCAAAGAATTTTCGTTGAAACTTACCTAAAACAGTTGCCGTCAACTTAAATTTAAATTAAACTTTACTGCTGTGATGCTACAGTCGACATTTTCCCCGGAGTTCCTTTTGTAGATAAATTGTTTGAGCAAGTCTGTAGCTTTTACTGATAATTTCCCCACTTTACGTTTACTGTTTTCGAATCACAAATAATTTAATTTGTGGAGAACACAAGAAAAAGTGAGTGCGAATACTTTCACTACTATTATTTTGTTATTTTTGACAATCTTTAAAAAAATTTATAATTGGAGTCTATCACTTCTAAATTGGCGTGAAATATTAATTATTTACTAATTTAAATGTCAATATTTCCTAATGTAAATAGGTTTGCCGTTGCTCGATGTTAAGTTAATTGTGATCAGGAAAACAAAAATTTCAGTAACACTGTTTTTTGCAAATCCACTGCAAATCACATGTTGGACCCCAAAATCCTATTGACGAATATTTAGGATACGTTTCTTTTGTAGGATTTAGTTATTCTTTTAGTCGACTTTACATTATTTAATAGTGTATAATAATGTTTTTCTAAACAGAAACAAAAACACCGCTTTAAAAAATTCCTAGATAAAAGTCACTAATTGACTTCAGATGATCGTTAATAGTACACTATTTAATACAACTCACAGAAACTTTTCATTATTTTTAAATGAAAAAAATCTGAAATAATATTCAAATATTATTCTAAAAGATAGAATCATTTTTGTAAAAAATATTATTCAGTATTAAAAAAAAATAAAATGCACAAAATAAGGAAAAATGCGCTTTCTGCTCAAGAATTTATATTTTTTGTTTTTTAATATTAAGAGCTAAAATTTCAACTTGATATTCCTGGTACATGCCACTTTAAGAAAACAAATAGTTTAATAATGGCCTTTTAAAAAAGATATTTATTTTGGGAAATGTAAGAACGGGTTTTGACAAAAACCTAATAATAACTTATTTGTAAAATTCAAGTAAATTATAACTAATTAATATTAAAAATGGATACATTACGACAACTAGCCTGTATTATAATGAAAGTTGTATATGTTTATACATTACGGATTTCTACTTTGAAAAAGAATAAAATGCACTCTCTGGAAAGTTAAATTCAAATAAAAATCTTTTCCAGTGATGGTAAACCTCTGCACTAGGTGAATGTCGCGTGATTGTCTCTCAAATACGGGGTAACTAAGTACATATAATCTTCTTTGAGGAAAATAATAGCCGAGCTTTTCTCCTTGCTGTTGGCTGCCTTTAGCTAGCATTTTCAAAAGATTTTGGTATTGAAAATTGCCTAATTAAGTATACCGTAAAAATTTTTATTGACTATCTATTCATTTTTCTTGTAACGGTCATCCCCTTTCAGACAAATGTACATTAAAGGATAATATTTGACTTTTCCTTAGTTGTTCCTGTAGTGTGATGTATAAACAAGAACGGTGTAATACCGTAAAGGAAACTTTCTACAGCGGGGCGATGAAATTAGGATAAAAACTTTTAAAAGGAATTAAGATGTTGATTAATGTCTCCATAATGATCAGCGTCAAAAATGCTGTCGAATGATATGCTGCATGACATATGTGAGTATAATGAATTTTCGAAATCGTAACGGTCACTTTCGGTTGCTGTTAACCGATTTGGCTCAAAATCCCACGAAAGGAACTGACCTAAGATGTGTGTACGCCAAGTTTGAAGTGAATCCGTTGGATAGAACGGAAGTTATAGCGTCTCCAGGCACACAGACAGACAGACAGGATGATAATCTCATTAACTTTCTATAAGCTCCGCTGTAGAAAGTTAATAAAGAGTACCATCTTTTATTTATCGACGTATAAGATAGCAGGCTCAAACATCAGACATGATAGAACAAGTAGATCGTCTAGTTGTTCGCACGTAGACGACAGAGCCTTTAAGCTTGGGAATAAACAAGGACGCTTTTATCTACTGCTTCGGTTAAGGGCTCTCCTCTGCATAGACGTAGTTGCTAAGTAATAAAATATTATTTATTCGATTCCATCCTTATAACACAGTTTCTAATGAAAATATATAAATTTTAGCAATAGGTGCAAGCCTATCTTCTTTGTTTCATATTTTTGTAATCAAAACGTAAGCATAATATTAAAAATAAAAATCTGTTTCTTGTAAACACGTATCTATGCAACGGTATGCCTTTTATTTTATTTCAAAATCTGTTATTGTCGACGCCAGATAATTTCCAAAAGTTGATGTAAAACTCTAATATAAGCTTTAATTTTTTTGATGTCGCTATAGTAATGACAATTTTTCTGTTTATCTTTTACTACCAGATGAGCGCAGACTTCTTTGATTTTAATATTCGTATACACTATATTTTTTTCGTCTCTTTCTATAAATATAAGGATAGCATATAAAATACCCTGGCCACCGGTTCCTCCTGGAAAAAACAAAAGGGAAAGCCAAATTTGACGTAGAATCCGAATCCGAAATAAGAAATTCAAGAAAACCAGTGCTAAGAAATAGCCCCTTTAAAAATTATAAGGCTTGAGAGATGTCAAAAATGACATAAAAACGGACCGAACGAACCAACGCACAAAGCGCGCTTTCTCGTAGTGCCCAATTGGCCAAATTGGTAGCGGGTTTGGTTCGAGATGCAAGGTTTGTGGCTTTAATCTCTTCTTCGTCTTTTTGCAGTCTTTTGCAACATTGGTTACATTTAAATGGGGAGAAAGTAGAACTTGCACTTCTTACAACGCGCAAAGCGCCTCAACGCACACCGCTCGAAAGCTTTGCCATCTTATGTATAAAAGTATACTTTAACAAGGGCTGCGAAGCGGCCTTTATTGTATATCTATCTTGTTTTATACTAAATAAGCTAATCAAAAACAAAATCAAAGAAGCAAAAACACACTGGTTAAATGAACAATATGCTGAGATAGAAGAGTTAGAAATACAATTTAACCTACAGGTTTTAATAGAGAGAGTTCTAGAATAGTGACGTGTATGAACGTTTTGTAGATTTCGCTAGAGTTTTCTATACAGTCAGACATGAGAAACTTGTAACAATTTTAGAAATAATTGGCATTGACAAAGCAAAAAGCCAATCATAACAAACCTATATTGGAACAGGTCTACAACAATTAGAACAGAGAAATTAACATCATTACAAATAAATATACAAAAGGGAGTGAGACACATATTGTTACCCTTGCTATTTAATATATACTCTGCAAAGTAGAGAAGTTAGAGAAGCCTCGGAAGAACTAGATGTAGGTATGACACTAAACAGAGTGTCCATAAATAATATCTGTTATACCGACGACTTTACCATACCAGCAGCAAGCCTTAAAGATCTGCAGACGCTAATAGACCGAATAGGTAACAGTTGGCCAAGAATATAGCCCGAAAGTAAAAACTAAGAAAACAAAAATTTTGATTATTAGCAAACTGAACATTAATGCTGACTTTATATAAGATAAAACCCTACATTGTGTTGAAAACAACAGTTATCTCGGCTGCTATCTAAAAAAAATTGGGACTACTAAAAAATAATCGAAGTCAGAATAGAAAGAGCAAGGAGCGCATTCTATCGCTTGAAAAATATATAGTATTATGCAGTCCCTCATTAAACTTTACAATACCATTTGGTTACGGTGTTTACATTGCGATATATTTTCAATACTTTATTATGAAGTAGAGACCTGGACTCACAAAAGACACTATAAAACGCCTGGAATGATTTGACAGCTGGTGTTACAGGCGTATGCTAAGAATTTCATAGGTCCATTATGCGTCAAGCGAAATAATACTACAGCAATTAGACAAAGAAAAAATGTTCTCAACAAGGTAAAGTTAAGAAAAGCCACATACCTTGTGCATGTAATGAAAACTGGGAAATACGAACTTTTGCAATTAATATTGCAGGAAAAATCAAAGAAATATGAGAACTGGCTGCAGGAGAATTTCATGTCTGAAAAACATACGACAATGAACCAGACTCACCTGAGGCGGGTCGAGAAGCTGTACGTGCGATGTTACTGTGCCCCATAATGACTTGTGCGATGTGGTTGTTGAGGTGCATCGCCGCTTTATGAGCTGCGCTCTATGTTAGCAGGAAGATCCCTACGTGCTGCCCCGTTGCTGCTGTTCGTCACTTCTCTACCCATATGTCTAGGATTTTTTCTCGAATTTGTGTTTTGACCAGGCTCTTTGGTGTGATATTACACCGCACCGTTGCTTTTTCTGCAGCCGCCGCCTCTTTGATAAGCTGGTTCCTGCGTGAGCTTTCGTCCAGTAGAGTTTGATATCTACAGTTGCAGAATTTCCTTGATAGCTGACAAACCTCCATTTGCAACTCCCTGGGGACTTTCATAGAACTTAATGCTTCCAATGCTAACCATATGTAGGAGATTACGGTGCATCTGGTTATAACGTCCGCGTTATCTTTTAAGAATTTGATGCACTCGCGGATGGCCATTAGTTCACTTTGGAACACCTTACTTCAATTCGCTAGCTTGATCTTTCTGATGTGCAGCTTTGTTTCGCATAGACCATGAACGCCGTTCCGGCCCTGCCGTCCTCTGTTTTCGACATGTATGTGAATCATCGGATGGGGTGCGCCTGGTTTTCTTCCGCCTAGGTGGTGACTACGCTGAACGGGATGTTATCCCTATCTGCGGGGGCCCTGCGACCTCTGTGGATGCCTTCCTCGACTGGTACGAGGCCGATTCGTACTTCTCACACAGGCTCCGTTTTCACGGCTGCTCCAGGTGTTTCCTGTTTGGGATCTACTGCAACAAAAAAATATACAAGCGGTAACCGGCTCATGACTAATGTCGTTTTTATGGTCACCGTACAATAGGCCATTGTCGCTTTTATCGCTAGGATCCGTTGGGCCCCTGGCAGTTGTCTAGCCTGTCTAACCTTACACCCCTCCACCCAGCCATTCATTGCGTAGAGCATTTATGGCTGTACCGCTTCTTTATACACTCGCGCTACGGACTTGTCGCTGAACCTCCACGTTAGTCGTGGTACTGTGCCTGTTTTGTGAACAATCTGTTGACCGTTTTTATATGAAAGTGCGATGATAGTCCAGCTCTACCTTTAGATATCTAATGCTATCCTTACAATAAATTCGCATTCCGCTCAATACAAAAATATGTTGCTCTTGCTTTGGATTTTTGCCGAAAGACAACTCTGTTTTCTTCGTGTTGAAACAAAACTTCCAAATATTGGCCCACTTTTCAGAATTTCTAAGGCTTTATTGCCGCGACCAGTCCGCTTCGTGTGTCGGTTTAAGCTACCTTATCCGCAAAGTAATTACGTGGGCAGCTCAGGTTGTGCAGCTCGGAGATGATGCGTGGTCACCATGCGTTATCGAAAGCGCCGGTCACCATGCTTGACATACACCATTTACTGAAAACATAATATTTTTACAAGCAATGAATGCTCCGTCTTTCGACACTATACCGAAATTTTCCTTTTGCGTTACAATTTATTTTTACTTTTACAATCTCTCTTCTTCTTCAACCATGGACAGTACTTCCTATCCGGCATTTGCCTTAGTTCAGGGCTCGGAGAAAACCACGGAAAAATCCGAGCCAGGATAGGTGACTTTAAGCAAGAAGCTGCTCTCAGTCTCTATCTTTTATACAGTCTCTGCAAGCCGCACGCTTAATCGTACCGCAATTGTAAGTCCAGGCTGTTATGCTGGTTTCCGCAATTATGAGTCCCAAATGTTATGTCGCACTTTTGCACTTCTGCAATCCGGGTTTTTATGCGTTTTACTCCCCACGTGTACACTTGCCACTCGGGAGCAAAACTGGTCTATGGCTCCCCACCAGGTAACCTCTTTTGCAAGCACCGTAATCTCTTCTGGAGTTTGTGGCCATCGTAGACCTTCTCGCGCCAGTTTTCTCTCTGCGTGAGCGCTAGCTTCGTCTTCATTCAGGCAACATAGTAACACATGTAAGGTGTTGTCCTCGGCTTCTGATCCGGTTGTATATATATTATATATATTATCAAGACCTTTCCTACCATACAGTGTAAAGGTATGTATTTACAAAATAAAACTAAACTAATTCTTGACATAATATTTAAAACTAAAATTATTCTTGATTTCTACTGTATGTACTAATCTGGTCCATCCTTTTGTTCTGTGCCATTACCTTCGCTTCTTGCCATGTTATTCCTTTCTGAAGAAGTTTTCTCTATTGTTCTTGTCCATGTTTTTCGTGGTCTTCCTCTTGTTCTACTAGTACCTACTTTCGATTCCCATATTTTCTTAACCTGTCTATCTTTGTCCATTCTAAGTAGATGTCCTAACCATTGTAGCTGTCGTGTTTCTATTTTTTTTCCAGTGGTTCTACTTTAAGTTCTTCTCGAATTATTTGATTTCGTATTTTATCTCTTCTGGTTGCTCCTAGTACTTTCCTCAGATATTTCATTTCCATACTTTGTAGTTTACTTTCCTGTCTCTTCGTTGTTACCCACGATTCCCCCCCATGATCCGGTTGTAACTTTCTAAATTTAACCAGATAGGATCTGAAGTTCCCGTGCTCCGTGACACTCTGGACTATATATCAATTTAGGTATGCAACCACGATCCTTATTGCCTCCAGAATGAACAGAAACGTCCTAGTGTGTTTCCCTGTGATTGCTACTCGACATTAGTATTCCCAACGTTCCGTTATCCGTTCTCATGGGCATGCCTTAACTAAGCTTTGTGGGATGGTTACAAAGCGTATAAGTTCGATTCCTGCCCTGACTCAACGGCGCGCTCCTTTCAGGCTGTTCTAACGGGTTCAGTAAAGGGTTAGTTCTGTTTCTGTTGCGAGCTTTTTCGCTAATTTCCACACTTCCAGTTGTAGTTCAGTCGGTGATCTCATGGATTTTAATGCCTCTATTGCCGATCGGATGTCTAAGAAGATCGAGAATTCTTTTGTGACTTGGCGGTGTTGCAGGTGATGCCGCAGATATCATTGATGGCAACAAGCTAAATTTTGACTGTACTCTAGTCTGCCAGCTTAATCGTCTCATGGTGCACTTTCTCTTCTTCCATTAGGACCACAAACGCCGCTTCCAATTTCCTGTCTCCTAACCTGAGCCCGTCCGTAGCATCGCAGGCGGCGAGCCCCTTCCTCCGTTCAACTGAAAGCAGTGGATACTTAACTTCTCTCGTAACCGCTGGTCCCCCGATTCAATTCTCCTCCGGTCGGCTTTACCCTGCAACACAAAATTCACAAGCGGTAACATTCTCAGAACTAAGGCTGTTTCTGTAGCTACCGTTCAGTATGCCATTGCTGCTCGAACCGCGAGAATGCAATGGGCCCCTAGAAACCGCCTAACCTGTTTTACTTTACAGCCCTCTGCTCCGACAGGCTATAATATTGCTGGCTGTACCGCACCTAGGTAAATTTGTACCGCTGCCTTGCTCTTAAACTTCTAGTCCAATCAATCTGTCTGAGCCCCTACGTTAAATGGCCACTAATTGTAAACAGCAAAAAAAAATTTGAGCATATACAAAATAAAATTACAAGAAACTTACACTTTCTTGATCTCAAAATGGCGGCCGCTAACATAACTAAAAAATTCACAAAAGTAAAAAAACGGTTTTTTGCGAGTAAAAAAGAAACTTGTGCTCGGATTGGAAAAAGTTAAAGTAAAAAGTTGTATATAATGAAAAAATCTTTTGATTCAATTTTTGTGATCTCGGATCGATTCATTACTTTTCGAGATAAATCGAAAAAAACCGTTGAAAATTGCGTTTTCTTGTATTTGATGAAAACATTTAATAATTTCATAAAATGTAGCCCTAAGTGAGACGAAAACAATCGTGTTTGTACAATTCCAAAATATTTTTCTTTCAAAGTTATAGCTGTTTTAGTAAAAAAAGGTGTTTTCGTAAAACTGCTTTTCCATCGAAACGGATGGTCCTACAGACTTGTTCGGGGGCTTATTTTCTTCATTAAGAGTTGTACCACAAATTTATTTTCAGCAACAATCGATTTTTAAATTTTTGATATAAAAATCGCGTTTGAAAATGACGTGATTTTCGTACATCGGTTTTTTGGCAATAAATTGTTTAATTGCCTCTGACTTGCTTGGGTTGAAACGTAGCTTCTGGTTGGTTTCCCACCTCTGTAGTGTAGCTAGTGTCTCATTTTCTTTGCTTTTTATGGTCTGATTATTGTTGTATCATCGCCTATCGAAGTCTATCTTACATTATTCTGGGAGCTTTACACAAAGAAAATCCTCTCGTAGGCCAGCTTCCAATAGATGAGTCTGGGACACGACCCCCGAAGGCACTTTCTTGTCACGAGACGTGTTACTTTGCCATGCTTGATAGTCGGAATTTAGTAACAAGGATTAAATCTTGCCGATTGGGCGACGGACATACATATTTTATACCATTGCTACCAAACAACATAAACTGGCTTTTATCCGACCAGAATACGTTGTTACACTCCCGACGACTCCAGTGAAGATGCAAGCGAACTAGTCTAGCATCAGTCAGACAACGTTTGATAGTCTGGGAAGTAAGTATCGGAAATGTTTGACTCATTTATTCTCGACTGCAGTAGGGCGAGGGTCTTCATGTGATAGCATTAGGATCTTCTTATCGACAATACGAGGATTTTTTATGTTGTTCGAACATGGTTTGACGAGAAACCACTTCAAAATTATTAATCCTCTTCGACAGTTTTGTAACACCAAACTGATCCACAAAACGCTTCTGAGAGAGTCCTTGGAGATCACCCTACTGGATCCCTCTCCCCATCTATCAATCAACAATACTTACGAGTATCAGCCATTACCCTCATAAGAACAATAATTACTAGAAAAAACGCACGAGAAATGATAAAATTGGCAGAAAATACTCGAAAAGTACATTGAGTGAAAATGGCCATTTGTAGCGATTTTCAACAATAGGTCAGATTTTTTTGTTCCGTTGATCGAAATTTGGAAAATCTTATCTTAATAATAGTAAGACCCACGCCAAAATACATGTAAAGTTTCAAACAGATAGGTTGAGTCTGTAAAAAGTTATGTTAAAAAAGGCACCAGTGAAATTTTTTTGACCGCTACTGTACGAACTCACATTTTCAGCGGGATTAACATCTGTGCCATCCATTCCATCCATTATAGTGATGTTATTTTGTTGTTTTCATATACGGCATAATTTGCTGCGATGTTTAGAATCATTGTCTTCTTACAGCATTCAATATTTCTGGTAGATGCTGCACATTTTTTTAGAGTTTAAATTGTTCGCAAAGAAAAATAGCCAACTAAACAGCGTATATGACAGTATCCTCAAATATACACTTTTACGAGGTGTTTTACTGTGCGCGTAAGAACCTTATTGCTCTTTTCTGACCATGCTTTTGATAAGGAGGCCTATGCTCAGAAGGAAAACTTGTCCGTGAAGACAACATTCTCCCGATTTTGATCAAATTCTGTTTGCCCACGCCAGTCGCCTTTTCTTTACGTAGACGGCTTATAATAGTACTCAAAAAGATTTGAATTTCTTTTTTGCGAATTTGTTTGGGACACAGGGCAGCGAAAGACCTGGTTTGTCCTCAATGAAACGTGAGACCGCTTTACCCTCTTTTATTGTAACGGGAACTATTAAGTCTCTCTGACAGGCCGTCTACGTTCTCAACCTCCAAATATCGCTTTAATCTTGTTATCGAACGATTCTGATTTTTACGTATATTTTGCAATAGCTTCAGAAGAAAATCTTCAATGCTTAGAAGATTTTCTTCTGAAGATGTCTGCCGCAGTTGTGGACGAAACGTCAAAACTCCGACCACCGCCTTATAACGCGAGAACCAACCACACGATGCACCATAACATCGGCCTTGAAAGCTTTTGCATCTATTTGAGCTTTATACAGACTGTAGGACCTAGGTCTCTTTTAAATTTCTTCAAAGCTTTTAACTATTGATAATTTACTATTTTCATAATAAACAACAACTATAAACGTTATGGTTTTAATGAGTTTTATGGTCAAGAAAACCAATTTCAATTTTTAACATTTACAACACAATAACCGCCTTGTAGATGGTGCTATAAGGAAATTTGTTCCTATACCCAATTTAAATTTTGAAAATGAATTGAAAACTGAACTCTATTTTTTAGATAAAATTTTAACTTAGTAAGTAACTCAATAACTAACGTGAGTCATTAACAAACAACGTTAACATGTATAGGTAACCCTTTCTTTCATCCTAAAACTGAATTTTATAATTCTATTTAATACTAATATAATTCCCTAAATTGTTATTGCAAACAAGTTATATTTAATCAAGACTATAGTTTATAAACTTCTTAACTGGAAAAATACTGTCATACGCTTGTCGTGCATTTGCTTCGGAAAATTGCCACATAAGTCGAGATCTGCATTAGACAACAGGTGCAACATCAAAACTCCATTTAAGCATCACAGCCCTGCATTAAAATAAATGATTTTAAGCGCATCCGCGCAGATGCACCTGCGGAATTTTCTTTTTATGGAAATGCTCCGTCCGGCAAATGCAGCCCGACTCCCGCGGCAGCGGGAAGGGGCGGCCAAATTCGAGAATAAATCCTCCGGCCCATCCGGCCGTCCAATCGGGATTTGTTCTCGGATGCGAGGAAGACATTCGATTTTGACCGGCACAGTCGTCAAATATGAAATCGAATATCGGGGCTAAAGCAATCATAATATTTGCCCGACGTGTGAACTGTCGGGGCGAGAAATTTCCTAGAGCATCGCAGTAGGCGGCGATAAAATAAAATCACGGGCGGCCGGAACAGACGGGGGAGGAAAATTCGATGAGCGGCGAAGCAATAAAGTGATGATTGCAGCAGCCGGTGAGAATGAAAGGACGCATTCTGTACATTCCGTTTGTTCCAGATACAGATTTTCGGGTTCAACTCGCAACTGTATTCCAACTTCTCCGAAGCGCTGCACAAAGCCCAGGGGATTGTAGTGATTTCTCTGCTCTTACAGGTACGTATCCGGTCTTCTCGTCTGATAAAAGTAAAACCGTGTTCTATCCTTGACGGACATTTAAATCCATTTATTTGCAACAGGAAAGAGATCAATTACGTATCAATACGGTCAGGCTTTGCCCTTTCTTAACTGTAGCGCCGACTTTCGGAAGCAACTTCGCCGAAACATAAATCATTGACTCGATTCGTCTTATTTATGTCTTAAGGCATACCAGTACTCCGCATATTTGATTGAACGCTGACACCTTCAGTCGAAGAAGCTTTTCAGCGCTGAGTATTTTATTTTAGTTAACAAGACTTCCATACGTACTAGATGGATCTTAAAAAATCCATTTTGCGAATTTCTACAGCACAACTTACTCTTATCTAAGTGAACAAACCTTGAGACATAATTTACAAATTATAAACACTGAAACTACTTTTAGCTATCAACATTGGCCGCCCCTTATGATTTGACACTATTTAGCCGAGTGTTGTAAATTTGGCTAAGAGTATATACAAGGTGCAATAGATTGACCTTCCCCTTTTCGAAACAACAATAAAAAAACAACGTAGATTCTGTTCAATGCTTTGTTGTACTATCACACAGAACAATGCTTGCCTTTTAGTCATCAACTAGTTTTGAAGATCATATCGTTTAAATGCTCAACGGAACGATGATACACTCTTGCAACATCACTTTAAAGTTCTGCATTACTTTCCGAATTATTTTTACTTGCAAAATTATTGCAAATAGTATTCTTTAATTTCTTAATAGTCTGCGTTGAAGGACTTCAGTCTTTAAGCGTCCCCACAGAAAAAAATCGTACGGGTGCAGATCCGGCCGTGGGATGTCACTATGTAACAAGATGAAGCAGCCTGGAAACATTTGTCCCAAAGCTTCTCGAGAAATTCTCGTCGTGTGTACTATAGTTGAGTCGCCATTCTAGGAAATTTCCTAATATCAGCATACTGCCCTGTAATGTCAAATTAAATAACAATACACCAAACTGTTGCACGCGGACCGTGTAAAGGTCGCTCATGGAGTTGTCGATGATTTTATGGAGCTGAATTCCAAAAATTTGTTTATTGACGCAGCCCAATAAATCAAAATGAGCTTGTTACCACCGAGTACAACAGCTTCAGCTAGAACATTTGAAAACATGTCCTCGCAAGAAGTCTTGCGGACGTACCAATCACTTTCTTTAAGTTCGTGGACCACCATCAGATGTTTCTGAACTGAAAGCATGCTTAGTGGCGGAATATTGTGGTGATGTGAGAATGTTGTTTGAATGTTGAACCAGTCTAATAAAAACTGTATATGCACAATATTATAATTTTCTTGGTCGGAACTCTTCCGTGACGACATATTACGAAATGCCTACGAAATAGTCGCTACGTCACAATCACCATTTTTAAAATAAGTTTCCAACATAAACACGCGGTGTTCATTACTCCAGACTATGGGCACTAAAATAGAGGGGTCATTCTAACGGATTCTGTGTTAATTTTCAAATAAATAAAATGAAAGTCACGAGATAGAAGTGGGATTAATAAGTACATACAAATAAAGTTCAGAACAATAATTATACAGTTGCTGCCTTTTCAATCCATGCCTTACGCTCGTATGCCATTTCTCCTTTCAGATTTCACTTTCTCGACGCATGCCTTATATTTCCGTTTCAGAATTTGCGTGGTCGATCTTTCTTATTTTGTCCCGGTGCCTTTTGATGTAAACAATCCATTTTCTTTCTCCCACACGCGGGAGATGTACAAAGTACTTTGCACATTTTATTTCATTTTCTGAATGGCTGTTTTATTCGCTGACATTAATTCTCAAATATCTTCATTTCTCACACTTTTTTGCTATCCTGTCACTTCGTCGTAAATATTCCATTTTATAGCAGCAAGTCTCCTTTTATTGTCTAACTTCACTGCCGTAACATAATGCTGCTTCAACTAGGATCTGGCCCTCTACTAATATTCTTGTCCCACTATAATAAATTAAGTGATCTTATTACCCGAACTGCCTTCTGTATTATTTGTTTTATTTTTGGTTCTTCTGTGCAGCAACCGCTCATAAATATTTAAATTTACCCATTTGTTTTATATAAATATCCTCATTCGGCAGGGCTGTTTCGGTGTCCTTCAAACTAATTTCCGACCTCTATTTTTGATACTCTGAATATAACCTTTTTAACATAAATCTCATCTTGCAGGATTCTTATGCAAACTATTCTTGATCGTCTGCAAATCCGAGAGTCAAAAAATAGAATTCAATAATCTATATTCCAATTCCTCTACATAGCACTATATCATAAAATATACTAAATAACAATACAGATAGGTTACAGCTTGGTCTAAACCCTTTAGCGTATTTATCGGTATGCATACACCATGTCCTTCTTTGTTTAACCTATGGAATACTATTACTATGCAACTGTTAAATGATTTAAATCAAATATTTGTTATAACAATTAATTTTAATATTTCTAAGTACATTTCCATAAACTTTCATAAAAGGTCAATAAATGTGATAAACATCTCTCATTTTTTTTATTGATTTGTTTTTCTATTAATTGCTGGAAATGGATCTGCAGTAGCATTTCCAATTTCTTTTCTTAGTCTTTACGCTCAATGCTTTGCAGTATAATTTTTTTCTTTTTTATAACTTGAACAAATGTAGCATTTTTAGTTGTAAAAGACAATTGTTTAACGTTTTTTATTTATATACAACTTTTTTATGCATTGCCTTAGTTCATCTAGTGTTATCTACCTTACTATTATATTATTTCTGGTATTCATAAATTATTCTCTTATTTTAACAAACAAGAGTTCATAACGTTCTTTCTATTTATCCATGTCACTTAATAAAGAGTTTTTACGATCATGTTAGTCAACTGTGCACCACCAATACAGAAGTTGATTTAATTCTACTTTTAACTAAAATTCCTTTAAATTATTTGTTTTTTATATTTTTATGCATTAGAAACGATTTCTTTAAACAATTACTTTACTTACCTGTAAGACTAAATTGGTGTGTGGTGTCTTCAATATTTTTAATTTTTCTCTATGTATTTTCTGAGATTGAGATATAAAGCTCATTTAATAGTTATTCCATAGAAAACAAGGAATTCTGCACAGCAATCTTTCTGGACGTTATGCAGGCCTTTAATAAGGTCTGAGATGAAGGCCTATTCTTTAAAATCAAACGCTACTTGCCTCCAAGTTACTTCCTAATACTTAAATCGTATTTAACTATTGTTTTTAAAACAAAAGTGTATCAACCGGTATCTGAATTATGTGAAATAAAAGCA
Source organism: Sinelater perroti (assembly GCA_036346155.1). Classification (NCBI taxonomy): domain Eukaryota; kingdom Metazoa; phylum Arthropoda; class Insecta; order Coleoptera; family Elateridae; genus Sinelater; species Sinelater perroti. The sequence goes on from JARFIY010000231.1 coordinate 7,362,006, forward strand.
GGTGTTCCACAGAGAAGCGTACTCGGGCCAGTTTTGTATGTGCTTTACACATGTGACTTACCAACAACCGTCGACACTAGAACCGGAACGTTCGCAGACGACAGTAATCCTATCCAGGGACCAAAGCCCACAAACAGCCGCCACTAAATTACAAAACCATCTAGATGAGCTACAAAGCTGGTTAACAAAATGGAAAATAAAAATTAATGAAAACAAGTCAGTGCATGTCACTTTTACGCTGAGGAAAGATCAATGTCTACCAGTCAACATCAATGGCCTAAATATACCGCAGTCCCATACGGCCAGAAGCTTAGGACTTCAATTGGACAGTAAACTTAATTGAAAAGAACACATAACTAAAAAGCGCAAACATCTTGAATTAAAAACAAAAAAATATGCACTGGCTGATTGGAAGAAACTCATGTTTGTCCCTAGAGAACAAACTGCTGCTCTGCAAGACTGTCCTCTCACCTGTATGACTGTACGGAGCTGAACTTTGGGGGTGTGCGAGCAAAAGTAACATAACCATAATCCAAAGGTACCAATCGAAAATTCTACGATGATTGCAAATGCACATTGGTACGTCACTAACCAGACACTTCACGATGATTTAAAAATACCCTACGTCACAGACGTCATCAAGGAACGAAGCATCCGCCACTATGACAAATTGGAAAGCCACAGCAACATTTTGCTACATCCACTACTTGAAGACCGTCCTGACAGACGTTTGAGAAGAAGCTGGCCAATAGACCTAATTGACGGTTGACAAGGACACTTTGCTGGAAGTATGCTTATTAATATTTAGTACTTAAACGAGCACATTATCTCATAGGATTGTTAATTCTGATTGCTAATAAAACTTTTTATTATATTTGGGTATTACAGTAGATAAACTTTATAATAAGTTTAGTAAATATAGATGTTATCTTAGTTTCAATGTTATCTTAATTTATTATTATGTTTTGACTAAACGTATTTTGCTTTCTACAAACATTTAGTTCCACAGTTTACATCTGTTAATTTTTGTATCATGTTTTAATCATCAGCGTAGTCCTGTAGATGAGAGATAGGTAGCGGTAGCCACCTGCCAGGCATCAGACTGGAGCCTTCTGATGCTTGGCAGGTGACCTACTCAGTCACTATAAATAATTGAGTATCTGCGTTCACTCAAGTAAGGGGCAACAATGGCGGTTGCCTATGGCGCGGTGCTTGCCACGTCGCCCCGCATCAGAGATGGTGCCTGACGACCGGGCACAGTGGCAGACATATGAGAGCTTTAACCTTTCTATTCGCCGTGCTTCTACGCGTGGTGTTAGAAGCTTACCATTATTATAAATTTTAAATTTTGTTGTTTGTTTAATACTGATGTAACTAATTAAAGTTCTGTTGCAATGGCGGGCTTTTCCATATACAACAATGTATATTTTTGCGTGCAAAGAATGTGTTAGTAAACTTTAATTTATGTTAACTACATAGTTCTAACAATCATCTACCATTATTTCTCTACCTTGGCTATAATTATGACCTGGTAATTTTTAAAAACCATTTAGTTCATTAATAAATTTGTTTATAGAATTTGAATTTTTACTGTTTTAGTGCTTTTTCTATAAAGACATATGACTACTTTGTGTCTATATCGCATTTATATAATTTTGTTGCAATTATTAATAACTGCTACGATACATATGTATAATTTTTAAATTGACAGTTCGCATTATGATAATCCTACTCAAAACGGTAGGTACAAATACAAATTGTTAATGTCTTCATATTTCTACCATTTTTTTATGTTTTTCACAGTGTCATAATATCGAGATCGTAATTCTCAGTGTGTTATGTTATTTCACTAGTTTTGTCTGACATCTCTTGAACATTCCATGTTCAAATTCCTTTTCATTGCCAAACGTCATTTTAACATATTTCCATCATCATTTCGAAGCCGCATTTTGGTGTTTTCTTCTAGAAACCCTTTGATCCGAACTCCAATTTTGGAGAATCAAGCTTTTCTGTTAGAATGTGCTTCCTTAGCTGAAAGATTCGAGTTTTAAGGTGTAATCAACACGTCCTTTACCCTCTTCCGTTCGATACAGTTTATTATGGCTATAATCATGAGACACAACTTGAACGTGGTTCTGGGATTTACTGGCAGAACTACCAGAGACATTTCTCAAGAATATGTGGTATGTAATATTTGATATCAGTATACCTCTCAAAGCTGTGTTAGCCCTCCCCCTTCCCATACAACAACATATACATTAGTAAATAACGAGAGCATGTAGCTTGTGGTTACGCTCTCTATGAGGGTAAGCCAAATACATTATTTTCTAAATTTAATAGAATATCATACAAATACACACCTTGTATTTTTATTTAATCTTGTGACTTAGCAATATATTTATTTTCCCCAACCAATAGGTAGTTTTTTGATCCCACTATTAGAAAAAGAATGTGGTTTTGATACAAACCATTTTTTACTAACGCTTCGACAGCAATATCTCTCTCTTCTAATTATTCCTTTTAGTGGTATAAAGAAAAAATTGCAGGATGATAAGTATAAACACTGAAAAGGGTATTGTAATGTAGTCCAGAACAAATCAATTTTTTGTTGAGTTTGGACAGTTGTATGTGGTAGGGTGTTGTTATTAAACAGGATAACGTTTCAGATTAGAAATTTGCTTTTAGGACTACATACATGCTTGTTTTGTTTAATATATGCAATTTTTGACGTAGACATTGTTAATTGGTTGTCATCCTAAAAAAGACAATAATTGATATAAAAATATTGGTGACTGAGGTGTTAAAGTAGTTCTGAACATACCAAGAATAGTGCTGATGTTTTGCTGCAATTACTTCCAGAAGTTTGATAGGTACCCTATGAGAGAAAACTCTTTTAGACATTCCTACAACTCCCAAAAACCGTGCCCTTTAGAAAATTATTGTCTTCACTTTTTCAAACTCCATCTTGACCATAAACATATTTAGCAACTTGAAATAATTTAAATAATTTTGTTCTTGTTTTTTTAAGAGTAAATTTGGAGTCTAGATTTTGCCATTTTCGATGTAAAAATTTTGTAATCGATAAACATAGTTCTGCTTCGTTTTTCTGCTCTTTGAGTTTTTGGCTCCTCTTGATCTAATGTTGTTTATAAGACAAAAATTTTTGTTATTTTCTTAATCTACAATAAATTGGTTATTTCTAAAACATTAATTAATTACGAATGAAATGTTCGCTGATATGAGTTGCCATGACTCTTATCAGTCTTATAGGTCTATGCTGTTACCTTGAGTGGATGAATGAATTTAGTTTTTCTTTTTACAGATATTTGTACATTAATATACATAGAGTCTATTTTAGGTGATTTATTCTTATCAAATCGAAAGTTTATTATTATTGGTACTATTTTTAGTGTCCTTTGAAAATATAACTTCAATGATATTCACGGCAATATTTATAACCAATAACCTGAAATACGTTGATAAATCAAATATAAATTAGAAATGCCTGAAAAGGATTTCCCCAGTAGAATAACCTCGCACTCCTGCTTTCGTCAGTATCATAATGTCAAAGCAAGGGGTAATCTCATACGTTGCGCAAAGGATTGCTCTCGAGCACAAGATAATAAGCTGCTTGAAATTTTAAGGTAACTTAAGACATAGTTTAAAGGCAAGACTTTTACAAAGTCTCAAGTAGATGTGCCATAATCAATATTTGGAAAAACCAAAAGCAGTTGAAGATAAAGGTAACCGATGTTGCTCGAGGTCAAAGTAGCCGTGGAAAATATACACGTTGTTCACCGTCTTCTCAAGGATTACCACCGACTAATGGCTGGTAAATTGCTGCTGTCAACTTTTGTATTGTTGGAGAAAACGCAAATTTCCAATCTCAGATGTTATCTTACTTTACGATAACATTTAATTCTATGCAACTATCAAAATTCAACAAAAAAATGATAATTTGTTCTTGACTACATTGGAATATCTAATACAAGCGAAGGCTTTCACGGCTGGTGTTATGGTACATCGTGTGGTTGGTTCTCAGGTTATTAGGCCGTGGTTGGAGTTTGAAAATTCTTCTAAAAATTAATTAAATGATAGGGATGGAGTTAACGTCACCGGGATGGTAGGTAACGTAATCGGGCTAGCTGCTGACTCAATAGGGTCGTTGCAGATATTTTACCATTTTCTGACGTCACTTGCTCTTTCACAGTATTTCGGTCTGTTTTTTGACCCTTCAGAGCGATAAACCAAAATTTAGATAGATGGAATAGGTAATGCTGTTAAAATTATTTTTATATTTATAAATCTCCACCGCCTCTCTATATAATCTCGGGTAATAATTCCTACAATTTGATAAAACTTGTGTTTTCTCGAATTCTATTCCGTGGTCAGGATTTTTCAAAGCATGTTCAGCAACTGCTAGATTATCGGGTTGATTAATGACGTTTGGTAATAATCGTTCGGCCCGTACTCCCAATGTAGACTTGCTCACATGAGCAAGGTATGCAGTATACCCCTGGTGTATCCTGTAGTTTTCTTGTATCTTCGGCTGGTATAAGCATCCCGTATCTTGGTGATGGTAGTATAGATGGTTTTCACCTTGTGTTTATTGAGAATTTTTCCTATCCAGTCCGTCAACTTTGTTGATATAATGTAAAAAAGCTTTGCCTACCGTAGCCGATTTTGGTTGTGTTTTTCGTAACCATTTGTTAGGTTGAATTGCTCTATTTATTTCCGTCCTCAAGTAGCCATTTCCTTGTAAGACTTGTTCCAAAATTTTCTATAATTTGAACTTAAAGAAGCACTTTACAGTAATATGTGTTTCATTTGAAAGAATATGTAGTAAAATAATTTCCATTTGTATTTCTATAATGCTTTAATAAATTAAAAGAACTAATTTTGATTTATATTTGATTTATCTGCATATACTAACACAAATTATTAGCAAGAAAGATTAAATCTAAAGAATTTTTTATTTTTATATTTTATTTTGCTTCCAAACATTGAGCAAATCACACAATGCTAGTCACATTTTTGACAATCATCTATTTGACTCACTTTGACTAACTTTCCTAAATAAATATTATATGGTGCATTAAACCGTTAAATATGCGACAAATAACGCTGAATATTTTTTACCATGCTGTCAGCAAATTTATTAATTTTTTAGGGGAAAAATAAACCACTTTGATTTTCGATCTGCTTCAATAATGCGTTGCCGATTATTTTGTGCTCCAAAGCTCGTAGAGCGCTTGGGGTACACTGCTTTTCCTAACAGTACAAGTTTGCTTTTTTTAAAACGTCGCAAACTCCTGCAAAGAGTAACACAATCAATTTTATTTGCTACTGATCCCGCTGATCCTTAAATTTGAAACACGCGGAGCCAAAACGAAAAATAAGCCAAGTAGTGTTAACAAGATTTAACTTGTAAAGGGCGGCTAGTCGCCGTATCCGGTATTTAGCCTAGCAAATCAAAGAAGTGGTTGCACGCAATGCTGTTGTATGTAATTCCATTATACCAGGTAATTAAATGCAGTTTGACCGATACGTGCCTCCTGCGTTGCACTATTCGTTAGATTGTTATAACAGATGTCGTACTAGACGATTTTTACTGTGTTTATAAATTGGTTATTTGCCCAATTGATTTTCTTTATTTTTAAATGATCAACTGGTTTAATTTTAATTAGGTATTCTAATGTTGTATGATTCTTTTTTATCCTTGCAACACTTTTTTTTATTAAGTAATATGCAGATTTTCAATCTACTCATAGTCAGTATTGAGTATTAATAAATGTTCTGTTGGGTGATGCCATGAGGGAAGCTGTAGCAATCGCTAGGCTCTCGGGGCTGCGTTAGTGCAGGTTAGGATGCAATTGTAGATCAAGTGGCCAGTGGCGCTTGAGACGTCTCGTGACGGGTGATTGAGTGTAGAGCTGATCGATAAGGTTGTTGTGTGAGGCGGTTGGTGTATGCAGTTGACAGTTTTTTGATTTCGCTGGCCATATAAAGGATGTTCAAGTCGTTATGAAGGGTTTCGTTTGTGATATACCAAAGAGCATTCGCTCTCATGCGATGGTCTTTGACTGGAATCTCTGTAGAATCTTTGTGTGACGCCTTGGCACATCCCCATAGTTGGATCCCATAGGTCCATTTCGGTATAGTTTTGTAGATTAAAAGTTTGTTAGATAAAGAGAACTGTGATCGGGTACTACGTAGCCACATCATTTGCTTAAGTTTTAAGTCTAGTTGCTTTCTCTTAGCTTTTATGTAGGTGCTCTAAGTGAGTTTTTGATTTAGATGCATCCCCAGGTATTTTATTTCTGTTTTTATTGGGATAAGGACGTTGTTGATTCTGACTTATGGACATGCAATACGTCGAGTGGTAAATGTTACATGCGCCGATTTATCGGTGTTAACTGTAATTTTACATTTAGAAAACCAGTCCTGTAAAGACTCCAGGTGAGCCTGTAGATGTTCTACTGCTATTTCAGCTGATCTGTTGATGGACAAAAGGGCTGTATTGTCAGCGAACGTGGCTATCACCGAGCTTCTCATGAGCTGTTGTATTTTTAATTAAAACCAATGAGCTCAAATTTCTTAATCGAAGTAGAATAGCTTGGGCTACTGTAACATATTAACCCAAGTTACCTTTGAATAAAACTTAATTTTATTACTTAAAAAAGATTAACCTGTAAGCATGGGTGTCCACATTATAAAAAGTATAAATTTGATAATTTGCATAGTAAAATGAGTACCAATATTACATTGATGATTTCTTCACGCGTGTTTTTTCTATTGTTTAAATTTTATAAGAATTTATCCCGTCTACGCGTATCCGATTATTGCGTTAAAAAGGAAATAACTAGTATAAGCTGAATAACAATAACCAAATAAAGAAACAAATAAAGAATATAATGACTTCCTAATTTGAAAAACAGACTAATTAATGACGTTTAAGATACCTATGTAAGTTCAATTATTATATTAAACACGACTGGAATTTTTGTGATAGATTTGATGAAATGTATAAACATGAACTGAAAAAATTGTATATCTCATTAATACAAATTTGAACCAGAAAGACAATTAAGTGTCCAGGACTAAATAATTAAGTGACTAAAATAACAAAAAACTGTGGAATTAATAAAAAACACAAGAAATATTGTACGTAGTTTTAAACATTTTCACTGTTAAACATATTCTGCAAAATTCTGTGTTAACTATGTAAGAAACTGGCTTATCACATTGTCCTCAATCTCGTGGATGGTCTTAAATCTCTTCCCTTTTAATTATGGTTTAAGTTGTATGCAAGAACATGCTGTCAAAATTTTACACCCTTTAGAAGTTGATATTCCAACCTTATCTTCTAGTTGTCGGAGTGTCAGTCGCCGACCCTTGTTGACTGTAACCTGTACACGTCTAACATTTTTCGGTATTCGACTTGTTGCTGGTTTTTCAAAACATAAATCATCTCAGACATCTCTGGATCGTTTGTACCATGCCTTTATTCTTGTGTTCTTTATTGTATCATACTTAAAAGCCTATTGAATCGTCAAAGTAGTTTGTGCAAACGAAAACCTGCTACTCTACTCGGCGAATGCACACACCACATGTGTTTACTTATCGCCATCCAACTTACAACTAATTCAGCTACTGAAATCGTCCTTATTTACTCATACGCGTTAAATTCTACTCTTATCGACTACCATATTGTATCGCGGCGGCGAAAACCTTTTTTGTTATATTAATATCGATTTCGGAAATGATAAATGAATCACTATACTACAAATGAATGCCACAGAGCTTGTTTTCATACTAAACTTATTTAAAAAAATGTATGAATTTAACTTAATTAAATGTTTCAATATTTACTATATTTATTTAGTCTGACATCTGATTAACTTTTTAAATTACTAATTTAAAATAAATTCACTACTAAAATAAGAATTTATCGATAAATTAAGAAAAAATTGGACCAAATGAAGTGTTTCTGCGGGGGTATATGTATTCAAATGTGTATGTATTTATCGCGCGTATAGTCTATTAGGTGTGTTTGAATGTGTGTGAGAAGATGGATAGAGAGACTGAAAAAAAGTGAGGGGTGAGAAAGAAGGGAAGGGGGAGACTATATTTGTAATAACGAAACTAGCACTAACTGTATGTATATTACCGTTTGGTAGTTTAGTGTTAATTATTTGTGCCCTTTCTGGGTGAAATATATGTTTTACCCTCTATTACATGTATATCATCAACACCATCATTGGCTTCATTTTCTACTTTTTTGATTTTTGTATTATAATTATTTATAGAACAAAATCCTTATTTTTATTGCTTTTAAATTTCATAATTCTTCCAATTTGGGTAGCGGGTAGGTACGTCACCTCGGTCCCGGTGGTGGCCAATTCTACTACAGGGCCCTAGCGCACCCTGCCCACGCGAGCTCTTGATTTTTCTCGCCTTCCTTTCCTGAGGAAATCAGATCACACCCCTTTTATTCCCACCCATTTACCACTCGTCTCTTTTCCACCCCCACCAATCCAAAGGAAAATGGGAATCCACCTTAGTTTTCACTATTTTCTATAAGAGTCATGATGGGTTCGCTCAGTACAAAATATTCCGGAGTTAAATACGATACAATACTCGGATCTCCGGGGGGTATAGTAATGAGAAAAGTTGTGCATATAAGAAAAAATCTAAAAATGACAACATGAAACACGAGAGGCCTGTTATTAATAGACAAACTAAACATAGCAGAAAGAGAAATGATGAGACTAAATATTAAGATTCTTGGAATCTCAGAAACACATTGGCGTAACAACGGCCATTTTACTACCACCAGTGCAAATAGAGTATACTTTGCTGAAAATAACGCAAACAACCTAAAAGGCACTGGATTGATAATACATAAAGATTTCATAAAATAGGTTATGGGATATAAGACACACACAGACAGAATTATTTCTGTAAATATACGTGCAAAACCATGCAACTTAAACATCGTGCAAATATCTGCACCTACAGCGCAATCTACAGCTAAGATCTAGATACCTTTTACCATTCACTACAACATTTAATAGATCAATTTCCTAGCTAAAAAAGAAGCATGGTGATAGACGACTTCAACGCCAAGATTGGAGAAACAAATCAGAATGATAACTGCAGAAACATACTTGGGAAATATGGACAAAGTAAAAGAAACATAAGAGGTGAATGTCTGATAAAGCTCTGCGTAGAAAACAATTTAACAATATCTAACACCCTCTTCCACCACCCTGAAAAAAGCTGCAGTTAAAGATAGAGACTGATATCGCATATCAGAAATATCTTACTACATATAATAAATAAAAGATTAAAAGTGTATCTAAAACAGCACATCGCAAGAAAACAGACTGGCTCCGTAAAAGGAAAGGGTACCCGAGAACACATCCTTAACTTAAAACAAATAATAGAGAAAGCGAGGAAATACAACCTAAGTCTGTTAGTTGGTTTTGCAGACAATCATAAGGCATTTGATAGCGTAAACTGGAAGAAGCTATGGGACATCCTCAAGGAAATGGGGGTACCACAGCATATTATTACACTAACCTAAAACAATGGACATGGAGTAATAAAAATCGACAACCAGCAGTCAAAGATTTAAAATAAGAAAGGATGTTCAGCAGGGATGCATCCTGTATCCGCAACTATTTAATATATACGGCAAATATATAATGAGAGAAGTTCTACAAAATACCATTGGAGGATTTAAAATCAACCGCGAAACAATATCCATCCTCTGATATGCCGATGACACTGCTATTCTCGCCTTCACCGAAGATGAGATAACGAAATTTCTTTTGAAATTACAACCCGACAGTGCAAAATATGGCTTAAACTTAAATAAAACAAACAAAAAAGTCTTCATAGTCGATAGAGTAAACAATAATAGGCATGATTTAAAAGAAATTGTCGATTTTGAAATGGTCAATCATTACATATACTTGGGAACACATCAACAACATGGGAGACTGCTCAGCGAAAATAATCAAACGAATCCAAATAAGCAAAAATGCCATGACTGGTAAGAACTCTGGTTTCCCTCATATCATTATGTGGAGCTGAATCGTGGACGATAAAAAAAAAGAACGCAAGAGAATAGACGCTTTTGAGATGTGGTTGAGGATACCCTAGATAGCAAAGAGGATAAATGTGTCTGTACTATAAGAACTCCATTTAAATGATCGACTATCTACTATGGTGTGCAGACAAATTCTAAAATACTATGGCCACATATCAAGACGTGACAACAATAACCTTGAAAAATTAATGGAGGAAAGACGCACTGAAAACACCAGACCACAAGAAAAAACTCCAAAGAGATGCCTCCAAGTTACTTCCTAATACTTATCGTATTTAACTAATCGTGTTTTTGAAACAATAGTGAATCAACCGGTATCTAAACTATGTGAAATAAAAGCAGGTGTTCTACAGAAAAACGTACTCGGGCCAGTTTTGTATGTGCTTTATACATGTGACTTACCAACAACCGTCAACACTACAACCGGAACGTTAGCAGACGACACAGTAATCCTAGCCAGGGACCAAAACCCACAAACAGCCGCCACTAAATTACAAAACCATCTAGATGAGCTACAAAGATGGTTAACAAAATGGAAAATAAAAATTAATGAAAACAAGTCAGTGCATGTCCCTTTTACGCTGAGAAATGTCCACCAATAAACATCAATAGCGTAAATACACCGCAGTCCCATACGGGCATACGACCTCACTTGGACAGTGAACTTAATTGGAAAAAACACATAACTAAAAAGCGCAAACATCTTGACTTAAAAACAAAAAATATGCATTGGCTGATTGGAAGAAACTCATGTTTGTCCTTGGAGAACAAACTGCTGCTCTACAAGACTGTCCTCTCACCTGTATGGCTGTACGGAGCTGAACTATGGAGGTGTGCCAGCAAAAGTATCATAACAATAATTCAAAGGTACCAATCGAAAATTCTACGAATGATTGCAAATGCACATTGGTACGTCACTTACCAGACACTCCACGATGATTTAAAAGTACCCTACGTCACAGACGTCATCAAGGAACGAAGCATCCGCCACCATGACAAATGGGAAATCCACAGCAACATTTTTCTACATCCACTACTTGAAGACCGTCCTGACAGACGTTTGAGAAGAAGCTGGCCAATAGACCTAATTGACGGTCGAAGAGGACACTTTGCTGGAAGTATGCTTATTAATATTTAGTACTTAAGCGAGCACATTATCTCATAGCATTGTTAATTCTAATTGCTAATAAAACCTTTCAAAAATCGAATAAAGAAATGTAATATTCACAAAGCCCCTGGTTATGATGTCATAACAGACTATGTACTCAAACAATTAGTGAGAAAAGCTACAACTGTTATTATTAAAAGCACTCTAAGATTATCCTGCTTTCTCATAACCCCGAAATATGCACAAATAATTCTTGTAATTCTGCTGCTCCTATTATCAAAAAACTTTGAAACACTATTCCAACACTAGTCCAATAAACCAATTCAGTTTTTGTATTATAAATAAAATTATAAATAAACTCGTAATAGCCTTCAACAGAATTTGGCATCCGGGTCTACTTTATAAACTGAAACAACTTCTTTCTCCATATTACTAACTTGTTATATATCGCACTAAATGACATTTCTAAACTAAATTCAATTCTACCGTCTCTACGGTCCATAGCATCAAGTCCGGTATATTACGGGCTAGCGTTCTAGGACCGTTTCTCTATATTTTGGTTACAGCAGACATCCCGATTACGGTTAACTCTGCAATTTCAATGTTCGCCGAAGATAGTGTTGCATTATCCGCTAATAAGAACGTCTAGCAAGAATCAAACCATTTCCAAACCCACTTTAACAGCCTTGAAGAGTAATTAAATACATGGCGGGTAAAAGTGACCACAAATAACTTTTAAAACAATACACGATGATAGCCAAAATGTTAAATAAACAACGTTGCACTACCAGTCAAAATAGAAGTAAAATACCTGGAATTAACAATAAATTATAAATTAACTTGAGAGTTGGAGATAACATTCAGATTAGTAACAAAATGCGCCACATGCACTGGCTCCTGAACAGCAAATTTGAACTTAAAACCTAATATGAAATACTTTTATACAGCCTAGAAGACAATGTGGGCCCACTGTTCCTACAAAATCTCAAGTGTAACATAAAAAGATGTATTTCCAGCATATTCATGGATTGATAACATTGATATGCTGCTTAAAAACATATATCAACTCAAGGTAAAAAAGTATTAAATACCATTCATCGTAGATAACTGCTTTATAGGTAGGCTCACTACTTTTCTTTCGTTCTTTGTTTATATCTATAACAGCCTTGTCATCGAATTTCAATCGTCATGGTTTCCTATCTCGCTATTCGTGTTTTTTAATTTCACGTTTGTCCTAGATAGTTTATGTTTTTTGTTGTCTACCTTTCTGTTTCTATCTTTCCGTTAATATCTTGCGCTCCGCATCCACATGATACACTTGTACCATTCTATTTGTTACAAGAGAACCCCGCAGGCTTCATCGACGAAGTCTGATCTAGATGCCAAGCAGTCGTGTACAACATTCCACATGTTTTGCGTACATTTAACACTACAAACAATAGAAACATTGGGAGGACATGAAAACTTTCATATTTGAGCATTACAAATGCCACCAATGTAATTTAGCATTGATGTCACATATACAATACAAACCAAACAGCATAATAACAGTCATTATTTGGTTTTCTGCGACAATAATAAAAATATTTAAATAATTCAAAAACGGTTAAAGTTAGAAGGCTGGTTTTTTGCACCGAATTGGCAAATATAGTTGTGAATGTGGTGTGCAAGTTTCAAGGAAATCGGTTGAAGCGTCTAGGAGGAGATAGAATTATAAGCTTAGGGAGATAAGATAAATATTACTTAAAGATGCTTTCCTTAATATTGGTTCTTTTGCGTATGACATCATCTTCTACGTAAACCAGTTTTGCGAGTATCTTAAAAAATCTATTTCTGCCACACTTCATCTTTTTTGGTTCCTGTTTGTAAGCTGCTAAGATGCTGCTCCATACGTAGTTATATGTTCTACGATAGCACAATATACATTTGCTATTGTTTTCAACTAAATACTTGTGGGCCATAGTATATCATTAAGCTGTTGAACTACTGTACATGTCTAAGTTATTCTACCATGCATTTTTCATTACCAGGAGTTTGCCGAAATAGCCCACTTGGGTTTGTTTTATGTGTTTAGGTTTATTTACAAGTGATAGATATTTAATTTGGTTGAAATTTACTTTTAAACCTTATTATTTGCATTCTTCCATTAGTTTTCTTATCATAAAAAATATGTCCTCTTTATTATTTATAACCAGAACCTGGTCGTTAGCAAATAAATATCTAACTATTTAGCAATACTTTCTGTAATAGATTTCTAAATGTAGATTTTAACCAACAAAACCTTTTGACGTTTTAGAAGACCCTTGACACACATTTGATTAGTATTATCGTACTCGCGTAATTTTTCCTGTGTTTCTTGTGTTCTATTTTTGTACACAATATTAATATAAATAAAACTCTTTTCCATTTTTTATTTTTGATGTGGCCTTGTACTTTCTGTAAACTTATCGTTGATCAACTTAAATGACTTTTGTAATTTCAGTTTTGTAAATCTATGGCCTTTTCTCCGTTAACAATGCTTAGTAGATTTTTCCAGTTTTTTGTTTTTGTTATGAATGTAACTATTTTTGTATATTTTATAATTTATTTCTGAGTTTTTTAAGATCGTCCATACCTCCAATACCTGTATGTATTAAGGTTTTTTCATTTTTTTCTCAAACGTAACTTCTGCGGTTTACAACTAACTTTTTTTTTTATTTCTATTCGAGCATACATATATCTTCCGATCTTAAGTATTCTTTGTAGAAAGTAGTACTCATGTTTTTTAGTAAATCAAGATTTATATTGTAGAATTGCCAAGCTACATATTTTTCTGTTAGATTTTTTTTGATTGGTAATATGATCCTTTTTAGGCCTTTGTAGTTTATTAATTAATTTTCATCTGTATATCAGTCGGATTAATTTCTGTTAGAGGCTATTCAATTCATATTCTATCTTTTGTTCTGGATCATTTAAATTATCTAGTAATTCCTAAGTTTTTGTCTTCTAAACGTAATGAACACTTTCGCCCGCATTGGAAAGCGAATTAATCCACATTTTGGCTTTCTAAACGCCTGTACTTTTATTAAACTTCAACGGTTTCTTTTAATGTAAAATATAATAAAGAGATATACGTTTGAGGTTCTTCTTTGCTTAATGGCATATGAATTTTTGTATTCGTTTATGTTGAAACACCTCATTCATTATTTCTATAGAGTAATTTTCACGTAGATTTATCAATCGTTGACCGCTTTCACTTCTAATGCCTTCGACAAATCTACTTACAATTTTGTTATATTCTGCTACTTTTATGCGACCATCAAAGTCGTGCATTAGAATTTATTTTTACTTGTATTTCGACAAAAACATTGCCAGTTTATTTTAAAACGTATGTGTTAATTTCAAACCAACCTTTTCGGTTTATCTGTTAGATGATATACACTCCCAAGCTTTTATATTTATATAATAGAGATTTCTCTCTATGCTCTTTTATTTTTTTACAATATTTTATTTCCTGATTCCTATTTGTAGTTTCTGTCAGGACTGCTATATCTAGTAGTTCTTCTTTGTAGCGTTAACTACTTAGAAGGACTAAATTGTACACCCCAGGAAACCAAAACCATAATCCGTTTCCGTTGCTATTGAAACATTCTCTGACAAAGTTTATTGTTTTAGTTCAGATGTCCCAATTATGAGGAGCCGAGATCTCTCCTTTTGTTTTCCCACCTCTGCACATAACGCATGTTGTGACGTAGAATTGTGGGTAAGATTTGTAAACAAAACTGATCTGAAGGCAGTTGGTGTTTCTTAGGGTTTTAAGTGTTACACAACTTCAGTATTCTAAGCAACCTCTAAAACTTATACTAATCTTAACCCTTATTTTTATATTCTTCGTTCATATCTCTAAAAATCAACGATCTAATAAAAGTTAATATACAATTATTCTTACTAAATACAATTTTTTAGAGCGTTTACAAATAACTTTAATTTTCATATATTATAAAATAAGTTTTTCCAACTATTACTTATATTACTGGCAGTTCTGGTCCAATTTTTTGATGCGGATATATTTATATTGTATCTTATTTGTATCTTGTTGACGTAATACGTATACCATCTAGGGATTATTATGACCTGATCAACAAATATAAAGAAATTATGAAATTATGCATTATATAAAACTAAGTATTTTTTGTGGATCTAATCTTAATTGTTATATCTGTAGGCGTAGATTCATATTTTTTTAATAGCTTTGGTTTGCCAAAGTCAATTATCGTTAACCAAATCACAATCGAGTAGACCATGTGTAATAATAAAAAAGGCCGTGTGCGTTGCAAAAATTAAGATATAGTGTAAAAGAAATTATCCAAAATTTTTTCAGTGCTATTAAATATTTAGTCAGCGTCATAACTATACGTCGACAATTGAGACAAATAAGATTCCATGACCAAACAGCTACCCATAGACTAAACAGTTCTGCTACAAATACCAAGTGTTGTTGCAGTAGCATAAGGAACTCACTAGATTGTAGATGACTGAAAAATGTGGTTCGAAAAACAATCCAGGGTTTTCCATGTGGTAGTCCAATGAAAATGTTTGGACGTCGCAAAAATTTGGAGAACGATACCCCCAAAATAAGTAGGTAGTCTAAACATTTGGAAGAAGGTGTTTTTTTCTTATAAAATAAAATAAATTTTTCCGGTAAAACTAAATAGAAATTTAAAGGCAGAAGGTTAAAATACTATTTTAACTAGTTTCGTTCTGTCGATGATAGAACCATCTGTTGATGACGATTACCTGTATAAATATGACGACGTTTCTTTTCGTAAAGCACAGTCTACTAGTCTAATAGTTTACAACACTAATATTGCACTCTTCTTATTTAAACCTTATTGACTATCCTGGAATTAATTAAACCACCGGCACCGTTTCAGACTCCAAAGTTTTTGTCTGCAGCTCTCCAGGAAGAATGGTTTATCAATATCACCAAATATGCCTTGAATGTAGTAAACATTTTTATCATCCGTATACATAATAATTATTAAGGCTTGTGGCAATAGTGCTGACCGTTTTTTGTAGGTGTTTGGATACTTTCAATTAAATAGTGTGCTTTTTAAGGTTACTAAAAGTAATAATTTTACATATTAACATAACAATGTGCATTTTAAAAACTTTTAAGATAACAGAGGAAGGGTTTTAAAAACACTAATTTATTCCAATAATAAAACATTATCAGCATTGCTTGAATATGTTACAAATATTATTCTAGCTTGCACAAATTCTTAAGCTTTGTTGTCATTTGCTTTGAAATCTTTGTGTACACTCCTTTAAATATGTGATTGTGCACTCGCGTTCGAGCTGATCAATCCATTTCCGTCGGCTGCGCATAATTTGCGTTAGCAAACAAAATAACCTCAACCATACGTGTAAATCTTCTGAGGTGGCAATTTGAACCTAATGGCACCATTATCGTCAGCACGACGCCCCTTAAGCTTGGAACAATTTTTTTTGCCATTACATAGCAATTACGTTATAAAATACGAACATGGGCAAGAATAAATCAAATAAAACCTACTTAGTTCAAAATAAGATCGCATTTATATGCAATATTAATAAATACTTATTGTGTACTTTATAAAATTGTTGTTATTTGGAAACAAGTAAATTAATAAATTATAATAAGTTAACGTATCGATTACAATAATATTACAGTAATAAATCAAGATTTATAAATCATGTTACCGTAAAATAAGTAGACAATGATCTTTTGGACATTTAATTTAGTTAATACAAAATGTAAATGTAAAGACAGTATAACATACAAACTTATTAAAAAAATAAAGAACCTCATTTTACAATTCGAAATGGTGCATCGTCTTGTTGAAACTCGTAATACTAGGTACAACAATGTTTTTGATATTTATGAGAATTCTCTTTTAAGATTTAGATTTAGAACATTCTGAAGCACATACTGTTATTCAAAATGTTTAGTCTACTTATGTACTGTTGTTGTGTCGCAATTAAATTTAGATGTCCTTGCCAGAGCGGCGAAATGGACGAGGCGGCCCGCGACGTGCGAACACGGCCATTATTGCGCGATATTGAATTAATGCGGAAAATGGCATGCACTCTTTGCACGTGACTCCCTAATTCACCGGCGGCGTAATGCGAAACACAATTATTAAGGCACACGACAGGAATTTGCATGATTACTCGGCGGCTTAAAGAGCGTTTTAAAAGTTCGGCTACAATGCCATTTGCATAACAAGTGAGCGAATTTACCTAGAGCTACTTTCGTTTATGTCTCTCTACTTACCTTGCTCGGCAGATATGGCAAATTGTATCGCCATTTTATGGCGGCTCCTGCCCGAGAGCAGCTTAGGAATTAAGGCTTGAATTTTTAACCAATTCCCGCCAGAATGGAACTGCACAGCACTACAGGGTTAGTGGGCTCACGCGTGCATTTCCCGTTACTCGTGCCTGCAATTGTCTTTATGATTTTCACCAGACAGCTTTTCAGAATTCTTCGTTGCTTGATCAAAGTCTTAGATGTTCTTCGTAGAAAAAAAAACATTGATGCACAGTATTCAACTATTATAGAATTGTGTCAAAGTGTTAAGAGTGAAAGAAATGAGAAAATAGCAAATTTAGTAAAAGCAATTTTACACGGAAGTTGTCTAGAAGGAAACCACAGTTTGCTCTAGAAACAATACTACTCGTACCATCAAGTAATTATTACCGTTAGAAAAGTTTAAGTTTTTACTATCAACGACTGCAGTATTTTTTGAATTCGTGTGTAGTAGACCATGATATGGAGCGAAGCTTAAGAGCTATTTAGTAGCAATCATTATAAAGACGCTACGAACTGTAGATAACATTAAAAAGTTCTGTGACAAATTAAACAAAAGTTAAATAACGCTACAGTTTGGCTAAATAATAATAGGACCCTCCCCTACACCAAAGTTTAAAATTGGTTCATTCGAAATGGTCGAAAATCAAACTAACGGTAGGACGGAAAGTATTTGAGGACCCAATTGGCAGAAGTTAGCTGATTACTTAAATAAGAAAAATATGTTTTTCCAATTTGTTCCTCACTTATTAATTTTTGACTCGTAAAGTTCGAAACCACCTGTTCTATTTTTTAAATTTTGATTCCTAAAATTAATTTTTATTGGTTGAGCTCACATACCATTGAAAACGGCCGGCTAGAAGAAAATTCTTACAATTAAAGTTGCTGCGGCAAGGTAGTACCAAAACGAAAACTAAAAAGTTCTTCAAAATTTGAAATGTGTAAAAATATATTAGACTAAATCTTGTAGTGCTTATTTTTAGTAGGTTTTTGTTTTTTAAATAATACAAATGATGGATAAGAGATAAGAGATAAGAACTATGTAGAAAAATAAGGAGCTAAACACTGGAAAAGATAAATAAACTAATAGATATATGGTCTACCAAAATAGAAAATAATAGCATGAACACTAACATAAAAAACAAAATTATGGCGACAAATAAAAAACAAGAAGAAGAAAACCAGAACCAAATTGAAAAGGAAAATAACTAGAAGGGATAACGATTTATGACTATTTGGGGGCCTAAAGTGATAAACGATGAAAAACTCGATAAGAAGGTAGCTGATAGAACCAAAATATGCAGTAGGATATATTACAACGACATAAATGAAAACATTGGGGAAACTTGCTGGAAAATGTAAAATAGATAGGATTAGAAACGTTAATATAAGAGACTTAGTACAAATAAAGGCACTAGTTAATGTAATGGACAGAAAATAATAAAACTGGTACGGGCACGTTATGAGAGATTTCCCAAAAAAGTTATAGATGCTGGAAGAATAGGAATAAAGACAAAAGGCAAACTAAACAAAACGTGGTTACAACAACAAACATAGCAAAAAATTAGGAAAAAAGGTAAACGAGATGAAATTAATAGCATAAGCCCATAAAACATACAGTAAAGCTGTTAAACTAAAAGTTCTCTACTCCGGCTCTACTTAGGGCAAAAGAAATCAGATGAAAAAAAACAAGAAAAGCATGTTTAATAATTACATAAAAAATCTCCCTATCAGCAGAAAAGCTTTTGAGGGCTAAATAAAGAGTTAATATAAAATATAAAAACCTTTTGCCTTAACAAACAAAATACACACAAAGTAATTGCTATAATTTTTAAAATATAAAGGTTTAATCTATTTAAGAAAAATATTAAGATATAGATAAAAATTTGCATAGTTTTTAAACATATACCAACCAACTATATCAATTGTTGTCAACAAAATGTCGTAGATATTGAGTAGCATAAAATAGTTAGCTGGGGTAAAATTTAGGTGCGTGGACGATTCAAATATAAATAGCTATTTTGTTTTACGCTCAGTGAGTTTAAAGGAGAGACACACTTTAGTCAGAGTAACAGTATATTATCAAATTTCTCATGATAGAAAACGTAAAGCCGACCAAAATTTTGAGAAAACTTAAAATGCAGTTCAGAAACCGCACATTTAAGAAGCAGTTGAAAATAAAGGTCATCGATGGCATTTGGAGATTAGTGTAACTGAAGATAGTACTTGCATTTTCTCCACTTTTTCAACGATGGCCGCTAATTAATTAATAAAATTACTTATACGTGATAAAATAAAACTGAAGCACCGTCAGAAAAGACGCGAATTTTCAACCTAAAATATCGTCTTGTTTCACGATAGCGGTGGAATACGTGTAGGTGCTCACACTAGGCAAAAAGTAGAGAATTTCTTCTCAACTACACTAGAACACCTTTGCTATAGTTAAATTTATTGCTTTGCGTAAAGAAGCACTTAGAAGACGGAGTTGAGGTAACGTTAATGTGAAAACGACATAATTCCGACTATGTTGTTCACCCGTGTGTTACAGTGAAATGTTAAAAATTAACAAACTTCCTAAAAAATCTGCTTTAAACTAAAATGATAAAGAAGTATTAAAACAGCTAATTTAGTTACAAAATTGTATCGTAGATTAATTTACAAATTACATTTGGTTTTCAAAATTCATGTAACAATTATAAAAATCTGTATTTAATACAAGGGGAGTCTTATTATAAAACTAAAGTTATGCAGAAACAATAACTGTCACACAAGAAACTTTTCAATTACAATTTTTTTATTAACACCTACTAGTGTTGACAATTAAAACTGGTCTAGAAGACTAATCATTATTTTTGTTCTAATACATTCTTAAACTAAGTACTTATCAGCTAAAGTCCATCCAATGATATCCTTTAGGGTTGTTCTAGTATCAATATATACTTTACCCGTGCACTAACCTCTGCTTTTACACACAACACATTACACTAGATTACATGGTTTGGTCCTCTTCAATTTTCGGATGTGGTGTTGACTGTCCAGCAGCTGAAGAGCCTCTGCATTAACATGAAGGTGGAGCCTGGCTTCATGCTTGCCGGCAAACCTTTTAATTTATTCTTTGACAGTTGGGATACCAACGAACATACCATTCTACTGTGATACGCAACACTTTATTCTGAAATGTTTGAATAGGTTTAATGTTACAATCACTGACCAGCTGGATGCCATATAGCCACAGTGGTTTCAGAATCTGATTGTAAATCATTATTTTGTTGTGCATTGGCGGCTGTGAATTTCTGCCAAGGAGCCAATAGTATTGTTTATACTTCAGATTAAGCTCAGTTCTTTTTTCTTCACGTGTGTTTTCCATCGCAATTTCGCATTAATTGTCATTCCGAGATACTTAGCGTTTATTTCATATGATACAATTGTACCGTTAATATTTAGTAGAGGTAGCTCTGCTAGTTTTTCTTAGCGAAATTTATATAAACGGATTTCAAAGCTTGGTCCTCCATTTTTTGGTCCAGGCAATACTATGGTATTGCTTGCCATCTCTAGTTTTCTTGTCGGGCTTTCTGGAGTCTGGTTGATCGCTAAAAGGGCAGTATCATCGGCTAATGTCGCTAATGTTATATTATCCAATGTTGGTAGACCATTGGTGTATAATAAATAAAGAACGGGTCTAAGTACACTTTCTTGGGGTTCTTCTGCTCGTATTTCTTTCAAGTTGGAATAATCGTCTTCCTACTTGATTCTAAAAAGACTATCAGTTATATACGATCTTAAAGTTTCTACATATTCCTTCGGAAGTATGTTGTTTAATTTGTGTATCAGCTCTTTATGCCAAACCTTGTCAAAGGCTTGAGCAACGCCAAGAAAGACTGCAGAGAAAACTTGTTTTTCCTCTAACGCCTGTTCAATAATGCCAGAAATGCGATGTACTTAGTCAATTGTCGAATTCTTTCGTTTAAAACGAAATTGAAAATCTAGAATTAAATTATTGCTTTCTATGAGTGGTCTTAGTCTTAAGTAATAATTTTTCAAATAATTTTGAGACAACAGGCAACAGGAAAATGGGCTATAAGATTTACTTCGTTAGGCTGTTTTCCTGACTCTGACAACATGATTACTTCTGCGACTTTTCAGCAGGTTGGAATATGTCTTACTATTAGTCTGAAAGCTGCATTGAAAAGATGGGTGAGTAGGACTATACCTTTTCTAGGCAATTGTTTCAGTATTTCACCAGTAATCAGATCGTATCCTGGCGCCCTCACATTAATGTTTGTTTTGATTTCCTCAGCTACTTCTTTTAGAGTGGCTAGGGTGATGTTTTCTCAACTTGGTTATCAATATCCGGTAGTATATTTTCTACTTGTTCTTGATTGGGTGTAAAGATGTCAGCTAGCTTATTATCCCTGATCCACGGTCCTATCTCTTACTGATTGGTCGTATAAAGGTAATTGCCTTTTTAATCCTTTTGGTTGCTTTCCAGAATGAGTAGTCAGGTATCAAATTCTGCATGTAGGAATTTATTGACTCTTTCTTGAGTTTTTGTATCTCTTTCCTCAATTTCCAGCTTAAGTTCTTAACATTACCTTAATAGGTCTCGTAGCTTTATTTTTATATGAGCGCCATTCGATGCTAGTGCCAATTATTGAGATTATCAAGTTTGTGTATTCTTCAGAAACAATTGACTTTAATTTGTTTGTTACCCATTAAGCTAGTTTTATATTCAAAGTTGCCTGTGCTTAATTTTTCCTTGATGACTCTGTAATCATCTATGTTACTCAAGATGACCGGTGGCGGCTTGATGGTTTTCGAGGTTTTGACTGCTTTTTAGGGCTTCCTGCTGTTTTTTAGGCGATTCGGTAGCCTTGCGCTTTTTCCTGTTCTAGATTTGGGCAAAAGCCAATCGGTTTCTCTAGCGAAAAGTTGCTCCTCTTCATCTGAGTTTGCTGGGCTTTCGGATTTGTTCCTCGCAGTTTCTTTCTTATTTCGTGGTTGTAATAACTTCTTGTTTTGTTTCTGTAAAGTTAATACTTGTCCTTTTGTCCTTTGTTTGATTTCGTTCAAAGCCACTTGGGTTTCGCATTGCAAATACTTTGAGAACGCTCCTACTCAGTAAAACTCGAACACGTGAAATTAAAAAAATAGTAAAACATAAGAAGTCTCTTTCCAAAACATTTCGGTAATATATACTAAAACAGTTTGTATTAGCCGAGTCAGGTGAGAGTTAGACGTCAGTAAGTGAGCACGTGTAGTATGCGATCATCGCACGACTGAACTAATAGAACAGCCAATTTCATAAATTTTGTACATGAGGCTTTCGAAAACAGTGCAATGAGTAAAAATTGTTAAACGTGTACAAGATACAATCAGCAAAGGGCGGCAACTAACACATTGAAAACTAAGAGATGTTCTTAGAATTTCAAACAATTCTGACGAAAGGTCTTAACATAAAACATGCCCCTGCTGCCAGTTAATCGAATTGCTTCAGAAGGATCATAAATATAATTAAAATAAATGCGTAAAAAGTATAGTAAAAGGAAATGTGTAAGACTTCAGAGTGCTTACCACGTTATAAGGAAAGTTCTTTGACAGTTGCGAAAAATTTGCTTTTTATATGTAAATTAACATTAAAATCACCAACAAATATTCTCATTATCAATGACTTTTAGCCACTGTAATACATGTTATCGAATTTTCCATATTTGAAACAAAGAACATTTGGCATGTTTGATCAAATGATTCAAACCAGCGACTGCGTTAAAAATTCTTTGATAATCGGAACTATAAGCTGGATGCGGAACCTCATTCCATTTAGTTCCGTAATTTTGTCTATGTTGTTTTGGTACAATGAGTGGGTACATTGTCTCGATAAAGAAGAGCTCTTTTGCGATTGATCAAAGTCGGATTTTTTTATAATCTTATAAACACGATCCAGTTGCTGCTGTAATCAATTCAAAGTGAACAATACGGAAAATTTTCCACCAAATTGAGATTATGGCATTTTTGCTAAAATGCTTCTGTCTATCGCTTTATTTTGGTTTAGAGAATTAACAAAATAATCCAATTTTTATTCACTTGTAACAATGTGTTTTTAAAACCCGTCATCCAGTAGATTTTCAAGCAGCTAACATAAATTTCGATTCACTTGTCGATTTATAATTTAGTAAGTTCGTCTTCTTATGGACAAAATCGAATTGATGCAGACATGTACGAAACCTCAAGTTCACCTGACAAATCACAAATACTAAATGAAACTTTGCTAGCAAAGACAAATTGTTGGCCTAATATTGGTTGATCTTCAAAGCTAAAGTCTACAGAATTGAACCGCTTGTGCCGTTTTAAAACAGTCACATGGCTCACTGTTCCTTGTCCTCCGGCATCGCAAACCTTCTTTGTAACATCTCTTGTTAACAGTTCCGTTCTTATTAATAACAAATCAAAAGTCAAAGTTTAATTTTATCAGATTCCGCGTAAAAACCAAAAACATAATCTGCTATTTTAAAGGAGACCGAGCTACGCTCAATCTCTCTTGCATCATTGGCCATTTTGCTAAATACAAAAATAGGTTTCTTTATTATTGCAATTTTATTAGGTAGATTTTTAAATATCTTTTTAAAAGAATTTTACTGTAGCATCTTGTGTAACGAACTATAGACTCCAAAACAATTCTATATAAGATATTAACGGATTCGATAGACATAATTCTTTTTGAAATTGAGTGAACTTTTGCACACAACACATTCATTGGCCTTATTTTTCGAGAGAATGAATGAAATCGGTCAAAATGGTGGAGAAAAATGACTTTTAATTTTAATTTGGAATTCTTGCAGATTTAAATCACAATTTGCTTACATGTACCCTAGGTACAATTATGCTAAAATAGACGCAACGGAATAATCGGGTGGGAAACTATAAGTATAAATATTACTGATTCTTGCGTTAACCTACATTATATTGTGATTGTATGTCTGGATTCTTCAGGAGGATATTAGGTAACTAGAATGCAGGAAATTTTAGTTCGATATTAAGGAGCAAACAAAAAGTTTACCAAATTATTTCTACATTGAGTTATTTCAATTTTTTAGTGTTGTAAATGTAATTTCTTGTCACGAATATATTTTTAATTGTAGTGCAATAACATTTTTCTTCTTCAAACTTAAAAAATTAAAAATAGAGAATAGATAATATTATATCAACTGCAGTTTTTTTATATTTGTTTTTTCAATTCTATTTTTATAACTTTTATCTTTTGCAAATTTAGCTTTCCTTATCTCTACTTTATATTAGTCATTATAGCACAGCTGTCAATTTAAGTTTTACGATAGTGCTCTAAGTAACACTTTTGTTAATATATTTGTAATGATCAACATGAGAATAAGGAATGCATAAAAATTACAAAATTAAATTGGTTGGAAGTATAATTAAAGTCACATTATAGCTCTTGATTTATATATAATGTATATACAGCGGCTTATTATTATTCTGCCTTTAACGATGAAACCATGTAATCAGAATGTTTACACGATGCTTGGAACACAAAGGAAAATATATATGTTTTACATCATTTTCTCAAATTAAAAATAAAAATAAATGGAAAATCATATTTTGAATGTTTGAAACATGCTTAAATTAAAGAAATTAGTCGAAAATCAAATTAAATTGAGTATCCGAAAATTTGTAAATAAAGTTTAGAGTTTCCAATGATACAATTAGTCGTAACTTAGAGACTCGTACAAGATTAGATCGATATAAAATCATGATATACCGATAAATGACTTGTCAAAATCCCTACTTGATGTAGGAATGTGTCGGAGAGGTAGTACCTTTTATTTCGAAAAGTCACTCCAGACGTTATACGCGGGCGGAGGTTCTCACGAGACACCCAACTCTCACTTGATGGCTCCAAGCGCCACACCTTGGTACACTGTGTTGACCCACAGGCTAAACCAAGTGAGGGTAACCAGAGTGGGCGTCTGCAAACAGCGTCTGTATCCAGAGTGGACGGCTGTCACTAATACTTACCAACCCTTCTGGCCAGCGTGGTGAGTTATGGCCAAAAACCCCTCAAAGGGAAGGCTTATATCCAGGAGTGGACCGAGAAAAGCTGATGAAGAAGAAGAAGAAGAATAGATGCAAAACATTACGCTATAAATGTCTAATTGTGATCGTTATGGATTACGGAAAGTATTTTTCATGTTTAAATATTAGTAACTAATAAATTAAGGATACAATTCAATTGCATCTGGTAATATAAGATTTGATTAAAAATTTAAGCTTAAGCCAAAAGTTTTAACATGGTGTGCGGAACACGTACAAAATATTTCTAACTTTTTTATTCAAACTCATAAAGGAAAAGCAATTATCATAGATGTATGTATTTAAAAATGTCTCTCGAAAGTTATCGATTTTGTGAATATCACAAAAATAATAAAATTATTTTCTAATCGGGTTGCGTATTGTGCCATTATACCGAAGACACAGGTTGGCGGCTAGACACTCCCCTGTGATCCTGACAAAGGATAGGTCTACTTTGGGGAAGTAACTCTGCAACCTTCGAATTGCCCTCACTCCTAAATACTGATAGCAATTCATGTCTTAGTCCCCATTCCATCCAATACAAATAAAATTTTTCTTGGTCCAACCCAACCTCACTAACCCATTTGGCCACCGTGGTGAGTAGCGGCTAACATGCTCCCTACACAATCAAATGTCGAATTTTAAAACTGAAATACTCCAGGTGAGTAGAGAAAACATCTCAGAATCTCACACCGTCGGCAAAACGGTCCGCCTTAAGGATTCTGAGTGAGGCAATAATAATAATAATAAATAGAGAAGAATGGTCTTCCAACAAGATCCTATAAAATGAAGCAAAAAACGAATACTACTTGTGGCAACATTTAACCTAAGGTTACATTAGCTACAGAATATAAAATTATAGAATAAAACAAGAATTAAGAAAAGTAAAATGGTACAAAATCTTGGATTCTTAATAATAGCATAATAAAAAAAACTTCAAGTCACTCAACGTGCAATGAAAAGATGCCTGATAGGAATTACGCTCCGTGATCATATATCTAATGATGAAATACGGAAAAGATCAAAAGTGACAGTCGTAATACATTGAGTGTGTTAACTTAGATGGAATTGGGCAAGACACATAGCTAGAAGAAACGTCAATGGATGAACACCTTGAATAATTAAATAGAGGCCACAAAGCTACAAGAGGAATATAGGGAGGCCACAAAAAACGTCGTTAAGAAATTTTCAGGTATATATTGGATGGCTTACATACGACGATGGATATTATAGCTGTGCTGATGATGATAGTTAAAGAAACATTGTATTTGTTAGAAACTAAAACCTACCAATTCTACCAAATCATGAAAATCTGTCTAATGTACCTCAAACTCTCCCAATTGAGACTTTCTCTTGATTGGTTTTTGATAATAATTGGGAGACAACATCGAATGATCAATTAAAACGGTGAATTATTTCTTGTGCTTATAAGACTGATGTTACCTTTATCAATCATATCTATGACAATTCAGATAAATATTTTTATAAAATTTCATCTATTTCATGTTAAATGAATAAAATCTGATTTGTTTATTTCATTTATTGACTATTAAGGATAACTTTTGTGCCACCACTTCTGATACATATATTAAACTTGACTAAGCATAACAAAATTGTCTTCAATCCAATTAAGTACATTATCCCCTATTTCATTGCATTAGATATTTCTTTAAAACGTCGTACAGAAAAGAAAGTATCTAATATGTATGTATTTTTTATTTTATTTAACCGACTATAAATTAATTAATTAATTAATGACTAAAAGTGCAAAATTATTGTCTAATTGTCTTTATGCTAAACAGAGTTGCTAAAATCAAGAGCATAGTCCAAGAACAGAGCGACAACTATGTTGCATGTGTTAGACAAACTTCGATATCGATTGTCGCCTGAAGTGATGTTATGTATGTAGATGTAATTAACCCTAATATAACAGAATTTATGTTTAACTTGGTAGTCATTTTTAATGTGAACGGCACGTGTCAATTTTAATATACGAAGATGTATTAGATTTTAGGATATATTTATTTTTGAATTATATTTTGAATTTAATTCAAAAAAATTCTCAACAGACAGAGAACAGCTTAAAAAATAACAGACAAAATACTTTAGTGATATAGTAGATGAAATGGAAGCTGGTCTTCTAGTTACTGGAAATAAAAATGGCACATTATACTTAATGGGTGTCCCAAAATTCACACAAGAAGTAATTTTGATAGAAAACGCGGACTTTTAATTAAAAATTATAATTTTTTATTGATTCATAAAGTATACAGTATAGGGTTACGTATGGAATAGAATACCGGGTAAGTGGCTTTTACGGCTTTGCTGGCACATGCACACTCTTTTGTTGTAATTTTCCATAAGTTTTGCATAAATGTGGCTGAAGATAATTGATACAGTGCTTAATTTCCTCCTTCAAGGCGTGGGTGGTCATGGGCTTGTTGACGTAAACCTTAGACTTCAAAAAAAAACCAAAGAAAGAAGTCCAACTGCGTTAAATCGCACGATCTGGGAGGACAATTCTGGTCACTAAAACGGGAAATTGCACGACCAGGAAATGACTGATACAATTGAATTATTTCGTGGGCTGTATGGCATGTGGCATCGTCTTATTAAAACCACATGTTGTCTACATCTACATCTTTGTAATTTAGGCACAAATATCTGGATTATCATGTTGCGATAGCGAGCATCATTAACAGTTATTGCCTAACCATCCGCATTTTCGAAGAAGAATGGTTTGATGACGCCTCCAGTCCAAAACCCGCACTAAACAGTGACACATTGTGGATGCATTTGTTGCTCAACAATCACTCGTGGATTTTATAAACTTTAAATGCAACCATTTTGACGATTAACATAGTTCTCAAGATAAAAATGATTTTGTCGTAAAAATCAACGTCCACTTGTTGTTCCATAATCCATTCAACGAAGTCTCTTCGCTGTGCGTGTTCAGTAGTTTTTTGACTCAATTAAACTTTATAAGCATGGAGATGCAAATCTTTCGTGAGAATACGCTGTAGAGAGCTTTTCAAATTGTCCAATTCTTGACAACGGTACCAAATTGATGTTCTTAAACGCTCACGAACTACTTCGATGTTTTGTGTTGAACGACTTGTTGAAGAGTGTCTGTCAATGTTTGATCCAGTCTCTCTAAATTTTTTAATTAATCTCTGCACAGTTGATGAATTCATATAGCTATTCCGACTATATTTTGTACGAAAATTACGAACTGTAAGCCGCCAAATTTTCGTTATATTTAAAATATTACTCAACAATGAAAACGCGTTGTTCTTTCGTGTAACGCTCCATTTTTAATAACCCTCAATTGTCAGCTGTCACGCTGTCATCTTAAGTGAATTTTGGGACACCCAATAGATGTAACTAATAATGACCGTTATGTGAAAAATATTTTTTACAACGACAAGATTCGTACTAGAAGTGATTTACACAATGCAAAATTTATAAAAATAATAATATAAATATCAGATGACACTAAATAAATGTGTGCGAAGATAATATCCACCTATTTTATATCTACTAGAGGCAAACATAGAGAACATTGTACGACTATAAAACTGGGGCTTCTAAAAAATATAAATCAAATTCTAGCATATTAATTCGAAAAATATTTGGTAAATATAAAAAATGTAATTATTAGTAGCAATTTTGTAGAATCGATATGAAGACGTTTAGGTCATCAAAAAAGATTCCCTGAGAAAGTTAATACGGTTAATATAAATTTGTACATAAGAATAAAATGGGGATTTTAAAGTATTCTTTGCAACGAAAGTAACACGTATGCCGTAGTAACATTTAATGTATGTATGCGCATTGTCTATTCTTAGTTGATATAACACGCATTGTCAAGCATACCCAGTCGCTAATGAATCTTTATTATCTATCAGCGAACTTAATTTCCCAACAATGTGATCACTCCCATGCAAACCTTGACAAGTTATAAACAGAAGACGCTCTGGTCAAATTCTTGCCGCGTGTAAGGTATACATCTAAGTTTATTAGGAAAGCTTGGAATAGTTTAAAGTAGCAGGCGCACGCCTTAAGGATCGATGGCGGTGCAGTGCCAGCGTGCTCAAGGTTTTCACATTTGGACATATGACAGCTAAAATTGCAGCAGGAAATGCAAGCTGCTTTTAGGCTAATCAATATTCTATAAGTGATTCGGGGTCGGAATTATAAACGTGAGCAACAGATTAAAACGTTTATAATTAAAATACTATTTATATATACGTCCCTGGACAAAATTATTATAACCGCTTGGTTTTTAAGAAACATATTTTTTATAACACATATTTTCGGATGTGATTTGTTAACAATAGATACGATGTGTCCCAAAAATATCAAATTAATTTTCTTGCAATAAAAACGAGTAAACAAAAACGATTAATGCAGCCGTAATTCAGGCTATATATTATAAACTCGGAATTATACATTTTGCAACTAGTATTTCCATTAGACGAATTGTACATCCAAGAGCATTTTAGTCGCGTATGGATATTGGTACGATGTGGCTACAGCACGCGCGCTTCATTTATCAGTACATCCCAACCGGCCTGAACGTAATCTTTAACTTACACTCTGAGTATTCACAGTAGTATTAACAAATAGCATAAACTGCCAGAGCTTCGCTAAATGATTATAAAATAAACCTACAAGTGCGGGTTAAGAGAAAACTAGATGAAGTAACCCATATGGTCAGCTGAAGACATAATCACACAAAATAAATTCTACTTGCTTTTACAATACGTTAACGAAGATAACACAAATGAAACCAGAACATCTGCTACAGAACCAACTACTTTCATTAATAAACCCAAAATCCCGCCAATATATCTACATAATGCAATAAATCACAAGGCTGTTGTGATAGATATTCAGTATATTGTAAAGAAACAGTTTTCTATTTGTCAAATAACAATGTATAAAAACTTACAAAAATTTATTTAAAAAAAATCATACCTTTCAAAACCCCAACTTAAAACCTTTGTAAGTGGTAATTAGAAATGCCCCATTATCACCAACTACTGCTGAAATTAAAAATGAGTTAAAAATACTGCCAGTTATTAATGTAAGACGCCTGCTGACGAGAGATATATGGAGTCTATATATGGAGTCTATATATGGAGTCAAACCAACAGTGATAAGGGTAAAAAAATCTCCACCTTGAAGTCATTGTATCACTCGATTGTGACCGTAGAAATAAGAAAAAATCAACCAGTTTACCACAATATCATCGATGTCAACGCTACGGAAACACAAAAAATTATATCTTTACACCAAGATGTGCCAAATGTGGTGGTAATCACAACCACAGTAACTGCACTAAGCAGACCAAAACTAAGCCAACATATGCTAATTGCGGCGACAATGACGCGACGAGTTGTCGTGGTTGCAATCATCATGTTGGACTTCAACAAAAATACATAAAAAATAGGAAAACTGCGGATAGTCTTTGCGTCAACCCAATGCAAACATACGCCAATAAATTAACAAATAACTCACACGTCAACACCATCCCTTCAACTTTAGCTCAAACTCGCCCAACCAAATCCTCTCAGTTCTTACATATTAGCAAAATTATTGTAGACCTTGTAACGTCCTTTTTTGCACAAATTGAAACGTGCCTTACAGCCACCCTATTACTCCTATTACTCAATGAATCCTAATACCAGAAGAGTAGCTAAAGAATTAGCAATCCCGAATTGGAATTTAAATGGCATCTTAAATCAACAATTCGTATTTATTGCATTCTTAGCCAGATACAATGTTGATATAGTCTGCATTACCAAAACACACCAGCAGGACAATGACAATCTTCAAATACCAAGATACAGCGTATATCGAAAAGACCAGAACAGCTTCAGAAGAAGTAGCCGTTATTAGTAAGAAGAAATTAAAATATGAGAGTGTCTGCGATATACTAAATGCTACTTTAGAAACTATTAGAATTAAAGTGAGACTACGTGACCTAAGCCATCTCATCATCTTTATTACATACAGGCAACAATACAGGATACTCATTGAAAATGATATAAAAACCTTATTCGATACAACTGACCAAATATTAGTCATTAGAGATAACAACTGTAAACACATAATGTAGGGCGTTACAAATTAAACAACCTCCTCAAAGACTTATCAACGGGCTAAGCTACTAGAACACCTTCCAGGACAAACTAAACTGTAACCTACAAAAACCGTTTAAACTCAAAAAACCTAAAGAACGTACTCGGCGATCTTTGCACATAGAAAACCATTAGAAGCATTCTAAAACAACATGAAGAACTACCAACCATATAAAATGGAACCGATATCCTTTAAACTGATAGTAAAAAAACGCACCCTTTTACTGGTTACCTCGAATACGTCTTCATGTCAACAAACATCTGTGGTACTACACATGTACTTTATGTATTAAACCATATTGAGCACAATTACCCATTTATCACTGAAAACATAAACTCTACATCATCATGTAAAATAACCCAAATCTTATCTGCCTTGTCCAAACGGAAGTCTCAAGCAATGACCTTATAAGCATTATTCTACAACACCTAACCAAAAATGTGTAGTATACCTAGCGTTAATATATAACACATGACTTCACATTGTCTATTTTCCAAGGAGCTGGAAACATGCTAACATACTCATGTTTTACAAAACAGAAAAAGACAAACAAGATATTAAAAATTACCGACCAATAAGCCTACTCATGTATCTATGTAAAATTATGGAAAAATTTATTTGTTTGATTATCAAAACTTGCAAGAACCCAAAATTATATAATTTTACCAGCATTTTAATTTGGATTTAAGAATATTCAACCTGTCACCGGCGCCAGAGAATTAGAAAAATAATTGAAAAGGGATTTGAAAATAAATGCTATACTACAATTATATTGCATTGACAAGGTATATCCTGAAAGTTTAAAAAATTTTTCATCAATATATCAGGTTACCTACAAGCAACACTTTTCTCATTCTTGGAAGACAGAACCTTCACCGTTAAGGTCAACTCATACATATCCGACATCAAAGCAATACATGCTGGAGCCCCCCAAGAAAACGTTCTTGCATCTCTGCTATTCAATAACTATACATCAGATATACCAGCAACCAGCTACTATAGCCACATTTGCGGACGACACGGCGATTATTACGCAAAACACGGACTTACACAAGCAGCACAACAGCTAAAACACCCCACGGATATAATTAACAACTGGGTTAAAAAAATATTCAAGCTAACCCCACTGAATGTGAAAATAAAATCTTCAATCTAAGGAAAATAACTACTACACCGAAGATCAAAACTGATGGTAAATTTATACCATGGAACACTAGAGATCAAGCGGTAAAATATCTTGGAGTTCACTTACACACGCGATTAAGCTGGAGCTTCTCTAAGTCAACTACAGATCGCGTCATCTGAATTCTTTAATCAATCGCAAGTCATCGCTGAAGTCAGAGTGCACCATCTTAATGTATAAAATATTACTAGGCCCCTAATTTTATAAGCTTGACAGGTTTGGCGCACTGCAACAAAATACAAAGATTTCAAAATAAAATCTTATGAATACAATAAATGCGCCTTGGTTTATTCGCAATAACCAACTGCACTACGAACTAAGGGCATCACATGTGCAAGACTATATCCGAGAAAGTGCTAAAAAGTTTCTATTGTGCGTGCGACGGGGTCAACCACTACATTATGCGCAAGCCAAATACACACTAAGCTAAAACGAAGACTACCTCAAGACATCGTTGCCGCAGAAAAACATAATGATTAAACATTAACAACATTATCATTCAATACCAATAATATTGTTGCGTCATTTAAGTTATTTACAATTTTGTCAAATATGTCATGTATAACAATCTCATTATTAATCTGACAATAAAGTCTGTTAAAAAAAAAAAATAAACACGTCTTTACGCCAAAGGAAATTATTTTTGTAGGTGCGCTCGTTCGTTGCGCAACAAATTATTATCAAATTTCTCGTGAGAAAATCCGGAAGGTTATAAAAAAAACGTAATACGTACTTTGGAAGCCACACCCTCAAAAGGTTAAACAATACGCGTAGCATAAACAAATTTCAGAAAATGAAGAGAAGCCGATATAGCCGTTGCTTTGGCTGTTAAAAGCTTATCTCCATGTAAACATTTTTTTTGGCGGAAAGGATCTTTTTTAGTGACTCTTTTTATAAAGGTTTAGTAAGCGCTTTGATTTCATTACCTTTTGACGTTTTAACTTTGATGTAACAAGTGGCCTTGTACATTATTTATAAGCTTTTTCTTCCAGGTAATGCCATAAAATGCGAGATGTAACTAAAATTGCTTAAAGTGGAACACATGTTACCTCATAATCGATTTACAGTCGTTTTTGCTCAAATAGGAGTTTCATAGCCATTTAATGCTAAACGGACTAATATTATTTTTAACTATTCGGTGGTTTTAAAAATCGCATTTTTAAGTATTCTGGGAATCACATGATTTCTGTAACACCAGAATCCTGTTACTTCAGCAGTTCTTGATTACGCCTTACAACAATTAAAATTAATGTAAAATGTTTCTTAGCTGAAAGGCACTGTTATAGTAATTAACGAGAAGGGTGTAAACTCAATATGCAACAACCGAAAGAACGTAGAATTTTTTTTGTGAAAATCAAACTCTTGCTGTTTTAGTCTGAAGTACTTGTGTACCAAATTTGGTGTCAATCAGAGCTTTAGTTTTTAAGTTATCGTGATGACAACCACACACAGACGGGATTGTAATCTCATTAACTACCTCTTAAGCATAAGCACGCTTACGGTAGTTAAATATTTGTGCTATCTGTTTAATAATTGAGTATTATTACTAGGAATTACTTTAATTAACAGTATGTTGTTTTGGCGTAAAAATGCCAAATTAGAAATAATTTAAAGTAATGCTTAATATTATAACGATAGACTATACCCCAAAACACAAAAATTAAATTTTGTTTTATTTGAAATCTAGATCAAAATAAAATGTTAAAGAAATATATATATTAAATTTTTTTGCCTTTATATTTACGATCTACTCTACTAAGTAAATTTATGATTACAATTACATTGATGCACATGTTGGAAACCTTCTCAGTGAAAGGTTCCTTTAAGAATAACTTATATGGTACATTAAATAGACATAACATATTATTAGATACTTATATACATACACATAAAAATTTGATATATAGATATTTAACTTAACTAAATCGGTCCGGAAGGTTAAGAGGGTTATGTCTTTCCAATATACTCATTGTGTTGCTACTATCCGATAGGTTTACAGTGAAGCTGTTGGTGTGATTTTTTTAGACGTACAAAATATCTTTTATTACTAGCAAACTTCACTATTTCTTTCACCGTTTGAAATTTAAGGTCACGATGGATCACTTTGTTTTTTACGTACCAAAGTGCGTCGACCATTGCCCTTTGCGTGTTTGATTGGAATCTTTGAATTATTTCTAGATTTGAATGACTCGAAGTTCCCCACAGTTGGATGCCATAGGTCCATATTGGTGTTAAAACGGTTTTGTATATTAGGACTTTGTTACTCAGGGCCACTTTCCTTTATGTCCAGCTGCTTACCCTTATTAAAGATATGTTTCTTTCAAGTTAATCGTCGATCGAGATGCATACCCAGGTATCTAACGCCTTCTGCTTGTGGGAGTGGTGTATTATTCAATGTTACTGCTAGACATGTTCCTTTTCGAAGTGTAAATGTTACATGAGTAAACTTGGTTTAATTGACTTTGATACGCCAGTTTGGTATCCAGTCTTGTACATGGCTGAGAGATGTTTGTAATTTGCTTGATGCAATGTCAGGGTTTTCGTCAGACGCTAGTATTGCAGTACCATCTGCGAACGTAGCAATAATTGTACGATTTGTAATACGGATATCCGCTGTAAATAACAGATAGAGAAAAGTCCTAGTACACTTATTTGTGGGACTTCGGGCTTTATTGGGTGTAGGTTAGTAAGTGCATTTTGAAATCTTTCCTGGAACTGTCAGTCGCTTAGATAAGATTTTATGAGTTGCTGGTATATACGGGGAAGATTTTTCTTTATTTTGAATAAAAGTTTTAAGAACACAGCAGAACAATATGTCTTTAAATTCAAATTAATATTCTTGCATAAGTTTTTTCTTCGAGAATAGGTTTAATTCTTTTAAGTAACAACTTTTTAAACATTTCAGCTAATAGTGGTAATAAGCTAATTGGACGGTAGAAAGTTACTTCTTCTGGTGGTTTTCCTGGTTTAGGTATGAGTACTATTTGAGCAACTTTCGACTGGGGGAAAATGATTTAATCTTAAAATAGCGTTAAACATGGCAGTTACTAATGTATTTCCTTTTACGGCAATTTCTTTATGTAGCAGATAGAGTAGAAAAATAATCATCTTTAGTTTGATTTTTATAATCTCAAAATAGTACTTTTAAACTTGCTGTTGCATTGTTTAATCTATTTCTGTCATTTAGAAATCTAGTATTCTGTAAGATTGTGCAAAGTCTTCTTTTTTCGGCCATTACCTTTTTTAATATCACAGGTAGCTGCGCTTTGTATATTATGATTTAAGTGCTCCACTGCTTCATCTATTTCATCTGCGGTTTTAAGAGATATTTCCAAGTTAATGTTTTCGTTAATTAGTTCTTTAAATGTATCCCCGTTGGGTAACTATGATCGAAGAACATTATTCAATACTTAAATAAATTTTGCTATGTTTTTGGTAATTCAAAAATCTAGCAAGTCCGAATTTTTTTCTTCTATCTGTGGACCAGTATGTAGGCTGCCTAGTGGTGATATTTTGCAGTCAGTGGCTTTAATAATTCCCG
The DNA here is from genome assembly GCA_036346155.1 of Sinelater perroti. Lineage (NCBI taxonomy): Eukaryota > Metazoa > Arthropoda > Insecta > Coleoptera > Elateridae > Sinelater > Sinelater perroti. The sequence continues at coordinate 7,398,512 of JARFIY010000231.1, forward strand.
GCCTTTGGCCGTTACTCTAGCACCCCAATCCTGGTGCTCGCCATTGTAGTCTCTACCAGCTATATATCGTGCTCCGAGCGTTCTAAAAACGGGGTGTATTGTTGTGCTTTAAGGGGGGAGATACAATTAAAACAAATTTGACAAGATGTTTAATATGTATATAAGAAATAAAAAGGGGACGCGGTGGCTCAGATGGTTCAACCAGTTGGCTCTGTCCTCTAGCCGGTACGCGCGAATTCGAGTTTCGCTCAACCCATGGGTGTGTGTGAATGTCTTAGCATTTAAGTGCATGTTAGTGGGCACAATAATCCCTTGCGGCTGCAGTGCCAGTAAGTGCGCCAAAAAAGGGAACAAAAAAGGATTCATTTTTTTTCTATTACAGAGTGACAGACTTATATACGCCCAAAGACATTAGATCCAAATCTGAGGCATCGACTTGCGAGAATAATGAAGGCTGCAATTTTTATCTAAAACAGCCCAGCAAAAAATTTATCTTAATTAGTGGTATTATTTTTATGCGAATCAATAAAAATGAAAAAAAATAAAAAATCAAGAATTGGCACAAGTTTTTCGAAAGAGGTCAAAAATTCACCAAAAGTTTGCGACTTTTGCAATAATATTTATACATTCCAAAGTCGAATAGCAAAAACTTTTGGGTCCACATAATAGATAATAATGTAGAAAAGAAACCACTCATGTTTCATCAAAATCGGTTGAGAATTCAAAAATGCTGTTTTGAGAAAAATGCGTTTAAAGTTTTGATTACAAAAAAATGATGTTTAGCTTATTATCGGCGATTCCAGAACCGCACAAAAAACCTTCAGTCGCTTCTAAAAAGTGATTCTTTTTAGCCAGAAAGTCTTTTCGAGCAACCCTCTTAGGTACATAAATTCCTTTGACTCTCCAATTGAATTTCCCCAGTATGTAGAGCTGTTATTGTAATTGGTCTTATCCAGTCTTCTACAATCACACTTGCAGCCTGAATGTACTGTTGGATATATTTATCTGCTTAGTACTGCTTGATTGAGCTTTTTATAATTACTGCTACTCCTCCGTGTGTGGCTCCGTATCGTACGTATTAAAATTTGGTACTCTGAAGTAGCTTCTGTCCGCGAAATGCGTTTCAGAGATTAGAATTAAATCTAACTCATGATTGATAATAAATTGCAGTTCTTGGATATGGTTTGACAAGCTATTGGCGTTCCATTCTGCAATCTTGGGTATTTGTGCTATTATTTTAGTTTAGAGATCATAGCTGTAAGGAGGTTTAACATTGTTTTAATATTCTCAGCTAGTTATATCGTCATTTTTTCTAACTTTATTGCTTTTTGATGTTTGCGGTATATTTTCTTGAGAGGAAAAGTGTTGTCAATTTGATACGATTCATGTCAGTGTTTTTCCGTTTGTTAATTAGTAGTTGTACCTGAGTAAAACTTGGTTACCGTGCGAGTACTTTCGGACATACTGATGGATATTTTCTTCTCTTTAACTCCCGGTATACTTGACACCTTTTATAGTTTGCGGGATGCGAAACGTTAGATAAAACGAATTTGGGTTCAGTTTCTTTTGTTCTAATGCATATTTTGGTTAAGTTGTTTACTCCGCATTTCACACACTTGGTTTGATGCGTGCAAAACTTCTTCGTGTGCCCATGTCTTTGACAAATACGCATTGTGAGATTTCCTTTTTCAGGTATGGCGGCTCTATTATAATTTTTGTGTGTAGAAGTAATTCATTTTAATATATTTTCTTGTTATTTTTGCAAAGAGCCAGATCAAGAAAAAACATAGAAAGTGGCTCATTCGTAACGCTATGCTTGGAATTGTATATGTTTGTAACTTTGTGTCTTTGGCCTTCTACTTCGGCTTTTAATTCATTTATACATTTCTTTGAAATGGAAAAGGTTTTGAATACTACCGTAAAGCTGGGTTCTTCCTTCATCTGGTACGTATAAAACTGTACCCATTAGTTCTAGTAGCCTCGATATTAAGACTATAGATATTTTTGTTAGTGATGGTATTCAATTCCGCTGTGAGGGAGTTAACGTTTTACATGTTCGGATAAAAATTGAGAAAGGTTTTATCATTTTCGTTTGTTGTATTAGGAGTTATTTACTTCGTGTGGTTCCGAAACTGCTTGGAAGCGATTTGTTAGATTGATTTTTGGAAATTATTTTATCGAGTCTTTTTGCTGCACTATACAATTGGCGCCTGCTTAAGAGTTACGTTATTTTCTTGAGGTGACTAAGTCCCATTCCATGGTTTTTAGTTTATCGCTGCCAATTGATATTTAGATTGTTAATATTGTGTAACACGCGGGTACTTGTAGCCCTATATTTTAACCCACCAGTTGATTAAATGTGGGACTTGTATATTAAAGTTGTGGTAGTTGGAGCTGAGATTGCGCTATATTACCAGAAAGTGGTGGGTATTTCAGATGGTATTGCAACATTGAAAGTTGTGCATAACACACCAAATATGGTTAAATTGCCATTTAGGGCGACACTATTATCACACGGAACAAGCACGACCGTAGATATGTTCTTGCTTCGCAAAATCCATATTTCAGTATTTAACACAGGATGAAGCTGCTATTCCAGCTCTACCTTGACGACGAAGATCTCGTTCACAAGACAGCACTGTGGCGGCAGCAGGAACAAGCGGCAAGGGGCCGCAGGCCAGTCGCATTAGGCCATATTGGCGGGAGTCCACCAATACGTCGGCGGGTTGCAAATTTCAACTCGCGGAAATTGTCTATATGTTACACAACGTGGGTAGCGTACACTGTTAAATTCCGTCACTAGTAACACAAAACAGCAAATTAATGATGCAACACGCAACACCTCAGTTTGAAAGCGCGAACTAGACTTATATCAAAAGAACACATTCAATGCAATTAGACTACCGTAAAATATAAAACCTGGATATGAACTAAACTTTTATTTATGAGTTGCCTTATTTGTCATTGTTGGTATAATGAGAATTCTTCCCACTTTCGTTTTAAATAAAAACAACTATCCAAACTTTTTTTTATTAAGCACTTTCTGCTTATGTAAAAATGTGTTAGAATGGCATATCACTTAATTGGGGATTTACTTACATATGTACATATAAGTCAATATTTCAAAACAACAGTAATTTTGCTTAGAGTTGGGAAATTTAGAAGCATGTTTATAACCAATGTTTATATAAAAATGTTTTTAGTCCCATTACTGGTCAATTTATCCGCAAACTCCCACGGAAGGAAATAGTTCTGTTGAAATGTGTCTACAATACTATTCCTAGCTTGGATTACTTCCTAGCGCCACGGAAGGTAGCTCAAGTAATTCTACTCCTCAAACCTGACAAACTAATAAATGAAGTTAACTCGTTCAGATTTATCAACCTCCTACTCAGACTTTAAAAATAGTTCAAGAAGCTGTTAGCCAAATAACTTGCATCTATCGTGGGAGATTTAATTTAAGTTTTAGGGAATAACGTTCATACTATATTACCCACAAATTTATTATAAATAGGCATTTTTAAGTCTAATATAGACAACAACTCACTAACCTTTACCAAATTCGCTCTTGTGTTCCGCAGGGTTAGGTATAGGACCTCTTCTGTACTACATATTTACTATGGACCTACCCGCTTATGATTAATCATTTACAGCAACTTTTATCGACAATAGAAATATTACGGTTAAACATAAGAATCTAGTTGGAACAACCGAGACCATATAAAATACCCTCGATGATGTAGAACTGCTGTTAATATGATAAAGGATAACAATTAACACACCGTAAATTATTTTGCACAATATATCTTACCTATAATGGCAGAGGTGAAATATCTAATATTAACAAAATTGTTAAAAATAAAAAATATTACAGCAGTACGAATTATTTACCACGGAAATTAAATTAAATTTGTAAATCTTTTCAAAGAGAATTTTATTTTAAAGCGTTTTTAATCCAGTTGTAAGTTGTCGTGGAAATATTACTTCTAATTTTTTATTTCAAAATAAACCCAATATTCACTTACTTCCACTAAAATAGCTGTAAGAAACGTTTTATTAAAGTGTTCGCATTAGATTAATTGATTTTTCAGCTGGGCGACCTATCCAATCCTGAGCTGCGTATTCTGACGGATCAGTTGGACAAAATCCGATACGGAGGTAAGTTGTCAGTGAGGGATTAGGGCTGAACGTTTAATTCTTCTTATCCCAATAGGAGAGGAGGTGGCAGTGAAGAGACTGTCGGTGCGTGGCCTGCTACCGGAAACGGATTATTACATGACGTACGACGGCTCCACCACGATGCCAGCCTGCCACGAAACCGTCACGTGGCTGATCCTCAACAAGCCTATTTACATCACTAAGCAACAGGTACCGTGACATGTTACCACCCTTAGAGGGTGCTTCAGCTTGTCATACGATGTTATTGTCACCGCCGAGATTTCATTCTGCCGAGCGAGCTGTTCGATGCGCTCCGTCTGAATGAAAGCGTTTCTCCCTCCTTTTTCGCAGATTTATTTTTTATTTCATTACGCGGCATTTTCCCTTTAAGCCAAATAACTAGCTTTCGTTTGGATAATCACCTAACAGGCATTTGAGTATTCGAATTACCAGACGATTAGATCCGCGAGTGAAGCTGAAGTTTGCCAGAAGGGATGGAAAGGAAGACTTTTCTACTTTATCCCCGGACGGAGTTTGTAAAGAAGTGTTAACCGACAGGGCGAAATTTAATATACAGAACCGCGGCGAAGTTTCACAGGAAGCAACCCCAAGCAGATAAATACTAAAATTAATTACGGCAAAGTTCGTAAATTGTAAATGATTAAGGATCCTTTCTTGTGTGACGTAATGACATGTTATATTGTTAATTAGGCCTCGCAGGTAGGGCACTGCGCCTGATAGGTAGCAACTTGCGCGAATTTCGGGGATCGGACGGGATAGGCGGGATCGCAGACGTGGAACGAATTGAACGGTTGCCTTTCGGCCCTGCTCACCTGGATTGTCTGACGAGAGGGCTCATTGCTCCCAGCAATTAATTAAAACTCCTAGTTTACGGCATAGTTGAGCCGGAATTTTTGTTGGCTCCGCTAAGCGATATTAGATTTGGGCGCTTCCGTTTAATTCGGGTTGGATTTTACGTGGGGCGGGCGGGCAGGTTCGTTTGGAGACGCAGACGATGTTATTGAAAAGAAAAACATGCCGCTGCTGTAATCAAAGTAGCAAACTTCCTAATTCGTGTCTGCTCGAGTTCGCTGACTTCAGGTGTAATCAGTCGCGTTCAGCTTATATACGGCGCAGAAAGGAAACGTTTCAGTTTTTTCTTTTTAAAATAAGAAACTTTCTTATTTGGTATAGTTACTAAATTTATTATTATATATTTATACTTGTTGAAGTACTTCGTACCAATTAATTAATATAATAGACACATCTAGTAATGCACTCTACTCCTGATAAATAGATAAAAGGAAAGCATGAGATGTCAGTATTTCCTGTAATCAAATAATTGCCCAGAACCGGATGTGCACCAGGTTTTTGTTTTATAGCTCTTTACTAGCGACTTACAATTTAAAGAGCGTCGACCAGAAGCGACTCTCAATTCCAACTTTTTATATTAATTGAATAAAAGGGAAGGCTCCATCTAATTTCACCTGCAACACGTGTTAATAAATTAGAAAATTCAGCTTCTTACGAGATGCATTCAAGTTCTAAAATGTCCAATTCTTTTCTCAATCGTGAGAGTATTTAGAAGGATGCGGTTCATTTTTAAAAAACGCGGGAAATATTTCGAAATTTATAGTATAGATGCCGGTACCATGTGAAGTACACAGATCTAATTACCACCATTGCAGCGAGTGTTGTTTTGTACACTTGAAAAGGCGACGTTTAGTGTTCAAGAACAACGTGTAATCATCCGTTTTTTCCTCTTGCACGGTAAAATGTCCATTGAAATTTATCGCTAATTGAATAAGATATGCGGTGAAGGCGGTGGGTTGGTAGGTGCGAAAATTTAAAGAAGGTCGAGAGTTGTACGACAATGAACCGAAGCAGACTCGGCCACTAATCAGTCGGACCAAAACCATGATTACGCGAGTGGAACAAGTTGTTATGGAAGACCGTCGATTAGTATGTGTGATAGCGCCTCTAAACATGGCATGTCTGTAGAATATGTGGAGTCCATTTTTCATAATGACCTGAAAATGCGAAAAGTTTCTTCAAGATGAGCATCAAATGACACACAAGGCTGCGCGGGTGGCAACGTCTCAGGGCATATTGCCGCCATAAATTTACGACCATCAAGGGCACTTTTCGTGGCCGCTCGTTTTCTAATCAAGCCGCTGTAGTATCAGCGATTTTCCCATAAAATATTGTTCTCAGCTTTGTAAAAAGGATGTACGTCTAGACGGAGATTACGTTGAAAAGTGACAGAAGTTTCAACTTCTTTGGGTAAACACTTTTTTAGAAAAAAATTTGTAGATCTTAGAACTTGAGTGACCTCATACATCTGAGGTATGGCTAAAAATCAATAATAGGCTTTTTAAAAAATTACAGTTTTTCTTATAAACATTTCTCTAAACATTTTCTTGCTCATATTAATAATATAAATACCTATTTCTTTAATAAAAATTCTTAAAAATAACATTATATACATTAATAATAAAAGCGTTTGTAGTTTATATGCAGCACAGATTTACAACACGACAACATGGCCAGTAAATATGACAATAGACGTGAAGTATCCATAGATATATGCATAATTCTTAGCCTATCTACCTTTTCAGGTGTAAGGCGATTAAGGGAGTTTACCTCTCTTTATTGACTAGTTTCTGTTTTGTATTACTTCATTATTTTTATGCTTATAACATCTTAATTGACATTCTTCTATTGGCTTTACTTTTACTTTCTCTTTCTACATTACATTTCTGATCTTATCTAATTTGGTGTTACTCTCAGTTTATTATTAAATATCTCATTTCTGTAGCTGTCCTTGTAGTTCAGCTAATGTCTACGTTTCTGCGCTAAATGTAAGAATATTGAAGAAAATTTTCTTGTTTTCTTTGATATACTTTTTAAAGAAATCCATATTAATTATATAAAAGTCTTCGTCCAATTACAACTTTTTTTCTCATCCATCTTTTGTAATTATTGAGTCTACATAGTTAAATTTCTGTTCTTAGTCTAGCTTTTTTGTCTTCCAAGTGTATGGTGTATTTTTGTACTCCCCATAGTTATAGTATTTACCTTTTTTTGTATATTTACATGTTGAATTTTTAATACTTCTCTGTATACCTCTAAGTTCTTGTTCGGGATTTCTTCATCTTTGACTATTATAACTATGTCGTCTGCTTAGCACAGTTCATTTATTTTAGTTTGCCTCCTCTTTTAGGAACTCACTTCATAAATTTAATTCTTGCTTCGCCTAGGACTGACTAATGTGCACCCTCGCTTTATTCCGTCATAATTCTGTGCATTTTTATACATACTTTGTATTGCTCTAATTATTGTATGTGGTACTGTTTGTCTTTGAGTGTATCTTGTATTTTTTTTTAATTTTGTCAAAGGCTTTTTGGTTTCTTTTCATTTTCATCGTTTTTAATTGCTTTTTCTGCTATTTGTCTCATTATAAATGCTGGGTAGTTTACCCCTATATGTGACTTAAATTTAAATTGAGTGTCTTCAAACGTGTCTTCTATAACTTGTCTCAACTCTCTCAGATTGAATGCGCCTCAAAGGGGTAAGATGCAAAACATACGGCGGGTTTCTAGCTATCGCCGACTTAGCCTCTTCTACTCAATCCAGACTCTCATCTCCCCTGAAAATCTGAGCAACTTTGTCGAAAATTGAATAGCCAACCTCAGTGGGAAACAAAGTCGGAAAGAAGCGAGAGCGGAATACTTGGAAACGGTGGTTTCCTCTCCAGGGAACAAAAGCTTCGCTTAACCTACGACTTTGGATAATAAAATGAACAACAATTTGGAATAATATGAATACCCGTTTCTAATTGGAAAATCACAAATCATAAAGAAAATAATAAATACATAACAAAGAATAACTTTGGATAAAACGGAACTTACAAACAACAACCGCACACAAATTAAGAGCAAAATATATGGAGTAAAAGACTATCTACACGTAGGCCTCTAGAATGTTTCTGAATTAAATAACAAACTACAGAATTTCAAGAATAACTAACTAAGAAAATAGATATAGCCCTAAAAACAGAGATAAAAAAGAAACTAAAAGGCACCCAAGACCTAGTAAAATACACTCTAATATACAGCGGACTAAGATCAGACACGGGTGCCACAGCTGATGTGACAATTATGATAAATAGAAAATAAAAAGTAAAAATAAAATTATACAAATTAATAAACAAAAGAATCGCTAGCATAAGATGCGAAATAGAACGAGGATATTTGACAATTGTATGTGCATATGACCCAGAAAAAGGAATAGGAGAAGAAAATGCACTATTTTATGAAAAGTTACAATAATATTATAATAGAATAAACAAAAATGACTACATAATAATTGGCGGAGACCTCAATGCTCGTATCGGTAGAGAGAAATTTGAAAATATCACTGGAACAAATGGCAAAAACCACCTTAACCAAAATAAAAATAAAATTTCTAGAGCCACCCGTATATTTGGATATGAAGCATTTGAAATAATAAAGATTTAATATTCGTTCTTAAATGGTCGATACCACCCTTGAAATGACAGTGGTAGTCTCAAAAGGTAAAATATCATAACGTAAATTTATTACACCATCTTACTGTTTGTATAATTAATGAAGGTACATTATCTAGTTTTTTTTAAACTGTATACTAAAATAGTAATATGCAATAAATTATAGCAAAACGTTTCAAAAAGAAATAGATCCAACTGCTAAATTTTTATAGTTCATACTGTGCAAGTGCAGTAACGAGAGTGCGTTAAGTTTTTCTATTCTATTTTCTGTTCAACTGTTATAATAGTCTTTCGTTTTAATTAGCACAAATTTAAATATGCACCCGATGATACCAAATTATTCCAACCGATGTTCAGCACATAAGCAGTCGGAGATCGCGTTTGACTTTCAACAAGTAAGAGCGTTCCGTTTCTAGTAAAGTAGAAGTGCGCGATTAAGAGGCCGAAAAGCCATGTGACAAAGTGCAGATATTGTAACCTAACGGTCAAGTGTACATAGACTAATCAATAATTTTAATATCACAGGTATTTCAAGGCGCCTAGCCTATTAATACAAAATGAGTTTCCATGCAAGTCAAATTAGACATTTATTAATCAATGTAACGCTCAAGCACAGCAAGCAACAAACGGCATTCTCATTACAACCAATTTCGCAGACACCGATAAATTTTCACGCAAGCAATACGCAATTTGCAACAAATTCTCAGTTACTTAGTAGCTCGTAATAAGCTCTCTACTCCCAGCCATTAAATTTTCAAACTGAAAGTAACACGCAGAAATTGTCAAATCAACTTAACATCAAAATTGTAGTTAGCGCAGATAACTAATCTTCAGAAAGCGTACACGATTGGCAGAGAGTTAATAATATTAAAAGGAAAAGACAAGTAAGTGACAATGGCAAACCATGTTGACATTTTAGTAAATAAAACTGTAAACAATAACACTAAACAAAGTAAGAAAATCCCAAAAAATTTTTAAACCACATCCTATTTTTGTTTATGGAATAGTAGACATATGATAAAGAAGAATTTTCATATATAACAAAAAAAAACACAATGTCACAATAATCACCCGACACATATAAACAACTTATAAGACATATAAGTAATGAAAAGATAATTCACAAAACTTATCAGATGGAAGAAAGAGCGTACAGGGTGGTTATTCGAAACCTACATTACTTGATACTCATCACAGATGTTCAACAAAAATTAAAAGAAAAAGGGCATACTGTCCGTAACATTACAAATATTAGACAAAGAGTTACCAAAGAGTCATTAATGCAGTTTTTATTGGCCTTGATCTACAGCAAAACAACAAGGAAATCTATAACTTGTAATTCCTGAATAACATGAGAACAAACATTGAACTCCTTAATAAAGGGAAAGATAGCATCCAGTGCACTGGATGTCAGTTATATAATGGCCACACCATATAATATTACACGAGATCTTATAAGTGTATCAAGTGTGGAAGAAACAATTCTACTTAATACTAAAAATATAAAGATACGCCTGCTAAATGTGCTTTATGCAAAAACGCATATACTGGCCACTATAGAAAGTGTTTCATGTACAGAAATTTGCAAATGTAAAAGGCAGATCAACTGAGTTGAACATAAGTAATCAAAACAATGTCCAACTTCAACATACTCAAAGTAACAGTAAAGTAATATTCAACATGGAATTAGAGACAACCTATCATACGTAGGTCCAAAAATAAAACAGCCACTACGGAAAATCAGCAAGAAAATCTAGAAGCACAATCAAACGCTTTCCTCAGTTAATTTAAAATTATGTTTTAGCAACCAAAACAGCATGATATTAAACATGCTGTCTACGGTGGTAGATAAAGTAACATTGCAATGGACCTTTTATCAATCCGCATTTGTTTGCGGGACGCAGATGGTCCAATGAACCACAAAACTAAATTAATCTATTTTCTACAAAGCAATGAAATTGATGTGCCAATGATTTCAAAAACCCACTTTATGGAGAAATCAGCATTTCAAATACTTTATTACTCCGTATAGAATACAATAAGCAGCAGTAATTATTTGTAACACCTTTTCTCATTACGAACTACCGGAACATAAAACTACAATATATCATATCATAGCAAAATCTTACTATTTCAACATTTCAGCCTATCAAGGCATATGAATATGAATATGAAGCAGTGTTTCACCAATTAGGATATATTCATTATTGGCAAAGACTGGGATCCAAAACATAGATTGAGGATAAAGACTAATTACTCCTAAAGACAGATCATCTATCACTAACAGAAAGTTTTTCTACCATTCACTAGCGCAACAACGTACTGGCTAAGTGACCTAATAAGATTTTCAAACTACTTTATATTTGAATATCAAATTGGAATCTCTCAACAGATCACACTTTAATTGTTGCTACTTTTAGCACCTACATTATCAATATACCTGAAATTCCGAAACTGGTGACACCTGAAACAGATTGGAATTACTTCTAAACCTATATTGATGAAAACATCAACCTTAGTCTTAGAAATAAAAAGCCCGATCAAATTCATAATACGACACACATCACTTGTTTAATCCAAGAAGCATCTTGAAAGTTTACCCTAAGTATAGCACAAGACAATAAAATAACAAACAATACTTCACTATTTATCCGAAAGCTTGTAGCCTACAAAAGGAGAGCAAGATCCAAATGGCATTCTACTGACAAAAACAAATATAACAGATTAGCGAAAAAACTAAAAATAGCTTTTTAAGAAATACAGAATGCTACGTTTGAAACTTATTAAACGTATTAAAGAAAGATCACTTCATATGGAAGGAAACTAAAAAGTTCAAAAAACCAATACCATACATACCCCAAATTATAAAGCAAGAGGGAACCTGGTAGTAAGGCAGATCTGGAAAAACCATCAATCACATTTATCGGAAATCTCTAGTCCATTTTATCCAAGTATTAACAACATTAAAAATTTTCTAAATACCTCATGCCCTATGACTACCTCTCTTCCAAAAAAAGTTAGAAAAAAAATTACAAGGTGCAAAAATTACGACACACCCGGACTTGAAAAAAAGTTACAACAAAAGCGACATCCGAAACAAAAAGTATTATTGGAATGAACGAATGGTGTTATATTCAAATTGATCACTTGTCGAATGCCCGGTATTGTTGTGGGACGCTCAAAATCTGCACTATCGAAACAACCAAGAGAATCAAATGATATTGAAGTATATTACAGAGAACGATTTCGAGGTGAAGTTTGCAGTCAATGAATTGCTCGCCAAGTAGTCGAACACGCGAATCCAGTTTCACAGTTATGCTAAAAACCAAAAAAACAAATCAGGTCACGGCGCACGAGCTGAAGTAACGTGGAAATTGTTCTTCATTTGAAACTACGTATGTTGTTTATATGTCTCTTATTTCGCTCAAAATATGGCGGGACGCTGAATGAGGTCTCAATGGATCGAAGCTCAACGCTAATTCAACATTCGGAAAAGCATAGACGATTGTCGCAGTTGTCTTCTGTTGCCGCTTCAACCAACGTAAATTCGATTTCAGCAGCAACTATTGTTGCAGTTAAACAATTGAAGGAACAACGTTGTAATGTTGTTGAAGACGATTTCGATGCGTTTGGTAAATACATTGCAACGGAACTCCGTTCCATACATGATGCGCAAGCCGCTAGTCGATTTCAATTAAAAGTGGCTCGCTATTTTAAGAAAAGAATCAAAGAGCTCAACTAGCTTTTGTTCGACAACAAGTATTTGGTCAGCATCATTGCTTTGTCGGGTGTTGAACAAAAGAATCCCAAGAAAAAAGCATGCCCTGTACCTGAAATGCAAAAGAGCTTGTATTAATATTTTTTATATTAATGTTTTAATAAATAGTTGGAATAAAAACAATATATTTAAATACTTTATTTCGTTCAAATACAGCCGTATTGAAAGTCGGCTTCTCCTTTATAAACGAAATATTCTGCCAATTCTTCTCTTAATATTTTTCTTTGTTGCCTCAGTTCGAGTGAGTGAAAACTATTTTCTACAGTTACCACTCGACGCCACTCTTCTCTTACAACATTTTTGTATAAATATAGAACTTCTTAGTACTCGCGAAGTAGTAGCGCGTAGTATCCATATCGGCGTCTGATCCAGTCGCGCATCCAAACATTACGTTTCGTACGACCCCTGGCTTCTTTACTTTGTTACTCTACATTGGCACCAAAAATACAAATAGCCAATGCATTTTTTCTTTAAAATCAAATATCTTTATTTCATATTTACTTTGTTTGATCGAAAAACATATAGAAAATAGCGTTTCCAAAGACAAATAGAAATTTGCTTTGTCTGTATTTGCTACGACTTTAATTTACGGCAAATAGTGCTCTCTGTATAATGAGATAAAAAAGAAATTTTTGTCAAGTGTTTGCCAAATAGGATTTCACGCAAATGTTTGACACCGTGTAATGACGCCTGCAAATATATTTCCTACTACCGGAATTTGGCCAAATAAATCTATGACCAAAGAGAACGAAGATTTGTCTCGTCTAATATTCACTTTACTGACATAAGTCCATGCCAAATTTAACACCAAGACGTTCAAGTACTTAGGCATCCCTTAAGGTAGCGTATTAGGTCCTTTTTATACCTCCTGTTTACCGCCGATATCCCAACTGCAAATAGTGCAACGTTTGCAGACGAGACTGCTGTAATTTCTCCAAGTAAAAACTCTTAAGAGGCCTCTGAGATTCTTCCATAAATTTCCATATTCACCTAAATATCTTTCAAGACCGGTTTGGCACATGGCGAATAAAGGTATGCGAAGAAAAATCAGTTCAAATCTCTTTTACAACCCGACAATTTAACTGTCTTGAAGTCTCAATAAACTGGGCATGGAAACCTGTTAAGTATAAAGTATAACCTTATATAATAGCCAAAAAAAATGAAGTCATCCAATTTTGGAGTTGTGCTAACCCATCGAATACAAAAATAATTTAGAGGATCGAGTTTCAAATACTAAGAATAACGTTCTGACGGGGCATGTCAGTAAGAAATTCTCCACAAAGATTCGAATATACCCGTCTTAGGTGACAAAATTTGCTAACTAGTTACCAGCTACCTACATCGGCTCTAAAGGCATCCTAATAATGTTGTCAACGAGTTAAGTGATTAAAAGACATTTGCTTAGTGATCTAGAACGGCAACAAACAACATTTATATTTATGTATATGCATATTATATTTACACCAGCGTGGTCCCGTAGTTGAGGCACGGGCTAGGATACGGACGGACCTGGATTCGCTTCGAACAAAAGGTAATAACGGCGGCCGTTTAAAGCTCGGTGCTTGGCACATCGCCCCGCATCAGAGATTGTGCGCGACGACCGGGCATAGTGGGCAAACATATGAGAGCCTCAACATTTTTAGTTCTCAGGCTGTGTTCCTACTCGCTAGAGCCTTACTTATTATTAATTAATAATTAATTTGCAAAATATTTTTAATAGAAAATAGTCCACTCATATACTATAAACCAAGTTGCTTATTGCTCTAAAAAGCTTATTGTAAAAGAAAACATAGATAGCCCTAAAGTAAAATAACAATTTGTTTATATTATGATATATAAATATAATATGAACAACAGCTCAGCAAAGCCATCAAATAAAAAAAAATAACTTTTACCGAAAATAAGCATCAATAAATTACTGGATAAAAAAAGAAAAGATTAAGTGAGTATAAGAAAAGTGAAAAAGGCGAGTATTCGTTTTTAGCAAATAGTGGACAACCTAAAAGCGCTTTTATTCATGTTTTCTTCCCCAACACTATTTGGATGAGAAAAAGATAAAAAAATAAATAGGAAAACAATTTTAATAGTGAATACTCACTTTAAAGCCGCACTGCTAGAGAATGCATCCCGCTGCAAGTCGTAAATAGGCAGAAGGATCCCATCCATTATTTGAAAGTGCCGTGCAAAAGGCTCATAGTCCGACAAAATTTAATTAAACGTTCGCTCCCTCGAAATTGAGCGGAAATGTTCGATATTTAATTTCACTGCAACTGTTTTATGGCGGCAGCGCGGGCGTGCGTTCCGCACGCGCTGCTAGCAATAAACAAATTTTAATTCTGAAATATGGCACTTTAATGTAAACAAACATAATTGTACTGCAGGTATACAACACGAACGCTCCCCGCATAAATATCAAATCTGGCGGCATAAATATTAAAGAATAAATCTGAAATGTAAATTCCGCGCAGCTTAGCAACGTCACGGCGGCCGTTTTCTTCGGCCGCCGCTTTTTCAGCAATTAGCGCCCGAGGGCCCGCTGGCGCAGAACGCAATCAGGGCAAGTTCGGCGTGCCTTGCGAGTACGTACCGAGTGGGCGTAATTTCCTAAGCTCGTGCCATAAAGTAATAACTATAACTCAATCGCTCATCGGGAGAGATAAGAAGTGCGAGATAAACTCAACATGTTAATCAAGCGGTCACCAGTTCGATACGGCCGCATGATTCATGGCCCGTGGAAATAAATTATCTTAGGGCTATGACGAACCGACACGCAGCCCTTTCGAAACTCCAATAAAAGCCTTCATTTGCACAACAATAGCGGCGCAAATTTGCTGCTCTATCGGTACAATGTTCTATTGCTTTCTCATTACGATTAAGGCCAACACCATTTTGCGACGATCGATGGCGGATTCGGGACGTTGTTATTATTTTGGGAGCGCCGCCCCGCCCCCCCGTCGGCCGCGGAAACGAACAATATTTAACGGCTTGCCGAAAACCCAAATTTCAAACTGCAGCCGGGAAACAATAAAGAGCGCGGCGGCGCTCGCAGCTCTGCTAAGTTTTACTACCCGGACGGGGAGTATTTCAGGCAGCGTTTTTAAATTACGCCTGCCCAGCTAATTATAGGTATTGCAGCTTTAATATTCATAAATTACAGCGGCGATGATTATCTCCTTCCTCTTATAACATTTGACTAATTACAAAGCTTTTCGCCAACCTCATATTACTGCCGGTGACGAGCAATTTAATAATTGCTTCTAATTTAATTATTTCCTACAGTGTTTTGTAGTTTACAAAAAAATTACTGCCAGACGGAACACGCAGGTATTTAATTGATATAATCAAGAACTTGGTTGTGATAACAGAACTTCCCTCGAGCAGAATTATCTTGAAAAACCAAAAGTAAGAAAAAGCAATTAAGCAAATAAAAAAGAAATGAAAAAGGAGATAAAAATTTGTTAAAAAAATTAATAAAAACAAACAATACCTCACAAAATATAAAATATCAAATAAAACATCTGAATACAACATATTCAGAAAACAACATTTATGTACATATTCTTAAAGTTGGCAATTTTAACGTATCTTCAGAAAAAAGTTTCTTGCATTCTTGTACTCTTTTGAATGTGAAACAAAACATAATGCATTTTAGACATTTAATACTTTTCTATTACTGGAAAGACAAAAATGCCACACAATCAACTAAATAGATGTATGCTGTTTATAAAGAAAGTTTTTTTTAGCTGAAATAACTGGTGATTTTGACCTTGACGACGCTTGAGTAGACTCTCCACTATTGACGGTGAACAGATCAAGACACTAACTGAGAATAAGCCGCGACACACGATAAGAGATTTAACAGAGATATAAGAAATATCGAAAATCACCGACCAAGAGTATTTAGTGAAGCTTGGATACGTAAATCCCTACGATGTTTGGGTTCTGCAAAATTTGATTAAAAAAATTTATTTTTTTTAATAACTGTATTCAATGAGTCTATAATTTCGCAGGCTGTAGTGCGGACGGACTGCCCGGGTTCCATTCCCGGTGCTCTCTGATGCCTGGTGGGTGGCCTACTCAGTCACTAAAAATACGAGGCGCATTCATAAAGTAAGGGCCGTTTGGTCACAGAAAAAAATGTACTCATAAGAAACAAATTTTATTGTCATATTTAGTTAGGTACAATCTTACTTTACTTCTCTACATAATCGCCGTTCACTTCTAAGCATTTTTCGTACCGCTGCACCAGCTTCTTTAACCCCTCTGCATAGAAGCTTGCCGCCTGAGAGTTGAACCAATTGACAACGGCGTTTTTGAGTCCGTCTTCGGTTTCAAAACGTTGTCCACCCAGCCACCGTTTAAAATGCAAGAAGAGGAAGTAGTCGCTAGGTGCAAGGTCGGGACTGTACGGTGGGTGGTCAAAAAGTTCCCAACGAAAATCTTGAATTTTCTCAATGGTTTTGGCAGCAGTGTGAGGACGCGCGTTATCGTGGAGGAGATTATGCCAGATGACAGTTTCCGCGGCGTTTGTTTTGATCGCACGTCTCAAGTGTTTGAGCGTTTCGCAGTACACGTCAGCTGTAATTGTTGTCCCACGTTCCATGAAATCAACCAAAAGAACACCGTCTTTGTCCCAAAAACTGTAGCCATCAATTTTCGACTTGTGTACTGAGTTTGTTTAAACTTTTCGGTTTTGGTGAGGATGAGTGTCGCCACTGCATCGATTGCAGTTTTGTTTCTGGGTTGGCGTAGGATACCCACGTCTCGTCCCCAGTAACAATGTGAGAAAACAAATCATCTCCATTTTGTTGATAACGGGCCAAAACTTTCGTCCACTAGACATTCTTGCTCTTTGTGGTGGTCGGTGAGCATTTTGGTACCCACCTTGCACACAATTTGCTGTATGCGAGGTTTTCTGTGACAATATTGTAAACAGTAGTGCGTCCAAGTTGAGGAAATTTGTCAGCCAGGCCACTAATCGTCAATCGACGATCAGATCGCAGTGCTTGGTCCACTTGTGAAACGATTTCATCAGTCTGGATACTGGGCCTGCCACTCCGCTCTTCGTCATGGACATTTGTTCGGCCATTTGTAAAATAACGGCACCATTGTCTAACCTTTCCTTCACTCATAACTGTAGGTCCGTAAACCAGGCATAACTCCCGATGAATTTCAGCAGCCGACGATCCTTTTGCACATAAGAAACGAATCACAGAACGCACTTCACACTTGGCGGGATCAACGATTTTCGCGGCCATTGTTCTTTGCATTCACTGACAACAATACAATTTCAGAATCAAAACAAATGACGCTGTAGCTTCGCAATGAGTCAGTAGATGGCGCTGCAGTGGTAAAACTGTGCTTCGAAGCGCCACTATTTATATACATGCAAACGGCCCTTACTTTATGAATGCGCCTCGTAATTGAGTATCTGCGTTTCCTCGAACAAGGGATCATAATAGCGGTCGTCTAAGGCGCGGTGCCTGCCATGTGGGCCTGGGGACGTGCATTGGTATATGTACATTTTCTCTTACCTTCTACCTTTACATTTTATACTTTAAATTTCCATTTACTTGAATTTAACATTATAATTTACATGCTAATTTGAAAATAATTTTGAAACTAATTTTCACCACCTGTTTTTGGGTATTTTGTACTGTATTTCCCATTCTCTTCTATTTTCTGCTATTTTCTTCCAGTTCCTAACCCTCAGCGTTTCCAAGTCTGCCTTCATATTATTCATCCATCTTTTTCTCGGCCTGCTTTTTATTATTTCTAGTTATTTTTCTAATTTGTTCTCCGAAGCTTTGTTCTTCTGGTGATTTCTATTTGCAGTCTATTTGGCTGGTACTCTCCTTCTTATCTTGTCTTTCTATGTCACTCTTTTGTTCTTGCTCGTGTTTACACTGTATTTTATATTTTATTGTTATTTTTTATCTCTGGTCTTTTTCATAAATGTAATCAATTTTCCTTTGGTAAATCTTCATCAATCTATATGTCCGTGCCTGTGGATTCTTTAACTAATTTGATCAGTATTCGTTTTTTTTTCTCCACCGTATTTTCCGATTCTTCTTACTTTGTCCAGGTTCTCATTTATATTAACATTATCTCATATTTTTTGTAAAATTGTTCCAACTTTCTCTTTTGTTCTACTCTCATTTTTATTTTTTACTTCTACTACTTTCTTTACTATTATATTTTTCTCTTATCTCTATCCTAAGTAACTTAGTTTCTCCTCCTCCCTTTCTATATTTTCTTTTAGTTTTTTACGACTAGTCGTAGACATGAAACTGGTGCTGCCATTGCATTATTTGGAGTTGATGTGCTGGAAAATAAAATTTGATATATAGGCTAATAACACTACATAATAATTTTGGGAAAGTTGAGAAGGCGAAAAAAATAACTTACTAATATACCAAATCAAAAAAATAAGTCAAAACCGCACTCAAAAATTTTGAAGGCAGCGTTTCTCAACGCGAGGATAGTCGATAAAAAGTACGTTTACCCTGGTTAGATCAGCACCCATCGCTAGCGAGCAACAAAGACATAGCAAACCGAAAGTTAAAAACTGAAATATCATTAGATTTATATAAATTGGGAAGAACAAGGAATAATTGCAGTGGTACCCAAAGAAAGCAATGTAATTGAGAGCATAATAGAAACTAAAATTCGTGACATACCTCACAAAAAGGTCTCCATGCTAAAACTAGAATTAATCACATGCTTGTTTGGAGCTTTATTGTCAGATCCTGTGCTTAGAACTATAGGCAGTAAGATTCTTATTTGGTATTGGACGCATTCAACGATGATACTTACCTGGATAAAGCGTTGAGGAACAACGGAATGCTTGTCAACGATCGAGTTTAAGAGTTAAGAAATTTTATCAACAGTGAGAGCTGGAGACATGCCCCTAGAAAAGTCCAACAAAGCTAAATAAATAAATCTATATTATTGCAAATCCAAACGGATAAAAGACAAATAATCATACATTGCAACAAAATAAATGAGAATGTTGTGAATTTAAAAAAAAGAAGACCGCCCGTGTTAAATAAATCTAAATCAAATGTTACTGCCAAATTTTTTGTTACTCTAATTTTGAGAGAATGCAGTAATGAATAGCAGCATACAAATAATTGAAATTTTCTTAATGCAGCCCTGTATATTCGGACTACATAAATTTAATATTAAGATTATTTATAGTGGTGCATAACAAATCTATGGCTAGTTCTGAAGTTGTCGTTGCAGGGTGTTAAGAGGGTCCCCAGGATCCATCAATAGTAAACACGTGACAAGTTTTATTTGTTAACTGTATTAAAAGTGTGATAATATTATTACTATTTTTGTATTTTTAATAATTTATATTCCCAATTTCTTTACGTAGTTACTTATATACAGGTTTTAGTAAAAAATAGAGTTTTGCTCAACATATTTATCAGACCAACAGCTACAGAAAACATTAGTCTGACGAATTTTGAGAAAATGATGAAACCAGTGAATCAATGGAAAATAAAGATGGTGATGAAAGTGAAATTTTATTACACGGGAGAACTTATTGATCTTGAAACATCAAGTGAACAGGAATACTCTGATTCTGACGAAGAGCAAGTGGGAAACTGTCGCTAAAAACACGTGGTATGGAAACGATAATACTAAATGGGCGTAAACACAAATGCTTAGGAGACGAACTCTAGTGCATAATTGGGTAACTGTATGTTACCAGGTCAGGCCCGGCAACGCGTGGGGCACGGAAGGCTAAAAAACGAAGCGTCGGCTCCAACTTACGAATTAGAATTATATTTACAATCTTACAAACTTAACCTACCTTACGCTAACTTAACCTACTTAGCTAATGTGCAAGAACTTAACCTACGACTTAATGTACGCGCTGAAATGGGCAGCGAGCTGGCGCACCGAAGCCGAGCCGCGATCTAGGTGCAGTAAAGCAAGCAGCGGGGCCGGTGGCGGAACCAGGTAGTGTGCAGCAGGGCCGAGCAGTGGGGCCAATGGCGGAGCCGGACAGCGAGCAGCAGGGGCGGTAGCAGGTCCGAGCAGCGGAGCCGGAAAGCGAGCAGCAGATCCGGGCAGCGAGTAGCAGATCCGGGCAGCGAGCAGCAAAAGAAGCCAAAAGGGACTCACCTGATGACACTTGATGGTTTCTTCTTAAGGGGCTGACGACTGAACGCAAATTCTTTGGTGGTTCAGGTTTTAAGGGTTCAGCTCGTGCCCCACTCTGCTGGTGGGGTGAAAAGTTCAGGGTGGAAGCACGCTGAGCCCGCTGGGGAATGCAGGGTTTGTCCAGGTTTGGTGGGCGCCGGGGGCGCCTTTGCTCTGATTGGAAAATGCGCCGGCGCCCTTGCCCTGGTTGATAAATGCCATGGGGGCTATAGTCGGTGGTGTTCGGGTCGACTCGGAATCTCTTGACACGACGCGGCGCGGTAGGTCAAGAATCCCGGTGTTGCACACGGCGCCACACAGTCGGCCTCAGGTAACATTCCTTTGGGATTCCAAAGGAGGGCCTTTGTTTTGCACACGGCTCGAAAAATTCCGAGTCAGCTAACATCAGCCCCGGCGAAATCGGGGCCAGGTAACATGTATTACCTTCTCTAAAAGGTTTTGCTTGAGATCATCTTCCAAAGACACTTCTTGAGGCCTGCAATTTGCTGTTTAGTAATAAAATGTTAGAAACAATGATTAACTGTACAAATAAAAATTATCGTTGTGTAAGAAACAAATATGCAAAATTGCGAAGATTTCCAAAGTAAAGCGCAGACCTATCTTTGTGGACAACACAAATTTAGCTGAAATTAAAGCCCTCCCAGGGTTTTTATATTTACAAGGCATTTTTCGGTCGCTGTGAGCCACTAATAGTACAGGAAGTCCTATCTTTCGGAGTACGATGGGTCTTGCCCGATTTTCTTTTTTACTTAGTTGTATTCGGTTTGACGATTTTAGTATTCGAAAAGACAGAGTTAAAACTAATAAGCTTGACGCCATCTCAAATATATTTAACCAGATCCAAATCTTGCTATTCTCCTGGGTGTTATACGACAACTGACAAAATGTTAATTCCGTTTTGGGTAAGATGTACATTTCCAATAAGCTGGCCAAGTACGGCATTATAATGCAGATTTCAGCTGATCCGAGGACTCTCTACATGGTGAATGCGGAAATCTATGCTGGTGTTGAGATAAATGTTCTTCCTTCTAAATATAAATTATTGATAAAGGGTCAAAGAGGAACATAACGGGGGATAACTGGTACACCTCCATAGAAGTCCTCAAAAAATTAAGAAAAAAAATTCATTCATGTTGAAACTATAAAAAAATAACAGAGAAATACCACCTAAGTTTCTCCAAAATAGAAAAAGACCAATCGAGTAATCGATTTTTTGATTTACTTCCACTAATACGATAGTGTCCTATGTGCCTAAAAAAGAAAATGTGTCATATTGGTATCCCGTATGTATCATAGCTTATCAATTGACAATAGCAACAAAAAATCAGAAATTATTTTGACGTATAACGACACAAAATCAGGTGTGGTTGCTTTGGATGCAAAATGTGCATTATACTCGACATGTAGGCGTATAAATAGATGGCCGATGGCAATTTTCTATGCTGTTTTAAATATTGCAGGTGTTAATTCCCGCTTTATCTATAAATTTGCTTTGAAAGGTAAAATAATTTAACGATTCGATTTTCTCAGAGAGTTGGAAATTCAATTGATAGAAGAACATTTACGTTTGCAAATGTCCAATAATAAGGTGCATTTGATAATTTGCAATATGGCAGAAGATGTCTTAGGAATACTAGTTCCTACTTTAGAAGTACTTAGTCAACCTATGCCGAAAAGCAAACTAAAGAGTTGTGTCATATGCCCTAGAAGCAAGACCAAAAACAGCTATAACATGCAGTGCTTGCAAAATACCCATTTGTTGTAAAAGTTGTGTCTAAAATGTCTTGAAAAATAATATCTATATTTTTGTACCACTAACAATGTATTAAACAAGTTTTCTAATGAAATTAAATTCTAATATTTTTTGTTTCAACTTAATATACATAATTATTATATGGGTCCTTAGGACCCATCAGTAGTAAATGTTAAACGGCAACTGTTCAATTGTAACTACGGGTTAAAAAAGCTATTTATTTAAAACAAAAATATATGGCTCAAAGACTTTGATTTTTAAGTTAAATAAATCTCTAAGAGTAATAGCCTGAGTTTATACAATTAATTTACTGGACAAAAGTCTGAGGAATGTTCAATTCTTAAGAATGCCATGGAATAAAAAATGGATATTTACTAAGATCTGTTCTTAAAACACCAATATATTTTCTAAATCTTGCATTATGTTTTCATCATAACTTGAAGAGATGATCTGAATAAAGCGTTTTTCGATTTGAACAAGATTTTTAATAATAACTTTTAATAGTAAATTTTAGGGTACAGGCATATTCTACAAAACAAAATGATAATTTATAAAATTATTATAAAGCTCATGATGACTTATACGGTACCTGTTTGGAGATATGGTGTAAAAATACATAAATAAGCTGTAGGTGATCTAGAACCGGGCCTTGAAATTTATCTTTGACATTCTGAGTTACGTTAGAAGGACGGTCCTTGCTAGGAATGCAGAATTCCTTACCATCAGGGAGTTTATGAAAGATAAAAAGTCAAAATTGTACCACAATATACAAAATCATCCCAATCCAACAGTTAGAGGCTTTGGAAGATACGACGCAAGTCGCTAAAAGAGTGAAGATTACGTTTTTAAGAGAAATTTATTATTTTACCACAAATACTGTGAAATTCAGTTAATGCACATGCATTTTACAATTCTGATTAATACAATTTGTACTTTTAAAGATGTAAGTGAATAAAGATCACATACGCTATATTCTAATACGGAAATTCTGAAACGATAACAAAGAGGCGCTAGCGGTGAGCTAAATTGTGGAGATATATGGACAGTAGTAATAATGGTTTAACAAATAAAGTTTTGGACAGCAGCTTGGATGACTAAACAAATTTGATAAAGACAGTACTGACAGTACAGGAATTGGTTGAGAAATTCCATTCTACGTCTGCAGCAGTTTAGAGATATTTGTAAAATATTAGAATAGTATCTAAATTGAGCAGATCAGTACTGCAGCAAATTAAATAATGTGGTATATTGATGTGTTTGTTTCACCAATTTCGTTGGAACAATAACCCAGTTTTGCATAGATAGAAACAGTAAGTTCTGTAGAAGAATATTAAATGAGGTCATCAGTGAGAGCATAAAAGTTGCCCCAAACTATACCAAAGTAATAACTTTATCTTCACATAGCCCTGGGATACTAGAGGTACAATTTATTCTAAAATTTTAAATGCTGGGGTGTTAATTGTTTATAATTAGACGAGCTTAAAGTGATACTGAAAGAAGTTGGTTACTATAAAAGTTACATAACTAAATAGGAAATTACAAAGTACTTTTTATATTTCCCTGATTGTTATCTATTTCCGAGCTTGTAAAATTATTTATTATTAAAAATTATGCACTGCCATCAACGATGTAAACAGAGTATTCTAGATGCATTTCTATTCAAAGCTCAGAATTTTTTCACCCAAATAATCACAAACTTTCATTTAGGTGGCGAAATTCCCTATAAAAAGCAAATTATATTACTGCTTGCATTTTAAATGAAATCTATTTTTGTATTACTAAAACCAACGCTATTCATAGAATGACCTATTGCAAATAGCTATCAAATATACATAAACACTTATGGTACAAATGCTAAGACGCCGAAGGCAACAAAGATGGATCAATACATGTCGTAATCATAGAAGCAAAGTGAATTGCCTGTCTCTAACCTTAGCTATTGACAATACTGACAGCAACATCGTGCATAGCTTAGAGCGTATTTCTATGAATAATTCGGTGTAAGGGTAGGCGTCTCCAGCTAAAATCGTGATCATTAATATTAACTAGTTGGCACTCTATTAGTTAATTTTACTTAATTTGGTATTATTGCTAATAATAAAAACAGAAATGTAAATTTCTCTTAAAAATTTCATAACTATATTGTAATTTATATTAAAAAAAATAAAATTGTTTTTAAAAATTTTATAAATGCGAGGAAAATTCGGAAAAATTTCAGTTTGCACAAGCACAAGAAATAAGTGGGGATAAAAACGTTCCCTTTGAAGCAGGAGTTCAATCAGCAGTGCAGAAAGAAAAAAGAAATTTTTGCTGAAGTCTACTTCACTATTAAAAATAAAAGTTGTTGTAGAAAAAGTTTCTCCAAATGTGAATTGCGTGCCAGTAATACCATTTCCGTGTGTGAAACAACTTTCGGCAGCTGCAATTTATCGCAAAATGTGTAATATTTACGTATAAAACGTGATTAATAAAGGTATGGTACATAGGTAAATTGTGTCCCATGTTTAAAGATAGACGCACTAACGTGTACGACGAGGCAAGAAGTACCGACCATCTGTAGTCAGCGATGAACTTTTGCAAGATGTCCGTTATGCACATGAGACAGTGGATTGTATCACAACACTTTGACGATGACACTTTGCTTTAAGATGCTGCTACAAGGTGGCTTTTTGAAGAAGAAACTTCAAACCTTGTAATACCTTATGCCAAGTGATTCAATTTATCCAGCAATTATTTTGAAAAGTAATGTTCTGTATCTGCGTATGCTTGTCACTAATAACCAAACGGATGTTTCTTTCCGAAGTACTCTAGTAGTATATGCACTATATTTCCAAATACTGCTAACTGTTTAGATATGTCATCTTTCAAACGAATTATTAAGTTTATTTAATTTTTTTACAAGTAGGCATATTCTTTAAGTTACAGATATATACTTTTTCTAAATAATATCTATTGCAATATTTCAATTTAGTTAATATTTTCTTTGTTACCGATTTTCGACGGAAGTCCAAAATAAATTTTGTATTATACTTCCTTATAGAAATTTTAAACATAAAATAGTCAGTGTAGAACATTATCTTAGTTATTAACACGTAGTGATATTATCTGGAAACTGTCTCATAAGAGGGTAAATCCTATATATACCAAAATTTTGTTTTCTGTACACCATGAAGTAAGAGAAGATAGGCTGACTTCTGAACGTTGCAGGTACGGATAGTTGAAGGAAATTCCTATTATATGGTACTTCAGTAAATATCAGTATTACGTTAGTATTATGTCACAAAAAAAGGTACCGTCTACCGTTGCGCAACATATTGTTACCAAGTTACTGACCATAGAAGGCTTAAAATTTTGAGAAAACCTAAGGCACAATTTGAGGGACAACACCCTTAAGAAAACTCGAGCTTATACGTTACATAAGCAATTTTTCAAAAGATAAAAGTGGTTCATAGTGTTTTCCGCCTTCTCAAAAATGGCCGCCCATAAATAGTTGCTGAAATTGATTCCGATGTCAAACTAAATTGTGATAGTTCTCAAGGAAACCCAGACTATGTAAAGGCAACGTTCACATCCATACAACTGCCCCAACTTGACAAAAAATTAAAAATTTTGTTCCTAACTACAATAAAATCCTCCCCGTCTACAGCCTGTATTTGTTTCTTTGTATTTATTGGATCATTGAAAGAAACACTTCAAAAGCAAAGATTTAACGACGATATTGTTGTTAAAGTGTTTGCGCGCGATTGGTTAATGTCACCACCACCTACATTTTACAATGTGTGATCAAAAAACTACATATTTGTCGGACAAGATATGTTTTTAAATGTAGAAATTGTGTAGAAAAATATCTTTGTATATTTGTATTTTTATGATATAAAAATTATGTTTTAAGTTTAAATTTGGTTTATTCACGTATATACATTTTTTGTTAAAATTTTTCCTACAAATAATAAAAAATAACGCAGATTTACATAAATATAAATAAATTACTAGTAGAATTAATGTAGAGAAAATACTAATTAATAATAACGTTCAGAGTAGCGTGAAATTTAAAAAACTTTTCTTTTTTAGTATGTTTTAATTAGTGATGAGCGCATAGTATACCCAAATACTGGAATATTTGGAATACCAATGATATTTAAGTGCTTAAGGTCCCTAATACAAAGTTTATAAAAAAATCGAATACCTGGAATATTGTCCCGCGCCGCTAGGAATTTTTGAAATTTTCAGCACAGGATTTCAGCTGTTTGGGGCATTAGGAAGTTAGTAAAAATTCTTAGGCAGACTCGGGAAACACCATTTTTTAAATTTTTTACTGACAGTTCAAACTTAATTTTGGATCTAATGCATTTCGTAAATAATTGAAGTTTTATTATAATTAATATATAAAATTTGCAGTGTACAAATGTGTACAAAAGACATTATTTTTATCTGAAGTTTTTGTTAAAATAAAAAGAATTGTATAAAAAATAATGATTGATAAATAATAATCTTTAAATTAACGCTATTACTGAAAATCTTGTAATTTTTGGTTCGCTTTTTAAGTGTTTAGGTCTATCACACATTTTATTCTTTTAATTTTAAATAAAAAATTACAAACATTGAAATCCGGTCAAGACAGGCGATGCTAGTACCGAAAATGCTACTCCGTTGCTCAGAAAAGTTAAAATGATTTATTGAGAAAAATAACGAACATGAAAGTAAAACAGTGTATAGGGTATAATCGTAAATAGAGGTAAATTGATTTGAAGTAGAAATATTACAAGAAAAATATTTTAAGAGAATATGTAAAACAAGCGAAAATTTGCTTTACAGGTAAAGCAGAGTGGACCCTATGCATGAAACTAAACTATAGAGCACGGTGGGCCTGAAACGCCTCTAAATCGACCGGATTTTTACCACGTTTTTTATGACTGCATTCAATTATAGACATTATTTATTTATTTATTTAAACTAAAAATCCTTATACCGTTAGGTGTCGGATTATAACTCAGTTTACAGTACTTATAATATAATATCTAATATAACTTATAAAACTTATTAAACTTACTTAACATTTCTTAATTAATTTATTCCAAGCCTTTCTGTCTCTTGTCAGGTTCCTTCCCCTCTGTTCTTGCTTCGTATACTCTCTTCGCTATCCTATTATCATCCATTCGGGGCAGATGTCCCATCCAACCTAATTGCCTCTCTTCTACCAGTGTCAATATAGGTTTCACTTTCAGTTGTTCCGTTATATTTTCATTTCTCACTCTGTCCAGTCTTGTTATTCCTTTAATTTTCCTCAAATATCTCATCTCCATTGCTCTAATTTTACTCTCGTTTCTTCTGTTGATCGTCCAGGATTCGCTGCCATAGATTAACGAAGGTCTTACTACTTTTTTGTATACTTCCGATTTTATTTGTTCCGGAATTTCTTTTTTCCTGAGGAACGTGTTTTTCAGTGTGTTAAATATTTTCTCCACCTTTTCAATTATTTCATTATCTATTTCTCCCTTGTTATCTATTAATGTACCTAAATATTTGAAATTTGTTACTTGTTCTAGTGTTTGTCCTCCTATATTTATATTGTGTTGAGGGTCTGTCTTGGCAATAATCATAGTTTTACTTTTTTCTATATTTATTTCCATGTTTATTTTTCTGAGCTCGCGATGGTAGAGATATTGATATTTTCCTGAAGTTTTTCCGCTGATTCTGCTAGTAGCACCACATCATCAGCAAATAGTAATTCCTGTATTGTTATTCTTTTTAATCTCCAACTTCCCACTTCCATATTATAGCATTCCTTTTTACAGATCTTCACTACATCGTCCATGAGTACTGAGAATAGGAGTGGACTAAGCACGCATCCCTGTTTCGGTCCTATTTTTGTTTCGAATTGTTCTGACTTGTTGTTGTGTGTCCTTACTTTATTTCTATTGTCTTTGTATAGTGTTTTGATGACACCTATCGCGTCTTTACTTACTCCTCTTCTTTCTAGACTTTCCCAAACATCCTTTCTCTTTACCCTGTCGAAGGCTTTTTTTAGGTCAATAAAGCAAATATGAATTTCCTTCTTTTTTCTTATCATTTTTCCCCTAATTGTCTGATTGTGAAAATTAAGTCCTGTGTGCTTCTACCTCTACGGAACCCAACTTGTGACTCCTGCAGCGAGTTTTCAATTTCTTCTCTCAGTCGCTTCTCTAAAATTCTACTTAATACTTTGCCGGGTATACTCGTTAGTGTAATACCCCTATAATTTGAGCATTCTTTTATGCCTCCTTTTTTGTATGAGGGTAGTATTATTCCTATATTCCAGTCTGTGGGTATTACTTTTTGTACTATTATTTCATTTATTAACTCGTGGAATTCCTCTACAGCTATCTCTCCCATATATCTCAACATCTCAGCTGTGATTTCATCTTCCCCTGGTGCTTTCCCTAGTTTGAGTTTCCTGACTGCTTCCATGATTTCTTCTTTTGAGATTCTTTGTATCTTCTGTGTATCCCCGTGTCCTGCCCTTATTTTCTCTATCTCTTGTTCTACATTATTTCCTGCTTCTGTTAATTCTTCGAAGTATTCCTTCCATCTTTGCATTATTTCCTTCTCTTCAATTATCACTTTCCCGTTTTTGTCTTTTATATTTCTTAGTTTGGGTGGTTTATTTTGTTTTAAATGCTTTAATGTATTATAGAATAGTTTTTGGTTCTCTAAATAGTTTTCTTTCATCCTGGTCCCGAACTCTTCCCATGCCGTTTTCTTTGTTTCTTTTATACTTTTCTTTGCTTCGGTTCTTGCTTTCTTGTATACGTTATAGTCTTCTTCCGATCCAGTTATTACAGGCTTTTCCATTTTTCCTTCTTTTCTTTGACTTTTTGTTGAATTTCGGTTGATCACCATCTACTTCCCTTCCTGTATGTATTCACAATTTTCTTTACTCCACAGCTAGTTCTTGCTGCTTCTAGAATATTTTCTTTAAAATGTCTCCATTTCCTTTCTATATATTTACTCTCAATTTTATTTTGGGCAATTTTCTTATCTAGAATTTCTTGGATATTTTTTTGTATTTCACTCTCCTTTAGTCTATAACTTTTGATTTTTTTTACTATTATCTTCCTTTTTATCGCTTGTTTATTTTTCACGTTTATCCAGAGTTCCATTTTTTGTAAATAATGGTCGCTTCCTATTTCAGCATTTCTTTTCACCCACACATCCTTCACTCTCTTCCAATTTTCTGTATTTATAATAAAGTAATCAATAATTGACTTCCCGTTCCTGGAGCGAGCTTCCCTGGTGTATTTGTGTATGTCCTTGTGCATGAATTTCGAGATTGTAATCACCAAATCATTTTCTACACATCGGTCTATTAGCCTTAAACCGTTGTAATTTTTAGTGTTTTCGCCCTGCTGTCCCATGTGTTTTTCTATGCCTTCATTGTTATTGCCTACTCTGCCATTCATATCTCCCATTACAATTACATTTCTTTCTCTTCTATCAATTTCCATTTGTAGTAATTCATAAAACTGTTCTTTCATGTCCTTCCTCTCATTATCATTAGGCGCATATGCTACTATTATCGTCCACATTTCCTCATTGTCTATTTTAATGTCTAGTGCCAGCAATCTTTAATTAATATATCTTTCTTCCCTAATATTATTTACTTTATATCGGATTTTACTATTAACCCCACCCCTTTTGCTCCCCATTCTTCTTACTCTACTACTGAGCAATATAGCCAGTATCCTTCGTTCAGTTCCATTTCTCCTTTCCCTTTCTTTTTGGTTTCCTTTATGCCTAAATAGTCGATATTTTGCATTTTCATCTCATCAATTATTTCTTCTTCTTTTCCTATGATACTTTTCACATTGCAGGTGCTAATTTTTATGAAGTCTCTTCTTTGTTTTATTTTCTTCAGTTCTTCTTTGTTGTATTGTTTGTTTCTTTTCCTATTTTTATGTTTTTGATGTATTACCATTTGCGCATTTCCTTGTTCATTGCCTTTTTTGTCATCAATTATATACATTAACATTTGTTAATTTAAATAAAGTTACAATAGGTATTAATAGTGATCAATGACTTGAATATATTGTTCACTCCATAAACTAAATGAATCTTACATTATAATAATCAACGAAAACAAGTTATTTATTATTCACATTAACATAAAGCCAAGTATTTCAAAGATTTACGGATCATCTTTGCATGTCTTCGAAACATTTTTTTATCACCGATGTTTGGCTGCACAAAGTTCTGATGTCCTGGTGCACTTACAAGTTCACACAATTTGCACAGACATTTTGTTTTCCCTTGCTTCCTTGTGCATGTGTTTTTCGGCAAAGGCGGAAAGGTCGAGTAATCGGGTATCTGAACAGCAGATGAATTCGGATCCTTTTTTGCTCGATAAATAAGAATTTTTCACGCACTGCATATGACCCGCGGAAGACGATCATCTTCAGGATTATAATGGACAATTTCCCGAACCGCCTGTTTAAGAGGTCCAATGATCTTTCGCATATTCGTCTTTTTTTTTGAAACTCAAATAAGACACTTTTACGCGATCATGGGTTACAGCACGCCTTTTCACAGACATTTTATTAATAAGATTTAGTATTTGCCAAAGAACGATTCTGCAAAGTATTTATCAACAATACCCTTAAAACAAACAACATTCGAAAAATAATGAAAATCGCCGACTGCGGCCTCCTTGAATAGATGACAATCTGACTGATGGAAACGAAACGCGAACCATAATCGATCTTCCGCCACCTGACAAAGAAATAAATGAAGTACTCCAGATGGAAAATACAGAGATGCAAAAGTATGGAGGAACATTATAACACCATTCCCAATATTGAAAACCCAAAACAAAATCGTATTTCTATACTAGTTAGTACATTATTATAGTACACAATCTTGGTTATATTTTACTGTAATACTTGCAAATGATGTCTATTGAACAATGTTAATAGATAGAGAACACTACACTATATAAGCAATGATATGATTTTCATTTATAAATTGTCTAGAAACTAAAATTACTGACTGTGATTTTCTACTTTAATTTTTGATTTTTGGGAAAACGGCTTTACCGTTTTTGCTTGATTTTCAACTTATTTTAATGTATATAATTGAATGCAGTCATAAAAAACATGGTGCAAATCCCGACGATTTAAAGGCCTTTCATGCCCACCGTGAAGGCTTAAGAGGGGCCATGCATTCATGAGAATCACCAGAGGGCACCACAATGAATTCAGTCTACTATTTTATAAACAACGTCCTTTTAATTTGGAACATCAAATTGACAAATAGAAAAATTGTAGTCAGTAATAAAGCCATGGACTTCGGGTTGATATGGTTGAAACAACCAAATACTGTGAAATTATTATTAAATTTAATGATTAAAATTTGCATTAATTTAATTAATTTAATAAGATTACAAATTTTTACAACAAAAAATTACAAACAATTTAAAAAATCATTGAAAAACAGAGTTGCTAGGCACGTCTCTAGCCTAAAAGAGTAATCAGAAATCTGCACCACACACCTGACATTGACCAACTTAAAGCAGCCCGTAATAGCTACTGAACACACACACCAAGGAACATTTCAATTTGTAAAATCAAGCAAACTGAAGAATACAAAAACCTATTCTTTATAGACCTTGAGCCCAAGGAAGAAAATAAGAAAATCTTCAAGATGGAGTACAGTCTAAATGTTAAAATACAGATGGAGCCACCACATAAGAAAAATACACTCTCGCAATGCAAGAGATGCCAATGCTACGGACACATACGCAACTACTGCTCGCGTTCATTTAGATGTTTCACATGCGGAACTAACCATGACATAGATAGATAACACCCCAACAACTAAATGTGCATTATGTAAAGGTGATTACCTAGCTAATTATAAAGGCTGTGTGTACATAGAAATACTAAATCTACGTGATATAAACTCAAAATTGAGACCAGATAAGCAACAACCACAAGTCACACAAAGGTCTGCCTTAACGCTATCAGACTTTCCACCACGGAGGCGCACTAATAACCAGCAAATTGCGACATTAAATGTAACTACCACTCACAATGTTTAACCACTAGGACTAATGTCATATAAGCAAACAATCTGCATCGATCTAAATAGCACATTTATCATTTAAAAAAGACCTACATTCCAGTTTACGCAGGAAACCGCTACGAACCAAAATAACGTTATAACGGATCTTCTGAATAAAACCAGGGAAATGAGAAAAACCATAGAAACTCTAATAAACTTACTGTACTTACACAACAAATTACCAATAAAAATGGTTTAATATAAGATCATTACATGGAACATAAATGGTCTGACGCAACATGGCTAGGAAGTAGAGGCATTCTCAAAACTAACTACATTGACACACTGCTCGTCTCCGAGGTGCATTTTACTGCCCGCACTTATTTCAAAATACTGGGCTAAGAAACTTATGTGCACATAACACTCGAATGGTAACGCTAGAGGCGTAACCATGATCATCGTCAAACAAAATATCAAGCATTATAAATTAAACAAATTTGACAGATTTTCTGCAAGCCCCAACACCTAAGGTAGAAAACTGGAACAGGCCTCTAAAAATATCTGCAGCATACTGTCCCCTGAGTATAGAACAAATAAAGAAGGATTTGAAGAATACTTCAAATTATTAGGCTTCAGATTCATTTCTGCCGGTGATTATAATGCCAAAAGAGGGAAGTAACGCAAGAAAAGCACCTAGATCATGCTCCCATGGGTAAACCCGCCTACTAACCCTCTGACCTGACAAAAATCCTAGATTTCTTCATCACTAAGCATGAATGGGACTACTTTCAGGAGATACTCGAAGAAAACATCTCTCTAAAGATAAAACTAAAAACAGCTGACAACATCAAAAGGGCAGTACAAGAATTCGTGGCGGCATTACAGAACACCGCTTGGATACAAACGCTGCCCAATGGAATCACAAACAAAATAGCAGAAAAGAGAAGATTACGGAAAGAGTGGCAGAGAAGACGTTACCCCGAAGAGAAACAACGTTACAATGCTGCAGCATGAGAACTAAAGGTAATGCCGCAGGAATACAGAGACGGAATTTTTAAATAATTCATCGAAAGCCTGTCGGCTGCGTAAGCGAGTGGCTACTCACTGTGTAAAGCCACTAAAAGGTTAAAACAACCACAAAAACTCGTTCCGCCGATACGGAAAGAAAACTGAACTTGGGCGAAAAGCGATGCTGAGAAAGCTGAAGTATTTGCCTTAGGCATGTTTTCCAACCGATTCCTGAAGCACTCGGAACTGATGAAGAAGAATGGACAAATTTTTGGACATCCGATTGCAAGAGTCACCACCTGTCACAGCCATCAAAGTGAAAGAGGTAAAAGATTCAATAAAAAAACTTGCCTACAAAAAAATCACCCGGGCCAAATTCTAAGAGAACTACCACCTAAGGGTCTCACATTGCTGACATTTATATTTAACGCGATACTAAGGGCAGCTCATTTCCCAGCACAATGGAAAGTTGCTAAAATTATTTTAATCCAAAAGCCTGGCAAACCACCCAACTTAGCAGAGTTGTACAGACCTATAGGTTTATTATGCATAACTTCAAAGCTATTCTAAAACTTGCTATTTAAGCGATTAAGGTCAATTCTAGAAGAACAATATCTCATACCAGACCATCAGTTTAGTTTTAGAAGACAGCACTCTACAATTGAACAAGTTCGCGAAGTAGAAATTATTAATGCCAACTTTGAAGCCAAAGAATAATGCAGTGCTGTATTTCTAGACGTCAACTAGGCTTTTGACAAAGTCTGGAACAAAGACTTATTGTATAAGTTTAAAAAGTGATTACCTAATAACCTCTGTCCCATATTACGTTCTAATCCACAGGACAGACTCTTTCAAATGAAATACGAAGAAGAACTTACCAGCCTAATCTCCATAGGTTCCGGAATACCCTAATGGAGTGCATTACACACAGTAGACCTACCAATCTGCGCGGAGGTCTAAGCTAAACTAAGGTTTACTACCTCGGATAACATAAAAATAAAATCAAGAGTTACATTACTATCGCTACTTATCCTAGGTACTTGATATAAATTTAAAAAGACGAAACCATCAATTTTATCTTTTATCAAACTCTATAGTATTTACAACGCTGAAATTATCATTACTACTCTATAGGCTCTTTTTCTTTCGTCTAATGTACTGGTACACTATTTGTTTTACGTTTAGGTGCTTTATAAGTATTTTTATATTTCTGCCAGAAGAAAAATATTATTTTGTTATGTCTTGCGGATGATATATTTTAGGCTTCTACACCTGAAATAGAAACCTTATGAAGTCGGTGCGGACGTCTGTCCGTCTGTCTGTCCGTCGCGACTTTCAACTCGAGAACTGCTGAACCTAAAGATATAAGGGGGTTATCATTCGAAATCCCATGGCCCACGGGGTTCACATCCGCGAGCTGACATAGGTGGTGTCCTACAACAATTCAATAAGGGTTTTTAGCAGACCCAGCTTCCAATATGTCATTCCTTATAACTTTTGATCAAGGCAGCTTCCAAGCTAGAGACCAGCTTCTATTTCTCTCATTTCTGACATCTGTCACACCTTATAATTTTTGATCTGTGATAGATAGAGACAAAACGTTTTCAGTGTTCAACTAAGGCCCGTAAGTCAAATCCAGACATCAAACATGAGCCTGATCGGAAAATCTCGAGACCGGTTTGACCGGAAGTGGCCACCAATTTTTGTTTATGTATAGAAGCCCCGGACATTTGTGGAATCGGAGTACTTGTCTTTTTCTATGACAAGTAAATTTTTTTTATTTCGTTAATATTCACTGCTTGAAAAGCCAAAATAGGAGACCAATTTAAAATTTTCTGGGTTGTTTGCTATTTGGTGCCGTTGTTTACAGTTTTATCTCATATTATTATTTGTGTCTACTTTTGTAACTTATTACTTTTTCCTTTTGTTTATTATCTGTTAATTATTTTTACTATCCGATGATTTATCATCACTGACAGTCACTATTGTGTTTTGCTGATTTGATAGTTGGTTCATTATGGTTGAGCGCTGAATATTTAATTGCTAGGTATAATGTGCTGAAGCCGTTTATTAGACGGTCGAGAATTTATAGAAATTTTATTATTATTTAAGAGAAAATTTATTAGAGTTTGCGAGGGTAGCAAAAGCTGAATTGATCTTTGGAACTGCATTTGCTATAGGTATAAGAAAAAATAGAATGGTTTTATTTGCTGCAGTTTACCATACCAATTAATATTTGTGAAACTTCGATTGTAAAGAAATCTCTGGTACGTTTTCATGTATCTGAAATATTTCAACTGTTGTACACTTTGCCTTTAGGCAGCAGTATCTACACTAAATTATTTGTTCTTTCAGCCCTGAAATATACAAAAGTGCATTCTTATGATTAATATCTTAACGATAGTCCTAGTCCCGTCCGCATACAACTCTATATTTATTTCCTGAAAAAGAAATTGTAAAGCGACGACCCTCTGCAAAAACGCTTTTTGTAGTCATTTACAAAAAGGCGAAACGAACCCCGCGGCCGTCCAACACTCCACACCACAATCGGAATGTATTCACGAGAAACATTACACCCCAAGTTGTAAATATAATTCCTAGCCTGACGACCCTTCCGCTTCCCGTAGCCCTCGGAATTTATGGAGCAAGAGGCGGCGCTCAAGACGCCCGGTAATCCACCCCGCGCACGTTCTTACACGGAACGACACCCAGCTTACCACCTATTCGCGCAGTCGTTCGCTACTTTGTTTATAAAATTTGATATTACGTTAATAACAGCAGTTTAAAGCTGAGGCTTACGCAGTTTGTTTACTAGAGTGTAATAAAACTCACAAATGGAGGAATACGGCTTTTGTGAAACAACGTGCAAAGACAGGTGTACATTCTGATACTAAAGAGAAATAACTGTTATAATTAAATTATATAAGTTAATTACGTAAAGTATTTGCAACTGAAAAGTGAGATAAAAATATCGATTGCTTTTTTACTTTCAAATTATATATATATTATTTGTTTGATAGTATAAATTCACTCTGAACATATTAAAAAATTTAAAAAGTAACTGAATAAACCAGGCTCTACAATGAGTAATTAATGTTATAAATACTGTAGTCAAATAAAATAGTCCATATGACTTAACTACAAAAATAGTAGTTATTTAATGCAATTTCGCTATTCCTAAAATTATGTAAACCTTGATTGCTTATAGCAGTGGCACCAATAAATTTATTTTAGTTGATTACGCTTCACGTCGTTTAGGTATAGGAAGTTCAGTTTATTTTATAGAAGTCCATAATTCTCAAATATTTTAAACGAATTAAACTCCGATTGGAGAATAAGCTTTTGTTGATGTCTTATAAGGCTTATTCTAGACTTTTTACCTATTTGTAATGCCACGCGTGGTTCTCTGAAATCCTTAATCCAAATTTTACGGAGCACTTTATAAGTGCGGCCCACCGCCGCTTTTTTTAATTCTCTGAAAACTCTTCTGCCATTGTCTTCCAAGTAACTAAAAAATTTTAAACTTTTAGATTTTTTGAGTTACGTTAAATATTTTTCCTTGCATAATGCTCAAAACTTTTTAAGGGCTGGTTTTTCTTACCTGACGATAAACTCTGTTCGTTATTCAA
Source organism: Sinelater perroti (assembly GCA_036346155.1). NCBI lineage: Eukaryota > Metazoa > Arthropoda > Insecta > Coleoptera > Elateridae > Sinelater > Sinelater perroti. The sequence continues at coordinate 7,435,576 of JARFIY010000231.1, forward strand.
GAACTTCGCCAACAATTTTTGAGTAATAACACTTCCCAAATCAAACCAGAACAAAGTTCGTTACGATTATAAAATTTGGATATTTGGGTGCCACTTAATGTAAGTCTTTTCATCGAGACTCTGTAGAAATGTATTTCTGTGAAACAAGGCGGAGTTTGTTTATGGATTGCCAAATCAAATACTCTTTCTGGGGTTTCGTTGCTTTTTTAAATTTATGTTTATAGGCAGTTATTTAACGTTTGTTTGCCATATTGTTTTCTTAATACAGCGATGTACTACACTATTTACATCATTTTTTATATTTATGTTTCTTTCCATTTACAATTTGTAATACATACAATAAGTAAATCTAGGGTCAGAAAATTAATAATAATAGAACGTGACTAAAAACATGAGGGAGGGATTATAACGATTACCTTTCTGTTATAATGTGCTAAGACATCAACGTTTTAGGTTACAATCGAAACAGAGACACTAAAATCTGTGGGGTAAATGTAGTGGTTTAAATCATTTTAGTCTATGAGTGTAATCACTATTATCAAGCAGGTTAACTGCATAGGCATCTGGATGGATGGATCTGGTCTCTCTGAATATTTGGCACTGCACTTACTTATTTTATCGTGTATCGAGTTTAGATCACTTAAGATGTCGACGTTTCTAATAAAGTAGGGAGCATCGCATATAACGCGTAGTACTTTGTTTTGAAATCTTTCTATGGATTGTATCGATGATGTAGCGGCAGTACCCTAGAGCTGAAGACCGTAAGACCTTATAGGTTTAAACCCAACCTTGTAAACTAACACTTTGTTTGTAATCGATAGTTTGGACTGATAGTTAGCAATGCTTATAGAATTTGAGCGCCAGCTGTTTCCGTTTATTCCATTTATGGCTCCTCCACGTTAAGCCTTTATCTAGGTATAATGCTAGGTATTTTACTTCTTGAACCTGCGAAAGTGGATTATTATTAATAGTAACTGGTGGGGTTTTCCCTCTATATTTTGTGAAGGTAATATGCATGTCATTAATTTAACTCTCTTTTTTTGCCCCTATTTTTCTATTTCATATAAGTGCATCGTGTGGTTAGTTCTCTGGTTATAAGGCCGTGGTCGGAGTTCAGAAACTCTTGACGTTTCGTCCACAACTGCGGCGGACATCTTCAGAAGGAAATCTTCTAAAAAATTAAGTGACTGTCCCGTGCGTTTTCGCTTTTATACTCGTGCGAGTATGGTAGGGATGGTGTTGGGGGGACGTGGTTGACGTCACCGGGATGGTAGCTAGCTGCTGACATCAATCGGGTCGTTGCAGGTAATATTTCTGACGTCACTCGCTCTTTCGCTGTATCGCGGTCTGTTTTTTGCCTCTTGAGAGCGATAAACCAAGGTACGTAAATTGAATCCTTCGTCCCTGTTAAAATTACTTTTATATTTATAAATTTCCACCGCCTCTCTATATAATCTCGGGTAGTAATTCCTACAGTTAGATAAAACTTGTGTTTGCCCAAATTCCATCTCGTGGTTAGGATTTTCCAAAGCATGTTCAACAACTGCTGATTTATCGGGCTGATTAAGGCGTAGATGACATTTGTGTTCCTTTATCCTGGTAGTAATGGTTTGGCCCACAGTCCCAATGCAGACTTGTTCACATGAGCAAGGTATGCAGTATACCCCTGGTGTATCCTGCGGGTTTCTTGTATCTTTGGCTAGTCTAAGCAAATCCCGTATCTTGGTGGTGATAGTATAGATGGTTTTCACCTTGTGTTTATTGAGAATTTTTTCTATCTGGTCCGTAACCCTGTTGATGTAAGGTAAAAAAGCTTTGCCTACCGTAGTCGATTTTGGTTGTGTTTTTCCTGCACATTTGCTAGGCTTGATTTCTCTGCTTATCTCCGTCCTCGAGTAGCCATCCCCTTGTAGGGCTTGTTCCAAATGTTTGAGTTCTTTATCCAAAAACTGTGGTTGCCACACGATGCACCATAACACCGGCCGTGAAAGCCTTCGCATTTATTTATTTCGTATAAGTTTCGTTGGAGGAGCATAACTGCGATTGCTGGGTCATTATGTTTTACTAAGACTGGTTTGTCGTTGGCAAAAGTAGCGGCAGTAGAATCCTCGGAAAAATGACAGTGAACAGCAGGTAAAGCATTGGGCTTAATATACTTCCTTGCGAAACACCAGATTTAATTGGATACAGGTTTGTGATTTTTCGATCATGTTGAACTTGAAAGAACCTTTCTGATAGAGAGAATTTGAATATAGCAAAATAATTGTGGGGAAGTGATCTTTTTAGTTTGAGTAAGAGCTCATCGTGTCATACTCTATCAAAGTCCTGGCTGTTTATCTTCAAATGCTTGATTTATGACATCAAAAATGCTATAAACTCGTTCCACCGTCAATTTCTTTTACGAAAGTCATATTGATGATCCAAAATAAATCTCAATTCTTCGATAATTGGCTTTGGCCTCTTAGCAAATAATTTCTCGAATAGTTTGACTAACTGAGGTAGAAAACTTATCGGTTTGTAGGAGAAAGTAGTATTCACCTGCTCAACCTTTCATTGAGTCGGTACGTAGCCCAGCCTTAGAATTGCGTTGTAGATTATTGTAAACATAAAAAGATGTCCGGTTATAAGGTCAAAACCTGGCGATTTTTTGGGGTTTAAGTTGTGTTTAATTAATTTCTTTATTTCAGTGACTGCAAATATGTCTGGTAGGGGTGCATTGGTATGGTGCATTAGGGGTTGTCTTTATCTCTGCTTTCTTTTTGTTGAAAAATTCATTCGAGGTTCGAAGCAAAGACTTCAGCTTTTTGTTTATCTGATCTTGCCCAATTGCCGTCTTCTTTTAGAATTGGGGCGATGGGTTGGAGTTTTCGATTAATGATTTTGGTTGCTGTCTATGACTAATCCGATGTTCCAGTAGCGTCCAGGTTAGCAAGGTAGTCTTGAAAAGGTTTGTTCTTTAGGCTTCTGATTAATTCTTTAAGTTTTGCGAAGACTTGGTTATAGCGTCTTTTGTTCTAAAGAAATCGTGTAGACTGCCATATTCTTTTCAGTCTTCTTTTTTCTTTTTTTTTCTTCATCGCTGTGGGGCTTTGTTTCTTGATTCTTTTAATAGAGATTTCTAGAGTAGCCCCCCCTATGCGGATTCCTGAATTACTGTAGTAAAATTTGATACAGCTAACTATAGATCATCGGTATTTTTTACTGGGACGTTCAGGTCTAGTTGATTTTCTAGCAGTGCGCTAAAGTAATTTCACTCAGTATTTTTGTTAAAAAGTTTAAGTGAGGAAGCTTTCTTGATAATGGAATTAATCGTTGTTGCAATGGCGGGAGAATGGTCTGTGGATAGATCTCAGCAAGATTCAGCCGTAAAGTAACCTGGTGCGATGCCTCTCGTTGTGAAGAAGTCGAGTAGGTCTGGATTTTTTGTTGGATCTGTGGATCAGTATATTGATTTGTAGGTTGAGAAATGACCTAACTAGAGTTCTTGTATGACTGTATAAAACTATCACCTCTTCCTGGACGTGAAATTTGGGAGCTCCAAAATGTACGTTTAGCCTTATAATTGGCCCCTGCCATCAATCTGTTACCCAGTGAACGAAAATAATTAATGAATCCCTTTTTATTTGTGGGGTAGTTTGGTGGACAATAGGCAGCAGAACCCAGCAGTGGTCCGTTCCAGTCTTCTATCATGCTTGTTGCTTGTAGAAAATTTTCTTTGAAGTCTGGTAGTTGTGTGCTTAATTGGTTTTTAAATTAGAATTGCTGAACCCTTTCTTCCATGTTTTCCGCGTCAGGATTATGGGTCGCATAGCTGAAGGAATTTGGTGTTTTAAAAATTGTTTTGTCAGAAAGAAAAATATGTTTCGTATATAAGCATTTTATCTATGTTGTTATGTTTAACGAATTTTCATTCTTGCCTAAAGAGTTTAATTTGATTAATAAGCTCATTTATGTTTTGCTGTTGGGCTTGGATGGTTTGTTGCATTGCCATTATAACTGAGATTAGTTTTTGTTTGTTGGGTTGCTAATTGCCCCTGAATGAAATACTGAGAGACTGTACTGGATGGTGTGGTGTTGTTTGACTTGTTGGTGGTTATGGCTGCATAGGTTGCAGACTGTTGTATTGGTTGTACTGGTTGGTTTTGTTGGGTTAAGTGACGTGTTGACTGAGTACGCGGTGAGTTGACGAGTTGGGGGTGGTTTAGATGACGTCGGAATATTATGTCGAGATGTTAGCCTTTACATAAAACGCACGTAGTTGGTTTGCCATCTTATTTATTTTTGAACAGGAACAATAATCGTGCAGTCCGCCGAATTTAACGCAGCAAGCAGGACACGTACATCCGTTTCTTTTGTGGCTGTAGCATTGGCAGTTTTTACATTGGAATTTGTGGTTTTCTCTTAGGTTCTTCGAACTGTATCACGGCATTTCCCAAAATTTAATTTTAAAAATGTCTATATTATTGTCTTTGCGTTTTATATCTATAAACAATATAATTTTTCTTTTGTTTGTTTTTATGTTTATTAGATTTATGATGTTGGTAACCTTGTGACCTTTGTGTTCTGATAATAATAGTAATAATAATAAGTTTGTGATAATTTGTTAATTGGTATACTGATGTGAGTTCCTTAACACCACTCTGTATCCCTTTTCCTCCTCTAAATTGTACGTGTGTCTTACTACTTTCTGAGCACAAAGTACGTTACGTGTATTTTTGTAGTTGTCCACGTTATTTATTTAGAGTTTTCCCTTGTAATAACTGATTTTTTGGTAAGCTGTACTGTTTGATTATCGCATTTTTTTCTCTTTTTTTGTGATTTAGCTCTCTGGAATTTATTTAGGATAATTGCATCGCCTTTGTTGCTTATGACGGACATCATCGAAAGCAAAGTGAGATTGTTGTACTAATGATGACGTAGACGACATATTTATATCCATTTGCAAAGTAGATGGGGTAGTTTGGTAAAACTAGGGGAGCGACTTTGGCGAGTTTGTGTAAATTTGGTTCTGAGGATATTTAGGACCTAGATGTGGTTGATGATTCATGTTGGTGATGACCATAGGGAGCTAGGGCTTGCGAATGTGTGCACATTAGATTTGAAATTTGTTTTTACATCATTTTGGCAATAATTCTCAAAATATTGAATACGCGTTACCAAAAACTTCTTTATTACGCAACAATTTTAAATTGAGCATGCCTTTGTCATAATTACCAAGTAAAATTGGCTATTAAAATTCTTATTAGATTTTGCGAAACGTAAGTATGGCACAAATAGAATAGACACAAGGATTTGTGTTTCCATTTTCCGTGTGAAGTTAATTGCATAAGCAAAAAAGTTTATAGTATTTTAAGAAGGTATATGTAACATCTATAACAGACATTTAAAATTATATAATTTTAATAAGTTCCAAAAAATAAAATTTTAGTAAACAGGCGCCCACGTAGGATTACTTTAAATATTTAAATTACTATTTAAATAAAATTATTTGTTTTAATATTTTATTCCAAAGTTTGAACTGCGGTCAAGTACTCATATGTTATATAATTTTTATTAATTATTTTGATACAAAATTGCCTTTTGATTATGCTCAAAGTATGGTATAAATTGTAATAAAGTTCATTTATAATATGAGCAACTCCTCGGTGAAGTGCCATCTAACGAAATTAATATTTTTTAACATAAACTAACTCATATTATTTAGCTTGGCTGCTTTATTCCTAACAATTTAACTGACTGCAAAGACGACTAGAATCCATTTTTTCGGAAAGCAAATTTAAGCCGATAAAAATTCTAACTAATTAATATACTTATTTTTACTTATAATAGTTATTAACGCGAAAACGCGGTATTATTAAAGAGTGAAAAACAATGTTTTGATGATTGCTTCAAACCGACCTAAACACCATAGACTCTATTTGAAACTTAAACGGCTTTACCCTCCTTTAATAATCTTATACTGATGAATGCACTAATAAAATGGTCAATATTTGTGAGAGCGTAATAGGTAAACAATGACTACAACAATTACATTTGCGTTGATTTTCAGTTTAGCTCAGTGTTTCTGCATTTCTTTTTTTTCTTTCGCCAAGCCACATGTTACTTACTATAGTAAAAATATTTCTAAAGTATCTCATTTTTAGTTCTAAAACAAGAAAAATATCAAACTGGTTTTATTGTGTTACGATATTTAACTCGTAATCTTCGTTTATTAAATTTATTATTCGTTATTCTTATTTATTAAATGAATAAAAAAGCAATAGCAAAATAAACAACTGCAGATTTAAATGAGAACAAAAAAAAACAAAATACTAACAATCTGACCTGAATATGAAAATGTATTAAAATAGAATTTCAGGACAGGCAAGGCAGTTAATTTCTTACTGATGTATCGGGATTGCTGATGCCTTGGTTTTCTTCTAAATCATCTAAATTTTTTACCTATATTAAAACAAGTAAACGAGGCTGTTTGTATCAGACTACTTTTGACATTTAGTAACACTTTGTGTTATAATCAATATGACTACAATGAGAATTATTTTTCTTAATTAACACTTTTAGACATTTTCAATTATATTTATAATTGATTGGCGAATTTCTTGTAACAAAAAGTGCCATTTCATATAAATGTCATTGGACTATTAAAAAACCACCCATGAAGCTATGAAATCACATAATCTTTTAGTACTACATTGGTCTTGTGTTATTTTTCCTAGAAAACAAAAAACAACCCAAACATTTAAATGATTATTATTAATTATTGGGCAGACTATTACTGAAGATATGTTTTGTTGTTTTGATAACACTGCCTTGATAATATCTTTTTACCTGTTACTATTTGAAATACACTAAAACAAACCTATAATAGAAAGATAGGATTACAGGAAGTACAGGCATATATTTAAAGTGTTTCAGTCATGTATTGATGTCTTGCTCTAACCATTTTACTTAATTTTTTTCAAATCATGTTAAAGCAAACATGCAATTCTGATAATTCTATTTTTTTAAATGTAAGTGTGGAATGACTTCTGTTCTTTAAAATAATACTTCTGGACTTCACTTCAAACTTTTTGCTTTCTTTTATTTTCATGTACATCATATTTGCTCAAACTTGTTAAATTAAAAGTTCGCATTTGTCTATCCTGAGTTTTAAAGAAAATAATATTAAGCAATATCTTTCACTTTTGATTTTTAGTATATTCAATTGTCAATATTAATAAACTTGTTAAAATGACATTGAACGGGAATGCTATAATATAAAATATAATAATGTGGTATTCAGATTACAAACCAATGTACACAAAATTATTTTTAAAGGTGAAAAAAAAACACATTTGCCTTAATGTTCCTTACTATCATTAATCAAAATATATAAAAAATTGTAACGTGCTTTAATAAATTGCTAAGTTGATCCATATACACATAAATACGATATTTAAAGAGAACTCAATACAATTTTAAGAATTATAATAAAGCACAAAATATAGTTTTATCCTAATTCTTAAAATTGATAGTAAAATAAATTTAAGAAACAAGGAAAGTCCATAAATTATTGAATTCGTACAATGAAATATTCAAATAGAGTATGTATGCTATAAACTAATTTTTGTACTATCCGTGTGTGCTACTGAACATACCGGCGCCATATTCAATAATTCAATTAGCCTACATTGTATTTTAGTGATTAATTACCATCGATAAGAACTTCATTTACGTAAATAAATGCCATAAAGTGGTTGTTGTGTTGCTAGCAAAAAATGGAAATTGATCAACGGGCAGAGGTTAATCTTGTTGTAACAGCCAATTAGGAACGTAGCTAGGAGCATTGGCTATCAACCGTATTACTTTATTTTGGAATCTTTGCAAAATCTCTAGGTTGAAATTAGGAGCAGACCCCCATAACTCGATTCAATAGGTCCATGTTGGTTTCAAAATTGTTTTGTAAAGTAATATTTTATTTTGAAGAAATAATTGATAGTTTCGTCCTATCATCCAATACATGGAGCGGAGTCTTAACCCAAGTTGTAATCTTTTCTTCGTTATGTGAGTCTTCCAGGTCAAGCGTCGGTCTAAATGAATCCCTATGTATTTTATGCTATCTTGTTGTGGTATAAGAGTGTTACTGATGGACAGGTTTCTTTCCGTAGAGTGAAGGTTACTTGTGCTGACTTTGATTCATTCACATATATTTGCCATAATTTGATCCACTTTTCTGTTTTTCTGAGATTGTGCTGGAGTATCTGGGATGCTGTTTGGGGATCATTATGTGATGCAAGGATTGCGGTATCATCTGAATATGTTGCTGTCAGTGTTTGAGGTGTTGTTGACAAGTCCGCTGTGTATAGAAGGTATAGAACAGGACCTAGAACGCCTGGGGAACGCCTGCTTGAATTGGCCTTATGGATGATTATACATCTTTAAATTTGATGTAGAAACTTCTATCCAACAGGTATGTTTTTAGCAGCTCATAGTGTTCTGGTGGTAGTGCCTTCTTTACTTTATATAACAATCCGGTATTCCAGACCTTGTCAAAGGCCTGGCTAATATCTAGGAATACCGACTAACAGTATCCTTTTAGGTGCAGATCATGATTTATTTTTGTGACTATCCTATGCACTTGTTCTATAGTGCCACGACCTTCCCGAAAGCCGAATTGGTGCCTTGGTATAGCGTTTTGTTGGTCTAGTATTGGTTTTATCTTGTGCAGGAGTATCTTTTCAAAAACTTTGGACAGGATAGGTAGCAAACTGATCGGTCGGTATGGGGGTTTTTCAGGCTTTAGTACCATAACAATTTGCGCCACTTTCCACTGATCTGGGAACGTACGTAAACGAAGGGTGGCATTAATTATGTAGGTTATAAGTATTGTTGCCTTTTCTGGTAACTCTTTAGAATTTTGGCTGTAATTAGGTCGTAACCTGGGGCTTTTTTTGAGTTAAGACCTTTTATAATAGCTCGGACTTCACTAACTTTTACAGGTTTTATAGGTTGGCAGACGTTGTTAAGCTCATTGAGGGTCTGATGTATAAGAGTTTCTTCATTTACATGGCAGGATCTGTCGTGTGGTTGGAATACTAAAGTCAAGTGATCTGCGAATGTGTTCGCCTTCTCTTGATTAGTTCTTGCCCAGGAGTTGTCGTGTTTTCTAATGGGTGGAACTGGAAGCTTTGATGTTTTCAGTTTGTTTATAGCTTTCCAGAGAGAGTAATTGGTATCCTCTGTAGGTGTTAGCTTTGTGAGGTATTTTTGCAATTGTTGGTTTTTTATTGTGGGGAGAAGATTTTTTAATTCCCGAGTAGCTTGATTGAATAATGTTCTATTCCGAGGATTTATTGTGGTTTTTGTTTGATAATTGTTGGACAGGATTCTGAAACTTGTTGAGTTTTGTGGTCTGGAGTAGCATCCCAAGCCGCGTTTTGTACAGTCTGGTTAAAATATTCAATGGAACTGTATAGATCGTATTCTGTTTTCAAGGGGATGTCTAATTGTATTCTTTCTGTAATTAATTCCGGAAAGTAATTCCAGTTATTGTTTCTAGAAGATAGTGTTGCTGGCTTTTGGACTTTTAGTACTTCTGTACTATATGTAATAAGCACTGGTGAGTGAGCTCTTCAGTAGTTTGACGAGACTCCTTTAGTGACACAGAAGTCTAGTAGATCTGGAATCTTGTTGAGATCTGATGGCCAATACGTGGGTTCATATATACTTAGGTGGTGTAAGTTGTGCTCTTCCATTGCTTTGTACAACTCTCTTCCGCGAGTTAATGTTACTCTTGATCACCATATTTGATTTTACTTTCCTTATCCTATAATAAGGAAAGTAATGTAATCGGCGGTGTGTGTGTGTGTGTCTGTCTGTCTGTCTGTCTGTCGGTCTGTCAGTAAACAGGATATCTCGAGAACCGTAAGAGCTAGAGACTTGAAATTTGGTATGCAAGTTACTTGTAGGTAGGGGACTCAGTGCGAAACTTTTTGTTTGGTAAAAATCGGCTGAGCCGTTTGGTCGCAAGGTCGCAAAAACGGTCGCAAAGCGGTTGCGAATCTAAACGGTTAAAGATACAAAAAATTTATGAGAATAAAAATGATTTGATATCATGAGATAAACATGAATTTAAAATAAAAGTTGGTAAAATAGGAGCTCGAAAAAAAAATTGAAGCTCAGGATTTTTAATATACCGGGTGTTCATAATATGTTTCAGAAAATTTATAGCACCGGATAGATCAGATCGAGACGAACAAAAAAGTACAATGAAATTTTTTGATCCGAGGTCAAATAAATAAGTTATAGCCGATTAAAAATTAATTAAACGGACCAATCACAGCGCGCTCGGAGAGCTTCCCGGCCGCCTGTGGGAGGACCGGGAGGGAGCGCTTGGCAGCTAGGAGGGAGCACGCAGGCGATAATGGAGAAGGCTGTGCGGCCGAGCACGGTTACCTTCAGTGACGTAGCAAAATTTTAAGTACGAGTCAATTATCGTCTTGTACTGTTTATTTTAATCAGCTTTTCTCGCGCCTAGTCCTTTTTTAAAATAACAAGTTCCGGGACAAGAGCAGCGCAGGGCCAAGACTATAGACCCGGTATAATATATAATAATAGGATAAGGAAAGTCGTGTGATGTTCGCCACCGGCTATAAACGTGGGCCCAAGTGTATTGAAGAAGGATGCAAATTATTGTTTTTTAATAGTAGGTCGTGGCGGGCAGTATACAGAAGAGAAGATGATATCTCTGTTTTTCTTTTTTACTGCAACGAGGGGAATCCCCTTTAGATATCTCTACCTACAATGCTTAGAAGCCGCAATCTTCTCGGTTTACCACATGCGTAATCAACAAATTTCGGATTATATATGATATGTCTTTATAGGCAGAATAATTTTTTTTAGTATTAATGACTCATTTGTTTATTTTATTAGCCCTTCCTTCAAATCACTACATCATTGACAGCAATAGTATAGTTAAAGTTGGACTTTGACCTGTGTGACAGCAGCAGCAGCAGCACTCATAATTTTTTTTATATATATAATTACAGTAGCTTGGAGATATTCGGATTGAAATTTTTGTAATTCATAATGTTTGATTGAGGATTTTATTATGAGTGCGATTCCTGCATGAGCAGTGCCATCAGGATGAGGGGTCGAGTATATTGTATACCTTGGTATCTTCAGATAAGAGTTAACTGTGGTATGGGCTTCTGGTATTAGCATTATACCTAAGTCATGGACTTATAAGAAAGATTTAACCTCCTGGCTATGTTGAGCAAGGCCGTTGGCGTTCCATAGAGCAATGTTTAGTATATTAGGCATTGTGATTCATTTTGCTGATCACGGTGGTAAGCAGGTTGAGTATAGTGTCCATTCTTTCCATGATGATGTTTTTTGAGCATACGGTACACCTTATTGTACATAGTTGGACTGGGGATCAGACGGCTTTGGGCGCAAGGAGGGATATTTTCTTCTTTGTATTTCTTTTGCAATTATGCAGCCGCGATAGTTTGCTGGGTGGCTGCCCTGACAGTTAACACACTTCACATCCTGGCTTTTAACTTTTCTTTCAGAGTTTTGCGTTTGGTGTTCTGTTACAGTAATTTTTTGAGTGACCGAATCTTTGGCACTTTTTACATTGAATTATTTCCCTTTTGTTTCTTGGTGGTTCGAATCTTATTTTAGATTTTATTAGAAATTCTATGTCGAAAACTTTTTTATTGTTGTCGGACTGTTCTAGTTCTACAAAGAACATTGGTAATGGATTTTTGGTGATTCTGTGTCTGATATTATGAATGTTCAGATCATTATGTCCGTGCTTATTTAATTCAGCTGCTAATTCTTGGGGTGCATATCCCGTAGTACAACTTTGTACTTTTCGTTGTCCTTTTGTTGGAATGTATGAAGTTCCGTGTTTTTTTCTTTAAGGATTTTGATAATTTTACAACAATCAGTAACTTTGTTTAGTTGCACCTTTGCTTGTGAGTTATTGATTAGTTAACAACGTAATTGTTTTTGGCTTTTTCTTCCAACATGTCTGTTAAAGGTTTCAAATTATTTACACCATAAATAAATATAGGCGGCGGTTTTATTTCTTCTGTCTCTTCTTAAGGATTAGAATCGGCGAGAGGTTGGTATTTATTAGAGGTAAATGGGGCTTTAAGCCAATAATCAGGTATTTTTGTTTGCTTAGAATCGCGGAGTAGTTCGGAACCATTACATTTTGTTCTTCGTGCGTTTGAAATTTGCCATTGATCGTCGGGAGTTGAAGAATGCGCTCCTTGTTGATTTGTTGCATTAAGTATGTAGGATAAGTGTGTTGGGACTGCGAAGGAATTTTGATGGGTGGTTGTAGAAGTTGAGATTGAAATTGTTGCTGCTGTTGTTGTTGTTGCGGAGGTATTTGTTGATATGAACTAGGATTGAGATGCTGATCAATAAACATCGATGTTGGGGGAGGGTATTGATACCCGTAATTTGGCGCGCCATACATGGCGGCCTTAATTGTTGAGCACTTGTTAGAAGTTCGATTTTTTATATAGGTATCGGTGAAATATGTTAGTTATATGTACAAATATTAATGTATGATTTTGAATTTAGAAAGTTATCGGCTGACCTTTGATTAGCTATCGCTCGCCGGGCCGGCAGATGAGAACACCACACAACCTTGCGGAACGAAAGTCAAACCGCAACAATAAATACTTGAAAATAATCTTATACTTGGTAACTTAGTTGAAACAGATTTTCCTATAGTAGCTTCTCCAAAAAAAGATATTACAACTGATAAAATTTTGAAGCTTAAGAAGCCATATCTGTCAAAATATTTAAAATAATCACAAAAGAAACTGGTCCTAGTTAACATTAATATATACATATAAACATACCAAAACAGTTAACAACATATAAATGATTACAATATTAGACTCAACATATATCTCACTGTATTGACCAATAATTTCCAAGTTATTCGAGAAAATTGCACTTATAAGGGAACGGCTGAAGGTATCCAATGTCTACTGAAAAAACTTAAATTAATTTTGCAATAGAAAATATTCCAAATCGACAAGATTCCAACTAATACAACGAAACACTTACTTGCCATAGTATACCAACACAGGATTTTGCAGAATATTTTAAGCAGTAACTACGACGCTAGGAAAAGTATGTTAGATCCAAAAATGCTTATTCTGAAGAGAGCTGAGGCTACGTAAGGTGTTTCTTATATTATGCGCAATTTTTAGGCTTTTATACATTAAAATGAGAAGCCTTATGTAAAGAGTAATGTTGTCTGTCTGTCCGTCCCTATAATTTTTCAACTTTTGATAAAGGCAGCTTTCAAGCTGGAGACAAGTTTCTATTTTTGTCTCTTCTGACATCTGTCGAGCCTTATAATTTTTGATCTGTGATAAATAGAGAAATTACATTTTCAGTATTCAACTAAGAACCGTAAGTCCAGATGCCAAAAATTAGGTTGATCGGAAAATCTCGAGACCGGTTTGACCGGAAATGGCAGCAAATTTTTATTTATGTATAGAAGCCGCAAACATATATGGAACCGGTGTTCCACGTCCGTACTTGTTATACATTTTATAGATATTTTGTCACTGTAATTGTAATATTTTTCTATTACATGATTTAATATTTTCCTTACAAATAATTATTGCGTTTCTTATTTTGCTTGGCGAGGGAGCGCCATATTTTCACATTTTAAAAGAACATTTTAACTAATTTCAAAAATAAAAATGCTTACAAATTTTTAAAACGCATCTGTATAATAATAATTTACCAACTTAATGGCCACTGAAATCTAATTCGAGCATTTTATTACAATTGAACGTAAAACTTAATATTAGCCATTTTAAAGAACACCTGCCTAGAAGTTACTTAGGTTACACTAACAAAAATTTCTACATCGTAGAATTATAAATCTTGTAAGTAATTGGTAAGTGGTAAAAATATTAAAAAGGAAAAAAGAACTTAATATCGTTTTGCTAAGCGTGCCAGTTTGAAAGATATAAGATTAACAAAAGTATAGTAAATAAAGGGTTGTTGATTTTTGTTATTTTGTGACATACTGTATAACTGTGTATTTAAAAAAATTCAAGTGCTAAATAATCAAACAATTATCACTTTTAATAAGCGTCTGTAAGTATTTTAACACGCTATATTTATAATTTATAAATAATATAAAAATTTCTAGTACAAAACTTAAAAGACACTTAGATTTTTAGTTAGACGAAAAACGGCTTTGGAGGCTACTTATATTTAAAAAAAAATCAAATAATAATTTTATGTAGTAATAAAGACCACGACGATTAATAAATTAAAATTTTAATCTACAAACAATAATTATTCCAATTTAAACTTATCGAATCAAACATACAAAAATCACAGTCAATGTTTTCAGGATAACAAATAATATATAGATTTCAAACAGAATTTGTGCAAAATTTGATACGTAAAAACATATAAAGCACCATATTAAACTCAAAAATAACTAACAATACCAATTTTAAAATGAAGAAACATAGAAAACTCGAAAAGCTGCACAATAATATTTTAATGGGGTATTGTAGTTTATAAACTGCATATATTTTATAAAATCATGAAACAAATTTGAGAATTTAAGTGGATGAAAGGCCCACTCTGTCGACTCTTGCCCACCAATCTATTCTCGCTTAGGTGAAAGCTGCAAGTCACAAAGCAGTTAGGCGTTCAGACTTTCCGTTCTGGCGGCAGTGCTTTCAGTCTCATCGTCTTAACTTAACTGCATTATAGACAAAACTAATGATAATGTTAAACACGCTTTAATGATTAAAAAAGTAGGCACTTTTTGTCTTAATTAGTATCTCATTAATTTCTGTGCTTTTTTCGTGATATCCATGAATTTGTTAAGTCTTTTTCCATTTTATGCTATTTTCAAATAGTTCTATGAAATATTTCAAATTAATTTGACTATAAAATATAACAACTTCAAAAAAACCCATTATATCAGGTATTGCAATCGTACAAAAATCAATAAAAATTTTCAAGATAACACACGCATAGTACATATTAAATCAAACCTGTATATTAATTTAAGAACAAAATTTGTATAAAATTTTAAGTAAAAATACGGAACACCACAATGAACCTAATGATAAATAATAATGCTAATTGTAACATGAGAAAACAAAAAAAACTAGAAAACTGGCTAATCATTTTTCAGTTTTGCAGCGTAGCGTGCTTTATTTATTATAAAATTAGCTCATAAAGTACATATAATTTATTTATATATTTCATTAAAAAAAGATATAATAAATTTGTATTATGAGTCAAAGATTGGAAAACTGAAACTGTACAGAAAAACAATAATCTGTAAATTTCCGAACTAGATATCTTATTTAATAATTTTCAAACTGTCCAGGATATATTTATGCAGATAGGCATTATTATATAAAATATTTGATTTACCAATGTGTATTTAGAAGGGTAATCCAAAGCGCTGCAACCGCGTAGTTGTTAGCTACTACTGCCGTGTTTGCTGCTTTCCCCACTCTTGAGTAAATTATCGTTTAGTCTGCAGGAAAGCTCAGTTTTTGAACTCAGAAGGCGTTAAACCAATTTGAAACTCATCGCCAATTGACGGAAGAGTATGGGGTAGTGGATGGATGTCAAAAAGGTTCGCAAGTGGTATGGAGGGTTTACAGCTGGTCGCATGGAAATTCACGACAAAGAAAAAAGCGGGAGATCGTAAATTCCCAACAAGACAGTTGCGAAGGTTGAACAAATCATGCTTAAAAATCGTAGAGTCACTTGTGATGATTTTTGCTTATGAAGCATTATTTTTAAGTCTTTGGCTGAAAAGTTAAAATATCGGAAGGTGTGCGCAAGATTGGATCAGCCACGATAACGCATTGACATTTCCCACGAATTTCTGCGACGCTATGCAGACGAAAATTACCCAGCCACCCACCGGACTTTGCACCCAGTGACTACCACTTGTTCCCTATGTTTAAAGCGACGATAACGAATTGAAAGAAGCAATTCAACGTTTCGTCAACGACACAACCAAAGGTATTCCAACATCTACTATAGACTGCAAGACAATTACATTGACAAAAGCTGTACACCGGCATTCTCTCATTTCCAAAGCAATACCAACCGAACTATAAGAGTAATACTTTATCGGTCTTATGATAACACAACAATAATTAGTTCTCGAATCGATCTCCATTTTCACGGATAAGAGAGCAAAATTTCTTGGGAAGGGCATCGACGGTGGCACGCAAATACTCGATACACATTTTGTCCTATGTCTTAAAAAGAAATCGGGGGTAGCATTTATTCCTCTACCAGACAGGAAAATTTATTGGATTTCAATCGGAGCAGTAAGAAGTCGGGTGTGGGTGCGAGCCAGTCCTGCGTGGTCTTGGCGCGGTGTCCGGGAGCCCTATCTTGATACCAGACCCAGTAGCGAAATTCAAAGATGGCCTCTAGGATGTTCTTCTTGTACAGTTCGTATTGATCTTGAAACTCTGATCGATAAAAAGAAAGGGTTTTTTTATTAGTCGTAATGCCTCCGAAACCATAACGTGTGCAAGATGAGAGGAGTGCTCAATTGTTATTTCTTTGGTATTGGTATCCTTGGGGGATTGGAAAAATATCCTAATGTTTTGACTATTTACCACTCCCTGGACAGTAAAAATCATTTTATTAGTTGGATGGAATATGCTCAGCAAATCCTTGAAGAATTTCCACCTAGTCGCTTTCTGCTTGCCAGTAAGGTGCTGGCCCTTAACTGTACTGTGAGGGCAAAGCCTTAGGTGTAATTTGACAACGGATCGAACAGTAAAATCGCTCACATCAAAGTCCTCAGCGAATTGGCCTATGGATCATTGAGGGTTCCTCTTGAGTAGCTCCTAAATAGCTTTGATAACGATCGACGTGGAAATGGTGGCTCGTCGGCCTCGTACAGGCATGTCCTTGTAGGTCTTCAGCTTCTTGTATTGGTTAATGGTGTTATGGATAATTGGTGGCAAAGCATCGAGGTGTTTTTTGGTGTCTGCAGGACGGACGCCCGAATTGAAGCTTGAAGCTCGAGAATTGCAGATCTCCATTTACTAAGCGACGTCATTACTTTAAAGAACAAAACAAAAATAAAACAATAAAGTAGAATTTTGAATACCTAAACCAACTTTTAGATACTTTATAGAGTACTGATGTAAATCTTTTTCCCATTATCATTACGAAAATTAAAAATAGTAAATTCTGGTAAAAGGTTGCAGTGTCTATAAAAAGCTATTATTTTATACAAAGGAAATTTTCTGCAATGCATTAACAGAAACGAAACAAGCAAATGTGCAGTAAAACATGATTTGAAAATTAAAATAAAGTTGGTGGGTTCATTTGATGTTGTATATCAATAAAGAACATATAAACAAGCTGGAAGTTTGCCTTCATCTTATTAAATTAAAGAATCTACGAAAGTTTCGCTCGTAATGTTTGCGTTATAATCTCTACAACACATAGAAGTCTAACTGCTGAAACTTCGTCGTGCGCGCACTTCGGGCGAAAATAGATTAATGCAGTTCTGTTTCCAGCATTTCTTAGCGCGGCTGCGAGCCTCCCGTCCCGCTCTGCTAGCTCAACTACATGCAACTCAGCAACTTTGCAGATGCCGAAGAGCTCCAGCGCGGTTCGGGAATGTTTGAATTTTAAGCGGCCCGGAATTTATTTAGCTTCCTGCTGCACGATTTTATTGGCTTATCTACTTTGGGGTTCTTTTAGGTCGGCGCCGCAAAATTCGGAACACTTGCTCCCTGCGGCCGCTGCGCCACAAAAGTGCACCAAGCTCGGCGTAATTTCGGCTTCTTTTCAGATGCACGGCTTGCGGCGCCTGATGCAGGGAGACGCGAAGCACCCGAAGGCGCCGCTGGGAAACAACTTCAGGCCTCCCCAACCTTTGCACCATCGTCCAGTGCGAACAAATATTGACTTCAATATCAAACATCCAGGATCGGTGAGCATTATCAATTATAACTAATTTACCCATGCGGGATTTGAAGTTATTTCTCTAATTTGACGAGGCAGTATACCGTTCAAACAACTCTGTTTCAATATTTAAGGTAAACGGCGGTTTGTCTCTGTATAAAATGAATCCGTTACAATGTGTGCTTATAAACTTATAAACCGCATCTTATTAACTTCATTTTTAATGCGGTAGTAACTCGTGCTCGTTGTTCTTTTAACTCCAACAGGTGGTAAAAAATTCAATCAATTCCTTTTAATGTTTTAAATGGTTTTTTGATTTAATTTTGGAAAACTTTTTTAGCAATCAGAATAATGCGTAATTCTATGAGCCAAAGTGCTGACAGCTACTAGATGGACTGTTGGCAAATAACAAGATCAGGAAGATATCCAATAATATCGCCTGTGTAAACTTAAACATGAATATAATAACTTAAATTAGTTTACTTGGCCACAGCTTTTTAAGTCTTTTGTTGATAAAAGTTTTTTTTTGTTGTTCTAAAATTTGTTCCATTAGCGGGTTGGGATGGTTCTTTAAGATAGCATGGCTTTTTTGCGGATATCTTCTCATACTATTGAAACATGTAGATCAGTATGTAGTGTATGGTTTGTCACATACCAGTGAGCGTTCGAAATTTGTCAAAGTATCTTGGATTGACCGCTTTAAATGATTTCTATATTTAATTTGGAGGCGCATCCCCATAGTTCTAGTCCATAAGCCCATATTGGTTTGATGACTGCTTTATATATCAGGATTTTGTTTTCTATAGATAGCAGCCACTGTAGTTCTTCTGTCTTAATCTCTACTTGTTTTCTTTTGTTTATGATGTGTTGTTTCCAAGTCAGTTTGGGATCTAAGTGTACTGCTAAATACCTTACCGTTTGCGTTTATGGTATCCGAAGGTTGTATTGTGACTGAAAGACATGTTTCGGTGCGGAAGGTGAATATAATGTGTGCTGATTTATTCTCGTTCACTTATATTTTACATTTTTCCAGACATTGTTCTAGGTTATTTAGGTAGCTTTGTTTCTTTTGTCGCATTTTGTGCCATTGGTAGATCTGACGTGTGCAAGATATACGACAGTGGTCCAAGGACACGGCCTTGAGGCACTCCTAAATTCATAGGAAAGTAATCGGATTTCTTTTCATTTATCCTAGTTTGAAATTTTCTTTCGTTCAAATAAGATTTTAGGAGGTTGAGGTAAGCTGGTAGATTTTATAAATTAATCTAAGGTACCAGACCTTATCAGATGCCTGGATCATGTCGAGGAAAACTCCTTTACAGTATTGTTTCTTTTTAAATGCTATATTTATGGTTTGTGCAATTTGATAAACTTGTTGCACTGCCGAGTGTTTCTGCGATACCCAAATTGATGTTCTGGTATCCAGTTCTCTGCAGGTAGGTCTTCATGTAATCTACAAAGTACCAGTATTTCAAGTAGTTTTGAGACTACTAACAGCAAAATTATAGGTCTGTAAGAGGAGACATCCGTTGAATATTTTCCTGGTTTACCTATCATTAAAATTTGCTCCGTTTTAGACATTTTGGCTAGAATCCAAGTCATAAAATATCATTATAGATGTAGGTTAGCTTTAGTATCCCCTATTTAGGCAATTTCTTTATTATTTTAGCCGTGACAGAATTAATTTTTTAAATTCAGAAGTTCAATTTCTGTTGGTGTCGGTGCTTTGATAGGCGTATGTATTACAAGTGGAATAGAGAGCCTTTGTTCTATTTATTGGTCTGCTACATTGTCTATTGGTTGAGATACGGAAACTAAATGTTCTCCAAGTAGATTTGCTTTCTCAGCATCTTTTTCTTATTGGTAAAGCAGGAGTCTTAGATTTTTTTGAACCCTTAATTGTCTTCCAAATGGAGTTATCTGTTCTGCTTATTTTAGTTATATATTGCTGAAACTTCTGGTCTCTTACTTCTTTGAGCTTCTTTTTAATTTTTGATATATTTGGTCATAGACCCGTTTGTCGGCAGGTGTCTGAGTACGTTGCCGTTTTGATCTGGCACGTCTTTCTTCTGCTACGGATTTTTTGAATTCTAGTGATATATCCCGGGTTATTTTTTTGGGTGTAGACTGTTGTACAAGCTTATTGTAATTTTTTTTGTATACTGCTTTTGTAGCTGTCTGTTGTTCTTCTGTTTTTAATCGGATTTTTAGATTTATGGTATAATTTAATATACTGCAAGAAGTATTGTGTAATCTAGGTGGAGGTTTCTTGTATATTACAGAAATTTCAATTATAGCTGTAATTGGAGAAGTGGTTAGATAACAAGTCGTAATTGGGTATAATGTTAATGTATGTCGAGTTGATTCCATTTATAACAAAAAGTCTAATAAATCAGGAATTTTTCGTGGGCAAAGTAGGCCAGCAGATTGGTGAGCCTGTTGATAAAAATAAATATCTATGGTCTTTTATTGTTTTAAACAGTTCACTGCCTTTGGTTGTTATTAGGCGTGAGTCCCACCTAATGAGTTTTTTTGTTGTAATCACCACCAGCTAGAAATTGATTGTCTAATGTTTGGAAATACTCTTTGAAATCTTTCATTTTTATATTGTGACTAGGTGGGCATTATATAGCTCCAATTGTCAAATCATAAGGTAGATTTGATATTTTATTGCGGTAGATTGTAGGAGATTTTTTTGAATTTCGGTAGTTCGTAATGGTAGATTGTATTTTTAATAAGAACTGCTGTACCTCGTTGCGCGGTACCATCAGGGTGATTAGTGCTGTTCAAGGCCATTGGCATTTCACAGTGCAAATTGTAAGAACTTAGCCATTAATTGAGCCAGTTTGCTGATTAACGTAGTTAACATGTTAAGTACATGCTATTCTGTTGAATTAATTGATTGAACATGGCTATAACTTCATTAAAAAATTGTAACGCTATATTGTTTAATATTTCTGATGTATTGATATTATTTGATTGATATTGTTGACTATACTGCTATATGTTCTATGTAGATTTTGATAACTGCCCTGATAAAATTGGGTCTGATGTTGACATTATTTGAAGTCGCTAGTTTTATAGCACTAGCCTTTTTTGTATCTGATTTCCCTAAATAAACTTCTTTAGATGTTTTACAGTTTTGTAGTGCTGTGTGATCCTTCGCATTTTACACTTACATAAGTTCTATTGCAATAAGACTTCGAGTGTCCGTATAGTTGCACACTGCACAATCTCAATGTTTACGTTTTGTAGTTTTTTTACATTTTATGCTTCTTTGTTATGGCATGCTGGCTTGAGATCAACAAAAAAAAGATTTAAGGGCTCATTTGTAGTTCTGTGTCTAGCATTTATGATGTTTCTTACTTTGTGCCTTAGTTTTGTTATTTCATTAGCTATTTCTGCAATAGGTGACGGTATTATGTAGACGTTTAATTACTACTCTATAGACTCGATCCTTTTCAATTATTACTAGGGTAAATAATATTTTCTTGCTTTAAGCATTTAATTAATTTTCGGTAGCTTTCTATAATAAATTATAATTAATCTTGATGGTCTCATTAGCTAAGCCCTTCGTGGTATTCTGTTCATCTTCTAAGCAATTTCTTGTTTGATTTGTAATTTTTGGGTAGTTGCTTACACCATATATGTTAATAAATAGGAGGAGGTTTGCTGATCTCTGCAGTAGGATCATTGTTTTGGCGTTGTTTTCTTCAACTGTTAGTGAGCTGAACTTGTTATTGGTGTTTATTTTATTGTTGCTATAAACATTTGTAAATCTTGTGGTCTTCTTCCGTTTTGTACTTTTTACTTGTTGCCATAGAATATTACTAGTTTCCTGTGCATCATCTGGTTCGTCTTCACTGGTCTATGATATTCTTGTAATTTGTTGAGAGTGAAATTCCAGTTGTGATGGATTAATATTGTGTTTGCTGAAAAGGTACTTGAGAAACCATTACATACCATAATTGGTGAGGTATCATGTTATAGCTTATTTGTTGGTGTTATGGTTTGTTTGGTATTTTGTATCATTTGTGGAAAATTATTTGAACACGTCACTAGAGTAATAGGAGGAAACGATTGCTTGTACCTGTTTTGTTGTTATAGATCCATTGCATTCTCCGCTTAGTCACTACAAGATATTATTTTGTACACGTTAACAACTGTATACTTTTATCCCGCGCACGCGCAACGCTTAACGACCTTGCTTTTATCACTCACGATATGATTTCACTTGAACTTTATAGCGAACAGATAACCCGAAAGTCTTTACGCTAAGAAAGGGAACCCAATATTGAGACGAACATGATAAAATACGAAATAAAAAGTTTACCATATTTAAAATTGGTTTGTTTCGTACATTCAAACGTCGTTATTAATATAGCATGAGAATAAAATAGAAATAAATTTGTGAAGTTTGTGTGTTATGTTCTGGAACATCAAGTACAAGATAATTTTATGAGCATACTTTATATGCAAATTAGCTACAACAATGTACAATCAATATTTTCAGTCGATAATGCAACATCAATCAGAGCACTAGTCTACTTTTAGTTACAGCCAGCAACAATTAAATATGCAGTTACCCCGTCAAGTCATGCACAACCCATTATGAGAATCAACACTTCCTCAAACATCAGCTGTTAATGCTTGGCAAGTCGTCAAAAAATCTATAAAAGACAGTGATTACTCAAATCAAAACGAACTGAACAATATATTATATATTAAGTATTAGTGTCACCTTAAATAATCGATTCGGCAGTTTTAGCGAGAAGGATTTGATGAAAACAAATGCGTACAATAAAAAGCAAAAAATAAACCAAAGCCTCCGCCAATTTTTGGAGTAGAAAATACAAATTCAATAAAATCACAGAATTAAATAAAACGGAGATAAATCTCAGACCAAAGCACTCAATACAAATTTTGTAACAAAAGTTAACAACACATTCTTCCAGGAAAATAAACAGCAAAATGTGCTAATTGAAATAGACATCATTTTACCAATTACAAGGTGCGTTCTAGTTGTAAGGTTTTCAATTTTTTTCTCGATAGTGAGAGTAAGTAGAAAGGTGCGGTTAATTTTAAAAGACGGGAAAATATTTCTGAATTTCTAATATAGGCGCAATGTGCACAGGTCGAATTACCGCTATTGCAGTGAGTGTTGCTTTGTATACTTAAAATGGCGACGTTTAGTGTTTAAGAACAATGTGTAATCATCCGTTTTTTCCTCTTGCGTGGTGAAACGCCATAGAAGTGACATGCGACGAAGGTGTTATGGATGTTAAAAATGTGCGTTCGTGGATGCAAAAGTTTAAAAAAGGTCGAAGGAGCCTCGGCCACAAACTAGCCGGAACGAAACCACGATTGCGCGAGTGGAACAAGCTGTTATAGAAGACCGTTGATTAGGTGTGCGTGATATCGCTTCTAAACATGGCATTTTTTGTAGGATCTATAAAGTGTATTTTGCATGATAACCTGAAAATGCGGAAAGTTTCTTTAAGGTGGGTCTTACAAACGCTGACCGATGAATAAAAGACTATGAAAGTGGTAATATCTCTGAACACGTGATGCCGCTATGAAGGAACATTCTCCTGATCGCTCATTTTCCAATCGAGTCGTTGTTGCATCAGCGATTTTCCAGTGGATAAAGTACACCCCTAAAGTGTTCTCAGCAGCCATGAAATTATGGCGACGGCATTATGAAAAATGAGAAATTACTTTGAGAAGTTTCAACTTATTTGGGTAAGTACTTTTTCAGAAAAACAATTGGAGATCTTAGAACCTGGATGCACCTCGTACAAAGCATGTATGGTGTAATAGCAATTACAATATAAAATTTATCTACAATTGAACAGACACTGATTACAACTTGATATGCTCTCAGAAGTCATTTGTATGTACCAATATGTCAAATATATAGCAATATACCCAAAAACAGACAGATTAAAAGCAAACAACTTGACTACACTAACAACGAAGCAACTTACATACTGTCTGACTAACAGGGCGAAAATTTCTGACTTATTAGATTTTGGAATTATAAAAGGAATTGACATAAAGCTCCGGAAAACAAATTTTCCTTTAAAGTACCATCTGATCATTCATCGGCTATAATCACATGACAAGCCCACTTCTTAGATACACAAAAACTAATTTAGGAGTATGTAGAAAAATAATAGATGGCTTAACTAATCTGAATATGCTGCTAAAAGCTCTGGACGAAGTTGACCTACCATTACACAACTTCAATAAAATAATACAGAATGGCCAGCAATGACCTATCGTAGTTGTGTCACACTTTTTACCTTTAAGGAAAGTTGCTCTATAATAGTAATTTAAACTATTTAAGAAAAAAAAGTTTCGACAAAATGACAGAATTTAAGTATTTAAAATGGTAAAAGAAATTTTAATAAAATAGCAGTGGAATTAAAACCATAACTCTACTAAAAAATCAATGCAGGAATATCCTACTAACCTGGCACCATCGGAAGCATCAAATGTTTTAATATGAAAAGCCACCAATAAATATAAATAAGAGAGGCTTCAGGTACACTTTCTATTAATCAACTACCACAATGGTAGATATGCTATAAGTGACAAAGAAGAGGCCACATCATTTGCAAGCCATCTATTAAATCTCTTCCAATAACACAATATATACGTAGCTGAGCATAAGAAATTCAAGAGTACCTTTATGTGCCACACCAAATAGAATACACCAGCTTTACAGAAGTAAAATAGGCAATCTTAAAAACTCAGAAAGACATCAGCATTTGGTGTGATTACTAGTAAGATGTTACGAGATCTTTCAAATAAAGGATTAAAAGCTGTACAACAAATCTCTATCACAGTACTTAAGCTTAGTAAATTTAGCAGAAAATAAAAAGTAATATAAATAATTAAGCTGTGAAAACCTTGAAATGATTCAAATGAAGTGTCTTCTCATCATCCACTTAGTTTGTGTTAGTTTTTCAACGTTGTTTTGAAAAGAATTGATTCCGTTATTAATAACAATAAAAACTGCTAATTACTATTAATTAATAGTTTAATTTTAAAAACCAACGTGGGACTGTTAAACAAGTTTTAGGAAGTTTTGGATAAAGTTTGAGAAGAAGTGTTTATGTTCAAACTCAAAAAGAGTTATTTATAAAGTTTTGTTATTATTTTTAACCCTCTCTAACAGATACTCACTTGCAAAATATCAGAACGAGCAAACTGGATTACTACAAGGGATTGTTTTATATCTTGTCCTATACGTTATGTATATTGAGGATCTGCTAATAAACAATATCACAGCTTCTACGTTTACATATGTATTGTAGTACTAGTAATACATGAAAATACAGTCAATGCTTCGCAATATCTTCAACAAAACTTAAATAAGCACAAACTGGAAATCACTTTATGGTACCTTTATTTCAAACAAAGATACTTGTCCCACTGTTATATTAAATGGTTATTCGTTAAAACAAGCAAATGATGCAAAACACCTTGAGATGCATGTGGATAGATGTTTGACCTGAAGGAAGTATTTATATACAAAATTTAGATAAATGCACTGGATCATTAGCAAACCAGCACAGTCATCAAGTGGAAATATAATAACAGTTATATACTATTACGAAACCTGTATGGACAAAATATGGGATATAGCTTTAGAGCACAGCCAGTAAGTCAGATCTTGAAATTCTACGGCTTCAATATAAAATATTGAGAACAATAGTTAATACCGTATGATACGCCCTCAACTACATAACTACAAGATATCTATAAAGACGCCCGTTAAAAGATCAAGAACGATACTGAAAAATATGGTGCTAAAACTATAATGTAATGGAGTGCAACTACTAAAACGCTTTAGGCGCAATAAAATAATAAATAGGTCGATTCAGTTAATTACCATATTTAATTTAAGTTATTGTTGATGCCATTGATGTACTTTGTAAAATAAAGGAGATTTTATATCGAAAGCACTTTTTGTTGTTCTATAACAATTATTTACTGTCTAGATGGACATATAAGTAAATAGAGGTTAGTAAAAAAAAGTGTACAAATCAGTTCTCGAACTTTTTTAATAAAAACTAATGTTAACTGATACAAATTTGAGATACCAAGAAGATAATCTTCAACAAAACCTATATACATTTGTTATCTTTAGGGTGCACAACAAATTCTCTGTCGGTGGAAGAACACTAGCTTAGAGTTAATAAAATCATAGGATAAAACCTGAAAGAGATATGATATGTCGAATATAATGAAATATCCAAACTTGTGCAAATGTGAGCTACCGCATGAATGACCAATTCTTATCACTTAAACCTTTTAAACCTTTTATGAATATTGTGTACTGATATAGATAGGTTACGAAAATTCACCCATAATTTTCAACTTTTGAGATTATTATAAAATAATTATTTTTTGAGCAACCTTCTGCTATAGTAGGTTAACACAAACAGGACCACGTCGCAGAATCTCACTTTGTTGTAAACGGCATGTCTGTGCGAAAACCGAAAACACTTATTAAATTTTATCCAACTCGCCTAAACCGACAGAAATTACTTGCTCATAATTTAGGTAATTTTGATTTAAATTCGACATAAATTTTTTGCAAATGCCTTCTCCGAATCGTCGTCTTCCTAACTCTTGATTGCTCCAGATATTTGATATCCTTTAGATTAATGTTTTGATTACCAAACTTCTATCACTTTTACGCGTGTTAGAAGACAGCACGTTTCTCTAACGCATTATAAATTGCTTTTTTGGCATCTAGCGTGTTCGCTCAATAGAAATATAGAGAGAAGGAATCCCTAATGTATTACTTTTAAGCGCCATCGCGTTTACTGGGTTCACGATAAATTATTTCAGATTAAGTTGATTGTATATTTCTATTTTACTTAAATTAGTATATTGCTTCATACCTTAAAGCAATGTACGTTCAAATCAGTGCTAGAATTGATTTAATATTGCCGAAGACTTTGACGGATATGCCTAATATAACAATTACGAGTATTTGTTGCAAAATATCAAAGTTTTTAAGTTAGCGAGATAAAAAAAACACAAGACACAGTTTAAATGTTTTAATTCTCTCTCTCTCTCTCTATCCAGCGTTTGTTGTCCATAGGTGAACATACGCCTCCTCCATTTCCCTCCATTTGTTTCTATCCTGTGCTACGTTCATCCATCCCCTTCCTGCCACTTTCCTGATGTCATCGTACCATCTTAGTATGGGCCTTCCTGGGTTTCGTTTTTCTCCCCATGGTTTCCACTCAGTCGTTTTTCTTGTTGAAAAACAAGAAAAACAAGAATGTTTTAATTAAATGTACATAAAGTAGAAAAAAATAAACAAACAGACACTTAAAAATGGGCTCCTATTGTAAATTTTACCTTCAATGCAAATTTTAATCTAAATTTAAAAAGCAGTTAACAAGAATGATGAGGCTAACACACGATTTCCAATAGGTAAGGGCTAAAGATTCGTTTTTAATAAAGGTTCAGTAGAGGTTTATTTTATAATTTTTTGAATTCATAAACACGTTTATTAGATAAATACACATTTTTAGCTTATTCATCCAAGTTGTAAAACTTAAAAGTGCAAACGGAGACTCAAAAATAAAATTAGCAAAATAAACAACAAATGCCGTCAAATAAATTACATGGGTCCATAGTGGAATTATTGTCAAATAGTGTTTTAAATTTTTTAATATGCATCTATATGGCAAATTCAAAATATTATAAATTAAATATGAAAAGCACTGTAAAAGCAGCAACACAAAAAAAAACACGAAAAATTTAAATACTTTTAGCAGGCTGACTCCTGTGCGCTAATATTATTGTAGTACACTCAACACACATATAAAATAAATAACAACATTTAAGAAAAACTATATATTGAGTTAAAATTACACACATTGTAAAAAACGTTGTCCCTAGCCTTACTCACTTCTAAAGTACTCAATTTGGGATCTTAAATGTTTTTCCCAGTAGTCAGTAGTCCTAGCGTTCAAAACATTTTGCAAAGTTTTGTGTTGGGATCTCCAATAACTTTCTCATCATATTGGCCTGAAATTTCTTGCCATTCAAAAATGATTTAATTTTTGAAAAAACTACACAAAAAGTGACAAATTGGCACTGCTAATGATCAGCTGTTATTATCTGTACTGCAGACATTACATTGTTCCCATATGTTTTCTAAAATATTCAAATAGTTTTTGTGCGCAAATGTTCTACTTTCGCATAAAACTAGATGCAAATTTGTTGCTATACTTGCTCACATATTGCAAGTCATTCTTATTTGCGCATACACCTTATAGTCTACTCACATCGGCTGCTAAGTTACATCGCGGCCACGCAAATTTTTCATATTATATTAACTCGGCTTGATACTTTCGAGAGAAACTACAGATTTCAATTACCATATTTGCAATAAAAACCTTACTTAGAAAAGAGTATGTAACAACACGACAGTCAAAGCTATGGAAACGGTAAGCTGATAAAGAATTGACAATAGATCTAATTATAAAAAGCTCAAAAAAAGTGATGTCACATGTTGCCAAAACTGGCAACTTATTATTTTATGAAACAAAGCAAAATTTTAACTTACATAATATTAAACAAAATAAAGGACACACTTGATATTAATCTAATAACCAATCAAACGGAATTTAAACCACGCCGAGGATTCATAGATCAAATTTGTACGAACAATTATTGATAAGACTTTAAAATGGAAAAAGAGATATATTTGGTTTTATAGATTTCAAAAAAACTTTCGACAAAATGTATCAAGAAAGATTATAAATAACAGTAAAAGAGTATGAAATCCTATTAAAGATAATTAGAATAATCAACATGTTATATAATAATTATGGAACACACATAGAAAACAATGGCATGATTACTGACAAAATTAAAATTTTCACCGCTCGTCTTCTTTCAATAGTAAAAGTACTATGGTAGTATTGCCAATGTTTAGAGGATCCAGAGTTTGCAATTAAAAAAAAATTGACACATATGCAAACAAATATTAATTCTCTAAAACTAAATGTCAGAAAAGTGAGCCTGAAAATAAATGTCAATGAAACTAATATAATGTTAATAAATTTAAAGATACAAAGGAGATGAAAATTGAAAGAAGGGAATGAGTAAGATAAATTAAGTTTTGTACTTAAGTAGTGCTCTGAAACAAAATTCAAATTTTCAAAAAGGTTTTCATTACATAATAAAAAAGCTCAAACTGTCTTTAATTAACTTGGATCAATTTGAAACGCACAAGTATTATACTACAAATAATATTCACGTTTTTTAATTAAAATAATAAAAGTTTGGGTGTGAACCATAAGCACTAAGTAAAAAACAAATCAAACAACTAAAATCGTTTATAAATAAATGCTTAAGGAAAATCTTAAATGCATACTGGCCATTTATAATTTGAAATAAACATTGGAATGGAAGATAACTAAACAGGAACTAATAACCATAGACAAAAAGAAGGTTATGAGAATGGCTAGGACACACTTTGAAACAATAGAACAATAACATCATAAAGCAGGTTCTGGAGATATCATCAACGACAAGAAAAAACAAGGAATACCACCAACACTATGGGGAAGACACACAGCCAAATAATATAGTGATTTAAACTTACAATGTTACAATGTAGCGACAAGTAGTAGGAATATGTAAAGCGATAGGCTAGCCGTGCAACGCTAAAGATGAAAGAAGAGAATATAAGTAATTTAGCACTAGCACCTTTAAATATAAATATTGCTAGTGAAACGTGACAGCGTCCTATATAGAAGTGCTTGTTCAGAGTTCAAGATGCTATGGATATTTGTCTGTGTTCAAGGCTGGATGTGTGGTAACCACAATGTCTAAGGCTCTAAAGTATATCCCGCAAATTTAGTAAGCATTGAGATGAAAATGCTGAAATATCGTTCCCATAATGCAATGTATTATAATTTGCAGTATGTTGTATTTGGATCCTCTCATTATGTGGCCAAAGCATTCTAACTTTCTCTCTGTATCTTGAAAACTACCTCTTTCTCTTTCCCCATCTTTTCAAGGACTTGGTCATTGGATATTCTGTCTCTCCATGATAGTTTTAAGAGTCTGGTAAATCCATAACTCGAAAGCCTCAATTCTCTTAATATTACTTTTCTTTAAGGTCCATGCCTCTGCTCCACATAGTAATATGGAAAGGACATAGCACTGCGCCATGCGGGTTCTTAATTTTAAATTTAAATTTTTATTAGTGAGGAATGATTTCATTCTTATGAATGCTGATCTTACCATTTCTATCCACTTATTTATTTCTACAGTCTGGTCGTGTTCCTGATTTAATGTTGTACCTAAATATTGATATCTATTTACTCTTTCTATATGTTGGTTGTTCGTTATTATGGATTGTTGTACGTTAAACATTGCTTTATTAATTACCATATGTTTAGTTTTATTGAGATTTATTTTAAGGCCATATTGTTTGCTGACCATGTTAACATTTTTCATCATTAATTGTAAATCATTTACATTTGTAGCGATTATTACCGTATCATCGGTATAACGGATATTATTGATTACTTTTCCATTCACTATTACGCCGGTTGTAACCTCTGAAAGGGCTTCTTGGAAAATTTATTCGGAGTATAAATTAAATAACATGGGTGACAGGACGCACCCTTGTCTCTCTCCTTTACATATCTCAATTTCTTTTGATGTTTCCTGTTCTACTCGTATTGTTGCGTTTTGCCTCCAGTATACATTTTCAATCAAGTTTATTGTGCGTTCCTCGATACCCTTTTGTTTTAGTATTGCTATTAGTTTTGTATGATTTACATATTCGAACGCATTTTCGTAGTCAATAAAACATAAATGTAGTTCAACATTAACGTCACGACATCTTTCTATTAAGACGTTGATAGCAAATAGTGCATCGCGTAGTGCCATGCCATTCCTGAAGCCAAATTGAGTTTCTCCGATATCTTCTTCCAATTTTTTTTATACTCTATTGTGAATTATTTTTAGCAGTATTTTAAGAGTATGGCCCATGAGGCTTATACTTCTATGTTCAGCACATTCTTTCGCATTTTCTTTCTTAGGCAACATTATGAATGTTGAGGTTAACCATTCTTGAGGAATACTACCCGTTTCATAAATTGTATTGAACAAATCTACCAAGGCATCCAAATTGTCATTCTTTATTATTTTAATCAAATCAACTAGAAGTTCATCTGGGCCGACTGCCTTATCATATTTACTGTTTTCAATGGCGTACTTAACTTCTTCTCTTGTTATTTTTTGCCAATTTGGCATCGTTGGTGGAGTTCTTACACTTCTTATAGTTCTTTCTTCATGGAATAGATCTTGAATATATTCTTCCCATCTTTTTATCTTTTCTTGCAGGTCTAATGTTAATTTACCATTTTTATCTCTTATCATGCTTTTATTCTTCTTTCTTTCTATTCCTGTAAGTTCCTTTATTTTTCTATGCATGTTAAACGCATCATTTTTCGTTTGTAGTTCTTCTATTTCATTACATTTTTTATTCAGAAATGCCTCTTTCGCTTCTCATATTTTAATTTTTATTTGTTTGTGTATTTCCTTATATTTCTCTATATTTCGTCTTTTGTATTTCCTTCTTTCTTCCATAAGAGTCATTATTTCTTGAGTCATCCATTGTTGTTTTGCTTCATTTCGTTTGTATTTCAGTTTGTCTTTTCCAGGTTGGAATATTGCTCCCTTTATATTATTCCATTTCATGTTTATGTCTGTTATATCTTTATTATTAACTTCTGTAATATTTTTCAGGTTATTTCCTATTTCTTTCGATAATTCTTCTTTGATTTTTTTTCATCCTTTATCATTTTTGTATCTATTTTCTAGATGTGCATCTTCTTTTTCAACTTTTTTAATTTTATCTTAAGGTCTGTAACTAGAGGGTTATGGTTGGAATTGATGTCTGCTTTGGGATATGCCTTTACTGGGGTAATAGAAATCTTATATCTACTATTTATCATAATAAAATCTATTTGGTTTCTGATTACATTCTGTTCTGTATGCCTTGGTGATGTCCAAGTATATAGTCGTCTTTTTGGCAGCTTGAACCATGTGTTTATTAAAGTCATATTGTTACATTGACAAAATTCTATTAATCTTTCACCTCTTTCATTCCTATTACCCAATCCATAATTTCCCACTATATTGCCAACATTACCCTCTCCCACCTTGGCATTAAAATCACCCATGATTATGGTAACTTCTCTGTTTTTTGTTATTTTTAACACTTCGTTTAACTGTGAATAAAACTTTACACTTGAATCAGATTTATATTGCTTGCGTCCGCTTTTAGTTGTATTAAGATAACTCTTTCTGAGTACTGAACTTCGTTTATAACTCACCTTTGAATAGTTTTTTTTATTAGAAAAGCTAGTCCATATCTATGATAGGGTAATTCCCGCCTACATAGTACATATATCAATTTTTAATTGGTTCTTCTCCTATTCCTGGCCACTGAATATCACTGAGAGCTAATATGTCTATATTCAGTCGTTCCATTTCATTTATGACATTTTGTAGTTTTCCAGCTTGAAATAAGCTTGTAACATTCCACGTTGCAACTTTAATTGGGAACCCGGGGATTCTTAGCACCCTCTGACTATTCAAAGTCTGCCGGGGACTGAGGGCCATTCTTAAATTTCGATTTGCCATGACGATTTATACTAGGGGTCATTAATTAAATTAAGTAATAGTTAATGAGTACTAATGAGGTGGTTTCCCGTTGCCTTCCTCACCCCAGCCCCCAGAGTCGGTTGAATCTTATACGATAGTCGCCTCTGAATCTCTAGTATCAAACTGTACTGAAACCCTTTTTCTCCACTTTGATCTAGTACTGACATTACTGCTGCCCAATGCCAGCCAGTTTTATTCCGCCCTGGGTATTTTATTTCCCCAGTACCCACCATATCTGGTGAGTATTCCCCTATCCGCCACCTGGGGAGGCGCCCGATGGGGGACTGGCAACCCCAAAATTAGTCTAAGATACAAAAAATACAAGATAATAAAATCAGACCAATCTTTTAAACAAGAGTTTTCATTAGTGGGATTTTATTGATTACTTGTAGCTAGGTATATAATTTAATTAAATATTACTATAAACCAATCAAGACACTTTATTTTCTTTAATATCTAGAACAAACAAAGTGAGGGATCTCTCTATATTACAGCAAAATAAGAATATATTTGCATGCCATGGACTAACATAAAAAGGAAAAAACGGTCATATAGAAAATGAAGACAAAAATTGATTTCAAAAGGCAAGCCAAGAAAAAGTAACAAATACTTTAATTTGTAATTTATTTTTGCTAATTTAAAAACCTTTTTAAATTTATAAAACAAAGTTATGTTTATTTTATTGTTATATGTAACTATACTTCATAAGTTTTTTTTTAAAGTTCTACTGCACTGTTGTATTTTTCAAATATTTCCTTCACCATTATTTTTGCACATATGGACAAAGAGTAAACATTTGCGGTTTAAGCTACAAAAAATGTATTGGCTGATAGGGCGCAAGTCACAGCTATCTTTGGAAAGCTATTACTGCTTTATAAAACTATGATAAAACCTATATGTACATGAGTTATATAGCTATGGAGTACAGCTAAAATATCAAACAAAAAAATATTGAGAAGATTTCAGTCAAAAGTGCTCGGATCCATTATAAACGCACCATGGTATGCGACCAACGAAACTATACGACGTGATCTTTCAATCCCAACAATTAATCACGAAATAGAAAAGTTTAGTGCGCGCTACTGTGATCGTATTAGTATTCATCCTAATCCTCTAATGGAGTGCTTATTAGAAACGATGTAGAACAGCCACGATTAAAAGATTCAAACCGCTGGATTTAATAAATAGATTTCCTTAACAATGCTGTGCTGTATAAATTATAGATCAATTAGTGTAAGTTAAACTAGATATAGATTAATATAGGTGAGACATCATTGGAAGCTCTACCTTTATGCCTTTCAGTTCATAATTACCAAATGTACGTCAAACCAACTACACTTAGACAGATTATAGTGTAATTAATGAAAAAACTATTTTTAATTTTAGTTTATCTGGTTGCTTGTTTTTTATTTTTTATTTGTTTATTTGGTGTACAATTTTTGCTCTCTTTCTTTCAAATACAAAACAGTTTTATTTACTTTATTAAAGGAAAATGTGGGAATGCGACTCGAGGTTACTTTTCTACGTAAACACCTTTACCTTTTATTTGTTTGATCTCGCGAATGGACGAGTTTTTGATGCTACTACACCGCGATAATTTAAGCGACTACTAAATAGCAGTATCTGAAAATGGCGGTGACATCAGATACGATGGATAACTCAAAAAATCCTATAGGACAAATATGTACGCACATACAACTTAACAATGGATGAGGTCTTAAAGAAAATAAATACAAAATTAGATAAAACAGAAAAAAGAAATGAAAAATAGAAAAGAAAATTGACAATCTACAAAGTGAAATTTCTAAATAAAAAATGGAAAATGAACAGTTGAAAAGGGGGAATCTACATATAAAACTAAAATTTAAAAAACAGGATAATAAGAAGAAGAAACGGAAGCGGAATAAAGAAAAAGAAAATAAATGGAAATTCTGAGGGAAATAAAACATCTAAATGATAAAAACAAACATAGAAGAAGATTTCATCAAAAAAGATACAGCAACAAGGAAAAGAGCTGATAAAATATATGAAAATAATTAGAGCAAAAGGCAACCTTACAACAATCAGATATAATAAACTGATTATAAACGGCGAACCCTACACCCTTAAACATATCCCAACTATAGAAATTAAAGAATCAGACGCAAAAGAAGAAAAACACAAAAGAGAAATGCTAAAGCAGAAAACGAGAAATCAACAGAAAACAAGAGTACATTAAATATACAAAATATACAATAACAAAAAAACAAAAAATCAAGAAACGATGAGTAAGAAGTCACCAGATAATATCTTGGACAAGGAACTGAAAGACTAATGAAGATCACAAAAACAGGGCATCTCTATAAAAATAACAACTTTAAAGAAAGGATAAATACAGAAAATGACAAAAGCTATAGAAAACGACATAAAAACAAAAAAACTAAATATGTTATCTCCTACTTCTTTGAGTAGGCTATTAGCCTGCTTCTAAACGCGCGGTCGAGAGCCAAGATGGGCGTACCCCGGACAGGTGGCTAGCCTAAGCCATTAATTTAGAAGGAAAGAGTGTACTTCACTACCACCAAAGGTGTTTGTATGGTAGCCAGAATGATATTGCGATTGATTGCCCAGATCGAATGAGACTGCGGTAATGTGGTAGGTCGAGGCTTTTACCTCACGGCTATCGTGCTCTCTATGTTTCTCCAAGCTTATAATAAAATTTATTCATTTTTTTTCTGTAGTTCCTTCTACTGAAGCATATATCTGTATATTATCTATTATTTCGTTAACTGAATTAAAATTTTTACTAATTATGTACCTTTTCTTGCCTTCTTATTAATAATAACGTATTTAAACAAGTTGTGCATTTATTTAATTTTGCATATAAATTTTATTTCAACTTCAGTAATTTTTACTCACGTTATGAATATTTTTTTGCAATGACTTATTAAGCGAGAATTAACTAATTATAAATGTGTAGCGGAACGGATACACTAAAAATATAGATGCGCAACTAAGTTTCTACGTTTCACACATGTAGTCAACATACATGTCTGAAGTTGTGTTTTTTTAAAGCTGGGACATATGTTAATAATTAACCAGTCGTAATACTAACACATATCGCAACAGAAAAATATTTTTTTAAAAACGAAGATGTCGAGTTTTGTGCCAAATAAACAGCCTTTGCAGGAAGCTTTACTTTTCTGTTGTAACTTGAGAAAAAATGCGGCTGAAATACATTGTTTGCTTGAGAAGGCGTACGGTGAACGTGCACTATTGAAAACTATGACATTGTGGTCAAGAGCGCTCCAGAAGACCAAAAACAATTGAGGACGCCGATCTGCAGCGTTATTGGATGAAGATGATACGCAAACACAAAATCAACTTACGAAGGCATTAAACATGGCTCGCCAAGGTTTTTCCAAATACTTACATGCCATGGCAAGAATTAAAAAGGAAGGAAAATAGTTGTCGCATGAGTTGACTGAGAGACAGTTGGAAAGTCAAAGAGCCACTTCCAAAATTTTCTTTTTGTGGCATGAAAGAAAGAGTTTCCTGCACCGAATTGTTACTGGCGATAAGAAGTGGATATATTTCCAAAATTTGAAACTCAAAAAATCGTGGCTTTCACCTGGCGAAACATCAACATCGATGGCACTGCCAAGACAATGCTCTGCGTTTGGTGGGACCATAAAGGAATCGCGTACTATGAGCTACTCAAACCGAGCGAAACTTAAAAGGACTTCGCTACCGACAACTAATAAATTTGAACCATACATTGTTCGAAAAACATCAAAAATGGGACACGAGGCACAAACGAGTGGTATTGCAGTACGACAACGCTCCATGCCATCGCACTTCCGTTGTCCAGGACACTACCAAAACGCTGAAATGGGAACTGCTACCGCAGCCGCCCTTTTCGATTATCACTTGTTCCGATTAATGGTGCATGGCTTGGCTGAATAAACCATTCTTTGAATTTTCTTGAAATTTTCTATTTTTCATTGATCGAAAAAACTCGGAAACTTAGTTGGGCATTTAGTATTTTCTACAACGGTCAGATTTTTAATGGCTTTTGGGTGTCTTGGTGCAAACTGCTATTAGCCCTGTGCTAAGTTAATTGGACATTTGGTTTCGTTTACTTGCCAAAAATTTAGGAAATATTTTCCTTTACTGTCGCCAAGATGGACAAGTTTCAACCCTTACATGCGACCGATTTACGAACGGCAAAGGAAGTAGTTGGCATTCAGTTGTTGCAAGAGGAACATCGGCCTAAACCAGGGTAAACCGCGACGAACCGTAGCCAGGTCCATGTCTGCCTATTGAAATTTTATTACTAGTTATTTTTGGCTTGTCTGCTACGGTACCGCGTACATTAAAATATACGATTCGCACATCGACTGTGTTTATATTTACAATTTACCACCCAAATACCTATAAATATTGTTCTTATTGAGATCATTCTTAACCAAACAATTAATAGCATTATTGGTTTTTGTTTCTTGTTCTCGTACGATAATCTTTTCAGATAGTCCTATTTCGTAGTTTCCTCTTTTAGTTTTAAGTTTTATTTTTTACCCTTTAGTTAATATAATAATTTATCGGGTTAACAAATTATTTGTTAGCTTCTCATTAGTTTCTTGATTTCAATTTTTGACTTTGTTAATAATGTCGATAATATTTTATCCTGACATCCCACCCAACACCTGACGAAGCGAGAACTCTCGCGCGTTAATATTGCGCGCCCGAGATGAAAAGTCTCGTTTATATTTGATTCATATATATTGTAGTATTTGTAAAAGTACTTTTAGATAGTGGCTTATGAAGCTTATCAATCTGTAGTTGTTACATGTGCTGTATTTGTCTTTTTGGGAAATGCTATAAATTCTTGATCTAACCGTGTGGAATATTTTCGGTTGTGTACACCTTATTAAGCAAATCCATTAATATATTTAACGTTTGATAATGAAATATTTCTGTGTTTACAATCAAATTCTGGGAATTTTTTACCTTATCTGTTGTATAGCAAACTGTATTTCGTGTTTTAAAATACAAAGCCCTATTATTTCCCGACCTTTACCATCGATTTAAATCTCAGAATCAAACATTTTTCAATATAATCTTTCTAAATCATGTTTTCTCTGTTGTGTTCATTACAATTTTATTTTTATATATTTGTAGAATTATTTGTGCTTTTTCTAATTTACTCATAAATTTTTTATTATTTTCTTCTATTGTTCAAACATATCGTAATGCTCATTTAGTTTCAATTTTGCTACATTTCATTCTCACCTATTTTTCTTTTCACTTTTTATATTTTATCTTTTATTTTACTTTGTTTATAATTAACCTTATTATTTTTTAGTATGGATTAAATATAACATTTTTACTATCATCTATCTTTGTTGATATCTTTCGTTATTCTTACATTTTAGGGCTCTATTATAGTTCATTTTTTGCCTGTACCGGTTTTAGAAATGGATATACGCTAATATTAATTTTTTATTCAATTTTGAGTTTAGATTATGTTTTATTCATTATTTTATTTTTGTGTTTCTAAGCTTACCTACAGCTGTCTTTTCTATGCTATGTTCCTTGACTATTCTTTTAAGCTTAATTTGTATTTTTACTGCAACTAATTTATATAATGTTTGAGTACATTATCTTCAGTGGTTTGAGAGTAAATTCAAATATATGTTTTGCGTATTGGCAACTTTAACTATGTGTTGATTATTACACATTTTTCTCATTAACACTGAATTAGTCTTTTCTTGTTTTTTTCCATCTCATATTTTCAACTTTATCTTTCCTAACTTTTGAATTATAAACTTTCCCATCTGTTTGTATGCCTTTTGTATAATTAAAGGTATGGTGAAAGAAGTACGACTTTTTAAAATACGAATGAGGTTTTCTAGCTGTCTTGGAATTATAATTAAAACTGAGCTTTTTAAACCAAAGTGTTTTTCAATTATAAATGTGTGTTTTTATAAGAAAATGTTGTGTTATGCCATACATTCTGATATAAAGTTTTTAAATAATATGTTTTAGTGGAGTAACTCTAGTTGCCGTATGTTCAACACTGCGTAATGTGTAATGATTTATAGAGAAACAAAGTTTGATAACAATAAAAGTCTCAGGGTGGAAATTTAATTGGAAAAAAAATTACCAAACAAAATATGATTGTTTTTTACATTACTTTCTAAGTTTCTATTTATTAAATATTCTTTTAAACTAAGGTCTATTGTGCATAAAGCACCAGGGGAAGACAACATACCAACAGAACTACTGAAATCCGGAGGTCAGGAGTTATGGAGAAAGATACATGAGCTAATCCGAATAATATGGAAGAACGAGAAGATGCCGGGTGCATGGAATATAGGAATCATATGTCCCATACATAAGAAAGGGAACAAGACTGTATGCTCCAACTACAGAGGAATCTGCCTCCTCAACACAACATACAAAATCCTGTCACACATACTACTGGATAGACTGAAGCCACATGTGGAGAGTAAACTGGGAAATTATCAAGCCGGCTTCAGAAAGGCGAAGTCAACAACAGACCAAATCTTCATACTGAGACAAATAATGGAAAAAGCAAGAGAGTTCGGAATCGACATATATAGCATCTTTGTAGATTACAAACAAGCGTATGACAGGGTGAGACACAGAGAAGTAAAACAAGCCCTAGAGACCTTTGGCATACCACAGAAACTAAAAAGACTAATAATAATGACTATTAAGGATGCACAATATAAGATAAAATAGGAGGACAGAAAACACAGGCCATCAGTAGCAATGTCGGATTGAGACAAGGAGACGCACTGTTCCCCATAATATTTAACATGGTGCTAGATATCGCCGTACAAAAAACCCCTACATGGAATGATCATCTATTTAGGAATCAGAATCAGATATTGGCCTATGCTGAAGATATAGCCATAATCAGCACTAACGAAAGGGATGTAACCCAAACGTACAGAACTCTAAAAGGCGACTCGGAAGAGATTGGACTCACAATAAATACAGAAAAAACAAAGTACTTACGAATATCAAGACAAATTAAACAGTCAGAACAAATAACTACAACTACAGGAATAGACAGTCACTAAATCTAAATTCTGGGTACAGTGATCAATGAAACAAATGATATAACTGACGAGATAAAAACCCGAATCTTGACAACTAACAGGGCCTATTTCGCAATGAATGATATTTTCAAGACAAACTTAATTAATATCCAAGAAAACAAAAGTACGACTATACAAGGCAATAATAAGACCAATACTAATATATGGATGCGAGTCGTGGACGTTAGTTAAAAAAGAGGAGCAGCGGTTAAGGATATTCGAGAGGAAAATACTGAGAAGAATTTTTGGACCAGTTAACGAAGGGGGAGAATGGCGGCGGCGACACAATGAAGAAATTAGGATCCTATATAACGAACCCGACATAGTTAATGTCATTAAACGTATGCGAATACAATGGATAGGGCATGTGGCGCGAATGGCACCCAACACCACAAATACAGAGGATATTTAATAGCACGCCAACAACACGACCCAAAGGAAGGCCGCGCAGTAGGTGGATTGACAATGTGTTTCAAGCCCTCCAAAAGCTCAATGTAAATAACTGGAGGAAAACTGCCAAAAATAGAACAGACTAGAGGAAAATCGTTGAGTCGGTGAAGACCTTTGATGGATGGTAAAAACCGAGAGAGAGAGAGAGAGAGGAGATTGTTTAGTATTATCAATTATATTTATGAGATTTTATGAAAAGAAATTTTTGGTATATATATTTTTCAAGCAGTAAGAAAACTAATATTCTTACACAAACTATTTTATTATAATTTTGTTTAAGTTTGTAAAAATTAATTTACTTAATATATGTTATATGATGTAAATTGATAATAAAAGTTTTAATTGTTTTCATTTCAACTTGATATGGTTCACGACCTTACGTTGTGTTTATACTTTTGGCTTATAGTCCGGGCGAATTATACCAAATAAGTGCCCGAATTACAAAAATCTTATAACGAGAAAATAAGTAAGTTTAAATTTTTTTCTAATTTAAACCCTAATTCGCCCGGACTATTATTGACACTTTAAACATGTTTAAGGGGTTACATCTATTTGAATGGTCGAAAATTAGACTTTTTTGAGGATATTTTTTATGATGCAATAAAACAATCAAATTGAAATTTTGAGAGTTTCTTATACATATAATGAGGTGTACAAAACATTTTTTTTTAATTTTTTTTGTCCGAAATGGGGGCAGTACAGACGTTCGAAGCATCATGTTTATTTTGAAGGAGGTCTGCAACATTATCAATAACATTTTTTCATCTGTTCCTAGAACAATTTTTTTTCATAATCGATATTAAATAAAAACGTAATTATTAATCAATCTTTAGAATCGTATGTACTTCTTTTTAAAATCTATGTAAAAACTGCTGTTAAAATTTCAAGTCGATCGGATAAAAATTGCAAAAGTTGCTTGTAAGGCCGAATTGAAAAACATGGTTTCGAGATAATCGCATTTGAAGTTTTGAAATTTATTTACTACATGAAAAATTCAAAATAAGAACTTGCTGATTTTTTTACCTTTACTTTGCTATTCCAGAACCATACAGAATCCCTTCCTAGTTTAGATTTTCGTCCTCTGCTTCTTTTCTCGATGATTTGAAGTCCTGCCTAGCGTCTTTTCTTAATTTCGATAATGAGCGGTTCACGACTTTGCACGCGGCATTTGTCGATTTCTAAGCAATAATTATATAATTCATTGCCGATCGGTAATTGTAGCACTTTCATAATTTGGAATAAGCCTTGGAATCCATCGTTGTATAAAACCATAGCTATATCACATCCCATATCCAAGATACGTTTGCCACTCGATATTGTTTTAGGCGCTACGGTCCAAAGCACAGAGTTGAAAGATTCGTTGCTATTTTGTGAGTAAGCTCCGAGGCATGTGAAAGTAATTTTTTGGCACTTAAATCATCATATTTGTTTTTACTGTTTTGAAAACCTCCATAGGTAAAACTGGTTTATGCGAGCATTCATCAAGGGTATTGTTTGCGCGAGCTTTTTGCCAAGAGCACTAAGAATCTTCTCCAGCAAGACATTTTTCATGTTGTGGCTTTTCGTCAGTAGAAATTTTATGGTACAGCGTGGATCATATTTCAGTCTGCATGTCCTCAACAGAGTCTGAGTGTCTGCGTACAACCAGCCCAGAATAAATTGACAACTCGTCTGTTAATTTCGCAGTCAGCTCATCTCGTCCGCCGATTTTTTTGTTTTCTTTTTTAAATTTCTTATTCGTATAACCATTTTTTTTTGAACGTGCCCAATACATTATTTTTTTAAAACTGAAATAATATTATAAAGCTTACAATCAACGATTCCTTTGAATGTTTTAGAATCTCCGTCACGTATATAACTTGTGTAGCGAGTGTTGTCCAAAGATTCCGAGCGCTTGAACATTTCTATCTTTTCTGCTAAGCCACTATAATTTGCTTGGAATATTTCTTGATGTGAACTGAACTATTCTTCATATTTAACCGAATTGGTGTTTGGTATTTTGATTTGACGATGACATCAAGAACTTTACCGGTATGCCAGCTTTTTATACTAACGAAGCCGAGCAGAGACGAGAAGCCTCGTTTTCTCCATGATCCATCACTCGATACAGTTAATCCTCTTGTTTGGCCTTTACTTGCACTAATATTTTTTTCAATTTTAACTGCTTGTTTTGTTGATTTACTTCGTACAGCTTCTGTAGCTGTTAACATAACTCTAATAATCGCATCGTAAGTCGACTGATACACAGGCTTTCCGAGATTCATAAACGCACAAAACTTTGAAATGCCGTAATGTTCGATTCCTAGTAAACGCATTCCAAATATTAGACGTCGGTTTATGTCATAAGCGTGAGAATTATTAATCATGAAACAGTTACTTTGACAATTTTTACATAAAACACTTATTTTGAAGCCGAGACCTCGCCTGTTTGATGTGTGAATTTCATCTCACTTCCACACGTTTTGCACACAAGAATTTGAAAGAACCAAAAGTAGGGTCAACTTCATCATCATCTGTAGTTGCCGATTGCTTCATTTCTTTTGCAATTGTCGATGTTTCAACGTCTTCTTTTTTGAAGTCATAACTTTTGGGCGGATTTCTATGAATAATTGTCCTCTTACTACAACCAAAGTATGACTGTTTACTACTTTTCTTCCCACTGTACACCACATTGCTTATTTTAAAGTAATAAAATGCACTTGCGCACTACAAAAATCAACGGTACACAACAAACGTGCTGACGGGTAGCCGCGTAGTAAGCGTCTGTTTCTATTAACTATACAGATGTAGACTGACCACTCGATTAAATTCTAGTACACCTGTACTAGCACCATCTATACTTAGTATTAGTGACCTTTATC
The DNA here is from genome assembly GCA_036346155.1 of Sinelater perroti. NCBI lineage: Eukaryota > Metazoa > Arthropoda > Insecta > Coleoptera > Elateridae > Sinelater > Sinelater perroti. The sequence goes on from JARFIY010000231.1 coordinate 7,478,672, forward strand.
AAATTACTGACTGAGCTAAACAACTCCAAACTGCTAAATAGACGCGCCAAGTGTTCAAAAGCGTTTCGGATCATAAGAAGTTAATTCAGAAATTTAGCTATGAGGGTCATTTAAAATTTTTTGTGGATCACAGTTGCTATTGGATATCATTTTTGATATACTTTTACATCATTTAAGCCAATAAAAAAATGAAAAAAATTGAAACAGGTGTAACCCCCTAAGTAGCGATATAGAAGGTTATTACACATTTAACATCGTGACGACTTGTATAACACAAAGATAATTTTAATGTCAAAAATGACTCCAGCAAAGATGAAAACTCACTTAATTTTTTAATTAATATTGTAACAAACTATTCTTAATATTATTTTTTTTGTGACTTGTTAGCTTTATATTTTATGTTATCACAATTTAATTTTTGTATAAAGAAATTAACAAAGAATTCTGAACTTGTAATTCTAGCAATACAGTTTCGATGGCGCACTGATTGATGCAGCATTGTTGCAGCGCATTGTCCACCTAGCAATTTTCAACTGTGTAGTAGTTCATTCTGCGGTCGAGCAAACGAGAATTGGAAATTGCTAATGTTTAGACGGCTAACGGCGGCCCTGTCTGAACTGCATAGATAATGGCAACGCAGCACTGATTAACAATAAACCGTTAACTGATGCACATCCATATGCAAATTAATTAAAGTGGGGCCGCGGCAATGCAACAATTGCGAAAAGGCGCCCATAATTTTGCATAATTGTATATTAGTTGTTGGCCAACCAAAAATAAGTTTGCACATAACAGCGCCGCACGCAGTGCTACCCTGCTAAAGCATGATAGATGGCTTACCAATAGGATGTTTGCTGTTCAAACATTACTATTAATATAATTACAGCAAACACGGGCTGCATTATAAATTTACATAAATAAGCAATTTAGTTTCTCCTGCGACAGCGCTGCAAATGGTTTATTCGAGTGCACGTTCCGATGACGCCTATTTTGCTGATCGATACTAGCGCAATTGCTAATATTTTTGTTTGTGGTTCGTTCGTGACTGCAACTAACTTTGTGCTTTTTTCAGGGCGGCAAGCACTGTCCCAGCATGTACAAAGACGTGTACTACAAGGCGAACAGCTGGAAGCAGCACTGAGGGCGCAGAAACCTAGTGAAAAGCCGAACTTATCAAATATAAAACAATACAGTGGACGTTCGTATCGCGAAGCATCATTTTCTAGTGAAACCTAAAGCATGGACCTGGGTAGTGCTATTAAAAATATAAAGAAATGAAACATATCATATTTTGCAAACTGACTGAAGATATCTGTGTGAGCTGACGTGGTCTGCTTTAAAAGTAGAGTAGCAAGCTAGAGAAGTATCGAGCGCAATGAAAAATAGCTGAATTGTTTATTTTGTGTGATATTGGTTCTGTTGTTGCTCATACCTTATAACTGACAGTTGAGTTATTTTAACCCACGCTCGTTTTCCTTTAACAGAAATATCAATGCCGCAAAGCAGTGGTAGTGCCGGAAGTGCTGATCTAAGGGCTATAATTGTAAGCCGACGCGTAGTGTCTGAGCGAAGTTGCAATTTGATGGCAGCCCTGCTGTTAGTTGTAATTATTAGACATATCATATATATTGTCTATAAGAGGCTAATTTAACATTTGTAAACTTTTTGTTTCAAATAAATTACATGTATAAATATTTTTATCTTTCTTTTCTCCTCCCTTCCCATTAGAAAAACAACAATCACATTAACAGTTCCATTTGTGTAGCTATATGTAATATACATATTTATAACACCAGTGAAGTAATGCTTAATTGTTCAAGAAAGATAAAGTTATTCACAAATCATTATTTTAGATAATTTTTGCTAAAGATCTACTAGTAAAGGGATTTATAATTAAATTTAAATAAACTGCAAATATTTAGAGTCAAAGATTTAAAGCTGTTGCTGTGCTGCAGGCTATCAGCGGGGTCACAGGTGGCGGATAGTGAACGGCCTCTAGATATAGAGGTTAGCTGCGAAATAAGCAGAAGTAACTGACGAATAAGCAGTCCCCGACCAAGCAGACCGAGTAATCGCCGGTATAAGCGATCCTTTTATGTATTTTCAACAGCCTCTTTGGAGAGTGGAAAAGAAATCTCTTCTAAAGACGGATGAACCACCACTAAATGGTTAACTGCATGAAAATGCAGAAGGCAACAGAAAACCATCTTATATAAACATCCCTAGAAGAAAATCATCATAGCTAATTTCAAAGTTAAATATTCCTGAGTTAATAGTCCCCTAATCAGATCTGCGGGGAAGACGATTTTGAATAACGCAATGAAAAAGGCTGTAAAAACAGGTACTTGAAATGTAAGGAGTATATACAAATCTGGAAAGTTGCCTAATACAACACAAGAAAAATGCAAAATGTATTATATAAAAATATCAGTGATACTAGATGCACAAACAGTGGTCAACAGCATGTAACAAATGGTATTACATCCTTTTCCAGCAAAGACGACTCCAATCACAGATATGAAACATAACGAAATCTATGATTAACTTCATCTTTATGTCCTTATAGGATTATGTTATTACAAGTACAAACGCAAACCAAGAAATGCAAGCTCAATTTAATACAAACTTATGCTCCTTCAGAAAACAAAACGGATAGAGACTCTCTACGAACAGATAAATAGAATATTGAAATCAGTAAAGACATAGAATACAACTATAATTTTAGGAGAGTTTAATAATAAAGTGGTGAAGGAGAATACGATAAATATGCAGGAAAGTATAAACTTGGTATAGGGAATGAAAGAGGAAATCGCCTATTGCAATCTAAGAATAATGAATACCTTTTTCAAGTTACTGAAACGCCGGCTTTATACTTAAAAATACCACAAGATAAAAATAAAAAAATTATAAAAAACCAAATTAACCATTTTCTGATCAATCGGAAATACAAAAATGTAATAAAAAGTGTGAAGACCTACCACGAACTAATGTTTCGTCTAATCATAATCTTAGCTAAAATGGTCATCAGATTGCAAAAACCAGCAAAAAAGACAGAAACAATGAAGAGCAAAATAGATGTCCTTTTATTAAAAGACCAAAAAATAAAAATGAAAATATAAAGTAAAATAAATAATAACTTCAAAAATACACAAATATTCCACCAAGATACAAATAGCAAGTAGAAATAATTTAAAACTTCGATAATGGAAGAAAACGAGACAATACTTAACGAACCAAGTCAAAAAACAAAATAAGGGATGTTTTCTAAAATTCTACAGCTCGCGAATGATCGTCAAATTGTTAAAAACAATAACAATAATTAAAAAAGAAGTTGTCCATGCTACTAAAGGATTAAAATATGGAAAACAACGGGTTTAGACAAACTTCTGCTAAATTACTGGATCTGACAGATAAAGAAAATATTTATATGTCGGTAGATATATTCAATATTATACGTGTGTGTACAACAGAAATAACAAATGACTGGTTAATATCAACTTTTGTAACTCTCCATGAAAAGCCAAATGCAAAAGTATGTACAGACTATCGTGCAATAAGTCTCATAAGCCGACATTTTTAAAAATCATACAAAAAACTAAACAAAAATGTTTCAAAGACGAATTAGACACAAAAGAAGTGTTGTTTTCATTAAACCTCCCAATACAGCAATGTTTAGATGTGAACCAAGACGTATATCTCTGCTTTATTGATTATAACAAAACTTTTGACAATGTCCGTCATGATCAATTAATTCAACCACTAAAAGATAAGAATCTAGACGCAAATGATGTTAACATCATTACCAATTTATATTACGACTAGAGAGCAGTCTTATAAATAGAACGTAACTCTCTCTTCTTCTTCAGCCCATTTGTATACTCCATTGTTGGATATAGGCCTCTCCCAATGTTTTCCAATTTTCTCTGTCATATGTTTGTTGTATCCAGTTTCTGCCCGCTACTTTTACAATGTCGTCCTTCCATCTAGTTTTGGGTCTTCCAACACTCCTGCGTCCTGTGCGGGGTCTCCATTCTATTAACTTCTTGGTCCATCGGTTGTCTTGCCTTCGCATTACATTTCCCGCCCATTGCCACTTTAGTTTTAGGATTTTATGCATAAGATCTTGTACTTTCGTTCGGTTTCTTATATAATCGTTTCTCTTTCTATCTTTGAGAGTTATACCTAACATTGCCCTTTCCATGGACCTTTGGGTTACTTGCAGCTTGTGAAGTAGTGCTTTTGTTAGTGACCACGTTTCTGAAGCATATGTCATTACGGGCAAACTCCCAACTCAATCTGATTCGTCTATTCACCTCCTCGTCCTGTCCATCTTTATTAGGTGTTATTCGCTGGCCTAAATATATATATTCCTGAACGTTTTCTACTGTAGAGTTTTCTATCATTATTGCTCTATTTCCTAAATTAAAGTTTGCCATGACTTTGGTTTTGTTTATGTTTATTTTTAGTCCGACTGTTTTTGATACTTCATTTAGTTCTCTGATCATGTTTTGTAGTTCATCCAGGTCGTTGGCAAGCACTACTATATCGTCTGCGTATTGGAGGTGCGAAAGCTTCTCTCCGTCGATGTTCAAGCCCTTTTGGTCCCATATTAATGTTTTGAAGATATCTTCGAGTACTGCTGTAAAAAGCTTGGGTGAGAGAGTATCTCCCTGTCTGACTCCTCTCTTTATTTCAATCGGATCCGTACATTCGTGGAGCTGTAATTTGAAGCTGCTTGATTTGTACATGTCTTCAATTAAAGCTATGTAACGTTGATCTATCCTTACTCTTCGTAGAGCGTCTATTACTGCCCAGTGTTCAATACTGTCGAACGCCTTCTCATAGTCCACGAAAGCCATTACTACATTACTACGTCAATGTTATATTCTCTAGTTTTTTGTACAATTTCTCTGACCGATTGGATGTGGTCTACGGTCCCGAATCCTTTCCTAAATCCCGCTTGTTCCGGGGGTTGGGCTTCGTCCAATTTATTTTCAATTCGATTTGTTAATATAGTAAAGAACAGTTTGTGGATATGAGAGAGTAGTGATATGGGTCTATAGTTCTGGAGCTCTGAACGATCGCCCTTTTTGTAAATTATAACTACTTTTGCTATTTTCCATGCTTGGGGGATTATACCTTCGATTAAACACTTATTGAACAATTTTTGAAGCATTGTTAAGGTTTCTCTTCCGCTATTCTTTAATAGTTCAATTAATACTCCGTCCTCGCCTGGTGATTTATTGTTTTTCATTTTCCCTAAAGCTAACTTTATTTCATATTTACTAATATCAGAGAGATCTTCAGTAAGATGTTTAGATAGTCTCGCGCGTGGGTCTTGATTAACTATTGGTTTTTGCTTCATTGAATTATATAGTTCCTGGTAAAATTCTTTCACTATTGTTAACAACGAATTTCTATCATTTATTACTTGTCCGTTAGCGTTATTAATTTTATTTATTTGGCTAGTAGCGTTGGATATTTTGGCCTGAACACTTTGCTACCTCTATTCTGATCAATGGTCTCTTCTATTATTTTAGTATTGTACTGTCTTATGTCATTTCGTATTTTCTTTTTTATAGTTTTATTTAGTTCAGTTCTTTCAAGTTTTAACCTGAAATTGTCTGTGTTGTTACTTTGTCTCTGTAATTCTTTTCTTCTTGCTATAAGGTTTCTGGTGTCCAATGATAGTTTATTATTCTCTTGTTTTCTCTTTTTCCCCAGTATTTCTTCTGCTGTAGTTATTATGTTCTTGGTAATTTCTTGTTGAAGTTGATCTACGTTTTCATTGTGTATTTCCGTCATTTTTTTGTCTAGTCTATCGTTAAACTTCTCATTTATTTCACTGTCTTACAATTTTTCGATGTTGAACCTGGCAGTTCCCTTTGATATTAGTTTAAATCTATCTAATTTTGTTTGAATACATACTTTTGCGCGAACCATCCGATGGTCACTACCTGTGTTTACCTGATTTAAGACTGTTGCGTCTTGTATAATATTCTTATTAATTGTCATAATGAAATCGATTTGGTTTTAGTAGCGCCGTTTGGGCTTTGCCATGTCCATCTTCTGTGATATTTTTTATAGAAGTGAGTATTCATGCAGAACAGTTTTTCTTTTTCCATATAGTTGATCAACATTTGTCCTCTGGGGTTTCTTTGTCCATATCCATAATATCCGATATATTCTTCGCCCTGCTGTCTCTGGCCCAGTTTGGCATTGAAGTCTCCCATTAGGATTACGTATTTTGTCGGTTCTATTTGTAGTGCTTTATCGATGTCTTCGTACATTTCTTCAACTTCCTCGTCTTCGTGAGCAGTTGTTGGTGCATATACTTGGATGACTTTTAGACTGTATCTTTTGTTAATTTGTAGTATCATATAGATAACTCTTGATGATATGCAGTCTACTTTTTTTAAGTTTGTTTTTAATTTCTTATTAATTATAAATCCAGTTCCATGTAGGCTGTTATCTTCATTACCTTTATAGTACAGCATGTGTCCTGTTTTCAGTATTAGTAAATTTCGCTGATTCCTATTATGTCCCATTTTATTGATTTCAAGGGGTTCTCTAGTTCAGTTAGTCTCTCTTCGTTACTTAGGGATTGAGCATTGTACGTAGCTATATAAAAGTTACTTGTGCAGCCTTTGTGTTTGGGTTTTTGGTTATGTGTTATCGAATTTTTGCCCCCCCTCCCCCAAAAAAAATCCGAATTGGGGCAGACTGCTGAGTTAGCAGTGTGAGATTTTCTACTCACCTGGGGTATATGATTTTGTAAATTCGACCACATTTTGATTTGGTTTTGGGAGGTAGTTGGCATTTAAAACGCCGCGCTTGCCGAACGTGTTGGCGAGTGTGATTTTCAGCCGCCCCTAACATGGAGTCAGACGCTGTTCGCAGCCGCCCACTCTGGGTCAGACGCTGCTAGTTCACCATATCTGGTTACCCTCACTTGGTTTAGCCTGTAGGTCAATACAGTCAATACCAGGGTGTGGCGCTTGGAGCCATCAAGTGAGAGTTGGGTGCCTCGCGAGGACCAACTGCCATGAACCTCCGCCCATCTATGACGCTTGAGGGGGCTACCTCGCCGACGCAACCCCTACACCCCAGAACGTAACATCACTGACTAAATTGAAATAAGGAGGGGAATCAGACAAAGATGGGTGCTGTCACCAATCCTCTTTACTATGTATTTCGAAAAAATAATCAATAATCCACTAAGCGACGAAAATAAAGAAGTTAATGTTAATGGAATACCGATAAATAATACAAAATACGCGGGGACACAACGTTAATAGCTACTAGCCTTGAAGATTTACGAACAATACTTAATAAAATAGTAAACACAAGCGAAGAATATGGACTGTCTCTGAATATAAAGAAAAACAAATTTGCGAGAGTAACGAAAATATATATATATATATATATATATATATATATATATATATATATATATATATTGCAAACCTATGAATAAATTAAAAACAACTGACTGGGTACACTTTTAAATAAAAATAATGACTGTTCAGTAAAAATATAAATCAAAACTAGAGAAAGCCAGAACGACGTTTATAAAAATGGAAGATATTTTGATTTAGAATTAAAGATAAAATTATTAATATGTTACGTGCTGTCAATCTTATATTGCAGAATGAAAACATAGACGCTAAAACAAAAAAATATAAAACAACTGGAAAACATATTGAGAATACCGTGGGTTGATTTAGTAATAAATACAGAAGTGTTGAGAGGGATAAAAAAGAAAGAGAAAGTATAATCACCATTAAGGAAAAAAAATACAACAGTTAGGTCATATAACAAGAGGAGAAAAATACCATTTACTGCAACTAATAACGCAAGGAAAGATGTAAAAGAAGAAAAACGTACGAAAAAGGCACTTAGGGTTAAAGAAATTCAGAGACTAGTTTAATTACACGACGAACCAATTATTTAGATCAACCATTTTAAAAATGCAACCTTCAAAACGGAAACGGCAAGAAGAAGAAGAAAATTTAAATGTGAAAAATATATACTTAATTATTTCTTCCGAACAAAATTACTTTGTCCTGATGAAGTACAAAAGTCTGAATTAATTTTAGCTGTAGTATTTTTAATATTCTCTCGTAGTGAGTTTGATTGAGAAAAAAAGACAAAAACAGGCTATTAAGCATACTTCAGTAAAGTATACCGATATCATTACGCATACTTAAAAAATGCTAAGAAACACTGATAAAACAACATATATAAATATTAATTAACCAGTGGGTCTACTTCAGCATAAAATGGGTAACAGTGAGTTTTTATGCCCTAAAACAGGGCCATCTAACTAAGGAGGCAAATCAAATGACCTAAAGGAGGCAACCCCATCATTTGTGGAGAACAAATTTAAAGTACATGAAACGTTCTCAAAGTAAAGTCGGGCGTATTTAGAAGCATAACAAAACAAACAATTTCATATAGACAATAAAATTACAAAAGCTACGTAAACTGTAGGGTAAGAGAAATTAAAGAAATAGAACTAAATAAAATACCAAAAGAATGAAGGTAGATTAGTTGAAAGGTACTCAAGATTACATTAGACCGTTACATTATGATTTATGGCGGACTACCACAAAACATGCGTGCATATTGTGAAATGGGGGTACTTACAAATGAAAAATAACTAGCTATAGATATTTAATGAAGAAATAATGACAATATGCTTCAAAATTAACAGAAATAAATGTCACAAGAGTGTACGCGTTAAAAGATGCAGACAGATTTTACGATCAATTACAAATAACAGAACATTTTAATGTGAAGATTTAAACACTCCAGTAGGAAATTTTCCAATACCTGGAATGGTGGGAATCTTTAATAAAGAGCACATAAGTGACAACGGGGAAGGATTTAGCGAATTTGCAACATTTAAAAATGTTATAAATTCCTAATATGTTCCTTTGAACAGAAGATACTACTGTGTACAAATATAACCCGGAATTTTTAATTTAAAATGCGCGGGCATTTCGTTGGGCACAAACCTTTTTAGTTTTAAGTTGGTAGGACTGCTACTGACATCTGTGGCAAATTTTAGGTTAATATCTTAATTAGTTGAAGAGTGGCGCTCGTTTTCGTAAACAACCAAAATTAACTTTTTCGATTTTTACCATGTCAGAAAATATTCAACAAAGAAGTTCGATTAAATTTTGTGTTAGAAATGATATTTCTGCTGCGGAAACGCTCAGAATGTTACAAAAAGCCTTAAGTGAACAGGCTATGTCTAAAACACAAGTATACGAATGGCATAAAATGTTCAAAGAGGGTCGTGAAGGCGTTGAAAACGAACCACATCAAAGACGTCCAAGAACATCAACTGACGAACACGTCGCGGAAATTAAGGAATTGGTGCTCCAAAATTGTCGATTGACAACTAGAGAGCTTGCTGACATCGTTGGCATGTCAAATGGATCAGTCAACACCATTTTGAAGGAAGTTTTGTGCTTAAAAAAATTAATCTCGTTTGGTTCCAAAAACCCTCAATTTATTCGTGACCATTTCGCTAAAAATTCCACCCATATCGTTCCGCAACCGCCGTATTCGCATGATTTAGCTCCATTTGACTTCTGGCTATTCAGCAAAATGAAAAGACCGCTCCGAGGACAGCGTTTTGACACGATAGAAGAGATTCAAGCCGAATCGAAGAAGGTATTGAAGGCCATACCGAAACAGGACTTTTCAAAGTGTTTTGATGAGTGGAAAATTCGCTGGCATAAGTGCATTGCAGCCGAGAGGGATTACTTCGAAGGCGATGAAATAGATTTTTAAGAATAAATAAGGATTTCAAAAATTATAACAAAATTCCGGGTTATATTTGTACACAGTAGTATATCCACACAATATACCTGGAGCGTAAGAGATCATAGGTCTATTATAGATTATAATATATAATTGCAAATGACAAAATGAACAGATTGGTTTAAGGTATAAGGATTTATCAAAAAAACCATACCCATTCTGATCAATACTTATTGATGTCTACATTTATCTTATTATAATGTGGAGAAAACTAAAACAAGAAACGTAACCTTAGTTAAAAAAATATTTAAAGCATATTTACTTTAAGAAAAAAATTGAAATGTATACAGAAAGAAAATACTTAGCAAGAATACAAACAAGTATCGACGTCGACGAAGAATCGAACAATATAAGAAGCAGCATAGAAAACGCGCAAAAGCAAGTAATGGAAAGGAAAAAAATACGAAACAAAAAAATCAGGATTATACCAAAATTCCGATAAAAAGTTTATCAAGCATTCTAGGGAAAATTTGTAGTGGATATTGAACATGATATACAGTAGCATACAAAACCATAAGGCATTAAATCAAACAGAGAGATATATACCGAAATGAAACATAATAAAAGAAGTTTAATGTAAGAAATACTGCGAAGCAAAAATTCAAAGTAATAAAACAGACTATAATGATGCCACTGGCCTTTGTGAAGTACATCTGTATTGGTAGCGAGTGGACACTCTCTACGATCCCGGTAGAGATAGGTCCACTTCAGGGAAGCGCCCCTGCCTACGCGAGCCATGCTTCTCTCCCACTTCCTAACAATGGGAGAGAGTGTGCCCTAACCTAAGTTTCCATCTATACTATAAGTAATCCCTCCCATATCGTCCCTACCCATGCTGAAGAATAAAGAGGACACCCACTTCAACCTCCACCTCAACCACAAACCCCAATAGATAAAAAGTGGAACGAAGCTGTAATTGGGCACAATTCCGTAAATGACAGAATTAGTAGTTACTTGACGCATTCCAATAAAACTCATGATAATACAAGGTGACGTTAATTTAAGATAAAATTTGCAAAAGACGAAGACAACTAAATAAATACATGGGGAAGTACGGTATTGGAACAAGAAATAACAGCGGAAAAACTACTCCAATCCTGCAGGGAAATCTAATTAACTATGTGATCATAAACACCAGATATAGATCAAGAACTCATGATTGCAAAACATACTCAAGAAAAAACTGCGGGTCGGATCACAATATGCTTGCTACGGAAATAAAAATACACTTAAAGAATATTCAAATACTAAAACGCAAACAAAAGCTATTCTCTAATATGATGGCCACATATAACAAAAAACTAAAACTAACAGCAACATAAGACAGTTACGAAGAAGGAAATTACAACAACGTAAATGAGATGTGGTACAAAATAGAAGATTTAATGAGTAAACCAAAGATGAAGAGTATAACAGAATAAAGAATGGACAACAAAGACAAAAGCTTTGGATGAGGAAAAATTCGTGAAAAGCAATAAAAGAATGAAAAGGTATAAAAATAGCTGGTACAAATACAATAAAGGAAAGAACAAGATACAAAGTACCAAACCATCAAACACAGAGATTATGCAGAGAAGATAAAAATGATTACTTAAATAAAATATGTGAAGATATACTATGACAGAAACGAAACAAATAATTTATTCAAAAAAAAAAAAGAAGATGAGATTATAAATCACGAGCATGGTCTATTAAAGATAAAAATGAGAAAGTCCTAGATAAAATTGACAAAGTAGTTGCGAGATGGAAAGTATACTGCATAGAATTATACGAAGATGTGACAACATCATTAGAGAACGAGCAGACAAATCTGTTAAACATCAATAATATACAGCAAAAACCGCCTATTCTCAAAGCCGAAGTAAATAATGCTATTAACACATTACGTAACAATAAAATTATGAGAATAACGCCAAATAAAAAGGGCATTGCATTAATGGCATCCTTATGTCATAAAGTATGGAAAACAGCACAATGGCCCGAAGACTGGACTATATCAACACTTATTACTTTTCACAAAAAAGGTTCAGCTTGTAAATGAGAGAATTATAGAACGATGCATTAATATGCCATTGAAGTAAAACAGTGCTAAACATTATGCTACACAAGATAAAATCCTTTCCTGAATAGCTAAGGAACAGGCAGGCTTTAGTAGAGGCAGAGCACAAGGGATCAAATACATAACAGCAAAAAATGATTCAGTAAATTGGCAAAACTTATGGAACATATTGCTAGAAATGGGCACACCATCGCACATAGTGTACCTAACAAAACAACTTTATAAAACCGAGACAACAAAAATTATAATAAATAGAAAACCTCATATTGTCTCATCTGTTTTTTAACATCTATACTGAATTCTTAATGAGAAAAGTCTTTGCTAAATGGAATAGAGGAATAAAAATAGAGGGTGTCGAAATGAATAATTTATAATATGCTAACAACAACGCTGTAATTACTTAGTCGGTAGAAGAAATAAAATAATTTTAAACATCATCGAAGGGGAAAGCAAAAGTTTAGGACTAACTTTAAACAAAAGTAATGATAGTACCAAGAAAACAAGCACATACTGACAGATACGAATTTAACGGAATAGAAACAGTAGATCATTATGTATATTTGGGGTCGTACATAGAAAATTACGGTACTGTTCTAACGAAATAAAAACTACAGTTATTAAAGTAACAAAAACTTAACATAAATAAAAATTAATATAATAAATGCACTAGTTTTCCCTACTGCATTGTATGAATCAAAATTTTGGACGATGAAAAAGTTAGACAAACAGAAGATTAACTCTGTTGAAATGTGGTGCTGGAGGAGATTGCTGTGAGTAAAATGGAATGAACACCGTATAAACGAATCCATAATATGTGATATGGAATTTTCCACAGACTAATGTCATGTCTCTAAAAGAGTGGATAATAATTTGGAAAAATCAATGGTACAAGGCAAGATTTAAGGAAAACGACCTAGAGATAGAGCGCCAAGAAGACGAAATCAAAAAATTAACTAAAACAAAATCAGAAGAAAATACCAGAAACGCACAAAATAAAGAAAAACGAAAAGATGTAACCAGGAAACATTTAAACCCACAAATCACGATTTTCGCATACAAAGTACCACGAGAGAGACCGTCTTAGGTTCTTACACTTAACAAATCTCCCTTTTCAAAAACGCCAACAGAAGCGACTGCAGCAACTATAAAGGTGTTAGTCTTCTGACTACCACATATAAAATTTACTAAAAAATCTCAAGGCCCATATAGCTTTAATTGATTTTAAAAATACTTTTAATTATGTATTTAAATATGTATTCTGAACGATAGTGACAAATAATAAATATACATCACATGTCATAAAGGAAATAATAAAGGAAAATAGTAACAAATAAACGTATAAAGCTCACGGAAAAAACAGAAATTAACTAGGGAATGCAACAAGATCGCAATCTATTCCTTACATTTATTAACTCATACAATGGAAACCAGACGTACGTTTCGGAATACAACTAGATCGAAATATTTCCCTGCACATGTTACTATTTGCCCTCAAAGGTAAACATCCTGTTCCATCAAAGGTAATTTTTGATAATAAACCGTTAGAGAAAGCATCGCATTTTAAATATTTATACTGCGACTTAAGTTATGACTACGACAATTAAAGAAATGCCAATGTACACAAATATCAGGGTATATGTGGTATAACAAATAGAATGAAGTGAATAACACAACTAGAAAAAACACGAAAATCGAGATTTTTGGGATTGTTGCTATTACGAGTACTAATATGTAGAAGCGAAAGTGAAAAATAAAAAAGGCAACAGCAAAATACAGGTATCAGAAGTGATACTTCTAAGAAAAGTGAAAAAATCGTGTTGTAGAGCTTATTGCAAAAAGATTTTTCGTAAACCATTAAGATTATAAGTTTGAAAAAAGTGTGACAAAAACATAATTTATAGTCTTACAAAGTTATTAAATGACAGTAACTCATAATAATATTCGTGACACAAGTAAGTTCTGTACATATTAGTCCTACAATAGGCGCATTGTTGGGTGAAGGATAAAAAAATTACACTCAGTTATGCATAGTAATGGGTAAATTAATATAAAGGATAAATAAAGATTGGTTTTGAAGAACTGCAACGGTTATGTTTAGGTGTAGAAGCCTACTACACTAACATATTTAGTGGGATAAGTTTAATCGTGCCTGAATCAAAACATTCTTTGTCGAAAAACAGAAAAATATTAAAACTTGAATGAAAACATCTATATGAACCAATCGAAAAATTAGAAGATTGTGTTAAAAAAGTAAAAAACCATAGTTTCAATTGAGAACATATTTACTTACAACAAATGTCATTTGCAGCCTGACAACGAGATTTACACCAGTAATTAACGTGCACATAATCGACAAATAAACAAAAAATAATAAATCGTGTTCCTATTAGAAGATATCGAGATAATGGCAACTAGCAAGTATACAAAAAACTATGACACAACCACCCTCGACATAAACTTAATAAAAGAAAGCAGATATCGTTCTTTAGCAAAGTTTATACAAAAAATAGAATACAGTCATGTATTTCAAAATTCAAATGGCAAGCCCCTATTGCTCGTCATTGAAAATATTTTACAATCGTTATAAAGAATTTATAACGTAGACAAAATGCTCATTATTAATAAACCCCATTATTGACCATTAATAGAAAGCTTTCACCTGTGCAGTAAAACTAGCCAAAAATTATGTGTTTAAACAAATATTTTAATCTAAATTACTATATCACTCAATAGTAACAGTTAGAATAAGAACAAAATTAGCAATCTTATTCTCACTCCAAGAAGTGTGAAGTACGCCGCCCTATCGTTAAACCAACATGTGCCAACTACTGCAGCGACGAGATTGCACTCTATCGAGACTATGGCTACCACATAGGACGATAAAAACACATAAAAAACTTTCCGATCGAGTTACAAATTATATTCTTTCAAACTCAATCACCCACCCATCAGAACAATCCCAACCAAGAAATCGTTTCAAAATTGTACTTAAGTACTTTTATCTGTACTGTTATCACTAACACAACTTTAACTTCCTGACTTAATAGATCACAATTTTTAAAAAATATCTATAACAACCACCCTCAGTTGGAATTTAAATTGTGTCACCAAACAACGATCATTATTCATAACACTGTTAGAAAGATACAACAATGGCGTTCTTTGCATCACTAAAACTAATTTAAATTGAACTGTTATTTTTAAAATACCAAGGTATCATGCATGTCGTAAAGATAAAACATCTAGTCCATTAGGTAGTGTAATTGCTATTTTTAAGAGAAAACTTAACGCGTGTTCTATACTGACCTGCTAAATATTAGTTTAGAACGTAAATGCCGAAATATGGCTGAATACTCTAATCTATTTTACAGTTTTAAGTATAAACAGACAGTCATATAAAAAATTTCTCGAAAACGGTTTAGGACTTTTGATCTATACAAGTTGGGGGAGATCTAATTTGGAAACACACAACGTCTTTTAATGCCTTTCACTAAAGTCAATCTTTTCTGATGGTCCACTTTGTTAAGGTATTAAAAAAATTAAGAACTCCAACCATGTAATAACTATAGATAATTTAGGTTACTTCGCGTAAAATGTTAGAAAATCAACTACAGATGAACTAAACTAAAAGTCGCTGTAAAAAACGCTTATTATTAAACTACAATTGCCTCACTAAAGATATAGTCAACTTAATAAAAACAAGAGCTAAAGACGACAATGACAAAGAAGAAGACACTTTGACCACAAAACAGGGCTACACCGAGAGTTCTACAAAAAAATTATTGTAGATATTAGCCCAAGAACTGACACTGCGCTCATTTCTGACCAATATTTATACTGCAGCAACAAGGGCCATTTTTTTATGTTCAATTAACTATACAGAGACCTAATCTAAAGGATACTATTGATGAGGGGTTAATAAACTGAAAATAATTTAGAGTAATAACAAGTATCTTTATCCTTTAATCCCAATTCTCAATTGTATTACGCAAGAGTATTATGTGAATGCCTCATTAACTTAACACGTCTACAACCAACATACAAAAATTCCAACATTTTCAAAATAAGCATAAAGATTTTAAAAAAATTCTTTTTGTATACCAGTACATATGATGGTGTGGTCTATTACCATATGTATTAGCAATATCTAAAATCTACTCTAAGATCTTATATCTGACTAGCATGTGTTATTGTATAATACGGCACATAAAATATTTCTTCTTTAAGTACCTTCTTCTATAAGAAGGTTGGTTATTATCACTATTAGTATTTTTGACGTTGCAGATCTGAACAGTTCAATGAAACTACAGTTATACCATTTTCTCAGGTTACTTAACGTCTTCTTCTTACTTCTTCTTCCTTGTATTTTTCCTTGCATAATGTTTTGTAGAATTTTATATATCCCTTCTCGCGTTATATGGCCCAGATATTGCAATTTTCTTATTTTAGAAAATGTTTGCAAACTAAATAAATACTAGATGGTAAAAATAATTATTTTTTTATTATTATTTTTGTTACATATTGCCTATTTTAGAAATGTTTAATATATTTTGCAAAAAAAATGCAAGTGATAAGAATAGAATGAATATATTCAGGAAATAATCGATACCTATCTTACACATAAAAGTAATGTGATCATAAACATATGAAAGAGTATATTAAAAAAAAACCAAAATGAGTGAGACATCATTATCGTCACTTTTAAAAAAAAGGACTTACAAGTCTTAATTAACTTTCTACAGTGGTGAGTATAAAATGAATTAACCACAAAAAGTATAATAAAAAGCAAATGAAAGTACATCTCTCTGAAATCAAAAAAATTTTATGTGGATCCGCCAATTCAGGCGTAGGAAAGTAAACGCTTATTAAAACTAGAGTAATGATTGTATAATTAAGTGGGATATTTTATTTTAAACATTTATGAATTGAAATTAATTACTCAAATATTCACCACGACTGACTACAGACGTCGATACAATGGTCGAAATTTTCGGTGACATTTTCACAGAGTCGCTTCAACGGCATATATCTCGCCAACTATGTTGTTCTTCAGGTTTTGCATGGTGGCTGGTTTATTGATGTAGACTTTACTTTCTAAATATTTCCACAAAAAAGTTAAAAACCGCTAAATCTCAGGAACGAGCAGGCTAATTGGCATTTCCATTTCATGAAATTAATAACTCGATATTCACACGTATTGAGTGGCATGTTGCGTTGTCTCGTTAAAAATAAACACTTTGATTAAGTTTCAAGAAGAAATAGTCATTTATCATGCCGCGGTATCACTCAGAATTCACAATAATCGCATTTCTAGCTTCTGTTTGGAAACAAATCTTCAATGACACCTTTTGACAGCACAATACACCAAACAGTCACATTTTAAGGATACGTTGGTTGTTCTTGATATTCTCTTGAACTTTCGTCGGTCCAAATGACAGTTTTGATTGTTTACTGCCCTATTCAATGTGAAATTCGCCTCATCGCCGAAGATGATTTTTGATTGAAAATTCGAATCAATTGCATGACGTTGGAGAAGCCAATCAAAAAACAAACGTCGCTTGAAATAATCAATTGGCTTAAGTTGTTGAGTCATTTTGATCTTGTAAGCGTGTAAATTAAACTGGTCTCCAAAATGCCTAATTCTTGCGATCGACGAGTTATTGAGAGTTGTGGGTCCTCTTTCACACTTTCCTTCACCGCAAAGGTATTTGCCTTCACTCTTTTGCATGTCACCAACAGAACCAGTAGCCTTAAATTTTTGCACCAAACGACCGATGATGGTCTCATTTGAACGGTTACGATGACCGAAATATTATTTTTTATTTTTTTACCATTTTTGTGGTGTTCCTTAATCAGTATAGCGCGGTATTCAATTAAATATGACTTCATAGCAAAAATGCAAGCCTTAAACCAAAAATGGCACTGAGTTAACAGAATAAAATATGGCGTCTGTGTCAAATTAACGTTTACTTTCCTGCGTCCCTTTTATATAGCTAAAAAGTAATCTCCATAATCCCTTCAAATTCATCGATGATTCTACAAAAGAATGCATAATTTGGCACATACATTCTAATGAAGATAATATTAGGAAAATTTAATTTTTTGGCAGATTTTTGTACGCATGAAAAATTATCTTTGACAAAATTTAATTCTACAAGTTCACCGTTACATAAAGCAGCTTTCCTAGATAATTATGTGATTCGCCATACTAAAAACAATATTTATGTTAATTGACTTATATTACAGTGAAAAATGAGCCTAATCCCTGAATTACATTTATTTTACATATGAAGACCACAGACAGGTAAAACGGCCCTTCTTTGGCAGATTCAGACAATGGATTACTTAAATCCTAACAAATACGCTTGGTAAGCTGTTATTAAAAAATATTTATATTAAAAAAAAAGAAATAAAACCATGCCCTCAATTAACACAATATACCCTCTTTACCCACTGAAACAAACCGCAACGCCTAAACTGAATATAAACCGAGAAAAACTAACACTGAAACACAGTTTACAGGCCCTCCACCAAACTTTGTCAGAAGAGTTCTAGGATATATTTTTTAATTTTTTACTTATGATGCGCAAGCTCACAAAATTGGTGCTATTTGCACACCTTACATGTATTCCGAATAAGTATGGCCTTGGCAGTATTTCCATATAAACTCACTAGGTGGTGCGACTGCGCTTATCATCTTACGGTTTGGCTTGTTTGTCTGTTTCGTTATAGGTTACACAAGAAATGTGATGAGTGCAAATTCTGAACAAAGAGCTAACATCAAATTCTACGTGAAGTTAGGAAACACCTCTAGTAAAACATAAAAGCAAGCCTATGGTGACGAGGTATTATAAGAAGCTGTTTTTTTAAATGGCACAGAGTTGGTTGACCGCCAAGATCACATGTGGCTGCAAATGTAGAACGTGTAAGAGAGTTAGTGCAAGAAGATCATCGTGTTACCGTACGCACGACATCAGAAGATCTGAAATGGAAGAGAGGTGTGTTACAACATTTTACGCGAGGATTTAAAAAAGGAGAAATTTAATAGTCTTGCACACACTGAACATTCTACATTTATCTGGAATGATTGTTATGATTTTTAGAGACAAAAGTTGGTGCTACCACCTATAGCTTTCATCAAAAGCGGCGTGATGGATGTTCTGGGAAACATCCCTGCTAAAGCTTTATCCGCTTCTATCCACGACCTCTAAAAACAGTGCATACATAGCCTAGAGGAATGCTTTAGCAAGGCTTAGGACTATTTATCGATAAGTTGAATAAACTATATTTTACAAACCTAGTCAAGTAACTTTTTTGACAAAAGCTATGCATTTATAAATTTACTGATTTCAAATCTATGGAAAGATTTTATTTTAAATTATTATCCCACAAGTGATAAGATAAATACGAAAACCATAGATGCATTGCGAAGACATAGTCCACTTGTAATTTTTTAGTTCATAATATTAACAATAAAAACCCGCTCGTTATGCTAAAGGTATGGTAATGAAAAACTGCCTTAAAGAAAAATCCAGTTAAGCATGTTAGGCAAATTTACGTTTGCTACAGTATTGGCATGGAATGCTTGAAAAAACCTGTGTGGAACTGGCCCTCCCTAAAAATTGGCTCACTAATTAGATCTTATCAACTTTGCGCAGCTAAAGGCAAAAATGTTGCGGTCAAAATATGATATTTTAAAGGGAGCCACAAACAAGGATTAAACAGTCATGTACGAAGCAGGATAAATCCTATACGTAGTTTAAGACGAACAGCACAAATTAACGCAAGATTCATCTCTACAAAACAGTTCGCGGACTTGCGGGAATCCTTTCTGTACGTGAAACTTTAAAGGGCTATAACAAAAGCCACAGGAGTTACAGTCACGTTGTGGGGATGGAATACGGTTTTCAACTGTATTCAAGGACTTTAATGTAGTTTATTTTTTAAAGCACAGTTGTGGTGGAATGAATCATATCGCATAATTATCAAAAAATGTATATTAGAAATAAACAATTAAATATTACAGCCCAAGGGTAACTCTTAAGAGATCATACAAAAGCCATCACATTGCTTCAATAATTACAGAAAGCTAAAGATATTAAGAACTTTTACTAGTTAAAAGTGGGAAACGTACTGTAGTTTTTTTTATATTCTAAACAAAACTTAAATAAACAAATAATTTTTCGTTGCAAAGCTTTAAAGATATTTAATTACAATGCGACAAACTACATCAAATACACTTTTTAGTTTACAGCTTTGCGCAATAATAAAAAATATTCCGTTGTTCCTCATGATATACTGAAAGATTACTAAAGCTTCATAAAAACTGATTTATTTGCATTTTATGTCATTGAGTCATCAAGGTAATTTATATAATACTAAATATATGCATTATAAAAGATTTTACAATAAAGAACGATATAACTTTAAAGTGAAATAAAATAAAAACTATTTCAGATACAACCAAACTTTTTATATTATTTTGAAGAACATTATGCTTTGAATAGCACATCATTCAAGTGTCTATGTATATCGATTTTGCGCACACAAGCAAATTCGAGGAACCCAATCTTCGATGACTATACAATAACTCGGATCTAATGATATGAATGCAGAATTTGATATTCAATCTTAATAAATCAAGGGTTTGTGGTTTATTTACATAAAATAGAGATTTCAGATAACCTCACAAAAGCAACTTCTTGAAGGCCAACTAACAATAGTTGTATTTCTTGAAATGAGCCTTTTACTAAACTTTTGTTGCAATAGTATTAGCAGTGTGACATGTGACACCGTCTTGTTGCAACCACATATCCTCCAAATCAATTTCATCTAAATTTGGACACCAAAAGAATCTATTAATATCAATCGGTGCCGCTTACCAGTCACTATAACTGCAGTTCCTACCTCGTGTAGGAAAAATAATGGTCCGATGATGCCACCATGATATAAACCATACCATAGAGTGACCTTTTGCAAATGCATGGGTTTCTCGTAAATCTCTCGTGGATTGTTTTCACATCAAAAACAGCAATTATGTTTGCTAACATATCCACTTAACCAAAAATAAGTTACATTTGAGAAAATAATTTTTTGTCCACAATTATGATCCGTTTCAAGTTGCTCTAAAGCCCAAACAGCAAAACCATGACGCTTACGATGGTCCAGTGGTTTCAGTTCTTGTGTCAACACAATCTTATGCGGCTGTAAACAAAAATATTTTTGCAAAATACGTTAAGTTGTTCTTCTAAGATCTAAATCTTGAGCACGACAAAAATCTATGAAGTTGGAGCCTCTGTAACGTTATCTCTTACAGTAGCAATATTCTCTACATTTCTTACATTTCAACGTCTTGGTATTTTCGCATCGTGAAGAGAAAAATCTATTTCAAACTTTTCAGCGATTCGACAAGTAGCAAGCACAGAAGGGCAATTAT